>CM071600.1:136471045-137721045 GCA_036435485.1 Saposhnikovia divaricata
AGGCTCTGCGACCAAACTCAAAGATGGTACATGAACATATTTTGGAGAAAGAGAATAGCTGGACAGAATCAGTGAGATCAATATCTTGAGTTCAACCAACGCCAAGTTTTGTCCTAGACATATCCGCGGTCCAACTCTAAATGGCATGTATAGATGTGGTAACTTGCAAGCCCCTATCACTCCATTTGCGAATCGGCTTGGGTTAAATTTGAACGAATCTTCTCCCCAAATTTCAGGATCAGTGTGCAATGATGTTACCACCGCCCAAACATTTACACCCTTCGGAACATGGATGTCTCAAAATTTGATATCTTTCAAGGCTTCCCTTGATATTATTACAACCGGAGGATACAAACGCAATGATTCGTGTATCACCATCGTGAGCTGCAAGTTAATAAAAATCATTATTACAATTCATCAGCATGTTTTTGTGTGTACAAGTAAAGCTAAAATCTGCAAGTGAAAGCTTATTCAGACAGTACAGACCACAATTCATACCACTTTCATTTTACTGACAGCAACAACATCGGGAGGTTGGCCTCTACTAATGCAGAGCAGCTATAACAGACAGAGCAGAGTCCTCAGAATCATTTAAGGAAAATCACAATTCCGGAATTGAAATGATACAGACAGCCAGTATAATGCTCAAATTACAAGCATTTAAGGAAAAAAACTTGAAATGCTACACTCGAAGTTGCATCAACTTTAATCGCAAAAAAAAACTTGAAAATATTAACTGTTTTCCACCTTAACAGTTGCATTCTCATTGTCTTCTGAAAACAGAGTTGCGAGGGATTATTCCAAACAAGCTTCACATAACAACTTTAATTAATATCTTTTAAAAACAAAATTTAATCAATATCCGCTAAAAACCAATACCAATAACTTTATTTTAATGCCATTAAGCATTTATGTGCCATAAATCATAGTGTCACATATCTACTTCAAAAACTATCCAAGCGTAGCGTTCTTCAGGGGTCATTTTCACGAACTCCGTCTTTTTTGCTCCAGTATTAAGTAATTTAAGTGCCTTGAAACGTGCAAGTTGATCCAATCAGGTAATTCTTTGAGAAGATCCCAACAGCTACAATCATCATTATTAAATTATTTAACAGCTTCAACCATCTTCTCAATTGAATGGGTAATTTGCATGATAGCATCTGGCGGACTAGTATTAGCAGAAGAACTAGAATTTCCCTTGACCTCAGATATGTTACGCTTCTTAGGTGCTGGAGGAAGAGGAGCATCAAGATTAATAGGTTCAGAAGGTTGGGCCAAAGGATCTTGGGAATCATCCAGTGTACACTGTGTATAAGCTGCAGTATCATAATCATAAACCAAGTCATCCAACAGGTGATGCTTTTTACTTGCTTTGTCATCATAAGTTCTTGCATCAGTATCATCTCCTAGTCCTATTGCATTCTTCCCGATGGCAGTCCCATTTCCCACCGCAATTCTTAAATCATCATAGTCTCCAAAGGTGTCCGTACGATAACTTCTGTGAGAAAGATGTACCTAATAAAACACAATATGTTAGTATTATAAACATGTCAAAAGTTTAGAAAATCTTTATTGTGTTAAAAATATGAACCTTAAAATAATCTTCCCAAACTTCATTCGGAGCAGTAAATTTTTTTGTTATAGGATCCCATCCAAATCCAGAATTAAACAACATCAATTTTGAATAGTTGGTGTATCTAGTTTTAAACCATTTCAAACGACTGAGATACTGGGAATGAGTTTTTTGACATCCAAGCTTTGCATTCAAAGCTGGAAGAATCTTGTTCTCCACGGTAACTTTATTGAATGAACCATTATTATCTCGCCAACCACGTTGTGCAGCATCAACCATGAGTTTCAATAACTCATTACTTTCGTCAATTGTCCAAGTTTTATACTGACATCCTTTTCCTTTTGAATTGTCATTCTCTTGACACGCATCTCCCATTTTTCTGTGTTATTGATACATATATATTCTAAGAAAGCGGGATTAACAATAATTATACATCATTCAATTACCCAAAAAAGGACAATAAAACCAGGTTAAAACATAATACATATATGTATGCAGGTTTGGACTTTACATGCTTATATGCATCTAGAAAGCTTTGTCATGTATCATATCAACTTCAAAAAAAACATCCAACCATTCATAATTGATAAATTAACCACACAATAAACACACACACACACACACACACACTCACATATATATATATATATATATATATGATACAACTACAAACACATGGAGAGAGAAGCAAAAGAAGGAAAAAACAGTAATAGAGGGAAAGAAAAAGAATCAAGAAAAAAAAAGAACCTCTTTTGGCAGGGATGGAACCCTAGGGGTGAGAGCTATCGTTGAGGAAGACAATGTCTTGTCAAATCTTCTCAAAAAGGACGTGACAATTTTTGGAGGAAATATACACACTTTTTCATAAAAAGTCATAAAAAGTCTCTCACTTTTATTTTTCCACCAAAATCATTGACTTTTTGAATAACAAGTGATTTTTAACAACTCTTTAAAAGTTGTAATTGAATACCTTAAACTTTTAAAGACTTTTTTAAAGTCCTGATACAATACCTCCTTACTTTTAAAGAGTATTTAAAAGTATTAATTGAATACCCCTAAACTTCTAAAATCTTTAAAAGTATTTAAAAGTCATGATACAATACCACCCCCTTGGTCTTGTCGAGAATAAAACTTACATTATCTCATAACCATCCTTCCTTGTAATATATTGCCTCTTGAAGACACAAACAAGCCATCTTATATGGCCCCCATGAATTTGACTGTATTCATGGTACAAAGTCCTTATCTGAGATAAGTACTATAAGCCTCCATTTGGGCACAAATTGTTTACAGAACTAATAGATTTTACTATACTAACTTGAGAGAGAAAAAAACCATGCAATTCTAAGTAGATCAACCATTACAGAAATGGCTAGCCTGTACTAAGCTTAAAAATAAGTGACTATTAATAACTATAATCGATTTTGGAAGCAAAATTTAGACAAACACAAAAGAGAAAAATGGTTCATACAAAATCATTCTAGAAAATCAACCTTGAAAGACATAGAGTCTATTTAAATTAGTCAAAAAGAAGACATGATCCTCGAAAATGGAAGAAATAAATACAATTATATACAATAATCAAAGTCTAAAAACAATCTTCAACAAACCGCACTAATTCATACATACAACACCACTTCACAAATTGAACAAACTGGCAAAGGAGTTCCTAAATTCCCAACTAAGTAAATCAACTACAAGTATAAAAAATTGCAAACACAATACACACAAAAACAAACACACAATTATTAACTCAAGAAACCCTAAATTACATCAAATGAAGTTATAAACACAAACATATGTACACACACGTATAGAAAGAGATATATACAAAGTGACATGGCATCATATTACCTGCAAGGCTGCAATCATATTGATTTTGAATCAATTATCAGCGTTAATCGAGATCTAACAAAAACAGAGAAGTCACCATGTCGCTACAACCGAGCACGAGAACCAAGGTTCGTCGGAACAGGTATAAGGTGGCGGTGAATGCCGATGAAGGACGACGTCGTAGAGAGGTAGATGAGTAAAGTTGAATTTAGCGTACTTTAATTGATTCCTTTTTTAGTTGTACGGATCTAAGAAAGTAAGAAACTAGCCTGGCTTCGAATATAGTTTGAGCACATATAAATGCAAGTTTGTTCCTTGTTGTAATCAATAAAGAAATGAGAGAGAGGAGGAGGGAGAGAGACAGAGAGAGATAGGGGAGAGAGATAGGGGAGAGAGAGAGGAGAGAAAGATTTCTATGTAAAGTTTATATATGTATATGTCTCCAATCTTTTCTCAATTGTAATGATTCTAATCGTAAACAGATTAAACATCAATATGAACCTGAAATTCGATTTATTAACGTGTGTTGAATTTGAATGTATTCCTAAATTCACGTAACAAGTTTATCAATAAAATTCGTAAATATGTTTGTTACAATAGTTTTGAAAATGTTGTTAATATAATTCATGAAAATATTTGAGAACATAATTATTATGTATACTTATGAATACGTTTGTGATATGGACTGAAAGTAAGCCCTAAAGACATATTTAATGATGCATTAAATGAATCTAAGAGGGTCCAAGATCGAAACCCAATTACAAGGCCCAAAACCTTAATTATGATGATAATTTCATAATCAAATAAATCAACCAATGTAGGACTTCGTTATTGAGTCCAATGAGGACCCAAGTTCTTCTAGGAGTAATCCCCAAGTCATATGAGTCCAATACGGATCAGCCTTCCTCATGGAAGGATCAAGAATTCTATGTAGAATGGGTATCTTGCCCAGCAAGATACCAAACCCTAATCCCAAGGCACCCAATGCCTATATAAGGACCTGATCCTTCACAAATAGAACTACGTTTTATTGGCTTGATTCTTGATATTTGCAAGATACGTAGGCATCTTGTGAGGACCCGAGTTAAGTCACGAAACACTTGATCAGCCATTAAAGCTCGAAGCTCTCCCTAACCCTAGCATTCAATACGCAATAAATACATCCTAGATTTTATTCCACATCATTTGGCGCCGTCTGTGGGAAGCGGATATCAACCATGGTGACCACCCGAAGAACACCAACACTTTCTGAAACCACTACCAGCACCACCGCTGTAAGAACCCAGATTTTGGGTAGAATTAAAACTTTTATTTATTTAATGATGTAAGAATGAATAGTGGCTACGGCTACAATGTAATAGTTGATATTTTGAAAGAACGAATGGAATTCGACTTTATTATTTCTATGTCTTGAAGAATGCTAATGATTGACAACTTAGGTAAGAATAATCTTTCTCCTAGGGAAATAAGATATGACAATTCCAAGCAGGAGAATATTCTCATGTCATCCAGATCGATAACGATTAATCCAGGGGTTCCATAAAAAGGTTAAGGAACGATCAAGAGAGGTCAGAGACAATTGTACAACCCTAAACGAATAAGTAAAGAATAAGGATGAATAGTGATTTTGGTGTAATTGAGAATATTATTAGACGACGCTATATAGAAGTACCCGGAACGAAATTCTGAGTTCGTATTATTGATCCGGAGGGAAAAAGAGTGTATGTAAAAGCTGTCGGATTCTGAAAAATGGCACTTTAATTTTCCCGAGATTCTCAAGATACGGAATAATTTAGGGACTTATTTGATAAGATTCGAGAAGGTTGGAATCCGAGATTATAGAAAAGAAGTAACATTGATTATAGAAATATTAAGAGGATTCCCGGTAAAACCCTAACCAGAAACGATTGAGTTATTCCCTCGAACGATTAGCGAATTAAGCAATAAACGAACAAAGAAACAAGCAGAGGAAGCAAGAGTCATGCACAAGCTACTAGATAAATATCTAGCAACCAAGTGGGCTAAGTAACTAGACACTTAGAGATTGAACAAGTACTTAGCAAAACAAACCAACTAGTTAGCTTATAACCATCAAAAGATCAACACTTGGCATGCAATTTCCATCATCCAATACATCACCACTTTATTAAAGTCACTTTATCAAGATATTATTCCAATAATGCATCAAAGTGGATGAGAGCAAACCAAACAAACCAAGCAAAACCCACCCTCCAAGAACACCCATTCGGCCCATCCATTAATTCCAAAACCAAAATCCACCTTCCCACCATTGTTTATTGTTGAAATAATTATGGTGAGTCTTATATTTCATAAAACTAATCTCCTCAAAATCTTAGCTCCAAATTCCTTTGTTTGCATTTTCAAAAAAATCAAGAAAGAGGAGCATGAATAGTGTTTCTTATGAACTAACTTGTTTTTTTCTTGTTTTCATGGATGATATAGCAAGCTTAAGCACACCTAAGGACCATACAAAGCTTAGTGAGGCTAGTAAACACTCTAAGGAAGGTATAATACTTGAAAACCCTGGGTGTTATTTTAAGATCTAATGAGATTTATGGATGATTTAGTGATTAGTATGTTATTATAAGCTTAGATCTATGTTAGTAGTTGTTATGATTATGATTGGTTTATGAACCATGTAATGGTTAATATGAGTTGTTGATTAGACTAGTCATCATGATTATTATGTGTTTGGATGGTTGAATTGATCTTGGTTAGATCGTAGTAAAGTGTAAAAACTTTGGAAAACGCGTAAACATAGCCGTTATAATGCCCGATTTTACAATATCATGTTTTGTGTGCCATTTTTCATATAAAGACCCTACTGTCCAGAAACCTTTTCTGCCATGATAGGATAGGTTATGTTATAAGCTTCGTTTTGATATAAAGATCATGTGAAACGGACTTACGGTTTAGGAGTTATGATAAAATTCATAAAAGTAGTTCGAAACCGTAAACAAGTATTCGGACTTATAATTGAACCCCGATAAAATATGTAAAGTCACGATGAATCTTGGTAAATAAATACTAGAGGTAAAAAGGAAGGTGTGAAAGAAAACCGTATGTCAGAAGGATCGTTTTTCGATTTATTAAAAATATTCGAGTCGAGGTTAAACGCGAACGAACCCCTGAAAGACGACTCGATTATAACTTGGGTAAAACACTTAGAAAACGGGCGATAAAACTCGGAGTATAATATTGGTTCGTAACGATCGACCTTAGAACTTGTATGACTTAAGTATGTCCCAAGTGTAAGTACAGTGACATGCCGTATTAACGAACGAATGTCGGGTCGGATCGATGATAAAAGGAATCCACTAAAAGGGGTATAACGAGATAACTCGAGAACGTGTTTTGATTTAAGTATAACTAAACTTTTAAGATGTTAAGGATTAATCCAGAATGCCATGGCTATTTATAGATCACCAAGCTGACCCGGGACCCGCTACCACTACCCCTTACCGTACTCGACTACCAGGCAAGTTTCAATTCCCTTCTTTTAGTCTGTTGTTGTGATTGAATATATATATATATATATATATATATATATATATATATATATATATATATATATATGTTTTCTGTTATACATATGCCACAGCATGCATGCCTACTTTCAAGATATATCATTATGCTTGTTCCCTGATTGTTTATTGGCTTATAAATTAGATAGCTAACGTATCAATTATAAGCCGGTTATTGTAAGACCCTCAGAGAAGGGTGTATATATCTTATTCATCAAATATAGACCGGGAGTCAATATTTCTTGATATATCGAGGTTACCTCGGAGGAAAATATTTAAGTAAATATTTTCCCTTATTCGGGCGACGAATATTATTTGAATATTCGTTCGAGATTATTTATTTAATGATCCTTACTTCAAATAATTATTTGAACGTAATCATTCGACGAATAATATTTTTCAATATTCTTTCAGAGTCGAATTGATTATCGATTATTATTTCGAATATTCTTCTAAAGATGAGACTACTAAATGAATATTATTTGGATATTCATTTAGAATATTATTTTATTAAATAAATATTACTTTTGAATATTCATTTAAGATATTAATTACTTGATGAATATTATTTTAATATTCATCTGAAGCTTGATTTATTTATCGAATATTATCTCGAATAATCCTTTAAGGCTTGGATTACTAAATGAATATTACTTGATATTCATTTAGAATATTCTTCATTAAATGAATATTACTTTTTGAATATTCATTTAAATTCCTAATTAATTATGAATATTACCTTAAATATTCCTTTCAGGTCTTATTAATTAATGAATATTATTTTGAATAATTATTTATTCAATAAATATTCTCTTGATATTTCTTCAGGGATTATTTTGAAAAATACTCTGATTAAAGATATTCTTGCATATTCCTAAATATTTTTAATTCAATAAATATTCTCTGAATATTTATTCCATACTTAGAATAACCTCAATAAGTTTTATCTTCTTCGATTATTACGAAAAATATTTCGGAGTCATATTATTATTAATCTTGTATCAAGAAAGGTTCTCAAACATCATTCTTCTTTGAGTCTATCTCCCTAATAATAAGGGAACCTTACATGGAAAATGTTATTTATCTTGTCGACTTCCCGGTCATAAAGTATTCTCTTCACTCGCAACTCGGGTGCTATTGACTTATTAAGTCGTTGTTTACCTTCTCATCTTTCGAGGGGTAAGATTGTTGGAACAAGTTAATATTCTTTACCAAGCAGTAGCTTGGAAGTTATTGGTGAATTTTCCTTTCCAACTAGATACGACTACTTTGTAGAGTCTTATCAACAAGTATTATACTTGGGGAAAGGGGGACGAACGTTACATTCAGAATCATGAATTCTATTTGAACTAGGAGTCGTGTAAGAGGCCGAGTAGCGCCGGTCCATCCCCTTTGGCCCAACCGTTGGCCGGGGAGAGCTAGTAAGGCGGTAGACAAGTAAAGACGTCAGTTCTTCCTTCTACCGGTAGTAAATCTAATTTGAGCTGTACGATCTCGACTGATCATCAAGATTGGAACAGCGGGCGCGGTGAATACTCCATCATTGGTTCATCATCCAAACTTATTTGTTTCCTGCCACATGATTACTGTTGGCAGAGTTGGAAAAATGTTCATAACTGGAATTGCAATCTTTTCTTGCAAGTTCCTCTTTTTAATGACAATGAGAATATCTCGCTTACTTTTGATGTAGCAGATATTTCTACAAACAAATACTTTGAGTTGCCTGGTAACTTCATCCTTTATATTATACTGGCAATAACTTCATTAATGCATGGCATATGATTTCAAAGGATATTTTGAACTGCTGTATATATGTATCACTGTTCAGTTATATTATTGTTGGTGGGCTTTCGCTCACCCTTGCTTTGTTCATATTATGTCACAACAACAGCTAGGACAGATGGCTCGCATCAGGCGCACTCGGCGCAAGCGGGTTACCCGACCCACCGGACTCCCCGCTGAGATGCTAGCCGCCATTGCTGAGGTAGCATAGTTAGACAGCTTTTGTTTCCTGTTTAACTATATGTATAATTAATGTAATCAACGGCAAAACTTTTAAACTTATGATGTTATCCTTTTGGGATTGTAATAACGTTTATTCGTAAACCCTTTAATGTAAGACTTATTTCAATTTCATCTCTGGAACTATAACTGTGTGTGTGTGAGTGGATATTATTGTGGGGTCATAACATGTTACTTATTGATTTTGGACTCAAGTCAACTATTGTGTATAAGTTATGAGACAGTAACGACCCGATCCCGGATCCCGGATCTGGGGGTGTTAGAGAGATGGTATCAGAGCGAGAGTTATATATCCCAAGAGATGATACGACGTTATATAATAATAAATTCAATAATATAATAAGAACCCTTGCCAGGTTCACCTAAAATCCTTACGGGAACTTTTTAAGTATCATGATAGTAACATAGTTCATCTTGTATAGGCGAGCGACATGTCGGCCCAGGAGGCAGCTGCGAGACAGCATGATGAGGATATGTTCCGGACTAGGGACCCGTACTATGAGCACTTGCCTGAGGAGGATACTGAGCCTGAGGAGGTCCAGGTTGATGCTGATACTGAGGTGATCGAGTTTGAGGAGGAGGACCCTGAGGAGGTCCAGGTTGATGCTGACACAGATGTTGTTGAGACTGAGGGGGAGGAGGACCCGAAGGGGATCCAGATAGGACAGGATGCTGAGTTAGTTGCTGAGGATGAGGATTATTGGGTTGTATCTGAGATTAGGACCATGGAGGAGGATACTGATATGAGCCAGTGGAGGATACAGTTGGGAGTTCCGGACTGCGAGTGCCAACCCTCTCTGTTGACAGAGCCCCTACCCCACCACCACTACCTGTGAGCCTATTTCCTGACGAGTTTGAGGAGCTTACCCCAGAGCCCCAGCCGAAAGAGACTGCCGCTCCAGCTGAGCCATCCACCCCACCTCATGTCCCGATAGGAGGAGTCCCAGTATGTGTTCACAACTTGATTGTGAACGGGCTTTATAGAGAGTTGTCAGTGGCGGATGCCAGGTTGGCAGAGTCTAGGAGGGAGCTAGCAGCGGAGAGAGCCGCCCAGATGAGGTTGCAGGGCCGGAGGACTATCAGTGACAGGGTTGGGTATAGGGCTGTGACCCGCATCGAGCTGAGGGCTCGGATGAGGGTGCGACAGTTGCCTACTGATGGGCATGGTAGGGTAGACAGAGCAGATGCCGAGGAGATTTTCTGCATCGCCATGGGGAGGGTTCGGATGATGTTTCATCGTGGCGGCTGATTTGAGATGTAGTGATACAGTAGTCTAGTTGTCTAGTCATGTACGGACATAGTAGTGCCGGCTTTTGTAGGGATGGTTTCATTGTACTTATTTTCCCTTTTAGCAGACTAGACAGATAGACAGCGTATTTCACTTTTGACTTGTTGTTGTTTTTAGGGTGGTTGTACTTTAAACTATCGTTGTAACTCGGATGTTGTACCTTTTCGGTACCTGGTATATATTTGTTTCCCTTTCAGTTATTTCAATTTTGTTGGGATGTGGTCACGAGTTTATTAGCATATGTACTGTTTTCGATTAAGTTTCCATGAGATATAAAACTGTGGGATACTAAATCCAATCATGTAACGAATTGTGCAAGGAAAAAAAATCCTTTAAAACAGGTAAGTGAACCTAATGTAAAATTTTCCAAATTTTCAGTAAAATGCCTCCAAGACGAATGGGCACTAGGGCTAACCCCCGTGAATCTACTGACCAAGAGAGTCACAACTAACACGAGGAAAACCATGAAAGAAGTGAAGAACTAGATCAGGACTATAATGAGCAAGAAGATTCCCAGTATGGAGCAGAGGATGAACCCATGTACTCTGAAGACTTTGAGGGGGAAATAGAGGGTGGAGAAACTGAAGTAGAGCAGGAAGGGGAGAACCAAGGCGGAGACCCCATGGGCCAGTTTATGGATCTACTTAAGCAGAATTTAAACCAATACCCTCAACCACCACCAGGAAAAAACACTTCAGTTGCAAATTCCTTTAGGGACTTTAAGTCCCTTAAGCCCCCAGAGTTCCACGGATCGGCTGATCCCGTTGAGGCGAGGGCCTGGATCAAGGAAATGGAAAAATATTTCGAGATTCTGAGTATCAATGAGGCTCAGAAGACTGTTTTTGCTACTTACCTACTAAAGGAAGAGGCCAATTATTGGTGGGAAGCCAAGAAGAACATGGAGACTAATGCTGTCGTAGCCTGGGAAAGGTTCAAACAATTATTCCTGGAGAAGTACTTCCCGAAGTTCATGAAAACTCAGATGGAACTTAAGTTTTTGGAACTGAAACAGAACAATATGTCAGTAGCTGACTATGAGGCCAAATTTACTGATCTATCGAGATTTGTGCCAGGGTTTGTAGAAACAGAAGAAAAGAAAGCTAACAGGTTTCAGCAGGGGCTGAAGCAATGGATTCAGAACAGAGTGGCCGTTTTAGAGATTACAGATTATGCCACCTTGGTGCAGAAGGCAACCATTGTGGAGGCTGGTAGTGATCAGATGCAGAGAGAGAGAGAGAGAGAAAGGGGGGATAAAGAGAAAGCATGTTAGTATGGGCGGAGGATCCGCTGGAGGAAAACCCCCAACTAAGATTAATCGAGGAGCGGTTTCCCTACCTGGGAGGAACGTAGGGTTTAAACCATCTGCGAGTGTAAGTGTGAGCCAGGGCGGCCATCAATCAGGAATGTCCCGTTCCAACCCTTCTCGATCTCCATTACCATTGTGTGCTACTTGTGGGAAGAGGCATTCTGGGGTGTGCAACCTGAAGCAGATAAACTGTTATAAGTGTGGGCGAGCTGGGCACTATGCTACCTCTTGCACCACGGTCATCCCTAACAGCAAAACCTGTTTCCAGTGCGGACAGCGAGGGCACATGAGGAAGGATTGCCCAAGGAACAAACCAGCAGCATCAGGGGCAAGCAAGGCTGCCTCAAATAGGCCACCAACTGCTAGGACTTTTAATATGTCAGTACAACATGCCGTGAGGGACACGGATGTGATAGCAGGTACATTTTCTCTCAATTCAGTCAGTGCAAATGTCTTATTTGATTCAGGAGCAACTAAGTCTTTTATATCTAGAGATTTTGCGCATAAATTGAAACTTAAAACCCAGTAACTAAGAGATTCCTTACAAGTAGAAATAGCTAATCAGGAAATCGTACCGGTTAATCAAATTCACCCCGATTGTAAGCTAGAAATAGGAGGACGATCCTTTTATGTCGATTTAATTCCTTTTAAGCTAGGGGAATTCGATGTCATTTTGGGTATGGATTGATTGTCTCGCAATAATGCGCAGATAGATTGTAAAGGGAAAAGGGTTAAGTTGAAAACCCCAGGGAAGAAAGAAATAGTGTTTAAGGGGATGCGACAGACCCAGAAAATTCTGACCATGGCGCAAACCAAGAAATTGTTACGAAAAGGGAACGAGGCTTATTTAACTTACATTATAGACACTCAGAAGGAAGCGCCAAGATTGCAAGACATTCTGGTAGTTAATGAGTTCGAGGACGTGTTCCCACAAGATCTTCCCGGACTACCACCTGATAGGGTAATTGAGTTTGCCATCGAGTTAGCCCCGGGGACAGCGCCGGTTTCGAAGGCCCCGTACCGATTGGCCCTAGTAGAAATGAAGGAGCTAGCTAAACAGTTGCAGGAATTATTGGATAAGGGCATGATAAGGCCCAGTGTGTCGCCTTGGGGCGCACCAGTGTTGTTTGTTAAGAAAAAGGATGGGAGTATGAGGTTATGCATCGACTACAGAGAGTTGAACAAGCTAACCATAAAGAATAAGTATCCATTACCCAGGATAGACGATTTGTTTGACCATCTAAGAGGCGCTGAATACTTCTCTAAGATTGACCTGAGAACGGGATATCACCAACTGAAGATTAAACCGGAAGATATCTCGAAGACTGCATTCCGTACCAGATATGGACATTATGAGTTCTTTGTAATGTCATTTGGATTGACCAACGCCCCAGCAGCCTTCATGGACCTAATGAATAGAGTGTTCAAAGAATATTTGGACTAATTCATGATAGTCTTCATTGATGATATTCTCATCTACTCAAAGACAGAGGCAGAACACGCTGAACATTTAAGGATAACCTTAGAAACACTCAGGAAGGAGCAGTTATATGCCAAGTTCTCCAAGTGTGAGTTTTGGAAAAATGAAGTACAATTCTTAGGGCACGTGATCAATAGAGAAGGAGTGTTGGTTGACCCCTCCAAGATAGAGGAAGTTTCAAACTGGGAACGGCCAACTACTCCAACCGAGGTGAGGAGTTTCATCGGACTGGCCGGATATTGCAGGAGATTTGTCCAAGACTTTGTGAAAATCGCGGCTCCATTAACTCGACTTACCCATAAAACCGAGAAATTTGAATGGACTGAAAAATGCGAGAAGAGTTTCCAAGAGTTAAAGAAGAGGTTGGTGACAGCCCCAGTGCTGGCATTACCTGATGGAAAAGGAGATTTCGTGATTTACAGTGATGCTTCGCATAAAGGACTGGGATGCGTGCTTATGCAGCACGGCAAGGTAATAGCATATGCATCTTGGCAATTGAAGGATTATGAGGTCAGATATCCCACGCATGATCTAGAACTAGCAGCCATAGTCTTCGCTTTAAAGATTTGGAGACACTACTTGTATGGGGAAAATTGCGAGATTTACACTGACCATAAGAGCCTCAAGTACATTTTCACTCAGAAAGAGCTTAACATGCGCCAGAGGAGATGGTTATAGTTAATCAAGGATTACGACTGTGAAATCCGCTATCACCCGGGCAAGGCCAATGTGGTGGCTGATGCCCTTAGTAGGAAAGAGAAGCTCAAGATGATTGCTTCCGAGAAAGAGTTGATTAGGGACCTCGAGAAATTGGAAATCGAGGTCAGAATACCAGGAGAGAGTCAAGAGAAATTGATGGAAATTAGAATTCAACCTCCATTGCTGGAAAAGATTAGATTATGCCAAGAGCGGATAATGGAAGAAGAAGCAAACTCAGCAGAAGAGGTAATGACTGGGGAAGAAATCAAGTGTGACAAGGATAAAGAGGGAATCATGAGGTATACGTACCGGATTTGGGTTCCAAATGTGCAGGAACTAAAGGATGAGATTTTACACGAGGCCCATAGCTCGAGGTACTCAGTTCACCCCGGTAGTACCAAGATGTACAGAGATTTGAAGGAGTACTACTGGTGGCCCAATATGAAAAAGGACGTAATAGACTGAGTAAGCAGGTGTTTGGCCTGCCAGCGAGTGAAGGCAGAGCACCAGAGACCCAGTGGACTTTTACATCCCTTAGAGATTCCAGAATGGAAATGGGAACACATTGCCATGGATTTCGTAGTAGGTTTACCAAGGACCAAGGTTAATCATGACGCCATATGGGTAATTGTAGATCGACTGACGAAGTCAGCTCACTTTCTCCCGATCAACGAAAGATACACGGTCGACAGACTAGTGGATATCTACTTAAAAGAGATAGTGGCGCTACATGGAGTCCCAGTCGCAATAGTATCCGATCGAGATCCAAGATTTAACTCCAGGTTTTGGAGAAGTTTTCAAGAATGTGTAGGGACCCGGCTGAACATGAGCACAGCCTACCACCCCCAGACAGATGGGCAAAGTGAAAGGACCATCCAAACTCTAGAGGATATGTTGAGAGTCTGCGCATAGACTTCAAAGGAAATTGGGATGATCACTTACCCTTGATTGAGTTCTCCTACAACAACAGTTATCATTCAAGCATTGGGATGCCACCTTATGAGGCCCTTTATCGAAGAAAATGTCGATCTCCCTTGTATTGGGATGAAGTTTGAGAGCGAAAGATGCTCGGGCCCAAAGTGGTCCAACGGACTAAAGATGCAGTAGATCTAACCAGAGGACGGTTGGTAGCAGCTGTAACACCCCCAAATTCCCTACCGGAATCTAGGTTGTCACACCTCTTGCGGAATATACAATCACCTGCTCATAATATAATCTACAACAATATTCTTAATAGACTCCACAATTACTCCACGGGTTATAGTCTTAGAACAAGCATTCCATAAATCAAAGGTTAATACAACACGAGTTCATCTACAAGAATTTCTGAATGTTATTACAATTCCAAAATACTAGATAACAAAATACTAAACCACTACTCTTCAGCTTCCACCTTACTTAGATACTACAAGGCCACCGCGCTGAATCAGTAGTTCGTCGCTTTCCCCTTGCCTCGATTGGCCATACTTGAGTTAGCCCTGGATGCCGCTGCTTAACAATATATAAAATAACAAGAATGAGCCAAAGAATGCCCAGCAAGGTTATAACTATCCCCTATTCCCAACAATTCACACAAAATATTACTAAACCGCTCTACAAGAACTTTTCCCCTCATACGGATATATATTTATTTTGAAAAGAGATTTATCTCGAAATTTTAATACCCAAATGATGGAATAAATACATCTCAATAACTTCTCCATATTACTCAACGGTAACATGATAATTGCTCAAACTCCTCAATATAATAATATAATATAATAATTTCTCAGATCGATACCCTAGTTAATCCGAACCACAAAGGCATCGGTTAATAGCTAGAGAATCAATGATTGGACTTTTCCTCGAACGCTGCATCAAGTAATGGATGATCAATCCATTGTCACATCTCAATTTTTCTATCGATAGAAAGGACAGTCGACGTCTCGAACCATCCAATAATATTCCTCATAAGGATGAGTCGACAGACTCGGACCCTCACCCTTAGTTGGGCCGGTGCGTTACTCCGGTCACTTTCATCAATTTATGTGCCGAGCCGGCCCTGTCCCGGTCTCGTACGCACTTTCATCGATTTATGTGCTGAGCCGGCCCTGTCCCGGTCTCTTACGCACTTTCAGTCCAGGATATTAGGTGTCGGAATCTTCGATCACCTTTAACAACAAATAGCTTAGGCGTCACGGTGAAATAACACGTGCACCTTTATTTATTTTGAAACGAATTAATACTCCAATATCGTTCAGAAACAATGAACGATATACACCTCCAATAATTTGGTTCTCCTTCCGAATGAGTGGAGGAAAATATTTATGAAAGATTGTTCTGACTATGAATCCAGAATGAAGGACCCATGTCAGTATATATAAATATATACATAACTCCACCCTTAAATAACAGTAAATATATAGTATGAAGATATTATTAATACGCCTTTATTATCTCCTCTTCGAGTACGAATGAAGTAACTCGATAAATGTCCCACAATACGGACCATCTCATGAACTAAAATAGAACATCTAGCATAATAATATTATTCAAGTAACAGCTCAAAAATAATATATATATATATATATATATATATATATATATATATATATATATATTGCAAGAAGAAAACATCTCTAAAAGTAATCACCTCGATAGAATAATTTTGTAAATCAACATTGATATTTCTCCGGACAAAGTTGTTTTAAGAAAACATTTTTTTGAAAATAATATTCTTCTAATTAAATAAATCTAATTAGACGAATAAGGTTCATTTAATCAGTAAATGCTACTCAAGTATCTACTTGATTAATAAACGCTAGATTATTGGTGATGTTTCCTTTAGGTTCATTATTGCGAAATTCTTTAAAATCTTTGTCCGGGTTTTTGAAGAAAATCCAACTCCTCACTACTTCGTATTCACTATTTACTCCTCATGTTACATCATCTAAAGGGAAACGTAAGTTACTCCTAACCATACTTCCCTTATCTCCTCAATATAATAATTCACATATAACTACCATTACGAACATTTTATACACAAAACATCTCTACTCTGAATGATAGAGTAAGAGTTAGTATACTTGCCTGGTACTCCTGATGCAGTAACGGCTGGTAGCGGGGTCCGACAATCTAAATAAAGTCAAGAAAACATGCTATTAATCCCCTATACAATCCAATAATAGTCCAACACTTAGACACTTAAGTCAATCAAAACAAAGCACTAAGGGGTCCCTCTAGACTCGTCTAAGTCCATGTTATACTTAACCATTTTTAACCCCGTTCTTTACACCAATATGTTGCCTTGATAATTCTTAACAAGTTTCATGTTTTAGTCGACTCGAAATTCCTCTTTTAACTCAGCCAAAGCGGATGGTCAAGTAGCACCTCTAGAGTTGACTTTCCTGAGATTCACTATTCCGTGACTCGCACTCCAACACTTTTAATAAATCACCGGGAATGTATTTAAATACGAAACCACCTCTAAAATCACCTTTGGTATTTGTAATATTTATCATAAAAGTTTCGATTCAAATCTACGGGTCTAGGCAGGGGAATTGTATTTTTGAAGTTCAGTCAACTACGGGTTTTACTATTTGCACCTCTTTCACTAAAATGTCCATAACTCGATAACCGTTAACCCAAATGACGCACCGTTTTCGCGTACACGATCTAGGGAATGTCTAGAAGGTAACTAACTCAAAACTTGGCTCTGGTCAGAAGGCTCATTTTTCGGAATTTTCAAAACAGGGCAGTGGCTATGCAGTGAGTCTTATGGTCTTTCTAAGGGGTTTTCCACTTGCGCAATCTCGGCTTACGCCCTTTTTATAAAATCGAAAAATAATCTTTTTAACTCGAAACCTTCGTACAAACCTTTCTAACTGACCTTAGTATTTATCCTCAAAATATCATACTCTAATTCAATTTTTTAAGGGTCTCAAACTTAACCTCAAAGTTGATACATTTCTGCGACATGGTTTCTCGAATCGCTTTCACTAAAACGGTCATTACTCACAAACCGTAAACTCTTTTGACACGATTCTTGCGGCCACATAAACTAGAATCCAAAACCTACCCAATATGGTCAGTGGTTGCAATTTAAACATGTTTAAGGACTCGGGTAGCTACTGTCAACATTGTTCAAGAAATTTGGGCATTATAACGGCTCTAAATCGAACATTACCATTTTTGTAACTCCTCAATCAAGCCATACAAGGCAACCCATACTCTAATATTACACACCAACACTCATACTAGGCCTCTAAGGGCAGTGGTAAGGTCCAATGACCGCCACTCAACATATACACCTCAAGACAAAGCTAAACAATCATATAAATTCTTAACATGAACTAATCTTTACACTAGCATCAAAACTTCACCAAAACTCATATATATAAAAGGTAAAGTTGAGGTTTATACCTTTCTTGATACTCTCACAACACTAACAAAGCTTTGTACACCTTATAATAGCCTTGGGTAGTCTTAACAAAGCCTAAAAGCCATGAACAAAACAAGAAACCAACTTAAAACACTATTCATCATCAACTTTGTAAAATCTATATAAAATCGAAAAATTAGAGATTGGTTCTCAAATTTTTACCACACCTTCTACTCTTCAAGGGATTTCTTTTGAGCTATAGATCACAAGATTTGGTGCTCGGTTGCTAGGGTTTTGAGGCTCTTCTTTCTGCTGATCAGAATCTGGACAGGTTTGGTTCTTCAACTTGGGGATGGGATTTGACTAGGCTACACTCCTTTGTTAGCCATGAAATTTTGAACGAATGTTATACATATATTGAGGAAGCTATGGTTCAAATTTGGTGATTTATAAATGGATAGAAGTGGAGATATGAATTTTTCTTTCATAGTAGCTCATGCTGGGCAGTTTGGAAAGAAATGGAGTTAGCTTGCTTTTCTCTAGCTTTCTTGACTTGTTTTCTAGCTAATGTGTGATATTTTGCTATGTTTATCAGCTGTGCTACTCTTCATATTCTCCTTCCACACAAGTGTCAAGTAATGGGAGAGTTTAGGTGTTTTATTTGCATGGTTTTAACAAGAACACCTCACCTTGTACTATTCTTAATCCACTTGCATCTTGTTTGGTTTCACACTACTTCTATTGATTTGTTGCACTTAATAATCTTGCATGGTATTTAATCTTGTCATGTGTTCAATCTATAATCCAATATTAAATCCAACATTCCTTGTTTATTCTCTCTTTATCTCTGGAAACGTCCTCCCGATTTTCTCAAGTATTCTCTATTCCTCACCTCTAGGGTTTCATCCTCAATCCCATTTTCCTCTCATAATATATATCCCTCCTTGGACTTCTCATATCCAATATCCTCAATTAATAATCCAATTATTATATCCCTGACTCCTCTGTCAAAATTGGAATAAAATAAAGTTTGGATTCTCTGAATTCCGATCGTCTTTACATACACTTATTTACTCCATGGGTCACTAGTACGACTTCGGAATATCCATTCTACGTCTCGTACATAGGTGACATGAAAACTTTTCCTAATCCTCAAAATTATTATTCATCCACCAAATTACTATTCACGTATGACAACACTATTCACGTATATACCTATTCTTAATAATAAAAGTTTTAATTCTACCGAAAATTTGGGTTCTTACAATCTTCCCTCCTTAAAAGGATTCCGTCCTCGGAATCAACGCAGGTAACAACTAAGGTTAATTGTCTCGTACTCTACTAGTCAATATATTCGCCTTACCCGTACTATGCTTTCTACTTCCAGTTATACATTCTCATATTATAACGCTATTCCATCTCCGATAACCCTCTTATTCCTTAACATGCCTCTATTTTTACACTAACTCATCATTAATCTATGCATTCCCAAAATTTAAGAAACTGCGTACCTGGCGCCTCGTTCCTCTCCTTTAAGCCATCGGCCAATGTCATATTAAAAACTCTAGCGGTTTGTCGGTTGCTATTAACTCCACTGCTTTGTCGCGATGTCGCGGGTCCAGCTGTCGACACTCTACAATCTCTAGAGATGTGGCCCTCCTTTCCACATTTGAAGCAAACCACTCCCCTCCTGGGACAATTCATCTTCTGATGCCCCTCCTGACCACAGTTATAACACTTAACTTGGTTGCAAACTCCCAGATGCTTCTTTCCACACACCTCACAGTCCGGCAGCGGTGGTCCTGACTGCCTAAACTGGCTCCCATTTCCTTGTTGTCCCACTTGTACACTAGCCATACTTTCTGCTGGGTTAAACCCCCCGGACCTCCCAGCCTTAAATCCAGACCTCCTACCATACTGGTTCTGAAATGCTCCACTGGCCTGACTTCCTCCCCAACTCTCCGCTTTTCTCTTCTTCCCTTCATTCTCCTTGGGATCAAAATTACTCCCTGCTTCTACCACTTCTGCCTTGTTCACCACCTTAACATACTCAGTAAGCTCAAAAACAGCTACTCTAGTTTGTATCCACGGTTTCAACCCATGCTGAAACCTCCTCGCCTTCTTCTTGTCGGTATCCACAAAATGTGGTACAAACCTAGCTAGCTCCGTAAACTCCTTCTCATACTCAGCTACTGTCTTATTATTCTGTTTCAGCTCCAAAAACTTTATCTCCATCCTGCCCTCCATATGCTCAGGAAAGTACTTCTCCAAAAACAACTCAGTGAATCTCGCCCAGGTTACTACCCCTTCAGGTTCCATTGCTTCCTTAGACTCCCACCAATAATTTGCCTCCTCTTTCAGCAAATAGGTGGCAAAGATCGTCTTCTGCGCATCTTCCACTCCTATAATCTTAAAGGATTTCTCCATCTCTTTCAGCCATGACCTCGCCTCTACTGGTTCACCGAACCCCTTAAACTCAGGTGGTTGGATTGACTTAAAAGCCTTGAAAGCTGCTGCAGTCTGGTTCCCTACATTAGGTCTAGGATCCTGGTGGCCACGGTCTAGGGTTTGCCTCAACAAATCCAAAAGTTGGTTCATTCCTTGCTGGTTCTGGTTGTTATTCTCGTTATCTCCTTGGTTGTTATCTCCTCCTTTATTTCCTCCACCTCCAATTGATTCTTCATCAGGGTTAGCCCTCGCGTTCCTTCTAGGCGGCATTCTCCTATAATAAAAGAAAACTTAATAAATCAGTCGGTTCGATGAAACTACATACTCATGAAACACTTATTTACGAAGCAAACAGTATATACACATGCACATAAATATATATAAATGCATTTGCAACTACACATATATATATCTACGGATCCATATAACTTTTAACTCCTTCAATAATCATGGATACACATTTTTCTCGTCCCAACTGATTCTACTACTGGTCTGGGCCATCATGCCTCTACCCTAACTACCCCTTAAGGTTCTACTACCGAACTTCCATCTCGGTCTCTCGGTTTCTAAAACTCTTGTTCTAAGGTTTATAACCTATCGCTCTGAT
The DNA here is from genome assembly GCA_036435485.1 of Saposhnikovia divaricata. Taxonomy (NCBI): domain Eukaryota; kingdom Viridiplantae; phylum Streptophyta; class Magnoliopsida; order Apiales; family Apiaceae; genus Saposhnikovia; species Saposhnikovia divaricata. Next base: position 136,492,207 of record CM071600.1, read on the forward strand.
ACCATTACTGTAACACCCCCAAATTCCCTACCGGAATCTAGGTTGTCACACCTCTTGCGGAATATACAATCACCTGCTCATAATATAATCTACAACAATATTCTTAATAGACTCCACAATTACTCCACGGGTTATAGTCTTAGAACAAGCATTCCATAAATCAAAGGTTAATACAACACGAGTTCATCTACAAGAATTTCTGAATGTTATTACAATTCCAAAATACTAGATAACAAAATACTAAACCACTACTCTTCAGCTTCCACCTTACTTAGATACTACAAGGCCACCGCGCTGAATCAGTAGTTCGTCGCTTTCCCCTTGCCTCGATTGGCCATACTTGAGTTAGCCCTGGATGCCGCTGCTTAACAATATATAAAATAACAAGAATGAGCCAAAGAATGCCCAGCAAGGTTATAACTATCCCCTATTCCCAACAATTCACACAAAATATTACTAAACCGCTCTACAAGAACTTTTCCCCTCATACGGATATATATTTATTTTGAAAAGAGATTTATCTCGAAATTTTAATACCCAAATGATGGAATAAATACATCTCAATAACTTCTCCATATTACTCAACGGTAACATGATAATTGCTCAAACTCCTCAATATAATAATATAATATAATAATTTCTCAGATCGATACCCTAGTTAATCCGAACCACAAAGGCATCGGTTAATAGCTAGAGAATCAATGATTGGACTTTTCCTCGAACGCTGCATCAAGTAATGGATGATCAATCCATTGTCACATCTCAATTTTTCTATCGATAGAAAGGACAGTCGACGTCTCGAACCATCCAATAATATTCCTCATAAGGATGAGTCGACAGACTCGGACCCTCACCCTTAGTTGGGCCGGTGCGTTACTCCGGTCACTTTCATCAATTTATGTGCCGAGCCGGCCCTGTCCCGGTCTCGTACGCACTTTCATCGATTTATGTGCTGAGCCGGCCCTGTCCCGGTCTCTTACGCACTTTCAGTCCAGGATATTAGGTGTCGGAATCTTCGATCACCTTTAACAACAAATAGCTTAGGCGTCACGGTGAAATAACACGTGCACCTTTATTTATTTTGAAACGAATTAATACTCCAATATCGTTCAGAAACAATGAACGATATACACCTCCAATAATTTGGTTCTCCTTCCGAATGAGTGGAGGAAAATATTTATGAAAGATTGTTCTGACTATGAATCCAGAATGAAGGACCCATGTCAGTATATATAAATATATACATAACTCCACCCTTAAATAACAGTAAATATATAGTATGAAGATATTATTAATACGCCTTTATTATCTCCTCTTCGAGTACGAATGAAGTAACTCGATAAATGTCCCACAATACGGACCATCTCATGAACTAAAATAGAACATCTAGCATAATAATATTATTCAAGTAACAGCTCAAAAATAATATATATATATATATATATATATATATATATATATATATATATATATATATATATATATATATTGCAAGAAGAAAACATCTCTAAAAGTAATCACCTCGATAGAATAATTTTGTAAATCAACATTGATATTTCTCCGGACAAAGTTGTTTTAAGAAAACATTTTTTTGAAAATAATATTCTTCTAATTAAATAAATCTAATTAGACGAATAAGGTTCATTTAATCAGTAAATGCTACTCAAGTATCTACTTGATTAATAAACGCTAGATTATTGGTGATGTTTCCTTTAGGTTCATTATTGCGAAATTCTTTAAAATCTTTGTCCGGGTTTTTGAAGAAAATCCAACTCCTCACTACTTCGTATTCACTATTTACTCCTCATGTTACATCATCTAAAGGGAAACGTAAGTTACTCCTAACCATACTTCCCTTATCTCCTCAATATAATAATTCACATATAACTACCATTACGAACATTTTATACACAAAACATCTCTACTCTGAATGATAGAGTAAGAGTTAGTATACTTGCCTGGTACTCCTGATGCAGTAACGGCTGGTAGCGGGGTCCGACAATCTAAATAAAGTCAAGAAAACATGCTATTAATCCCCTATACAATCCAATAATAGTCCAACACTTAGACACTTAAGTCAATCAAAACAAAGCACTAAGGGGTCCCTCTAGACTCGTCTAAGTCCATGTTATACTTAACCATTTTTAACCCCGTTCTTTACACCAATATGTTGCCTTGATAATTCTTAACAAGTTTCATGTTTTAGTCGACTCGAAATTCCTCTTTTAACTCAGCCAAAGCGGATGGTCAAGTAGCACCTCTAGAGTTGACTTTCCTGAGATTCACTATTCCGTGACTCGCACTCCAACACTTTTAATAAATCACCGGGAATGTATTTAAATACGAAACCACCTCTAAAATCACCTTTGGTATTTGTAATATTTATCATAAAAGTTTCGATTCAAATCTACGGGTCTAGGCAGGGGAATTGTATTTTTGAAGTTCAGTCAACTACGGGTTTTACTATTTGCACCTCTTTCACTAAAATGTCCATAACTCGATAACCGTTAACCCAAATGACGCACCGTTTTCGCGTACACGATCTAGGGAATGTCTAGAAGGTAACTAACTCAAAACTTGGCTCTGGTCAGAAGGCTCATTTTTCGGAATTTTCAAAACAGGGCAGTGGCTATGCAGTGAGTCTTATGGTCTTTCTAAGGGGTTTTCCACTTGCGCAATCTCGGCTTACGCCCTTTTTATAAAATCGAAAAATAATCTTTTTAACTCGAAACCTTCGTACAAACCTTTCTAACTGACCTTAGTATTTATCCTCAAAATATCATACTCTAATTCAATTTTTTAAGGGTCTCAAACTTAACCTCAAAGTTGATACATTTCTGCGACATGGTTTCTCGAATCGCTTTCACTAAAACGGTCATTACTCACAAACCGTAAACTCTTTTGACACGATTCTTGCGGCCACATAAACTAGAATCCAAAACCTACCCAATATGGTCAGTGGTTGCAATTTAAACATGTTTAAGGACTCGGGTAGCTACTGTCAACATTGTTCAAGAAATTTGGGCATTATAACGGCTCTAAATCGAACATTACCATTTTTGTAACTCCTCAATCAAGCCATACAAGGCAACCCATACTCTAATATTACACACCAACACTCATACTAGGCCTCTAAGGGCAGTGGTAAGGTCCAATGACCGCCACTCAACATATACACCTCAAGACAAAGCTAAACAATCATATAAATTCTTAACATGAACTAATCTTTACACTAGCATCAAAACTTCACCAAAACTCATATATATAAAAGGTAAAGTTGAGGTTTATACCTTTCTTGATACTCTCACAACACTAACAAAGCTTTGTACACCTTATAATAGCCTTGGGTAGTCTTAACAAAGCCTAAAAGCCATGAACAAAACAAGAAACCAACTTAAAACACTATTCATCATCAACTTTGTAAAATCTATATAAAATCGAAAAATTAGAGATTGGTTCTCAAATTTTTACCACACCTTCTACTCTTCAAGGGATTTCTTTTGAGCTATAGATCACAAGATTTGGTGCTCGGTTGCTAGGGTTTTGAGGCTCTTCTTTCTGCTGATCAGAATCTGGACAGGTTTGGTTCTTCAACTTGGGGATGGGATTTGACTAGGCTACACTCCTTTGTTAGCCATGAAATTTTGAACGAATGTTATACATATATTGAGGAAGCTATGGTTCAAATTTGGTGATTTATAAATGGATAGAAGTGGAGATATGAATTTTTCTTTCATAGTAGCTCATGCTGGGCAGTTTGGAAAGAAATGGAGTTAGCTTGCTTTTCTCTAGCTTTCTTGACTTGTTTTCTAGCTAATGTGTGATATTTTGCTATGTTTATCAGCTGTGCTACTCTTCATATTCTCCTTCCACACAAGTGTCAAGTAATGGGAGAGTTTAGGTGTTTTATTTGCATGGTTTTAACAAGAACACCTCACCTTGTACTATTCTTAATCCACTTGCATCTTGTTTGGTTTCACACTACTTCTATTGATTTGTTGCACTTAATAATCTTGCATGGTATTTAATCTTGTCATGTGTTCAATCTATAATCCAATATTAAATCCAACATTCCTTGTTTATTCTCTCTTTATCTCTGGAAACGTCCTCCCGATTTTCTCAAGTATTCTCTATTCCTCACCTCTAGGGTTTCATCCTCAATCCCATTTTCCTCTCATAATATATATCCCTCCTTGGACTTCTCATATCCAATATCCTCAATTAATAATCCAATTATTATATCCCTGACTCCTCTGTCAAAATTGGAATAAAATAAAGTTTGGATTCTCTGAATTCCGATCGTCTTTACATACACTTATTTACTCCATGGGTCACTAGTACGACTTCGGAATATCCATTCTACGTCTCGTACATAGGTGACATGAAAACTTTTCCTAATCCTCAAAATTATTATTCATCCACCAAATTACTATTCACGTATGACAACACTATTCACGTATATACCTATTCTTAATAATAAAAGTTTTAATTCTACCGAAAATTTGGGTTCTTACAGCAGCCCAGGATCGACAAAAGAAATATGCCGACTTAGCTCGGAAAGGCAAAGAATACGAAGTAGGGAACCTAGTGTTCTTGAAAGTGTCACCTTGGAAAGGTTTAATGAGATTTGGGAAGAAAGGAAAGCTGAGTCCCAGATACATTGGACCATTTGAGATCTTGAAACGGATTGGAGAACTAGCTTATGAGCTGGCATTGCCCCCGAATCTACAGCAGGTGCACAATGTGTTCCATGTTTCGATGCTGAGGAAGTACAATCCGGATGCTAAGCATATAGTGGAGTATGAGCAAGTGGACATGCAACCAGACTTGACCTATGTAGAGCAACCTGTGGAATTCATAGACCGGAAAGAACAAGTGCTCCGAAACAAAGTCACTCAGCTAGTCAGAGTTTTGTGGCAGAACCACAATGTAGAAGAATCAACCTGGGAACTTGAAAGCGCAATGCAAGAGAAGTAACCCCACTTGTTTTCAAACTGATTCCGGGACGGAATCCTTTTAAGGAGGGGAGACTGTAAGAACCCAGATTTTTGGGTAGAATTAAAACTTTTATTTATTTAATGATGTAAGAATTAATAGTGGCTACGGCTACAATGTAATAGTTGATATTTTGAAAGAACGAATGGAATTCGACTTTATTATTTCTATGTCTTGAAGAATGCTAATGATTGACAACTTAAATAAGAATAATCTATCTCCTAGGGGAATAAGATATGACAATTCCAAGCAGGAGAATATTCTCATGTCATCCAGATCGATAACGATTAATCCAGGGGTTCCATAAAAAGGTTAAGGAACGATCAAGAGAGGTCAGAGACAATTGTACAACCCTAAACAAATAAGTAAAGAATAAGGATGAATAGTGATTTTGGTGTAATTGAGAATATTATTAGACGGCGCTATATAGAAGTACCCGGAACGAAATTCTGAGTTCGTATTATTGATCCGGAGGGAAAAAGAGTGTATGTAAAAGCTGTCGGATTCTGAAAAATGGCACTTTAATTTTCCCGAGATTCTCAAGATACGGAACAATTTAGGGACTTATTTGATAAGATTCGAGAAGGTTGGAATCCGAGATTATAGAAAAGAAGTAACATTGATTATAGAAATATTAAGAGGATTCCCGGTAAAACCCTAACCAGAAACGATTGAGTTATTCCCTCGAACGATTAGCGAATTAAGCAATAAACGAACAAAGAAACAAGCAGAGGAAGCAAGAGTCATGCACAAGCTACTAGATAAATATCTAACAACCAAGTGGGCTAAGTAACTAGACAATTAGAGATTGAACAAGTAGTTAGCAAAACAAACCAACTAGTTAGCTTATAACCATCCAAAGATCAACACTTGGCATGCAATTTCCATCGTCCAATACATCACCACTTTATTAAAGTCACTTTATCAAGATATTATTCCAATAATGCATCAAAGTGGATGAGAGCAAACCAAGCAAAAACCCCCCCCTCCAAGAACACCCATTCGGCCCATCCATTAATTCCAAAACCAAAATCCACCTTCCCACCATTGTTTGTTCTTGAAATAATTATGGTGAGTCTTATATTTCATAAAACTAATCTCCTCAAAATCTTAGCTCCAAATTCCTTTGTTTGCATTTTCAAAAAAATCAAGAAAGAGGAGCATGAATAGTGTTTCTTATGAACTAACTTGTTTTTTTCTTGTTTTCATGGATGATATAGCAAGCTTAAGCACACCTAAGGACCATACAAAGCTTAGTGAGGCTAGTAAACACTCTAAGGAAGGTATAATACTAGAAAACCCTTGGTGTTATTTTAAGATCTTATGAGATTTATGATTGATTTAGTGATTAGTATGTTATTATAAACTTAGATCCATGTTAGTAGTTGTTATGATTATGATTGGTTTATGAACCATGTAATGGTTAAGATGAGTTGTTGATTAGACTAGTCATGATGATTATTATGTGTTTGGATGGTTGAATTGATCTTGGTTAGATCGTAGTAAAGTGCAAAAACTTTGGAAAACGCGTAAACATAGCCGTTATAATGCCCGATTTTACAAATCATGTTTTGTGTGCCATTTTTCATATAAATACCCTACTGTCCAGAAACCTTTTCTGCCATGATAGGATAGGTTATGTTATAAGCTTCGTTTTGATATAAAGATCATGTGAAACGGACTTACGGTTTAGGAGTTACGATAAAATTCATAAAAGTAGTTTGAAACCGTAAACAAGTATTCGTACTTAAAATTAAACCCCGATAAAATATGTAAAGTCACGACGAATCTTGGTAAATAAATACTAGAGGTAAAAAGGAAGGTGTGAAAGAAAACCATATGTCAGAAGGATCGTTTTTCGATTTATTAAAAATATTCGAGTCGAGGTTAAACTCGAACGAACCCCTGAAAGACGACTCGATTATAACTTCCGTAAAACACTTAGAAAACGGGCGATAAAACTCGGAGTATAATATTGGTTCATAACGATCGACCTTAGAACTTGTATGACTTAAGTATGTCCCAAGTGTAAGTACAGTGACATGTCGTATTAACGAACGAATGTCGGGTCGGATCGATGATAAAAGAATCCACTAAAAGGGGTATAACGAGATAACTCGAGAACGTGTTTCGATTTAAGTATAACTAAACTTTTAAGATGTTAAGTGATTACTCCCGAATGCCTTGGCTATTTATAGATCACCAAGCTGACCCGGGACCCGCTACCACTACCCCTTACCGTACTCGACTACCAGGCAAGTTTCAATTCCTTTCTTTTAATCAGTTGTTGTGATTGAATATATATATATATATATATATATATATATATATATATATATATATATATATATATATATATATATGTTTTCTGTTATACATATGCCACAGCATGCATGCCTACTTTCAAGATATATCATTATGCTTGTTCCCTGATTGTTTATTGGCTTATAAATTAGATAGCTAACGTATCAATTATAAGCCGGTTATTGTAAGACCCTCAGAGAAGGGTGTATATATCTTATTCATCAAATATAGACCGGGAGTCAATATTTCTTGATATATCGAGGTTACCTCGGAGGAAACTATTTAAGTAAATATTTTCCCTTATTCGGGCGACGAATATTATTTGAATATTCGTTCGAGATTATTTATTTAATGATCCTTACTTCAAATAATTATTTGAACGTAATCATTCGACGAATAATATTTTTCAATATTCTTCCAGAGTCGAATTGATTAAAGATTATTATTTCGAATATTCTTCTAAAGATGAGACTACTAAATGAATATTATTTGGATATTCATCTAGAATATTATTTTATTAAATAAATATTACTTTTGAATATTCATTTAAGATATTAATTACTTGATGAATATTATTTTAATATTCATCTGAAGCTTGATTTATTTATCGAATATTATCTCGAATAATCCTTTAAGGCTTGGATTACTAAATGAATATTACTTGATATTCATTTAGAATATTCTTCATTAAATGAATATTACTTTTTGAATATTCATTTAAATTCCTAATTAATTATGAATATTACCTTAAATATTCCTTTCAGGTCTTATTAATTAATGAATATTATTTTGAATATTCATTTGAATGATTATTTATTCAATAAATATTCTCCTGATATTTCTTTAGGGATTATTTTGAAAAATACTCTGATTAAAGATATTCTTGCATATTCCTAAATATTTTTAATTCAATAAATATTCTCTGAATATTTATTCCATACTTAGAATAACCTCAATAAGTTTTATCTTCTTCGATTATTACGAAAAATATTTCGGAGTCATATTATTATTAATCTTGTATCAAGAAAGGTTCTCAGACATCATTCTTCTTTGAGTCTATCTCCCTAATAATAAGGGAACCTTACTTGGAAAATGTTATTTATCTTGTCGACTTCCCGGTCATAAAGTATTCTCTTCACTCGCAACTCGGGTGCTATTGACTTATTAAGTCGTTGTTTACCTTCTCATCTTTCGGGGGGTAAGATTGTTGGAACAAGTTGATATTCGTTACCAAGCAGTAGCTTGGAAGTTATTGGTGAATTTTCCTTTCCAACTAGATACGACTACTTTGTACAGTCTTATCAACAAGTATTATACTTGGGGACCGGGGGACGAACGTTACATTCAGAATCATGAATTCTATTTGAACTAGGAGTCGTGTAAGAGGCCGAGTAGCGCCGGTCCATCCCCTTTGGCCCAACCGTTGGCCGGGGAGAGCTAGTAAGGCGGTAGACAAGTAAAGCTGTCAGTTCTTCCTTCTACCGGTAGTAAACCTAATTTGAGCTGTACGATCTCGACTGATCATCAAGATTGGAACAGCGGGTGCGGTGAATACTCCATCATTGGTTCATCATCCAAACTTATTTATTTCCTGCCACATGATTACTGTTGGCAGAGTTGGAAAAATGTTCATAACTGGAATTGCAATCTTTTCTTGCAAGTTCCTCTTTTTAATGACAATGAGAATATCTCGCTTACTTTTGATGTAGCAGATATTTCTACAAACAAATATTTTGAGTTGCCTGGTAACTTCATCCTTTATATTATAGTGGCAATAACTTCATTAATGCATGGCATATGATTTCAAAGGATATTTTGAACTACTGTATATATGTATCACTGTTCAGTTATATTATTGTTGGTGGGCTTTCGCTCACCCTTGCTTTGTTCATATTATGTCACAACAACAGCTAGGACAGATGGCTCGCCTCAGGCGCACTCGGCGCAAGCGGGTTACCCGACCCACCGGACTCCCCGCTGAGATGCTAGCCGCCATTGCTGAGGTAGCATGGTTAGACAGCTTTTGTTTCCTGTTTAACTATATGTATAATTAATGTAATCAACGGCAAAACTTTTAAACTTATGATGTTATCCTTTTGGGATTGTAATAACGTTTATTCGTAAACCCTTTAATGTAAGAATTATTTCAATTTCATCTCTGGGACTATAACTGTAAGAACCCCAAATTTTGGATATAATTAAAACTTTTTATTAAGTGATGATAAAATGAGGAACAATGATTCCGATAACAAGGTCACCAGCTCTAATGAATGGTGGTTTCAAAGAACAATGATTGTAATGAATGGATATTGCTTTGGACAATGATCCTGATGCATTGGTATATTGTCAGAATAGAGTAATTCGATGGTTGAGGACCTAGATAAGAATAATCTACCATCCAGGAAGGAGCTAATGGATCCTTGAAGGGAAATGAGTACGTGCATAGTGTTTCCCATACGTGCATAGTGTTTCCCGTACGTGCATAGTGTTTCCCGTACGTGCATAGTAATTTGGTGGATGAATAGTGATTTTGTAAGTTGGAAAACCTTTCACTCCACCCTATGTACGGGACGTGATATGGATGTTTCGAAGTCATATTAGTAATACGCGGAGGAAATAAGTGAATGCAGAGACGATCGGAATTCAGAAATTCCAAATTCTTTTCGGTATAATATTTGACAGGACAGTGGATTAAATATTATTATAATCCAAGAATTGAGATATTAACTTTGAGGATTTGATATTTTGGGATGTTATTATATTTGATTTAAGAATGAAGGTAGGAAACCACTGAGGAGTGGTTATGGCTACAATGTAATTATTGATATTTTGAAAGAATGAATGGAATTCGACCTTATTATGTTTATGTCTTGAAGAATGCTAAAGGGTGACAACATAGGTAAGAATAATCTATCTTCTAAGGGAATAAGATATGGCAACTTCAAGCAAGAGAATACCCTCATGTCATCCAGATCGATAACGATTAATCCAGTAGTTCCGTAAAAAGGTTAAGGAACGATCGAAAGAGAATACGGACAATTGTACCACCCTAAGAGAACAAGTAAAGAATACATAATGAATAGTGTTTGGTGAGAGTATATAATAATATGAGACGACACTATACAGAAGCATTCGGAACGGATTTCCGAGTTCGTATTAGTGATCCAGGGGGAAAATAAGTGTATGTAAAAGCTGTCGGATTCTGAAAAACCGCACTTTTATTTTCTCCGAGAGTTCCCTGGACACTGATAGCCTTAAGTATTTAACGAATGGATTTAAGGAATATAAATTGGAAAGTTAGAATGAAAGATGGAGAATGAAAGTATTAATATTAAAGAGGATTCCCGGTAAACCCTAATTAGAAATCCGTGAAATATTCTCACGAACGATCAATCGAAACGGGTAATAACCGGACACAGAAACAAGAAGAGGAAGCAAGAGTCTTGTGTAAGCTACTAGAATAAATATCTAGCAACCAAGTGGCTTAAAGTAACTAGCATACTTGGAGATGGAAGTAGTACTTAGAAAAACCAACCAATACTTAGCCTTCCACCATCCAAAACATAACACTTGTCTCTCCAAATTGCCTCATCCATGACATCACACTCCACTAACACCACTAGGATGAGATATTATCTATCCAAATTCACTTTATGCAAAATTGACCAAGGAAAAGCAAGAAACCAAGCAAACACTCTCCATTCCTTTCTTTTCTTCAAAGTTTCGGCCAAGGAGCTAGAAAACGAGGTTCCCACCATTGTTTGTTCTTCTAATTTTTAGGGTAAGTACTACATATCATAGCTTAGATCCCCTAGAAATTTCAGCCTCAAATTCACTTCCTTTCATTTTCAAATAAATCATCAAAGGTGATGATGAATAGTGTTTCTAAGAACTAATCTTTGTTTTTCTTGTTTTCATGGTTGATCCTAGCTAAGTTAAGGCCATCCAAGGGCAATACCAAGCTTTGTGAGGCTATTACATACTACAAGGAAGGTATAAGACTTGAAAACCCTTGCTCTACTTTGAGTTTTAAGCATGTTCTTGATGGATCTAGCTTAGTTACGATTATGTTCATGTTATAAGCATGTTTAGTTAGTGATTTAGTGATTTGATTAACATGATGAGTTTGATACTAAGATCAGTGGCTTCTGGTCTTGTTGGGGTGCTTATTATGTGTATAAGTTGATTAGATGCCCGGTGTGGCTTGGTTGTTGCGTAATGAATTTTAGAACGCTCGATTCGTAGCCGTTGTAATGCCCGATTTTCATTAACACTAAGAAACCGAACTGGTCAGTAGCCATAACTCTTTGTTCTTGGCAAGTTAATGAACCCTACTGATAGATTTTTGTACATAGATCACTTTGGCGAAAGAATCGAAGCATTTTGATTTACGGTTTAGGAATTATGACCAAATTACTAAAAGTAGTTCGAATCCGTAAACGAAAGTTCGTAACTGAAATTGAACCCTCGTAAACTATGTAACGTCATGGAGAATCTTGGTAAATAAATACTAGGGGTAAGAAGGAAGGTGTGAAAGAAAACTATATGTCAAAAAGAGCATTTTTCGATTTATTAAAAATGTTCGAGTCAAGGTTAAACGCGAACGAACCCCTAAAAGACGACTCTTTTATAACTTCGGTAAAACACTTAGAAAACGGGCGATAAAACTCGGAGTATAATATTGGTTCGTAACGATCAACCTTAGAACTCATATGACTTAAGTATGTCCCAAGTATAAGTGCAGTGACATGTCGTATTAACGAACGAATGTCGGGTCAGATCAGTGATAATAAGTAATCCACTAACAAGGGGTATAACGAGATAACTCGAGAACGTGTTTCGAATTAAGTATAACTTAACTTTTAATATGTTAAGTGATTAATCCCGAATGCCTTGGCTATTTATAGATCACCAAGCTGAACCGGGACCCGCTACCACTACCCCTTACCGTACTCGACTACCAGGCAAGTTTCAATTCCCTTCTTTTAGGCTGTTGTTGTGATTGAATAAATTATATATATATGATTGCTGATATACATATGCCATTGCATGCATGCCTACTTTCAAGTTGAATTGATATACTTGTTCCCTGAATGTTATTGTTGGCTTATAAGCTAGATAGTTATACATCAGTTATAAGCCGGTTATTGTAAGACCCTCATAGAAGGGCGTATACATCTTATTCATCAAATATAGACCGGGAGTCAATATTTCTTGATATATCGAGATTACCTCGGAGGAAAATATTTAAGTAAATATTTTCCATTATTCGGGCGACGAATATTATTTGAATATTCGTTCGAGATTATTTATTTTAACGATCTTTACTTCAAATAATTATTTGAACGTAACTATTCGACGAATAATATTTTTAATATTCATTCAGAGTCGAATTATTTATCGATTATTATTGCGAATATTCTTCTAAAGGTTGGACTACTAAATGAATATTAATTGGATATTCTAAATTAACATTCATTTAGAATATTATTCATTAAATGAATATTACTTTTGAGTATTCATTTAAGACAGTAATTACCTATCGAATATTATTTTAATGTTCATCTGAAACTTGATTTATTTATCGAGTCTTATCTCGAATATTCCTTTAAAGCTTGGATTACTAAATGAACATTACTTGATATTCATTTAGAATATTATCCATTAAATGAATATTACTTTATCAATATTCATTTAAATTCCTAATTAATTATGAATATTATTTTGAATATTCATCCAGGGTTCTATTTAATCATCGAATATAATTTTAAATATTTTAAATATTCCTTTCAGGTCTTATTAATTAATGAATATTATTTGGAATATTCATTTGAATATTTAGTTATGCAATAAATATTCCCTCGATATTTCTTCAAGAATTATTTGAGAGATACTCTGATTAAAGATATTCTTTCATATTCCTAAATATTTTGTAAAATATTTTAATTCAATAAATATTCTCTGAATATTTATTCCATACTTAGAATAACCTCGATAAGGTTTATCTTCTTCGATTATTACAGAAAATATTTCGGAGTCATATTATTATTAATCTTATATCAAGAAAGGTTCTCAGACATCATTCTTCTTTGAGTCTATCTCCTTAATAATAAGGGAACCTTACTTGGAAAATGTTATTTATCTTGTCGACTTCCCGGTCATAAAGTATTCCCTTCACTCGCAACTCGGGTGCTGTTGACTTATTAAGTCGTTGCTTACCTTCTCATCTTTCGAGGGGTAAGATTACTGGAACAAGTTGATATCCGTTACCAAGTAATAGCTTGGGAGTTATTGGTAAATTTTCCTTTCCAACTAGATACGACTACTTTGTGGAGTCTTATCAACAAGTATTATACTTGGGGAAAGGGGGACGAACGTTACATTCAGAATCATGAATTCTATTTGAACTAGGAGTCGTGTAAGAGGCCGAGTAGCGCCGGTCCATCCCCTTTGGCCCAACCGTTGGCCGGGGAGAGCTAGCAAGGCGGTATACAAGTAAAGCCGTCAGTTCTTCCTTCTACCGGTAGTAAATCTAAATTGAGCTGTACGATCTCGACTGATCATCAAGATTGGAACAGCGGGCGCGGTGAATACTCCATCATTGGTTCATCCCCCAAATTTATTTATTTCCTGCAACATGATTACTGTTGGCAGAGTTGGAAAAGGGTCATAACTGGAATTGCAACCTTTTCTTGCAAACTCCTCTTCTTAATAACAATAAGAATATCTTGCTTACTTTGATGTAGCAGATATTTCTACAAACAAATACTTTAAGTTACCTTGTAACTTCATCGTTCATATTATACTGGCATCATTTCCGTAAATGCATGGCATATGGTTTGAAAGATACTTTTGAACTGTTATACATTATCGTTCAGTTATATATTATTGTTGGTGGGCTATTGCTCACCCTTGCTTTATTATTATGTCACAACAACAGCTAGATCAGATGACTCGCACAAGGCGCACTCGACGCGGGCGAGGACGATGAGACTACCAGAGCTGAAGAAGAAGCTATTGGTAGGGTATATTTATTCTTTCAGTACCAAGAATATGGTCTAGTATGACTTATGTAAATGGATGGCAAAGAGTATGTATTTATATTGAAATCCTTTTGGATTGTAAGAACTCATAATGTGATTAATAAAAATTTGATTGTTACTCTGATTTCATCTCTGGGACTATAACGGGTGTGTTTTATATTGTTGTGTTGGGTTATAGAGACGTAATTTATTTTATGTTAAGGAAAGTTCAATTATTGTGGACAGAATTGGAAACCGTAACCACCGGATCCCGGACCCCGGATCTGGGGGTGTTACAATAACTGTGTGTGTGTGAGTGGATATTATTGTGGGGTCATAACATGTTACTTATTGATTTTGGACTCAAGTCAAGTATTGTGTATAAGTTATGAGACAGTAACGACCCGATCCCGGACCCCGGATCTGGGGGTGTTACAACCGCACCCCCGATTAGGGAACAGGTACCCCCAGGGACGGATTCCCAGACATTAACTGTTAGGTCCGATACGATTGTAGAAGGGGGGGTTGAATACAATCTATACCATTTTATCGAAATTTGTTCTTTAAATAAAATTTAACTTAAACAAATTTGAGCGGAATAATACAACACAAATTTCAAGTTGAATATAACAATATATTAACTTGATAGGTGTTACAAAATCAATCCAAATGATTATCAAGTAATTAATAACTAATTAGAAAATTCGACATGAACTTTTCTAATTTAGTTAATTAAAATCAAGATATCAAGTTGTGAACTAGGAAACTTAATTCGCTAGTATTACAAGAACCACACATAAACAAGTTCCAACGGATAGAATATTACAAAAGAGATGAACTTGAATTTCCAGAATTATGTTTGTAAGTGTTCTTGAGCTTGAGAGAGAGAGATATGAGCTGCTGGGATTTTTTAAGAAGTTGTAAGTGAATTGTCTTCTGCCTCTTTGCTGCTTCTGATCTTTATATTTCGTCCATAGTCATATTGTGTTGTTTTAATTGATATAACAATCAATTAACACATATATAACATTCGGTATGACTATCCATTGAAAGAAATATGACTGTCCAATAGCCACTTGACTTGAATATAACTTTCGGTATAACTATCTCCTTTTGAACTGAATATGACTGTCCAATAATCATTTCCTTTGTATATGACTTTCGGTATGACTATTATTTGAACTTAATATGACTGTCCAAACCATTCCCTTTGTATGACTATCCTTTTGAACTATATATAACAATCGGTATAACTATCCTTAGATAGTTATATTGTTATATATTTTCAGATTATAATTAACTAAATGATTTATATAAATCACTTAATTAATTATTTCTTTTTCAGATTAATTCTTATTTAATTAATCTAATAATTACTTTAACAAATATATTAATTCTGATAGAATTAATTTATTTAATTAAATTAACTATTTGATTTAATTAATTAAAATAGAATTAATACAACTCCTTTTAATAGTCAAAACTTCACTGTGGACCACGTAATTATAATAACGAACATACACTGGATTTTTGTTGACGCTCGATGTACTGTCTGGTTCATGAACGACTAACTCCAATCTCTGTTCTTCATCTTGACATTAAACTGTGGTCTTTTTCTTTTCTTCACTCTCTCCGATCATTCTGAACTGATATTGTTTCTTATCACTTATAGAAACCTCTGTCCTTGAAATAAATCCATGTATTTCAATGCTACACTGATGCTTGATCAGGCAACTGAATCTTCTTCAGTGTAAAACATCAAAACTATAGATTGACTTGTTGATTTTTCTTCTGACAGTTGTCACCTTATGAGATTCCTGTGACAATTGATATTATTTACTTATTACAAACTACTTTAATTGGATTAGGATCCTCTAACTACAAATAGGCTGAGTCATATGCCTTTCAATCTCCCCCTATTTGTTTGTTAGACAGTAACAAGCAAATACCTAGAGGATTCTTCAACTAATCCCAATTAAATAAGTAAAGAATAAAACTTTAAATGCTAAGTAAATAATGAAAAAGTTCTGGTTCATATATAACATTATCCAGATTCAAACAGAAAAGATAAATACAAGATAGATGATCCTCAAGACTGATCACATAGTATAATTATGCTATCTTGTTCTATCTAAGCTCTAAAAATATCACAAGTAGAGCGGTTCTTCAGTTTTCACTTCCTCCAGGTCTGAACTCTCCTTCTTCTTCTTCTTCTTCATTCAGGACTGGTAGGCTTTTATGTAGCTCAACATCAACTAACATTTCTTTCCTTGATGATAGCCTTGTAGGAAGTACCAATGGAATTCCAAGTGATTTCCTCAACTCACCTTTGAATTTTTCATAGTCTTTCACATTGGTTTGAGCATAAGATTTGATATGATCTGCAGTTTCCCGTTTAAGTTGAGAAGTAAATCCATGATTTCTAAGAATGTACTCCACAAATACCAAGTGTTTAGCAGAGTGCTCATACAAATCTTTCGTCTGAAGTTTGACTGTATGTATCACTTCACCCTTAAGAAACTTCACTTGCTTAGGCTCTTCTATCACTTCCGGTCCAGCTCTTTCAGCAAACTCTTTGAACTTTTCATGAAGTAGTATTCCCAACTCAGAGGATGTTCTTACCTTTGGTCTAAGAGCCCAGAGTTCTGTCAAAGATCTGTCATAAAAGAATTGAAGGGACACTCTGAATGTTCCAACATTATGACATTCAACGAAAATTACTAACTCATCGGTTCTTGGTTCAAAAGCAGAAAATATCCTGACGACTTCTGTTTGTAAGGCTTTCACATACCCTTCATGTATTGGATTTGAATTCTTAAACTCATCAAGAATAGCACTTAGCCGACGATCATCATATTCAGACATTTGTGGTGAGTCTATAGCTTTTTGAGCTCGTTCCCACTTGTCACCACTTTTTAATCTGATGTATGTTCTCCTAGCTTGTACCTTAAGTGCATGTTGACGTTGCATTGCTGCAGCTTCCTCTTTTTGAAGTTTTTCTTTATGAGCAATCAAGTCCAATGTCTTTTTAAGCCTATCATCTCTCAATTTTAGTTGAGCTTCTTGTCTGTCAATTTCTGCTTCAGCTTCAAAATCTAGACGTATCTGTTCAGCTTCAGCTTCTGAGTCTATGGGCATTTCATCTTCCCAGTCCCTGAGATCTGGTTCAGGTAATACTTCTCCCATATCTGTGAACTTTAAATCAGCAAACATGTCAATACTATCTGGTTCACCTGTGTAGTAGTAACCTTCAATATCTTCAGGTTCTTCATGCATGTCAGAACTTCCAATTTCTTTCCTCTTCCCCTTATCTCTCCTATCACCTTGATCAGCTCCTTGATCAGATTTAGATTTACTTGAACTTCCTCCATGTCTTGACTTCTCCCCCTTAGTTGATGAATCCTCTACAGAGGGAACAAAATCAGCAGGCTTCGGGTCACGTTCATCACCATCACCTCCTCCATCTTGACCTTCAAAGAACTTTCTTTCTTCTTCTGTTGGAGTGATAGTTCTAGTAATGATGTTATACAAGTGAGTCAACCCTTTTGCTTGAAGTGCATTCTGCCTTTCAATCTGACTAAGTCGATGTTTCGTGGACAAGTGATGTTCATTCATGTTATTCTGAATATCTTCAATCTGATTTGACATTGAAGATATAATGAGATCTTGAGCCACTGTGACATCTCCAGAGTCTTCAATTGCTTGTTGTTGAGTTAGCTTGAGTGCACTGATCTTGTTGTTTAGGATAGTTCTCATGTTATCCATATCAAATCTTAAGTTCTTGTTATCCTCTTCAGCTTGAGCAAGATTTTCTTTCATTTGAGCAAGTTGTTCCATAAGAGACAGAGTGTTTGTGTCAGTGTGTGCTCTCACTTCAATAGCTCTCTGAGTATCACTCACCTCACGTGCTAGTGTTTCACTCAGATTTGAAGTAATTCTCACATCACTCCTCTCATAATCCATAGCTGCATCCATTGTACCTGCAGGAGAAATCACCCTAGCCTTCTCTTGGAAGGTCAGTGGTGGTGCAATGGGAGTTCGCAAATCCCTATCAACCTGTGAGAGTTCTTCTGCCGTAACAATGGCAGGCACTGTAACTTGGTCAACTTGCATGAGAGTGTTTTCAGCTTCATTTGAGAAAATGTCTTCCCCCATTGTAAGTAACAAGGGAGTAGTTGATGAACTGAAAGGGTTTACAGTTGACTCAGATGTAGTTTTACTTTTCTTTTGAAAATGCAGAACTGTAGTTTCACTCAGAATATCACTACTCGGATTGTATCGTTTGACTGACAATTTCTTTCTTTGATAGTATTTGGAGAATTTGGATTTAGTATTTGGTGTATTGACCTGGGTTAGAGGTTGTGGTTGTACAACCCCTTGGTCATTTCTCGCACTTGTTTGACTATCAGAAAGATATTGAGATTGAGTAGAAGTTGAGTCAAATACCTGATAATTTACATTTCCAACATCTTCAGTCTAAATGGGTTGATCCACTTGATAGTGAGGTTCAGGATCAATTAACGGTTCAGGTTCTGGTTGATGTTCAGTAGCTGTGAGTTCTGCTTCAGGTTCTGGAGCTTGTTCAATTGCAAGTAGCTGAGCAACTGGTTGAGCCACAACATTTGGCAAATTTATGAATGTAGACATATATGGTGTTATGACTACTGGAACATGCGCCAGAGTACCAGAAGTATCCAACCTTGTGTAGAACTTCTTATTTGGTTTACCAGACCATTGAACTCGGTCATTTTGAAAAGGAGTAGGCTGATCCGTAGGCATAAGATGATTAAAAATTAATGTCAAAAATCGAGGATAATGACATTTAACCAGTTTACCTTTCTCAAAGTTCTTCCTAGCTTTCTTCACACGATTTATCAAAATAGGCCATAGCAAGTTACCAAAATTGATTCTTCTGTTGTAAGCAATTGAGTAACCAATAGACTGCAACATTCCCGTGATAACAGTGTTGTTACTCTTGGTAGAATTAGCAAAGACCTTTGCAATGATTTCGAAGAATATGTTCCATTCTTGAACCATGTTACTTTTCAGGGGACGCTTAAGATCCAATTGACCTTGATAATTCAGATGTGTGAAGAAATGTGTCAACTCATCAATTGAAGGAGGCTCATTAAATTGTTCAGTAGGCAGTCTCAGAGCAGCATTGAAGACAGATTCATCCACTGTATATGTCTTATCGCTGAAGTTGAAAGAAAATGATCTATTGTCTGAGGCCACCATAGCTGTAGTACACATTAATTTAAGCGGACCAAATTTCATGGGAACATTTGCAGTTATAGCATGACTACAGATATTATGATCGTTCAGAAAAGATATCCACGGTTTGAAACGATCCACCGAGCAATCCTCGGGATTAAAATATCCAATAAAGTTGTGATTAACAATCTCAAAATTATTATAAGTGTCAGCCATTCCAAATCAAATTTTAACCTTAGAGAATCTGCAAAATTCAGCAATTAAACTTATTAATACACAAAATTCGAATAAATAAATAAATAAAAATTCGAATAATCGAATTCTTCACCAAAAATTTTGAAAATTTGAGGCAATGATCTCCATAACATCACAAACACACGTCTATTTTTAGTTTTTACAAAATCACAGTCTTTGTTCTTGAATTACAAATCGAATTTTCGAAATTTTCAAACTCAAAATCTCAAGAACTCGTATAATCCTTACATTTAAACCGTCGTTTTGATGATTATCGACTGGGTAATCGATTAATGTTCTTAGACAGGTGATTACAGCGTGAATCGTGAAGAAAATTGGCCAGAAATTCGACTGTAAACTGTGTGTATCGTGTAAGTATCGATTGTTATATTGGGTGACTTAACACGCCAATGAGAAAAATAATCTAAATATGACTATCTGATATAACTCTCGACTTATATACAAAACAAGTCTAATATGACTATCGGTTGATAGTCATACCGATAGTTATATTACGTATAAACGTAATATGACTATCCTGTACTTAGTCATATAACAGCTTATGGTATTAAAAGACACTAATATGACTATCGAAAAACAAAGAATATTACAATGTAACATTACTATTTTGACAGTCATATTTCGTACAAAACCAACAATATAACTATACACTAATTAGAGTTATATTTACAGAATACAGCAATATAACTATTTAATTACTAATATATATATATATATCTAAAGTTATAACACATTAAACTAAACTAATATAACTATCACAAAATTCGAATATAACAATCAGATGAATTGTTATACCAAGAGTAATATTAACAAAACAACAATTATAACTATCCTAAAATTTAAATATTAACAGGATATTTAGAACTAGCAAATTCTAAAAATGAAACAATTTAATTTCTATCAAAAACCAAGCCAAAAATTAGTAAAATAATTTACACTAAAATTAGCAAACCTAATAAAAATTAAACAAACGATCATATGTAGTCCTTTTTACGAGATCAAACATTAATAACAAAAGGACAAACATTACAAATTAAAATAAATAAAATATTGAATATATACAAAATTATTTCTGGTGAATTAATAAATATCAATTTTCTAATAAAATAAATTCCATATAGAAAATTATTCAAGAAAAAAATATAATTTATTAAACACAAAAAAAATAATGAAACTGATTTTAAAATAAAAACATTTTCAGGAAAAATAGATTTCTCAAAAACTACAGCTAGTAAAATTCGAGAAAAATATTTTTAAGGAAAATGAATCACTCTAAAATTACAAGAAGTATTTAGAGATGTATAACGAAGATAGTGATAAAACCTTAAGAAGAAACAAACAACATTATAAGTTGATAAAATAATTATACAAGTGATTTCAAATAACAAATATTGTACACAATAATCACTTGAAAATTATTAAAGATCAAACCTCAGATATTAACTAGTATAATTACTAGGACTATTTAACATACCCAATTCACCAACAAGTCTGGTGAATGTGGATTCGTCAAGAGACTTAGTAAAAATATCTGCTGTTTGTTCTTCCGTAGGTACAAAAAGTAACTCCACGGTACCATTCATGACATGCTCTCTAATAAAATGATACCTGATGTCAATATGCTTTGTCCTTGTGTGCTGCACAGGATTGTTAGAGATAGCTATGGCACTTGTATTGTCACATAAAATAGGAATTTTATCTAGTACAAAACCATAGTCTCTCAGCTGATTCCTGATCCACAAAATCTGTGCGCAACAACTTCCAGCAGCTATATATTCAGCTTCAGCTGTTGAGTTGGAAACTGTTTGTTGTTTCTTGCTGTACCAGGAAACCAGTCTACCACCTAGGAATTGACAACTCCCAGAGGTGCTTTTTCTATCCACAACACTTCCTGCATAATCTGAATCTGTATATCCAACAAGATTAAAACCAGAATCTTTAGGGTACCAGATGCCTAAATTAGGCGTACCCTTAAGATATCTCAGGATTCGTTTAACAGCAATGAGATGAACATCTCTAGGATCCGATTGGAACCTTGCACACAAGCACGTAGCATGCATAATATCAGGTCTACTTGCAGTAAGGTAAAGTAATGAGCCTATCATACCTCTGTAGCTTGTGATATCTACCTTGATAGAATTTTCACATGCTCCAAATTTGACCGCTGTCGATGATGGTGTTCTTGCTGAAGATGAGTCCTCCATTTGATATTTCTTGAGAAGCTCTTTGACATACTTGGATTGACAGATAAATATTCCATCTGTCCTTTGACTTACTTGCAATCCAAGAAAGAACTTCAGCTCACCCATCATGCTCATTTCAAACTTACCCTGCATTAACTTAGCAAATTTCTTGCAAAGAATATCATTAGTAGACCCGAATATTATATCATCCACATAGATTTGGACTAATATCGTATCCTTTTTATGTTTCTTTGTGAAGAGAGTTTTGTCTATGACACCTCTTGTAAATTCATTTTCAAGTAGAAATTCAGAGAGTGTGTCATACCATTTTCTTGGTGCTTGCTTAAGACCATATATTGCTTTAAAGAGAAAGTAAACATACCCCAATAAATCTGGATCTTCAAAACCAGGTGGCTGTTCTACATATACCTCTTCATCCAGTTTTCCATTCAGAAAGGCACTCTTGACATCCATTTGATAAACATTAAAGTTTGAAAATGCTGCAAATGCCAAGAATATCCTTATGGCCTCAAGTCTAGCCACTGGAGCATAGGTTTCATCATAGTCAATGCCTTCAGATTGTGAGTAACCTTTTGCTACCAGTCTTGCTTTATTTCTTGTTACTGTACCATCTTCATCAAGTTTTTTCTGAATACCCACCTTGTACCAACCACTGTTTTATTTGTCGGTCTGGGCACCAGCTTCCACACTTCTTGTTGTTTAAATTGATTGAGTTCATCTTGCATAGCAATCACCCAATCAGGATCTGAAAGAGCTTCTTCAGTTTTCTTAGGTTCCATTTCAGATAGAAACCCTGAATAATTACATTGATTTTGAAAAGCTCTTCTAGTCTTTACACCAACATCTGGATCACCAACGATTAGCTCAAAAGGATGAGCTCTATTCCAGACAGTCTGTCTTGGAAGATTTAATCTGATGATTCGCCTTGATCTTCATTATGATGTTGAATATGACTAGTAGATCCTTCATTAACTCCCCCTGAGTTGTTGCCAGGCTGATTAGATGATTGTTCAGAATCATTAGAGACACTTTCAACATTATCATGATTTTCATCACCATTATTCTGAGTAGTCTCATCATTGACATTGTTGTCATTAGCATCAGCAAACACTTCAGGTGGACTATCATCATCTGATTCTAGATCTGTCATATCTTCAAAAGACAGCTTTTCAGATGAATCTTCAGTTTGGATATTAGGAAGTTTTGTGTCATCAAATGTAACATTGACACTTTCCATTGTTTTCTGTTGATCAATTAGATACACCTTATATGCTCTTCTAGTATAACCCACAAAAATTGCTTCATGTGCTTTTTCTTCAAATTTACCACCTTGATCGTCTCCTTCTTTTAGCACAAAGCATTTTGTTCCAAATACATGAAAGTACTTGAGTGTTGGTTTCTTTTCTGTTAACGCTTCATAAGGTGTCTTCATTAAGTCTTTGTTGATCAGCGTTCGATTCTGGGTATAGCATGCAGTATTGACAGCTTCAGCCCAAAAGCTTAATGGAAGCCTTGATTCACTTAGCATAGTACGAGCAGCTTCAACCAAGGTCCTATTCTTTCTTTCAACTACCCCATTTTGCTGAGGAGTTCTTGGAGCCGAGAACTGTCTTGTTATACCTTTCTCAGTACAGAATTCATTTAGAACTGCATTCCTGAATTCAGTTCCATTATCTGACCTTATCGCTCTTACTGGATACATTGAATCAAGCTCAATCAACTTGATATGATCAATCACTAACTGTGGAGTTTCATCTTTGGAATGTAAGAACAAAACCCATGTGAATTTAGAGAAATCGTCAACAATCACTAGAGCATATCTTTTCTTTAACATTGACATCACATTAACTGGACCAAACAAATCCATATGAAGTAATTGTAATGGTTCAGTTATTGATGATGTATTAGTGCTCCTGTGAGTTGCCCTTTTTATCTTCCCTTTTTGGCATGCGTCACATAGTCCTTCTTGTGTAAATTCCATAGAAGGCAAACCTCTCACTAATTCTCTTTTAACAAGAGAGTTCATTGTTTTGAAATTCAGGTGAGAGAGCTTCTTGTGCCATAGCCAACTTTCATCTGTGGACGCTTTAGAATAGAAGCAATTGAATTCCTCAGTGCTTCCCGCATTCAAGTTAGCTACATACAAGTTTCCTTTTCTGACTCCAGTTAGCGATGGTTGTTCACTTCTTTTGTGAGAAATCAGACAATTCTTTTTATTAAAATGAACATCAAATCCTTTGTCACAAAATTGACTGATACTGAGCAGATTATGCTCAAGTCCTTTTACAAAGGATACTTCTTCTATGATAACATTTCCAGCTTCAAGTCTGCCATATCCATCAGTTCTACCTTTGCTGTTATCTCCAAAGGTAACTACTGGGCCGGCCTTTTCCACCACGTTTGTTAGCAGGGTTCTATTTCCAGTCATATGCCTTGAACATCCACTATCCAAGATCCAGGTTACACGTTCAACCTGCTCAACACCCTGCAATGACAAACGGATTAAACCTTCTTCGGAACCCAAATTTGATTGGGTCCTGCGGTTTTAAAATATTGGCCTTTATCAGGCAAAGCAACACTTTTAATTTTAACATCTTTAACCAATAAACATTTAACCTTATAAACAGATTTGAAAATCTTTTGTTTTATTTTAGGTATCCATGTTTCTTTAACAGCACGGACACTTGTGTCATTGACTGGACACTTGACCTGGTAAACATTCTTCGTAACCCTTTGTTTGTTCTTAGGTTCAAATGTCTCTCTCCTAACTTGAGAAGGAATAACAGTCTTTGACCGAACATTATTGTTCCTGTTCATATGCTGTCGCGGAGCAGTCTGTTTATCACATGCATAGCTACCATTAAAATATGCTCGCATACTATTAAAAGCACAAGTTATACAATTAATAATACCACATGATTTATGAGATGGATCATTAATAGGCATGGTGTGCATATCAGACATGGTATTTTTCTTTTTCAACTGCTCGTTACTTAAACTACTTTTAGACGAACTAGTTAACTCAACATGCTTAACTGGTTTCTTAGTAGTTTTGACATTTCCAAGAACAATGCCATTAGCACTGTCCTCATTTCTTATTTCTTCCTGGATGACCATAGAAAGAATATCTGGTGGTCCAGCATCAGATTTCTTAAAGAGGGGATCTTTAACTTTCTTAAGAACATGCGGTATCCCTCTTTCTTCAGCACTAACAAGGTTAGGGGTATTTATGCCCAACAATCCAACAGCTTCGTTGTAGCCATACCCTATCCCTACTGTTTGTTCAACAGCTTGTTTGTTAAAGAACTCCTTGGAAATTTTAACAGAATTATAACAAGCCCTGACCTGCGTTTCAAGTTCAGTAATTCTAGCCATTTGTTTGCCAACAACTTCTAGAATAGATTTCTCCTTGGTGAGAAGCATTGTTATTTCATCTCTTTGTTGATCTTGATTAATGTGAATCTTTTTCAATTCTGACACTTCATTTCCAAGTTTAGTGCTTAGTAGATCTAGTCTATTATATCCAGTTTGTGCATTACCTAAGGAATTATATAGACTATGAATTAATTCAGTGTCAGTAAGAGTTACCTGTCCGTTCTGATGATCAGATGATTCACCAATTGCCATTAGCGCAAGATTTCCATATTCTTCATCTTCGCTATCCGTGTCATCCCAACTCTTACCGGCTGCAACATAAGCTTTCCCAGGTTTCTTCTTCTCAGCAGCAAAGTCTCTTCTTTGAGTTTGCTTGGGTTTCTGGCATTCAGTGGCAAAGTGCCCCAATTCATTACAGTTGAAGCAACGAAATTTGCTTCTGTCAACAGATCCAGTTTTGTATCCTCCCCTGTTACTAGAGGAAGAAAAGCCTCCTCTCTGGAATCTGTTATTTGACTTAAACCTGTACTTTGGATTTCTTCTGAATCTAAAATTGCCAAATTGCCTTACCATTAATGCCATGGATTCATCTTCAAGTTGATCTAGCTCTTCAAGTGAGTAAAAGTCTCCACCATCCTGAATAGGTGGTGTTTGACCCTGTTCAACTTCAGTTTGTTCCTTGTCTGAGCTGTAAGGTAGAACAACCTTAGCTTCCACTTCCTTTGATGCTTCAACTACAAGAGCTGTAGATGAACTTAGCACCCTTCTTTTTCCAGTGACCTCCCTCTGCTGTACTTGTTCCAGTTCATAGGTTTTCAGAACACCAAACAACCTTTCAAGAGAAATCTTATTCAGATCTCTCGATTCTCTGATGGCCGTTATCCTGTGTTCAAGATGAGTGGGCATTGTCAACAAAAACTTCATATTAATCTCCTTCTGTGTATATTGCTTGCCATGAACTTGCAAGTTGTTGATTATTTTGTTATACCTTTCGAACACTTCCTGAATGCCCTCATTAGGACCAGCTCTAAAATGTTCATATTCAGAAGTCAAAATTTGAAGTCTGTTCTCCCTAACCTCATCTGTTCCTTCATTAATAGTCTCAATGGTTTCCCACATGTGCTTTGCAGTTTTACAATTTATGACATGACTGTACATAACAACATCTAGGGAATCTATCAGAATAAGTCTCAAATTCTTATCTAGTCCAGCATCCTCCTTTTCATCCGGAGTAAAAGAAGAAGCAGGCTTTGGACTAGTTGATGCAGGTGTTACAACAACTCCTCCAACTATTGATTCAGTTGTATGTTGAATTGGAATTATGGGTCCATTCTGTAGAACACCCAAATATTTGGAATTTGCGACATCAAGGAACAACTCCATCTTATTTTTCCACATTGAATAATTGTCCTTATTAAACATAGGAATCTTAACAATACTTTTTGAAGACATGACGAATTTTTAAGAGAGTTAAAAATTCAACATTGATTTTTGGCGGAGTAAAATTAGGATCTTGATTTGTATATCAATCAATAAGCTCTGATACCAATTGTTAGGTCCGATACGATTGTAGAAGGGGGGGGGTTGAATACAATCTATACCATTTTATCGAAATTTGTTCTTTAAATAAAATTTAACTTAAACAAATTTGAGCGGAATAATACAACACAAATTTCAAGTTGAATATAACAATATATTAACTTGATAGGTGTTACAAAATCAATCCAAATGATTATCAAGTAATTAATAACTAATTAGAAAATTCGACATGAACTTTTCTAATTTAGTTAATTAAAATCAAGATATCAAGTTGTGAACTACGAAACTTAATTCGCTAGTATTACAAGAACCACACATAAACAAGTTCCAACGGATAGAATATTACAAAAGAGATGAACTTGAATTTCCAGAATTATGTTTGTAAGTGTTCTTGAGCTTGAGAGAGAGAGATATGAGCTGCTGGGATTTTTTAAGAAGTTGTAAGTGAATTGTCTTCTGCCTCTTTGCTGCTTCTGATCTTTATATTCCGTCCATAGTCATATTGTGTTGTTTTAATTGATATAACAATCAATTAACACATATATAACATTCGGTATGACTATCCATTGAAAGAAATATGACTGTCCAATAGCCACTTGACTTGAATATAACTTTCGGTATAACTATCTCCTTTTGAACTGAATATGACTGTCCAATAATCATTTCCTTTGTATATGACTTTCGGTATGACTATTATTTGAACTTAATATGACTGTCCAAACCATTCCCTTTGTATGACTATCCTTTTGAACTATATATAACAATCGGTATAACTATCCTTAGATAGTTATATTGTTATATATTTTCAGATTATAATTAACTAAATGATTTATATAAATCACTTAATTAATTATTTCTTTTTCAGATTAATTCTTATTTAATTAATCTAATAATTACTTTAACAAATATATTAATTCTGATAGAATTAATTTATTTAATTAAATTAACTATTTGATTTAATTAATTAAAATAGAATTAATACAACTCCTTTTAATAGTCAAAACTTCACTGTGGACCACGTAATTATAATAACGAACATACACTGGATTTTTGTTGACGCTCGATGTACTGTCTGGTTCATGAACGACTAACTCCAATCTCTGTTCTTCATCTTGACATTAAACTGTGGTCTTTTTCTTTTCTTCACTCTCTCCGATCATTCTGAACTGATATTGTTTCTTATCACTTATAGAAACCTCTGTCCTTGAAATAAATCCATGTATTTCAATGCTACACTGATGCTTGATCAGGCAACTGAATCTTCTTCAGTGTAAAACATCAAAACTATAGATTGACTTGTTGATTTTTCTTCTGACAGTTGTCACCTTATGAGATTCCTGTGACAATTGATATTATTTACTTATTACAAACTACTTTAATTGGATTAGGATCCTCTAACTACAAATAGGCTGAGTCATATGCCTTTCATTAACCACTCAACCTCATGGAACTGAAACGCAAACTCACGGATCGTTACCCTTAGTGACGAATCCCTCCAGCCAAGGGATGAATCCCCTGCAAATGGTAATCTCCCCTCTTGGAGGACAATCCGTTCCCCCCATCGCTCAGATCTCTACTACTGTGATCCCCGCAAGCACGAACCCGATGTACAGGTTGCCCAACTATCCCCCGTATCTGGCTGGACCAAGCGGTCATGCCCTCCAGATATGCGAACCGTATAATCCACCTTACATCAGGGGTTTAGGACCCAATCAAGTCCATCAGTACCACAACTACTCAGGTCCGTATTCTGATGATTCATCCTCGGAGGAAGATAAGGATGAAGCCCCAAGGAGGCGACGTCCGAGCAAGGAGCCTGTAGGATAAACTCGCCGAAGAATCCATGATGGACCCCCTCAAACAGTTGTTGAGAGAATCAAGGCACACGAGACCGAGATCCTAAGGCTGAAGGACGACATGGCAAGAGAGCAAGCCAGGCAAAATCAGAATCGACCCCCTCCGGCTTCAAGGGAGATTCCCCTAATTAATTTGGAGAGGTCTTCATGGAGACAAAGAACGGTAGATACCCTAACTGGAAGATCAACAAGGGTGGAAACTCCCAAGGGTGACCCTAAGGATTTGATGCCGCTGGGAGATCCTGACGATCCCATACCCCTGTTCAATGAGGAGGTGATGAATGCTCATGTTTCTAGGAAGTTTAAGATGCCCACTATTAAGGCTTATGATGGAACGGGTGATCCCGCCAATCACGTTAGGACATTCTCAAACGCGCTGTTGTTGCAGCCGACTAGTGACGCTCTCAAGTGTAGGGCGTTCCCTCAAACCCTGTCGGGCATGGCACAATATTGGTATAGCCGTCTGCCCCCGAATTCGATTAGCACTTTTATGGAGCTGAGTGCCGCTTTTGTCATCCAATTCATTAGTGGAAGAGTTCATGAGAAAAGTTCTGCATCTCTTATGTATGTGGTGCAAGGAAAGAATGAAAATTTTAGAGATTACCTCAAGCGATTCACCAAAGAGACATTAAATATCACTAACTTGGAGAATAAGGTGGCCATGGTAGCCCTGGAGCATGGAACCACTAACCTCTTCTTTAAGAGGTCGCTGGAAAAACATCCCCCAAAGAACATGGCTGAGCTCCAACGGAGGGCTGATAAGTATATTAAAGCTGGGGATATTCTAAAGAATGAGTCAGGAACGGGAAACATCGTGAACGGTGACAATTCTAAGAAGTGAAAGATGGAGTAAGAATATGATTGGAGAGATAAATACCCGCGCACGGGCAAAGATTCTGATTCAGCTCCTAAAAAGGGGAGTCCAGGGCAAAGGTTTACGGAGTATGCAAGGTTGAACGCCCTAAGAAGCCAAATCCTGATGGAGATAGAAAAGGACAGGGACGTGAGATGGCCGAAGCCACTAAGGACTGATCCTGAGAAAAGAAACAAGAATCAGTACTACCAGTTCCACAAAGATGTGGGACACGATACCGATGATTGTAGACAATTGAAAGATGAGATTGAGTTCCTGATCCGCAGGGGAAATTTGAATAAATGCTGTAAAGATGGGGATTGGGGAAAACCAAGGTGGGATTATGATAGGAAAGATGAGGATCGTAACCGCAATTAGCAGCCCCGGGGGCCGGTAATAAACATGATTTTTAGTGGCCCGACAGCGGCCATGACAAGTATTCCAGAAAGGCGTATGCACGAGAGGTGATGCACATCATAGGGGAAGCGCCGAAGCGTGCAAAGACGGAAGTCTCAATTGGATTCAATGATTCGGACCTTGAAGGGGTGAAGTTTCCCCATGATGACCCACTGGTTATCTCACCTGTGATAGGCAACTCCCAAGTGAAGAGAGTCTTGATTGACAATAGAGCCTCAGTGGACATTCTATTCCATGATGCCTTTTTGAAGATGGAATATCCTGAGTCTCAGTTGACACCATCAAACATACCCATATACGAGTTCAACAGAGTAGAGTCAAAAGTTGAAGGGACAATTCAGTTACCCATGACTATAGGGCAAGAGCCATGGAAGGCCACTCAGATGTTAAACTTCTTGGTTATCAAGGCCACTTCTACCTATAATGCTATCTTAGGAAGGACGGGACTTCATGCTTTTAAGGCGGTTGCCTCTACCTACCACTTGAAAGTTAAGTTCCCAACCAGAAATGGTGTGGGAGAAGAGAAGGGAGATCAAAATATGGCAAGAAGTTGTTATGTGGCCGCTTTAAGACCTGATGGAATCGGGGGGGGGGGGCAAGTCCTCCCAATTGAGGATATGGATGTCTGTGAGGATGAAGAGCGGAGAGGAAAACCAGTAGAGGACTTGGTTCCCATACCTTTGGAGTTGGGAGACTCTGAAAAGTTACTCATATCGGGGCATCTCTGAAAGACCCCTTGAAAATCAAGTTGATTGCCTTCTTGCAAGAAAATAATAACGTCTTTGCGTGGACAGCAGCTGATATGCCAGGGATAGATCCCCAATTGATAACACACAACTTGATTGTGGATCCAGACCGAAAGTCGATGAAACAAAAGAAGAGAAAATTTGCACCTGAGAGACAAGAATCCATAAAACAGGAAGTTGACAAACTCCTAGAGGCAGGGTTCATTGAGGAAATCCAGTTCCCGTAATGGTTAGCCAATCCCGTAATGGTTAAAAAGGCCAATGGAAAGTGGAGGATGTGTATAGACTTCACTGATCTGAACGACGCATGCCCAAAGGACTATTTTTCCTTGCCAAGGATCGATATGTTGATAGATGCCACGACTGGGCACGAGATGTTAAGCTTCATGGATGGCTTTAGTGGCTACAACCAAATCAAGATGCATAAGGATGATATTCCCAAGGTATCATTTATCACCGACTTTAGTGTGTACTGTTACCTAGTCATGGCCTTTGGATTGAAAAACGCAGGAGCTACCTGTCAGAGGTTGGTAAACAAGATTTTTGCTCATCTCATTGGAAAGACTATGGAAGTTTATGTGGATGATATGTTGGTGAAAAGCCTACACAAGGTGGATCACATTGAACAACTACGCGAGGCATTTGAAGTGCTGAGGCACCATAAGATGATGTTGAACCTGGCCAAGTGTGCTTTTGGTGTTGGGTCAGGAAAGTTTTTTGGTCTCATGGTCTCGAAATGGGGAATCGAGGCTAACCCCGACAAAATCAAAGCTATCCTGGATATGGAACCACCACGTTCCATAAGGAACATACAGAAGCTGACCGGTAGGATTGCTGCATTGGGGAAATTCATCTCCAAATCCGAGTGATAAATGGATTTTATATCCATTTAGAGCATTCTAATTCGGCTTAAATTTTGCTTTGGCCTCAAGTTTGTGGTAGTTTTGATGTGTGTTTGCTTAATTGTGCAGGGTTGAAGAAATGTCGATTAAAGGTGTAGTTTCCGTCGTTATTTGGAGTTGATTTATGATATGGAATGAAGAATGGAGGCTAAGGTCAACTACCAAGAAGTATACAAGTCATTAAGGATGAAAGACGGAAGCTCATGCAAAAGGAACGGAAGAAAAAGCTTAAAAATCGAAGAAAAATCAATTTTCGCAGATCGGGACCAAGCCGGGAGCCCCAATTGGTGCCCCAACGCTGTTTTATGCAGATTGAGCCAGTGCTTCAGGCGCGGTTGGCGCCTCTGGCGCGGCGGCGTGCTGGGGAAAAATTAGCCATAATTTCTGATTTTGTTTTGGCCATATCTTGAGTTCTAGAAGTCCGTTTTGGACGATCTTACAGTCCACGCGAAGCTAACGAGATTCTATATCATTCTAAAGTGGTCCAGATGTCCACTTACAACTGGAATGGCCCAGAAATATTGAAGAAAAGTCAGCTGCGAATTTTCCTTAAAAACAGAATCAGTTTAGGAAACGTATTATGTGCCGAACTGCAAAAATTCAACTTTGACAAGGAAATTGCTATAATTCCTACTTCTAATAAGTATGGTAATTGCTTTGGGCGGCTAGAACATTTCAGAATTAGATCTACACATGGAATTTGCAATTATATTCTCATTCAAGAACGGAAATTGCCAATCTTCTATTCCAACTCTAAAAAGGCAATTGCTTGGTGGACAAGACTTCTAGAGCCTATATAAACACATCCTACCATTGTAATTTAGTAGACCAATACATATCAATTACTTAGTTTTATTTGTATCTTTTCATACTTCATTTTTATCATGGTTTCATCAGATCCCATGATGACGAGAGGTTCGATTATGAACTAATCGTTGTCGTGGGATTATAACGGATTTATTTATGGAGCTTTAGTATCTTGATTCCTTTAAAGATCTGTGTGTGATGTATATCTGATATCCTCGTATGGTTGTGCTTAATTGTTAGATGCGTAGCTAACATCTAATCTGTTAATCTCTTGTGAAGTGAAAGTGGATCTTGAGATTTAGAACTTGCCATGCTAGCATAGGTTCATGATTGTTATCAACATGATTCGTAGTATGAGATGAAAATACTTATATTGCCCTGTGTGATCTTTATGGATAACTTGTTCTTCAACCGTTATGTTTTCAAATTCTATAGACATATAGGGTCTAAGCATAATTGGTGTCTATTCATCTTCTATCTCTTTTGTGGATGTATGTTTAGTTTGGTATACGTATACTGAGAGGTAGCGTGTACTTGTTTCGTGTTGTCCGATCAGATATCATAACCATTGTACATAGTGATTAAAGACATCAGATCTAAGCAAAGTATTTAGTGAAGTTAGGATTCCATGGTTTATCTTGCATAAGTAAGTAGATTTTAATTCTCATTAGTTAAGTAATTCTTAGTTTAATAATTTGCAGCTTAGTTTAAATAGTTAGTAAAAACTTAATATTGTTAATTGTCTTAGCAGTGCATATTAACCATACATTGTTACATAGGTACAAAACTGAATTGAAACCTAAGATCTCTGTGGGAACGAACTTGACTTCTATCTGTATTACTTGTGACCACGTACGCTTGCGTGTTTTAGTGTAAACAAGTTTTTGGCGCCGCTGCCGGGGATCATCGGTGTTTTATTTTTAGTGTATGTGCTTGTCAATAGTGGTCGTTAGAGTTCACTTACTCGGATTGTTTCTTACATAGTTGTTTAGTTTTATGTGTTGCAGGTAGCAATGGAAGAACCAGCAGCAGCAGCAAAAGCATTGATGTATTATTCTCAACCAAAGATCAAGGACATCCAATTTAGCATTGTCAGGCCAGCTGTTACAGCTAATACTTTCGAAATCAAGCCTAGCATAATTCAGATGGTGCAGAACTCAGTTCAGTTTGGGGGTGCTCCGATTGAAGATCCTAACATGCACATCCGGAATTTCATTGAGATCTGCGACACTTTCAAGATCAACGGGGTGTCGGAAGATTCTATCAAATTAAGACTTTTTCCATTCTCTTTGAGGGATAAAGCTAAGGGCTGGTTGCACTCTCTACCAGCCGGTTCTATTACTACTTGGGAGGATCTTGCTCAGAAATTTCTCACTAAATTTTTCCCCATGGCAAAGACCGTAGCAATCAGGAACGCTATTACTCAATTTTCACAACAGTCTGAAGAATCTTTGTGCGAGGCTTGGGAGCGATATAAGGAGATGCTAAGGAAGTGTCCACATCATGGGATGCCTGAGTGGATGGTGATTAACTGCTTTTATAATGGTTTGGGTGCACAGTCAAGACCCATGCTAGATGTAGCATCAGGTGGAGCTTTATGGGCTAAGAGCTATGCGGAAGCTTATGAGCTAATTGAGATGATGGCTGCGAATGAATACCGGAATCCAACTCAGAGATTTTCACAAGGCAAATTAGCAGGAATTCTGGAAGTTCATACAGTCACAACTCTAGCATCTCAGCTAGAGGCACTTAATAATAAATTGGATTTTATGTCAAAGCATGGGGTGCCTCAAGTTGCTAGTGTTTGTGAGCTATGTGAGGGCGCACATGAGACGAGTCAATGTGCAATATCTTCTGAATCGGCACAGTTTGTGAGCAACTTCCAGCAACCTTCGCAACCAGCTCCAGCCACCTATCATCCTAATTTCGGCTGGAGCAACAATCAAGATTTTCAGCAGCAACAGTTTCATGGGGATGATGGTCAATCTTCGAATGAAAAATCTGAATTGGATGAATTGAGGTTGATAATTGAAAGTCAGGCGGTATCTCTCAAGACATTGGAGAATCAGATTGGGCAAATTGCAAGTGTCTTTCTCAACGGACCGCAGGGAGTTCTTTATAGTGACACAGAGGTGAATCCAGGAAAACAAGATGGCATGCAGCAGGTTAATGTCATAACGCTCAGATCTGGAAAAGTCACGAACGATCAGAATTCGGCAATTGAGGATGAAGAAGGAATTCATGATCAGGATCCTATAGAAAAAGAAGAAAATTCTGTTTTGTCAGAACCTGTGGTGGATAGTGATGAGGAGGAAGAGTGTGAGTCGCTCGGCTTGGCTGATCTCTGGGATTCTAAGGTGCTGATTGATGAGGTTGTTTCATGGTCAAATCTTGAGGATAGTACAATTGAGTCTTTTCTTGAGGAAGACAAATTCCAAGGTGAGGTGAGTGTTCACAAGCCATGTGAGGAATTTGATCATGTTAAGATGGTGGATGATTTGGAAAGGGCACTATTTGGGACAGACACTGATGAGCTGCACAAATTTCAAGATTTGGTATGTGCGTACCAAGAGGCTGATGACCATGGGACAGATGCAGGTCTTCTAATTGTCTCAAAGTGTGAAGATGGAGGTAGCGCATTAGAGCCAATGGAGGAAGTTCTTGTTGAGGAACCAAAGGCTTCAGCAATTTATATTTACCCTCCTCCATTATATTCAAGCGAAGCCCGCGAGTGTGTGTTATTCTACAAATTGAAAGATTTTGGGTCAACAGACGAAGGCATTGGAATAGGACATAGTTGTTATACGAATAGGCCAAGCGAGGAGAAGGGGCAGAAAGTGTGCCGCCGTGATGACGATGAAGTCTCACGAAGAGAGGACCAGGCAAACTATTATCATCCTTAATGGAGGTTTGGAAGTAACGTCAAGCTATTGACGTTAAAGAAGCGCTTCTTGGGAGGCAACCCAAGCATTGTTGTATACTGGTATGTTTTCTACTTTCCCTCGTATTTACTTCCATTCAATGAGGACATTGAATATTTTAAGCTTGGGGGTGGTTTGAGGGATAAGTATTGTATATATATGTGATTGTTAGTCATTGTGTTCATGTAGGATTTCATGCTTTGCATATTAGTATTAGTAAATTATGCATTTATGTTCGTGATATCTACGTTTGTTTCATATAGGACATTCTGTTTTTATATATCATGTGAGTCCATAGTAGTTTGCATTTGCATCCATGCTTGATAGGAATTTTTTGTTGTTGACGCTTTTTGATTGAGAAGTGATATGCTTTGTTTTTGTGCACACACATACACTAGTAAGTTGAAGCTAGTAGACTTATTGAATGTTGTAAGTAATTAGAAGGACATGAATATGTGCAAGTTGATTTAGTTTGCATGCTTTGAATACAAGTAGGTGCATTAGGGAGATTTTCGCTTGGGATTGAGTATGTTTTTCCCGCCAAGTGAGCTTTTGAGCCATATTGCATTTGTTGCAATTTTATTCGTTGGCTTGTGTGTCCACGGATTGTTTGCATTGCTAGCAGTTGTTTGAGGTCTTTCTTGAAACGCATGACATTAATTGACGATTAAAATGATAAAGGCATTTAGGATTAACCGCATATTTCCCCATATTACCACACCATATTTACATGATCAATTAGTTAACCCGTTGAGCTTAATCCTATTTTTTCGATGACATACCACATTACTTGCCTAGACCTTTTTCTTGTATTGGCCTTACATTAATTTGAACCCACATTGTCAAAGGCTAGTAGAGTGCTTAAGAGAGTAATAAGTGGTGTAAGGAGGGGTTTATTGTTGGTCATAATTTTGGGGGAAATATTGGAAATTGGGTTTGGATTGTTACTTAATAGTCGGCATGTGTAATAAAATTGTGGGATCATTGTTATTGTTTATATTATTGTTTGTGTTATATTTAGCTCTCGGAAAAAAAAGAAAAAAAATGAAAAAAAAAAAGAAAAAAAGAAAAGAAAAAGAAAAAAAGAGAAAAAAAAATTATATTATGAGAGCATGTTTGTGTTTGTTGTGATCCTACTTTAGTTGACTAGTCGAGTGTTTTTGTTGAGAAAAGTATGGGAGGGAAATAGGTGGTTGTGTATGATTTATTATAAGCTCCCACTAGCTTTTGACACTTCACCTGTTTTGGCTTATTTAACATACCTTGTCCCTAGCCCCGTTACAACCCAAATAAAGACCTTTTGATTATCGTCATTGATGTATGTTGTGTTAAGAGTTAGATTGATACCAAATGTCAAGCATGCTTATGATTTTGTTGGAATTGAGTGATACACTTACCTGTTCTTGAGTGAATATTCTTTTATGAGTGGATTGTGAGTGTTTGCTTGTTTTTGCGTATGAGATCCCGAGTTTTGTCTCAAAGATGTACTCTTGTAGGCTTAGCATGGTTACTAACTTATTCTTACATTTGACATGGACTTGTGAGAACTTATGCATGTTCATTGAGTAGACTATGTGAATACTTGCACTTTCGACACCAAGACATTGCGTATTTACTTTGATTCTTAAGTTGATATGGCATGAGAGGATCTGAAGGTATGGTAGGATATTAATTCCATTTTCATTTAGTTGCATTCATGCATTGCATTGCATTGGATTTTGTGGGTACATTTGCTATAGGCCCTCACGAGACCTTACTCGTCCACTAGGGCTGCCTAGGGGTTTAAAGGGCTTGTTGCATATGGCAAATGCAACCGTGATCACCTACGAAAGTGGTACTAGTTAGTTAGTTAGTTGTAATTGTATATGCTTGAGGACAAGCATCGGTTTAAGTTTAGGGGTGTGATAAATGGATTTTATATCCATTTAGAGCATTCTAATTCGGCTTAAATTGATTGCTTTGGCCTCAAGTTTGTGGTAGTTTTGATGTGTTTTGCTTAATTGTGCAAGGTTGAAGAAATGTCGATTAAAGGTGTAGTTTCCGTCGTTATTTGGAGTTGATTTATGATATGGAATGAAGAATGGAGGCTAAGGTCAACTACCAAGAAGTATACAAGTCATTAAGGATGAAAGACGGAAGCTCATGCAAAAGGAACGGAAGAAAAAGCTTAAAAATCGAAGAAAAATCAATTTTCGCAGATCGGGACCAAGCCGGGAGCCCCAATTGGCGCCCCAGCGCTGTTTTATGCAGATTGAGCCAGTGCTTCAGGCGCGGTTGGCACCTCTGGCGCAGCGGCGTGCTGGGGAAAAATCAGCCAGAATTTCTGATTTTGTTTTGGCCATATCTTGAGTTCTAGAAGTCCGTTTTGGACGATCTTACAGTCCACGCGAAGCTAACGAGATTCTCTATCATTCTAAAGTGGTCCAGATGTCCACTTACAACTGGAACGGCCTAGACATATTGAAGAAAAGTCAGTTGCGAATTTTCCTTAAAAACAGAATCAGTTTAGGAAACGTATTATGTGCCGAACTGCAGAAATTCAACTTTGACAAGGAAATTGCTATAATTCCTACTTCTAATGAGTATGGTAATTGTTTTGGGCAGCTAGAACATTTCAGAATTAGATCTACATATGGAATTTTCAATTCTATTTTCATTCAAGAACGAAAATTGCCAATCTTCTATTCCAACTCTAAAAAGGCAATTGCTTGGTGGACAAGACTTCTAGAGCCTATATAAACACATCCTACCATTGTAATTTAGTAGACCATTACATATCAATTACTTAGTTTTATTTGTATCTTTTCATACTTTATTTTTATCATGGTTTCATCAGATCCCATGATGACGAGAGGTTCGATTATGAACTAATCGTTGTCATGGGATTCTAACGGATTTATTTATGGAGCTTTAGTATCTTGATTGCTTTAAAGATCTGTGTGTGATGTATATCTGATATCCTCGTATGGTTGTGCTTAATTGTTAGATGCGTAGCTAACATCTAATATGTTAATCTCTTGTGAAGTGAAAGTGGATCTTGAGATTTAGAACTTGCCATGCTAGCATAGGTTCATGATTGTTATCAACATGATTCGTAGTATGAGATGAAAATACTTATATTGCCCTGTGTGATCTTTATGGATAACTTGTTCTTCAACCGTTATGTTTTCAAATTCTATAGACATATAGGGTCTAAGCATAATTGGTGTCTATTCATCTTCTATCTCTTTTGTGGATGTATGTTTAGTTTGGTATACGTATACTGAGAGGTAGCGTGTACTTGTTTCGTGTTGTCCGATCAGATATCATAACCATTGTACATAGTGATTAAAGGCGTCAGATCTAAGCAAAGTATTTAATGAAGTTAGGATTCCATGGTTTATCTTGCATAAGTAAGTAGATTTTAATTCTCATTTGTTAAGTAATTCTTAGTTTAATAATTTGCAGCTTAGTTTAATATAGTTAGTAAAAACTTAATATTGTTAATTGTCTTAGCAGTGCATAATAAACATACATTGTTGCATAGGTACAAAACTGAATTGAAACCTAAGATCTCTATGGGAACGAACTTGACTTCTATCTGTATTACTTGTGACCACGTACGCTTGCGTGTTTTAGTGTAAACACCGAGGACAAGTGTTTGCCGTTCTTTAAAACCTTGAAGAAGGTAAAAAACTTTGAGTGGAAAGAAGAAAGCCAAGAGGCCTTTGAGAAGGTGAAGAAGTATATGGCTGAAGCCCCGCTGTTGGCCAAGCCGAGTATGGGAGAAATCCTTTATCTTTACTTGGCGATTTCGGATCAAGCTGTGAGTGCGGTGCTAGTAAAGGAGGAAAACAATGTTCAAAAACCCGTATACTATGTGAGCAAAGTTTTACACGGAGCAGAGTTGAACTACTCCACTATTGAGAAGTTTGCCATAGCATTGGTAACTGCCTCGAGGAAACTACGACAATATTTTCAGGCACACAAGATCGAAGTCCTTACAGGACAATCATTGAGGAATATTTTACACAGCCCTAAAGCCAGTGGTAGGCTCATTAAGTGGGCGATTGAGTTGGGAGAATTCGATATTAAGTACAAGCCAAGGACGGCCATTAAAGCTCAGGCACTTCTGACTTCGTGGTTGAATGCACCATTGACAACCAAGAAGTCGGGGGGCAGGAGATACCTTAAAAAGACAACAAGGAAGACGAGGAACCCATAATTGAAGAGAAGGAATTCTGGATGCTCTATTTTGATGGGGCATCAAAAACAAAAATAAGTGGTGCAGGTCTTGTCCTACAAAGTCCCGATGGATTCATGATTGAATGTGCCCTGAAATTGGACTTCCCAACAACCAATAATGAGGCAGAATATGAAGCTTTGATAGCTGGTCTTGGTTTGGCAGGAGCACTAAGGGTCAAAAATCTTAAAGTTTGTGGAGATTCAAGGTTAGTTGTGGCCCAGGTCAATGGAGAGTTTGAGGCAAGGGATGAAACCATGGCCAAGTACTTAAGGCTTGTGAAGGCAGTAATGACTCAATTCGATGAGTGCTACATTGAGCACATTCCGAGGGAGGAAAACATCAAGGCTGATGCCTTATCTAAGTTTGCCTCCCCCGAGATAGAGAATTATTCTGGAAGTGTCTACTTTCAAGTTCTGAGAACCCCTACTATCGATTCGAAGTTGGTTGCACATATCGGGGTGAGGGAATGTTGGATAGATCCCATAAAAGCACACCTTGAGACCGGTTGGCTCCCGGCTGATGCCATGGAGGCACGAAAATTATATGTGACGGCGCTGAGGTATGCTCTGATCGAAGGGATACTCTACAAGAAGTCTTTTGTGATTCCTTATCTGAAGTGTTTGAGACCAGAAGAGGCCAAATCAGCTATTGAGGAGGTCCATGAGGGAATTTGTGGACAACACTTGGGAGGCAGGGCCCTAACTAACAAGATAGTCAGACTCGGATTCTATTGGCCTGAGATGATGGCTGATGCCAAGGAGTACGTGAAAAAGTGTGATCGGTGCCAGAAACATGCACCAATGGTCAAGCAACCACCAGAGATGCTGACATCAGTCAGCTCCCCCATTCCTTTTGCTATGTGGGGAATGGATATACTTGGGCCTTTTCCTATGGCCGCTGCTCAAAGGAAATTTCTGGTTGTAGCTATTGATTACTTCACAGTTATGCAGTTCTTCTAGGAGAACGTCATGTGTAAGTACAGAATACCACGAATCCTGGTTACGGACAATGGGCTACAATTCAATAACAAAGAATTTAAAGACTATTATGATGAGAATGGAATTGAGCTTCGGTTCACCTCGGTTGCCCACCCTCAAGCTAACGGACAAGCTGAGGTCGCTAATCAATCATCCTTGATGGACTTAAGAAAAGGGTGGAACGCTCTAGAAACACTTGGGTGGATGAGTTACTACCCATACTCTAGGCATATCGTACCACATGCAAGGTGACTACTGGGGTGACTCCATTCATATTAGCTTACGGAGCTAAAGCTGTGGTACCCGTGGAAATTATGCATGCATCTCCACGGG
Source organism: Saposhnikovia divaricata (assembly GCA_036435485.1). Taxonomy (NCBI): domain Eukaryota; kingdom Viridiplantae; phylum Streptophyta; class Magnoliopsida; order Apiales; family Apiaceae; genus Saposhnikovia; species Saposhnikovia divaricata. Next base: position 136,533,152 of record CM071600.1, read on the forward strand.
TGGAAGCCTTCGAACCAGACACTAGTGAAGAGGGAATGAGGTTGGCCCTTGACCTGATAGATGAGGTAAGGGATGAAGCCCATGCTAGGAATGCTGAACATCAGACGAAAGCCTCCTTCTACTATAACCTGAGGGTGAAAGAAAGGTTCTTCCGTCAGGGGGACTTAGTACTCAGAAAGATTGAAGCATCTGGAGTTGGACAGAAGGGAAAGCTGGCTGTTCGCACTTATTCACGCAAGAGAACGTGGTCAACAAGTAATATAGAGTAAATAGGATTCGTTCCCACAGAGACTCAAATTGTTCGTTTTGTTCACTTATACACCAGCTTAGGATTTACACTCACTGCCAAGACAATAACAAATTTGGTTTTAATTAACTAATAATTAATTGCCAACTATGGAAATTACGAGTAATAACTTAACTTTAACTTTATAATAAACAAACATGGGATTTCAATTTCATTAACCACTTCAACTAGAATCTTATGCTCGATAACCCAGTATGTGACAGAGTTGATTACTGATTAGATGCACTAAACTGATACACACCAACTTTCGTTGTGCATATACCATCCTACTGATCATCCACAATTGATAGAAGTCAAGTAGTCACCAAGTATGTGTAGTCCCTATATGTCTATAGCAATTGAACACACACCGGTTAAAAATCAAGCATCCATTTAATCACATAGTCAATGCAAGACGGTTAGAATTACACCACAAATTAATACATGTTCTTCACATGCAAAAACCTATGCTAGCATGAATTGTTCTAAACCCTAGATCCACTTTCGCATTCACCAGGATCAAACACACAATTACGGGTGTTCGCGACTCACCCATAACGAATAAGCATAATCATACTAGGAAATCAATTTAATCCATCACACACTAAGGCATAAGAACACTCAATTACTAGTATCCATAGAAAAATCCATTAAAACCCCATGATAACGAATTAGCCCATAATCGACCTAATTGCCATCATGGGTTCAAATGATAACATAATTCTAAAACAACAAATAATTAAAAGAAAGAAGAATAAGGGTTAGAAATAAATCCCCAAAATAGAAGAGTACAAAGGTTCCAAGAATAATCCTTGCTTGTCACTAGCTTGGAGAAATTCCTTGAAATTGTTCTTGCAAAGTAAGATGAAAATGTTGATAGGAAAATAAACTAGAGGCTGTCAATACTAAAGATATCCCCCTGGTTTTAGGTTACAAAGTATTTATATAAGCCCAACAAAAATATGGATCAAAACCAAAACGACCCGGAGGAATAAGCAACATATTTTTATCAAGACCCGCACAAGCGCCCCTGCGCTCTCAAGAGCGCCCCTGCGCTTGCTAATCCCTGAAATTTTGCTGGCTTCGTGCGCTCCTGCGCCTCGCATGGCGCCCCTGCGCCTCGTTGAGCGCCCCTGCGCCTTGGCAAGCGCCCCTGCGCTTCTTTCTCCCTGGAAAATTTCCTCCTGGCGCGCTCTAGCGCCTAACCAAGTGCTAGGGCGCCTTCTTGACCCTGGAAAAGCTTCAAAACTTCCACAAAACTTCTACAACTTGACTTGTTGCCTTGCTCTTATTTCCATGTGCTAACTCCGGATTAAATTCACACCACCATAACATTGTTTTAGCCCATCCTGTCCTCGACGACACAACCTACACCAATTACATAAAAACACATCAAATGGCAACGAAACTCGAGATCTTGCAACCGTTTTAAGTCCGAACGGAAGGCAAATAGTGGATATAAAATCCACTTATCAAACCCCCAAACTTAAACCGTTGCTTGTCCTCAAGCAATGCAAAATCAACCTAAAGTGATGAATGAATGCAAATAAAACTAAATGTCATGATGATGCGAATGTGTCCTAATGCAATGATCCCACACAATTTATCCGAAACCAACTCAACAAGCAAACATCTCAACGAATGCAACAACTCCAAACAGAGCTCGACTAAGGCCCCGTATACTAACACTACATGCTCGGAAACGTGGTGTGTGCATTTCTCACTAGATATACTCTCGAAACTAGATAAAAGGCATAACCAATTCTTCGCCAAGACAATCACATGTTTATAAACAGAATGAACTTTAGACACTCCATGACTCAAATACACCGCCATCATCATTCAAGGTAGACAAGGATTCATGATTTACTATACAAAACAACACAAAACAAAAACAAAAAAACACACATGCTTTTGACCGTGCAATGGGTGAGACCCCTAAAGGCTTATACAATAGCACCCTTGTAGCGAGCGTTAGGTTAGTGGATCCCAGACCGGAAAAGTCTTAGGTCACTAGGCATAAAATCCCCTAGAACTTACTTGCTCGAGTACTAAAGAGCCCACCCTAGTCAATTAGCATACCCACACTCTCACAAACGCTCATTTTTTATACTTACAACTCTCCTTTTTTTTCTTTTTTTTTCTTTTTCTCTTTTTTTTTTCTTCGACTCTTTTTTTTTCATTTTTTTTGTATTCACACATGGGTGCACTATCTCACCCCCTAGACTACTCATATTAAATATGAGCGGCTACTAGCCATTTGACGCCTAGCCATTATTACACTACGACACAACACTAAGCATGACATCCCTGTTTTCCCCCAAACTTATACTTAAGTGCTCCTATGCCATCAAGGGAATACTGAAAATTCTAGATATAAATAGGTGATTAAATCCCAACAACCAAACCAGGTATGACTCGATCTAGTCCAAGAGCAAACAGTGAGACCGTGAAAAGATTGTGTTCCCGACACACGCAAGTCAATTTCATAAGTACTTAAATCAACCCTCTATTCATTGTCATCACACTCAAATTAACGTCTACCTATCGAGCCAGAAACAGACACTCATACGGAATCATGTGATATGCATGAACAAAATGATATTACACTCCTAAATAAATCTATATGACATGGCATCCTAAATGCAAAATTACTAACATGAACTATCATGAATATGCAGCTATATGAAATGCAATGACTCTTGATACCCTAAAATCACCCCCAAACTTATTAATTTCAATGTCCTCATTGAAGGTAAATTAAAAGGGTACAAAAGATACTCCCCTACTCGTCGTCATCTTCACCCTCCTCGGGTGGTGTGTCAGGTGGCGGATAGACGTGGTGTGCTCCTACGCGTTCTGGACCCTGTTGTTTTTTTTTTCACTTTGCAATTTTTTTTAACTAAACAGAAATAGGAATACCAAATCGTGGGTTGCCTCCCACGAAGCGCTTCTTTTACGTCCGTAGCTTGACGTTACGTCCTCAACTCACGGCGGTTTCAAAAGGATAATAGGATCGTCCTTATTAGAAAGACCATTCACACAAATGCTAACATTTTGTTTGCTTCCTCCCAACACAACTTTTCTTTCACTCTTAATCTTGATTTTTCCTCCCTTCAACTTCTTCGCCTTCTTTTTCTTTCTCACACCTCTAAGGTGTTTATCCCTCTCAGCCGATTGAACAGAACACTCTTCAACCTCATCATCAACTATCCACCTTCTTAACACATTATCATAACCCTCTTCAAAAATCACCAACTCATCATTCAAAAGGACATACCTCAAATGTGGTGGAAGTTTTCCGAGCTTTATATTTAAGAGATCTTGTATGGAAGGTTTATCAGTATCAAATCCCTCGAGCATCTTAACTGAGTGAGAGCCTTTCGAAAATTTTGTAACACTAGGCAATGCATCCAATTGTACATCACCTGTTTCTTCTCGGAAAGACAATGCAAGGGATTCCACAGAAAAACACACTTCTGGATCATCTGAAATCTTCGTAGGAGCAAACACATTAAAGGTGGCCTTATCATCTTGCACCCGCATAGTTAGCTCCCCTTTCTGCACATCAATCAAAGTTCGGCCGGTAGCTAGGAATGGCCTCCCAAGAATGATAGGGATTTTCTTATCTTCTTCAAAATCAAGTATGACGAAATCCGCTGGAAAGATGAGTTTGTCCACTTTCACCAGAACATCTTCTACAATTCCTCGAGGGTAGGTAATTGAGCGATCCGCTAACTGGAGTGACATGTTTGTAGGCTTAGGCTCCGGAAGGCCAAGTTGCAAGAAAACTGAATAGGGCATGAGGTTGATGCTTGCCCCTAAATCACACAAACACTTGTCAAAAGAAACATTCCCAATGATGCACGGTATGGTAAAACTCCCCGGATCCTTCAGCTTAGGTGGCAACTTTTGTTGCAAGACAGCACTGCACTCCTCCGTCAAAGCGACAGTCTCTAACTCTTCGAGTTTCAATTTCCTCGAAAGTATGCCCTTCATGAACTTGGCATAACTTGGCATTTGTTCCAGGGCTTCAGCAAATGGTAGATTTATGTGCAACTTTTTGAACACTTCCAAGAACTTTGCAAATTGCTTATCAAACTTCTGTTTCTGAAGCCTTTTAGGGAATGGCGGAGGTGGATAAACTTCCTTGCTAGCTTCCGTAATCTCTGAACTTGTTCTCCCAACTGACTTCTCCTTTTCTTCCTCACCTGATGCCTTCTGAATGTCCGGAAGAGCAGAATTCGAAAAACGGATAGACCCCTCAGGTGCGCCCGCGCCCAAATCACTGTTCACAGCATTTTCAAGTTCTTCGTTAAACTGCTTTTTAACTTCCAGATCGCCTGTAACCTTTCCAGAACGTAACGTAACAGCATGAATCTGTTCCTTGACCTCTTTTTTACCCAGATTTGCTTCTGTGTCACTAGGTAATTGCACTGGAGGTCTGTTCAAAAGAGCATTGGCCAGTTGGCCCATTTGGTTTTCAAGAGTTTTCAGAGATGCTGCTTGACTCTTGTACATCATCCGCAATTCTTCCATTTCTGACTTCTCATTAGATTGCACATGACTCCCTGGTTGTTGTTGATGAAATCCAGGTGGATTGTATGGTGGCCTTTGGGCATAGGGTTGTTGATAACCCGAATTGTTGAACTGCTTTGAACCATATTGCTGACCCTGAGATGGTTGTTGCATAGCATTCTGATTGTTGCTCCAACTGAAGTTAGGATGATTCCTATTGTTGGGATGATATGCATTAGGAGCAGGTTGTGAAGGCCTCTGATAATTGCTGACAAAATGTGCTGACTCACTAGAAATTGCACATTGATTAGTGTCATGAGCTCCCGCACACAATTCACAAACCATGGCGATTGTTGAACCCCCACTTTAGCCAATGAATCCACTTTCATGGATAGAGCCTGTAGCTGAGCTGCTATAGCTGTCGTGGCATCCGTTTCAAGTATACCTGCAACCTTACCTTGTGGGATACGCTGTGTCGGGTTCTGATACTCGTTTGCAGCCATCATTTCAATCAAGTCATAGGCCTCTTCATAGCTTTTGGCCCACAGAGCTCCTCCAGATGCTGCATCAAGCATTGCTCGAGAATGACTTAACCCATTGTAAAAGCTATTGATGACCATCCAATTTGGCATCCCATGATGAGGACATTTCCGAAGCATCTCCTTGTACCTCTCCCAAGCTTCACACAGTGATTCACCAGAATGCTGACTAAATTGTGTAAGAGCATTCCTCATGGCAGCAGTCTTTGCCATAGGAAAGAATTTAGTCAAGAACTTTTGTGCCAGATCTTCCCATGTAGTGATGGAACCTGCTGGAAGTGAATGCAACCAGCTTTTTGCTTTGTCTCTCAAAGAGAATGGGAACAACCTTAGTTTGACAGCGTCTTCAGAAACTCCATTGGTTTTGAAGGTGTCACAAATCTCGATGAAATCTCTGATATACATGTTGGGGTCCTCAACAGGTGAACCCCCAAACTGGACTGAGTTCTGGACCATTTGGATCGTGCCCGGCTTGATCTCAAAATTATTTGCAGCAATAGCCGGCCGCACAATACTCGACTGAATATCATCAATCTTGGGCTGAGAATATTCCTTCAGCGCCTTGTTATCTGCCATTTCTCCAGTAACTTCCAACTCTTCTTCACTGTCTTCCACTAATTCCTCTTCGTGCTTCTCATCTTCGAGATTTCCTTTACGAGCTTGAGATCGAGTAAGCATACACGCTCAAGATAGTACCTGAGAAACCCCAAAGTAAATGAGTGAGAAAAACGTCTGAGTCAGTGAATTTAATCCAAATTGATGACAAGATCATAAACTAACAAACAATGAACCGAGTCCCCGGCAGCGGCGCCAAAAACTTGTTCGCACTTATTCACGCAAGAGAACGTGGTCAACAAGTAATATAGAGTAAATAGGATTCGTTCCCACAGAGACTCAAATTGTTCGTTTTGTTCACTTATACACCAGCTTAGGATTTACACTCACTGCCAAGACAATAACAAATTTGGTTTTAATTAACTAATAATTAATTGCCAACTATGGAAATTACGAGTAATAACTTAACTTTAACTTTATAATAAACAAACATGGGATTTCAATTTCATTAACCACTTCAACTAGAATCTTATGCTCGATAACCCAGTATGTGACAGAGTTGATTACTGATTAGATGCACTAAACTGATACACACCAACTTTCGTTGTGCATATACCATCCTACTGATCATCCACAATTGATAGAAGTCAAGTAGTCACCAAGTATGTGTAGTCCCTATATGTCTATAGCAATTGAACACACACCGGTTAAAAATCAAGCATCCATTTAATCACATAGTCAATGCAAGACGGTTAGAATTACACCACAAATTAATACATGTTCTTCACATGCAAAAACCTATGCTAGCATGAATTGTTCTAAACCCTAGATCCACTTTCGCATTCACCAGGATCAAACACACAATTACGGGTGTTCGCGACTCACCCATAACGAATAAGCATAATCATACTAGGAAATCAATTTAATCCATCACACACTAAGGCATAAGAACACTCAATTACTAGTATCCATAGAAAAATCCATTAAAACCCCATGATAACGAATTAGCCCATAATCGACCTAATTGCCATCATGGGTTCAAATGATAACATAATTCTAAAACAACAAATAATTAAAAGAAAGAAGAATAAGGGTTAGAAATAAATCCCCAAAATAGAAGAGTACAAAGGTTCCAAGAATAATCCTTGCTTGTCACTAGCTTGGAGAAATTCCTTGAAATTGTTCTTGCAAAGTAAGATGAAAATGTTGATAGGAAAATAAACTAGAGGCTGTCAATACTAAAGATATCCCCCTGGTTTTAGGTTACAAAGTATTTATATAAGCCCAACAAAAATATGGATCAAAACCAAAACGACCCGGAGGAATAAGCAACATATTTTTATCAAGACCCGCACAAGCGCCCCTGCGCTCTCAAGAGCGCCCCTGCGCTTGCTAATCCCTGAAATTTTGCTGGCTTCGTGCGCTCCTGCGCCTCGCATGGCGCCCCTGCGCCTCGTTGAGCGCCCCTGCGCCTTGGCAAGCGCCCCTGCGCTTCTTTCTCCCTGGAAAATTTCCTCCTGGCGCGCTCTAGCGCCTAACCAAGTGCTAGGGCGCCTTCTTGACCCTGGAAAAGCTTCAAAACTTCCACAAAACTTCTACAACTTGACTTGTTGCCTTGCTCTTATTTCCATGTGCTAACTCCGGATTAAATTCACACCACCATAACATTGTTTTAGCCCATCCTGTCCTCGACGACACAACCTACACCAATTACATAAAAACACATCAAATGGCAACGAAACTCGAGATCTTGCAACCGTTTTAAGTCCGAACGGAAGGCAAATAGTGGATATAAAATCCACTTATCACTGGCCCCGAATTGGGAAGGCCCGTATCGGGTCAAAGGAACATTGGGACGAGGATCGTACAAGTTGGAGACTTTGGATGGAAACGAGGTGCCTCGCACTTGGCACGCATCAAACCTTAAGGTCTATTATGTTTGATTATCCAAAGTAGGACATAGCCAATATTATTAGGAGAGTAGAAATAAGGTCGACGAAACCATTTCAGAGTTTTCAAACTCCGAGTAGGAAGTAGAGTATTTATATAAGGGTTTAACCCATTTCGGGATTCCTCTATGCAATTATGCAGTTTGATTTTCAATATTCCTTGTGTTTATATCTTATGTCTGATATGTATCCATGCATAACTAAATTGCAAGCTTGTTAAGGCAAAATACAAATGAAAAAATAATTAAATACAAAGGGAAGATCGAAAATGCGTAAATAAATAGACAAAACCCGAAGGCTATAATTTAGAGTTTACAAACCAATAAAACAAAACAAATGCCACGCAGGGCTATCCTAAAAACCTAAGTATCAGCCTCTTTAGAAGAAGCCGATCTCTCCTCGTCTCCCTGAGTCTTCGAAGCTCCAGTGGAGCGTGAAGGAGATGTAGCAGTAGTATCCGAGGCCCTTCGGAGAGGGGAAGCCTCGGGATCAAGAATCCTCCTATCTCCCGTACTCTCATCCTCACCTTCTTCCTCCCCGACAGGGGAAACAGGAGGAGGGTGTGGACTGGGGAAGTCTGCTGGAGAAAACAATCCAGGGTGGTTTTTGAGCACGACCTCCAAAGCCTCATTCCAGCCATCAGTATACTGGACTGGGTAAAGAACCTCATCATGCCTCTCCATCAAGGCCTGAAAATCCTGAGAATCCATATAATCATCGATGAGGTCATCCTTCTTGGCCCTTAAGTCCACCAGCTCGGTTGGGCAGCTTCCAGCTCCTCTACTTATCCGTTCAACTTCTCCTCGACCTCTCCACATCGGATTTTCTCTTTTTGAAACTTAGTCTCGAAAGACTTAGCCTTGTTTTTCCAGGCATTGTCCTGGTGGGTCATGCTCTGGAAATGGACGTTCGCCTGCAAAGATGTTAGTTCAATAAAAAAACTACAATATCAAAACAGCATTAAGAAAAGAAAAGAGTGGTAAAGGATAATATACAAATGCCAAGGCCTGGGCTCCTAGGTGTTCAGCCTCATCCATGTTTCCACTCGATATGAAGTCCTTGTAGTCACAAGGAGTGATAGAGTTTAGGGACCAATCCATGGAATACTTTGTGGAGCCTACCACAGAGTCCTGCTACCTGAAGCCCCACGAAGCCCTATACACCGTAGACTGAACATTCACCTGTACGGGCCCGTCTTCTTCATCCACAGTGGCCAAGTCCTGTTTCTGCACCTTGTGTGGGCGCAGAAAAGAAGGCTTTGTAGATTTTCCCCTTGTGTCAAGGGCCCTCTTTGCCCTTTTCATACGTGTAGTTTCATCCTCATCAGGCTCTGTAGCCTTCATTATCTTCATGGCAGCTGCATGAACATGAAATAAAATGTTGGTATAAGATTATCTAGAAGTTAAATAAATTCACGAGGGAATAAGAAATTACCCAAATCAGAAACAGCAGAAAGGCCCACGGCCCTTAGAGATTCCTCATTAATGAGATCCCAACACAAGGTTTGCCCATTATCCTTGATAAGAGCTTCATAGGCCGCTTGCTCCTCCGTGTTGAGAACAATTTTCTTCGTGTTGCCATCAGCCACCTTACCGAAATAACTTCAAAAAAGGGTGTCCCAATCACCCCCTTTCCAAACCAGATACATAAACTTTTCTTTCCACTTAGGGTTGTTGTCAACAACCGAGTGGCCGTTAAATATATATGGAATTTTAGGGCGTTGTCTAATATAGACCCACCCCGGTTGTGCAGAAGAACTATTATAAAACTGAAATATTTTCCTAAATAAGGGCACAGAGATAGGGAAGTTGTTCCTAAGGCATAAAACCATAAAACATAGATTGGATCGCCATGCATTTGAGGGAAGTTGACATGGGCTAACTTGAACGTCAGCTAAAAGTTTAGGAATGAAATCATGGAAATGAAACCTAAGCCCAGCTATAAGGGCATCTCTAAAAACACAAAGCCCGTTGGGCCTCCAATGGCAAGGCCTGTCGCCAGGCCCTGCCTTGACAAGCCTGTAGGGGGTTTTAAGTTCATAAGTCTTATTATAACCTTTAATTATATCATCATCATGAAATTTGTTACAGCAGTTATAAGCATCTAAATCAACTAATGATGGATAATCATCTCCGCGAAGGTTGATCATTTCAGTTAAGCTCATATAGGAGGAACGAATTTTGATATCGTTACCTCTTTTTGAAGCAGAATTCATCTTTGCTAGATGCTGTGCTGCCTTATCCGCCATTGATCTTCAAAGGATGAATGCTCTAAGCCAAAAATCTTAATGTAGAAGATAAAGATGCAACCAAAACCCAGAAACCGGTAAGAAACTCGCCGGAAATTGAAGGAGTTGCAGGAAAAACCACCGGGAATCGCCTTAACTTAAGAGAAAGGTTTAAGAGAAATTTTAGAGGAAACTAGAGTGTATTAGAGGGAAATGAGAAATGAATCACACTCCACTCTTTTATAGAAAATTTGTAACTGGCCAATAGCCGGTTAAAATTCCAAGTAACCGGTAATAGCCGGTTAAGGCCAATTGAAAGGCCCATAGGCCCAAAGAAAGGAAGGACCTAGAAGATCTTAAAAGATCTAGAAGGTCCCAAAGTAAATGTTAATTAAAATAATATATGGATTAATTAATCCAAAAATGCAATTGAAAGGAAACGGGTTAAGGCCCAATAGGCCTAGCAGGCCCAATAAGGCTGTCAAAATCGAGTTTATTCGACCAGGATCCAGATCGAAATGTCCACCAGGAATCCATATCGAAATACCTTCGAGCAGGCTGTCAAAATCGTATTTATTCGACCAGGAATCCATGTTGAAATACCTTCGAGCAGGCTGTCAAAATCGTATTTATTCGACCAGAATCATGATCGAAATGTCGACCAGGAATCCATGTCGAAATACTTTCGAGCAGGCTGTCAAAATCGTATTTATTCGACCAGGATCCTGATCGAAATGTCGACCAGGATACCATGTCGAAACACCTTCGAGCAGGCTGTCAAAATCATATTTATTCGACCAGGATCCTGATCGAAATATCGACCAGGAATCCATGTCGAAATACCTTCGAGCAGGCTGTCAAAATCGTATTTATTCGACCAGAATCATGATCGAAATGTCGACCAGGAATCCATGTCGAAATACCTTCGAGCAGGCTGTCAAAATCATATTTATTCGACCAGTATCCTGATCAAAATGTCGACCAGGAATCCATGTCGAAACACCTTCGAGTAGACTGTCAAAATTAAGTTTATTCGACCAGGATCCTGATCGAAATGTCAACCAGGAATCCTCGTCGAAGTGTTGTCGACCAGACTGTCGAAATTGGCTTACATCGATTAGGATCCTAATCGAAACTTCGACCAGGAATCCTCGTCGAGATACTATCAATCAGACTGCAGAATTGAGGTTAAATCGACCAGGATCCTAGTCGAATGTTCGATCTGGAATCCTGTTCGAAGTACCATCGACCAGAGTGTCAAAATTGATTATTCGACCAGAATCCTGGTCGAAAATTCGACCAGGAATCCTGGTCGAAATTGTCTGATAAATTTTGCTGAAAATAGCATTTTTGGGAGAAATTGCAGAAATTATGCACAAATGTGATATATATATATATATATATATATATATATATATATATATATATATATATATATCAATAAATAAATTCAAAAATAGTGGAAAAATACCCGTGAGTAATGGGGAGATGCAAGAAAATTATTCATAATTTTCTGTTAGGCACAAATATAATTGGTTAGCCTCGAATAAGGCAAATTATCGTAAGCGTGTAGCTCGCTCCACACTTTACATTTAAGACGCCTGCGAAACACTAGTGTACATAAACCTTTTAACTTCAATGAAAACCTGATCAGTTTTCTTAGAAGTTGGGGGGCAAATGATATGGACTGAAAATAAGCCCTAAAGACATATTTAATGATGCATTAAATGAACCTAGGATGGTCCAAGGTCGAAGCCCAATTATAAGGCCCAAAACCTTAATTATGATGATAATTTCGTAATCAGATAAATCAGCCAATGTAGGACTCCATTATTGAGTCCAATGAGGACCCAAGTTCTTCTAGGAGTAATCCCCAAGTCATATGAGTCTAATACGGATCAGCCTTCCTCATGGAAGGATCAAGAATTCTATCTAGAATGGGTATCTTGCCCAGCAAGATACCAAACCCTAATCCCAAGGCACCCAACGCCTATATAAGGACCTGATCCTTCACAAATAGAACTACGTTTTATTGGCTTGATTCTTGATATTTGCAAGATACGTAGGCATCTTGTGAGGACCCGAGTTAAGTCACGAAACACTTGATCAGCCATTAAAGCTCGAAGCTCTCCCTAAACCTAGCATTCAATACGCAATAAATACATCCTAGATTTTATTCCACATCAGTCTTTTTGTTAACAATAACTTGAAAGTTATTGTAATTCATTTTTTTTTATGAATTAACATAACGAACTAATATACATTATATCCCTATATAAGTTTGTGAATTAACATAACAATAAGTATGTGATTGTCCATATATATAATAGTTTTTAAACTATATTCATGTGTTGTTTGCGAGTAATAATTTGTAAGATGTATTCGTAAATATGTTCGTGAATAATATTTTATCTTAATAAATTAAATTTAAATAATATCTTGATATAAGAAAAAAAATTAAATTTTCAAATTTTAGATAAACTAAAACACACGGCTCCGTCGAGTATTTACAATCCTAAACATGTGAATTCTAAATATAAATTGTAACCGGTTTATATCCCGGATGATGCACTTTTTTTAATATTTTTTATTATTTGCATTTTTATATGTATTTTTTGTTAAAAATAAATAGATTTTAAACACATTGAAATCATGGTTCTAAAATCTCCGATTTAGCCGATTAATCCCCGATTAATTTTTTGTAAGGTAACCAATCGATTCGATTTTTGAAATCCGATTAATCATATGAATTTATTTAAAATGATATGTTTAATTATAAATTACACTAATATATTAAATATTATTATAATATCCGATTAATACTTCGATTAATATTTCGATTTATCCCCAATTATTCGATTAATCTTAAATCGGTAGCTCAACCGATTTATACCGATTACCGATTTTTACAACTGAAATAGAATATTAAAATATGATAATTTGAGTTGTTAAGAAAATTGTGTGATGAGTCTTCTTTGCCAACTATAATTGGCGAAGATTTTAATTAGATTCTTAGTGCTGAATTGAAGGAATGAGGAATTGATAAAGACGTAGAGCAATACCAGAGTTTAGACTTGCAGTAGAAGATGTCGGTCTCCGAAATCTGGATTTGAAGGCAACTGATGGACATGGGAAAGAGGTCGCACTCCTGAAACTAGAGTCGGGGAAAGACTTGATCGATTCTTGATCAAACTTTCATGGCTTGGTTTTATTCTTTCATGAATGGAAGTTAGATGCTCAATTTAAAAATAATAATAATAATTATATACATTTGTTCATACCTTTACAACATAATGCACAGATTTCTTTTAATGTGTAATAAATTTTATTTTATGTTATAAAGATATTTTTATATAATCATTATTTTCAATAATTTATTTTAATTATATTTAAATAATTTGATATAAATTTAATTGATGATATGCATGTTTTAAAACTTATATCATACAGTTTTAAAATAAATATGTCGTTGACAGAATTCGAACCTTGAAATTTTAGTAAATTTATTTAATCATATAATATATCTAATTATTAGATCTTGTGATTCTAATTTTTTACTAAAAATTTAATGGTCATTATTTGTTATATACGATTTGTATTATATTTTGTTAGTGATTAGAAGATATGGTATGATATTTTTGGATATATATTAATTATTGCAAGATTATGTTTTAATTTAAATGTTAATGAGTTTTAATTAAAAAAAATATTATTACTGGATGATACCATATTTTAGATGTTTATAAAATGTATTATCATCAATTAAAAATAATTGTCTTTTAATTTAAAAAGGCAGTAAGTTAATTATCTTTAATTATATTATTTTTATTTTTATTTTAATAATTAGGATGAACGTGCCAAAAACCGAACCGACAAACTTTCAATTCCCGTGCAATATCGCACAGGTTTATTTTAATATGTTATAAATTTTCTCTTTTATTTAGTATTATAATTATGTTTTTATATAATCATCATTTTTAATAATTTTTAAATTTAATATAATTTAATATAGTCATGTTTATGAATTACACAAATGTTTCCTTATTATAAACAACGTAGACGAATTGTTAATATATTTTATTTATAATTGGAAAATGTGGTGTTTTAAATAAAAATAATAACGTGTTTTAATTAAAAGGGAAATATTAATGATTGGAAGATATGGTAAATTTGTTATTTTTAGCTTTTATAATAGGCAATATGTTTAACTAAAAGTGAATGTGAAAAAGACACTCGGCTAATTACCATTAATTATATTATTTATTATTTATTTTAATAATTAGGATAACCGTTCCGAAAACCAAACCGACAAACTTTCAATGTTTCAACTTTAATATAATAATAGATATTTTCGAGTATATATTAACAATTGTAAGATTAGTTTTTTAATCAAAAAGGTGACATGTTTTAATTAAAAAGAAAATATTAATGATGGAAGATTTGGTACGATTGATATTTTTAGCTATTTATAACTATAACAGGTAATATGTTCAACTAAAAGTAAATGTGAAAAGGACAATCGGTTTATTAACATTAATTATATTGTGTTATTTTATTGTTATTTATTTTATCTATACTATTATTTTAATATAATAGTATAGATAGATATATGTAGCTCATCATATTTTTAAAAAATGAGAGATTATAGTTAGAAAATAGAGAAGAAAATATTGCATTTTAGTTGAAATAGGTAATCAGTAGTTTATGATTAATTACAATATTAATATTTTCTTTCATTGAATAAAACGGCTCATGATATTTTTGGAAAAAAATAGAATTTAGTTTAGTTGGTTATTATTATTATTATTATTATTATTATTATTATTATTATTATTATTATTATTATTATTATTATTATTATTATTTTCATTAAATAGAATGACGCCTGATATTTTTGGGAAATGAGAGATTATAGTTAGAAAAAATAGAAAAGGTAATGTGTATTAACTAAAAATGTAATAGGTTAGATATTGTACTAAAAAGGTAATCAGTAAGTTATTATTAATTACAATATTAATATATTATTTCATTAAATTGAACGGCTCATGACATTTTTGGAAAAAGAAAGAATATAGTTCAGTTACTTCTTAGTAATAATATTATTATTTTATTTCATTAAATAGTTTAAATAAAAAAATAACGTGTTTTAATTAAAAATGAAATATTAATGATTGGAAGATATGGTACATTTGCTATTTTTAGCTTTTTATAATAGGCAATATGTTTAACTAAAAGTGAATGTGAAAAAGACACTCGGCTAATTACCATTAATTATATTATTTCATTATTTATTTTAATAATTAGGATAACCGTACCGAAAAATAAACTGACAAACTTTCAATGTTTCGGCTTTAATATAATAGTAGATATTTTTGAGTTTATATTAATGATTGTAAGATTAGTTTTTTAATCCAAAAGGTAACATGTTTTAATTAAAAAGAAAATATTAATGATGGACGATTTGGTACGATTGATATTTTTAGCTATTTATAACAGGTAATATGTTCAACTAAAAGTAAATGTGAAAAAGGCAATCTGCTAATTAACATTAATTATATTGTATTATTTTATTGTTATTTATTTTATCTATACTATTATTTTAATATAATAGTATGGATAGATATATGTAGATCGTCATATTTTTAAAAAATGAGATATTTTAGTTAAAAAATATAGAAGAAAATATTGCATTTTAGTTGAAATAGGTAATCAGTAGTTTATTTTTAATTACAATATTAATATTTTCTTTCATTAAATAGAGTGGCTAATGATATTTTTGGAAAAAGAGAGAATTTAGTTCAGTTGGTTATTAATAATCATATTATTATTATTATTATTATTATTATTATTATTATTATTATTATTATTATTATTATTATTATTTTCATTAAATAGAATGACACGTGATATTTTTGGGAAATGAGAGATTATAGTTAGAAAGAATAGAAAAGGTAATGTGTTTTAACTAAAAATGGTAATTGGTTAGATATTGTACTAAAAAGATAATCAGTAAGTTATTATTAATTACAATATTAAAATTTTATTTCATTAAATAGAACGGCTCATGATATTTTTGGAAAAAGAAAGAATATAGTTCAGTTACTTCTTCGTAATTATAATACTATTATTTTATTTCATTATGTAAGAACCCCAAATTTTGGATATAATTAAAACTTTTTATTATGTACTGCGGTAATGGTGAATAGTGATTACGACTACGATGTAACGATTGAGATACTGAATGAAAGAAATAGATTTGGATTCAAATGTTTATATGCCATGAAGAATAATATTGGTTGACGCTTTAGATAAGAATTATCTATCTCCTAGGGAATTGAGATTTTATAATTCGAAAGGAGAAGATTATTCTTATGTCATCCAGATCGATATCTGTTATTGGTCCAGTGGGGCCGTAAAAAGGTTAAGGAACGATCGAAAGAGATCAGAGACAATTGTACAACCCTAAGAGGATGAGTAAAGAAAAATGGACACTGAAAGACTTAAGGAATTATTGAAGGGATTTAAGAAAAATGGATTCGAGAATTATTAAGAATGATGGAGAATGGTAGTATAAATATTAAGACGGTTTCCGGTAAAACCCTAACTAGAAACGAATGAGTTATTCCTACGAACGATCAATGAATTGAGTGATAAACGGACAAAGAAACAAGCAGAGGAAGCAAGATACATGCATATGCAAGTGATAAATATCTAGTAGGCAATCTAGTTACATTACAAACTATAACCATTAGAGATTAACTAGTACTTAGCATCCTTTCTCATCCAACCACAAAAACAAGACACATGTCCATCAAAATTCATCGTCCATGACATCATAGCTTTAATAAAGCTACTTTATGAGATAATATCTCAAAGACACAAGATGAGAACAAGATACTAGCAAGCAAGACCAAGCAACTCCATTTCTCTCCATTTTGAACAAACTGCCCAGCAGAACCTCCTCCAAGAAGAAAATTCATATATCCATTTCTATCCATGATAAAATCACCAAATTTTAACCATAGCTTCACCACTCCATGGTCAAAATTCGTTCAAAATTTCATGGCAATCTACTGAGTGTAGCCTAGTCAAATACCTTTCCCAAATTGAAGAAACCAAATTGCCTGTTCTTGACAGTTTTCTGTAACGATTTTCAAACAGCCATATCTACTTCATTACTCAATGGAATTTGGTGTTATTTAGCTTGTTGGAAATATGGATAGCTGCTCTACAACTCTCCTTTAGAAGACTTGTCCAGAAAAGCATGGTAAGGGCCTCGTTTTTGCAGATCTTTGAACTGATGAATAATAATCTTCATGAACTAACTTTGATTTCTTGTTTTGTTTGGATGATCTAAGCAATCCTAAGGCTATACAAGGACAAAACAAGGCTTAGTCATGTATTAGGATACTCCAGGGAAGGTATAACTCTTAAGAAACCCTAGAAATTATTTTGAGTTTTTGTGATTATTCGGTTAGCTTTGATGATGATGTGGTTTTAAGCATATAAGCATGATTATGTAGTTGATTTAGTTCATTTAGCCATATAATGATTAAGAGGATGAGTTGAGATGTTCCTGGACTTATGAGGTGTATATCATGAATGTAAGATGTTTGGTTTGCCCGGTGTGGCTTGGTTGAATTGTTATGATTTTTAGAAAGTTCGATATATAGCCGTCGTAATGCCGAATTTTTGTTAACACTTAGAAACCGAGCATGACAGTAAATATAAATTCCTGACCTTGATAATATTATGACTGGTCCTTGTAAACCTCGAGCCATAGATCGTTTTGGCGCAAGAATCGAAACATTCCGACTTACGGTGTAGGAGTTATGGTCAAATTACTAAAATTGGTTCGGAACCGTAAATAAAAGTTCGTAACTTCAATTGAACCCTCATAAAACATGTTACTCAGTGGCGAATCTTGGTAAATAAATACTAGAGGTCATAAGGAAGGTATGAAAGAAAACCACATGTCAAACGGATCATTTTCCGATTTTATAAAAATGTTGGAATCGAAGTTAAACGCGAATGAACCCCTAAAAACCCGCTTGGTTATAAATTTGGTAAAACACTTAGAAAATGAATGATAAAACTCGAGGTATAATCTCGGTTCGTAATCGATCGACTTTAGAATTTATACGACTTAAGTATATACCGAGTGTGGGTATGATGACATGTCGTAATAATGAACAAATGTCGGATCGTATCAGTAATAAAAAGAGTTACACTAAAAGGTGTATAACGAGATAATTCGAAAACGTGTTTCGATTTAAGTGAAGTTTATACATAGACTTTTAAAACGTGTTAAGTAGTTAATCTCGAATGTTCTGATTGTTTATAGATCATCGAGCAGACCCAGGGCACGCTATCTCCACCCACACCCAATTACCAGGCAAATGTTCAAACCTTTGAACCTGTTGTTGTGATAATATACGTATATGATTTCTGTTTTACATATGCCATCGCATGTATGCCAGTTTCCAATGATATTGTGACTTTGGTTTTTGTGATACTTGTTCCCTGAATTGATATTGGCTTATAGACTAGATACGAATTATCAGTGATAAGCCGGATTGTTTTGGTAAGACCCTTAGCGAAGGGCATATGATATTCATTCTAAATATAGACCGGGAGTCGGTATTTTGAGATATAGATAGTCGTGGAAACCCGGAGGGATTCCAACGATAGATTATTATTTATCTGAGGAATGTTATTGTTAAACGTTATTTATATTCCATAAAGTATCAATTACTTGGAAATATTTCGAGGAATGTTATCCGAGTAATATCTCAGTCGAGAGATATTAAATGAATGTTAGTTTCGAATATTCATTTAAGGTTTTATGTACTTGATGAATATTATTTTAAAATATTCATTGGAAGTTCTATTTACTTAAGGAATATTATTTCGATTATTCCTTTAAAGTTTTGATTACTAAATGAATATTATTTGGATATTCATTTAGAAGATTATTTACTAAATGAATATTATTTGGATATTCATTTAGAAGATTATTTATTAAATGAATGTTATTTGGATATTCATTTAGAAGATTATTTATTAAATGAATGTTATTTGGATATTTATTAAGAAGATTAAATATTAAATGAATATTATTTTCAAATATTCATTTAAGGTTTGACTTATTTATTGAATATTATTTTAAATATTTAATGGAGTTTAATTATATAATGAATATTATTATGAATATTCATTTAAGGAGGGTTTTATTTAGCAAATAATTCTATATATTCATTCGAGGATTACTTACGAACAATATTATGATTTAATGATATTCCGTAATTATTATTGAGTTAATGAATATTCTTGGAATATTTATTTAATTCTTTTAAATTCTTTTTAAAATGATTTATATTATTCGGAGATTATCTTTCACCTCCAGTTATTATTTAAAATATTTCGGAGTCATTTTACGACTATCTTATCAAGGAAAGGTTCCCAACTCCTTATTTTTTTATTTAAATCTATCTTAAAGGATTTAAATGCTCGCACAAACTTCCATGTTATAGGGGAACCTACTTGAGCAATGTTATTTATCTTGTAGACTTCCCGGTCATAAATCTCATAATTTATCCTTTTCACTCGCAACTTGGTTGCTATGGACCCATTAAGTCTGTGTGTACCTTCTCATCATTCGAGGGGTAAGATTGTTGGAACAATTTGATATCCATTAACAAGCAAAAGCTTGGGAAATGTTGATGAATTTTCCTTTCCAACTAGATACGACTACTTTGTAGAGTCTTATCAACAAGTATTTCACTTGGGGAAGGGAGGACAAACTCTATGTTTCAATGCTGTGGATTTATTCGAACTAGGAGTCGTGTGTAAGAGGCCGAGTCGCGCGGTCCATCACAAGGCCTAACCATTGGCCAGGGAGTTACTATTAAAGGCAATCGACAAGTGGGGCCGTCAGTTCTTCTTTCTACTGGTAGTAAACTATATTGGGCTGTACCATCCCCGACTGATCATCAGGGAGTGGGACAGCTGGCGCGTGATAACTCCAGTATTGGTTCATCTCCCAAATTGGGAATTCCCTGCAACACGTATCGAAGAGACTTCTTTCAGGTTGACGGTGTCTTCCGCAATACGTATCGAAGAGACTTCTTTCAGGTTTTAGGACTTCGAAAAATGTTAATAACTGGAATTGCAATATTTTCCTTGCAAGTTCCTCTTTATATGATAAATGATAATATCTTGCTTATTTTCGACATAGCAGATATTCCCACATATATTTACATTTTGAGTTACCTTGTAACTTCATCGTTCATATTATACTGGCATCAGTTCCGTAAATGCATCGCATATGGTTTGAAAGATACTTTTGAACTGTTATATATTATCGTTCAGTTAAATATTATTGTTGGTGGGCTATTGCTCACCCTTGCTTTATTATTATATCACAACAACAGCTAGACCAGATGACTCGCACAAGGCGCACTCGACGCTGGCGAGGACGATGAGACTACCAGAGCCGAAGAGAAAGCTATTGGTAGGATAGATTTATTCTTTCAGTACCAAGTATATGATCTAGTATGACTTATGCAAATGGATGGCAAAGAGCATGTATTCATATTGAACTTCTTTTGGATTGTAAGAACTCATATTATGCTTAACAAAATTTGGTAGTTACTCTGATTTCATCTCTGGGACTATAACGGGTGTGTTTTATATTGTTGTGTTGGGTCATAAAGATGTAATTTATTTTGAGTTGAAGTAAGTTCAAGTATTGTGAACAGTAATGGAGACCGTAACGACCGGATCCCGGACCCCGGATCTGGGGGTGTTACAGAAGTGGTATCAGAGCGTACGTTATAAACCCCAGAGATGAGGCGACGTTAAAACAATAAATTCACTGAGATAATAAGAACTCTTGCCAAGTTCATAGTCGGACTACTTAATGTAGTAATGACCTATAAAACCCTTATAGGAACTCTTAAGTATCATGATAGTAACTTAGCTCGATATCGTATCGACGAGTAAGGCGACAGACCTTGAGGCATACGAGCAGCAGCGCGATGATGCTTTATTATATGCTGAAGATCAGCGGGTAAATTCAATAGAGTACCCTACTGGAGACCCGGAAGAGGTTCCAGCAGATAAAGAAAATCCTGTTAGGATAAGGAGCTTACCCTCGAGGAATGAGGGCTGTAGCCAGAAAGACTAAGATGATTAAGGTATAGTGCTCAGAAAAGTGAGCATAAAGAACTAAGCTATTAGCAAGAGAACTGAAGATTCATGTTGGATTCGTGGCCGGACTACTGGAGGTAGTACCAGCTAGTAAGATGGATTGGAAGAATTACTTGAGATCTTATACGGGAATAGATGAGAATCATTAGAGACTTTCATATTAACGAAAAGAGTGCTAGAGGGATGTATGATTATCAAAGGCATCGATATAAGACGAGGAGCAAGGTCCCTAGGAATAGTTGAGAAGAGGCAGTAAGTGCCATATCATTTGATAAATGAATAAGTATGAATATTATCAGTAATAATTCGCCATGAGAAGGCAGATGTCATAGGTTGTAATTTATGGAACCAAATTGAGGTTGATGAAGTTGTTTTATTCAGGAAAATGTCCATTTTATGAATGAATCGGTTAGAAAGTGAAAACATTGGGAAGTGACAGCATGATTGGATAAAGTTATATAAGGAAGTAGTAAGCAAGACAATGATCTCAGAACCTACCGGAAGATAAGACCAGTGAGTCAATATGAACTCGTAATGAGACTATTGTCAGAGACTAAGTATGGGGTTAATTTAACTCAGTGAAATGATAAACCAGAAATGTTAGATGCATGTGATTCAGAGGAATATTAAATTCTTTCTTTTCTTTGAATGGATTATAGTAGTTACCTTAAGTTTACTCCGACGCGGAATTATAACGGATCAAGTAATACGATCAGCAGTTAAAGAGAAAAATGTGAGAAAATCTTCCTGGAGCTAAAAGATGAAATTGGTAATGACCAGGAGTTGGCATTGTTTAATGGAAAAAGGAGACTTTGTCATTCCAACGACGCTTCGCATAAAAGATTAGGATGTGTGCTTGCGCAGCACGACAAATTACTTGTGGATGCATTCGGACAGCACGGTTCACCAGGTTCGGATGGCCTTAGTAGTGCCAATTTTTGTGGAACAACCAACTCCGACCGTAATGTTCCTTCTGAGACTAGTGGTTAGGTAGACTGACATTGGGAGATATTGAATATCAGGACGTATAGGTATCAAGATGTTGTGACAGGTTTCAGTTTGAAACTATTTATTCCCTTCTAAGGGATGTTTATAATTGGTTCTTCTCCAGTGGTTAAACTTCCAATCTGATGATGATTATTTCGTTAATTATGACTGCTAATGGTTCTACCTGCTTGGAGGTCCATAGAACTATTCTCCAGGTTTCAAAACTGGTCTCCTTAATGTTACCAGTAGGTGGATAGATTGATCAAAATTTCCCTGATTCTGGAAAGAACTTCAACGAATTTTGGCAAACCTTGTCTTTCTGATTATTAGAGAACGTCATGGAAGAGAGTCGAAACTAGGGTGAACCCCGTGAATTGGGTAAGGTAGCCACTATATGGGTTGGTGGACAGACCCCGGTTATCGCGATTGATTGTAGAAATACAATGATGAAGTGAGATTGGACGAAAACAGGAAATGTAAGTAAGAAACCAGCTGGACTGAGAAACTACGGGATTGACTTAAGTGAAAAGGCTTTTATTCCAGGAATGGTAAGCTTGCATGGCACGTGGGATTGATAAGAATAGTTGAAAAGGTGACCAGAGACGGTGCCGAGAAGTCGATTAAGACTTATATGGAGTAAAGTTTTGGAAAGGTAGAAAGGTATCAAAGAAGAAGGCACTACGCCGGCAATTGCTAGAAAAGTAATGCTAATTAGCCAACCCCTAAAATCATATATTTTTTATTTTAGTGTGGCCAGTTGAGGCCAAGTCACAAAGGATTATCAAGTGACTAGACCAGCAATGAAAGGACAAAGCAGGGTTGCTTCTAAAAAAGCACCGACTGCAGGGGCTTCTGATATAAATGAAATATTAATGAGATTGTAGGAATCTTCTACTGAACCCTTTGCAACCCATGGTTGGATTGGGAATTTACTAGACTTTTGAAATGGGGTCACCCGTACTAAAGTGATTCATGTGTATATGATTGTCCAAGATTACGAGTAAAAATGGAAGTATAATGACTTGAGATGTATGATGTTAGGGTATCATGAATACCATGAATATATTATGACTAAGGAAAGTAAACAATGAAGGTTTATGAAGAGAGTATAGAAATGGTCAGAGATGGATCAGTATGTTGTACAAATTTTGGCTAAGGCAATTACCTTTGAGAAGAACGATAAGTACAAAGAGATTCACGTTGAACTCGACCAATATCTTCCAAAACATCCTTGCTACCATTACCAAGTTCTGTAAGAAAGCAGATAGACATACGTTGTCTTTTGGAAGGTCAAATAGGCTGACAACTATTTGAAAAAAGAGGTTAGCATTAAGCCACCAACCGATTATCAAATGAAAATGATTGAAAAGAGACCCTTATTAAGGATACATGATCTGATTGCCAATTAGAGGATGCCAGAATTCCTTGGCAGTTGAATTAAGGATAGGATATCCATAAATTAAGACAAACCCTGGGGAATGCACAAGGGAGGGCATTAACCCTAATAAAGACATTGTGAATTCAGATGATATGAGTTGGATTTGCTAAGGCAACAATGACCTGTAAGGATTATTAAAAAGAGTTCTGGAAGGAACATAGATAGAATTATTAGAGTATTGATCAATGACGTTTTGTTATACCCTGTACCTAGAAAATACAGGAGGAATGATAAGGGCGACCTAAGAAACCTTACAAGGAAAAAGTTAATATTCTGAGTTTCAAACTAGAAGTTTGGTAGAGAATGTAAGACACAATAACAATAGTGCCAGATGAGGCATGTATGAAACCATGATGAGGTATGGATGGAACCAAAGAAGGTTGAGATTATCCTAGAACAAGAAAGAACTAAGAGAACAAATATCCTAGGTATGATCGAGAGTAACTTTGATAAAGTTCCCACGAGAAGGTGAAAGCAATGACTTATGGAAAAAGACTGATAGATATATTTTTCTCCTTCAGCAGAGCTTAAGGGAGGATGCTTTCACCCAACAGTGGTGGGAATGAGGTAGAAAAACTTGAGTTGGAATGTACCCATAGAACATGGATTACAAGAAATCATTATCATCAGGAAAGGCCAATGAGGTGGCCGACAATCTAAGTATAGAGGAATAATTACAAATGTTCATACCGAAGAAACAGAATGATATTTGGAAGGACCTTGAAGGTCATATCGGAGTGGAGGAATTTACATTCCTTCTAATGACTGTGCAAGAATCGACGGTAATAATAGTTTAAGTAAAGATTCGATTCCCGATATTGTCTTAAGCAAACTACACACCATAGAAGGTCCCGTTTTGAGGCAAACCAGGACCATGATACAAAATTAACGTAGTAAACCATTAAGTTTCCAGTCTTTTATGGAAGATGCATGAGTGATAGTTTTATCAATCGGACCTAGCTACGATGCTTGAAACTCTTCTGCAATTTTATCTACTTCATGTAATATCTACATCAAGTTCAGGAAGTGTTCCTTATGGATAAGGAATAGTGATTACTTTGTCTCCCTAAGGGATTTGAAACCCGTAGGGTTAGATATTAACGCACTACGTAAACAACAAGTGATGGTGATTCTTCTAAGAAAGTAGATGACAACGTAAAGATAAAGAAAGTGCTGCTATTGATAAACTAAATGGCATGTTGATGAATGACAAGCAAGTTTGTGTTAGTGTATTTCTGCGCAAACAAGATAGAGAATATGAGGTTGATGATTCATGATGCTAAATGTATTCCCGTAGAAAGAATTAATGAGACTTGGAGGGTAGGGCAGCTGAGCCTGAGACTTATTAGGCCACCTGAGAGTTTAAAAGTGTTCGGAAGGTGGCATTCGAGCCAGTTTTACCCCCAAAGCTTATAGCATGGTAGTAACGTGTTTCATGTGGCAAAGCTACACCAGTAAAATGCAGATGCTCAACAGATGATAAGAGTGCGAGCAGGTAGGTGTACGACCTGGTCTGACTTACGAAAGACAACCCGTGGAAAACCACGGGTAGAAAAGAACAAGTGATGAGAAACAAGGTTGGCAGAAGTAGATTATATTGGATCTAAGTTAAAGAAATCGGCCAGATTCATTTCGGAGGTTTTAAATTGGAATATGGTGATGATTATAGAGTAAATGTGACGGGATACCAATAAGGAGGTGCCAAGTGCAAAAGATGCCTCAATAAAGAGATGACGGTGGAGGTAAATAATAGAAGTGAACAAGAAGCAGCTAATAAGAAGGATGTGATTGATAAAGAAAAGGCTGGGAAAGCAACTATGGAATGTGAAGCAAGGAATGTTATGAATGGATTAATAAATGGGTTTTCTGATGAATTCTCGGGATGACAACCTGAGAGGTTCAAAGATTTTCCAAAAGTAAGTGTGCTAAGGTTGAACCAGAGTATATGTCCATAGAATAGTGGACAAAGCAGCAAGATATGTTGACACATGAGGTTGCGATCAAATAGTATTGGATATAATTATGATTATTTTCTTCTTTGATGAACCTCTATAGTTCAGAGGTAAATTTTGAGTATGATATTTTACAATCATGAAAACTTTCTATAATCCTTTAGAATTCTTTTCTTTTCTTCTCTCTTATTCATCTTCTTTATGAATTGAGAAGAACAACCCTTTAAGGAGGGGAGGTACTGCTACGTGACTATCTGTCTATGTGATAGAAGTCTAAGTGGATTACCATAACTTGTTTAATTGCTTGTCAAGTACTAAAGGCTGGCCCCCTTCTATACTAACTATGCAATATAACAAATGTTCATTGATCATAGTGATCTCTCAATAAATCTTTCCACTTCTCTATATTGAGCGAGATTGTGAAGATTAAAGCGATCAGGAAATGCACAGTACGAGCGAGGTTACCTCCGAATTCGCAGTATGATAGTGATACCAATGTTACTGCATGTATCAATAAGGATAAGATTGAGTAAGAGCATAACCCGGATAGTGTGTGGTACGAAAAGTAGCAATGCTGATGGAAAAGGGATAAAGTATGGATTGTAGCACTAGAAGATGTGCTGAGAAAGGGTAGAACAACTAAGAATTGACCGGGAAGCTAAAAAGTGAACGACAGGCAAACGACTCTTTGCTTCCTACCTGATTCCGGGATGGAATCCTTTTAAGGAGGGGAGACTGTAAGAAACCCAAATTTTGGATATAATTAAACCTTTTTATTATGTACTGAGGTAATGGTGAATAGTGATTACGACTACGATGTAACGATTGAGATACTGAATGAAAGGAATAGATTTGGATTCAAATGTTTATATGCCATGAAGAATACTATTGGTTGACGCTTTAGATAAGAATTATCTATCTCCTAGGGAATTGAGATTTGATAATTCGAAAGGAGAAGATTATTCTTATGTCATCCAGATCGATATCTGTTATTGGTCCAGTGGGTCCGTAAAAAGGTTAAGGAACGATCGAAAGAGATCAGGGACAATTGTACAACCCTAAGAGGATGAGTAAAGAAAAATGGATGAATAGTGATTTTGGTGGATTTAGGAATATTATTAGACGACGCTACATAGAAGTACCCGGAACGAAATTCTGAGTTCGTATTAGTGATCCAGGGGAAAAAGAGTGTATGTAAAAGCTGTCGGATTCTGAAAAATAGCGCTTTTATTTTCCCCGAGATTTTCCTGGACACTGAAAGACTTAAGGAATTATTGAAGGGATTTAAGGAAAATGGATTCGAGAATTATTAAGAATGATGGAGAATGGTGGTATAAATATTAAGACGGTTTCCGGTAAAACCCTAACTAGAAACGAATGAGTTATTCCTACGAACGATCAATGAATTGAGTGATAAACGGACAAACAAACAAGCAAAGGAATCAAGATACATGCATGTGCAAGTGATAAATATCTAGTAGGCAATCTAGTTACATTACAAACTATAACCATTAGAGATTAACTAGTACTTAGCATCCTTTCTCATCCAACCACAAAAACAAGACACATGTCCATCAAAATTCATCATCCAAGACATCATAGCTTTAATAAAGCTACTTTATGAGATAATATCTCAAAGACACAAGATGAGAACAAGATACTAGCAAGCAAGACCAAGCAACTCCATTTCTCTCCATTTTGAACAAACTGCCCAGCAGAACCTCCTCCAAGAAGAAAATTCATATCTCCATTTCTATCCATGATAAAATCACCAAATTTTAACCATATCTTCACCACTCCATGGGCAAAAATCGTTCAAAATTTCATGGCAATCTAATGAGTGTAGCTTAGTCAAATACCTTTCCCAAATTGAAGAAACCAAACTGCCTGTTCTTGACAGTTTTCTGTAACGATTTTCAAACAGCCATATCTCCTTCATTACTCAATGGAATTTGGTGTTCTTTCTCTTGTTGGAAAGATGGATAGATGCTCTACAACTCTCCTTTAGAAGCCTTGTCCATAAAAGCATGGTAAGGGCCTCGTTTTTGCAGATCTTTGAACTGATGAATAATAACCTTCATGAACTAACTTTGATTTCTTGTTTTGTTTGGATGATCTAAGCAATCCTAAGGCTATACAAGGACAAAACAAGGCTTAGTCATGTATTAGGATACTCCAGGGAAGGTATAACTCTTAAGAAACCCTAGAAATTACTTTGAGTTTTTGTGATTATTGGGTTAGTTTTGATGATGATGTGGTTTTAAGCATATAGGCATTATTATGTAGTTGATTTAGTTCATTTAGCCATATAATGATTAAGAGGATGAGTTGAGATGTTCCTGGACTTATGAGGTGTATATCATTAATGTAAGATGTTTGGTTTGCCCGGTGTGGCTTGGTTGAATTTTTATGATTTTTAGAACGTTCGATATATAGCCGTCGTAATGCCGAATTTTTGTTAACACTTAGAAACCGAGCATGACAGTAAATATAAATTCCTGACCTTGATAATATTATGAGTGGCCCTTGTAAATCTCGAGCCATAGATCGTTTTGGCGCAAGAATCGAAACATTCCGACTTACGGTGTATGAGTTATGGTCAAATTACTAAAATTTGTTTGGAACCGTAAATAAAAGTTCGTAACTTCAGTTGAACCCTCGTCAGTCATGTTACTCAGTGGCGAATCTTGGTAAATAAATACTAGAGGTCATAAGGAAAGTATGAAAGAAAACCACATGTCAAACGGATCATTTTTCGATTTTATAAAAATGTTGGAATCGAAGTTAAACGCGAACGAACCCCTAAAAACCCGCTTGGTTATAACTTTGGTAAAACACTTAGAAAACGAACGATAAAACTCGAGGTATAATCTCGGTTCGTAATCGATCGACTTTAGAATTAATATGACTTAAGTATATACCGAGTGTGGGTATGATGACATGTCATAATAACGAACAAATGTCGGATCGTATCAGTAATAATAAGAGTTACACTAAAAGGTGTATAACGAGATAATTCGAAAACGTGTTTCGATTTAAGTGAAGTTTATACCTAGACTTTTAAAACGTGTTAAGTGGTTAATCTCAAATGTTTTGATTGTTAATAGATCATCGAGCAGACCCAGGACACGCTATCTCCACCCACACCCGATTACCAGGCAAGTGTTCAAACCTTTGAACCTGTTGTTGTGATAATATATGTATATGATTTCTGTTTTACAGATGCCATCGCATGTATGCCTGTTTCCAATTATATTGTGACTCTGGTTTTTGTGATACTTGTTCCCTGAATTGATATTGGCTTATAGACTAGATACGAATTATTAGTGATAAGCCGGATTGTTTTGGTAAGACCCTTAGCGAAGGGCATATGATATTCATTCTAAATATAGACCGGGAGTCGGTATTTTGAGATATAGATGGTCGTGAAAACCCGGAGGGATTCCAATGACAGATTATTATTTATCTGAGGAATGTTATTGTTAAACGTTATTTATATTCCATAAAGTATCAATTACTTGGAAATATTTCGAGGAATGTTATTCGAATATTATCTCAGTCGAGAGATACTAAATGAATGTTAGTTTCGAATGTTCATTTAAGGTTTTATGTACTTGATGAATATTATTTTAAAATATTCATTGGAAGTTCTATTTACTTAAGGAATATTGTTTCGATTATTCCTTTAAAGTTTTGATTACTAAATGAATATTATTTGGATATTTATTTAGAAGATTATTTACTAAATGAATATTATTTGGATATTCATTTAGAAGATTATTTATTAAATGAATGTTATTTGGATATTCATTTAGAAGATTATTTATTAAATGAATGTTATTTGGATATTCATTTAGAAGATTATTTATTAAATGAATGTTATTTGGATATTCATTAAGAAGATTAAATATTAAATGAATATTATTTTCAAATATTCATTTAAGGTTTGACTTATTTATTGAATATTATTTTAAATATTTATTGGAGTTTAATTATTTAATGAATATTATTATGAATATTCATTTAAGGAGGGTTTTATTTAGCAAATAATTCTATATATTCATTCGAGGATTACTTACGAGCAATATTATGATTTAATGATATTCCGTAATTATTATTGAGTTAATGAATATTCTTGGAATATTTATTTAATTCTTTTAAATTCTTTTTAAAATGATTTATATTATTCGGAGATTATCTTTCACCTCCAGTTATTATGTAAAATATTTCGGAGTCATTTTACGACTATCTTATCAAGGAAAGGTTCCCAACTCCTTATTTTTTTTTATTTAAATCTATCTTAAAGGATTTAAATGCTCGCTCAAACTTCCATGTTATAGGGGAACCTACTTGAGCAATGTTATTTATCTTGTAGACTTCCCGGTCATAAATCTCATAATTTATCCTTTTCACTCGCAACTTGGTTGCTATGGACTCATTAAGTCTGTGTGTACCTTCTCATCATTCGAGGGGTAAGATTTTTGGAACAAGTTGATATCCATTAACAAGCAAAAGCTTAGGAAATGTTGATGAATTTTCCTTTCCAACTAGATACGACTACTTTGTGGAGTCTTATCAACAAGTATTTCACTTGGGGAAGGGAGGACAAACTCTACGTTTCAATGCTGTGGATTTATTCGAACTAGGAGTCGTGTGTAAGAGGCCGAGTCACGCGGTCCATCACAAGGCCTAACCATTGGCCAGGGAGTTACTATTAAAGGCAATCGACAAGTGGAGCCATCAGTTCTTCCTTCTACCGGTAGTAAACTATATTGGGCTGTACCATCCCCGACTGATCATCAGGGAGTGGGACAGCTGGCGCGTGATAACTCCAGTATTGGTTCACCTCCCAAATTGGGAATTCCCTGCAACACGTATCGAAGAGACTTCTTTCAGGTTGACGGTGTCTTCCGCAACACGTATCGAAGAGACTTCTTTCAGGTTGTAGGACTTCGAAAAATGTTAATAACTGGAATTGCAATATTTTTCTTGCAAGTTCCTCTTTATATGATAAATGATAATATCTTGCTTATTTTCGACATAGCAGATATTCCCACATATATTTACATTTTGAGTTACCTTGTAACTTCATCGTTCATATTATACTGGCATCAGTTCCGTAAATGCATGGCATATGGTTTGAAAGATACTTTTGAACTGTTATATATTATCGTTCAGTTAAATATTATTGTTGGTGGGCTATTGCTCACCCTTGCTTTATTATTATATCACAACAACAGCTAGACCAGATGACTCGCACAAGGCGCACTCGACGCTGGCGAGGACGATGAGACTACCTGAGCCGAAGAGAAAGCTATTGGTAGGATAGATTTATTCTTTCAGTACCAAGTATATGGTCTAGTATGACTTATGCAAATGGATGGCAAAGAGTATGTATTCATATTGAACTTCTTTTGGATTGTAAGAACTCATATTGTGCTTAACAAAATTTGGTAGTTACTCTGATTTCATCTCTGGGACTATAACGGGTGTGTTTTATATTGTTGTGTTGGGTCATAAAGATGTAATTTATTTTGAGTTGAAGTAAGTTCAAGTATTGTGAACAGTAATGGAGACCGTAACGACCGGATCCCGGACCCCGGATCTGGGGGTGTTACACTTTAAATAGAACGGTTCATGATATTTTTGGGAAATGAGAGAATATAGTTAGAAAAAATAGAAAAGATAATGTGTTTTAACTAAAAAAGGTAATTGGTTAGTTATTAGTAAATATAAAATAGAAATTAAATAAATAATAACTAAGTAAGGGAATTTAAGTAAAAACACGAAGTACCGTACTGACCGACTAACCGACCAATTAACCAAACTTTTAGTATTTCGGCTTTTATAAGATAGTATATATATGTCTAATTATAAAATGTTGTCTAAATGTTTTGGGGCAATTTACATGTCATTCGATTAAATGATACATTTTTTAAATTGAATTAATTACTTTTTTTGACAACTCTTTTTTTCGAATATTATATTTAGGGTTGAGTAGAACAGAACCGAACCGAAACCAAAAAATTAGATTAAATTGAAATAAATTCGGTCCATTCGGTTAATTCCGATCCCATCCAATTCTGATAAAAAATATCGTTTCTGAACAAATAGACTGACTAATTTATGCAAAATTAATTTTAAATAATAATTTTAATATAATTATATCCTATTATATAATAAGAGTAAAAAGGGATAATGAAGTAGTACTAACAAAGGTCAAGGGTTCGATACCTACTAGCAACATATTAAAATTCTGTTATATAGTAAGAGTAAGAGGGATAATGAAGTAGTACTAACAAAGGTCAAGGGTTCGATAACTACTAACAACATATAAAAATTTAAATTTTATAACTTTAAATATACAGCAATTCTCCCGGTTAACTTCTGTACGTCCCTTTTGGAACGTGGTGGTTCCATGTCTAGGATAGCCTTGATTTTGTCAGGGTTAGCCTCGATTCCCCGTTTCGAGACCATGAAACCCAAGAACTTTCCTGACTTAACACCAAAATCACACTTGGCCGGGTTCAACATTATCTTATGGTGCCTCAGCACTTCAAATGTCTTGTGCAGGTGTTCGATGTGATCTGCCTTGTGTAGGCTTTTTACCAACATGTTGTTCACAAAAACTTCCATAGTTTTCCCATTGAGATGGGCAAAG
This sequence comes from Saposhnikovia divaricata, assembly GCA_036435485.1. Taxonomy (NCBI): domain Eukaryota; kingdom Viridiplantae; phylum Streptophyta; class Magnoliopsida; order Apiales; family Apiaceae; genus Saposhnikovia; species Saposhnikovia divaricata. The sequence continues at coordinate 136,565,475 of CM071600.1, forward strand.
ATCTTGTTTACCAACCTCTGATAGGTGGCTCCTGCATTCTTCAGCCTAAAGGCCATGACCAAGTAGCAATACACACCAAAGTCAGTGATGAATGACACCTTAGGGATGTCATCCTTATGCATCTTAATTTGATTGTAGCCAATGAAGCCATCCATGAAACTCAGCATCTCGTACCCAGCCATGGCATCTATCAACATATCGATCCTTGGTAAGGGGAAACAGTCCTTTGGGCATTCATCATTCAAATCAGTGAAGTCTATACACATTCTCCACTTTCCATTGGCCTTTTTGACCATGACGGGATTTGCCAACCATTCTGGGAACTGGATTTCCTCAATGAACCCTGCCTCTAGGAGTTTGTCAACCTCCTCCTTTATGGCCTCTTGTCTCTCAGGTGCAAAATTTCTCTTTTTTTGTTTCACTGTCTTCCGTTCCGGATCAACGTTCAAGTTGTGTGTTATTAGTTGGGGATCTATCCCTGGCATATCAGCTGTTATCCATGCAAACACGTCGTTGTTGTCTTGCAAGAAGGCAATCAACTCGCTTCATAAGAGATCTATCAGAGATGCCCCAATGTAAGTAACTTTCTCAGGATCCTCTACCTCCAATGGTATGGGAACAAAATCCTCTACTGGCTTTCCTCGCCGCTCTTCATCCTCGTGAACATCCATATCTTCAATCAGAAGGACCTGCCTCCCGGTTCCATCAGGCCTTAGAGCGGCCACATAACAGCTTCTTGCCATCTTTTGATCTCCTCTTTCTTCTCCCACACCGTTTCTGGTTGGGAACTTAATCTTCAGATGATAGGTAGAGGAAACCGCCTTGAATGCATGAAGTCCCATCCTACCTAGGATAGCATTATAGGTGGAAGTGGCCTTAATAACCAAGAAATTTAACATTTGAGTGGCCTTCCTTGGCTCCTACCCAATAGTCATGGGTAATTGAATTGTCCCTACGACTTTTGACTCTACTCCATTGAATCCGTATATGGGCATATTTGATGGTATCAGTTATGATTCACTATACCACATCTTCAAGAAGGCATCATGGAACAGGATATCCACTGAAGCCCCATTGTCTATCAAAACTCTCTTCACTTGGGAGTTGCCTATCACAGGTGAGATAACCAGCGGGTCATCATGGGGGAACTTCACCCCTTGAAGGTCCGAGTCATCGAATCCAATCGAGACTTCTATCTTTGCATGCTTCGGTGCTTCTCCAACAATGTGCATCACCTCTCGTGCATACGCTTTTCGAGAATTTTTGCTTGTCCCGGCCACTGTTGGGCCACCAAAAATCATATTTATTACCGGCCCTCAGGGCTGCGGGTTACGGTTGTGGTCATCGTCCCTCTTATCATAATCTCATCTTGGGTTTCCTCGATCCCCATCTTTGCAAAATTTATTCAACTTCCCTCTACGGATTAGGAATTCAATCTCAACCTTCAGCTGTCTATAGTCCTCGGTGTCGTGTCGCACATCCTTGTAGAACCGACAATAATGATTCTTGTTTCTTTTCTCAGGATCAGTCCTTAGTGGCTTCGGCCATCGCACGTCCTTATCCTTCTTTATATCCATCAGGATTTGACTTCTAGGGGCATTCATCCTAGCATACTCCATAAACCTTTACCCGGGACTCCCTTTTTTAGGAGCAGAATCAGAATCTCTGCCCATGCGTGGGTACTTGTCTCTTCCATCATATTCTTGTTCCGACTTTCGCTACTTCGAGTTCCCGTTCCCTCCACTTACGGGGGAGGCCTCACTATTCCTCATGCTTACTTCATCCTTGATATACTTACTTGCCCTTCTTTGGAGCTCAGTCATGCTCTCGGGCGGATACTTTGCTAATGACATCTGAATGAAGGTGTTCGACGTTCCATTTTCCAAGACTATTAAATCTACTTTATTTTCCAGATCGGGGATTTCCAAAGTTTCTTTGATGAAGCGCTTGAGGAAGTCCCTAAGGTTTTCGTTCTTCCTTTGTTTCACTTGCATAAGATATGCAGAGCTTTTTTCATGAGCCTTCCCGCTAACAAATTGGTTAATAAAAGCCTTGCTCAACTCCCTGAAAGAGCCAATCAAGTTTGCAGGCAATCGGTTATACCATCTTTGATCCATACCGGACAGGGTTTAGGGGAACGCCCTACACTTTAGACCATCACTAGCAGGTTGTAACAGTAGTACATTCGAAAACATTCTCACATGGTTCGAGGGATCGCCCGTTCCATCATACGACTTAATAGTTGGCATCTTGAACTTCCTAAAGACATGAGCGTTCATCACCTCCTCAGTGAACGGGGGTGTGGGATCGTCAGGATCTCCGAGTGGCATCAATTATTTAGGATCTCCCTTGGGGATCTCGACCCTTGTAGTTCCACCCCTTGGGACCACGGCCCTTTTTTCTCTCCTTGAGGTTCTCTCCAGATCAACAAAGGGAATTTCTCTTCCCGTCCTTGGTGGAGGACGGTTCTGATTCTATCTCTGTCGCTCCCTCTCTATATCGTCCTTCAGTTTTTGAATCTCGGACTCATGAGCCTTGATTCTCTCAGCAGCTATTAGGGGGGGTCCATCATGAATTCTTCGGTGAGTTTGCCCCATAGGTTCCTTGCTCGGATGTCGCCTTCTTGGGGCTTCATCCCTATCTTCTTCTTCTGAGGATGAATCGTCACAATACGGCCCGGAGTAGTCACGGTATTGGTGGCCTTGGTCGGGTCCTAAGCCCCTGATGTAAGGTGGGTTGTACGGCTCGTGTATCTGAAGGGCATGACCGCTTGGTCCGGCCTGGTACGGGGAATAATTGGGCAACCCATATACCGGGTTCGTGCTTGCGGGGATCATAGTAGTAAATATCTGGGCTCTAGGGGGGACGGTTTGGCGTCTGGGAGGGGAGACTACCATCTGCAGGGGATTCGTCTCTTGGTTGGAGGGATTCGTCACCAAGGGTAACGATCCATGAGTTTGCATTTCAGTCCCTTGGGGTGAGTGATCAGTGGTTGGGAGCCCGCTCCTGGGGGTACCTGTTCCCTAATCGGGGGTACGGTGGTGCTGGTAGTGGTTTCAGAAAGTGCTGGTGTTCTCCGGGTGGTAACCATGGTTGATATTCGGTTTCCCACAGACGGAGCCAAATGTTATGGAATAAAAAGTAAGGTATATTTATTGCGTATTGATTGCTAGGTTAAGGAAAGAGTTTCGAGCTTTAATGGCTGGTCAAGTGTTTCGTGATTTAACTCGGATCCTCACAAGATGCCTACGTATCTTGCAAATATCAAGAATCAAAGCCAATAAAACGTAGTTCTGGTTGTGAAGGATCAGGTCCTTATATAGGCCTCGAGGGCCTTGGAATTAGGGTTTGGTGTCTTGCTAGACAAGATACCTGTTTTAGATAGACTTCTGGATCCTTCCATGAGGAATGCTGATTCGTATTGGACTCATATGACTTGGGGACTACTCCTTAAAGAATTTGGGTCCTCATTGGACTCAACAACGGAGTCCTACATTAGTTGATTTATTTAATTATGAATTTATTATTATAATTAGGGTTTTGGGCCTCATAATTGTGCTTTGACCTTGGACCATTCTAGGTTCATTTAATGTATCGTTAAATGTGTCTTTATGGCTTAATTTCAGCCCATATCACGTATGTATAATAGAAATAGAGGAACGCATTCAATATATGATAAGAAAGAAGACATTATCGAGGCACTAAAAAAATTTATTAATAAAATTTTAAAATTTTATATAACCAATAATATGATGATAATATTTTTTTGCAAATGTAATGATAAAAGCAATTAATTGACAAAAAGGTTTTACTTAAAATCGACTTTAAGACTCAGGCACCAGCAAGTTGGCCGGTAGTTCTTTATAGATAGAAAGGAGCAATTTACTGGTGAGGTTCATAGATAGAAAGGAGCAATTTACTAGTGAGGTTCGACAACTGTACAAAGTACTATCATCCGTAAAAAAAATTAATAGCTTTACCGTCAGGTGTATTTGAGATTTTGTAAATGTACTAGACTGGCTTGAGGGATCTCTTATAGCTATAGTTATAATCATTGCTTAAAAAAATTATATTAGAAAATAGTTAAAATTTTATATAAAGAAAATAATTGAAACTCCAATAATCATAACTAAAAATAACAATTATTTATAATTTTTGTTAAGGAGGATTTTCGTTCGATCAATATAGTCAATGACCTATGATTATCTATAATTTTTGCTAAGATGGATTATGCATTGTAGTGAATTTTTTTTACATATTATTTATATCATGTCAGCTAATGTGCCAATTAGGATATTATTGCTAAGGACTCTTCCTGAATGGATATGCTCTTATAAATCTGATTTTGTAATACAAATTATTTATTTTAAATTCAAATTAATATTTTAAAAAAAAATGTCATTAACATTTTTACACGTATATATCCAACTTCCTAATATATAACAAGAAAGTGAAATATGTTACCTAGATGCAAGTTTAACAGTTCACTATTTATCAATAATATTAATTTTAATTTTTATACTTCTAAAGATTCTAACAAAAAATAAGTCTAGTACTTCTTAAATTTAAGAGAAATTAGCAAAAAATAACTACATTTTTTAAGGTTTTTTTTTTGCAATTTTATCTTTTTTGAAAATATTTACAAATGTACGGTTTACAACCAAAAGCAATTAAGTGCAAATTAATTCTACGCTTTTCTGAAAAAATAATTGAAATTGATTTTGGCAAGAATGATAACAATGATAAGAATAATTATATCCTTATATATAATAAACGAAAAGGCGATCTTATCTATAATTTTAGTTTGATCATTGTAACGCCAAAATAATCTCGACCGTAGAATCTATTATTTTTAAAAATAAACGATCAAGATTACATCATATTGAAAAGAAAACTCTAATCTAAACAGGATATAATTCAAAAAGGTTGTATTAGAATTGAATTTAAAAATATATATAATCTAAAAAAGAAAATTATAATCTTAAAAGGATATAATTTTAAAAAGTTTGTATTAAAATTGAATTTTATTTATTTATTTATATTAAAGAAAATTCATATTTACTATTCGGGCTTTATATTGAGATCTATAAATTAGATTTGGATGACTTTATTGCGCATGTGAAACTCATAAAATTATCTGTAGTTTTGTAATTGTTGGTCCCGGAGAGTATTGCAGAAGGGGTGTTGAATGCAATACTGATAAATTCAAATCTTTATTTCAATAACACTAATAAAGATTGTAACTTATCAGTAGAAGAAATGCAAACACAAGTAGATTCACACAAGTAATTCACAAAATAAATGTTTTATTTATTTTGCAAAGGTTTTGCTGCAACCTTGAGAAAAAAATTTCTCAAGCTTCGAGTTCTCGAGAGATACAGAGATGTTGTATGTATCGTGTTTGTTGTGTACAGATAGAATGATAGTTTAATCTACATATATCTCACTTTTCTCTACAATCACTATCTACATGGGTTGTGGAGCTGCTATCATTTTCATTTGACAGCTCCTTACAATTTGCATACCCATGGGACTTACCTAAATTGCTATACAAGCAACCTAGATATTTCCATTTTAAGCTTACACAATTCTGGTAGATGTTGATTTGACATACCCTCGAATTGATAAGTTCCATCTTGTGATCTCTCAAGCTTCTGTCCTAGTCTTCACAGGTCTGCTATAATATTGGGATACTACAGCACGCCTGCATCTTGAACATCCAATCTCTCACATGTTTGACTTAGAAAATCCCCAATTCAAATAGATTCTTTTGAGACAGTATCCTATGCCACCAAGCCTGCCGTCAAGTGAATGTGCATTGGTTGACAGTATGAATTCTTCGCAGATGTTGCTGTCAAGAATTCCAGACTTGCTGTCGAGATACATATATGAAAGTTGATGTCTCAAGGCTTCCGCCAATGTTGCTGTCAGATGTTGCCTTCTGTCAAGACCTGCAACATGCTGTCTTCTTGTAACCTTAATGTCAATGTTGTGACAGTAACATTTATTCTTGATGTCGACCTGATGTATTCCTTGAAGCTTGAACATATGCATGAACTTCTTCCAAGATATACAATTATTACATAACAGTGAGCTATTTGATTACAAGAACACAACCTGGCTGTGACAGTATGTTCTACTTAGTAAAAACTAAATATGATAAAATCTAGTTAAGTTGTCTCTAAGCTATCACCCATAAATCCCAACAATCTCCCCCAATTTGTTTTTATGGACGATAACAACAAATTTACAATTAAAGCATGCTGACAACTTAACTAACATAGATCAAAATAGTTAAAACCTTATTTCTGATAAATGTGAAAGGGTTCTAGAACATTTCCAAGCATCAAACATTACAAAGGACAATGATCTAATTATCAAAACCAAGTACTCCACTAGGTTGAGCAGATATAGGAATTTACTTAACTTGTTACTGAGCTTTCCGTTTCTTTCTAGTTTCTTCCTCTCTTTTGAGAGCTTCTTTTACACAGACCTTGAGACTCCTTACTAGCTCCATTTCTTCAGGAGATGTAGCATCATCTAATATTTCACCAATGCACTGTTGGATTTATAGAGAAGAGACCATCTTTACATCATCCAGATCAAACCAAGTTTTGAAATCCTAGGTGTATGTTCTGAATTTTAAGATGCTTGGTCAATCTTGAATCTTTTTCCAGGAAAAGGATTTAAAGATACTCTCCTGTCTCTATCCAGATTTGGATCTTCACCTTTTCTTCGATCAAAGATCTCCTCAAGTTCCCAAGCACATAGCATTTCTAGCTTGTGAGATGATCCAACTACTTTCCAGTACAGACTCTTCAATACACTGGTCCTCAACTTGTGAACGCTATCTACATAGATTTCTGCTTTCCCATCTTTGATTCTGAGAGGTTTGTCCAGTACACAGGACTGATAATTTGGTTCCTTACTGCTTATCTTGTTAAGTACCTTATATCTTTCTTTCAGCTTAGCCTCAACTTGATCAACAGTTTCTTCAGTAGGCTTGGGTGGTCTGCTAGCAGATTTGAATTCTTCTTTAGCAGATTTGAATGCTTCTTCTGCTTTATAAGCTGCCATTGCTGCCTTTGTATAGGGAAGAAGAATTTTTGTCCAATCCTATTTAGGAAAAGGTTTTTCTTCATCTAAAATGATACCCATATCAGCATCATCATGTGCTCTCCAGTCACCATACCGCTCATAGAATTCTGCATGTCTTTCAGCATGACATTTCTGAATGTGTTCCATGACTTTGCTGGGAACATTGTCATGACTTTCCAGAAGTTCAACCATCTTTTCCAACATAAAGTAATTAACCCTGCGCTTCACTATTTCAGAACTTAATTTGAGGTCACTAGATATCACTTTTGACTCAATCACCATAGTAAAGTCCTCTTCAACTTCCATGAGTCTAGCTCTATCCTGCCAAAGAGTGTATCTGGTTGCATTCTCCTTAGTGTCATCTAGATCCATTGAAAAAGATGTGATGTCTCTTCCAGCTTGTTCTTTCTGTGTAAGAACCCCAAATTTTGGATATAATTTGTAAGAACCCAGATTTTTGGTACTAATTAAAACTTTTTATTATGTATTGGAGTATGAATGTATCAATGGGTTAATAGATGGATATTGAATGGATTCGGATTCAATTATGATATGCCATGAAGAATGGTATTGGTTGACAACTTATATAAGAATTATCTATCTCCTAGGAAATTAAGAGGTGGCAATTCCAATGAAGAAGATTATTCTTATGTCATCCAAATCGATATATGTTATTAGTCCGGTGGTTCCGTAAAAGGGTTAAGGAATGTTCGAAAGAGAACCGGGACATTTGTATAAACCGAGAGAGTAAGTAAAGAAAAATGGATGAATAGTGTTTTTGGTGGGAATGAGAATATTATGAGACGACACTATATAGAAGTACCCGGAATGGATTTTTGAATTCGTATTAGTGATTCGAGGGGAAAATAAGTGTATGTAAAAGCTGTCGGATTCTGAAAAACAACATTTTTATTTTCTCCGAGAATTCCCTGGACACTGATAGACTTAAGGATTTAATGAGAGGATTTAAGGAATTTAAATTCGAGAGTTACCAAGAAAGATGGAGAATGGTATTATAAATGTTAAGAAGGTTGTCAGTAAAACCCTAACTAGAAACGAATGAGTTATTCCTCCGAACGATCAATGAATTGAGTAATAAACGGACAAGGAAACAAGCAAGGAATCAAGATACATGCATGTGCTAGTGGATAACATCAAGTAACCAAGCTAGTTACAAGTTAACTAGCATCATTAGAAAACCAACCAAGCACTTAGCTTACAACACACACCTTGCCACAAGAATGCAACACTTGTCCACTTGATTGGCTCATCCATGACCAAAGCACTTTATTAAAGTGGCTTTATGCAAGATATTATCAACAATAATTCATTTAGACTAGATGAGATCAAAGACAAGCCAAGCAAACTCCATTCTCTCCATTTCTTCAAAACTGCCCAGCAAGAATAGCCATGAAAGAAAAATTCATATCTCAAAATCTAGAGCTTCTAAAATCACCAAATTTTGACCATAGCCTCTCCACACCATGTGTAAGGTTCGTTCAAAATTTCATGGCCAATAAAGTAGTATAGCCTAGTCAAATCCATGCTCAAAGTTGGGGCAACAAATCTGACCAGTTTCTGTCCAGTGGGAAAAACGGGTTCAAAACCATAGCTACGAAGCTTCAAATTAGATGATATAGGACTCAAAACAAAGCTTATGAAGAGGCCAAGATGTGGTAAAAATTTGAGAGCCAAACTCTTATTTTTCGATTTTCTATGATTTTTACAAAAGTGATGATGAATAGTAACCCTTAGAAACTAACTTTGATTTCTTGTTTTGTTTGGATGATCTAAGCTTTGTTGAGGCTATACAAGGACTATAACAAGCTTAGTAAGGCTAGGACACTCTCCAAGGAAGGTATAATCCTTAAGAACCCTAGATCTTATTTTAAGATTATGTATGTTTTTGGTGGATTTTAGCATAGTTATGACATTAGTGTTATCATGAGCATGATCTTGTAGTTGGTTTGACCATATGATGATTATGATGGTGAAGAGTAATATTCCTGGACTTGTTGAGATGTATAACATGTGTATAAGATGTATGGATGCCCGGTGTGGCTTGGTTGTGTTGAAAACAATTTTGAAACGTTCGATTTATAGCCGTCGTAATGCCCGATTTTCATTAGACCTTAGTAATTCGTGCATAACAGTTAGGTTAAATTTCTGACCTTAATGGATACATGACCCAACCTTGTAGATCTCGAGTCATAGATCGTTTTGGCGAAAGAATCGAAGCATTCCGACTTACGGTTTAGGAGTTATGGCCGACTTAGTAAAAGTTGTTCGAAACCGTAACTACAAGTTCGTTATTAAAATTGAACCTCGGTAAAATATGAAAGTTTGTGACGAATCATGGTAATTAAATATTAGAGGTCATGAGGAAGATTTGAAAGAAAACCACATGTCATTTGGATCGTTTTTCGATTTTATAAAAATGTTCAAGTCGAGGTTAAATATAAACGAACCCCTAAAATGGATACTTGGTTATAACTTTGGTAAAACACTTAGAAAATGGGCGATAAAACTCAAGGTATAATCTTGGTTCGTAAACGACCGACCTTAGGACTTACCCGGCTTAAGTATATGTCAAGTGTAAGTACAATGACATGTCTTAATAACGAACAAAAGTCGGATCGTATCGGTAATAAAAAGAGTTATACAAAAGGGTGCATAACGAGATAACTTGAAAGCGTGTTTCGACTTAAGTAAAGTTATACGTAACCTTCTAAAGAAGTGTTAGGTGATTAATCTCGAATATTCTGATTGTTTATAGATCACCGAGCTGAACCGGGACACGCTACCTCTACCCACACCCGACTACCAGGCAAGTGTTCAAACCTTTGAACCTGTTGTTGTGATAATATATGTATATGATTTCTGTTTTACATATGCCATCGCATGCATGCCTGTTTCCAATTATATTGTGACTCTGGTTTTTTTTGTGATACTTGTTCCCTGAATTGATATTGGCTTATAGACTAGATAAGATTTATCAGTAATAAGCCGGATTGTTTTGGTAAGACCCTTAGCGAAGGGCATATGATATTCATTCTAAATATAGACCGGGAGTCGGTATTTTGAGTTATAGATAGTCGTGGAAACCCGGAGGGATTCCAACGACAGATTATTTTTTATCTGAGGAAGGTTATTGTTAAACGTTATTATATTCCATAAAGTATCAATTACTTGGAAATATTTCGAGGAATGTTATTCGAGTATTATCTTAGTCGAGAGATAATAAATGAATGTTAATTTTGAATATTCATTTAGAGTTGATATTTAATGAATATTATTTTGATATTCTTTAGAATGTTATTTATTAAATGAATATTACTTTCGAATATTCATTTAAGGTTTTATGTACTTAATGAATATTATTTTAAAATATTCATTGGAAGTTCTATTTACTTAAGGAATATTATTTCGATTATTCCTTTAAAGTTTTGATTACTAAATGAATATTATTTGGATATTCATTTAGAAGATTATTTATTAAATGAATGCTATTTGGATTTTCATTTAAAAGAGTAAATATTAAATGAACATTATTTTCAAATATTCATTTAAGGTTCGACTTATTTATTGAATACTATTTTAAATGTTTATTGGAGTTTAATTATTTAATGAATATTATTTCGAATATTCATTTAAGGAGGGATTTATTTATTAAATAATTCCATATATTCATTCGAGGATTACTTACGACCAATATTATGAGTTAATAATATTCCATAATTATTATTGAGTAAATAAATATTCTTGGAATATTTATTTAATCCTTTTAAAATTCTTTTTAAAATAATTTATATTATTCGGAGATTACCTTCCACCTCCAGATATTATGTAAAATATTTCGGAGTCTTTTTACGACTATTTTATCAAGGAAAGGTTCCCAACTCTTTCTTTTTCATTTAAATCTATCTTAAAAGGATTTAAATGCTCGCTCAAACTTCCATATTATAGGGGAACCTACTTGAGCAATGTTATTTATCTTGTTGACTTCCCGGTCATAATTTATCCTCTTCACTCGCAACTTGGTTGCTATGGACTCATTAAGTCTGTGTTTACCTTCTCATCTTTCGAGGGGTAAGATTGTTGGAACAAGTTGATGTTCGTTACCAAGCAATAGCTTGGAAGTTATTGGTGAATTTTCCTTTCCAACTAGATACGACTACTTTGTAGAGTCTTATCAACAAGTATTATACTTGGGGAAAGGGGGACGAACGTTACATTCAGAATCATGAATTCTATTGGAACTAGGAGTCGTGTAAGAGGCCGAGTAGCGCCGGTCCATCCCCTTTGGCCCAACCGTTGGCCTGGGAGAGCTAGTAAGGCGGTAGACAAGTAAAGCCGTCAGTTCTTCCTTCTACCGGTAGTAAATCTAATTTGAGCTGTACGATCTTGACTGATCATCAAGATTGGAACAGCGGGCGCGGTGAATACTCCATCATTGGTTCATCATCCAAACTTATTTATTTCCTGCAACATGATTATTGTTGGCAGAGCTGGAAAAGTGTTCGTAACTGGAATTGCAATATTTTCCTTGCAAGTTCCTCTTTATAATATCTTGCTTATTTTCGACATAGCAGATATTCCCTCATATATTTACATTTTGAGTTACCTTGTAACTTCATCGTTCATATTATACTGGCATCATTTCCGTAAATGCATGGCATATGGTTTGAAAAATACTTTTGAACTGTTATATATTATCGTTCAGTTAAATATTATTGTTGGTGGGCTATTGCTCACCCTTGCTTTATTATTATATCACAACAACAGCTAGACCAGATGACTCGCACAAGGTGCACTCGATGCTGGCGAGGACGATGAGACTACCAGAGCCGAAGAGAAAGCTATTGGTAGGATAGATTTATTCTTTCAGTACCAAGTATATGGTCTAGTATGACTCATGTAAATGGATGGCAAAGATTATGTATTTATATTAAAATTCTTTTGGGTTGTAAGAACTCATAATGTGTTTAATAAAATTTGGTTGTTACTCTGATTTCATCTCTGGGACTATAACGGGTGTGTTTTATGTTATTGTTTTGGGTCACAAGGTTGTAATTTAATATTTATGTTGAACTGTGGATGGGAATTGAGACGGTAACGACCAGATCCCTGACCCCGGATCTAGGGGTGTTACATTCTGGCATTCAAAGATGTTCATTTTTCTTCTCCCAACGGGTCTTTTTGCACCTAGGCTAGTGGCCTTTTTCCTTCCTGAATAGGTTGTTTTACCTTTCCTTGAGATTTCAGCCCAAGCCCTTGCCTTACTCTTCTTTCTTCTAGATTTGGATGCTTTAGCAACCTCATCCTTGATAGCATCTTCATTTAAGCTCTTGACAGTGTCTTCTTTAACTGTGTCCTCCATGACAGCATCTTCATTTAAGCTCTTGACAGTGTCTTCTTTAACTGTGTCCTCCATGACAACATCTTTCATGACAGTATCTTCCTCGACAACGGCTTTCTCGGCAGTGTCTTCATTCTCCTTGACAGCTTCCTTGTTGACAGTATCTTTTTCAGCATTGATACTGTCAATTTCAGTTCTTTACATATCATCCTACAAAGCTTCAAGTGAATTTTTCTCCCCTTCATCAGTAGTAGCATCCTTCTTTTCAGTACTGGGAGCTTATTTTTCTTTCTCTGTTGCATCCTTCTGAGTTTGTGTCCCTACATTCCCAAAAGCTTCTTCACCAGCATTCCTGGCTACCCTAGATCCACTACTTCCTTCATTTTCATCATCCAAAGTGTCATCATAGATGCAGCTTCCTCATTTTTCACCTCTATTGGCATTAGACTTGGAAATTAACTCCTTTACTTGAGAGCTAAGACTCTCATCTCTCTTTTCCAGTAGTTTGTGAATATCTTTGACAGCTTTGACCTTTCTGGATTTGAGAATCTATTTCAGTACCACCATGATTGATTCAGTTCTCAGTTTTGACTTTTCACTTAAGATCAAAAAGCCATTTCTCTTTGCTCCTGTGCTTGTGACCATTCTGTAGCAAACGCGATATGGATCATCAATTACTTCTGGGATCTTTTCTTCAACATGCTTCTTGATTTTTGCTAACAAACTTTCATCAAAAGTTGTTGAGTTGGCTTTCACTTTGGTTGCAAAGATTTGTAGCGCACTTGCTTGCAAACTTTGCAGTAGCTGCATTGTGATGAATAATGAGATTCCAGTTTTTAGATATACATCAATTTCCCATCTTTTCTCCAAATTAACCTTCACAGAAATACTTATTATTTTGTCCTTCAGTATTGGTGACAGTTTGTTAAATGCTCCTCGTGCCTCTCTTAAGGCACTATCCACCACCATACTGAATTCTTTATCTTTATTGTTCAAAGTGCTCTCCATGTAGCTAACCATCATTATTCCTGCTTCTTCTGGGCTATACTCACTTCCATCAGACCAAGTGATTCCAGTAGTTAAATTTGTTCCTCCTTTTCTCTCCATAGTTTTTGTAGTAGAGTTTCCATGGTTTCAGGAATTGGCTCATTAATTTTCACAGGAGGTAGTGTTGGTCTCTTAGATTTCTGAGTTCCTTGTAATTTCTCCATTACTTCTTTGGTTACCAACACTGTCACACCATCCATTTCATGTTCAATTAAATTACCATCTCTAGTAGCTTTTAGTTCTTCACCAAAATTTCTTTCTTCTTCTTCTTCAATTTCCTCCCCCTCTATTGCAGCTTCAATTTTCTCTTGGTCCCCCTTACTACTAGACTCCCCATTGCTTGTAGCTCCACCTTGTTTCTCCTTGTCTGTTGGCTGTGTGATATTCTGATCTATCACTTTCTCCCCCTTAGTTAAGTTGACAGCACCAAGAAGGGTAGAAAATGATAGAAGAGTTGCTTGAATCTCAACAAAAGCAGCAGTGACCATAGTGGACAGATTGTCAATTTTAGCTTCCATAGATGCACATCTGCCTTCAAGGGATTTCAACCTTGAATCAGCTTGTTTAGAAGGACCACCAGACCTTAACCTTTTTGGAGGAAAAGGAAAAGACTGGGGCATGGAGGTCAAGGGGTTTCTCACACTCTCATTATTTTTCTAAGTGATCTCATCACTCCTTACAGAAGAACTCTCAAGGCCTAGAGCCTGATTTTGTGGGGTTCTCTCAAATTCACTCTGGACATGCTCAAGTCCCTCACCTTTTGCCAGCTCATTTGGCTACCTCTCATTTTTATGCTCACTTCTTTGTTCTTTTATCTCACTTTTCTTTTTCACTCCCTCACTCATTCTAAATGCTTGGGTATGAGCAGTACTTGCAAGCATTGAAAGAGAAGGTTTAAATTTTACCTTGAACATAGAAGATATTGGCAGATCATCATCAGAGGCATTTTCAATAATTCCTTCTTATAGCATAGGCTGACTGGTGGTGACAGCTGCTTTGCCCAAAAGGTTACTGTCAATTGGCACAGTGACAGCAACTTTTGGGGTGTCCTTGACAGCATCTGAGGCTATGACAACAACTTTGGTTGCTTCGTTGATAGTACCTTCTATGGTGTCATTGACAGCAGCTGACAACAACTTCCTTGGGGTCAATAGCTTGATGGTGTTCGAACAAGATGTTGGTTATTTCATTTATGGGCAGAGACCCACCTTGTTCTAGCTCAGTGTTTAGAGGAGTTGTGTCCATTTCACTTTAAGAAATGGGTTCTTGTGGACCACTAGATGGGGGCTCATCTATGATAGAAGATAGATGATCAAAACCTGAGAGGTTGGGACTGCCCCCCTCTCTAGGTTGTTGTGAAGAAATAATTGGTGTAGGAGGGAAGGAAGAGTATAGAAGTATAGAAGAGATTTCTGGTTGTTCCACAAAGCTAACATGTAGAACATCAAAAGTAGAGGGTGGATCCTTACTGTGACCTAACTCCATGTGTGTATCTGCAAGTGGGAGCTCCGCATGAGTGGGTTCATGAGGTTGTGCAGACTCTTTACAAGATGCCCTGGGAGATAGGTCAGCTTCAATAGATACTTCTTGTTGAGAAGAAGCATCTAGGGATGTGTTTGTTTCCCTGTTAACCTTTACGGTATTTTGGGAGATAGTAGGGTGGCTGACAGTAGCTTTGGTCCTTCTAGGTGTCTTCCTCTTAGGCTCAAAAGAAGCTACTGTGGGTTCAGTTCCACTACCATCCTTATTTGCTGCACTAGGTGCAGTAACTCCCTCAGTACTTGCAGAACTACCACCAACACCAGTTTCTAGGGGTCTTTTCTTGGATTCTTGGATGGCTAATTTTTGGGCTTTAGGTAGTCTAGAGTCCCTAAGTTGAATGTATTGGGTAGAATGTGGGTTAGCTGAATTTGGGTCTAATCCAACCTCATTCTCACAGAAAAAGTAACATACCCAGTGGGCAATGGAGAATCAAGGTTAGGCACTTGATTAATCATATGTTGTGTGAAACAAAGTGGAATATGTGAATTTAAACTCTGTGTATTTGGAGTTGTGTGAGTGTTCTTTTTCAAAACAGGACACTCCTCTGTGCGAGGAGGGTCTACAACAACACCACACAAGGAATCAATACACATAGTTAGAAAGCGAGGATAGATAGTTACCTTCTTACCTATGGCATTTCTGAGTTGTGTCATTATCAGCTTTCCAAAATCCACCTTGTAGCCATGGACTAAAGAATGAGTCAGCTTCTTGATGTAGGAGGGTATTCCATTCCATCCAGTAGATTTAGTTGAAAATACCTTCACCATTGCATCAAAGATCATGCTCCATTCTTTTCTCAAGTACTTCCTGTCCATCTCCCCAGTAGGATACCACTTTTCTGAACCTTCTTCAATTTTAGATCCAGAATACCCAATCTTTAAGAAAAACCTCCTTAGGGTGTCATCATCTGCTAATTCCCTGAAGGTTTCACCTTCTTCGAGGACAATACCTAAGGCTTCACTTATGCACTTGATAGTGAGAGTATGGCTTTTCTCATTGATTTTGAACTTGATTGTCTCACCATCACCAGCCTTTGCTGTTGTCAAAAATTCTTCAATTCTATCTAGTTTTAGAATAGGAGTTGAGGTTATAGCATGACTTAGATAGGACTTGTTCAAAAAGGATACAAGCCCTTTGAAGTTTTCACCAGCATCATTTGGAGAAAAAATGCCAGCAAAATTAGTTTGAGAGATTGACTGCTTGGGTGCTATTGTTGTGTTTGCTTATGAAAATATTATGAACAGAGAGAGAGAGAGAGAGAGAGAGAGAGAGAATTCTTGATTTGTGTAATAGAGAGTATAGAGCTAAAGGTGAAAGTGACAATTGATTAACCGTTGGTAATATTTAGAATGCCAATTGCTTTACTGAAAAGGTGGGATGTGGCTTCGTGTCTTAACCCATTTACCCCATTAACAGTGTCACGTGGGGTAGTTACTTTATTGTCTGTGAACGTGGATGTGAAAATGACATTTGTAACGGTCCACTATTCTTGACAGTAACATTTGTAACGATCCACTATTCTTGACAGTAACATGTGCGCTAGAACAAATCTGTCAGTAACTTTGAGGGATGACATCAGGTTTTTGCTCGACAGTGACTTTGGCGCAAAAACTTACAGTCATCATTAAGTACTTTAATGACATCATCTTTAAATACTCATGACAAAATGTTTTTCCTACAGTCAGGAGGTTACCTGTCACGGTAAGCCTTCTGATAGTAACTTCCTATGACAGTAACTTGAGCGGAAAAATCATTTGACATGAATTTTGATAGAGTTTCATTATTGCACTTAATTAAAAGTTAACAAGTAACGTATAATAATTCTAATCATGGATTTGTTCATGCACAGAAATATGATCAGTCAATCAACAAATCAATCACCAAGCAAATGAAGAACAAAGAAAAACTTAAAATAACATTTTTATTAATCTCAGAAATTAAACAACAAGGTAAAATTAATCTTTCTTTTGTTTAAAAACATTAGAAAGTATTTCTTGCATCTCCTTGCTAACTTCTGCTTCTGTTAGCCCTTCTTTCTTTAGAAGAACTTGAAGTTCTTCCTCTTCCTCTTTCACCTTGGCCTCTTCCTCAGCTTTGGCCTTCTCCTTTTTGTCTTCTTCTTCCTGGAGGATCTCCTCCATCTTGTCGAAAAGAGCATCAACTTCCTCCTCTATTTCTAGCTCGCACCAGGTTTTGGGCCAACTTGCTAGCACTTTTGGACTGATGTGTACCAACTTGCTAGCACTTTTGGACTGACCTGTGGTGGGTTGTTGGGTCCGGTATGCGTTCGGTTGTGGGCTTGGATGTTATAAATTGTATCAGAGCTCTGCCCGGCCGGAAGTGCAGAGGCACTACCCGGGTTCCGTAAGTTTCTGTGTGGGCTCAACGAGGACGTCGACCCAATAAGAGGGGGTGTTTGTAACATCCCACATCGATTAGAATAAGAGTATTTAGGGCCTTTATAGATACAGGTCAACAACTAATATGTACCAACTTGCTAGAACTTTTGGACTAACCTGTGGTGGGTTGTTGGGTCCGGTATACATTCGGTTGTGGTCTTGGATGTTATATGTGACGCCCCTAGATCCGGGGTCAGGAATCCAGGTCATCACGATCCAATTTCCATTTTTAATAACATTGTATTCTTGACAGTTGAAATATAAATACTTGCTAATACTCACACAATAGACCCCACACTATAACATTACACACCAGTCATATGCTCAGAGAACAACATCCATAATAATAACAGTTTAAAGTTAAAAGAGTTATTACAACCCAGAATCTTACTTAAGTAGTGTTGCTGAATATTACTTCTAGAAGAAGCATTTCAACAACCAAATGTTATTACACAAGCTTACACACTTAATTTACATATGTCTACTAATACCCATCCGTCCTACAAGAGCAACCTCAGGGATAGGCGCCAACACTCTCTCAAAAGCCCTTACCCTCTTCCGGGATGTAGTACGAAGTATCGGCATCTGCCCTAGCTGTTATATAATTAAATAGCAAGAGTGAGCTATAATAGCTCAGCAAGATAATATTGTAAACCAGAATCAAAGTTAAAACATATATATATATATATATATACATATATATATATATATATATTAATAAACGGAAAGTCCACTATAATAATTAAAAAAAGAGTTAATCATTACTTATTCAATACACCATCCATGTTTCCTTTATAAAAAAAATTATATAAAACAATATAATATCAGTTTCTCTTTAAATCATATAAGATCAGTTTCTCTTCAAATCATATAATATCAGTCCATCATTTCATACCAATTTTCCTTTCACCTTTCAGTATATCAGTCCATAATCATTATCAATGTTTCCTTTAAAAGTTTTGGGGGTATCCACTGTCGCCTGATACGTTAGGACGATGATCAGTCGCCTAATCGTACCTGCTCCTTGTATACTACTAGTAGAAGGAATGGCAATCATCCCTGGAGGAAGGTTCTCCACTACATCCTCCTTTGGCATCCGTTGGACCGTAATAACATAATGAGGAAGGTTCTTCACTACTTCCTCATAAAATGATGGATGCTGGACTGTGCTAAACACAGCCACTTACGCAAGTATGTTGTAATCCCCCTTTTTGTAAAATCATTATTCCATTTAAGAATTTCATTTCCATTTCCACCCTTATCCATACATATATCATTATACTTTAAATATAACTCCCTTTAAAGAAACCTGAGATCATTAACTCAAAAGACAGAAATATTCCAGATACTTTGAAATAAGTTCAAAATATCCTCCGTATTTAATGAAGTCAAATATGATTTTAAATGCATAACTATTCCATCTATTTTTAAAGTATTAAATGATAATCAAATAATATTTATTAAATCACAAATGTTTAAAGATTATAATCAATAGAATATTATAAACTATATAACCTTAGATAACAACTGATACCATTCTTTTTCATATCTCTTTAACCATAAAGTATATTAGCTCTATCCATATTCATATCCATATCCATAATTCATATCCATAATCCATATCCATAATCCATATCCATATTCACATTAACTAATCTCAACAAACAGGGAATATCCCTAACCATATACTGATATAAGATTCATATATTATCTAGAAAAACCAATTTTCTTTGAACATAAACAGTTTATCAAAATAAGGATAAAAGAAATCTTGCCTCGATTTCTAATCCCAAGAGGAATGATCCGGTGTTCGTCTCGAGTATCTATAGAAACGAAAAGGACCACCATCAGAATATATTTCACTTAACCACTTAACCCTTAAATATATATATATATATATATATATATTAACACCCTTGACACATAATATAAGTTTAACATATTATTTATAGACCAAAAGTTCCAAAAACTTATCCATTATTAGACTCCATAAAAGTTTCAGTGTTTTTCACCATTTCCTTATTAACCACACATGACTGTAAAATTTCTCATAAATTATCAATTTCAAATTTTGACACAAGGTCAGTTGGGTTTGACTCTCTATTCACCCTACTATATTGTCTTAAAATTTCATAACTTTTAAAGATGTTTAAATATGGTAATTATAGCCTCAAAGTTGACACAATTGCATTTTTTCGGTTTCTGAACGACTTTCACTAAAACTGATTTTTCTCCTAAACCGTTCATTAAATTTTGACATACTTTATATCAAAACGATCTATGAACCAAGCTCTATCTTCTCATGGTCAGTTAGTACTCTGGACAGAACCCTAAACGTACAGGTATGGGTGTCAAAAACAGGGCATCTTTTGGTTTAACGAAAATTGGGCATTATAACGGCTATATTTTTATACTTTCCATAATATAACTCCTCCAAATCCAACATCCAACACATATACCAAACCCTACACCATGTGTTCATCATACCAACCATGGTTACAAGCACTCACAACACCTCCATGATCCATCAAAACACTTATAAACATTTATATGACCATGATTTTATATTTTACACTAACTTATTCCAAAAACTAACCATAAACTCAAGATTCAAGCTAGGGTTTCAAGTAGTATACCTTTCTTGGAGTGTGTAAAAGCCTTAATATACCTTGTATAACCTTTATATCACCTTAGTATAGCTTAGATCTTCCAAAGAAACCAAGAAAACTAAAGTTAGTTTCTAAGATTTACTATTCATCATCAATCTTGTAAAATTCATAACAAATCGAAAAATAAGGGTTTCGCTCTCAAATTTTTATTACATCTTGGCCTCTTCATAAGCTTTGATTTGAGCTATAGATCACCAAAAACAAAGCTTCCTAGCTATGGTTTTGATCCCGTTTTTCCCACTGGACAGAAGCTGTAAAGGACTAGGCAGGTTCTGTTCTTCAACTTGGGGAAGGGATTTGACTAGGCTACACTACTTTTTTGGCCATGAAATTTTGCGAGAATGATACTCATGGAGTGGAGAAGCTATGGGTAAAATTTGGTGATTTTATCATGGATATAAATGGAGATATGAATTTTTCTTTGTGCTTGGTTCATGCTGGGCAGTTTGGGAGAGTTTTGTGTTTTGCTTTGTTTTCTCTTGGATAATTGCCACAAATGTGACATCTATCTCTTAAAACCAGTTAGGCAAGTATTTTGTAGTGTGTTTGATGTCCACCAATGAGATTAAAACAACTGTTGATGATCTCATGGACCATTTGTCAAGCTAGAAACATGTTACTCCATTTTGTGGTGTTTTACTTCCATGTCCTTGGCTTTTCAAGATTCCTTGCACCACTACCCTTGCCTTTTGGCTTTCACCATAAGTCACTTGATAAATCAGCTCCTTGATTAGTATTGGGCCGAAATTGGGCTTTCCCCCTTGCTCTAGGGCTTTATGCAAGTTCTTTTGTCATTTCCTTCATCGAATGATTTCTGTGATCGTCTCAGTGGTTTCTTTCTCGTAAATCTCTTGGATATATTTTATCCTTTACCGCATCATATATTAATGTGTTAGGGTGGTTCAAATCCCCAAGTAGATATTAAATCCAATATCCTTGGTATATTCTCTTTATTTCAGAATTTGCTCTCCCGGTTTCTCAAGCATTCTCAAACTAGTTGCATTCTCTTTGCTCTAGGATTATATTCTCAATCCTCTTTCCCTCTCATAATATATCCTCCCTTGGACTTCTAATATTTATTATCCTTAACCCATGATTCCTTCACTTGATCGCTTAATCTCGTTATAAAGTCTCAGCGGTTTCTAGAACGTTCGTTTTAAATTCTCAAATCAAATATAATAAAATTCCAAAATATTAAATCCTCAATTCCTCAAATTTAATATCTCATTTCCAAGTGATTCTAAATTGTTTAACAATCTAAATTCCTCTGGCATTCCCTTGACTTAATAATCCCCTGGTTTAACCTAATTTCATATGTTCCTCAAAGTATACACCCTTATCATATTCCATACTCTTTAATATCCCATACAATAGTGCTCAATTGAAATCAAACATCTTAAAAATCTATACTCAGGAATTTTTGAAATCCGTCATCGTTTTGAGTCACTCATTTTCATAGTACGACGCTAATATGGTTTCTGATTATTTATTTTCTGTTTCACTTATAGGGTACCCATATACCATTTCCCTAAATCCTCAAAATCACTATTCATTTAAGCACTGTAGCATTTCTAAAGTTAGGGTTATTACATTATACATAAGGATTTTTCTAGCTTTTGCTGCACAATACAACTTCAAGGTATTTCAGATGGATGTCAAAAGTGCCTTTATTAATGGAGAACTAGAAGAAGAAGTGGATGTTGAACAGCCACCTGGATTTGAAAATGATGAATTGTATGATTTTGTCTACAAACTGTTCGAAGCACTTTATGGTCTCAAACAAGACCCTAGAGCTTGGTATGATACACTCTCTACCTTTCTATTGGAAAACCAATTCATAAGAGGTATTGTAGATAAGACTCTATTCTAAAAGTACCATGGCAAGGACATTATTCTGGTGCAGATCTATGTTGATGATATAATCTTTAGTTCTACAAATGAAAAGTTGTGTGAAAGGTTCTCATCCTTAATGAGAAACAAATATGAGATGAGTATGATGGGAGAATTGTCATTCTTTCTTGGTCTACAAATTTACTAAAAGAGTGATGGAATCTTCATTTGTCAAGCAAAATATTTCAAAGAACTGCTCAAAAAGTTCAACTTAGAAGATTCATCACCTGCCAAGACACATATCTCTACATCAACCAAACTGGATTTAGGCCCCAAAGGAAAGAAAGTGGACTCTAGTGTTTATAGAGGCATGGTTGGATCACTGCTTTATCTAATTGCTAGCAGACCAGATATAATGTTTGATACATGTCTCTGTGCAAGGTTTTAAGCTGATCCAAAAGAGTCATGCTTAATTGCCATCAAGAGAATCTTTAGATACCTTAAAGGTACTCCAAATTTAGGCCTCTGGTATCCTAAAGACACATGATTTGATCTAGTTGGGTATTTTAATTCAGACTATGCTGGCTGCAAGATTGACAAAAAGAGCACTACAGGTAGCTGTCAGTTTCTTGGAGAAAGGCTGGTGTCATGGTTTAGCAAGAAGCAGCATTCAGTGTCTAAATCAACTACAGAAGCTGAGTACATTGCAGCTGGAAGTTGCTGTGCACAAATTCTATGGATGAAAAATCATCTATTGGATTATGGACTAGAGTTAACAAATATCCCTATCTACTGTGACAACACTAGTGCCATAGCCATCTAAGACAATCCAGTTCAACACTTTAGAACAAAGCACATCGATATAAGGCATCATTTCATAAGAGAGCATGTTGAAAAGGGAACTATGAAGCTGGTTTATGTACCCACAGACAAGCAACTTGCAAACATATTCACAAAGCCACTGGATGAAGCCACCTTTTCTAGGTTGGTAAGTGAACTGGGAATGCTAAATCAGGCATGCCAATTTACTGATTTAACATTGTCATGCAGCTTGTGACAGTAACTTTCCAAGTTGCTGTCATGAGAAGTTACTGTCTTACCTGTTACTTATTTTTGACAGCATGTTTGCTGTAACACCCCCAGATCCGGGGTCAGGGATCGGGTCATTACGGTCTCATTTTCCATAGATAACACTTGACTTGAGTCCACAATAAATATATAGCATGCTGTGACCCCACAATATATCAACTCACATACACACAGTTATAGTCCCAGAGATGAAATTGAAATAAGTCTTTGCTACTAGAATCCATGATTAAAAGTTATTACAACTCAAAACGAATAAAGCATAAGTTTAGTAGTTTTGCCGTTGATTAAAGTTATTGATACATATAATTAGACTGGTAAACCAAAAGCTGACTATCTATGCTACCTCAGCAATGGCAGCGATGATGTCAGCGGGGAGCCCTATGGGTGGGGTAACCTGCTTGCGCCGAGTGCGCCTTACGCGAGCCATGTGTCCTAGCTGTTGTTGTGACATAATAAATAAGCAAGGGTGAGCAATAGCCCACCAACAATATATAATAGAACAGTGATGATATATGTGTATCGCAGTTCAAATATCTTTGAAACCATATGCCATGCATTAGTGAACATGATGCCAGTATAAAATATACGATGAATTTACAAGGTAACTCAACATATGCAATCTGTGGAAATATTTGTTATGACAAAGATAGGCAAGATAATCTCATATTTCGCAAAAGGGAAATTGTAGGGAAAATATGCAATTCCAGTTTCGAACACTTCTTCACCCTGCAAACAGTGGTGATGTTGCAGAAAATTTCCACTTTGGAAGATGAACTCATTACGGGAGCATTGACGCGCCAGGAGACACAACATTTACGATGATCAGTCACTTGTTATGCTCCCCACTTTTTGTTCTCTACATGTAGAAGGAAGTACCGACGGATTTACTTGTCAACCGCCCTCTGGAACCCCCCGGCCAACGGTTGGGCCATTGCTGGACCGACGCCACTCGGCCACTTACGCGGCTCCTAGTTCAAATAACTTCCACGACTCTGAATCATAAAGTTCGTTCCCCTTTCCCCAAGTATACTACGTGTTGATAAGACTCCACAAAGTAGCCGTATCTAGTTGGAAAGGAAAATTCACCGATATATTCCAAGCTATTGCTTGTTAACAGATATCACTTGTTCCAATGACCTTACCCCTTGAACAATGAGGAGGTAACACAAAGATTCAATTGATAGACAATCAATCAAGTTGCGTGTGAAAAGAATAGTTTCGAAGAATTTATGACCGGGAAGTCGACAAGATAAATAACATTTCTCAAGTAAGGTTCCCTTATTAATTGAAGGATAGATCTGAGTGAAAAGAATAGGATCTTTGAGAACCTTTCTTGATAGTATAATATTAATAATAAGACTCCGGAATATTTTATATAATATTCGGGGATTTAAAATAATATTTGAATGAAGTGAGCCGTTCTTAAACGAGTTAGAAGGATTAAATAAATATTCAAAGAATATTTATTAAGTCAAAAATATTGAAGAAATAAATTTAATAATAATCAGAGTGATCTTCGAATAAAAATTCATAAATAATATTCATTAAGCAATTACTGAGTATTTAACCTAATAATATTTATCGAATAAATAGAACTCGAATGAATATTCGAAATAATATTTAGGTAATGAACAGATGAATATTTGAAGTAATATTCAATAAATAAATAACGAATATATTTCAAGGGAATATTCGAAACGATATTGGACAAAGAGTAGACTCCAAATGAATATTGGAAATAATATTCATTGAATGAATAATGAATATTTTAAATTAATAATATTTATCGAAGAAATAATTATCAAATGAATATTCGTCATAATATTCGATAATCGGATCGGCTTAAAATTAATATTGAACAATAATATTCATTGTATAAATATAATTCAAATGATTATTTGTATCGATGCTCTTTAATTAAATAATCGTAGACGAATATTCAAAATAATAATCGTCAACCAAATAAGGAAAGAAAATATTTACTTAAATATTTTCCTCCGAAATAATCATAATATATCAAGAAATACTGACTCCCGGTCTATATGCAACGAATAAGATTCATATGCCCTTCACTAAGGGCTTTAGCAATAATCGACTTATAACTGATATGTTCTCTATCTAGCATATAAGTCAGCACTCATTAGGGAACAAGCATTTCAAAATAATTCGAGAATAGGCATGCATGCTATGGCATATGTATACTGAAAACATACATATATATATATATTCACAACAACAGCCTAAAAAAAGAAAGGTTCGAAAACTTGCCTGGTGGTAGAGTAGGGGTAGCGTGTCCGGGGTCTGCTCGGCGATCTATAAATAATCAAAGTATCCGAGATTAACCAATTACACATTTTAAAAAGCTAAGTATATACTTAACTTAAATCGAAACACGATTTCAAGTTATCTCGTTATACCCCTTTTATTGTAACTCTTTTTATCACCGATACGATTCGATATTTGTTCGCTACTACGACATGTCATTATGCTTACACTTGGTGTATACTTAAGTCGTATAAGTTCTAAGGTCGAAGAATCATGCTTCGAGTATTTTCTAAGTGGTTCTCTTAAAGTTATAATCGAGTGTCCGTTTTAGGAGTTCGTTCGTACTTAACCTCGATTCGGACATTTTTATAAAATCGGCAAACGATCCATTTGACATGAGGTTTCTTCTCACACCTTCCTTTTTATCCCTAGTATTTAATTACCTCGATTCGCTACTGAATTAAGTACGTTAAGGGAATCCAATTTTAATTACGAACTTTCGATTACGGTTTCGAACCACTTTTAGTAATTCGGTCATAACTCCTAAACCGTAAGTCAGAATGTTTCGATTCTTTTTCCAAAATGATCTATGGCTCGAGATCTATAAGGTTGGGTTAATTATTCATCAAGATCAGAGGTTCAATCTTACTGTCAAAAACGGATTTTAAGTGTTAACGAAATTTCGTCATTATAACGGCTATATATCGAACGTTCCGAAAATCATGTCGTCAATACCAAGCCACATCCCACATCGGGCATCAATACAAGTTATACACATATTATACATCTCCTACTGTCCAAGAACATCATCTTGACCAACATATCACAATCATGTTTAGATCCACTAACAAACTTCATAATCATGCTTATAATCATACTACTACATCACTTACACTAAATCCATCAAGAACTTAACAAATCTCAAAGTAAGACCTAGGGTTTCAAGTGATGATTACCTTCCTTGGAGTGTCCTAGAACCTCACTAAGCCTTGATCTATCCTTGTGTGGCCTTAGAGTTGCTAGATCCACCATAAGAATTCAAGAACTCAAGATTAGTTCATAAAAGTTACTATTCATCAGCACTTTGATGATTTATTTGAAAATGGAAAAAGATGAATTTGAAGCTGAAATTTCTAGGAGATCATCACCATGATATGTAGTACTTACCATAAAAATTTGAAGAACAAGTGATGGTTGGAAGTTGGACTTCCAATTAGCTAAGAATGGGCAGAATTTTATGGAAGAAATGGAAAGAAAATGTTGTTTTGCTTTGTTGTTTTGATAGAATGCATAAAGTGAAATATGGCCAGCTATATCTCTCCCTTGGTTACTTTATTAAAGTGGTGATGTCATGGATGATGTATTTTGCATGCCAAGTGTTGTCCATTGGTTGATTTAAGGCTAACCATGTAGTTAGTTTGCTAATTGCTTGGTTGGATTGCTAAGTATCTTAGTTACCTTTAATAAAGGTGATGATGTCATATTCCACTCACTTGAATGGTGTGTCATGCAAGCTTGGATGCATCCTTTTGTTCGTTTATTGCTCAATTCATTAATCGTTCGTAGGAATGTCTCAAGGATTTCTAGTTAGGGTTTTACCGGAAACTTTCTTAATAATTATAACTAATATATTTAATCCTCCTTTATAATTCTTGCACTTAAATTCCTTAAATCCTCTTAATAAATCCTTAGGTCATTCAGTGTCCAGGGAATTCTCGGAGAAAATAAAAGTGCTATTTTTCAGAATCCGACATCGTTTACATACACTCTTTTTACCCCTGGATCATGAATATGAACTCCGAAATTCGCTCTGAATACACCTGTATAGCGTCGTCTAATAATATTCTCATTTTCACCAAAAACACTATTCATCCTTTATTCCATTTTTATTCCTTATAATTATTAAAAATGTCCTTGTCCTCTTTCGAGCGTTCCTTAACCCTTTTACGGATTCACTGGACTAATAACGGATATTGATTTGGATGACATAAGAATATCTCTCCTATTTGGAATTAAAAATTCTTATTTCCTAGGAGATAGATTATTCTTATCTATGCTGTCAACCAATAGCATTCTTCATGGCATATAAACATTTGAATCTAATTCCGTTCTATTTGCATTTATCTGAACACTGTTACATTGTAGCCGTAACCAATATTCATTCTTACATCATTACATAATAAAAGTTTTAATTCTATCAAAAATCTGGGTTCTTACAGTCTCCCCTCCTTAAAAGGATTCCGTCCCGGAATCAGTCTGAAAACAAATGGGGATACTTTTCTTGCATTGCACTTTCTAGCTCCCAGGTTGATTCTTCTACGTTGTGGTTCTGCCATAAGACTCTGACAAGTTTGACGACCTTGTTCCGGAGCACTTGTTCTTTCCGGTCTATAATTTCCACAGGCTTCTCAACATAGGTCAGGTCTGGTTGCATGTCCACGTGTTCATATTCCACTATGTGTTTGGCATCCGGATTATACTTTCTCAGCATTGAGACATGGAACACATTGTGCACTTGCTGCAGATTCGGGGGTAATGCCAGTTCATAAGCTAGTTCTCCGATACGTCTCAAGATTTCAAAGGGTCCAATGTATCTAGGACTTAGCTTTCCCTTCTTTCCAAATTGCATCAAACCTTTCCAAGGAGATACCTTCAAGAACACCAGATCTCCTACTTCATATTCCTTTCCTTTCCGAGCTAAGTCGGCATATTTCTTTTGTCGATCTTGGGCTGCTACCAGCCGTCCTCTGATTAGATCCACTGCATCTTTAGTTCTTTAGACTATTTCAGGCCCGAGCATCTTTCGCTCTCCAACTTCATCCCAATATAAGGGTGATCGGTATTTCCTTCCATAAAGGGCCTCATAAGGCGGCATTCCTATGCTTGAATGAAAGCTGTTGTTATAATAGAACTCAATTAGGGGCAAATGGTCATCCCAACTTCCTTTGAAGTCTATAGCACAGACTCTCAACATGTCTTCTAGGGTTTGGATAGTCCTCTCACTTTGCCCATCTGTCTGAGGGTGATAGGCCGTGCTCATATTCAACCGGGTTCCTACACATTCCTGAAAGCTCCTCCAAAATCTGGAGTTGAATCTGGGGTCTCGATCAGATACTATGGCTACTGGGACTCCATGTCGCGCTACTATCTCTTTCAAATAGATATCTACTTGCCCGTCGACCGTATATCTTTCATTAATCGGAAGAAAGTGAGCTGACTTCGTTAGCCGGTCTACAATTACCCATATAGCGTCATGGTTAGCTTTGGTCCTTGGTAACCCTACTACGAAATCCATGGCTAAGTGCTCCCATTTCCATTCAGGGATCTCCAAAGGGTGTAGGAGTCCACTAGGTCTCTGGTGCTCGGCTTTTACTCGCTGGCAGGTCAAGCATCTGCCTACCCACTCTGTCACATCCTTCTTCATGTTGGGCCACCAATAATACTCCTTCAAATCTCTATACATTTTGGTACTACCTGGGTGCACTGGGTATCTTGAGTTGTGTGCCTCATGTAATATTTCATCCTTTAATTCCTGCACATTTGGGACCCATATCCTCCATGCATACCTCATGATTCCTTCTTTGTCTTTTTCACACTTGATTTCCTCCCCAGTCATTATCTCCTCTGTCGAGTTCTCCTCTTCTTTCATCATTTGTTCCTGGCACAGCCTGATCTTTTCCAACAACGGGGGCTGGATTCGAATTTCCATTAATTTCTCTTGACCCTCACTTGGTATTGTGACTTTGATTTCCAGCTTCTCGAAGTCTTTTATCAACTCCTCTTCTGAAGTAATCATCTTAAGCTTCTCTTTCCTACTAAGGGCGTCAGCCACCACATTGGCTTTAGCCGGGTGATATCGAATTTTGCAATCATAATCCTTAATTAACTCCAGCCATCTTCTTTGGCGCATATTCAGCTCCTTTTGGGTAAAAATGTACTTGAGGCTCTTATGATCAGTAAAAATCTCGCACTTCTCCCCATACAAGTAATGCCTCCAAATCTTTAGAGAAAAAACTATGGCTGCTAATTCCAGATCATGGGTGGGGTATCGAATCTCATATTCCTTTAACTTCCTTGATGCATATGCAATTACTTTACCGTGCTGCATGAGCACGCACCCTAACCCTTTATGTGAAGCATCATTGTAGATCACGAAATCCCCTTTTCCATCTGGCAATGCCAACACTGGGGCCGTTACCAATCTTCTCTTCAGTTCTTGAAAACTCTTCTCGCATTTCTCAGTCCATTCAAATTTCTCAGTTTTACGGGTGAGTCGAGTTAACGGAGCAGCTATCTTGGCAAAATCTTGAACGAATCGTCTGTAATATCCGGCCAACCCAATGAAACTTCTTACTTCCGTTGGGGTGGTTGGTCGTTCCCAGTTTGACACTGCCTCTATTTTGGAGGGGTCAACCAACACTCCTTCCCTATTTATCACATGCCCTAAGAATTGCACCTCGTTTTTCCAAAATTCACATTTCGAAAATTTGGCGTATAGTCGCTCTTTCCTGAGTATTTCCAAGGCTATCCTTAAGTGTTCAGCGTGTTCTGCCTCTGTCTTTGAGTAGATCAAGATATCGTCAATGAAAACTATAACAAACTGGTCCAAATATTCCTTGAATACTCTATTCATCAGATCCATAAAAGCTGCGGGAGCATTGGTCAATCCAAAGGACATCACCAAGAACTCGTAATGTCCATATCTGGTACGGAATGCAGTCTTTGGGATATCTTCAGTTTTGATCTTCAATTGGTGATATCCGGTTCTCAGGTCAATCTTAGAGAAATATTCAGCACCTCTTAGCTGGTCAAACAAGTCATCTATCATGGGTAATGGGTACTTGTTCTTTATGGTGAGCTTGTTCAACTCTCGGTAGTCTATGCATAGCCTCATACTCCCGTCCTTCTTTTTGACAAACAGCACTGGTGCGCCCCAAGGCGACACGCTGGGCCTTATCATGCCCTTATCCAACAATTCCTGCAATTGTTTAGCTAGCTCTTTCATCTCTACTGGGGCTAATCGGTACGGGGCCTTTGAAACTGGTGCCGTTCCAGGGGCTAACTCAATAGCAAACTCGATTACCCTATTAGGTAATAATCTTGGAAGGTCTGATGGAAACACATCTTCAAATTCATTCACTACTGGGATATCTTGTAAACTAGGTGCTTCCTTCTGGGTGTCTATAACGTAAGCTAAATAAGCCTCGTTCCCTTTTCGTAGCAATCTCTTGGCTTGTGCCATGGTTAGAATATGTTGGGTCTGTCGTATCCCTTTAAATACTAATTCCTTCTTTCCTGGGGTTTTCAACCTAACCTTCTTTCCTTTACAGTCTATCTGTGCGTTATGGCGAGATAACCAGTCCATTCCTAAAATGACATCGAACTCCCCTAACTTAAAGGGAATCAAATCAACATGAAAAGATTGTCCACTTATTTCTAGTTTGCAGTCAGGGTGAATCTGATTAACTGGAACTACTTCTTGATTAGCTATCTCTACTTGCAAGGAATTCTTTAGTGGTTGCGTCTTAAGCTGCAGTTTATGCGCAAAATCTCTAGATATAAAAGACTTAGTTGCTCCAGAATCAAATAAGACATTTGCACTAACTGAGTTGAGAGAAAAGGTACCTGCTATCACATCCGTGTCTTTCACAGCATCTTGCACAGTAATATTAAAAGTCCTAGTAGTTGGTGGCCTATTGGAAGCAGCTTTGCTTGCCCCTGAGGCTGCTGGCTTGTTCATCGGGCAATCCTTCCTCATGTGCCCTTGTCGTCCGCATTGGAAACAAGTTGCGCCTCTGCTGGCAACAGGGGTAACCGTGGGGCAATTGTGGGAATAGTGACCCACTCGTCCACATTTGAAGCAAGTTACCATTCTCTGGGTGCACACTCCAGAATGCCTCCTCCCACAGGTTGCACATAATGGTAATGAAGGTCTGGAGAGGTTGGAACGGGGAACTCCTGCTGGCTGGCCGCCCTGGCTCACACTTGCACTCACAGATGGTTTAAACCCTATGTTCCTCCCAGGTAGGGAAACTGTTCCTCGATTAAACTTACTCGGGGGTTTTCCTCCTACGGAACCTCCGCCCATGCTGACATGCTTTCTCTTTATTCCCCCTTTCTCTCTTTCCCTCTGCATCTGGTCACTTCCAGTTTCCACAATGGTTGCCTTCTGTACCAAGGTTGCATAATCAGTAATCTCTAAAACTTCCACTCTGTTCTGAATCCACTGTTTCAACCGTTGTTGAAACCTGTTAGCCTTCTTTTCCTCTGTGTCCACAAACTCTGGTACAAATCTTGACAGTTCAGTGAATTTGGCTTCATAGTCAGCCACCGACAAGTTATTCTGCTTTAGCTCTAGAAACTTAAGCTCCATCTGGGTCTTCATGTACCTTGGGAAGTACTTTTCTAAGAACAATTGCTTGAACCTCTCCCAGGTTACAATAGCATCAGCTTCCATATTCTTTTTGGCTTCCCACCAGTAATTAGCCTCTCCCTTCAGAAGGTAGGTGGCAAAGACAGTCTTTTGTGCCTCTTCGATGCTCAGAATTTCGAAGGACTTTTCCATTTCTTTAATCCAGGCTCTGGCCTCTACCGGGTCAGTCGATCCGTGGAACTCTGGGGGATTAAGGGACTTGAAGGCCCTGAAAGAATTGGCCACAGTAGTGTTGTTTCCTTGGGGTGGTTGGGGATGTTGGTTCAGATTCTGCCTAAGCAGATCCATAAATTGTCCCATGGGGTTTCCGCCCTGATTTTCCCCTTCCTGTTCTACCTCATCTTCCCCTTCTTCTACTTCTTCTTCGAAGTCCTCAGAATACATGGGTTCATCCTCTGCTCCGTACTGGGAGTCTTCTTGCTCATTATAATCCTCGTCTTGTTCTTCATCATACACAGGGTTTTCTTCCTGTTGATTGTGGCTCTCTTGGTCGATAGACTCACGGGGATTAGCCCTAGTTCCCATTCTTCTTGGAGGCATTTTACTGAAAATGTGGAAAATTATTCGTTAGGCTTGTTTACCTGTTTTAACGGATTCCTCCTTGAAAAATTTGTTACATATTTGGATGTAAGATCCCACAGGTCTATATCTCATGGCATTTTATTCGAAGTAGTACATGCAGATATAATATAACAACGAATGATCGTGTCGTAATGAAACTGAAATGACTGAAAGGGAAATAAATATATACAAGGTACCAAAAGGTACAACATCCGGTTACAACAACTGATAAGTAAATACAACCATCCTAGCAACAACAAGTCAAAAGTGAGATCTGCTGTCTATCTGTCTAGTCTGCATCAGGGAAAACTACATACACTGAGACTGTCCCTACCAAAAATCGGCACTACTATGTCCGTACAAGACTAGACAACTAGACTACTATATCACTAACCTCAATCTCAGCCACGATGGTGAAACATCATCCGAACCCTCCTCATAGCAACACGGAAAATCTCCTCTACGTCCGCCCTGGTATCATATCATGTCCATCACTGGGTAGCTGTCGCACCCTCACTCTAGCCCTCAGCTCTATGCGGGTCACCTCCCTAATCATCGTTCTGGCCCTGGTACGCCTCCTACCCTGGAGCCTCAGCCGGGCCTCTCTCTCCGCTGCTAGCTCTCTGCGGGACTCTGCCAATCGGGCCTCAGCTACGGCCACCTCTGTAGAAAGTCTGCCCACAACATAATGGTGTAAACATGCTGGGATCCCCTCAGTCGGGGCATAGGGTGGAGGGGCTGGGTCTGCTGGGGGAATGATCTCTGTCTGCTGCGGCTCTGGTGTTAGCTCCTCAAACCCATCTGGATATGGACTCAAAGGTAGGGGTGGTGGTGAAGGGGCCCTCTCAGTGGGGAGTGGGGGTAAGCGAAGTCCCGAACTCCCAATAGGGTCAGCAGCTGGCTCATCAACATCTCCCTCTGTACCCTCATCTACAGTCTGTCCAACAACAGCAGCCAGGACCTGCTCAGTGGTCATATCAGTGTCCTCCTCCACAGTCCTAATCTCAGATACAACCCAATAATCATCCTCAGCCTAGCTCTCCTCAAGATCCTCCTCAGCAACATCCTCAGCAACTATCTCAGTACTCTCACCTACCTGGACCTCCTCCGGGTCCTCCTCTTCCTCAAACTCAATAACATCTGTATCTGCATCAGCCGGGACCTCCTCAGGGTCCTCCTCCTCAGAATCCATAACATCGGTATCCTCCTCAGCCTGGACCTCCTCCTCAGGGTCCTCCTCCTCAGACTCTCTAACCTCAGCATCCTCATCCGGCAAGTGCTCACAATCTGGGTCTCTAGTCCGGAACATGCCTCATCACGCTGTCTCTTAGATGCCTCCTGGGCAGCCATGTTGCTCTCCTACACAAGACGAACTATATTACTATCATGATACTGAAAAAGTTCCCATAAGGGTTTTAGTGAACTTGGCAAGAGTTCTTATTATCTTAATGAATTTATTATTATAACGTCGTATCATCTCTTGGGATTTATAACTCTCGCTCTGATACCATTTCTGTAACACCCCCAGATCCGGGGTCAGGGATCGGGTCGTTACGGTCTCATTTTCCATAGATAACACTTGACTTGAGTCCACAATAAATATATAGCATGCTGTGACCCCACAATATATCAACTCACATACACACAGTTATAGTCCCAGAGATGAAATTGAAATAAGTCTTTGCTACTAGAATACATGATTAAAAGTTATTACAACTCAAAACGAATAAAGCACAAGTTTAGTAGTTTCGCCGTTGATTAAAGTTATTGATACATATAATTAGACTGGTAAACCAAAAGCTGACTATCTATGCTACCTCAGCAATGGCAGCGATGATGTCAGCGGGGAGCCCTGTGGGTGGGGTAACCTACTTGCGCCGAGTGCGCCTTACGCGAGCCATGTGTCCTAGCTGTTGTTGTGACATAATAAATAAGCAAGGGTGAGCAATAGCCCACCAACAATATATAATAGAACTGTGATGATATATGTGTATCGCAGTTCAAATATCTTTGAAACCATATGCCATGCATTAGTGAACATGATGCCAGTATAAAATATACGATGAATTTACAAGGTAACTCAACATATGCAATCTGTGGAAATATTTGTTATGACAAAGATAGGCAAGATAATCTCATATTTCGCAAAAGGGAAATTGCAGGAAAAATATGCAATTCCAGTTTCGAACACTTCTTCACCCTGCCAACAGTGGTGATGTTGCAGAAAATTTCCACTTTGGAAGATGAACTCATTACGGGAGCATTGACGCGCCAGGAGACACAACATTTACGATGATCAGTCGCTTGTTATGCTCCCCACTTTTTGTTCTCTACATGTAGAAGGAAGTACCGACGGATTTACTTGTCAACCGCCCTCTGGAACCCCCCGGCCAACGGTTGGGCCATTGCTGGACCGGTGCCACTCGGCCACTTACGCGGCTCCTAGTTCAAATAACTTCCACGACTCTGAATCATAAAGTTCGTTCCCCTTTCCCCAAGTATACTACTTGTTGATAAGACTCCACAAAGTAGTCGTATCTAGTTGGAAAGGAAAATTCACCGATATATTCCAAGCTATTGCTTGTTAACAGATATCACTTGTTCCAATGACCTTACCCCTTGAACAATGAGGAGGTAACACAAAGATTCAATTGATAGACAATCAATCAAGTTGCGTGTGAAAAGAATAGTTTCGAAGAATTTATGACCGGGAAGTCGACAAGATAAATAACATTTCTCAAGTAAGGTTCCCTTATTAATTAAAGGATAGATCTGAGTGAAAAGAATAGGATCTTTGAGAACCTTTCTTGATAGTATAATATTAATAATAAGACTCCAGAATATTTTATATAATATTCGGGGATTTAAAATAATATTTGAATGAAGTGAGCCGTTCTTAAACGAGTTAGAAGGATTAAATAAATATTCAAAGAATATTTATTAAGTCAAAAATATTGAAGAAATAAATTTAATAATAATCAGAGTGATCTTCGAATAAAAATTAATAAATAATATTCATTAATCAATTACTGAGTATTTAACTTAATAATATTTATCGAATAAATAGAACTCGAATGAATATTCGAAATAATATTTAGGTAATGAACAGATGAATATTTGAAGTAATATTCAATAAATAAATAATGAATATATTTCAAGGGAATATTCGAAACGATATTCGACAAAGAGTAGACTCCAAATGAATATTGGAAATAATATTCATTGAATGAATAATGAATATTTTAAATTAATAATATTTATCGAAGAAATAATTATCAAATGAATATTCGTCATAATATTCGATAATCGGATCGGCGTAAAATTAATATTGAACAATAATATTCATTGTATAAATATAATTCAAATGATTATTTGTATCGATGCTCTTTAATTAAATAATCGTAGACGAATATTCAAAATAATAATCGTCAACCAAATAAGGAAAGAAAATATTTACTTAAATATTTTCCTCCGAAATAATCATAATATATCAAGAAATACTGACTCCCGGTCTATATGCAACGAATAAGATTCATATGCCCTTCACTAAGGGCTTTAGCAATAATTGACTTATAACTGATATGTTCTCTATCTAGCATATAAGTCAACACTCATTAGGGAACAAGCATTTCAAAATAATTCGAGAATAGGCATGCATGCTATGGCATATGTATACTGAAAACATACATATATATATATATTGACAACAACAGCCTAAAAAAAGAAAGGTTCGAAAACTTGCCTGGTGGTAGAGTAGGGGTAGCGTGTCCGGGGTCTGCTCGGCGATCTATAAATAATCAAAGTATCCGAGATTAACCAATTACACATTTTAAAAAGCTAAGTATATACTTAACTTAAATCGAAACATGATTTCAAGTTATCTCGTTATACCCCTTTTATTGTAACTCTTTTTATCACCGATACGATTCGATATTTGTTCGCTACTACGACATGTCATTATGCTTACACTTGGTGTATACTTAAGTCGTATAAGTTCTAAGGTCGAAGAATCATGCTTCGAGTATTTTCTAAGTGGTTTTCTTAAAGTTATAATCGAGTGTCCGTTTTAGGAGTTCGTTCGTACTTAACCTCGATTCGGACATTTTTATAAAATCGGAAAATGATCCATTTGACATGAGGTTTCTTCTCACACCTTCCTTTTTATCCCTAGTATTTAATTACCTCGATTCGCTACTGAATTAAGTACGTTAAGGGAATCCAATTTTAATTACGAACTTTCGATTACGGTTTCGAACCACTTTTAGTAATTCGGTCATAACTCCTAAACCGTAAGTCAGAATGTTTCGATTCTTTTTCCAAAATGATCTATGGCTCGAGATCTATAAGGTTGGGTTAATTATTCATCAAGATCAGAGGTTCAATCTTACTGTCAAAAACGGATTTTAAGTGTTAACGAAATTTCGTCATTATAACGGCTATATCGAACGTTCCGAAAATCATGTCGTCAATACCAAGCCACATCCCACATCGGGCATCAATACAAGTTATACACATATTATACATCTCCTACTGTCCAAGAACATCATCTTGACCAACATATCACAATCATGTTTAGATCCACTAACAAACTTCATAATCATGCTTATAATCATACTACTACATCACTTACACTAAATCCATCAAGAACTTAACAAATCTCAAAGTAAGACCTAGGGTTTCAAGTGATGATTACCTTCCTTGGAGTGTCCTAGAGCCTCACTAAGCCTTGATCTATCCTTGTGTGGCCTTAGAGTTGCTAGATCCACCATAAGAATTCAAGAAATCAAGATTAGTTCATAAAAGTTACTATTCATCAGCACTTTGATGATTTATTTGAAAATGGAAAAAGATGAATTTGAAGCTGAAATTTCTAGGAGATCATCACCATGATATGTAGTACTTACCATAAAAATTTGAAGAACAAGTGATGGTTGGAAGTTGGACTTCCAATTAGCTAAGAATGGGCAGAATTTTATGGAAGAAATGGAGCGAAAATGTTGTTTTGCTTTGTTGTTTTGATAAGAATGCATAAAGTGAAATATGGCCAGCTATATCTCTCCCTTGGTTATTTTATTAAAGTGGTGATGTCATGGATGATGTATTTTGCATGCCAAGTGTTGTCCATTGGTTGATTTAAGGCTAACCATGTAGTTAGTTTGCTAATTGCTTGGTTGGATTGCTAAGTATCTTAGTTACCTTTAATAAAGGTGATGATGTCATATTCCACTCACTTGAATGGTGTGTCATGCAAGCTTGGATGCATCCTTTTGTTCGTTTATTGCTCAATTCATTAATCATTCGTAGGAATGTCTCAAGGATTTCTAGTTAGGGTTTTACCGGAAACTTTCTTAATAATTATAACTAATATATTTAATCCTCCTTTATAATTCTTGCACTTAAATTCCTTAAATCCTCTTAATAAATCCTTAGGTCATTCAGTGTCCAGGGAATTCTCGGAGAAAATAAAAGTGCTATTTTTCAGAATCCGACATCGTTTACATACACTCTTTTTACCCCTGGATCATGAATATGAATTCCGAAATTCGCTCTGAATACACCTGTATAGCGTCCTCTAATAATATTCTCATTTTCACCAAAAACACTATTCATCCTTTATTCCATTTTTATTCCTTATAATTATTAAAAATGTCCTTGTCCTCTTTCGAGCGTTCCTTAACCCTTTTACGGATTCACTGGACTAATAACGGATATTGATTTGGATGACATAAGAATATCTCTCCTATTTGGAATTACAAATTCTTATTTCCTAGGAGATAGATTATTCTTATCTATGCTGTCAACCAATAGCATTCTTCATGGCATATAAACATTTGAATCCAATTCCGTTCTATTTGCATTTATCTGAACACTGTTACATTTTAGCCGTAACCAATATTCATTCTTACATCATTACATAATAAAAGTTTTAATTCTATCAAAAATCTGGGTTCTTACATTTGCTATGACTATGCTAAAATAAAATTGCATGTTTGTCTTAATTCATAGTAGTTAGTTACTGTGAGACAATGACTTAATTAAGTTCTTAGTTCGAGAGTAATTAGTCAAGATAAGTTGATTTGACTGGTAACATTTGCTTAATATTGTTGGGTAGTTGTGTAACAAGGTCCTTAATTGCTTATGTGGTAGGTGTATGGGTATTCGAAATTATTGACCGTTAGTCTTACTAGTGTGCCTATAAATTGAACCATTATGCCATAATAGATTTTCATTCATAAATATTAAAAATGGAAAAACAAAGAGTTGGAATTAACAGGTGCAAATGTCTCATCATAGTCTATTCCCTCCTATTGACAGTGACCTTTAGCCACTAGCCTTGCTTTGTTTCTTGTCACATTTCCACTTTCATCCAGCTTATTTCTAAAGACCCACTTTGTCTCAATGACTGATTTTCCTTTAGGCCTTGGAACCAGCTTCCAAACATTGTTTCTTTCAAACTAATTGTGCTCCTCCTGCATGGCTATCACCCAATCAGAATCCAACAATGCTTCACTAACTGTCTTAGGCTCTATTTGAGATAGAAAGCATGATAACATGCTGTCAGCAGAGACATTCCTCCTTGTCCTTACACCAGAAGTGGGATTCCCAATAATTAAATTACTGGTATGGTCTTTGTTCCACTTGATGGTTCTTGGCAAGCTTCTGGATTGATCATAATGATCATCTTCATTATGAGGGTTTGAATCTCCACCATTACTGTTGTCTTCTCCATGCTCTTCATTTTCTCCAGATTCACTATCATGTTGATTGTTGCTTGATATTGTCTGTGATTGGGCTGGAGTCTGATCAGAATTTTGAATGTTGACATTATCTTTCTCATGTTCAATAGTCTGAGTATAGCTTGGTTCTTCATCAACAAATTCTTCCTCCTCCAAGTATCCTTGATTTTCAAATCTAAGGGGATCCATTTGACCATCTTCATGCAGTCCTGGAAAATTGGTTTCATCAAATGTGATATTTACACTTTCTTCAATAATCTTGTGCTCTATGATATAGACTCTGTATGTTGTCCTTTCTATCCCATATCCCATGAAAATTCCTTCATAAGCCTTAGCATCAAACTTTCCTCTTCTTTCATGGTTGTCCTTCATCATGAAGCACTTACTTCCAAATATATGAAAGTATTTGACAGTAGGTTTCTTTCTTGTCAATAGATAGTAAGGTGTATTTCCATGAGTCTTATTGATCAAGGTTTTGTTCTATGTGTAGCAAGCTGTGTTGATTGCTTCTGCCCAGAAATATGTTGGTAGTTTTGCATCATTCAACTTAGTTCTCGTAGCTTCAATGAGAGTCATATTCTTTCTCTCCACCACTCTATTTTACTGTGCTGTCCTGGAAGCAGAAAATTGTTATACAATGCCTTCATCTTTGCAAAAGTTTCCAAGAGTTGTATTTCTGAACTCAGTACTATTGTCACTTCTTAAAATTTGAACTTTTGCACCTGGGGTACTGTCAAGGACCTTTATATGATCAATGATTTCCTGAGCAGCTTCATTTTTGGACTCTAGAAAGTTAACCCAAGTGTACCTTGAATAGTCATCCACCATGACTAAAGCATATTTCTTTCTGGCTAAAGATTGGACATTTACTGGGCCAAAGAGATCCATGTGAATTAACTTGAGTGATTCAGTGTTGGTATTCACTTGATTTGACTTGAGCACTGCTTTTTTTGGCTTTCCCATTTGACAATCCTCACACAACCCTTCTTGACAGAATTCATGTTGGGGTAGTCCTCTTACTAACTCCTTCTTTATTAGCATGTTCATTGTTTTGAAGTTGAGATGGAAGAGCTTTTTGTGCCAAAGCATGTTGTCACCAACACTTGCTTTGTTGTAGAAGCAATAGACTTTGTCCTCTTTTGTTGAGTTCATGTCTGCAATAAACAGGCTTCCTTTCCTTACTCCTTTCAGAGAGAGGCTTCTATCTTTCTTGTGGTGGATACTGCAGTCCATCATGTCAAAGTCAACCTTAAATCTCTTGTCACTGAATTGGCTGACACTGAGTATATTGTGCTTTAATCCATCCACAAGAGCAATATCTTCAATGACAACATTTCCAACTTCCAAACAGCTATATCCCATTGTGTAACCCTTGCTGTTGTCTCCAAAGGTTATAGTTGGGTCAACTTTCTCCATAACTGTGATAGCAGGGCTATATCACCTGTCATATGCCTGGAACATCCACTATCAATGATCCACATAACCTGTTTATTATTTTTGCCCTGTAAAATAGATGAAACTTAATTTGCATCTGGTACTCAAACCTTGTTGGGTCCTGCATCCTTAGCATCATTTGAAACATTATCAATCTTCACATTAACATCAGAAAGTTTTTATTTGACTTCCTTGACCCACTTAGGTTTAGAGTAAGACTTTGTCTTTTTCTTAGTGGGTATTGCCTTCTCACTGACATCAGTGGGCTCAGAAGTCTTGACAGTTTGCACATAGGAACATTTCTTAGTAGATAGAATAGGCAGATTGAACCAAGAACTCGTGGTAGTTACCTTACTTGGCATGCAATCAATGTTATTA
Organism: Saposhnikovia divaricata; assembly: GCA_036435485.1. Taxonomy (NCBI): domain Eukaryota; kingdom Viridiplantae; phylum Streptophyta; class Magnoliopsida; order Apiales; family Apiaceae; genus Saposhnikovia; species Saposhnikovia divaricata. Next base: position 136,606,316 of record CM071600.1, read on the forward strand.
CAGACATTTATAGTTCTTTGCATAATGGGGATTCTATGTAAGTTACCACTTACCTCAGTCACATTAGTCTTGTTACTGATTGGTTTCTTATAAACATGTGTTAAATGTTGAGAGGAGCCACAATTATTGCAAAGTTTCCTAGGAGCATCTAACATATGCATAGTCATTTTTCTTATCAATTCCTAACTTGCCATTCCTATTCTTAGACTTGGAAGAAACTATGTTGACAGCATGTTCTGAGGTTGCTGTCGAGTTGCCTTTGACAGCACCTTTTACACCTACTGTCTTGACAGCAGGTTTGGAGGTTACTGTCTTGGGTATCCTATTGACAGTATCTTTCAAAGTTACTATCTCATCCTTAGTGACAACATCTTTAGAACATTCTGTCTGATTGTTTGGCAAAGTTTCTATCATGGGAATATTGACAAAATCTTTCCATCCTTCAGATATGCTGTCAGTCCTCTCGTCTTCATCAAGGAGTTCTTGCCTGATGATCAAGGAAAGTTCATCAAGCTCGAATCCTGCACTCTTGAAGATTGGTTTGTTCACATTCTTGAGGATGTGAGGTTTGACAGCAGCATCATCAGAACAATCATTGACAGCATTTTCCTTTCCAGGTCTCCTACCATACTCGAAATCTACTCCAACTTTCTGGTTCTCAGTGTGTTTCACATGATATCCTCGCACTACCTTAGAAGGATTTCTAAATTCCTTAAGCTTGAATTCATTTTCAGAAATTTCCTTTCTTAGATATTCTTCTATTTCTTTAGCACAGACTAATTCATTTTTAATTCTAGCATTTTCTTGAGCTAAGGAATCTAATGGACTGGTCCTAAGCAACAACATCTAATTTTCAGAATTGAGTGAATCATTTAACTTAGTTAATTTAGAAATTTCTTCATTTGCAGCTGATAAACTAGTATGAACATTAAACATCTCAGCACTCATTTCCTCAATTGTTTGCTTATAATCAGATACAGCCATGTCAAGTAAGACGAGAGATGGTACCTGATTTGAGGAGCTTGATGCTTCATCATCAGATATAGCCATGAGGGCTAAGTTCACATACTCTTCCTCCTCTTCATTATCAGATTCATCCCAACACTTTCCTTCCACCACATAGGCTCTACCTTGACCCTTCTTATACTGAATTCCAAACCCTTTGTCCAGTCTTTGAAATTGTTTTGGCCTTCTACACTCTGTAGTAAAATGACCAAGTTCATTGCAGTTGTAGCACCTAAACTTTGATCTATCCACCATCCCTGTTTTGTATCCTCCTTTGGTTGTACCACTCACAGCCTTTGAAGAGCTCCCTTTGTTGAACTTTGATGTTTGACCCTGTGGCTTGTATGGCTTGTTTCTCCTGAATCTTATATTCTTGAATCTCTTTGCCATAAAAGCCATGGTTGGATTATCCATGCTTTCCATTTCTTCTATAGAATAAAAATCTTCATCTTCAACATCCACCAGTTGTAACACAACTTTCTCTTCTTCATCAACCACTTCCTCAATCTTTAAGTTTGGTACTTGTGTATGTTGAGGAATCTGTAGTTTCTCACTTGGTTGAAAAAACTTTGGTTCTTGAGCCACAAGAGCACCAGACATATTTGCCATTTTACCCTTAGATCCATTTTGTATGGTTCTCTTTTGAAAGAGTTCGAGCTCATAAGATTTTAGCACACCATACAGTTTTTCAAAGGAGACATTGTTTAGATCTCTTCCTTCTCGAATTGTTGTTACTCTGTGCTCAAGGTGTTCTGGGAGAGTTAGAAAGAACTTGATAGTTATCTCTTTCTTCTCATAGTATTTGCCATGAATCTGTAGCTCATCTATCAACTTGCTAAATCTCTCAAACATATGAGTTAGCTCCTCACCAAGCTTGGCCATGAAAGCTTTATACTGTGACACCAGTATTTGCCTTTGATTTTCTCTGACCTCTTCACTTCCTTCACATAGCATCTCTATCTTATTCCACATATCCTTGGCTGAAGAAGATCCAATAACATTTCCATACATGGCTTTGTCCAAGGTGAGTGAATCAAGGAGAATAAGTTGAAAGTAGTCATCCAAGGCTACTTTCTCCTTTTCTGAGTCAAGATACTTAGATGGTCTCTTAGCTACCCAGTGAGCCGGAATCAATACATTATTGATAGTAGTAGCTGGTACTTCCTTTTGAGGAATGAAGGGGCCATTCTCTAGGAAACCCATGTACAGTGGATTTGAAGCTTTTATAAACAACAAGATTTTCCTTTTCCATATATTGTAGTTCTCTTTATCAAAAGCTGGGATCTTGATACTAGTTGACTTCTGTGTACTCACCATTGATCTCAGATATGTATATAAATCTGTAAGCTCTGATACCAGTTGTTGGTCTCGGGGAGTATTGCAGAAGGGGGGTTGAATGCAATACTGATAAATTCAAATCATTATTTTAACAATACTAATAAAGATTGTAACTTATCAGTAGAAGAAATGCAAACACAAGTAGATTGACACAAGTAATTCACAAAATAAATGTTTTATTTATTTTGCAAAGGTTTTGCTACAACCTTGAGAAAAATGTTTCTCAAGCTTCGAGTTCTCGAGAGATACAGAGATGTTGTATGTATCGTGTTTGTTGTGTACAGATAGAATGATAGTTGAATCTACATATATCTCACTTTTCTCTATAATCACTATCTACATGGGTTGTGGAGCTGCTATCATTCTCAAGTGACACCTTCTTACAATTTGCATACCCATGTGACTTACCTAAATTGCTATACAAGCAACCTAGATATTTTCCATTTTGAGCTTACACAATTATGGTAGATGTTGATTTTCCATACCCTCGAATTGATAAGTTCCATCTTGTAATCTCTCAAGCTTCTATCGTAGTCTTCACAGATCTGCTATAATATTGGGATACTGCAGCATGCCTGCATCTTGAACATCCAATTTGTCACATGTTTGACTTAGGAAATCCCCAATTCAAATAGATTCCTTTGAGACAGTATCATATGCCACCAATCCTGCTGTCAAGTGAATGTGCGTTGGTTGACAGTATGAATTCTCCGCAGATGTTGCTGTCAAGAATTCCAGATATATATATATATATATATATATATATATATATATATATATATATATATATATATATATATATATATATATATATATATATATATATATTCCGCCAATGTTGCTGTCAGATGTAGCCTTCTTTCAAGACCTGCAACATGCTGTCTTCTTGTAATCTTACTGTCAATGTTGTGACAGTAACATTTATTCTTGCTGTCGACCTGATGTATTCCTTGAGGCTTGAACATTTGCATGAACTTTTTCCAAGATATACAATTATTACATGACAGTGAGTTACTTGATTACAAGAACACACTCTAGCTGTGACAGTATGTTCTACTTAGTAAAAACTAAGCATGATAAAATCTAGTTAAGTTGTTTTTAAGCTATCACCCATAAATCCCAATAGTAATTCTTTATAATTATTATCCAAATGTAAACACTCAAAATCTCAAGAGAAAATACAATAACGAATTTTTGCATTAATTCTATTCATTGTAGAAGATCTACATTGATAATTTTATTCAACTTACAAAAAATAATTGTATATGATTCAAATCCTTGATATACACTTTTTCATATTTCAATTTACATACACTTTTTAGTTTATATATTAAAATATAACATATTTTTATGTTATATCCAACGATTTTCATCTATTTATTTTAAAATCTAACGATTCTTTTTTTATTTTTTCCTACTAAGACAGATTACCGATTACCAAACTTTTGGACAAAATCCTTATTACACTTATTATTAAAACTGTATATAGCTGTTAGTGAAACTATCTTCAAACAATTTTAAAAAAAAGGTATTTTGAAAATCAAAACGAACTATAAGTAGATTTCATAAATTGGGTAGAATTTTCAACGTAAAAAATAGTCACTTTCTTCTCTATTTTGTTTCTGCATAGTCTAATTGAAAAATAATTATTAAATTATCACTAAATTAAATATTATTTTATCAATTTCACGTGGGCTTTAATATTGTTCAAATCAAATTATAAAAATTCAAGATAGAACCCAAATATTAAATTAAATTTGTAAAATCTTATATATAAATTTTTTTAACAACAATTTGATATGTAAGTTAATAACATACAAATATTAAAAATATTAATAAAGATTGATGGGCCTAAGGTCACCCTCAGGTACCAACCCTGAGTTTAAAACAAAATACAAACAAGAACAGGGTTACTATTGTAAATACATTAAGTATTGTTATATTATTACAAAATTGCCACATATCATTTATACTGAAAATCCACCAAACCTCAGGTAAGATCCTTGAACTCAATCTCAGGGCCATTATTCTCATATTATTATAATTATAAATATTAAAAAAGGAACCGTGCATTGCATGGGTTATCATATAATAAAAGTAAAAGGGATAATAAGTAAGTACTACCATAGGTGTAATAACCCTAGTTTCTGTACTTGAGAAAAATTTTCATTTTTGGGATAAATAGTGCTTTGCATGGGTGAATAGTGAAATTATGGATGAATAGTAATTTTGAGGACTAAGAAAAATTTTCATGTCACCCTATGTACGGGATAGGAAATGGATATTTCGAGGTTATATTAGTGATCTACGATGTAAATAAGTGTATGTAAATGCGATCAGAATTCAGAAAATTCAAACTTTATTTTTATGGAATATTTGACCGGGCGGTGAGGAGCATTTCAATGCGACCAAGATAAGTGATATATTTAATTTGAGGATTTTATATTTTATTATTTTATTTAAGGTGATTTAAGGATTTAGAACGAAAACCCCTGAGTTAGTATAACGAGCGTTCTAGGAATCGCTAGAACTTCACAACGAGATTAAGCGATAAATCGAACGCGAAATGGATTATGGGTTGAACACATAATGAGATTAAATACCATGCATGATCATCAAATGCAATATATCAAGTGGATTGGTGGAAAAGAAATCAAGAACAAGTCAATAAGATGATGTGTTCATCAAAGGAGCAAACAACAAGGCACCTTGTCACCAATTTCTTTCCAACCACACATCTTTGACACATGGATTAAGAGGGTTAAAGAACTTGTTTACATCTGATCCTTGCTAGATAATATCACACAAATCATTTATTCAACAATTAGTTAAGTGATAATTCAAGAACAAGCCAACTAGAATAAGTGATGTGTTCTTTGAGATCAAGGATCAACAATGCATTCTTTTAAACCACACAATCAAAAAGGGGACAAAAAGGGATGACAAGGCTTGATTATACATCTGATATTAAAGCTAGTAAACACCACAAAAACGTTTATCCAACAATTAAACAAGTGGAGAGAAAAAAAAAAGCAAGAGCAAGAGACATAGCAATTTTCGGATAGATTCTGACCAGCATAAAGATGGGGCTCAAAACCCTAGCTAGGAAGCTTAAAATTTGATGATCTATGACTTAAAAGAAATCTCTTGAAGATTAGAAGGTATGATCAAAATCTTAGCTTCAAATGTGGAGTGCAAGGTAATCAAAAGTTCATCCAAAGAGGAGGGTGAATAGTAATAAATAATACTTTAACTTATTTTTCTTGTTCTGTTCTCAAGGTTTAAGCTTTGTAAGGACTATCTAAGGCTTGTTTAGTGAATTTAAGCACTTTTTAGTGTTGTTAGAGCATCAAGGAAGGTATAAACCCTAACCTTACCTTTTATTTTTATGAGTTTTTTGGTTAGTTTTGAGATGGGTTCATGAATGGTTCATGTTAATGGGTTTAATGGTTGTTTGCCTTTGTAATGATATGTAAAACGTTGTATGGTGGTTTTGAACCTTACCACTGGCCTTATAGGTCTTTGATGAATGTTAGTTGATGTTGAGGATGATTGGTTTACCTTGTATGGCTTGTTTGAGGAGTAACAAAAATGTAAATGCTTGATTTAGAGTCGTCGTAATACCCAAATTTTGTGAACCACTTTGACAGTAGCCACCCGAGACCATAACTTTGTTTAAATGGTAACCACCGCCCATATTTTGTAGATATTGTTGTCTAGTTTATTTGGCCGCAAGAATCATATCAAAAGATTTTACGGTTTAGGAGATATGACCATTTTAGTGAAAGTTGTTCGAGGAATGGACCTGCAGAAATGTACCTATTTTGAGACTATGATTGAGACCCTTAAAAGTCGATTTATAATATGAAATTTTGATGATAAATACTAAGGTCATTTAGCAAGGTTTTTGTGAAGGTTTCGAGTCAAAAACATTATTTTCCGATTTTATAAAAATGTGTCGGCCGAGGTTGCAAACCCCTTGCCCTGTTTTGCAAAATCCGAAAAATAGGTCTTCTGACCAGAGCCAAATCGTGAGTTAGTTACCTTCTAAACATTCTCTAGATCGTGCACGCGAAAACGGTGCGTCATTTGAGTTAACGGTTATCGAGTTATAAACGTTTTAGTAAAAGTGGTGCAAATAGTAAAAATCCGTAGTTGACCCAACTTTGAAAATACATTTCACATATCTAGACCCGTGTTTTTGAATCGGAACTTTTATGCTAAATATTACAAATACCAAAGATTATTTTAGAAGTGGTTTCGTATTTAAATATGTTTCCAGTGATTTATTAAAAGTGTTGGAGTACGAGTCGAGAAATAGTAATTTTCAGGAAAGTCAACTCTAGAGGTACTACTTTGACCATCCGTTTTGGCTAAGTTAAATGAGGAATTTTGAGTCGATTAAAACACGAAATTTGTTAAGAATTATCAAGTAAACATAGTGGTGCAAAGATCGAAGCTATAAGTGTATGAGCGTTGAGTTATAAGTAGATCATATAGGGGAATCGCGTGTTTTCTTGACTTTGTTTAGATTGTCGGATCCTGCTACAAGCCCCTACTACATCCAGAGCACCAGGCAAGTATACTAAACCTTACTCTATTGTTCAGAGTATATATGTTTTAATGTATGGTATATGTTAATTCAAAATGTTTTAATTATAAGTTGCAAGTATTTTTTCTCGTTACTCAAATACCGGATATTGATGCAATTGAATGCATGTATATATATTATTGTTGTGAATGTTATCCGGATAGTATATAAGTATAGTAGAATGTATAAGAGTTATTGGTCCATATAATTGGGACAAGTATCGAGGTACATTGTTCGTACTCGAAGGGAGATAAAATGTTTTGGAAAACTATCTTGTTAATTATGGGGGTGGGGGTGGGGGTGGGGGGTGATGAGAGATTTAACCTGAATCATTTTATTCGAATCCATGATCAAAGAAGTCGTTCATATTTTTCCTCCTATATTTCGAGAGGAAAGTGATTTATTGGAAGTAGTAATCGTTCGTTGTTTCCGAACGATAATAGTTATTATGAATTGAGGTGCACGTGGAATTATACGTGACATCTAAGATGAGAAGTATATTGAGGTACACGTGGAATTATACGTGACATCTAAGATGATAAGTATTGAAGGTGGCCAGGGGTACTCTGGTATCCCAGGTTCTGGACTGGAGATAACGTAAGAGACCGGTACAGTGGCCGGCCCAACAAATATGTATGAAAGCCCGGATGCGGCTTGGGTGAGAGTACCAAGTAAGTCGGCTCATCCTAGGTGAGAGTACCGAGCTAAGTCGGCTCATCCTTCTACCGGTAGTAAATTGATAGATGTAAGGACTGATCATCCATTACAACCAAGCGGATAGGAATCTCCTGAATATAGTCCATCAGCAGCATTTGATAAGTGTAATTAATACTTGAACGTGGGTATTAATTGCAGTATGAATAGTATATCCTTACTCAGTTTTTGTGAGTCAATTTCAGTATGTTAAGGGAAATATGGGGGTTCATTTCTTGAAGAAGTTTTGTGGACATATATGTATTTGATTCTGGTGTATAAAACTTGCTAGGCATTTTTGGCTCATTCTTGCTATTTTAAAATATTATAAAACAGCGGCAAACAGAGCTGGCACTAGTACGGCGAACCATGATAAAGGGAAGGGGAAGACAACTGATTCAGCGCGTTAGCCTTATAGTATTTGAGGAGGGTGCAAGCTGGAAAGAAGTTGTTTAATGCTTTATTATCTAATACTGTGAAGTTGTAATAAGATTCTGGAGGGTACTCTGATGTGTAATAACTTTTGAGGATTTATGTTATCTTCTAAGACTATAACTCGTGGAGATTATGGAGTTGATTATGAATATTGTTGTAGATTTCATTGTGAGTAGGTGATAGAATATTCCGCAAAGGTATGTATGTCTATGGTTAAGGATGTGACGACCCGGATTCCTGGTAAGGGAAAGAGGGCGTTACAATAGGTTAAGGGTTCGGTTCCCATGAACGGCATATAAAATTTAAAATTTACATAAGAACATTTAAAACTATACAAAAACTAATAAATATATGATTAAAATTCACAATTCAAATCCCATCGACCATATATTAAATTTAATATTTGTACAAATAAAAAATTTGTTCGTAATTCGTTCGTAACGTTGCATCCAGCAATTATGAGTACACAAGCACCCTTCTTTTTTCCTAATGAAAATTACTATTGACAAACTTTCGATTACGATCATTTTGCAAAACAAACTGGAATTCAGCTACTAAACACTTCATATTCAATACACACCCAAAATACACGTCTCTCAGTTTGTACTTCGCATGTACACATGATTTATGTCAATTTAAAATAAAACATCATGTAATAATATAACGCAACAAAAAAGTCAAATGGTCAACAAATTATTATTTTTATAGATAAAATTATAACGTTTGCAAAATAAAGCGTAATATATAAATGCATGTCAATTATGTTATTTTATCAGTATTAAATTTTTATCTTTAATAAGTGTAAAAAAGATCCTATCCAATTTTTTTGTAATATGATAGTATAGTCCGTAGAACCTATATGACCAAAATAGTACGGACGGTTAAATCTTAAAATATAGATAGATGAGAAACGTTAGATCTAATAATAAAAAGTTTATTTAATTAATAGTAAAAACAAAATTAAATAATATAAAACAAATATAAAAAGGTTTTCAAAATTAAATAAAATTCTTAATGTCAAAATTTTTTTAACTTTGTTTTCTATTCAATTTATGGATGATTTCAGTTCGATAATAATTGTTAAAATATTACTAAATTAAATATGATTCTTGAATTTTGTGTGTGCTGTAGATATATCTAAATTTGATTTTTAGAATTCAAGTAGAGCTAATATATTATTGATCGTGTGAAATTATTAATTTATACTCAAATTTCATTACTTTTTCTCTAAAATATTCAAGAATTTTTAGTTTTCTTCAATAAAATATTAAAATTTATCCGATAAAAAACAAATTTAACACAAATAAATATTATTCTCTCCGTCCCATTTGATTTTTAACATGTAGGATGAGCACAAAGTATTAAGAGAGTAAAGAAAAGGGAGGAAAATGGATGTGGATCTACGAAATTTAGTAAATAAAAGTTTACTATTTTGAAAAATGTTAAGAAACGAATGAACATTCTCAAAAAAAAAGTGTTAATAAATGAATGAGATGGAGAATGCAATAAATGTATATTTTAAAAAATTCTTAAATAATTAAAAATATTATAAGAAGCACCCAGTATATATAATATTACTAATATTAAATCTTTAAATCATATATATAAAAACACACATCCCTTTCCAGACTCCAATCCCTGACCTTAAACATCGCAACAGACTTAAGAGCATCTGCAATGCATGCCCAACTCATGCATTGGGTCTTGTGAAAATGGACTTGGCCAAAAAAAAAACAGGACAGTAGCACTGGAGTTGGTCACAGAAAGTGGTCAGTGCCCAGCTTGGTGGCCAATGGCCGGCACACCTTTTAAGATAAAAAACTCCTGCAGTTGCTCTTACATACATGCATGTTAGGCGTTAAAGTATCTAAAAGTAATAATAAAATGAAAAAGTAAATGTTAAAATACAAAAGCAGGGCATTCATCGTTGGAGTTACTTGCCCAACTATCTTTCCTGCCTGACTTTTGCTTAGGTGTAAGTTCTGTGGGGTCAAAAATTAGGGAATTGGCCAAGCAGCATTGTGGATGCTCTAAGAGCCCGTTTTAACTTTAAGCTGAAAAATGTATGTCTGCGTAATAAGTTAGAAAATGACTTAAAGTTAAAAAAATAAATTTTCAATTTTGGATAAACTACATAAGGGCATCTCCAAGGGGAGAGACCCCTTAGCTATATTATCTATGTGGCATCTATGTGGCACCTTTTAGATAATATCTATAAATTGAGGTACTCCAACCTTCTTTCCCCTTAGCAAAAAATATAGATAATCATATTTGGTCTTCTATATTTGTTGAATCCATAAATCTCTTAGAGCATCTCCAAGGGTGTTATGTATATTTGTTAGCTATAATATAATATATTGATAATTATCTAAAATTATAGCTAAGAGGTTCTAGGTTTACTCCAATGGTATTATGTATAATTATATTATCTAAAATTATACCTAATAGATTTGGAGGTTTTACAAATGTAGCTAGCCCAATTTTAGTTATCTATATTTTTTTGCTAATGGATAATGGTTGGAGTATTGAATTTTTACCTAATATCTAAAATGTGCCACATAGATGCCATGTAGGTGACACATAGATGAATTTAACTAACAGGTTTTACCGTTGGAGATGCTCTTATGTATAATTTTACATAATTATAATTATAGATAACCCCATTGGAGTACATATACCTCCTTTTAACTAAAATTTTACATATTCAATATAGATAATCATTTTACCTAACAATTTTATATTTCACCCTTGGAGATGCTAGTACTTTAGAGTGCATTTTGCAAGATCGCAACCCCATCACAAGGCCAGTTTTACTTGTCAGGGCCCAATAAGCAAGCGGAGGCCATACTAAGAAGCCCAACAAAGAGTTTAGTTTGGGCGAGTGCAGTAGTCTCCTGTTGATCCGCGCGTTGTTGGTGAAAAGAGAGAAATCATAACCCTAGGGTTCCCTCCACTCTTAACTCTTAAGAAAAAGGGAGGCAAAAAAATATATGTACACACACTAATTTATAATACAGCTTCATCTGCCTCTGAAGAAAACACTAAGGATGGCAGAGGATTTGGATGATGGAGAGTTTTGGCTGCCTCCTAAGTTTCTCTCTGACCAAGATGATGATTTGGTAATGGACTTGACTCGTCCTGACTCGGATGTCAGTTTGGCTCACTCCTTTCTCTCGCACAAAAACAACAAGGTGCCTATTTTTACACATTTTCTCTGTTTTCTCTCTTTTTATTATGTGGGATTTTTTTTGGGATTATAATAATGATATTTGTGTTGGTTACAGTGGTCATCGAATTCGCCTCAGTCGACGCTTTGTAATCAAGGGTCCAGCCCTGATTGTACTTCGCCGGTGCTGATAGGTCACAGTCAGATGCCTCCTTGTGGTTTGCTTTATGTGGCTGCAGGGGAGGTTGCTAAATTCAGGCAATTTCAACAACCTAATACTAATAATACCTTTTTAATTACACCACCACCTCCCAATAAGCCACCTCCTGTTTTTGTTCCCGCAAACAACCCGAATCGGGCTAATCAAGTGAGTATTTAAGTCTTCTTCCGCGCTCACCTGTCGTATTATAATTCCTGATAAATGCGAATCTTGTTTATCCTTTTTGGCAGCTGAAGCAACACCACGTAATGAAGCAGCAGCAGGGTAATATTCGGAGGGGTCAGCAACAAATATCTCCTCGCAACAGTGGGGGAAATGCAAGTAATGGCCGTCCACTGGGCTTATCACCTTATGCCTGGCCTACTCTGCATCAGTCCAGGCATCCTCAGCAAAATCAGCAGCAGTATGGTTCAGGGATGAGGGCTGTTTTTCTTCAATACCCGAGCACCAGGGGCGGACCTAGGGGGTGGCTGGGGTTGGCTCCAGCCCTGGTGAAAATTTTGGAGTCCCCTTAGTATATATTCTCCATTATTAACTAAATCCTGGTGTAGCTCAGTTGGTTTGTGGGCTGGAACTAATCGGGGGAGACCCAGGTTCGATTCACAGTTGTTGCGTTTTTATATTTTCCATAACAAAAGTGCAAACTATCCCACAATCCAATCTGGACTCATTTCTCTATCTAACAGTAAACAATCCACTAGATGTATGCTCTTGATGCATTCCTTAGTTATACTGATAAACAAATAAACGCAAGCTCCAATTATTGTTCTTAGGAAATACCATCTTTTATACTCTGATATTTTGCTGCATGGTGTTTTCTGCAGTGCTAATGCAACTTCTCCATGTCTTCCAAGTCGCAAGGATTTAATTTCTGTATTACTGCAGCAAAGGAAATTTTTTGGCGCTCTACAATCTTAATAAATAGATTTATGATCCTCATTATATAGATTTTTCTTCCTGATATCTGAAGCATGTTTCTTAATGAATGCAATGTCATGCTAGTTCACCCAGCCTTTTTGTATCAATGTCTTGGTGCAGGTGCATCATCATACTACTGATGTTGTTATTTAGTTAAGTAATCTTGAGGATGATTTTCACACTGCAAGCTTATTTAGTGTTAATAAATGATTATGGTATAATGTTGTTCACTGTCTTGTTCAGAATTACACACTGGTGTCTTAATACATTATAGCTTCTCAGGGAAACACAATACTTGGTTCAGGTGTAGTCGTAACTCTGGCTTCAAATCATCAGCCCCGGTACTTTCAAAATCCTGCGTCCGCCCCTGCCGAGCACGAAAGGCAAATGTTCGGGTACTGGAGTATTCTTGCCTCGCCCTGTTGGAACACCTAATCAAACTCTCAATAAACCAGGTCTATTATCTTCTCTGTTTGTGATATGTTTTTTTTTTCCACGTTTTGTTATATAAATCAATTTTCACTGTTTTTAACAACATATATTTGGATAGTGGGATTGGGGTCTCATTCTATATTTTCTTCTTGAAATTTCTTTGTAATTTTCCCACTAGATGTAGTTACATTTTTCCTCTGTGTTCTATAATATTTAAGTTTGTGGATTAAGATCGTTCTTGTCTGTTCGTGTCATTTACTGCAGCATGCTCAACTGTTTTAGTGCCAGAAAGAATTGTCCAGGCTTTGAATCTTAACTTAAAAGACGTGGACGCATCCCCCCAACTGCAGAACAAATCTAGAACCAGCAATGCTGCAATTTCCTCTACTGATCATGGTGTGTTTTTTTTTTCTTTTTTTACGCAGTCTCACTGATTCTATCTAAATCTCTAGTGCATTATATTTAGTTGTGCACATTCTACATTTTATTTGATTTCTTTGAACCTTTAGATGCAGCTGGAAAGTACCAAAACCGTGGTCTAGTGGCCGAAACTCAAGCTCAACATAGATGGAATGTGGCAGCTATCAAGCCTCAGGCGGCACCAATAAGCAACGAGGTTCAGCTTCCTCAAGAATGGACTTACTGACTGATTACCTCTATGCTAGTTTTTGTGCCGGTTTGTTCGTTATGGTTTCTAAGAGAACTAATAGGATAGAAATTTAATATGGTAGGTTTCGATAGGTGATGATTTTAGTACAAGTATAGGTGGTTTACTGTTCAGTGAAAAAAGTAGTAGATGATGATGAAAATTTTAGGAAAGGAAGAGGAGGTTTTAGCTTGGTAATTCAAAGGAAAATAAAGAAGAAAAATGCAGTTTGTTATTTTTCTTGGAAGAACAACAATCTAGTATAGTTAGTACTCCTGTGATAAGGATGTTCTTTTGGAGTTATAAGCCTCTGTATTTACTGTCTCTAGTCGTTACTTATCCCATAATTAGGTATGGACTATGGAGGTATGAATAACAGTGTTCATGACTAATGGCGGTTTCTTTTGGAGAAATTAGTCCTCATTTGCCCGTTCACCTCATTTGCCGGAGCTGTCATAAATAATAAGGAAAATGCTAGCTACTCCAAATTGGTTCCAAAAAAATTCTTAAATGCCAAGTGTATCAATTTAATTCGTTATAATAGTATTATAATATTGTTAACTACATTCAATTGTAGGTGTGATAATCTTAAGACTGGATTGTGAATAATTAGGATTTATTACTCCAAAAGTCAGTAAAATATTTGTTGATGAATAAGCATGACATAGAACTACCAACATACAGGTGGAACCAGGATCGATTTGCAGGGGCTGAAAAATGTGTTGGTTCTCGCGCAAAGCGCAAAAAAAAATTTTGTACTTCGGATCCCGCGCGAAGCGCAAATTTTTTTTTTATAGTTCGAAATCATTACTTCATCTTGACTTATATCATATCAAAAGGAATAAGAAAAAATAATTAAAGAACTACCTTTATAAAGTGGTGAATCTCTTATTCTATGAATTTGGATGAAATTGTGTGAAGTTATTGGCTTGGCCAAGGCTTGGAATTCTAAATTTCAAAATTTAACCTAGGTTATTAACAAATATATATAATCATTTTCAAAATTAATCCCGGGCTAAAAAAAAAATTTTACTTAATTTTTTCGGTTCGACCTGGACTAACGCCCGGGTTAGCCCCCTAGTTCCCGTGCCTGCCAACCTATGAACAATTCATAGAAACTGTAAAGAACATAAGCAATTGATTGTGTATCAAGATATGTCGAAATATGGAACGCAGTTTTGAAATTATTACACATTTTATGTTGTGAAGAGAATGTGGTGTAACCATGCGTGTAGATATAAATATAGTACTACTTGCATGGTAAAGATACGATAATAGCGGACGAAACACACATGCTTTTAGGCTATTAGGCTAGCATGTAGACCAGACATTGGTATTGCTTACTTGGGATAATTGCCTGTACTTGTACCACAAGTGAGGGATATAAGAGTAAGTCCAATAGCTCCTTAGAGCATCTCCAAGAGCCTCTTAAATGAGGTTCCTTGGTCTTTTATTTGAAGAAATCACTAAGAGCAAGCTAAAAACCATTTTCAGAGACTCCTTGTGCTTCTTTAAAAAATAAAGATTTTCATCCTCTTCTTCAAAACAAGGAGCTCTTTATTATTTTATTGTATCTCTCTTGAGCATGAATGATTTTTGTATAGTTAATTAATAAAAATGAAGGAGGAGTTGGTTTTAGGAGAATTGTGGGAGACAAATCATAATTTTAGCTCTTAAATTATTAAGAGCTAATTTAATAAAAAAAAAATTGATAAGAGATTCTTATATTCACTCATCTATAGTATATACTATAATATGCAAAATGGGGTATATTTTGTAGTTTGGTTTTGGTTATCCATTTCATTTACGATCGTTGGATCGGTGGCTCAAATAGATGATGATCGTAGGATACAATACTAAAAGTTGTTATAAAAGTAATTATAAAAGTAATAATATACAGAGGTTTAAGATTCGAATCTCGTCAACAACATTTTAATTTAAAATTAATACTAAAAGATGTTACATAGAAAGTATAACGCCTTAGAAATTTCAGAATATTTAATTACTAAAAGTTATTTATTTTATTATTAAATATAAATTATGTGGTGTGTGAATTGGTTGAGGAAGTATTATATTGTGGAATAATATTTGGAGGTCAGATTGATATTTTATATGTGTTATGTAAGCCCGACTATTTTAATTATATTTTTGGGATTTATTTCCTATTTATTTGTGTTATAATTACCTTCTGGGAATTTTATAAAATTCTCGGGATTAGCAGAAATCCTGAAATCTTTTTCATTATTGATTTTATTAGTTTACATGACTTTTAAAAATATTGGGTGGATTCTTTTTAGGTTCAAGGATTTTAAATTGATTTTACGAATTATTTTCCAATTTAATGGTTTAATCTTGTAAAAATCATATTTAATTCGTTTTAAATCCTAAAAATATTTTAAAAATATGTGGGGTATCGTAATTTTTCATTCTATATTTAAGAGTTTTAAAATTTAAAGTTTCATCAAATTTTCCTTGATGTGATTTTTGGAAATTACGTAAATAGTTTATTCGTTATAAAAAAAAATAAATTATTTTACTATAATTACCCAACTACTTTCCCTTTTAATCATCAAATCCCTAAAATCATTTCCCCCAAATCAGACTATAACATAACTCTCTCTCTCGAACTCTCGAGATCTCGGTTCTCTCTCTCAAACATATCTCTCTCCCTCGGCAAGCTGTTTAATCATTGTTCAGTGGAAACCATTTCCGTTGTCACCGTGTTTTGAGTTCGAGTTCTTGCTTTCTTTATTTTGTTCATTCGCTGCCAGCAGATGGGTGTGTGAAGATCGTGTTGTGTGTGTGTGGTTGTTTCAGCAGCTGGGTTGCGTGTTGTAACAGTGATTCCGTGGATAAAGGAAAGGCTAAAGCTGAGGACGTAAAGACGCTTCGGATTCTGTGATTTTCTATTTAAGGCAAGTAAATTGCTTCAATTACCTTTCAAATGAGTTATGATAATAAAAGTCTGATTCATATGCTTATTTAAATTACTCTTGCTATAATTGTTCTGTTAATTTCCCGAAATTGCGAATACCTAATGGTTATACCCCAAATTGATTCTATTGATTGGTTGATTCTTTTAGTGAATTGGTTACATCCATATCCCTTGCAAGCATATTGTTCCACCTTTCTTTCAAGTAAATCGCTTCACTTATATTTCCAGCGAATTATGATTATCATAACTTGATTCTTATGTAATTGATTTATCCTTGATATAATTGCTCTGATAATTTCCATTAATTATGAATATTCAATTGTTATACCCCAGGTTGACTATATCGTTTTTGTTAATCCTTTTTGCGACTTGACTCAAGTCAATACCCCTTTTTGTCATATCGAACTTGTCGATATTTAATTCAGAGATTACCCGACCTTGTTCTATTTGGTGAGATTTGAGATGTTGACCTGGAACGAAAGTGTCCAGGGTGTTTGGCAGTTGAGGTGGTCGATTGTTCCGACACCTGATGTCTAGTTATAGGATTGGACTGTTAGTTTTTAAAAAATGTGGACCGTAAGGGTCGGACCAGATTCGTGGTCAGAAATTATTAAGGCCAATGTGTGCCGTGGATCCATTAAGGACATTGCTGTGTGCGTTTGTCCGGGGTTAGTGCGTGACTGATCAGCAGCCTAACCTTATAATTGTTTTTATTTATAAAATGCATGATAGTCCAATCCGCTTCTATTCTATGATTCAGATAAAAGATGAACCTTTAATTGAGATATATATTGTTGATTGTTAATTCTTAAAAATCTTGCAGACCTATCAGTTGTTGATGTTTTAATTTCATACATATATACTTGCTGAGCGTTTTGGCTCACTTGCTTGCTAATTCTGTTTCCTCAGCTAAGCCAGAAGATGTCTAGAAGAAGTGGCCCGTCGGGTTGGGGTAGTCACCGAGGCAGTCAGAGGGTCGAGGCGGTTGGTTGGGTAGTGACATATATCTTTGTTCATATTATATCTGTATTTGTAGGCAGATTATCATATTTGATGGGTTGTATATTATTTGATTCAGTTCTGGGTTGTAATAGCTATTGATAGTTGTTTCATACAGTGACCTGTGTGCGGTCTGGGTTGTTATGGTTTTATGTTCTTATGGTTTAGTATAACTTGTGCTTGTGGACTGTTTTAGTTATACTTAGTTGCTTGAGCAGGTGATTAGTCCGGTTTATGATTACATCATGCCGAAATTTCTAAAATTTCTCCTATATTAATATTTAATTGAGTATAAATGTTTATTATTATTATTGTGGGCATGTGAGGGTGTTACAGAAAGGTTGAAGGTTCGATTTCCGTCAACAATATATTAATTTAAATTTAATACTAAAAGTTGTTATATACAAAGGTGAAATATTTAAAATATTTAGTAATTACAATATAAATAAATTAAAAAGAAATAAAAGTAACCCGTGCTTTGCACGAGCTATAAGCTAGTAAAAATAATATAAACATATGGTTTTTAGCAAGTTATTACATTGGTTTATGTGTCAAACTCCAATCATGCTCTTTATATTAGCTCTTTACTCATAAATCAACCCCATTATAACCAAAAGTTGTGCAAGAATTGATGAACATGAATAGTTTATTATTAAAATATAAGTTGAGAGCATCTCCAAGAGCCTCTCTACTCTAGTTCTTGACTCAAAAATTGAGGAGAGAGAACAAAAATGTTGCTCCAAGAGACTCTTAGTGACTCTTAAAAATACTAAAAGCTTCTTCTCTCTCCTCTATTCTAAGAGCAACTAGTAGCTCTTATATTTTATTAGTAAAAAATTGATTCTTCTCTCTGCTCTATTGAATGTTTGTACTAGTGGAAATGAAATATGAATAAAATATAAATAAAGAGCAATTATATGGAGTATTGTTGGAGTTGACACACAAATCAATGTAATAACTTGCTAAAGAGCTTAATTATTTATAATATATTTAGGAGTGAAATAGGAGACTCTTGGAGATGCTCTAAGAGCTACTAGTGGCTCTTAAAAGTGAGGAGAGAGAAGAGGTTCTTAGTGTTTTTAAGAGCCACTAAGAGTCTCTTGAAGTAACATTTTCATTCTCTCTCCTCATTTTTTTGATTTAAGACCTAAAGTAGAGAGCCTCTTGGAGATATTCTAAGTTTCTTAAATCTTGACTTATAACCCTTTTGGGATATCTTAAAACAAGTAACTTATAGCTTAAAGTGGATAAGTGTCGTATAAGTAATAAGTAAATTATATTTTATAAGTTATTTAGGTGTTTGGATAACTTTACTTATAAGTTCATGATGTGTTTGGTAAATTGTAACTTATTATTTAATTTTTTTAGAAAATTTTAATTTTTAATACAATAATTTTAATTTATTAATGTAAAATTAAAAGATTAAATAAAAATTACAAATTACTAAAAAAAATTGTCAAAGCATCTAATTCTAGCACGTGTGTCCGGTTATGTATGTTGAAACAATAAAACTTCACATGACAATAAGTTCAAACCTGAAAATACAACTCCCCCAACATAGGGGGTGTTTGGGAGAACTTATTTCCAGAATAAGTCAACTTATTTTAAGACAAAATTAGAGATTCCTAACTTTCCAACTTATTTTCCAACTTATTTTTACAACTTATTGAATCTCAAACATACATTAAATACTTGTACAAAAAAAGATTATCAAAATATAAAATTTTTACCCGAAAATAAGTCAATAAGTCCATAAAAAAGGGAGAGCCAAACACCCCCATATTATTATAACATATAAGTGTCAAAAACAAGCCCGTTCAAACATTTTGCCAAACACTCTCACACACAAAAGTTGAAACGGGTTTTGGCCCATTTCAGTACACTTAATTGTGCAGCCGAACACACACAATGGGCCTGTTTGTTTTAACTTATGTCTGTGGACTTATGTCTTATAAGGCCGTAAGCACTTATTGGGGTGTTTATCAAAATAAATTTTAGCTAAACTTATAACTTATAAGTTCATAAGTTGAATGTTAAGAATTCTTAACTTTCAACTTATAACTTATTCTCGATATACGCATCCTTCAAATCTTCAAAACCATATATCTCTCGATCCATTGATATGTATATATCAAATTTCCCTATTCGTCGAGATCTATCCATTGATATCCATTGTTATATATAAAAAACAAATATTTTGAAAATTATAAAAAAAAGTTAACTTATAAGTTCTGATTTATCCAAACAGTCTACTGATTATAAGTTCTGATTTACCAAACAATCTAATCACTACTCTACTTATCACTTATACGACATAAGTGCTTATAAGTCATAAGCTACTTATTTTAAGATATCCCAAACATACACAATATACAGGGAAGCTGTGCTATCATTGCTCTTTACTCACTTGGGGGACCAATCTAGTGTTTTGATTATTGAATTCAAAATGTAGACACCACTGTATTTTCTTCTCTCATTATTAGCCTTACTGTGACATACAAATCACGTAAATTTAGATATTTTAAACGACAATCTCTTAAAAATGTACAAATATTCAGACTTCAATTTTTCGACAATACCAATCATTCCAATCACAAAACAGGAACAATACCAATAACTTTTTAAGATGAAATTTAATAATGCCCTAAATATTGTCCTAATCAATATTTAGGATATTTAATCACTGTTTGTGTTTCAACAATATCTTAGTGGTGTCTTAAAACACTAGAACATTCATCTCATGTTCTTTTTTCATGGCAGCTCTATATTTATCCTAAATCATATTTAATAATAAAAAATTAACTTCTCTCCTTTTCTATACTTCTCTCTCCTCTCTTTTTTCTCTTCCCTCCAATTCTAATTCAAATATATTATTATTTTAATTTATAAGGCACAAGTATAAGCCATGTTGTTGGAATTGATACACAAAAATCATAACTTAAATCACTATAACACTATATTTTATTATATTTATAGGGCACTAACTAGGACATTGTTGGATTTGCTCTAAGTAAGTGGATGAGCAAAACTCAAATCTAAGATTTGGAATGAGAAGATGTAGGGTCCGTTTGAATTGGGGATTGAGAAGGGTTAGTTGGATCGGGTTCAAATTTAAAAATTCATTTTTGAGAAAATTTTATAAGTAAAGTGTTGGATTTTAGTAGTTTATGAAAGAATTAAAATAGTATTACATATTAAATCCAAAATTCAACATTTTACTTTTAAAATTTTTTCAAAAATGAATTTTTAAATTTGAACCCTACCCAATCCAACCATTCTCAACCCTCAATCTAAACGGACCCCTAAGTTTTATCAAATGAGATATCTCATTGGGTTCACCATCAAAAATTTATTTCAGCAAAATAAATACTCCCTCCGTCCCATTTTATGTGAACCTCTTTCCTTTTTGGTACGTCCCAAAAAGAATGAACATAACATACTTACTATTTTTAAACACTACTTTTCACTATTATACCCACTACTTCTCCACTTTTTTATTAAATAAATACTATTACACCCACTACTTTCCTTCACTATCTCAAATCTATTATTAAATATTGATAGGTCCCACCACTGTACCCACTTTTCAACTAACTTTACTCTATTTCTACTACTTTTTCTTAATCTCCGTGAAAGTCAAACTAGTTCATATAAATTGGGACGGAGGTAGTAATAAAAAAAATAATCTCCCAAAATGAGTGGAGCATAAAGAGAGAATAATGTACTAAACTCTACGTATTAATCTGGGACTATCCATCTACGATTTCTTTTTTTTTTTTTTTTTTGAAACAGATCCATCTACGATTTCTTCTTCAAATTATTCACCGACACGACCTCTTTATTACTGAAATACATTTCTTTTCTTGTCCAAATTCTTTTAAACAAGTATGGTACAGTAGTATCAAAGAATAGCACACATATCTTATCCAAAATAAAGACACACTGTCACACACCAGGCATGTCCAAAAGTGACAATAATAAGCATACACAAATTAACAAACTGAACAGGACTGCCACTGGGACTGGGACTCTGGGAGGAGACAGTTTCCATCACTGTATCAAATGATTATACAGCTAAACCACCCGGCCACCACCCATGCTATAAAGCTCGCCCGGTCCAGTTCTCTATTGGGCCCACCTTCTTTGCATTGGGATTCGAGTCCCCAAAGTGGAATTAGGCTGATAGCGAAAAAGCACAATTCCAGTTATCACAATTCGCAATGTGATTTAAAAATAGTAGTATTACTTCTTTTTAAAGTCGATATTGGGTAGTCTTAAAATAAGCTTCGATCCTCAATTCCAAAACCAAATTTTCAAAGAGTAAAATGACATTTTCATCACTGTACTATTTCCGGAATTGCAATTGCACTACTGTACTACAAATGGACTACTGTACTTTAATGTTTTTAACAAGTTCACTACTGTACTTTAACGTTTTTAACATTTTCACCCTTGGTTTTTATGGCATTTGACTGGCAGGAGTGGTGAACTTGTTAAAAACGTTAAAGTACAATAGTCCGTTTGTAGTACAATAGTGCAATTACAATTCCGAAAATTGTACAGTGGTGAAAATGTCCTTTTACCCAATTTTCAAATACATCTCAATTTCTTTCATAAATTATTTGCTTTCTTAACCCCGTTAGGAAGGAGTCCCATCAAATCATTGACAATGTGTTTTCTTTCGTTTTTATATTATTACTAACTTATAAACCGTGCAACGCACGGTTCTTTTTTCTAATATTTATTATATTATCTTTTTTATTATTTATTTCTTATTAGTTTACCTATCAAATTGATGTTATGAAATTGATATATATATATATATATATATATATATATATATATATAAGATTTTAGTCGTTCAATTTATTATGTATTTTATCTTTAATTCTTAAAACTTGATTTGGATGATTTTATAGCCTACGTGAAATTAAAAAAATAATCTTTAATTTAGTGTTGATTTAACAATTTTCTCCAATTAAAACTATCAAGAAACAAAAGAGAGATGAAATTGACGATTTTTTTATATTGAAAATTCTATTCTATTTAAGAAATCTACTTATATTTTGTTTTGATTATTAAAATAACCTTCTTATTATTTGAAGATAGTTGTACTAACAACAAAATACAGTTTTAATAATATAATAAGTGTAGGAGGGATTTTGTCTAAAAATTTGGTAGTTGGTAGTCTGGTTCTCAGTACGATAAAATAAATAGGAACTGTTATATCTTAAAATAAATAAATAAAAAACGTTGGATCTAGCATAAAAAAATATTTAATATTTTAACATGTAAACTAAAAAGTGTATTTATATTGAAATACGAAAAAGTGTTTGTCAATGATTAAATCATATATAATTAGGTTTTCTATATTGAATAGGATTATTAATGTAGGTATTCTATACTAAATAGGATTAATGTAAAAATTCGTAATTATATTTTTTCTTGAGATTCTTAGCGTTTTCATTAGGATAATAATTGTTAAATCATCACTAAATTAAAGATAATTTTATGAGTTTCGCATGGGCTGTAAAATAATCCAAATCTAATTTGTATATCTCGAGATAGAGCCTAAATAATAAATATGAACCTTTTTTAATATTAATAAATAAATAAATAAAATTCAGTTCTAATACAATCTTTTATATCCTTTTCAGATTATAACTTCTTTTTAAAATTCAATTCTAATACAACCTTTTTAGTTATATCCTTTTTAGATTATAATTTTCTTTTTAATATGATATAATCTTGATCGTCTATTTTTTAAAATATTATATTCGACGGTTGAGATTATTTTGGCGGTACAGTGACCAAACCAAAGTGACCAAACTAAAATTATGGATAATATCCCTCTTACGCTTATTATATACAAGGATATAATTACTAACTTATAATCCGTGCTTCGCATTGGTTTTTTATATAAAATAAATATATATTACAATTATATTTTTATATAATTATTATTTTTAATAATTATTTTAATTTAAATTTAAATAACATATATATATATATATATATATATATATATATATATATATATATATATATATGTATGTATATATACATATTTAATTAATGATATGCATGTTTAAAACTTGAATTATGAAATTTTAAATTAAATGCGACGTTGACGAAATTCGAATCTTGAATGTTTTGTAAAGTAACTTAATCATATAAAATATTTAATCATCAAATCTAGCAGTTCTGATTTTTTTATTAAAAATCTAACGATAATTATTCATTGTATACGAATTTTTATTATATATTTTTATTAATGATTGAAAGGATATGGTGTGATATTTTGGATATATATTAATAATTGCAAAATTATGTTTTAAATTAAAACGTAACATATTTTAATTAGAAAAGAAATATTAATGATTGGAAGATTATGTAAGAACCCCAAATTTTGGATATAATTAAAACTTTTATTAAGTAATGATAAAATGAGGAACAATGATTCCAACAACAAGGTCACCAGCTCTAATGAATGGTGGTTTCAAAGAACAATGATTGTAATGAATGGATATTGCTTTGGACAATGATCCTGATGCATTGGTATATTGTCAGAATAGAGTAATTCGATGGTTGAGGACCTAGATAAGAATAATCTACCATCCAGGAAGGAGCTAATGGATCCTTGAAGAGAAATGAATACGTGCATAGTATTTCCCATACGTGCATAGTATTTCCCGTACGTGCATAGTATTTCCCGTACGTGCATAGTGTTTCCTGTACGTGCATAGTAATTTGGTGGATGAATAGTGACTTTGTAAGTTGGAAAACTTTTCACGCCACCCTATGTACGGGACGTGTTATGGATGTTTCGAAGTCATATTAGTAATACGCGGAGGAAATAAGTGAATGCAGAGACGATCGGAATTCAGAAATTCCAAATTCTTTTTCGGTACAATATTTGACCGAACCGTAAAGAGCCTATCAATACGATCAAGACAAGAGTATTATAATGTTAAGGATTCAAGGATTTTATTTATTAAGTATGATTTGAGGATTTAGAATGAAAACCTTTGAGTTAGAATAACAAGTGTTCTAGAAATCGCTAGAACTTTATAACAAGATTAAGCGATCAAGCAAACGCGAAAGAAATTACGGATTAAATACGTAACGAGATAAAAAAAAACCCTACTTGATCAGCTGGGGTTATATATAAGAATATTTGGTGGAAATGAAATGAAGAAAAGAAATGAGAAAGGAAGTAATGAGGTGGATGGACAAGAAGAAAACAACAAGGCTTCACATCATCAATTTTCCTAACACACCATAAACCTTTGACACTTGTATTAAGAGGAGTATTAGCAGCTATACCCACTTATACATATCACAAATATCATTTGACAACTAGCCAAGCAAACACCACCTCTCCCCCATTTTTCCAGCAGTTGCATTTTCCAGGGCAGGGGTCTTTGCCATTTTTTTTCACCTAGATCTACTCATCTAAAAATCATGAAAAAATTCATGGAGCTTCTACACATCAAGGTGAAGTTGGGGATTTAATTTCATAATTTTTGAAGATCGTTTGGATGGGTAAATAAATTCGAGAAATTCACTGTTTTTCCCCCAAAACCAAGGCACTTCGAATTTTGGAGTTTTAAGATTTCAAAATCCACCTTCCAACCATTGTTTGATCTCCAAATTTTTATGGTGAGTCCTATATTTCATAAAAATGATCTTCTAGAAATCTTAGCTTCAAACTCCATGTTTTCCATTTTCAAATAAATCCTCAAAGATGAGGGTGAATAGTGTTTTCAAGAAACTAACTTTGATTTCTTGGTTTCTTTGGATGATTTAAGCTTTGTTAAAGCCATACAAGGACTATATAAGGGTTATTATAGCTTGTACACTCTCCAAGGAAGGTATAATTCTTAAGAACCCAAGATCTTACTTTGAGTTTTATATATGTTCTTGATGGTTTTAGATTAGTTAAGATTATGGTGTTGTTATATGCATAAAAGCATGATTATGTAGTTAGTAGTGATGATTTAAGAGTTTTGATGATTATGATGGTTAATTGAAACCTTCTTGGACTGGTTAAGATGAAAACCATGTATAGTATGCCCGGTGTGGCTTGGATTGATTGTTATGAATTTTAGAACGTTCGATTTATAGCCGTCGTAATGCCGAATTTTCGTTAGACTATTAAACACCGAGCATCACAGTAGCTATAACTCACTGTACAGCTTCATTTTCTGCCATGATAGGATAGATTATGTTTCAAGCTTCGTTTTGATATAAAGATCGCATGAAACGGACTTACGGTTTAGGATTTATGACCAAATTACTAAAAGTAGTTCGAATCCGTAAACGAAAGTTCGTAACTGTAATTGAACCCTCGTAAACTATGTAACGTCATGGCGAATCTTGGTAAATAAATACTAGAGGTAAAAAGGAAGGCGTGAAAGAAAACCGTATGTCAAAAAGATCATTTTTCGATTTATTAAAAATGTTCGAGTCGAGGTTAAACGCGAACGAACCCCTAAAAGACGACTCTTTTATAACTTCGGTAAAACACTTAGAAAACGGGCGATAAAACTTGGAGTATAATATTGGTTCGTAACGATCAACCTTAGAACTCATATGACTTAAGTATGTCCCAAGTATAAATGCAATGACATGTCGTATTAACGAACGAATGTCGGGTCGGATCAGTGATAAAAGTAATCCACAAAAAGGGGTATAACGAGATAACTCGAGAACGTGTTTCGAATTAAGTATAACTTAACTTTTAATATGTTAAGTGATTAATCCCGAATGCCTTGGCTATTTATAGATCACCAAGCTGAACCGGGACCCGCTACCACTACCCCTTACCGTACTCGACTACCAGGCAAGTTCCAATTCCCTTCTTTTAGGCTGTTGTTGTGATTGAATAAATATATATATATATATGCTGATATACATATGCCATTGCATGCATGCCTACTTTCAAGTTGAAGTGATATACTTGTTCCCTGAATGTTATTGTTGGCTTATAAGCTAGATAGTTATATATCAGTTATAAGCCGATTATTGTAAGACCCTCATAGAAGGGCGTATACATCTTATTAATCAAAAATAGACCGGGAGTCAATATTCCTTGATATATCGAGATTACCTCGGAGGAAAATATTTAAGTAAATATTTTCTATTATTTGGGCGACGAATATTATTTGAATATTCGTTCGAGACTAATTATTTTAACGATCCTTACTTCAAATAATTATTTGAACGTAATCATTCGACGAATAATATTCGTCAATATTCATTCGGAGTCGAATTGATTATCGATTATTATTTCGAATACTCTTCTAAAGATGAGACTACTAAATGAATATTATGTGGACATTCATTTAGAATATTATTTCATTAAATAAATATTACTTTTGAAAATTCATTTAAGGTATTAAGTACTTGATGAATATTATCTTCAATATTCATCTGAAGCTTGATTTACTTATCGAATATTATATCGAATATTCTTTTAAAGCTTGGATTACTAAATGAATATTACTTGATATTCATTTAGGATATTATTTATTAAATGAATATTACTTTATTGATATTCATTTAAATTCCTAATTAATTATGAATATTATTTTGAATATTCATCCAGGGTTCTATTTAATCATCGAATATTATTTTAAATATTTTAAATATTCCTTTCAGATCTTATTGATTAATGAATATTATTTGGAATATTCATTTGAATATTTAATTATGCAATAAATATTCTCTCGATATTTCTTCAAGAATTATTTGAAAAATACTCTGATTAAAGATATTCTTTCATATTCCTGAATATTCTTTAAATATTTTTAATTCAATAAATATTCTCTGAATATTTATTCCATACTTAGAATAACCTCAATAAGGTTTATCTTCTTCGATTATTACGAAAAATATTTCGGAGTCATATTATTATTAATCCTATATCAAGGAAGGTTCTCAGACATCATTCTTCTTTGAGTCTACCTCCTTAATAATAAGGGAACCTTACTTGGAAAATGTTATTTATCTTGTCGACTTCCCGGTCATAAAGTATTCCCTTCACTCGCAACTCGGGTGCTGTTGACTTATTAAGTCGTTGCTTACCTTCTCATCTTTCGAGGGGTAAGATCACTGGAACAAGTTGATATCCGTTACCAAGTAATAGCTTGGGAGTTATTGGTAAATTTTCCTTTCCAACTAGATACGACTACTTTGTGGAGTCTTATCAACAAGTATTATACTTGGGGAAAGGGGGACGAACGTTACATTCAGAATCATGAATTCTATTTGAACTAGGAGTCGTGTAAGAGGCCGAGTAGCGCCGGTCCATCCCCTTTGGCCCAACCGTTGGCCGGGGAGAGCTAGTAAGGCGGTACACAAGTAAAGCCGTCAGTTCTTCCTTCTACCGGTAGTAAATCTAAATTGAGCTGTACGATCTCGACTGATCATCAAGATTGGAACAGCGGGCGCGGTGAATACTCCATCATTGGTTCATCATCCAAATTTATTTATTTCCTGCAACATGATTACTGTTGGCAGAGTTGGAAAAGGGTCATAACTGGAATTGCAACCTTTTCTTGCAAGTTCCTCTTCTTAATAACAATAAGAATATCTCGCTTACTTTGATGTAGCAGATATTTCTACAAACAAATACTTTAAGTTACCTTGTAACTTCATCGTTCATATTATACTGGCATCATTTCCGTAAAGGCATGGCATATGGTTTGAAAGATACTTTTGAACTGTTATACATTATCGTTCAGTCATATATTATTGTTGGTGGGCTATTGCTCACCCTTGCTTTATTATTATATCACAACAACAGCTAGACCAGATGACTCGCACAAGGCGCACTCGACGCGGGCGAGGACGATGAGACTACCAGAGCTGAAGAAGAAGCTATTGGTAGGGTATATTTATTCTTTCAGTACCAAGAATATGGTCTAGTATGCCTTATGTAAATGGATGGCAAAGAGTATGTATTTATATTGAAATTCTTTTGGATTGTAAGAACTCATAATGTGATTAATAAAAATTTGAGTGTTACTCTGATTTCATCTCTGGGACTATAACGGGTGTGTTTTATATTATTGTGTTGGGTTATAGAGACGTAATTTATTTTATGTTAAGGAAAGTTCAAGTGTTGTGGACAGAATTGGAAACCGTAACCACCGGATCCCGGACCCCGGATCTGGGGGTGTTACAGAAGTGGTATCAGAGTGTACGTTATAAACCCCAGAGATGAGGTGACGTTAAAACAATAAATTCAATAAGATAATAAGAACTCTTGCCAAGTTCATAGTCGGACTACTTAATGTAGTGATGACATATAAAACCCTTATGGGAACTCGTAAGTATAATGATAGTAACTTAGCTCGATATCGTATCGACGAGTAAGGTGACTGACCTTGAGGCATACGAGCAACAGCGCGATGATGCTTTATATGCTGAAGATCAGCGGGTAATTCGATGGAGTACCCTACTGGAGACCCGGAAGAGGTTCCAGCAGATAAGGAAAATCCTGTTAGGATGAGGAGCTTACCCATGGGTAATGAGGGTCGCAGCCAGAATGACTGTGATGATTAAGATATGGTGCTCAGAAAAGTGAGTATAAAGAACTGATATATTATTAAGAGATCTGAAGATGCATGTTGAATTCATAGCCGGACTACCAGACGTAGTACCAGCAAGAAAGAAGGATTGGAAGAATTACTTGAGATCTTATACGGAAATAGATGAGAATCCTTAGAGATTTTCATCTTAACAAAGAAAGAGCTAGAGGGATGTATGATTATCAAAGACAGTGATATAGGGCGAGGAGCAGAGTCCCTAGGAATAGTTGAGAAGGAGGCAGTAAGTGCCATATCATTTGATAAATGAATTAGTATGAATATGGTCAGTAATAATTCGCCATGAGAAGGCAGGTGTCGTAGGTTGTAAATTATGGAACCAAATTGAGGTTAATAAGGTGGTTTTATTAAGGAAAATGTTCATTTTATGAATGAATCATTTAGAAAGTAAAGACATTGGGAAGTAATAGAATGATTGGGTAAAAGTTATATAAGGAAGTAGTAAGCAAGACAATGATCTCAGAACCTACCGGAAGATAAGACCAGTGAGTCAAGATGAACTCGTAATGAGACTACTGCCAGAGACTGAGTATAGAGTTAATTCAACTCAGTTAAATGATGAACCAGAAACGTTAGATGCATGTGATTCAGAGGAATATTAAATTCCTTCTTCTCTTTGAATGGATTATAGTAGTTACCTTAAGTTTACTCCGACACGGAATTATAATAGATCAAGTAATACGATCAGCAGTTAAAGAGAAAAATGTGAGAAAATCTTCCTGGAGCTAAAAGGTGAAATTGGTAATGACCAAGAGCTGGCATTGCTTAATGGAAAAAGGAGACTTTGTGCTTCCAATGACGCTTCGCATAAAGGGTTAGGTAGACCGACATTTGGTAGTATTGAATATCAGGACGTTGTGACAGGTTTCAGTTTGAAATTATTGATTCCCTTCTAAGGGATGGATATAATTGATTCCTCTCCAGTGGGTAAACTTCCAATCCGATGATGATTATTTCGTTAACTATGACTGCTTATGATTCCACCTGCTTGGAGGTTCATAGAACTATTCTTCAGGTTTCGAAACTGGTCTCCTTGATGTTACCAGTAGGTGGGTAGATTGATCAAAATTTCCCTGAGTCTGGAAAGGAATTCGGTGAATTTTGGCAAACCTTGTCTTTCTGATAATCAGAGAATGTCATGGAAGAGAGTAGAAACTGGAGCAAACCCTGTGATTTGGGTAAGGTTGCTATAAAATGGGTTAGTAAACGGACCCTGAGCATTACAATCGACGGTAGTGATAATATGATGAAGTGAGATTGGATGAAAACAGGAAATGTAAGTAAGAAACTAGCCGGACGGAGAAACTCCGGGATTGACTTAAGTGAAAAGGCTGTTATGCCAGGAATGGTAAGCTTGCGTGGCACGCGGGATTGATAAGAATAGTTGAAAAGATAAAAGTGGAGGAAAGGTGACCGGAGACGGTGCCGAGTAGTCGATTAAGACTTATATGGAGTAAAGTTTTGGAAAGGTAGAAAGGTATCAAAGAAGAAGGCACTATGCCGGCAATTGCTAGAAAAGTAATGCTATTAGCCAACCCCTAAAATCATATATTTTTATTTTAGTGTGGCCAGTTGAGGCCAAGTCACAACGGACTATAAAGTGACTAGACCAGCAATGAAAAGACAAAGCAGGGTTGCTTCTAAGTAAGCACCGACTGCAAGGGCTTCTGATATAAAGGAAATATTAATGAGATTGTAGGAGTCTTCTACTAAACCCTTTGCAACCCATGTTTTGATGGGGAATTTACTAGACCTTTTTGGGATGGGGTAACCCGTACTAAAGTGACTCATGTGTATATGGTTGTCCAAGATTTTGAGTAAAATGGGAGTATAGTGACTTGAGATGCATGATGTTAGGGTATCATGAATACCATGAACATATTACGACTAAGGGAAGTAAACAACGAAGGTTTATGAAGAGAGTATAGAAATGGTCAGAGATGGATCAGTATGCTGTAGAAATTTTGTCTAAGGCAAGTACATTTGAGAAGAACGATAAGTACTAATAGATTCACGTTGAACTCGACCAATATTTTCCAAAACATCCTTGCTGCCATTACCAAGTTCTGTAAGAGAGGAGATAGGCATACGTTGCCTTTTTGGAAGGCCAAATAGGCTGACAACTATCTGAAAGAAGAGGGTGGCATTAAGCCACCGATCGATTATCAAATGAGAATGATTGAAAAGAGACCTTTATTAAGGATACATGATCTGATTGCCAATTATAAGATGCAAGAATTCATTGATAGTTGAATTAAGGATAGGATATCAATGAATTAAGACAAACCCTGGGGAATGCACAAGGGGTGGCATTAACCCTAATAACGACATTATGACTTCAGATGATATGAGCTGGACTTGCTAAGGCAACAATGACCGGTAAGGATTATTAGAAAAAAAAAAAGAGTTCTGGAAAGAACATAGATAGAATTATTAGAGTATTGATCAATGACATTTTGATATACCCTGTACCCAGAAAATACAGGAGGAAGGATGAGGATGACCTATGAAACCTTACAAGGAAAAAGGTAATATTCCGAACTTCAAAATGGAAGTTTGGTAAGGAATGTATGACATAGTAACAGTAATGCCAGATGAGGCATGTATGAGACCATGAGGAAGTATGGATTGAACCTATAAAGGTTGAGATTATCCTAAGATAAGGAAAGAACTAAGAAGAGAAGTATCCTAAGTAGGATGGGGAATAAACGTGATAAAGTTCCCACGAGTAGGTGGAAGCAATGACTTATGGAGAAAGACTGTTAAATATATTTTTCTTCATCAGCAGAGCTTAAGGGAGAATGCTTTCACCCAAAAATGATGGGAATGAGGTAGAAATGTTTGAATTGGAATATATCCAAGGAACAAGGATTACCAGAAATTATTATTATCAGGAAAGGCCAATGAGGTGGCCGACAGTTTAAGTATAAAGGAATAATTATAAATGTTCATACCGAAGAAACAAAATGATATTTGGAAAGACCTTGAAGGTCATATTGGAGTGGAGGAAGTTACATTCCTTTTGATGATTGTGCAAGAATCGAAGGTAATAATAGTTTAAGTAAAGATTCGATTCCTGATGGAGTCTTAAGCATATTACGTACCTTAGAAGGTCCCGTTTTGAGGCAAACCAGGACCATGGTACAAAATTGATGAAGTAAACCGTTAAGTTTCCAGTCTTTTATGGAAGATGCATAAGTGATAGTTTCATCAACCGGACCTAGCTGCGATACTTGAAACTCTTCTGCAATTCTATCTACTTCATGTTATATCTACATCAAGTTCAGGAAGTGTTTCGTATGGATAAGGAATAGTGATCACTTTGTCTCCCTAAGGGATTTGAAACCCGTAGGGTTAGCTATTAATGCACTACGTAAACAACAAGCGATGGTGATTCTTCTAAGAAAGTAGATGACAATGTAAAGATAAAGACAGTGCTGCCATTGATTAACTAAATGGCATGTTGATGAATGACAAACAAGTTTATGTTAGTGTACTTCTGCGCAAACAAGATAGAGAATATGAGGTTGATGATTCATGATGTTAAAGATATTCCCATGGAAAGAATTAATGAGATTTGGAGGGAAGGGCGGTTGAGCCCGAGACTTATTGGGCCACCTGAGAATTTAAAATGTTCGGACGGTGGTATTCGAGCCAGCCTTACCCCCAAAATTATAGCACGGTCATAACGGGTTTTCATGTGGCCAGGCTACGGCAGTAAAATGCAAATGTTCAACAGATGATAGGAGTATAAGAATGTAGATATACGACCTGGTCCGACTTACGAAAGACAACCTGTGGAAAACCATGGATAGAAAAGAACAAGTAATGAGAAACAAGGTTGGCAGAAGTAGATTATATGAATCTAAGTTAAAGGAATCGGGCCAGATTCATTTCGGAAAGTTTAAATTGAAATAACGTGATGATTATAGAGTAAATGAGACGGAATACCGATAAGGAGGTACCAAGTGCAAAAAGGTGTCTCAATAAAGAGGTGAAGGTGAAAGTAAATAACAGAAGTAAATAAGAATCAGATAATAAGAAGGATGTGATTGATAAAGAAAAGGCTGGGGAAGCAACTATGGAATGAGAAGCAAGGAGTGTTATGAATGGGTTTTCTAATGAATTCTCAGGATGACAACCTGATAGTGTCAATACTATAGTTATGAAAAAGCTAGTAACATGATATGGGATGTCAGTAATAATGATGCCAAGTGAGAAACCTAAGATTTAACCTGAAAGGTTGAAGGATTTCCCGAATGTAAGTATCGCTAAGATTGAACAAGAGTATTTGTCCATAGAATAATGGACAAAGCAGCAAGATATGTTGACACGTGAGATTGCGATCAAATAGTATTGGATATAATTATGATTAATTTCTTCTTTGATAAACCTCTATAGTTCAGAGGTAAATTCTGAGTATGATATTCTACAATCATGGAAGCTTTCTATAATCCTTTAGAACTCTTTTCTCTTCTTCTCTCTTATTCATCTTCTTTATGAATTGAGAAGAACAACCCTTTTTGGAGGGGAGGTACTGCTACGTGACTATCTGTCTATGTGATAGAAGTCTAAGTGGAATGCTATGACTTGTTTAATTGCTTGTCAAGTACTAAAGGCTGGCCCCCTTCTGTACTAACTATGCAATATAACAAATGTTCAATTGATCATAGTGATCTCTCAACAAATCTTTCCACTTCTCTATATTGATCTAGATTGCGAAGATTAAAGCGATCAGGAAATGCACAGTACGAGCGAGGTTACCTCCGAATCGTAGGGTGATAGTGATACCAATGTTACTGCAGGTATCAATAAGGATAAGACTGAGTAAAAGTATAACCCGGATAGTGAGTTGTACGAAAAGTAGCAACGTTGATGGAAAAAGGATAAAGTATGAATTGTAGCACTAGAAGATGTGCTGAGGAAGGGTAGAACGAATAAGAATTGACCGGGAAGCTAAAGAGTGAACGACAGGCAAACGACTCTTTGCTTCCTACCTGATTCCGGGACGGAATCCTTTTAAGGAGGGGAGACTGTAAGAACCCCAAATTTTGGATATAATTAAAACTTTTATTAAGTAATGATAAAATGAGGAACAATGATTCCAACAACAAGGTCACCAGCTCTAATGAATGGTGGTTTCAAAGAACAATGATTGTAATGAATGGATATTGCTTTGGACAATGATCCTGATGCATTGGTATATTGTCAGAATAGAGTAATTCGATGGTTGAGGACCTAGATAAGAATAATCTACCATCCAGGAAGGAGCTAATGGATCCTTGAAGAGAAATGAATACGTGCATAGTATTTCCCATACGTGCATAGTATTTCCCGTACGTGCATAGTATTTCCCGTACGTGCATAGTGTTTCCTGTACGTGCATAGTAATTTGGTGGATGAATAGTGACTTTGTAAGTTGGAAAACTTTTCACGCCACCCTATGTACGGGACGTGTTATGGATGTTTCGAAGTCATATTAGTAATACGCGGAGGAAATAAGTGAATGCAGAGACGATCGGAATTCAGAAATTCCAAATTCTTTTTCGGTACAATATTTGACCGAACCGTAAAGAGCCTATCAATACGATCAAGACAAGAGTATTATAATGTTAAGGATTCAAGGATTTTATTTATTAAGTATGATTTGAGGATTTAGAATGAAAACCTTTGAGTTAGAATAACAAGTGTTCTAGAAATCGCTAGAACTTTATAACAAGATTAAGCGATCAAGCAAACGCGAAAGAAATTACGGATTAAATACGTAACGAGATAAAAAAAACCCTACTTGATCAGCTGGGGTTATATATAAGAATATTTGGTGGAAATGAAATGAAGAAAAGAAATGAGAAAGGAAGTAATGAGGTGGATGGACAAGAAGAAAACAACAAGGCTTCACATCATCAATTTTTCTAACACACCATAAACCTTTGACACTTGTATTAAGAGGAGTATTAGCAGCTATACCCACTTATACATATCACAAATATCATTTGACAACTAGCCAAGCAAACACCACCTCTCCCCCATTTTTCCAGCAGTTGCATTTTCCAGGGCAGGGGTCTTTGCCATTTTTTTTCACCTAGATCTACTCATCTAAAAATCATGAAAAAATTCATGGAGCTTCTACACATCAAGGTGAAGTTGGGGATTTAATTTCATAATTTTTGAAGATCGTTTGGATGGGTAAATAAATTCGAGAAGTTCACTGTTTTTCCCCCAAAACCAAGGCACTTCGAATTTTGGAGTTTTAAGATTTCAAAATCCACCTTCCAACCATTGTTTGATCTCCAAATTTTTATGGTGAGTCCTATATTTCATAAAAATGATCTCCTAGAAATCTTAGCTTCAAACTCCATGTTTTCCATTTTCAAATAAATCCTCAAAGATGAGGGTGAATAGTGTTTTCAAGAAACTAACTTTGATTTCTTGGTTTCTTTGGATGATTTAAGCTTTGTTAAAGCCATACAAGGACTATATAAGGGTTATTATAGCTTGTACACTCTCCAAGGAAGGTATAATTCTTAAGAACCCAAGATCTTACTTTGAGTTTTATATATGTTCTTGATGGTTTTAGATTAGTTAAGATTATGGTGTTGTTATATGCATAAAAGCATGATTATGTAGTTAGTAGTGATGATTTAAGAGTTTTGATGATTATGATGGTTAATTGAAACCTTCTTGGACTGGTTAAGATGAAAACCATGTATAGTATGCCCGGTGTGGCATGGATTGATTGTTATGAATTTTAGAACGTTCGATTTATAGCCGTCGTAATGCCGAATTTTTGTTAGACTATTAAACACCGAGCATCACAGTAGCTATAACTCACTGTACAGCTTCATTTTCTGCCATGATAGGATAGATTATGTTTCAAGCTTCGTTTTGATATAAAGATCGCATGAAACGGACTTACGGTTTAGGATTTATGACCAAATTACTAAAAGTAGTTCGAATCCGTAAACGAAAGTTCGTAACTGTAATTGAACCCTCGTAAACTATGTAACGTCATGGCGAATCTTGGTAAATAAATACTAGAGGTAAAAAGGAAGGCGTGAAAGAAAACCGTATGTCAAAAAGATCATTTTTCGATTTATTAAAAATGTTCGAGTCGAGGTTAAACGCGAACGAACCCCTAAAAGACGACTCTTTTATAACTTCGGTAAAACACTTAGAAAACGGGCGATAAAACTTGGAGTATAATATTGGTTCGTAACGATCAACCTTAGAACTCATATGACTTAAGTATGTCCCAAGTATAAATGCAATGACATGTCGTATTAACGAACGAATGTCGGGTCGGATCAGTGATAAAAGTAATCCACAAAAAGGGGTATAACGAGATAACTCGAGAACGTGTTTCGAATTAAGTATAACTTAACTTTTAATATGTTAAGTGATTAATCCCGAATGCCTTGGCTATTTATAGATCACCAAGCTGAACCGGGACCCGCTACCACTACCCCTTACCGTACTCGACTACCAGGCAAGTTCCAATTCCCTTCTTTTAGGCTGTTGTTGTGATTGAATAAATATATATATATATATGCTGATATACATATGCCATTGCATGCATGCCTACTTTCAAGTTGAAGTGATATACTTGTTCCCTGAATGTTATTGTTGGCTTATAAGCTAGATAGTTATATATCAGTTATAAGCCGATTATTGTAAGACCCTCATAGAAGGGCGTATACATCTTATTAATCAAAAATAGACCGGGAGTCAATATTCCTTGATATATCGAGATTACCTCGGAGGAAAATATTTAAGTAAATATTTTCTATTATTTGGGCGACGAATATTATTTGAATATTCGTTCGAGACTAATTATTTTAACGATCCTTACTTCAAATAATTATTTGAACGTAATCATTCGACGAATAATATTCGTCAATATTCATTCGGAGTCGAATTGATTATCGATTATTATTTCGAATACTCTTCTAAAGATGAGACTACTAAATGAATATTATGTGGACATTCATTTAGAATATTATTTCATTAAATAAATATTACTTTTGAAAATTCATTTAAGGTATTAAGTACTTGATGAATATTATCTTCAATATTCATCTGAAGCTTGATTTACTTATCGAATATTATATCGAATATTCTTTTAAAGCTTGGATTACTAAATGAATATTACTTGATATTCATTTAGGATATTATTTATTAAATGAATATTACTTTATTGATATTCATTTAAATTCCTAATTAATTATGAATATTATTTTGAATATTCATCCAGGGTTCTATTTAATCATCGAATATTATTTTAAATATTTTAAATATTCCTTTCAGGTCTTATTGATTAATGAATATTATTTGGAATATTCATTTGAATATTTAATTATGCAATAAATATTCTCTCGATATTTCTTCAAGAATTATTTGAAAAATACTCTGATTAAAGATATTCTTTCATATTCCTGAATATTCTTTAAATATTTTTAATTCAATAAATATTCTCTGAATATTTATTCCATACTTAGAATAACCTCAATAAGGTTTATCTTCTTCGATTATTACGAAAAATATTTCGGAGTCATATTATTATTAATCCTATATCAAGGAAGGTTCTCAGACATCATTCTTCTTTGAGTCTACCTCCTTAATAATAAGGGAACCTTACTTGGAAAATGTTATTTATCTTGTCGACTTCCCGGTCATAAAGTATTCCCTTCACTCGCAACTCGGGTGCTGTTGACTTATTAAGTCGTTGCTTACCTTCTCATCTTTCGAGGGGTAAGATCACTGGAACAAGTTGATATCCGTTACCAAGTAATAGCTTGGGAGTTATTGGTAAATTTTCCTTTCCAACTAGATACGACTACTTTGTGGAGTCTTATCAACAAGTATTATACTTGGGGAAAGGGGGACGAACGTTACATTCAGAATCATGAATTCTATTTGAACTAGGAGTCGTGTAAGAGGCCGAGTAGCGCCGGTCCATCCCCTTTGGCCCAACCGTTGGCCGGGGAGAGCTAGTAAGGCGGTACACAAGTAAAGCCGTCAGTTCTTCCTTCTACCGGTAGTAAATCTAAATTGAGCTGTACGATCTCGACTGATCATCAAGATTGGAACAGCGGGCGCGGTGAATACTCCATCATTGGTTCATCATCCAAATTTATTTATTTCCTGCAACATGATTACTGTTGGCAGAGTTGGAAAAGGGTCATAACTGGAATTGCAACCTTTTCTTGCAAGTTCCTCTTCTTAATAACAATAAGAATATCTCGCTTACTTTGATGTAGCAGATATTTCTACAAACAAATACTTTAAGTTACCTTGTAACTTCATCGTTCATATTATACTGGCATCATTTCCGTAAAGGCATGGCATATGGTTTGAAAGATACTTTTGAACTGTTATACATTATCGTTCAGTCATATATTATTGTTGGTGGGCTATTGCTCACCCTTGCTTTATTATTATATCACAACAACAGCTAGACCAGATGACTCGCACAAGGCGCACTCGACGCGGGCGAGGACGATGAGACTACCAGAGCTGAAGAAGAAGCTATTGGTAGGGTATATTTATTCTTTCAGTACCAAGAATATGGTCTAGTATGCCTTATGTAAATGGATGGCAAAGAGTATGTATTTATATTGAAATTCTTTTGGATTGTAAGAACTCATAATGTGATTAATAAAAATTTGAGTGTTACTCTGATTTCATCTCTGGGACTATAACGGGTGTGTTTTATATTATTGTGTTGGGTTATAGAGACGTAATTTATTTTATGTTAAGGAAAGTTCAAG
This sequence comes from Saposhnikovia divaricata, assembly GCA_036435485.1. NCBI lineage: Eukaryota > Viridiplantae > Streptophyta > Magnoliopsida > Apiales > Apiaceae > Saposhnikovia > Saposhnikovia divaricata. Next base: position 136,645,076 of record CM071600.1, read on the forward strand.
TGTTGTGGACAGAATTGGAAACCGTAACCACCGGATCCCGGACCCCGGATCTGGGGGTGTTACAGAAGTGGTATCAGAGTGTACGTTATAAACCCCAGAGATGAGGTGACGTTAAAACAATAAATTCAATAAGATAATAAGAACTCTTGCCAAGTTCATAGTCGGACTACTTAATGTAGTGATGACATATAAAACCCTTATGGGAACTCGTAAGTATAATGATAGTAACTTAGCTCGAAAGTAGAATAGGAGTTCAAATTTATAAAAATAAGAGTTCGAATTTATAGAAAAAATATATAAATAAAAGTTCTATTAGAAGTATATAGGTCTTTTAATATATAGAGTATACATATAATTAAATATTTTATAGAAAGTAGATCTTCTTAAATTATATATTTTTTATATAAGTTAATTATACTTCTATTAGAAAATTTATGTATCCATAAATTAATATTATTACCGTAATGAAAAATCTTTGCATTTAATTTTTTTTGATATGTTAACATAACAGAAAGAAATTCCCATGCGGAAGCTATAAATAAATACATGAATATCTATAATGTATAGAAAATATACTATCTATTTTCATCTTTTAAAACTCCATAAATATTAGAAAGTTTAAAGAATTTAAAAATTGGAATTTACTATCTTTATATAATGAAGTTAGAATTTTGGTTTCAAACAAGGGCGGCTCGAAATGTATTTAACGGGAAAGACGGATCACTAGAGAAGATTGTATTAGCTATTAGAATTTGATATTGATGTAATAATTTTTTTATTTTTACGATTCGATTTTATGGAGATAGTATATGTTAAAGTTGGGATTACGGTTTTAACGAAAGACCGGCTCATTAGAAAGAATCGTGTTTAATAAGAAATCGATTCATTAGAGGAGATTATTTAATTATTAAAATTTAATATTAGTATTATAATATAACGTAAAAGTATTATTTTTTTTAAAATTATTGTAACGCCGCTGCGAAGCGCGGTGAAAGGCATATGACTCAGCCTATTTGTAGTTAGAGGATCCTAATCAACTTAAACCAAATTGTAATAAGTAAATATACATATGAACTATCACAGGAATCTCAAGAAGTATTATCTGTCAGAAGAAAGAAGAAAGTCAATCTATAGTTTTGATGTCGTACACTGGAAGACGATTTAGTTATCTGATCAAGCCCTAGTATAGTATTGAAGCGAATGGATTCATTTGAACAGTGACAGAGATTTTTCGAATGATAGTTTGAATGTCAGTTACAGTACAAGAGAATTGAGAGAAGAAATAAACCACAACCTAAAGTCAAAAGTGAAGAAGCATCATTGAAGTTAGTCGTTCATGAACCAGACAGTACATCGAACGTCAACACAAGTAAGTGGTAATTCTTTACTACCTTCAGTGGTTTGTAAGAATTAAATTAATTATTTATTGATTTAATTAAATTCATTTATAATTGATATAAATCATTTAGTTGATTTAATTAAGTGAATTAATTCTAGAAGAATTAATTTATTTATTAAATTAATTATTGTATCAATTAAATGTAAATTGGATAATCATTAATTAATTAAATGAATCAATATGACTTAAAAGGAAAAGGATTGGATTATGTCTTGGTGAAGACAAAATCGGTATGACCTAAATTATGTCTTACCGAGAAGCTTCTGGATTATGTCATACCGACTGAAGATTGCAGTTTAGGTTATACCGAGCAATTTCAGATTATGTCATACCGAGCCAAAATATCCTGATTAAGTCATACCGACCACCTGCCAGCTGTTTTAGGTCATACCGAATTTTTATTAAGTCATACCGACCAGGTTTTTGTCTTAATGGAGGTTTGTGAAAGTCTTCATGAAGAAAAATTAAGTCTTGGAAGCAGATTAAGTCATACTGGAGCAGTTAAATATCCTACAAAAAGATAGCAAGACTTGTTGCTGATATAAAAGAACCAAAGACAGCAGATTATGTCATAACTGAAAAACATAGCAGAATATAATTCCATCCAGCAGATTTTCTCTCAAGAAACTCAAGAACACCAAAGCCTAAACAATTCCTAGAAATTCAAGTTCTTCATCTTTGTAATATTTTATCCGATAGAACTTGATTACTTGTGATTCTTGTACTATTAGCGAATTAAGTTTCCTAGTTCTTATCTTGATCATTATTAACTAAATTAAAAAAATTCATGTCGAATTTTCTAATTAGTTATTAACATCTTGATAAGTTGTTATACTAATTTTGTAACACCGTATCAAGTTAATATACAGTTATATTCAACTTGAAAAATTGTATTAAGTAATTCCGCACAAATTTGTTTTTGCTAAAATATTATCCAAAGGACAAATTTCAATAAAAAGGTAAAGATTGTATTCAAACCCCCCCTTCTACAATCTTATCGGACCTAACAATTTGTATCAGAGCCGATTGATTGATACACAAATCAAAGATCCATTTTACTCGATTAAAAATCATCCCCGAATTTTTTAACTCTCTTAAAAAATTCATCATGTCTTCTAAAGTTGGAACTGTGAAAATTCCCATATATGACAAAAACAGTTATGATATGTGGAAGAACAAAATGTTAATGTTCCTCGAGGTTGCAAATCCTAAATACATGAAAGTCTTATCAGAAGGACCAATAATACCTTTTGGATTAATTCCTGAAGTTGTTACTGATGGAAAAGTTGTTGCCCCTGCAAGGTTTGTACACAAAGATTCTTCTGAATACGCTCTTGTTGAAAGAGAGGAAGCTGGACTTGACATTAATTTAAGACTGATCTTAATAGATTCTCTAGACTCTGTAATGTACAGTCATGTGATTAACTGCAAGACTGCAAAGCACATGTGGGAAACCATTGAAACTGTGAATGAAGGAACAGAGGAAGTTAGGGAGAATCGTCTAGAAATTCTGACATCTGAGTATGAACACTTTCGATCAGCATCCAATGAAAATATTCAAGATGTGTTTGAAAGATATAACAAACTTGTCAACAATTTACAGATGCATGGCAAGTACTACACTCAGAAAGAGATCAACAGAAAATTTCTACTGTCAATGCCTGTTCATCTAGAACATAGGATTACAGCTATCAGAGAGTCGAGGAATCTAAGTGAAATTACTGTAGAAAGACTCTTTGGCGTTTTAAAAACCTATGAACTGGAACAATCTCAACAAAAGGAGATTTATGGAAAAGGAAGAGTTGCTAATACTTCTACAGCTCTTATTGTTGAGAACAAAAAGGAAGTGGAAGATAAGGTTGTTCAATCTTATAGTGTTGACAGTGGCAAGCTTGAAGTTGAAGTTGGTCAAACGAATGTTAGTCCAGATGAAGGAGACTTCTATTCGTTAGAAGAGCTAGATCAGTTGGAAGATGAGTCCATGGCTTTGTTGGTAAGGAAATTCAGTAACTTCAGATTCAGGAAGAATCCCAAGTTCAGGTACAAATCTAACTATAACAGGTTCCAGAGAGGAGGTTCTTCATCCTCAAGTAACAGAGGAGGTTACAAAACTGGAACAGTTGAAAGAAGTAAAATTAGATGCTACAACTGTAATGAACTTGGACATTTCGCTACTGAATGTCAGAAGCCAAAACAAAACCAAAGAAAAGACTTTGGATCTGAGAAGAAGAAGACAGGTAAAGCCTATGTGGCTGCTGGAAAAAGTTGGGATGATACAGACTCTGAAAAAGAAGAGTATGGCAATCTTGCCCTGATGGCAAAATCTGATAACTCCAGTGGTACTTCATCTGAGGTATCATGTTCTGAAAGTCAATATATTTATCAACTTAGTGATTCACTAGGTTATGCTAATAGAGAGATTGAAAGGATCAATTTGTTAAATACAGATCTTAGAAATCAATTATCAGAATTACACGATGTACAAAATTGTCATGATAAAAAAAAATCAAAAATAAGAATTCTAAAAGAACTTGAGAGGTCTCTAGCGTTGATAGTGGTTCAACAACGTGAGACAATAGCTGAACTAGAAATAAAGGTTAGTGCTACTTCTAATTCATGTAAAGTGGCTAAAGAGTTGTTTAACCAACAAGCTATTAATCAAACCGTAGGAATTGGGTTTGATTATAATGAAGCTATTGGACAAACAAGCATTATTACCCCTAATCGTGTCAGTGCTGTAGAAAGGGGTATACCAATAGTGCTTAAGGGTGTTAGTAACCCACTCTTTAAGACATCCATAGCAGAACCTTTGGATACAACATCTTTAATCATTAAGGAAGAGATGCGCGTTGAGGATGTAGCTAATGGCGTAGTCTTAGAAAGTAATCAAGTTGTTAAAAATGATGAAGATAGAAAGTCTGTGTTTAAGAAAACAGAAAGAGCTGGTGAGTCTACTAGTTCCTTGAAAACTAGTAGTAGAATTAACAACATGAATAAATGCAACAACACATCTACCATGCATGCTATTCCTGTTATTGATACTGCTCATAAGAAATGCAATGCTGTTAATTGCATGTCTTGTGCTTTTAATATAATGTCTGCTTACTTTAACGGTAATCATGCATGTGTTGATAAGAATGCTCCTAGACAACATATGAGCAGAAATAATCATGTTAGATCCAGGACTGTAAACCCACCTAATCCTAAGACTAGGACTCCAAGTCCTCCTAAGGATATGGTAAAGACATGGTTACCCAAGCTGAAACCAAAACAAGTTAAAGCTGTTTACAGGGTTAAATGTCCAGTACCTGAAGAAAATATTGTTAAAATAAAAAGTGTTGCTTTGCCTGATAAAGGCCAATTCTTTAAGTACTCTGGACCCAATAAAATTTGGGTTTCGAAGAAAGTTTAACCAATTTGTCATTGCAGGGTTTAAAACAGGTTGAACGAGTCATGTGGATTCTGGACAGTGGATGTTCAAGGCATATGACTGGAGATAGAGCCCTGCTGACAAATGTAGTGGAGAAGGCCGGCCCAGTCGTTACCTTTGGAGATAACAGCAAAGGTAAAACTGATAGATATGGCAGATTAGAAGCTGGAAATGTTATCGTTGAAGATGTCTCTTTTGTGAACGGCCTTGAGCACAATTTGCTCAGTATTAGTCAATTCTGTGACAAAGGTTATGAAGTTCATTTCAACAAGAAGAATTGTCTAATATCACACAAGAGAAATGAAAGGCCGCAGTTGACTGGAGTAAGAAAAGGAAACTTGTACATAGCCAATATGAACTCTGGAAGCACATAAGAAATTAGATGTTTTTATTCAAAGGCATCCACTGATGAAAGTTGGTTATGGCACAAGAAACTTTCTCACCTAAACTTCAAAACAATGAATTCTCTAGTTAAAAGAGAATTGGTGAGAGGTTTACCTTCGATTGAATTTACTCAGGAAGGTCTATGTGATGCTTGTCAAAAAGGAAAGTTAAAAAGGGCAACTCACAGGAGCATTAACACATCATCAATAACTGAACCATTACAACTTCTCCATATGGATTTGTTTGGTCCAGTTAGTGTGATGTCCATGTCAAGAAAAAGATATGCTCTAGTGATTGTTGATGATTTCTCAAAATTCACATGGGTACTATTTCTGAACTCAAAAGATGAAACTCCATAACTGGTAGTTGATCACGTTAAGTTAATTGAGCTGGACTCTAATCATCCAGTAAGAGCTATAAGGTCAGACAACGGAACTGAATTCAAGAATGCAAATGACTTTTGCACTGAAAAGGGTATAACTAGACAGTACTCGGCTCCCAGAACTCCTCAGCAAAATGAGGTAGTTGAAAGAAAGAATAGAACCTTGATTGAAGCTACACGTACTATGCTAAGTGAATCAAGGCTTCCATTGAGCTTTTGGGCTGAAGCTGTCAACACTGCATGCTATACCCAGAATCGAACACTTATCAATAAAGACTTAATGAAGACACCATATGAAGCTCTACATGACAAGAAACCAACTCTCAAGTACTTCCATGTATTTGGGACAAAATGCTTTGTGCTGAAAGAAGGAGATGATCAAGGTGGTAAATTTGAAGAAAAAGCACATGAAGCAATATTTATTGGTTATACTAGAAGAGCCTACAAGGTGTATCTTATTGATCAACAGAAAACTATGGAAAGTGTCAATGTTACATTTGATGACACAAAACTCCCAAGTATCCAAAATGAAGATCCATCTGAAAAGCTTAAGTTTGATGACATGTCAGACTCAGATTCAGATGATGACAATCAACCTGACGTTGTTGCTGATAATAATAATCCAAATGTTGGTGGTAATGATCAAGGTGATGCTGGTGAAAACAATGATAATTTTCAAGACACCACTGATACTCTTGAACCATCAACAAGTCAAACTAGCAACAACTCAGGGGGAGATAATGAAGGGTCAACAAGTCATACTCAACATCATACTGAAGATCAAGGCGAATCATCAAGATCAATTCTTCCCAGAAAAACTGTTTGGAATAGAGCTCATCCTTTTGAGCTGATCCTTGGTGATCCAGATGTTGGTGTGAAAACAAGAAGAGCTTATCAGAATCAATGTAACTGTTCTGGGTTCCTGTCTGTCATGGAACCTAAGAAAGTAGAAGAAGATCTATCTGATCCTGATTGGGTGATTGCTATGCAAGATGAACTCAATCAATTTAAGCAACTAGAAGTATGGAAGCTGGTACCTAGACCTAAAGATAGAAAAGTGGTGGACACAAGATGGGTATTCAGAAACAAACTAGATGAAGATGGCACTGTGATAAGAAACAAAGCAAGACTGGTAGCTAAAGGTTATTCTCAAGCTGAAGGCATTGATTATGACGAGACCTATGCTCCTGTGGCAAGACTTGAGGCCATCAGAATATTCCTGGCATTTGCATCCTATTCAAGATTCAAAGTTTATCAAATGGATGTCAAGAGTGCCTTTCTGAATGGTAAGCTAGATGAAGAAGTGTATGTAGAACAGCCCCCTGGTTTTGAAGATCAAGATCATCTGGACTATGTCTACTTTCTTTACAAAGCTATCTATGGTCTTAAGCAAGCCCCAAGAAAATGGTATGACACTCTCTCTGAATTTCTATTAGAAAATGGTTTTATAAGAGGTGTCATAGACAAAACGCTCTTCACTAAAAGACATAAGAATGATATAATACTAGTCCAAGTCTATGTGGACGATATTATATTTGGGTCTACTAATGAGCTTCTATGCAAGAAGTTTTCTAAGTTAATGCAGGGTAGGTTTGAAATGAGCATGTTGGGAGAACTGAAATTCTTTCTTGGATTACAAATAAGTCAGAGACAAGATGGAATATTTATTTGTCAATCCAAGTACATCAAGGAGCTCCTCAAGAAATATCACATGGAGGAGTGCTCATCAGCAAAGACACCATCAACTATAGCTGTCAAAATTGGTTTATGTGAAAGTTCTGCCAAGGTAGATATCACAGGCTATAGAGATTGGCTCATTGCTTTACCTAACTGCTAGTAGACCAGATATAATGTTTGCCACATGCTTGTATGCAAGGTTCCAAGCGAACCCTAGAGAAATCCATCTCACTGCTGTCAAAAGAATCTTAAGATATCTAAAGGGTACGCCTAATTTAGGCATCTGGTACCCTAATGAATCTGGTTTTACTTTAATTGGATACACAGATTCTGACTATGCAGGAAGTGTTATAGACAGGAAAAGTACATCTGGGAGTTGTCAATACCTAGGTGGAAGATTGGTTTCCTGGTTCAGTAAGAAACAACAAACAGTTTCCAACTCTACAGCCGAAGCTGAATATATAGCTGCTGGAAGCTGTTGTGCTCAGATCTTATGGATTAGGAATCAATTAATGGACTATGGCATTGTATTGGAAAATATCCCTATTTTATGTGATAATACAAGTGTCATAGCAATCGCCAGCAATCCTGTGCAGCACTCAAGGACAAAGCACATTGGCATAAGGTATCATTTTATAAGAGAGCATGTAATGAATGGTAAAGTGCAACTACTATTTGTAGGCTCTGGAGATCAAACTGCAGATATTTTTACTAAGTCGCTTAATGAATCCTCATTCACTAATATTGTTAGTGAATTGGGTATGTTAAACAGTCCTAGTAATTAATACTGTTAATATCTGAAATTTGATCTTTAATAATTTTGCAAGTGATTATTCTGTGAATATTTGTTGTTTGATATCATTTGTATAATTATTTTACCAACTGATTTTCTTGCTTGTTTAGTTATTTTTCACTCCGTTTATTCATATTATTTAATACTTCATATTTCTGTATTTTTAGAATATTTGTAGATATTTATTTCTATTTTAATAATTAATTTATCATATGTTTTGTAGTGTTTTTCCTGTTAATATTGCTTTGTTTTCGTTAATAGAATAGCATATGGTATTTATAATTATTTTTATTATTTGTTTAATTTTCTATAATATTTTTATTATTTTTATAAGTTAATTGTATATTTTTGTGTGTTTATTTGAATTATTTGTATATATTTTAATTTATTTTAATAAGGATATGTCTTAAATTAAATCAGAATAATAATAGGTCTTATTAATAAGTCTATTATATTTAATAAGTCTTAATTATGTTAAGTCTTATTGGAATAATTCTGTTTTTTAATTATAAGTCTTAATTAGTTTAGGTCTTATTAGTTTTAAAAATTTATATTCGGTATGACATAACCAGGTTAAGTCTTACCGATCATTAAGTCATATTCAGTATTAGCTTTAATTAGGTCATAATCAGTATCTATGTATATTAAGTCATAATAGAGTCAGTTTTTATATTTAAGTCATAACGAGTCTTAGTTCTATTTTATTAAGTCATAATCAAGTTATGTCATATTCAGTGTTTAGAATATATATTAGAATTAAGTCATATTTCAGTTTATTTCTTTCTCTCAAGTTAAGTCATAGAGAACACTAAAGATACACACATATATACACACGCATATACGATCGTTCATGCCCAATTTTTGTCTCGAATCTTGTTGATAATCACGATCTAATCACATAAGTCGACTCCTTGTCTGATTATCTACATTTTAAGTGCTTAAACTCGCATTTTCGTTCGATTTTGAAGAATTTTGAAATCGAAAATCACAAAATACGATTTGTTTTTCAGAAAAACTGGGTTCGAATCTTAGAAATCTAAAAATATACTTGTGTTCGTGTGTGTAAGGAGATTGTTGTGTGAATTTTTCAGAATTTTTTAACAACTTTTAATTTTCTCGAATTTTTAATTATTTATTAATTCGAAAAATTAATTTTTAATTCATTATTTTATAAAATCTGAAATTTTCAAAGAAATTAAATCTTGATTAAAATGGCTGATCGATTTGAAATTATTAAACATAATTTAATCGGTTATTTTGATCCAGAAAAATGTTCACTTGAAGGTTTTCGACCGTGGATTCGATTTTTAAACGATAATTCACTAGTTCGCAATGCTTTGAGCTTAGATGCACCCTTAAAAATTGAACCTTTGCGAATCATGTGTACTACTGCTGTCATTTCCAATGACAACAGATCGTTTGTCTTCTCTGTCGGAGACAATCAGTACACAGTGGATGAAAATGTTATAAATACGGTCTTAAACTTTCCTAGTGACAATTTCGAAGAATTACCATCAGAACAAGAATTGATAAATTTTTTGAATGGTATATTCTACCAAGACAGACCTGATCAAACTGTCTGGAATAAAAAGCACCTCGTTCAGGAATGGGACTATCTGTTTGACACCTTAGCTAAAGTCTTTGCCAATTCTACTAAAGGAAACTTCGGGGTATTACCGTCCTTCATGCAGCATATTGGATATGCAGTTGCACACAACCGAAGAATTAATATTGGTAGACTACTGTGTGTTCCGATGGTTAGAAGAATTATTAATGCAAAGAGGAATTTTGATCATGGAGAAAAAGTATCATGCTATTATCCAAGATTTCTGTCATTGATTTTTAATCATCTAGTGGAACTAGAAAACCAAGCCCAATTCCTGAATGGAGAATCACTGGCGTCAGGTAAACCTTCTACCAGATTGTTCACTAAGTACAGCAACAAGCCTAAATTCACAAATATACCTGTAGTTGTCACCCAATACATGTCAAACTATATACAACTACCTGTCATTGAACCTGTACCAGAACCTGAACAACCTGAACAAAACCCTGAACCACCAGTGGAAAACATACTTGTTGAACATGAAGATCAAGGCAATCAACAAGTTGAACCTGGTCAACAAATTGTTCCTCAGCCACCTGCACTTGCTGTTGAACATTCAGTGGAAGAAACTGCATCTGTCCCTGAACCTGAATTAAATCAACCAATCTTATCAGAGACTATCGCAGAATCAGCTGACCAGGTATTGTCTTTTGTTCCTCAAACTATTTCTACTTCTCAATCTATTTCTGGAACCCAAGTGGTTGATAGGGCTGACCAAGGGATTGTAAGACCGCAATCTCTAACCCCGGTCATAGAGCCAAACACTGAATCTACATCACTTAAAACCTTTCACTCCAGAAAGAAAATTCCCTTTCAAAGAACAAAGAAAAGAAGAAATATAATGAGTGAACCCACAGCTCTGCCTCTACAAAAGAAAAGTAGAACTGATTCAGAGGCAACTGTAAGCCCATCCGTATCTTCCCAACAAGATATGGACGTTGATATGGCCATGCAACAGTTACTAGGATCATCCTCTCAACAGGTTGATACTATTGAAATTCGCCATAGGGCCATGGCATCCTGTAATGTGTCAAGCACAACACCTTTGTTATTACTAACAATGGGAGAACAGATAGATTATGATGCAAATAGGGACACATTGACAGGAGAGCACATTGAGTCTGAAACAGTGCCTACCATAGTTACGGTAGAAGAGTCTTCACAGACTTCTGAGGGAAATCTTGGTTCCTTGCCAACTTTAATGGAACCATCATCTCCCCTCCTAGGAGAAACATTCCTAGATCCCTCAAGGGAGTTTCCACTCGCAGTTTCGACTGAAGAAAGTGGAAGGCAACTTGATCAATCTACTACTGAAGCAATTCAGATTACAAATCCAAATGTACAAGTAGAATTGATTGAGGACAGGGATTTGCGAACTCCCATTGCACCACCACTGACCTTCCCAGAGGAGGCTAAGGTGATTTTAACTGCAGGTACCATTTCTGGAAAAGCTAAGGAAATTAAGAGGAGTGATGTGAGGATTACCACAAAATTGAGTGATACACATGCACATCAGGTGAGTGAAATTCAGAGTGAAACTCAGGTGAGTGCACACACAGACACATACACTCTCTCATTGTTACAAAAAATACAAGATCTGGAAAGGGAACTAGAAGCAAGTAAAGCTGAAGCTAGATTACTTCGAGCACAAGTGGATAAACAGTCTTCTCCATCCACCTCTGTTGATAATCAGCTTACTTCGATAAAGGGTGACATCAACAACTTGAAGACATTCTTCACTAATAAAATCAAAACTCTCGAACTTTCTCATGAAAAAGCTCTTGATGATTCTGGTGAGGTCACGGTGGCACAAGACAAAATTATTGCTGAAATCTCCAACAAGGTTGACAATCTACAGGAAGAAGTGCATGAAAATCAGCGTTCTACTGATTTTCGACTAGATCAAATTGAGAAGCAAAATGCACATCAAGCTAAAGGATTAAGCCATTTATTTCATCTGATCAGTCAATATCGTACACCAACTACTGAAGAAAGAGAATTCTTTGCAAGAACAGATGGTGATGATGATGAACGAGATCCTGAAGGTGGTGCAACTGATAAAACTGTAGAGGATTCCTCAACTAAGGGGGAGAAATCACAACAGGCACAAAAATCACAAGGTGGTGAGAAAGGACAAGGAGAGAAAGGAGGTAAATCTGATACAGACAGTGAAGACAGGAGGAATAAGGGGAAGAAGAAAGTTGTTACAGATGATCAAGTCACGGGTGAACCAGGTAATCTTGATGTTTTTGATGACTTTGATTTTTCTGATGAAGGTGAGAAATTACCTGAACCAGATTTAAGTCACTGGGAAGAAGAAGAACCAGTGATATCTGAATATGAAGCTCAACAAGCAGAGAAAGAATCTGAAGAATTATTTGCTCAGAGGGAAGCTAATTTGCTGATGAGAGAAGAAAAGCTTCAAAAGTCATTAGAGCAAATTGCACGAAATGAAGAACTTCAGAAAGCTGAACAGCAAGCATTACAACGATTACATGCTATAAATGTTGAGAAGAGAAAGACATATATCAGACTAAAGAGCGGTGACAAATGGGAACGTGCTCAAAAAGCAATTGATTCACCTCAGGGTTCTGATTATGAAGATCGTCGTCTTGGAGAAATTCTCGAGGAATTCAAACTGGCAAATCCAATTCATGATATGTATATAAAGGCCTTAAAGGTAGAAGTCATCAGGATAACTACTGCATTTGAACCCAAATCTGATGAGCTGGTAATATTTGTGGATTGTCATAATGTTGGAACTTTCAGAGTATATATTCAGTTTTTTTATGACAGATCGCTGACAGAGATTTGGGTACTTAGGCCTAAGGTGAGAACATCTTCTGAGCTAGGTGTGTTGTTACATGAGAAGTTCAAAGAATTTGCTGAAAGAGCTGGACCAGAAGTGATTAAGGATCCTCCACAAGTAAAATTTCTTAAGGGAGAGGTACTTCATTCAATCAATCTTCAGACAGATGAGTTATATGAACATCATGCAAAACACTTGGTATATGCTGAATATGCTCTCAGAAATCATGGATTCTTGACTGAAGAAAAGGTAATAGCTGCAGATCACATTCGATCCTATGCACAAACGAATATAAAAGATTACAAGAAATTTCAAGGTGAACTGAGAAAGAAGCTTGGAATTCCTTTAGTCTTACCTCAAGGATTGTCATCAAGAAGAGAGCGTCTTGTTGATTCTGATTTACACATGAAACTTCAAGTCACAGATGAGCCAGAAGAAGGAGAATTTAGACGAGAAGACAGTAATTGAAGATCAGCTCTACGTGTATTATCTTTAGAGCTAGATAGGTCAAGATAGGAATATGTTAAATATGATCAAGCTAAAGGATCATCTATCTTGTATTTATCATTTTGTTTGAATCTGGAAATGTTTAATATAAACCAGAACTTTTTTTTCATATTTACTTCGTATTTAAAGTTTTATCTTTCATTTGGTTAAGTTGGATTAGTTGAGGTATCCTCTAGGAATTTGCTTGTTATTGTCTAACAAACAAATAGGGGGAGATTGAAAGGCTTATGACTCAGCCTATTTGTAGTTAGAGGATCCTAATCAACTTAGACCAAATTGTAATAAGTAAATATACATATGAACTGTCACAGGAATCTCAAGAAGTATTATCTGTCAGAAGAAAGAAGAAAGTCAATCTATAGTTTTGATGTCGTACACTGGAAGACGATTCAGTTATCTGATCAAGCTCCAGTATAGCATTGAAGCGAATGGATTCATTTGAACAGTGACAGAGATTTTTCGAATGATAGTTTGAATGTCAGTTACAGTACAAGAGAATTGAGAGAAGAAATAAACCACAACCTAAAGTCAAAAGTGAAGAAGCATCATTGAAGTTAGTCGTTCATGAACCAGACAGTACATCGAATGTCAACACAAGTAAGTGGTAATTCTTTACTACCTTCAGTGGTTTGTAAGAATTAAATTAATTATTTATTGATTTAATTAAATTCATTTATAATTGATATAAATCATTTAGTTGATTTAATTAAGTGAATTAATTCTAGAAGAATTAATTTATTTATTAAATTAATTATTGTATCAATTAAATGTGAATTGGATAATCATTAATTAATTAAATGGATCAATATGACTTAAAAGGAAAAGGATTGGATTATGTCTTGGTGAAGACAAAATCGGTATGACCTAAATTATGTCTTACCGAGAAGCTTCTGGATTATGTCATACCGACTGAAGATTGCAGTTTAGGTTATACCGAGCAATTTCAGATTATGACATACCGAGCCAAAATATCCTGATTAAGTCATACCGACCACCTGACAGCTGTTTTAGGTCATACCGAATTTTTATTAAGTCATACCGACCAGGTTTATGTCTTAATGGAGGTTTGTGTAAGTCTTAATGAAGAAAAATTAAGTCTTGGAAGTAGATTAAGTCATACTGGAGCAGTTAAATATCCTATAAAAAGATAGCAAGACTTGTTGCTGATATAAAAGAACCAAAGACAGCAGATTATGTCATAACTGAAAAACACAGCAGAATATAATTCCATCCAGCAGATTTTCTCTCAAGAAACTCAAGAACACCAAAGCCTAAACAATTCCTAGAAATTCAAGTTCTTCATCTTTGTAATATTCTATCCGATGGAACTTGATTACTTGTGATTCTTGTACTACTAGCGAATTAAGTTTCCTAGTTCTTATCTTGATCATTATTAACTAAATTAGAAAAGTTCATGTCGAATTTTCTAATTAGTTATTAACATCTTGATAAGTTGTTATACTGATTTTGTAACACCGTATCAAGTTAATATACAGTTATATTCAACTTGAAAATTTGTGTTAAGTAATTCCGCACAAATTTCTTTTTGCTAAAATATTATCTAAAGGACAAATTTCGATAAAAAGGTAAAGATTGTATTCAACCCCCCCTTCTACAATCTTATCGGACCTAACACGCGGCTTTATCGACTAGTTATGTATATTTTAGGTGTGTATAAAGGATAATATGTGCACTTAACAGTAAACGTCTTTTAAATTGATTACAAGACGCGATATTTTAGCTATTTGCTATATTTTATTTAATACTACAATTATGTTTTTATATAATTATTATTTTAATAATTTTTTAATTTTAATTAGAAAGGAAATATTAATGATTTGAAGATATGGCACGATTGATATTTTTATAAAAGGTAATATCTTCAACTAAAAGTAAATGTGAAAATGACAATGGATAATTATCATTAACTATATTATGTCATTATTTATTTTAATAATTAGAATAACCAAATCGACAAAGCTTCAATTTTTCAGCTTTAATATATTAGTATAGATTAGCTTATAACTCATATGAGCATGAATTTTTTAATAATTATTTGTTAAAATTTGTGTATTAATATATAATTAAATGCATTTATTAAAATATAAGTGGATATATAACCCCTACAATGTAAGTTTTTTTTTTATATTTTATTAATGATTGTTAAATATAGTTAATAATATTTTTGGTTGTATATATGTAAGATAACAATAATTATTATTTTTGAATTTATTTACGAAAATTATTACTTTTCAATTAAAAGGTATATTTTAATTAGAACGATAATATGTGTTTTAATAAGAAAATGCAATATTAAGAATAAGAAAAAAAATTAGTATGACTGGTATTTTTAGGTGTGCTCATTAAAGGTAATATGTTAATTAAAAATAATGAGTTTTAATAGAAGAGATAATTTATTAATTATTATTATTCATATTATTTTATTATTTAGAATTTTATTCAAATAAATATCCAATTAAAATAATTTGATTACCATGAAAATTTGTATTAAAAAGATCACCTATCTATGTCATGCCCCCAAATCCGGGGTCAAGATTTGGTGCCACAAACCAATACAATCAAATATATAACTTGATTATATAACGACCCCTCACCGAGGATCGATCTCAGGTTATGGTATGAAACAAGAATCTAAATTTCAACATTAATCTAACCACTATACCTTTTATCCGCAGCATAGTCCATTACCATATGCATCCAGGCTGACTCTGAAATCTATTCTTCATAAAATGCCTCACCGCTCTTATTCGAATTGTAATACGTAGGTATCCAACTCCTTAACCCTAACTGAAAGGGAAAGGTAAAACAAAGCAACAATGAGCCAACAATGCTCAACAAGTTAATAATATAGTGAAACAACAATATCACGATAGTTCATTGATGAACAATATCAATGAGCAATTTATCTCAAGGAAAGAATTCAATTTCCATCATAGGATTAAACTTTCCATTTTCTTTAACCATATCTTTCTCTCAAAACATTTCTTTCCTTTAAACCATTCTATCATCAAAACATACTTTTCATAAAACTTTTTTTTTAAAAAAAAAACATTTAAGTTGATTTTTTGATTCTCATGATTACGGACAATACGGGTGATCAGCCACGTAAAGTCCCCATTCCTTTGAAATTGGGTTCCCAATTATGCAACACATTGGCCTGGACTAGGACTACCCTAGCCTCTTACGGTACATAAAAGTGTTGGACTGGGACCACCCTATCCTCTTACGCTTCTCCGATTTATAAATTATTTTATTAATAATTTAAAACACTTCACTTTCCAGTCCTTAAAATCACTGATAACAAATCAGCCCAATATAAGGAATTTTAATAAAACATCTTTAAATAATCAATCCATTTTAACGAGCAACAATAAAAGATTAGGGGTCAGGGAAGCATTCAATATAAGGAAACATAGACAGTAAGACAATAAGATCGAACTAAACATGATACGGTTCAGTGAGATTGAATCGTAAATCAACAAAGCATCATGAATCGATAAAGTCATTAACCAATAAAGGAACAGATCAATTATTTAGGTTCTAGAATTGAACAACAAATTTATAAGGAAATCACGAAATAAAGGAATCTGAAATTCAACGGAAGATTTTAATAAATACATTGGCTATAACCATTCTTTTCAATTCTTACCAAAATGGACATAAGTGATTCAAGAAATTCTCAATTACTCATAATCTCACTTTTGTCGGCTAAACCCTCATAGGCTTTAGCTGCAAAACCGGCTTGACAATAATGAGTTGAATAAGTGAGAAGATCTCAATTCATTCTCGGTTTTAACCGTCACTGAGCAACATATGCTTCAACAACAGTATAAACCTCGAATTAGTTTACATTCATTTAGAGCGAATATATAATCAGTAATTTGAAGAAAACATTCCTTGAAGAGTATTTAATTGAGGGAAAATAATAAATCATTTTCAGGAATTATACTAAAAGATTTTTATAAATTTTTAAATCTTGGATTTCCCCTCTTTAAAAATATCACTTAATTACTTTTGAAGAATATAAAATAGTACACGACTGAGGAATCTAGTAAAATACCATGTATTAGAATATTAATAAAAATGAGGAATATTTATATAAAATAATTTTGAAAAGAATCAACACCTGGACGATAGGTATTGCAAAATCTGATAACATATCAATTATTGGAATATTTATAAAGATTAGGAATATTTATTTGAAATAATTCTAAAAGAGTCAACACCTGAACAATAGGTGGAAGGAATGAACAATTGTAAAATACTTTGAGAATAATTATTCGAATATTAGTTGAGGGAAAATATCAATTGAAAATAAAAGTAAGGGGTATAAACCCTAGCGAAACAATTTGGAAGAAAATCTTACAATTAATAAGGACAGGTTCCCATCATTCAAAATAAATATGAAGGGTATAAATGCTTGCAAGAAAGAATTCGAAGGAATATACAAATAAAACAAGAGGGTTCACATCATTGAAGGGTACAGATACTAGCAACATGATTTGAAAGAGACAGTTTATACATATCAAAAACATGCTCACATCACTTGAACGATAAGTGAGGGATAGAATCACTTGCCTCAATATACGGAGTTTCCAATTCCAACACATCAAATCGTTATTCACTTTACGCCAGTCTCTACCTCTTTACACATTAGCCTCTACTCGGCGATACATCTATCTTTCCTCCATAATTGTTAATCACTCTGCCCTTATACTTGTCATTCCGATGAATATCGCCTTCCTCAAAAGTCCATCCTTACGTACACTGGCTCCTAGCCGAGCCTCCTACCCGTACCTATACCAAGGTAAAGTACTACTTCAGTACGGAACCAACAAAAACCTCACTGTTGTTCTAGTCTACCTATACGCTTCCTAATACACTTTACACTTAACACATATAGCCCCTACTTATCATATTCTCAAAATAGAAATGCATAACCACAAAATCATATAAGCAACTAACACGTATATCGTACTGATTTACAATTAATTCTTATTAAATTACTATAAGAATTACGAATTTATTTTAACGAAAATCGGACAGCACCTCCTTTGCACGGATACACTTCCCGTCGGAACATAACCGACACACCAACAACATTTATCGCATATAAAACTTAATTACCACCAATCCATAATCCTGGATATTCATCAATCAAGTAATAAACAGCTCAAATTAAAATTATATCAAATCCGAACATATAGTTCTGAAAATTAATTACACGAATAAATGTCTCAAATTGATAAAATAATTATGGTCGGACTCAGGTACCATCATCGTCCCCGTCGGCTCGCCGAAGCTCATCGCCGATTGCGGCGAAATTCGGAGGCACCCGTTAATTCGGGCGTCCAGTCACGAATTCCACCAATAAATACAATCATATAATTTCATAACCGAATTTCATCATAAACATTGAAATCGAGCAATTGAAAAACCGAAATTCATAAACACCCATAACCCATCTTTCGGTTCTAGTAATACACGCAGCAACTGGCAACACAACTCACATATCCGAACAATATCACACGAGGCGATACACACGCATCAAACACATGCACACATAGCTGTAGAACACACACACACACACACACACGGCTGTTGAACCACACAACACCCATCTGAATTAACACAACAACATGTACACACACTATTCCAACATATACACACAGATACCGTATATATATATATATATATATATATATATATATATATGTATATATATATATATATATATATATATATATATATATATATATATATATATATATACAAACTATGTATACACACACGAAGCACTGTTCACGCGAGGGAAAGGGAAATCAATTCGCAGCAATAACAGAGGGGAGATGGAGGGGTTGTGAGAGAGATTAAACGAGAGATTGCAGTGGGGGAGATTTGGGTCCGAGAGAGATTAATCGGGGAGAGAGAGAGAGAGAGATGTGAGATTGAGAATTTGAGAGAACTCAGGAGAGAGTTCTAGAGCTCGGTAGAACCGACTAAAACAAAAACAGGGGAGGAGAATTAGAAATTTAGGGATTAGTAAGGGCATTTTGTAATGCTGAAAACTAAAATAAAAACTAATTATTAAGCTTTTAAAAATCAAAACTAAATGAAGAATGAGTGAAAAATTGAATTTTAAAATTTTAAAATAAAGAGTATGAAATTACAAACATCCCCATATCTTTAAAATATTTTTAGGATAAAAATGAATTAAATATGAATTTTACAAGTTTTGATCCTTTAAATAAAATAAAACTCTTAAAATCATTTTAAAATAGTTAAACACCCATAATAATTCACCCAATAATTTTAAAAAACTAAATAATATCATAAAGATAATAACACAAAAGATTTCGGGATTTTTTAAATACTCCAATGATTTTATAAAATTTCCCGAAGATTAATAACACATGATTTAAATATATTTTAATCGTCAAAAATACAAATAAAAATACACGGACTTACACGGCACACATAAATCATCATATAAACATGTAAACACGATATTACATATAACTGACCTCCTCAACAATATTCACATAATATAATCTACATTTAATAATAAATAAATATTAAAAAAATGCAAAATTTTCTAGGGCGTTATATCATTCCCCCCTTAATAGGATTCTGTCCTCAGAATCAGTCTTAAGAAATAATTGTCAGTACTTCTCAAACATTTCTCTTTCAATTCCCAAGTTATTTCTTTCATTCTAGAATTCCTTTATATCATTTCATATCTCGCTAGGCTCGTCTTGTAAGCCCGCAGATTCCAACATAAAGTTAAACCTTTGGTTTACATGTCTCGTTAATTCTAGATACTGATCACTCACACGTAGGGATGGGCATCGGGGCACTTCGGGGCCGGGGAGTGCTATCCCCGCCCCATCCCCAAATTCAAACCTGATCCCCGTCCCCGGCCCGATCTCCATCGGGGATTATTTTTTATTCCCTGGCCCAGACGGGTAACGGGGATCCCCGCGGAGAATTGGAAAATTTCATTTTAAACAAAAAATAACATTTTAAACAATTTTAAACACTAACTAGTGAGTTTGAAACAATTTTTTAAGCACTAAATTAAGATAAAAAAATATTACTTAAATAAAACATTATAAATAACATGGAAATGAAGTTATTTAACTACTAGAAAGACAAACATTTAAAATTAAAATATCATTTTATGTCCAATATAGAGTATTGGAAATTCATAAATATTAATATATGATTATATATATATATATATACTCCCTCTGTCCCATCCATTTATTTACACTTTCCTTTTTGGGATGTCCAATCCAATTCTTTACATTTCTAAACTTTCCTAAAATGGTAAAATTTATAATATAAAAATCAACTACATCCACTACTTTCCTCCACTAACTCATTTTATACATTATATAGTGATGGGTCCCACCACTTTACTCATTTTTCCTACTTCTCTCCTTCTTACATTTTTCCTTGGTCTCCGTGCCCAACCCAAATGTAAACATTTGGGTGGGACGGAGGGAGTATATATTATATTGTGGTGGAATCAAGTGGGGAATTAAGAATCGGGGTGAGGGTCGGGGATCGGGCCGGGGAGACATAAAATCCCGGCCCAGGACCGCTCCCTAGTTTTTTTTGAAAATTGTCCCCGCTCCTCGGCCAGTACCCGAAAAATCCCCGATTCCCCGCCCCGTTCGGTGCGGGGATCGGATCGGGATCGGATGGGCCGGGGTGAATGCCCATCCCCACTCGCACGTGACGATCCTTTTTTACTGAAAATCAGACATGACCTATTCATATAATAGACTATGCCCTGTATGAAAGTACCTCAATTACTACTCCAATCACCTATAAACAATTCATTCATATACAATACTAAAACAAAACCTGCCTTGATTTGCAGCAAACATATAAACGAAAAAAAATCTACCTTGACTTGCCGTAAACACGTAAATAATTAAATTTTTAAAACAAAATCCATGCGACTAGAACAATTTATACCACTTCCACGCTCCTACTCATAATTCAGATTGCTCAGATAAAACTTTGAGAAAAAGAATGCCAAGAAATCCCCTAATCATTCTTACTCCCCTTTCAACGTACAATGTTACTCAATGAGGGAATAACTGGGAAACTTCTATCCATCCTTAATCCCATGGTTTTACTGAGTAACCTTTTCGAAACTAATAACCATTTACCTTGAAACGTATATATCTTATTCGTAATACAAACTATCTCGGGGTCACTGTGAAAGGCAGAGTGTGTAAACTTGTAACACTATAACTAATGTAACTCAAACTAAAGGAAAAGATACTTAACCAGAAGACAATCAAGAACAAGAAGTCACAAGAAATCAACACTAAATGAAGACAAGGTAATTGATACAATTCAACATGTTAACTATGATCAATCCAAGAAGAAATCATTGAGAGAAGTTCAAGTCAAAGTTGTTCATGCCTCAGTGATTTGGAAAGCCAAGAATCAAGATCATAACTATCAGTATCAATAAGACCAATTGATTTCAAGTGAACAAGAAGGAAAGAAAATATTGGAAAGCCACATTTCTAATTGGATATGGTAATTTATTCAAGAAGCAAAAACCCTATCAAGACTAGTCACTTATGAACCAGACCGTTGCATCAAGTGTCAGGACATTGATAGCAAGTTTATGTCAGTAATAAAGATCCATATTCAAGAGCTTAGTGAAGAATAAAGAAGACATGAAGATATCACAAGTTCGAGATGTGCATTGAAGTTTCAAGTTGAAGACCAGAATATTTTCTAAGTACTAAATATTCTAGATAGCCAAGTAGAAGTTTCTAAGTAGAAGTTCTACTTAGAACTTCGAGATGGCTAAGTAGAAATTCTCAAGTAGAAGTTCTACTTAGAGTGCAGCTTCAACATGACACATGGCATCTTCTGATTGGCAGATTTCCAAGCTTTCAAGATAAGGCAAGATTTATGTGGACATCATTGGGCCACGTACATCTTAGTCTTTGAAGACTACAGGACATAGATTACATGTAGTATAAATAGAAGTACTTGTGTAATGTTTTAGTTAGTGAGCAATTCTAGAGAAAAACACAAGAGAAAAAAAGAGAGAGTGCATTCACAGAGCTTAGTATCATTCACTTCTCTCTCAACTTCTGTTATACTTTGTAATGAATGTTGTAGCAACCCTTTCAAGTTATATATAAGACATATATTCCTTGAATCTGTGTGTTCATTTATTGCATCGTATTTATTGCTTCTCATTTTCGAAAAGTTGTATTCACCCCCCCTCTACAACACATTTGGACCTAACAATTGGTATCAGAGCTATATGTTTAACATACAAAACATAGATCCTTGTGTTGAGTAGAAGAATTGTGAGTTTTCATTTCTCAGATCTACTTTTCATTTTCTCGAAAAGTGTGTTTTAATTCGTTGGTAGTGAAAACTCATCTGAAAAAATTATTTAAATACTCCAGGTGTGATTATTTAGCTTGGGTGTATTTTAACTAATTTTTGTGAATTTATCTGGGTTCGTTCATATTTGGTGTTCTTGAGTGTTCATCATCTGTTCTTATCAAAGAAGACAACCCAACAACTTTTTGATCTCCTTTTCAAAAGTAAAAGAATAAAAAAGGTGGTTTTGGACTTTTTAATTTGCTTTATTCGGCCGAAAGTATACAGACATACTCAGTACCTAGCATGTGGGTTAGGTGGGTTAGGTGAGTAAAGCATTCAAAGTCAAAAGGTGTTAAAGAGATAATATTGTTTATTCAATATTAAAGTAATCTGCAGAAAAATTATTCTAAGGCAAAAATTTCTACATAGAATTTCTACTTGAGAATTTCTACATAGAATTTCTACTTGAGAATTTCTACATAGAATTTCGACTTGGACAATTTCTACTTGGTGATTTCAACTTGAGCAAAATTTCTACTTAGAGAAATTTCGACTTAGGCAAAAGTTCTACATAAATATTCTACATAGCCTAGTCTTGGGTACTTAGAAACTTTTAGTGACCAGAATTGAGGTGGCTCCTAAAAATGCATTCAAGATCCCAATGTTCAACAAAGATCACTATGAAGAATGGGTTTTCAGAATGAGACTATATCTAGAGACTGTTAACCCTGAATATCTGGAAGTCCTTGACAAGGGTAAATTTGTCCCAATGGTAGTTATTCCTTCACATACGGAAGGAGGAGTGGTTATACCACCTCGGTCTGAGCCTAAAAAGGTCTCGGAGTTTTCGGATGCTGACAAGGAACAAATAGCTTATGATACTGCCATACGACAAACCTTGATGGAATCTCTTGATCATGAAATGTTCAACATAGTCAAAGGTCTGACTACAGCGAAGAAGATTTGGGACAAGATAGAAGTTGTCATGGAAGGATCTGCAGAGGTCAGAAGCAACAAAACACTCATACTCAAGATGGAGTATGACACCTTTAGAATAAGAAAAGGAGAAGGCATAACAGATGTCTACCTACGATTCAGTCAGTTGGTATTGGATTTGAATCTGAGAGGTGTAACTCTCCCCATGGTTGAGACTAATACGAGATATCTGAGGAACCAGCCAAAAAGCATTGAACATAGGGTCTACGCAATAAGAGAAACCAGAGATTTGCATACAACTTCTCTGGAAGAATATTATGGAATATTAAAGACCTATGAGCTGGAAACTCTTCAAGATCAAGCATGGGACAATGATTCAAAGGGAAAAGAAAGTGCATCAGGATTAGTTGCTGATGAGGAAGAGTCTAAGAAGGCAATGGTTCCAGCAAAGCCTAAATCATCACTTGCACCACATCAAGTTGATAATGATGACGAGTGCGCATCTGACAGTGATGATGACTACTACACCCAAGAAGAGCTGGACAACATGGACGATAGTGTCGTGGCATACATGGCAAGGAAGTTCAGCAACATGAGATTTAGAAAGAGCAACCGACCACAGAGAAAATCTTCATCTTATTATCGGGCTGCTAAGGGTGGTGGTAGTTCGTCAGGCTACAAAGGAAAAGGCAAGAATACCAGCTACAAATCTCCTTTGGATTTCAAAATGAAGTTCAAATGCTATAATTGTGGTGAAGCTGGACACTTTGCCTCGGACTGCAAAAAGCCTAAACAGACTTATCCAAAAGAGACATTTGAAGCCCTCAAAAGCAACTATGAAGCACTGTTGAAGGAAAGACATGGAAAACGAGATTTATTGGTGACAGAAGGAAGAGCTTGGGATGATTCAGATGAGGAAGATGTTACTCATGTAGCAAACTTTGCCCTCATGGCTGAGACATCAGAGGAACCAGAGATACCAGTTCTGACTCTTAAAGTAGAAATGTCTATTGATGATTATAAAGAACAGAACGGAGCTCTTAGTGAAGAAATCTATATGTTGTGCAAAAGCCTAGACTCTTCTCAAAAGGAACAGAAAACACTTGTTGCCAAATGCAGAATGCTTGAGGCAAAAGTGGAAGAGCTAGAGGCTGCTTGCACTGTAGATACTTCCCTAAGAGACTTTATTAAATCTCTAGAACACAAGCTCGTCCTTAAGGAAGAAGTAGAAGCATGTCTTAGGAACAATCTAGCTGAGTTAGAAACAAAATGCGAAGCTTACAAACTAGCTGCTAGTAAAGTATATGTAGATAATGACACATCTAAGAAAATAACTGGAGTAGGTATAGGACTTGATTATTCTGACCTTCCCAAGAAAGAAGGAAAGAGACCTATTGACCCTAGTTCCAGTGACCTTAAAAAGGAAACACCTAGTATTCTTAAATCGGCTGTCAAACCTATCTACAAACATCTTGTTCCTAGAATAGAAGAAGAAGAGACTGAATTGATAGCTAGATATGAGATTGAGATGGAAGATCGCCAGAAAGAACAACCTATAACTCCTATCAAACAAGTGAAAATCAATTTCCCTAGAGATGAATCTAGACTAGGATTAGGAGCTAAGGCTGTTAAGCAACAAGGAAAGAGAGAGAAAGGCATAAAAGAGGTTAAGGCTGAACGAATAAAGAAAGCATGTTATCATTGTAAATCTATTGAACATCTTTCTTATGCATGCAAAGCTAACATGAATGTTCCTGCTGCACATGCCATGCCTATCACACATACAATGAATAATCTGCATCAGAATCATGCACAGTGTGGTCAACCTAATTGTATGCCATGCACTTTTAACATCATGCAAACTTTTGTGCATTTAATGAATGCATCTAGCCAGTCATGCTCAAATACTGTTGCTAGTTCAAATATCAAGAAAAAGTATGGGAGAGCCAAGACTGTCAGTCCTCCTAAAGTTAGGAGTGATAAACCTTCTCATAAGACTGATAAATCTGTCAAGTCTGAGAAAGGAAAGGAGATAGTCGAAAGCTCTAGTAATGTGAAGAAAAGTGCATCTCCTGTTGTTAAATCTGTTGATTCTCGATCTTATCGAAAAGCCGGGCCCAATCAAAGTTGGGTTCCGAAGAATGTCTAACCAATCTGTCATTGCAGGGCATTAAGCAGAATAGAAATAAAGTTATATGGGTGCTAGACAGTGGAGCATCGAGGCATATGACTGGAAACAAGTCCCTGCTTACAGAGTTGGTTATGAAAGCTGGCCCTTATGTTACCTTTGGAGATGACAGCATAGGTGTGACTAAGGGATATGGCAAACTGAAGACTGGCAATGTCATCATTGAAGATATTTCCTATGTTGAGGGACTAAAGCACAATCTGTTGAGTATAAGTCAATTCTGTGACAAAGGTTACGAAATTGTCTTCAACAAGAAAGGTGTCTCAATCACTCACATCAAGGAAGGCTCACTAGCTTTGAGAGGAGTTCGAAAGGCAGATCTTTTTGTTGCAGATATGGATTCAACAAATCAGGATGAGGTCACCTGTTTCTACAGCAAAGCCTCGGATGATGAAAGCTGGTTATGGCACAAAAAGCTATCTCACTTAAACTTCAAAACGATGAATGCTCTCGCGAGACAAGAATTGGTGAGAGATCTACCTCAAATGGAGTTCGCTCCGAAAGGACTCTGTGAAGCTTGTGAAATGGGAAAGTCGAAGCGAGCATCGCATAAAAGCAAAGAAATTTCTAGTATTACTGAGCCTCTACAACTTCTTCATATGGATTTGTTTGGCCCAGTGAATGTCCTATCTTTGTCTAGGAAAAGATATGCTTTGGTAATCGTGGATGACTTCTCCAAGTATACATGGGTATTGTTCGCAATGACGAAAGACGAAGTACCTTTCTTAATCATTGATCACATCACTCAAATTGAGAATGTTTCAACACTTACTGTGAAGACGATTAGATCAGACAATGGCACTGAATTCAAAAACGCAGTGCTAAATGACTTCTGTGTATCTAAAGGAATACGTCGTCAGTATTCAGCCCCGAGAACTCCACAGCAAAATGGAGTAGTTTAAAGGAAGAATAGAACTCTGGTTGAAGCAGAAAGAACTTTGTTGTATGATTCAAAACTTCCTTTGTATTTCTGGGCCGAAGCAGTGAGTACCGCTTGTTACACTCAAAATAGAACCTTAATCATAAAAGATAAAGAAAAGACACCATGTGAGCTAATGAACAACAGAAGACCAATAATCAAATACTTTCATGTCTTCGGAGCAAAATGCTATGTGCTTATAGATGATGAAAATCTAGGCAAGTTTGCAGCAAAAGCTCGTGAAGGAATCTTTGTTGGTTATTCTACAGACGTGGTGGCAGCTTATAGAGTGTTCTTGGTGAATGATCGAAAAGTGACTGAAAGTTACAACGTCAGATTCGACGATACCAAACTCTCATCAATTTCAAGAGATTCTAGTGAACCTGAGTCCCTAAAATTTCAGAATCTGGACTTAGAAGATCTTGAAGATGAACCTGAGTTGGTTGTTCCATTAAATGTTCCAAGCGTACGTGAAGAACCTGAGTCTAGTGAACAAGCTAATTCTACAAGATCAGGAGAGACCTCTTCAGTACCAACCGGCAACAACTCAGGGGGAGTAAATAGCAGCTCAAGGACTACTGTTCAAGGCTCGAGTCGAGTTGACTCTAGTTCTGTAGGAGCTGGCACTAACTCAGGGGGAGTTAGTGAAAATAATCAAAGTAGTCAGCACCCCAACTCAGAAAGTCAAGCTGAATCATCTAGACAATTTCCAGGTGAACGGGTATGGAATAGAGACCATCCGTTTGAGTTAATTATTGGTGATCCAGATGCTGGTGTGACTACTAGAAGAACTGCAAGAGCTGACATGGCTAATATCTCCTTATATTCTGGGTTCTTATCCAAGCTTGAACCTAAAGAAATAGAAGAAGCTCTTGGCGATGCTGATTGGGTGATTACAATGCAAGAGGAACTCAATCAGTTTGAAAGGCAGAAAGTTTGGAAACTGGTACCCCGACCAAAGAACAAATCCGTAATTGGAGCTAGGTGGGTATTCAGAAATAAACTGGATGAAAACGAACTTGTAACACGAAACAAGGCTCGTTTGGTTGCAAAAGGTTATTCTCAGCGAGAAGGAATTGATTATGATGAAACCTATGCACCAGTTGCAAGACTTGAGGCAGTCAGGATGTTCTTGGCATTTGCAGCACATAAGAACTTCAAAGTTTTCCAGATGGACGTGAAAAGTGCCTTCCTGAACGGAGAGTTAGAAGAAGAAGTGTATCTGGAACAGCCGCCTGGCTTCGTTGATCCAGAACATGCAGATTTTGTGTATCTACTCTTCAAATCTGTCTATGGCCTCAGGCAATCCCCAAGGCGATGGTATGAAACCCTATCCTTATTCTTAATTGAAAATGGTTTTGTTAGGGGAGTAATTGATAAAACATTGTTCTATAAAGTTGTGAGAAATGACTTAATACTTGTTCAAGTATATGTGGACGATATTATTTTTGGGTCATCAAATGAGCGCTTGTGCGAGAAATTTGCCAAGCTAATGCAGGAAAAATATGAGATGAGCATGATGGGAGAGCTGTCCTTCTTCCTTGGATTACAGATCAGTCAGAGAAAAGATGGTATCTTTATCTGTCAATCCAAGTACGTCAGGGATTTACTCAAGAAGTATAATCTAGAAGATGCATCAGCAGCTAAGACTCCCATGGCAACAGCCACGAAGCTTGATGAAGACAAATCAGGTAAATCAGTTGACATCACAAGCTATCGAGGTATGATTGGCTCACTCCTCTATTTAACTGCAAGTAGACCAGATATAATGTTCGCAACTTGTTTATGTGCAAGGTTCCAAGCGGATCCTAGAGAATCACATCTCGTAGCCGTCAAAAGAATTTTTAGGTATCTCAAGGGCACACCAAATCTAGGGATTTGGTACCCAAGAGATACAGGTTTTAATCTTATTGGCTATTCGGATTCAGACTATGCAGGTTGCAGGATTGATAGGAAAAGCACATCTGGTGCTTGCCAATTTCTTGGCAGAAGATTGGTGTCCTGGCAAAGTAAAAAGCAACATACAGTATCTACTTCTACTGCTGAAGCTGAGTACATTGCTGCTGGAAGCTGTGTAGCTCAAATACTGTGGATGAGGAACCAATTGAAGGATTATGGCATGGAGCACAAGAAAATTCCAATCATGTGTGACAACACAAGTGCCATTGCCATAACCAACAATCCTGTAGATCACTCAAGAACCAAGCATATTGACATTAGGTATCATTTCATAAGAGAACATGTCGAGGAGGGGACTGTGGAGCTACATTTTGTGCCCACAATGCAACAAATTGCAGATATATTCACCAAACCTCTTGATGAAGTAACATTCAATAGGTTGGTTGGTGAATTGGGAATGCTTAACACAAGTTAGTAAAGCCTTCTATCTGTAAAATCCATGTTTATGTTTGTATGTGCAAGCTAATCAATCATTATGTGCTTAGACTTTAATATGCCTAATTAATGATTGTTATAGGTTGCATATAGTGTGATTTTGCATGAATTCATTGTGGTTTAAGTGTCTTTTATAGCACAAATCTGTGAATTTATGCTTGTTAGATTGCATGATCATAGGGGGAGTTAAATTCATAATATTCTAAATATTGCATGATTTTTAGATGAATTTACCTATGATTTTCATGTAATTAGAGGCCTTAGAATTGAAAAACTTCAAAATTTCGAGTTAGGTTCTATCTCGAAACTCATCTAGAAATTCGACTTGAATTTCGACTTAAGCTGTCAGAGTGAAGTTTTGAAAATTCTAAGTCTGGGAAGAATTTCGAGTTGGCTATCTCGAAATTCATTTCGAAATTCGACTTAGAGTTCGAGTTCGAGTTACCAGTGTGCCTAGTTCTATCTTCAAAATATTCGAGATAAAGTCTATCTCGAATTTTATCTCAAAGGTTGAGATGAGGTTTCCATTAAGGGGATATTTTGAAAAGAACTGAGAATTAACTTCGAGTTAGTCTATCTCGAAACTTAACCCGAATTTCGACTTGATGTTCGAGATAGAGATGTTCGAGATAGAAAAGTTCGAGATAGAGTTCGACTTAGATGTCCCCTGTATGGACTTAGTACTTTTCACATTTTTTAACAGGGACATTTTTGTCATTTTACAATCTTCTATATATACATCTTTAACCCGATGCCTAATTCACTTTACCTAATTCTAATTTTCACAGCAGCCTCTTCACAAAACAAGGCGATTTCATAACTTCATACCGTTAACCCTTGTTTTTGTGATTAAACTCGTACTAATCACGAATTACTGCCAATTTTTGGACTAATCTTGACTGTGTTATCCTTAATCTTTGTGTTGGTGTGTTTTGTGTTCATCCATATACACGCGCATATACATACACACGAACATATAACTGTTTGTGTACTGTTCATAAAACGCAATTCCATATTCACCATTCATAAACACACACGATTTCACTGGTACACACGAATATTCATCTTCTTTGAATATTCAGATTTGGTCATTGGTTTTTGATTGTTCATCCCGTAGTTTAATCTTCTCTAAGGGACTTTTGTTCTTTTTGATAAATTAAAAGGGATACATCATTTAATTCGTAAATTATTTGTTTTTCAAAATTAAAAAAAAATCACATCTTTTTAAAGAAAAACATTTAATCAAAATGGCTCACCAATTTTCACTTGCTAAAAACAATTTTTATAATATTTCTACGGAAATTGGTGATCAACTCCCGCGGTTTAAGTTTTGGATACGATTTCTCAATTTGTATTCCAAAGCTAGCCAGGCTTTTACTGCTAAACCTACACTAGTACATGATGCTTTACAGCAATTGTGGACTAGTGCGGTTACTTTTGGGAGTAAATCAACCCCCTACGGTTTCAGGTTTACCTTAGCGGGTCAGGAATATGAGGTGACCGAACAAATCGTCAACAGAGTTCTGGGATTCCCAATTAAAGATGCCTATGATCCAGAACCTACTGCTGCAGAACGCCTCAGATTCTTTGAAGAAATTGGATGTTATCCTCCAAAAGGCCCAATCACGGGAAATATCCAAAAGCAATTCTTCCATGCGGAATGGAATTACTTTTTCGAGGCCATCACAAGATGTTTTCGGGCACGCGAAAAAGACTTTCATCAAATTCCAATGCAAACCTTTGCAGTTGCCCTAGCAAGAGAACTGGATATAAACTATGGACGCATAGTTCTCTCTGAGATAGTGGCCTCAATGGGATCCCTTGCAAGCAGAGACCTCACTACAAATGATGTTGTCTGCTGGTTTCCTCGGTTTCTTCAAATGCTGATCAATGACTTAATACCGAAGGATGCTCTTGCTATTAGACAGGGATTTGCCAGAAGCCCCACATCTGAATCGCTAGGGATGGGCACTAAGTCACTTGCAACCATTGATAATCAGGATAAACATCAAGGTAAACCAATGTCTACTCCTGAAAATATTCAAATGTGGCTTAGATATGATGCAGGAGTTACCAATTTGGAGGCATCGTCACAAGTTTCATCACATGCTCAAAATCCATCTGTTCATGCTGAGGCATTTGATGAGATCCCTGATGAGGAAAGCGATGATGCCCAAGGTAATCAATCAGGTAATCTCTCCCTGCATACTATTCATTCCTCCTCCTATGTTTCTGATTCCGCGACCCAAGAGACTGCTAACCCGCAGGATCTATCCCAGGGTAAGAGCCATATTTCTGACTCTGAGTCTGATACACATTCCTATTCTCTATCACCCCTGTTAACGGAAGTCAGAAAACCAGCACGTATATATATACAAGATGATGAGGAGAGTGAACCCGAAGAGCAGCAACTTATTCGCAAGAAAGCCAAACTTTTCCACGCTGCTACTTCACAACCACAGTCAAACCCTAGAGTGTCACACGCAACCACTCCACCTCACGCGAGTGGTTCACCCCTTGAACAATCTGCACATAGGGATTTTGATTTTGGTGAGGATGATGTACCTCTTGAAGATACTGTTGCTTCAAGAGGACATGAAGTCTTAAGAACTTCAGCCATACCTTCACCGGTACGTACTGATGCTGCAAAGAGGATCGGTTCTGATGTCGTACAAGGACACTTTGCAGCCTCTCAGCCTGAGATTCCAACTCAGGAACAAACAGAATTTGATCCCATAACTGTCAACAACATTTCTTATCAATTTTCTGCAGGTACTGCTTCACTATTTGGATCAATCATTGAAGACATACACGAGCGTGAGACAGGGAGTGTGTGTGAGAGGTTAGGGAGAGAGGGACCTTCATTTTTAAGGCCCGAAACCGAGCGTCAAATACCAACAGAACGAGTATTAGAGCGAGGTCACCTAAACCAAACACCGTCCCTTAACACTGAAAATCTTGATACGCGTATGACTTCAATGGAAAATCAGATGAGGCAGTTCGGGCAGACGATGGGGCAGTTCGGGATCAATATTGGAAACAACCAAAGGGCTCTAGACGACTACGCAGCAAGAATGGCAAGTCAAGCTACAGCTTTTGATGATTTGACAAATAAGGTCAATGACTTGGGCCATGCTGGTGGTGTCTTGGGAAGCACTCTCAATGAGAGGATGGGGGCATTGGAGTCTACAATGCATACAATGGCTGTGGAAATCAGTAGATTGATGTTCGCAGTCAGGAGTTTTGTGCCCCCGGAGTGCTTCGAGTCGCAACAACCTCCCCCCGATGCTGGTGCAGGTGGTGCAGGTGGTGCTAGTGGAGCGGGAGCCTCTGGTTCTGGTTTTGGAGGTTCCTATGCAGCTGGTGGATCTGAAGACCATGGTGGAGCTCAGGATAACTCACCTAAGGGGGAGAGTGGAAAGGAGACGAGACAGCAGGCAGTTCACATCGAAGAAATTGAAGAACCCGCTGATCTTGTCAAGGAACCAGAAGTTGAGCCGTCTGTTGATGAAGAGGCTCTGAGGATGAGAAAGGGTAAGGCAGTAATGGTTGATGAACCATTTGTTGATCTGAGTCATCAGGAAACAGTACAGGAGGTACTTGACTCAGATTCTGACATGGAAGACGTACCGTTGGCACACGCTATAAAAAGATCTTTGAAGGAACAAGGTGGAGGTGCTGGGATGTCTTCCGGACTGCCTGAAGAATTTCCTGTTGATGAGGAAACCCTTAAAGCTCAATAGTTAGCCTTGGAACAAGCTCAGTTCCATAAAATGAAGATGATGCAAGAACATGCTGCGTTCCTAGAACAGAAGGTGGAGCTACAAGGGAAGCAGTATGAGTATGAGCTTGCAAGGCTAGCTAATCCTCAAGTTGATCTGGACAAACGAAGGATAGGGCAGAAATGGGATGAAGCAAGGAAGATAATGATGGGACCATGTGCGAAAGGAGTTCATAACAAGGATGCAGATGATCTGTTCTACAACTTGAATTTGCAGAATCCAATGACTGGGGACTATATAAATGCTTTGAAGAGATTAATTTCTAAAGTCAGGGTTGGATACAATGCAAATCTTAAGGAGTGGCAGGTTATCTTGTCTTTGGTAGAAGGAGTCCCAACATCTTTCTTATATGTGGATGACCAATTCATAATGAGAAGATCTGCGTCAGAGTTGTTCTTGCTAGCGACTAAAATTCAGTACTCTCAATCTGAGGAGCTAAGCATTCTGTATAGGGATCAGTTAATGCAGCTAGCAGAGGACAAGGGTCCAGAATTCTCAGCTTATCCAAATTTTGTCCGAATGGTAGTTGATGGAAAGATGAAGAGGGTTAGCATGGAGGAAAATGATCTAATGGAGCTTTCAGTAGAATCTCTCAAAGCTGTCTGTAGACAAATGATGAGTAAGGGATTCGCTTCTGAGCTTAAAGATAAATCCGTGAAGATCATTGAAAGAGTTATATTCAAGAAGAGCAATGAGGTGTGGAAGTGTGATGTCATTGCTCCAAACCCTCTTGATGACGTGAAGATTGAGCCGGAGCTGATAGAGAAGAAATGGAATATTCTTCAAGCCATGAAGAATGTAGATGAAGCTCTGACTCTTCCTTCTGGAGCACTTGAACAAGGAGAAATAAGGGAGGCTATTGGTGTTCCAGGAAGTGAAAGTGTATACTGAATACATGCTTATGTTGAAGATACAGTTGATGCCTTGGTATTCATAGATGCAGACCAAAATCAAACAATCTTGCATATGAGTAGACAATGGCTGCTACGGACTCAAGATGCTGCATTTCTGGAGAGAGTATTGTATGTATTCAAATGGGGCGAAGTGGAAGATAAGTTTGTTGAAGAAAAGCAGAGACTCATGAGTTACCTGTCTGAAGTAGTAGTGGAAAAGAAGATAATGGAGCGAGATGCGGCCAGTGTCCACAATACTGACCGTGTCAAGGGCTACCCCAAGATGATCTATTGTCAGTTCAAATCTGATAAATCTCACTGGAAACCTCAGCTCATCATGAAGAACTTCGAGGATATTCCAAAGATCAGAACTACTCAGGATGTGGACAAACTCAGAAGGCTTTTCAAACATCCTTATCCAGAGCCCAAGAACCCTCTAGAAATGGAAGCTGTGAGTCTGTTGAATGCTAGGTGGAAGCAGCTTAAAGATCCAGTATACAAGAAAGAAAAGCAGCAGAAGGAGAAGAGCAAAAGGCAGAAAGAAGAGAGAGACCAAGCTGCTGAAGCTAGAAAGAGGAAATGGAATTAGGGTTAAAGGTCAGAGTGGTGTGAACTTGAAGTTGGAAAAACTTCATGTCTTTTGGTTGCTTTAACTCACTTGAGGAAAATTCACCTTAGAGTGAATCCAATAATATGATACAAGTTTGACTAAAAGGTATGAAATAATCCAGGTGATAGGAATCACTCAAATGATCTTTAATTCGAAGTTCGAATTCTGTTTCTAGTTTAAGTTCTTTGTATTGTTTTCATGTAAATTTCAATTGTAAATTATTCAAGACTGTAATGTTAATTATCTTTTCTCGTCTCATTGTTCAGTTGAGTTATCCTTCATTAATTTGAATGTCATTGTTAGACAATCAAATTGGGGGAGATTGAAAGGCAGAGTGTGTAAACTTGTAACACTATAACTAATGTAACTCAAACTAAAGGAAAAGATACTTAACCAGAAGACAATCAAGAACAAGAAGTCACAAGAAATCAACACTAAATGAAGACAAGGTAATTGATACAATTCAACATGTTAACTATGATCAATCCAAGAAGAAATCATTGAGAGAAGTTCAAGTCAAAGTTGTTCATGCCTCAGTGATTTGGAAAGCCAAGAATCAAGATCATAACTATCAGTATCAATAAGACCAATTGATTTCAAGTGAACAATAAGGAAAGCAAATATTGGAAAGCCACATTTCTAATTGGATATGGTAATTTATTCAAGAAGCAAAAACCCTATCAAGACTAGTCACTTATGAACCAGACCGTTGCATCAAGTGTCAGGACATTGATAGCAAGTTTATGTCAGTAATAAAGATCCATATTCAAGAGCTTAGTGAAGAATAAAGAAGACATGAAGATATCACAAGTTCGAGATGTGCATTGAAGTTTCAAGTTGAAGACCAGAATATTTTCTAAGTACTAAATATTCTAGATAGCCAAGTAGAAGTTTCTAAGTAGAAGTTCTACTTAGAACTTCGAGATGGCTAAGTAGAAATTCTCAAGTAGAAGTTCTACTTAGAGTGCAGCTTCAACATGACACATGGCATCTTCTGATTGGCAGATTTCCAAGCTTTCAAGATAAGGCAAGATTTATGTGGACATCATTGGGCCACGTACATCTTAGTCTTTGAAGACTACAGGACATAGATTACATGTAGTATAAATAGAAGTACTTGTGTAATGTTTTAGTTAGTGAGCAATTCTAGAGAAAAACACAAGAGAAAAAAAGAGAGAGTGCATTCACAGAGCTTAGTATCATTCACTTCTCTCTCAACTTCTGTTATACTTTGTAATGAATGTTGTAGCAACCCTTTCAAGTTATATATAAGACATATATTCCTTGAATCTGTGTGTTCATTTATTGCATCGTATTTATTGCTTCTCATTTTCGAAAAGTTGTATTCACCCCCCCCTCTACAACACATTTGGACCTAACACACTGCCCCTTAATACCATTCAAAATCAAACATTCAACTAACTTCAAAAATTGACTTTCGAACCATTACTCTACATCTATTACTATATATTAAAGGAGAACACAAGGACAAAAAGTCCCAAAAAATTGACTGTGAAGTTACAGTTTTACCCCTACATGTCATAAAATTGCAAAAATACCACCCTTTTTAAATTTATGCTAAAAATATGTGATTTTATATATTTATTTGGAATCGAACCTCTAACCTCTTCTAACAAATTTAATGACATAACCACTGTGCTACATTACATTTTGAGTTTACTTTCAAAAATTTATTAGATATGCCACATATTCTCCTCTTATCCTAAGTTGTTTTACTTTAACTCTTGAGTACAATAAAATGTTGGTTTAATATATTTATATAACTCCATTTTTTCGGTTATCATAATTTTATATATAACCATTTAATCAGTCATCTTTATAAATTTTTATGATACTTGTATTTTTTGCATGTCATAAAATTGCAAAAATGCCACCCTTTTATAATTTATGCTAAAAATATGAGATTTTATGTATTTATTGGGAATCGAACCTCTTGAAGGAATTTACGGACGAGCGGAAGCGCAAATAACAATTATTTCCGTAAAAACCATATATCGCACATATAGAAAATCATGTAAAAATGAAATACGAGGGATTCGTAACCATACCTTGAAATCGAAGCTTTACAAAAATGGTGTTTTAGCAGTTGCTCCTCAGAGTGTGAAGCACTCTACCGGTATCCACCAAGATTAATTCTTCGACGAAGCTTTTATAAAACCGAGCTTTTATAAAAATGGAGGTTTGAGAGAGAGAGAGGGAGATGAAGAAGATGAGGGAGGCAACTAGGTTTTTACAAAAACCAAAAGTGTGTATAAACTCATTCTCATCTCATTCTATTTATAGGGCTCATGTAGGGTTTTCATAATTAATATATCATTATATATTAATATATATAAATCCTACACTTTACCTTATAAAATGTTAAATAATAAATAAAACAATTTTAATCATTATTAAAACAACTTGCTCTCTCAAAATACCTTCATCAATAAATTAATCTTTTTATGGTGTGACCCTGTAGGTTCAATATTAAGCCGGTAGTAGAAATAAATAATAATAAACCTTTTATTTATTATTTATATGAATTCTAAAATTCATTAAATATAATTAACTGATTAATTATATTTATTCTACATCGTGAGTGATGCTTCTCAACATATCGCGACTATCCGGATAATATGAATTCACTGCTTAGAATACCAAGAACCTGTCAGTGACTAGTTACCGTACAATAAATTCCTTCTACCCTACAATATCCCGATTAAATACAAGGCATGGATCTCGTGTCAGGCCTATCAAATTTAATCATATGATTTCTTATTCATAACGCAAAGTTCATATTAATGCAAATTAGAAACTCCTTTCTAATTTCATACACTCTGGCCAGAGATTCCAGAACTCGCATACTAAGAATAACATAGGATATTCACTTCCTTACTGGAAGGGGTAGATTCTTTATTGATCGTTAACTATCTCCATACATAAATCCCTGTACCCAGAATAGACCTAATGTATGTCCTTGAGACTAAGGACTAAACCAAAGCACAGTTCATTATATATAAGATAACTTTAACGATCTCAAGTCTAAGGACACTTGTACAACTATCACTCAGTGAATAACTATTGACACGTGAGTAAACTCCATTAGTTGTCCAACTTATCGAGTCATGTTCAGTGAACTTATTCCCTAATAAGCACCTACATACTAGCTATAGTGTCACCACACAAATGCCTATGAGAACAGACATCCTCCTGACGGGAGCAAGCATAATATGTACCGATCTTTGCGGATTCACTGACTTCCGATTAGTTATCCTATGATCAGGAACTGTTTAAGTCTAGAGTTATCATCTTCTAGATCTCACTATTATAATCTCATTATAATTATAGAAGCTTTACTCTAAACAATGGAACATCTTATTTAAAACACTTTAAACAGATAATGCCCGTAATAAAATCAAAACAAGTCTTTTATTATTATTAATGAAATCAAACAAGAATACATGAAAGTTCTTCCTAACTCATCATACATGATTGGATTTAGGACAAACACTTTCAATCTCCCACTTGAACTAAAGCCAATCACCCTGGTATCTAATACCCATCTTCTCTTTATGACGATCAAAGTGAATCTGAGACAATGACTTTGTGAGTGGGTCTGCTATGTTGTTATGTGTGTCAACTCTCTCAACCTTGACATCTCCCCTTTCAATGATCTCCCTAATCAAATGAAAGCGCCGCAAAACATGTTTGGAATTTTTATGAGACCTAGGTTCCTTGGCTTGAGCTATTGCTGCATTGTTATCACAATACAACACAATAGGCTCTTCAATGCTTGGAACAACTCCCAACTCAGAAACAAATTTCCTCATCCAAACGGCTTCTTTTGCAGCCTCACTTGCAGCTATATACTCTGCTTCCGCTGTGGAGTCAGCCGTTGTCGACTGTTTGGAACTCTTCCAACTAATCGCACCACCATTCAAAGTAAACACATACCCTGACATGGATTTGCTATCACTTTCTGATTGAAAACTAGAGTCAGTATAACCCTCTATTTTCAATTCAGATCCACCAAAAACAAGAAAAATATCCTTAGTCCTTCGCAAGTACTTAAGGATGTTCTTCACTGCTTTCCAGTGGTCTTCACCTGGACTGGACTGATATCTGCTTGTCACACTAATTGAATAAGCAACATCAGGCCTAGTACATAACATCGCGTACATGATAGATCCTATTGCTGTAGCATAAGGAATCTTACTCATACGCTCTCTTTCCTCAGGTGTCTTAGGAGACATCTTCTCGGAAAGAGATACTCCATGGCTCATCGGTATGAGACCTCTCTTGGAGTTTTCCATGCTAAACCTTTTAAGCACTTTCTCGATGTATGTACTCTGGGTAACACCTATCATTCTTCTAGATCTATCTCTATAGATCTTCATACCGAGAATGTAGGATGCTTCACCCAAGTCCTTCATAGTGAAGTTCTTTGATAACCACACTTTGACTGATTGCAGCATCGGTATATCATTTCCTATAAGAAGTATGTCATCCACATACAATACAAGAAATGTTACCGCGCTCCCACTAACCTTCTTGTAGACACATGGTTCATCTATGTTCTTGATAAAATCAAACTCTTTGATTGTCTCATCAAAACGAATGTTCCATCTACGAGAAGCTTGCTTTAATCCATATATGGTCCTTAGCAGCTTACACACTAGGTGTTCATTCCCTTTAGAAACAAACCCCTCTGGCTGTGTCATATACACTTCCTCTTCAAGTTTCCCATTGAGGAAGGCCGTTTTCACGTCCATTTGCCAGATCTCATAGTCGTAGTAAGCAGCAATCGCAAGCAAAATCCGAATTGATTTTAACAGGGCTACAGGCGAAAAAGTTTCATCAAAGTCAATCCCTTGCCTTTGTCTGAATCCTTTTGCCACGAGCCTGGCCTTATAGGTCTCCACCTGGCCCTCTGCTCCAATCTTTCTTTTGTATACCCATTTGCATCCAATAGGATTCACATCCTCTGGTGCTTCAACCAAAGTCCATACTTGGTTGGCATACATAGAATCCATTTCGGATTTCATGGCACTCTACCATTTCTCTGAGTCAACACTACTCATAGCCTCATTATAGGTCATAGGGTCATCATCATCAATGATTGACAACTCATTGTCATTCTCAATGACAAGGCCATAATACCTCTCAGGTTGGCGAGACACTCTTTCTGACCTACGAATGGGCTGTACCACAGAAGGTTGTTCAGTCTGAACAGGTGTTTCCTCTTGAACCGTAGTAGTTTGTGCTTCTTAAACTTCATTAAGTTCTATTTTGCTCCCACTGTTTCCTTCTAGGATAAACTGTTTTTCCAAGAAGGTAGCATGTCTGGAGACAAATACACTATGATTGGTGTAGAAGTAATACCCTAAAGTTTCTTTAGGATATCCCACAAAACTACATTTCACGGATCGAGATTCCAGCTTATCAGGGTCAACTTTCTTGACATAAGCCGGACATCCCCAAATATTAACGTGTTTAAGACTCGGTTTCCTTTCTTTCCATATCTCATATGGAGTTTGAGGAACAGATTTGGAAGGCACCTTATTCAGTAAATATGCTGAGGTTTCCAATGCATAACCCCAAAGGAATACTGGAAGATTTGCGTAGCTCATCATGGACCGAACCATGTCTAACAAAGTTCGATTTCTCCTTTCAGATACTCCATTCAACTGTGGAGTATATGGAGGAGTCCACTGAGAGACTATACCATTTTCTTTGAGATAATCTAGAAATTCTCCACTCAAGTATTCACCACCTCGATCTGATCGAAGAGTTTTAATACTACGTTTGGTTTGTTTCTCCACTTCATTCTTATATTCTTTGAACTTTTCAAAGGCCTCAGACTTGTGTTTCATCAAATACACATATCCGAATCTAGATCGATCATCTATGAAAGTAATGAAGTACGAAAATCCACCCATGGCTTGCGTAGACATCGGTCCACATACATCTGTATGTACCAGTCCTAGCAATTCTGCAGCCCTCTCTCCATGTCCACTAATTGGAGATTTGGTCATTTTACCCAATAGACAAGACTCGCATGTAGGATATGATTCAAAATCAAAGGGGTCAAGTAACCCTTCCTTATGCAATGTCCGCAGTCTATTTTCACTAATATGACCAAGTCTGCAGTGCCACAAATAGGTGAGATTTTCATCATCCCTTTTCCTTTTATTAGTATGTTCAATTTGTAGTAAATCATGCTCTATGTCACACACATATAGACCATTATTTAAAATACCACTACCATAAAGAACATTATCTCTAAGAATTGAACATTCATTATTCTTAATAACAAACGAAAATCCATCCAAGTCTAACATGGGAATAGAAATAATATTCCTCACAATCGAGGGAACAAAATAACAATTATTTAAAACAATAGTCTTGCCCGTAGGCATATGTAAATCAAACGATCCTACAGATTCATCAGCAACTCTTGCTCCATTTCCCATCCGTAGAATCACCTCCTCTTCCTCGAGAGTCCTACTTCTCCTTAGTCCCTGCAACGAATTGCAAATGTGAGAACCACAGGCGGTATCTAATACCCAAGTAGAATTTTGATTTATTGACATATTCACTTCAATCATGAACATACCTGAACCAGAAGCGACAGTCTCACTATCTTTCTTCTTTTTCATTTCTGCAAGGTAAACCTTGCAGTTCCTCTTCCAGTGCCCCACCTTGTTACAGTGAAAGCAAACAGCTTTGCTCTTGGGGTCTTCAGCTTTTGGTGGAACCGGCTTTTTCTCACCAACTTTCTTCTTCTTGGAAGGGTTCTTCTTCCTTTTCTTAGGATTGGAACCCTCACCAATTAGAAGAACAGAACTCTTCTTAGAGGGAAAATTCGATTCCGCAGTCTTCAACATGTTGTGGAGTTCAGCCAGGCTGACGTCCAACTTATTCATGTGAAAGTTCACAACAAACTGCGAAAATGAACCCGGAAGTGATTGCAAGACCAAGTCTTGAGTCAGTTCCCTATCCATGACAAAACCAAGTTGCCCAAGACGTTCAATCAAATTG
Organism: Saposhnikovia divaricata; assembly: GCA_036435485.1. Lineage (NCBI taxonomy): Eukaryota > Viridiplantae > Streptophyta > Magnoliopsida > Apiales > Apiaceae > Saposhnikovia > Saposhnikovia divaricata. Next base: position 136,686,225 of record CM071600.1, read on the forward strand.
ATCATCTTAAGTACATGGTCATTCACGGATGATCCCTCAGACATCCTACAACGGAACTGTAACACCCTCACTAGCCAACAATAATATTATAAACTCTTATATTCAATTAAACACTAATATAGGGGAAATCTTAGAAATTTCGGCATGATGTAATCATAAACCGGACTAATCACCTGCTCAAGCAACTAAGTACAACTAAAACAGTCCACATGTACAAGATATACTAAACCATAAGGAAATAAAACCAAACCAACCCAGACCGCACACAGGTCACTGTATGAAACAACTACCAATAGTTATTACAACCCAGAACTGAATCAAATAATATACAACCCATTAATATGACAATCTGCCTACAAATACAGACATAATATAAACAAAGATATATGTTCACTACCCAACCAACCACCTCGACCCTCTGACTGCCTCGGTGACTACCCCAACCAGACGGGCCACTTCTCCTAGACATCTTCTGGCTTAGCTGAGGAAACAGAATTAGCAAGCAAGTGAGCCAAAATGCTCAGCAGGTATATATGTATGAAATTAAAACATCAACAACTGATATGTCTGCAAGATTGTCAAGAATTAACAATCAACATTATATAAGCTCAACTGAAAGTTCAACTTTTATCTGAATCATAAAATAGAAGAGGATTGGACTATCATGCATTTTTTTTTTTTTTTATAAATAAAACAATTATAAGGTTAGGCTGCTGATCAGTCACGCACTAACCCCGGACAAACGCACACAGCAATGTCCTTTAATGGATCCACGGCACACATTGGCCTCAATTATTTCTGACCACGAATCTGGTCCGACCCTTACGGTCCACATTTTAAAAAAAACTAACAGTCCAATCCTAACTAAACATCAGGTGTCGGAACAATCGACCACCTCAACTGCCAAACATCCTGAACACTTTCGTTCCAGGTTAACATCTCAAATCTCACCAAATAGAACAAGGTCGGGTAATCTCTGAATTAAATATCGACAAGTTCGATATGGCAAAAAGGGGTATTGACTTGAGTCAAGTCACAAAAAGGATTAACAAAAACGATATAGTCAACCTGGGGTATAACAATTGAATATTCATAATTAATGGAAATTATCAGAGCAATTATATCAAGGATAAATCAATTACATAAGAATCAAGTTATGATAATCATAATTCGCTGGAAATATAAGTGAAGCGGTTTACTTGAAAGAGAGGTGGAACAATATGCTTGCAAGGGATATGGTTGTAATCAATTCACTATAAGAATCAACAATTCAGTAGAATCAATTTGGGGTATAACAATTATGTATTCGCAATTTCGGGAAATTAACAGAACAATTATAGCAAGAGTAATTTAAATAAACATATGAATCAGGTTTTTATAATCATAACTCATTTGAAAGGTAATTAAAGCAATTTACTTGCCTTAACTAGAAAATCACAGAATCCGAAGCGTCTTTACGTCCTCAGCTTTAGCCTTCCCTTTATCCACGGAATCTACACACAATATAACACTATTTCAGAATCCTGTTTAATACTCGCTAAGCAATATAAACATTCCACTTAGTCTACCCCTGCGAATAGTTCCCTAATTTACGTTTATTTAATCATATAATATCAATACATAAGCTACAGACAAAAGTATTTAATCATATAGCCACGTAAGCACATACCACATATATATTTAAAATATGAAGCCCGACTCACAACTCGCATAAATTATATAATTATACATACTCGTTTTCAAGAAGTGATTTTAATATATTTTAGAAAAATTTTGACGGCATCCCCTTTATACGGGGGACTGCCAGTCGGGATACAGCCGACACAACCAACACAATTACAATACCAAGAATGAGTTAACGAAAGCTTTCATACAACCGAATTTAAATTTGAAGCGTACAAAGACATGCCTACACTTACCCAAAGGCAAACATTTCAATAATATTATCACCCAGCAAATAAAATTTGACAATGTTAAATTATAATCTGTGACCACCCAATCTGCAGGACACATCGTACCATACGCACAAATGCACACTCACTCGAATATAGGGGCATCCACACAATTACATGTTCACAGACCCTACATAAACTCACACCTGATCATCACCTGTACATTCCTTCACCATTATTTCCTCTTATCCCCTCCATCTTCTCTTCTTTTACTCTCTCCGTTCTCACCCCTCCCTTCTTCTGGCACCGCTTAAACACCAACTCAACACACGCTTTCACATATACGTTCATAACTTCACATAATCCCCACTTCACCTCGACCCCCTGCCTCCTTCGAACAACTCAGTACCAAGAACACATACATAGAACACTCTAGGCATACACAGCCCTGCACCACTATACAAACACGCCACTATGATACCTACATACACCACCATGATCTAATTACATACACACGGCAACCTCGACAACAAGAATAGGGGAGGGTAATTATTTCAGCTTTGTAATTCAATCATCAGCTAGGAGCTTCACTACTCACACACACACACCGATTGATGCCGTCCAAAACTCGCAGCCTCACCCACTGAATTGAACCCCCAAACTTCGAGCAACTGGCCACGACACCGCAAACACTGGCAAGACAACAGAGGAGAGGAGAAGAACACTGACCCAAGTCGAGATAGGTTAATTCAGAGGAAAAACGAGAGAGAGAGAGAGAGAGAGAATCGAAGAAAGAGAGATTAGGGAAAGAGATTGAAAGATTTTTGAGAGATAAAAGAGAGTGACAGTCAGGAATTCTGTGGAAAAGTCGAGAAGAACCGAGAGAAAAAGTTGGGTGTTGGGCTAAAGAAGGCAATTTCATAATTTCACATTTCTGAAAATCAACAATTAAACAATTTACATCACTTCAAAAATCAAAATTAAATAGAAAGTAGGTGAAAATTTAAATTTAAAAATTCTAAAATAAAGTTTGTGAAATTACAAACACTCACATATTTTCAAAATAATTTTGGGATCAAAATTGAATTAAATATGAAATTTGAAAGTTTTGATCATTTAGATAAAATAAAACTCTTAAAATCATTTTAAAATACGAAAACACCCAAATAATACACCCAATAATTTTTAAAACTAACTAAATATACAAAGATGGTATTATAAAAGATTTCATAATTTTTAATAACTTCGTTGATTTTATAAAATTCTCAGAAAGTAAATATAACACAAATAAATAGGAAATAGATCCCAAAAATATAATTAAAATAGTCGGGCTTACATAACACATATAAAATATCAATCTGACTTCCAAATATTATTCCACAATATAATACTTCCTCAACCAATTCACACACCACATAATTTATATTTAGTATAAAATAGATAACTTTTAATAATTAAATATTCTGAAATTTCTAAGGCGTTATAACCTCCCCCCCCCCCCTTAAAAGGATTCTGTCCCCAGAATCTCACCTAAGAGAATAATTGAGGATACTTCTCCAGCATATCGCTTTCCAACTCCCAAGTTGATTCTTCCACCTTGGGGTTTCTCCACAAAACTCTCACTATAGGAATTGTTTTATTCCTCAAAACCTTTTCTTTTCGATCTAGTATTTTGATAGGCTGCTCCACATAAGATAGATCTGGCTGAATCTCTATCGGCTCATATTCAATGACATGTTTAGAATCCAGATGGTACTTCTTAAGCATGGATACATGGAACACGTTATGGATATGTTGCATATGAGGCGGTAAAGCTAGCTCGTAGGCGACTTTCCCGACTTTCTTCAATACCTCGAAAGGCCCCACAAATCTTGGACTTAATTTTCCTTTCTTGCCAAATCTTACTAATCCTTTCCACGGAGATACTTTCAACAGTACTTGCTCTCCTTCTTCGAATTCCATATTCTTTCTGGCCAAATCAGCATACTTCTTCTGTCGGTTCTGAGCTGTCCCTAACCGTTTCTGAATAAGTTGAACTATTTCCTTGGTTTGCTGCACTAACTCAGGTCCGAGTATCTTTCGCTCGCCAACTTCTTCCCAGTATACTGGAGATCGACACTTTCGTCCATATAATGCTTCATACGGTGGCATACCAATACTAGCATGAAAACTATTGTTGTATGAAAATTCCACTAACGGCAAGCGTTCATCCCAACTTCCTGCAAAATCCAATGCACAAACTCGGAGCGTGTCTTCAATTGTCTGAATCGTTCTTTCACTCTGACCGTCAGTCTGAGGATGGTAAGCAGTACTCATTTTTAATTCGGTGCCCAAACATTCTTGAAAACTCCTCCAGAATCTCGAATTAAATCTTGGATCTCGATCTGAGACTATTGATACTGGAACTCCGTGTCGCACCACGATCTCTTTTATGTATATGTGAACCAATTTGTCTAATGAGAACCTCTCATTTATTGGGAGGAAGTGTGCAGATTTCGTTAATCGATCAACAATTACCCAGATGGCATCATGATTAGCCCTCGTCCTTGGCAATCCAACCACAAAGTCCATTGCAATATGTTCCCATTTCCATTCGGGAATCTCTAATGGTTGTAGCATCCCACTTGGCCTTTGATGTTCTGCTTTTACTTTCTGACAGGTCAAACACTTACTTACCCATTCAGCAATATCTCTCTTCATATCCGGCCACCAGAAATTTCTTTTCAAGTCTCGATACATTTTCGTACTCCCTGGATGAATCGAATATTTCGAGCTGTGGGCTTCCTGTAGGATCTCATTCTTCAACTCTGTCACATTGGGTATCCAAATACGTGAAGAAAATCTTAATATCCCCTTGTCATCTACCTGTGTGCATATTTCCTCACCTGTTAACTTGTTCACATCTCCGCTCATGACTTCCTCCTGGCATCTGCGAATCTTTTCTAACAATTCTGGCTGAAACGTCATAGTGTACACCGTATCTGTACTACTTGCAGGCATACACACCTCTATCTCCAATCTTTCAAACTCTTTGTATAATTCCTCAGGCATTGTCAACATACTGATTTTCTCCTTCCTACTTAAAGCGTCCGCCACCACGTTCGCCTTCCCAGGATGATAGTTGATGGTACAATCATAATCCTTGAGTAATTCCAACCATCTTCTCTGTCTCATATTTAACTCCTTCTGGGTGAAAATATATTTTAAACTCTTGTGGTCCGTGTAAATTTCACACTTTTCCCCATACAGATAATGTCTCCAAATCTTTAAGGCGAAAACAATTGCGGCTAATTCTAAGTCATGAGTAGGATATTTCTGTTCGTGAGGTTTCAATTGTCTCGAAGCGTAAGCAATTACCTTTCTGTGCTGCATTAGTACACATCCCAAACCTTTGTGAGATGCATCGCTGTAGATCACAAAATTTCCCTTTTCATCTGGGAGTGTCAATACAGGTGCAGTCACCAATCTCTTTTTCAATTCCTGGAAACTTTCTTCACACTTCTCATTCCACACAAATTTTTCATTCTTCCTTGTCAACTTTGTTAGTGGGGTGGCTATCTTCGCAAAGTCTTGAACAAATCTTCGATAATATCCCGCCAATCCTAAGAAACTTCGAACTTCTGTGGGTGTTTTAGGTCTGTCCCAATTCATCACGGCTTCAATTTTAGCAGGATCCACCTTAATCCCTTCACTGCTGATGACATGCCCTAAAAACTGCACTTCTTTCAACCAGAACTCACATTTGGAAAATTTCGCATACAATTTCTCTTTCCTCAACGTTTCTAAGGCTATTCTTAAATGCCCTGCATGCTCTTCTTCGGTCTTCGAGTATATCAAAATATCATCTATAAACACAATCACAAACTTATCCAAATATTTCTTGAAGACTCTATTCATTAGGTCCATGAATGCTGCTGGTGCATTAGTTAGCCCAAAGGCCATTACTAAGAACTCGTAGTGCCCATACCTAGTCCGAAACGCTGTTTTTGGAACGTCTTCCGGTCTAATCTTTAATTGAAAATATCCTGACCGCAAATCAATCTTCGAGAAACAAGTTGCTCCTTTTAACTGATCAAATAAATCGTCAATTCTTGGCAAAGGGTATTTATTCTTAATGGTCAACTTATTTAATTCCCGATAATCGATACACAGTCTCATACTTCCATCCTTCTTCTTTACAAATAATACCGGAGCTCCCCACGGCGATACATGACAAGGCTGTCGCGTGCCTATCAAATAATAAAAATCTAACAAATCCTTCTAACTATGCAGTAGGGTAAGTCAGAGTCGTTCCCACAGAGACAAAAGTGCCAATCACCAGTCTTTTTCTGATTTAATTTAGCTAAGCAAGTAACACAATAAATTTTGAGGATTTAATTAAACTAAGTTATACTAAGAAGAATTGTGTTTATACTAATCAGATCTAAAAACATCCAGAATTAAGTATCCCCACTAGCATGGTCAATGCAATCGTGAATTTTCCTCCCCAATTAATCGTATAATACTCAACAGGAAAGATGCGCCCTATAAATACCAATAATCCCTCTCGGGTATTAATGGCTTCTCTAAAATACAATCAAGCCTATTCTCATGGTATCATGCAATTCAGAGACATTAATAACAGCACCCTAACTTCCTAACAATCCGTTCTACCTATTCTCATGGAGAAGTTCATGTTCTTATTGGATAAATCACAACCATCTAAATCCAACTCTCGTTGATAAATAGATAATGGTTCAAACAATACACATAATCACGTCTGATCTGCAATTGCTAATTAAAACAACTCAATAAGCAAGAGCAATTAAACAATCAAATTGGGGAATTCACACATCGACCATAACTAAGGTTCAACTCAACCCTAGATTAATAAACTACTCACACATGATTGAATTAACAAAACAAGAATGAATATAAGAACACATAATTATAAGAATAGAGAAAAAGTGTTTACAAAAGTATACGTACCAATGCTTTTGATCTCTAAGATTGGATCATAAAACAATACCCCTAGATGTGTTTATATAGGCACCAGGAGCCTAAAAATTAGCTAACCAAAACTAAGTAGGAAACAGCTAATAAAATATTACAATTGTAATAGAAGTAGGAATAAAAAAAAGAAATATCCTCCTTGAATTAGATAAGCCTCGTAGACTTCTGGTAATTTCCCTCTTTGTGTTGGATAAGAATTTGTTGTCCAAGATTTGCCGTAATTAGAATTGAAATAGGATTCCAGGAAGTGAAATTCGTCATCTGTCTTTCAGGCCTGTTTCTGGGCTTCTCCAATTGGAATATTGATATTGGACCACCTTTGACTTGTAGAAAATTCTGTTATCTTCGCGTGGGCTGTAAGATCACCCAATTCTGATGTCTGAAACTCAAGTTATGGCCCAAACAGTGATGTACACGCAAGCTGCCCAATAGTTACGAATTTTCTAGTAATTTAAGTCCAAATAAACTCAATTCCTTCCAAGTTTGGGAATTATTTATTTCCTGCAATAAACTCCAATAAAACTTATTAAATCGACACGATTATTCGCAAAAGCTCATTAAACGTGGGAATAAAATCCTCTAAAATATATGTAAATTATATTCTATCAAATATCCCCACACTTAGCACTTTGCGCGTCCTCGTGCAAGCTAAAATAATAACTACACTAACTAATTAGTACCACTTCCGTAGGTGATCACGGTTGCATTTAACATATGCAACAAGTCCTTTAAACCCCTAGGTAGCCCTAGCGGACGAGGAAGGTCTCGTGAGGGCTTATAGCGAATATACCCACAAAATCCATCTAGCTCATGCAAAAGACCACACATCAACACAATACCACACACACAAAGTCCTCTCATGCCATATCCACTTAAGAATCAAAATGAAAATGCAATGCCTTGGTGTCTAAAGTGCAAGTATCCACATAGCATACTCAAATCACATGAATAACATTATAGAATTCCATGTCAAATGCAAAAATCATTGCTAAACATGCTAAGCACACAAGAGCACATCTTTGAGACAAAACCTGGGATCTCCTATGCAAAAGCAAAAACTCACCATTCACTCACAAAAGATATTCACTCCAAACAGGGTGGTAAGTATATCACTCAACTCCATCAATATCATAAGCATGCTTTACACGTGGTATCAATCTAACTCTCAACACAACATACACAATCAATGACAATCAAAAGGTCTTTTATTAGGGTTGTAATGTAGGCTAGGGACAAGGTATGTCAAGTAAAGCCAAAGAAGGTTAAGACAAAAGCATAGTACTCAACAATGAAATTAACAACTCCCATACTTTCATCCCCACACTTGAGTTTTTATTTATAACAACTTGACTAGCCGAATCAAAGTAGGATCATACAAGATAAGAATGCTCTCCAATTTATTATTATTTTTTTTCTTTTTCTGATTTTTTCTTTTCTTCTTTTTTTTTTTTTTTTTTTTTTTCCAGAAAGAGCTAATAGCAAGCAAGAACAATGATCCATTGATATTTTACAAATTTCGACTAACAAGTACACAACCCAACTCAAAATTTCCCCAAAGTTATGATCATCAATACCCCCCCTTCATGCACACCTTATTACTCCCTTAAGAACAATACTAGCCTTTGACAATTGGGTTCAAATTAATGTAAGGCCAATACAATAAAAAGGATATATGGCAAGTAACGTGGTGTGTCACCGAAAGAATAGGATTAAGCTCAAAGGGTTAACTAATTGATCATGTATAAATGGTTTGGAATTATAGGAAATATGAGGTTATACCTAATTGCCTTTATCATCTTATCATCAATAAATGTCATGCATCTCAAGAAAGACTTCAAGCAAGTGCTAGCAATGTAAACAACAAGTGGACACTCAAGCAAACAAATAGTTATGCAAAAGATATGCATATAGGCTCAAAACTCACTTGGTGTGACAAAACATAATCAATCCCAAAGTAATAGTCTCTCTAACGCACCTACTTGTATTCAAAGCATATAGACCAAATTATCTTGCACATATTCATGTCATTCTAATCCCTTACCACATTCAATAAGTCTACCAGTTTCTACTTGCTAGTGTACGTGTGTGCACAAGAACATCACATATCATCTCTCAATCAAAAGCATCCATAAACACAAGATTTCTAACAGCATGCATGGGTGCATTTACACAAGTAATCTTCGCATGGCTAGAATTATTTTTGGTGTTTTTCAAAAAAAATTTTTTTCAATTTTTTTTTTTTTTTTTTGAATTTTTTTTTTTTATAACAAAACACATATATATATTAAGCACATCCCCACACTTAAATGTGGCAATGTCCTCAATGGCACAATACTAAGAATATCAACTAATAATAAGAAGGAAAGAAATACTCCCCTATGCCAAAGCATGAAGTGCACCAGTCCTCCACAGTATACAGAATCCATGGGTTGCCTCCCAAGTAGCGCATTTGTTTAACGTCGTTAGCCCGACACCTGTTGACAATTATCCTGGCGAAAAAGCATATAGATGTACATATCTCCTAATTTCAATTAATCTAGTGATGTGAGCACCAATTAGATAACCAAGAAGATACATAAATTGGCACGTGAGACTCATGTGATGCTCACGAAATTTCGGGATGTGAAAATATTTAGCAAAATCCGCATCAAAACATTTATGACTACTTTTCACAAATCCCTCCCAAATCGGGTCTACAACAGGCATATACACATTCTCAATCTTAGCATTCTTCAAATCAAGCGTATCCAAATTTGGTTCTATCTCATCTACCACAATGGGAATCACAATATCCTTATTCAAATTTATATCTTCCACAACCATACTATCACCCTCGTCAAATAGCATGCAAATAGAGTCATCTAAGATATCAACATCATTATTATCAAAAGAGTTTTCACACGAGTTAATTTCTTGAGAAGCATATGGATCAATAAGAGTGAGACTTTCAAAATCATCATCAAAATCATCATAATCATCAAAAATTAGCTCACTATTACTAACCTCGTTTGGTGACTCTTTGAACTCCTTACCACTCCACAAAGTTGTATCATCAAATTGACTCATTGGTATTTCCTCCAATTGAGAGCGCCTCTCAACGAATTCAGTTACCTCTTGAGCTAGTTGAGCAATTGAGATTTCAATCAACTTACCTTGAGCTTTCAACTCATTAAGACTTGTCTCAACCTCTTCATTCTTGTTCAGCTGTGTAACAACAACTCCTTCCAATAGACTTTCCAAGTTGGATTTTTGTGGTGGCTGAAAGTAGTTGATTTGAGGTGGTTGAGCTTGGCATGGACTAACTTGCTTCTCTTCAAACTGAGCATTAAACTGTTGACATTGAGCATCACAAGTGGCTAATGACTCATTCATCTTGGCACATGGAGAGAAATAAGTTTCCAAGGCAGTTTCCAAGCTTGATTTTTCTGGTTGAGCTAGATTGCTTTGGTAGGAAAAATCAGAATAATTTTCCAAACTAGAAGTGTATGTTTCGGAATAAGGATTGTATTGTGGTGGCTGGTCAGAGTTGTAATGGGCATTGTAATGAAAATTATTATCCCAATATTGTGCTTGGCTTGGGTAATAAGGGGTATTATATTGGCAAAAATTTAGAGTGTGTCCCTGTATACCGCAAACATCACAAGTAGCAACCAAATAAGAATTTCTTGACTCAATTTCATCGATCTTTTGAGAAAATGCCCGCATAGTCTCAATCAATGCCTCCATGTTTTCTTCCTGCTCCTCTCTTCACTCGCTTAATTTCTTGTCATAGGAATCTGAAAATCAATTTTACAAGAAACAAGAAAAACCACAAGCAAAGATCAAACAGAACAAGAATAATAGCCGAAGCAACACAACTAAAAAAACTTAGCTAAACTAACTCAAAAATTAACCAATCTAACACTGCTTTGTCCCCGGCAGCGGCGCCAAAAAATTTGACAAGGCTGTCGCGTGCCTATCAAATAATAAAAATCTAACAAATCCTTCTAACTATGCAGTAGGGTAAGTCAGAGTCGTTCCCACAGAGACAAAAGTGCCAATCACCAGTCTTTTTCTGATTTAATTTAGCTAAGCAAGTAACACAATAAATTTTGAGGATTTAATTAAACTAATTTATACTAAGAAGAATTGTGTTTATACTAATCAGATCTAAAAACATCCAGAATTAAGTATCCCCACTAGCATGGTCAATGCAATCGTGAATTTTCCTCCCCAATTAATCGTATAATACTCAACAGGAAAGATGCGCCCTATAAATACCAATAATCCCTCTCGGGTATTAATGGCTTCTCTAAAATACAATCAAGCCTATTCTCATGGTATCATGCAATTCAGAGACATTAATAACAGCACCCTAACTTCCTAACAATCCGTTCTACCTATTCTCATGGAGAAGTTCATGTTCTTATTGGATAAATCACAACCATCTAAATCCAACTCTCGTTGATAAATAGATAATGGTTCAAACAATACACATAATCACGTCTGATCTGCAATTGCTAATTAAAACAACTCAATAAGCAAGAGCAATTAAACAATCAAATTGGGGAATTCACACATCGACCATAACTAAGGTTCAACTCAACCCTAGATTAATAAACTACTCACACATGATTGAATTAACAAAACAAGAATGAATATAAGAACACATAATTATAAGAATAGAGAAAAAGTGTTTACAAAAGTATACGTACCAATGCTTTTGATCTCTAAGATTGGATCATAAAACAATACCCCTAGATGTGTTTATATAGGCACCAGGAGCCTAAAAATTAGCTAACCAAAACTAAGTAGGAAACAGCTAATAAAATATTACAATTGTAATAGAAGTAGGAATAAAAAAAAGAAATATCCTCCTTGAATTAGATAAGCCTCGTAGACTTCTGGTAATTTCCCTCTTTGTGTTGGATAAGAATTTGTTGTCCAAGATTTGCCGTAATTAGAATTGAAATAGGATTCCAGGAAGTGAAATTCGTCATCTGTCTTTCAGGCCTGTTTCTGGGCTTCTCCAATTGGAATATTGATATTGGACCACCTTTGACTTGTAGAAAATTCTGTTATCTTCGCGTGGGCTGTAAGATCACCCAATTCTGATGTCTGAAACTCAAGTTATGGCCCAAACAGTGATGTACACGCAAGCTGCCCAATAGTTACGAATTTTCTAGTAATTTAAGTCCAAATAAACTCAATTCCTTCCAAGTTTGGGAATTATTTATTTCCTGCAATAAACTCCAATAAAACTTATTAAATCGACACGATTATTCGCAAAAGCTCATTAAACGTGGGAATAAAATCCTCTAAAATATATGTAAATTATATTCTATCAATACACTAGGTCTAATAATACCTTTCTCCAGAAGATCTTGCAATTGAACTGCCAATTCCTTCATCTCTACAGGTGCCATTCGATAGGGAGCCTTTGACACTGGTTCAGTTCCTGGGGCTAAGTCGATAGTAAATTCTATTTCTCTATCCGGAGGTAAACCGGGAAGTTCATCCGGAAAAACATCAAGAAATTCGTTCACCACTGGAATTCCCTCTATTTTAGGCACCTCTTGACTAGTATCCATGACATAAGCCATATAGCCCTCGCATCCTTGCCTCAACAACCTCTTTGTTTGAATGATCGACAAAAATCTCCTAGTCTGCCTCTGACCCTTAAAGGTAACTTCTACATTATCAGAGGGTTTAAGGATCACCTTCTTATTCTTACAATCAATTTGGGCATTATTCTCTGTTAACCAATCCATTCCTAAGATAACATCAAATTCACCTAACTGAAATGGTATCAAATTAGCGTAGAAACAATGCCCTGAAATATCAATCTTGCAACGGGGACACACTTGAATAACCGGAATTCGTTCTGAATTAGCTATTTCTATAACTATAGCCTCACGTAACATGCATACCTCACAATTTAACTTTTGAACAAATTCTTTGGATATAAAGGATTTCGTAGCCCCAGAATCAATTAACACTTTAGCTTGAACAGAATTTACAGGGAGCGTACCTGCTACCACATCCGAATTCTTAATAGCTTCGTTCAGAGTCATGTTGAAAGTCCTCGCCACTGGTCTGACACTTGCCGTTGGGGGTGCTTCAATTGCTTGCAGTATTGGATTAGCCAGAACTGGAGGTTTCACTACAGGTACTTTACAGTCTTTCATTATATGCCCTGGCTTCCCACAACGGTGACACACAATTCCTGCCTTGCATTCCCGAGCATAATGACCTTTTTGATTACATTTGAAACACGTCACCTCCAACTTTGTACACACCCCCGGATGCCTCTTCCCACAAGTTTTGCATTCTGCCAAGGGTGGCCTAACCAATTTCTGTTGACTCGCATCTTGAATTCTATTTCCTTGGCCCCCATTCCCTGATCCCGGCTTCTTAGGGTTCCCATACTTTCCTGGCTGGAATCCTGGCTTTTTATTTGGCACATTATGAGAACTGCCTTGCTCTTGTCGTTCCCCCATTGACCCAGCCTTCCTTTTCTTTCCTTCTTTTTCCTTGAAGTATAATTCGCTTTCCCCTTCAGCTATCATGGCCTTTTGCACCACTGCTGCATAAGTCTCCAACTCCAAAACTGCTAGTTTAGTACGAATCCACGGTTTCAATCCTTGTTGAAACCTCTTAGCCTTCTTCCTCTCCGTATCCACATAGGCCGGAGCAAACCTAGCTAGTTCCGTAAACTTGGTTTCATATTCTGTCACCGACATTTTCCCTTGTTTTAACTCCAAAAACTTCATCTCCATCTGGTCTTTCATATAGTCGGGGAAATACTTTTCCAAAAATAGCTCTGTGAACCTTTCCCAAGGAATCACCTCAGTAGCTTCCAACATTTTCACCGACTCCCACCACTAAGTAGCTTCATTCTTCAAGAAATAACTTACATATTCAGTTTGTTTGTCTGCTGGGACTCCAACCAGTGCAATGGCTTTTTCCATCTCTTTTTAACCAAGACCTCGCCTCCACCGGGTCCGCTGTCCCTTTAAACTCAGGAGGTTTTACTGCCTGGAAAGACTTAAAAGTAACCACCGGAGGAACAGGTGGCTGTTGCTGCTGCTGCTGCTGTTGTTGCTGTTGTTGCTGTTGTTGCTGTTGTTGCTGTTGTGCCAACAATTGCTGCTGTAATTGCTGCTGTTGCTGTGCCAGAGTAGCAGTCTGCTGAACAAGAGTTTGTAATATTTGTGCTAAGGCAGGGTCCATCTGACCAACAGGGGGTGGATTAGCTTGTTCACCCTGATCGGGGGTGCGGGTATTTTGTTTCTTCTTTTTGGGAGGCATGTTTCTGAAATCAATGAACAATTATATTAGGTTCAGGTTCAGAAAATAATATCTCAAATGATCAAACTTAAACAAACAATGCATATATTGCTGAAGAGTAATTCAAGGTCTCCAGCCAAAATTCCGATCAACAACTGATTCACAGGGCGCAATAGGATATCAATCCAAGGTTACACAAGGTATTCACAGACGTTCAGTAGGTACCATAAAGAAACAATAGTCATAATGCTAAGGTCAAATATAGTATCGAAAGTAAAAACTATGCTAGAAAGAAATGATGCTGAAGGTAAATATGAAACGAGCAGTAAATAAGATGCTTTAAGTAAATGACAGTATAAGGAAGTTTAACACAGTTCTGCGAAAGGGATAATGACATATATAGATGGATCTGATACAAGCGTAAGAACAATGCTTCGATAAGGGTACAACATAATACTAAAAGAGAAGACTGCTAACATCTAGTCACAGTACAACAGATATATACAACAAAACTAGTCGCACTGCAAATCCTGACGTACTACTACTACCCTAATCATCACTGGTCATCATCGTCATCCGACTCTCCCCGCCAAGCTGATCCCAAAATGCTCTCCAGCTCTGCCGTCACCAGACCTAGGGTCACCTGCTGTGTCACAAATGCCGGCTCATCTCGGGATCTCATCCGTCCCCGCCTAATGACAACACGTCTAAGAGCTCGTACTCGCCTCCGTACATCCTCCAGCTCAGCCACCGCTCTATCCCTATCTCTAGCCCGATCCTCCTCCCCAGCCCTCATAGCCCTCCACTCTGCCATCTGCCCTAAGAGATAGTCCCTCTCTCGGGCCACTCGCTCGTACACATGATATGGGACAGGCTGAGGAGTATACTGGTATGCTGGCCCATTCACTGAGCCCTGCGATCCTACGAACGGCTGCATAACCCCTGGGGAAATCTGCTGCGGTACAGAAGCCCCTCCTTCCGGATCCTCGTCCGGGTCTGAATCGGAACCAGAAGCAGGTGCCTGAAGTATACATATATATATATATATAATTAGACTTCCTATCTCTCACGAAACAATCCTAACCTTTCTCATAACTCTACCCCGACTCCCCACCTAATTGTTTCAGTGACTGTGACCTGTGGCTCTGATACCAACTTGTAACACCCTCACTAGCCAACAATAATATTATAAACTCTTATATTCAATTAAACACTAATATAGGGGAAATCTTAGAAATTTCGGCATGATGTAATCATAAACCGGACTAATCACCTGCTCAAGCAACTAAGTACAACTAAAACAGTCCACATGTACAAGATATACTAAACCATAAGGAAATAAAACCAAACCAACCCAGACCGCACACAGGTCACTGTATGAAACAACTACCAATAGTTATTACAACCCAGAACTGAATCAAATAATATACAACCCATTAATATGACAATCTGCCTACAAATACAGACATAATATAAACAAAGATATATGTTCACTACCCAACCAACCACCTCGACCCTCTGACTGCCTCGGTGACTACCCCAACCAGACGGGCCACTTCTCCTAGACATCTTCTGGCTTAGCTGAGGAAACAGAATTAGCAAGCAAGTGAGCCAAAATGCTCAGCAGGTATATATGTATGAAATTAAAACATCAACAACTGATATGTCTGCAAGATTGTCAAGAATTAACAATCAACATTATATAAGCTCAACTGAAAGTTCAACTTTTATCTGAATCATAAAATAGAAGAGGATTGGACTATCATGCATTTTTTTTTTTTTTATAAATAAAACAATTATAAGGTTAGGCTGCTGATCAGTCACGCACTAACCCCGGACAAACGCACACAGCAATGTCCTTTAATGGATCCACGGCACACATTGGCCTCAATTATTTCTGACCACGAATCTGGTCCGACCCTTACGGTCCACATTTTAAAAAAAACTAACAGTCCAATCCTAACTAAACATCAGGTGTCGGAACAATCGACCACCTCAACTGCCAAACATCCTGAACACTTTCGTTCCAGGTTAACATCTCAAATCTCACCAAATAGAACAAGGTCGGGTAATCTCTGAATTAAATATCGACAAGTTCGATATGGCAAAAAGGGGTATTGACTTGAGTCAAGTCACAAAAAGGATTAACAAAAACGATATAGTCAACCTGGGGTATAACAATTGAATATTCATAATTAATGGAAATTATCAGAGCAATTATATCAAGGATAAATCAATTACATAAGAATCAAGTTATGATAATCATAATTCGCTGGAAATATAAGTGAAGCGGTTTACTTGAAAGAGAGGTGGAACAATATGCTTGCAAGGGATATGGTTGTAATCAATTCACTATAAGAATCAACAATTCAGTAGAATCAATTTGGGGTATAACAATTATGTATTCGCAATTTCGGGAAATTAACAGAACAATTATAGCAAGAGTAATTTAAATAAACATATGAATCAGGTTTTTATAATCATAACTCATTTGAAAGGTAATTAAAGCAATTTACTTGCCTTAACTAGAAAATCACAGAATCCGAAGCGTCTTTACGTCCTCAGCTTTAGCCTTCCCTTTATCCACGGAATCTACACACAATATAACACTATTTCAGAATCCTGTTTAATACTCGCTAAGCAATATAAACATTCCACTTAGTCTACCCCTGCGAATAGTTCCCTAATTTACGTTTATTTAATCATATAATATCAATACATAAGCTACAGACAAAAGTATTTAATCATATAGCCACGTAAGCACATACCACATATATATTTAAAATATGAAGCCCGACTCACAACTCGCATAAATTATATAATTATACATACTCGTTTTCAAGAAGTGATTTTAATATATTTTAGAAAAATTTTGACGGCATCCCCTTTATACGGGGGACTGCCAGTCGGGATACAGCCGACACAACCAACACAATTACAATACCAAGAATGAGTTAACGAAAACTTTCATACAACCGAATTTAAATTTGAAGCGTACAAAGACATGCCTACACTTACCCAAAGGCAAACATTTCAATAATATTATCACCCAGCAAATAAAATTTGACAATGTTAAATTATAATCTGTGACCACCCAATCTGCAGGACACATCGTACCATACGCACAAATGCACACTCACTCGAATATAGGGGCATCCACACAATTACATGTTCACAGACCCTACATAAACTCACACCTGATCATCACCTGTACATTCCTTCACCATTATTTCCTCTTATCCCCTCCATCTTCTCTTCTTTTACTCTCTCCGTTCTCACCCCTCCCTTCTTCTGGCACCGCTTAAACACCAACTCAACACACACTTTCACATATACGTTCATAACTTCACATAATCCCCACTTCACCTCGACCCCCTGCCTCCTTCGAACAACTCAGTACCAAGAACACATACATAGAACACTCTAGGCATACACAGCCCTGCACCACTATACAAACACGCCACTATGATACCTACATACACCACCATGATCTAATTACATACACACGGCAACCTCGACAACAAGAATAGGGGAGGGTAATTATTTCAGCTTTGTAATTCAATCATCAGCTAGGAGCTTCACTACTCACACACACACACCGATTGATGCCGTCCAAAACTCGCAGCCTCACCCACTGAATTGAACCCCCAAACTTCGAGCAACTGGCCACGACACCGCAAACACTGGCAAGACAACAGAGGAGAGGAGAAGAACACTGACCCAAGTCGAGATAGGTTAATTCAGAGGAAAAACGAGAGAGAGAGAGAGAGAGAATCGAAGAAAGAGAGATTAGGGAAAGAGATTGAAAGATTTTTGAGAGATAAAAGAGAGTGACAGTCAGGAATTCTGTGGAAAAGTCGAGAAGAACCGAGAGAAAAAGTTGGGTGTTGGGCTAAAGAAGGCAATTTCATAATTTCACATTTCTGAAAATCAACAATTAAACAATTTACATCACTTCAAAAATCAAAATTAAATAGAAAGTAGGTGAAAATTTAAATTTAAAAATTCTAAAATAAAGTTTGTGAAATTACAAACACTCACATATTTTCAAAATAATTTTGGGATCAAAATTGAATTAAATATGAAATTTGAAAGTTTTGATCATTTAGATAAAATAAAACTCTTAAAATCATTTTAAAATACGAAAACACCCAAATAATACACCCAATAATTTTTAAAACTAACTAAATATACAAAGATGGTATTATAAAAGATTTCATAATTTTTAATAACTTCGTTGATTTTATAAAATTCTCAGAAAGTAAATATAACACAAATAAATAGGAAATAGATCCCAAAAATATAATTAAAATAGTCGGGCTTACATAACACATATAAAATATCAATCTGACTTCCAAATATTATTCCACAATATAATACTTCCTCAACCAATTCACACACCACATAATTTATATTTAGTATAAAATAGATAACTTTTAATAATTAAATATTCTGAAATTTCTAAGGCGTTATAGGAACAGCTCCTTCGATATCTCATATCGAGCTGTCCTCCCTGCCACATCATACAACTCTTGCAGATGCTCTAGGATAGTGTGAGCATCCATAAGCTCATGTTGCTTCTGTAGCTCATCGTTCATGGAAGCTAGCATGATACATTGAGCAACATTAGCATCATCTATCCACTTACGATACACAACATGTTCATCATTATGTGCATCGTCAGCAGGTGCAGCAGGCTTAGGTGAGTCAAGCACATATTCCAGCTTCTCAACCCTGAGAACAATTCTCAAGTTTCGAAGCCAGTTAGCAAAATTCGGACCAGTCAATTTGTGAGCATCTAGTATGCTCCGGAGTGATAGTGCACCAGACATAGTGTATATAGTAAATCTGTAAATGATAAACACATAACAACACTTAGCAAATATTCAATTTCATTTTAAAAACACTATATGAATCGGGTCTTTATTCATAAGTGACTCCCACTAGTTTATCTAATTTATTCAACCCCCTTAAGTGAAAAATTAAGCATTCATAATGCTAGTGGGAATAGGGATCCTATATTCCATCACACAACCTCGGCTGTGGCACGAAACGCCATGTGATGTTCAATAGGCAGACAACTCTTGTCAATTACATCTCATGTTATTCCCTAATAAAACTTTAGCCTCTTGAATAATTGAGTCACGGCAGTGGCACGACAAACTCAATATTCTAAGTCAAGTCTAACCCAACATTCCGTACAACTGAATCAGTCTCCAACGGCCCACGGCTGTAGCACGTAACGACCATTAGATTCTAATTCATTGTACACATCTCTATGTAATAGACAAGTATTTCTTATTTCAAAATCAAAGCCCTCGGCTGTAGCACGAAACGACAATGATTCAAAAATAAGAACTACTTTCTACCATGTTGGAAGGCTATGACCGACACAAGCCCGTTGTGTCATTGGCCAATTACTACTTGATATTATTTAATTTTAGAGGGATTATATTATGTTACAATCATAATCTTATTATAAAGAGATTCTTCCTTTTAAATTAAATATTTCAAATCAATAATCGATAATTGGATGATTCCCAGATCGGGGGGAGCATTGTCAAGAGGCGTCACTTAATACCCCTTTCTTACAGATCGAAATCCGTTTTTGACAGAATCATCCATTCTCTCAATATTGAAAATTCATATTTAATTACGTGTTTCACAAACACAAGAATCTCATGATTATATTCATAATATTATTATTAAGGCAAGAAACGATTCCTATTTCTAGATTTTCTAGAGCACGCCTTATTTTGATTTAAGTTCACCTAAATCTATCATCGCATGGTAAACATAGGCATATATCACATATATAAAAATAAATCAATAAGTAAGCATGCAAGCAATATCATGTCACACATTAATATATTGATGTATGGATTTATTATAGTATTTAAAAGCAATTAATCCAATTAAAACATGCTTTAAAAACACTTCCGAAAATATAAATAATTCAAAATTATTATATAAAAAATATTTGACCACTCCATTAGATCCGTCTCGGAAAAACGAATCCAACGATATATCGCACGCCCAAAATGGAGTTACGAAACTCCCAAAAAATCAAATTTAATGTGGACAGAAAGCTGAAACGCATTTACCGAATGCGTTACAGCCATTTAATTCAATTAAATGCTGTAAACCATTTAGCTCCTGCGCAACCAGCCCTGTCACGCATATCAGGAATGCGCGACACCCCCGAGCGTGGGCTACACGCGCCGACCTGATCCGACAGTTTCCTTTTTGTGTTTTTTTTTTCTTTTTTCTTATTAATCGACCGTTTGAGTTCTGTCATATCATGTTTGTCAGACTGTCACTTGAAAAAAAAACGTCAGAGTTAATTGTTAACACAAAAACGAAACGCACGAGTTTAATGCTGTAATAACTTTTATTATTATTATTTTATAATTTTAATATTAATAAATTAATTAACAATTAATTAATAAATTAATAAAAAATCATAAGGACATGATTTCTGAAAATCAACAGCAGCAAAATTACCAGGAAAGCAAGGGGATCCTTGTGCAAATTTTAATCCCATATTTTTCACATGCATGATTATTTTATGAATTTTAATTAAAACAATTTTAAAAAATTCATAACAAATAATCTACACATCACAAAATTATGAGAAAAATACCCAGATCATCTACAACACTTGTAGAACTCAGATTAGTGGTCAAAATCATATGCAAAAATTATTTCGAATTAATTCATAATTAAATCTAAATAAACTTGCAAAAATCATAATAAATCCATACATGCATAAAAAAATCTGAAATTTTTTATGTGAATCTCTATATGCAGAACCTAGCTCTGATACCATTGAAGGAATTTACGGACGAGCGGAAGCGCAAATAACAATTATTTCCGTAAAAACCATATATCGCACATATAGAAAATCATGTAAAAATGAAATACGAGGGATTCGTAACCATACCTTGAAATCGAAGCTTTACAAAAATGGTGTTTTAGCAGTTGCTCCTCAGAGTATGAAGCACTCTACCGGTATCCACCAAGATTAATTCTTCGACGAAGCTTTTATAAAACCGAGCTTTTATAAAAATGGAGGTTTGAGAGAGAGAGAGGGAGATGAAGAAGATGAGGGAGGCAACTAGGTTTTTCACAAAAACCAAAAGTGTGTATAAACTCATTCTCATCTCATTCTATTTATAGGGCTCATGTAGGGTTTTCATAATTAATATATCATTATATATTAATATATATAAATCCTACACTTTACCTTATAAAATGTTAAATAATAAATAAAACAATTTTAATCATTATTAAAACAACTTGCTCTCTCAAAATACCTTCATCAATAAATTAATCTTTTTATGGTGTGACCCTGTAGGTTCAATATTAAGCCGGTAGTAGAAATAAATAATAATAAACCTTTTATTTATTATTTATATGAATTCTAAAATTCATTAAATATAATTAACTGATTAATTATATTTATTCTACATCGTGAGTGATGCTTCTCAACATATCGCGACTATCCGGATAATATGAATTCACTGCTTAGAATACCAAGAACCTGTCAGTGACTAGTTACCGTACAATAAATTCCTTCTACCCTACAATATCCCGATTAAATACAAGGCATGGATCTCGTGTCAGGCCTATCAAATTTAATCATATGATTTCTTATTCATAACGCAAAGTTCATATTAATGCAAATTAGAAACTCCTTTCTAATTTCATACACTCTGGCCAGAGATTCCAGAACTCGCATACTAAGAATAACATAGGATATTCACTTCCTTACTGGAAGGGGTAGATTCTTTATTGATCGTTAACTATCTCCATACATAAATCCCTGTACCCAGAATAGACCTAATGTATGTCCTTGAGACTAAGGACTAAACCAAAGCACAGTTCATTATATATAAGATAACTTTAACGATCTCAAGTCTAAGGACACTTGTACAACTATCACTCAGTGAATAACTATTGACACGTGAGTAAACTCCATTAGTTGTCCAACTTATCGAGTCATGTTCAGTGAACTTATTCCCTAATAAGCACCTACATACTAGCTATAGTGTCACCACACAAATGCCTATGAGAACAGACATCCTCCTGACGGGAGCAAGCATAATATGTACCGATCTTTGCGGATTCACTAACTTCCGATTAGTTATCCTATGATCAGGAACTGTTTAAGTCTAGAGTTATCATCTTCTAGATCTCACTATTATAATCTCATTATAATTATAGAAGCTTTACTCTAAACAATGGAACATCTTATTTAAAACACTTTAAACAGATAATGCCCGTAATAAAATCAAAACAAGTCTTTTATTATTATTAATGAAATCAAACAAGAATACATGAAAGTTCTTCCTAACTCATCATACATGATTGGATTTAGGACAAACACTTTCACCTCTAACCTCTTCTAATAAATTTAATGACATAACCACTATGCTACATTACATTTTGAATTTACTTTCAAAAATTTATTAGATATGCCACATATTCTCCGCTTATCCTAAGTTGTTTTATTTTAACTCTTGAGTACAATAAAATGTTGGTTTAATATATTTATATAACTCCATTTTTTCGGTTATCATAATTTTATATATAATCATTTAATCAGTCATCTTTATAATTTTTATGATACTTGTATTTTTTTCAATTGAATATATATAAATTATTTTGTAAATTATTATAATCTATTACTATTTATTAAACTTGAACACAAGGACAAAGTTTACAAATTTAATGGTTGTGAAGTTACGATTTTACCCCTTTATTTTAAAAATTACAAAAAATGCCATCCTTTAATAATTATGTAAAAAGTAGTGAAATTATGTTTTTAATTATGTAAAAAGTAGTGAAATTATGTTTTTGTTGGGATTCGAACCATCGATCTTTTTCTATCAAACTCATGTCATAACCAACTTTGCTACACTCAATTTTGAGCTTTGTTTAAAAATCATATAAGATAATCCACATCTTCTCTTCTTGTATATTCCGCTTTTATTTTTATTTTTGAGTAAATAAATTATTGATTTATATTATTTCTAGAATATTGGATAGATAAAATTACAAAAATATTCTAATCGATTGAGTATACTCTACAATTCTTTTTTGCCATTTTAGATAATTGATATAAAAATAAAATTTTATACTATACATACTGTAATCGAATAAAAAAAAGAGATTTATTTACACGCGTATTCATGTAGATATTAAATTCTTGAAATAAAATTTGGTTTTAAGAAATATGTAAATTTTAGTTATCAAATCATACATAATTAAAAACTGCATCACATTAGTTTTAAGTATATAAAAATTTATAAAAATTTAAATATATGAGCTATATTAGGGGATTTTGGTCGACCAACTATTTAGACCTTCAACGAATTAAATATATGATTGTTCTAAAACATAAATATTTAAACATACACGAAAAATAATTGAAATTATGTTAAAAATATAAGAACTCTAAAAATAATTGAAAAATTGATCTATGTTATATATAAAAAAGTAACATAATTAACATTAAATAAAATTAAAAAAGATATAAATTTTCAAATCATAAATATTACAAAACTATAATAAGTATTTATAATGATAAGTTAGACTATAACTCGATTATAAAATATGGTTCATATTAATTTTTATATAATAAGACAAATTGATCAATATAATATATAATGATTGAGTACTTAGATCAGTATACATAAAATCAAAAAATTTGATTGTAAATTTCACATACATGCATGGGTCATTAAGGTCATTTTATCATATTTAACATCAAATGAAATATTTATAAAATTTTAACTTTGAGTTAAAAAATAATTCAAAATATAAAATTAAAAAAAGGTATGTAAAATTACAAAATAAATATTAAAATATTAGATAAATTGAAATTTTATCGTTTATCATATTTTTAATTACAAAATTATTTAAATATATACACAATTTAGGTCTAGAAATTAGTTCAATGCTCGTGCTTTGCACGGGCTTTTACGCTAGTATCTTACAAATTATAAAAAATTAAACTCGACACATTATAACTGCCGTATTTATCAATACTATTTCCTTGAACTATTTCATTCTTCTACATTCATCAACTTCACCTTCTGCTTCCGTAAACTCCGCTTGGTACTTCCTACTTTCCTCTAATGATTCGTTCGCAATAATCTAGACCTTTGGGTCTTCAACCTATAACTTCCCAAATTCCTTGAACATTTTCTTGAGCATTGTATGCCTGTTTAATCTTTCTTGGTTCATCCAGTTGCACTGACACTTGAGCGGTTTTCGATCTCTTCTTTGACTCCTAAAAGCTCTCTTCACCTCTATCCATTCATTCCTGATTGATAAGCTTGTCCACTGCTGTAACTGTCTTCGTAAAATCTTTAACAACCTTCTGTAATTCCTAGCTGGTTCTTCAAAACTTTGGATCTCTGCTAGCGTCTTAGGCCTTTCCCGATTACTGCTTCTTCTTCACGTAGTCCACTTCGATCCTGTCGTTATATCCTGAAATTATACTTCTCCCAATTCCAAAACTCGTACTTAGAAATCTTGTGCATGCTCTTCCTATATCCTTGAATATCTTGAGATGTCTTCCGACCTTCAATCCTTGAAACTCATTACATATCTGGTAATAATTAATTAACCGACTTTATATCTTTGTCTAGGGAAAATCCTAGTAATTCATCAATACAGACATTTGAGAAAATTTAATCACTGAAATCTGCTTCACCCTAATATTCTCCTTACTGGTATCTCCCACATATGTAAGATAAACTTTATATTCTTGACATAACAACCACTTGGTCTGCGTGATCGTTAAAACTCCGGTGTCTGTTTACGGCCTCGAACACAACTTCTACCTTCCTTGGGAATCATAACCTCACTTACTTGCCCTTACAATCTTTCTTGCACCTCGTACTCGATCAATCGATTCGATCCTAGAATCCTACCTTGTTCTCCAATCCGTACTCATATCCATACTTATTAGCGTCATTCGCAGCCTTTTCGAAATTTTCAGCTTCTGAGCAATTTATAGGGGAGGGTTCTGTTGTTTTTATCGTAATATTCGTTGGGGCTGACGTGATGCAATCCTCGATAAAACGTCTTATCTTCCAGTGCGTATGGCGTACCACTTCTAGCTTCTAACTCTGTCGTTCACTACCACACCATTCTTTCCGCTTACTCTCATAGCTTTCCATATTTAGCCTAGTACAATTTCAATATGCTTCCTCTCGAATTCCTTCCTTCTGACAATGGAGGTCCTGCTGGTCTCAATAACTCATATCCTGTGGGTGGCTATCTTACCTCGTTATCCTGGTTTTCAAAATCTTCTACATCTGTTTACACAAAATCACGCAAGTGCACGTGGTCACAAGTAATATTCGATAAGTTAAGTTCGTTCCCACAGAGACTGGCTATTTCTATGTAAATATGCTCAAGCAACAATGTATGATCAATTTCAATTGCTTAGACAAGTAACAAATTTGGGTTTGTAATTATCTAAATTAACTAAGAAACAAATTAACAAACTAAGAATTAATTAACTAACAAGAATTGGAATAGAATTACTTCTACAAGAGTAACATGAAATCCTAACTTCATTAAATACTTCGCTTAGATCTGATGCCTTTAATCACTATATGCAATGGTTATGATATCTGATCGGATAACACGAAACAAGTACACGCTACCTGTCAGCATACGTATACCAAACTAAACATACATCCACAAAAGAGATAGAAGATGAATAGACACCAATTATGCTTAGACCCTATATGTCTATAGAATTTGAAAACATAACGGTTGAAGAACAAGTTATCCATAAAGATCACACAGGGCAATATAAGTATTTTCATCTCATACTACGAATCATGTTGATAAACAATCATGAACCTATGCTAGCATGGCAAGTTCTAAATCTCAAGATCCACTTTCACTTCACAAGAGATTAACAAATTAGATGTTAGCTACGCATCTAACAATTAAACATAACCATACGAGGATATCAGATATACATCACACACAGATCTTTAAAGCAATAAAAATACTAAAGCTCCATAAATAAATCCGTTAGAATCCCATGACAACGATTAGTTCATGATTGAACCTCTCGTCATCATGGGATCAAGTGACACCATGATAAAACAAAGTATGACAAGAATACAAATAAACTAGAGTAATTGATATGTAATAATGTTACAAATTACAATGGTAGGATGTGTTTAAATAGACTCTAGAAGTCTTGCCCAGCAAGGAAACTACCAAATCAGAATTAAAATAGAATACGTTTCCTAAACTGATTCTGTTTTTAAGGAAAATACGTAGCTGACTTTCTTTCAATATTTCTGGGCCGTTCCAATCGTAATTGGAACTCTGAACCACTTTATAATGATAGAGAATCTCGTTATCTTCGCGTGGGCAGTAAGATCGTCCAAAACGGACTTGTAGAACTCAAGATATGGTCAAAACTGTAATTTTTCAACAACGCGCGCGTGCAACTTGCCCCTAAGGCGCGCAGGCTGCGCCTCTCCTACTGCATTCCGTGTAGCCTGCGCCTCTAATCTGTCCAATGTTGTAGAAAATCTCCCAGGCTTCGCGTGAGCTGTAAGATCACTGAAAACGGACTTCTAGAACTCCAGATATGGCCAAAACAGTGAAGACTGCGCAACCTATCCAGAAAATCCGAATTTTACACAAATTTGCTCCTTTTTCCTCCGTTTCTTTTGCATTAGCTAACATCTTCAATACCATGACACATGTAACTCCTTGGTAGCATAACACAAATGTCCAATCTTCATTCCAATGCTTAATTCCACTCTAATAACGATTAGAAACACCCACACTAACCAATAGCTACAACCCTGCACAACTACACAAAACACATCAAAAATACAACAAACTTGAGACCAAGTCAATCAATTTAAGCCGATATGGAACGCTCCAAGTGGATATAAAATCCACTTATCAACATCCTACCTTCCTTTCTAGACAAGTCTCACATCCTCTACTAACACAATTTCCTTTAAGTTTCCTGATTCTCTGTCTTCCTTTCTTACCATCTCGTTCCATCTGGGTCAATTCGCTTTTACTCTTAATATTCAATATCCTCTAAACTATATTTGCATAAGTCATTAACTCCCACACAATTCACTTCACTCCTTTATCCAAAGCTTCTGTTCCTGTTGAAATTCTTGAAGACAACTGTCTAGCTCTACTCTGCTTCGCTCAACTTTTTCCACTTCGATTCTAAAATTTCTATATCTGACAATTAATCTCACATTTAAAATCCTGTGATATTCCCGCTTCCATTTCCAAAGTGAAATATTCCATAATCAAGTGTTCTTCCACAATCTTTCCTCAATAATTATCACGTACCAACTATATTCATCATCACTCTACTTTCAACTTTAACAACATCAATTATCCCGTGTCCTTGTTACCTACTCTTTATCCGTATTCAAATCACCGTATTATCGAATCTTGTACGTGTGTTGTCAATCCAATGAGTAATCTAACTTGACATTCCCTGCTTTAATATCAATTCTTAAACCTGATCATGCAATTCTTAGTATGTAGCTTGGACAACCTAATATGTCATTGTCTTCGTCTTTACCGCATTCAATCACTGATAGCTTTAGGAATCATAAAGGTTTGTAACAAAAGAAATCAATACAATGGACAGGTGTTAGCAGGTATGAATATAAGTTGATTTGTGTTTGATAAGAATTTTATAAAAGAATTTAACTGAGAGATCAATATGATCATTGAACTAATTTCATGTTGCATTTGTCACTTAGTTCAACCGCCATAGCACAAGAAGGGGGACAGCCTTCTGTACTTTCATGACAAACACAATCAGTGGCGTCCCACCAGACTTCTATCACATAGATAAGATGTCCCTGAATCCCCTATATACATAGGGTTATTCATCCCAGTTTGAATAAAGAAGGCTAAGTATTCAGGGAGAAACAAAAAGAATTCAAAAGTTCATATATATATATATATATATATATAATGTTGAATAAGGAATATCAATATTCGGGGAAAATAGAAAGAATTCAAGGATCTCAATAATTTATATGCATCTTGTTGAATCAAGAGATCCCTTGGAAAATAGAGATATCTCTGAAAAATAGGAATGTGTTTAAATGAATCTGAAAAATTCATCATTAATTGAATTATAGTTGATTATCAAAGGTGATGGGGTATTACCAAAATAAGAAGAAACAGAAAGAAAGGTTAAATCTCCTAAATCAATAAATTAAATGAAATCGACGGCTAGTAATGAATAACCATGCCATTCCTCCAACCCATGCCAATAATTGCATTTCACATCTTGTTCAAAATCCTTTCGAACTTTCTATATCGCTCGCGAGGTAACTAAAGTCGTACAAGAAACTCTAGAAGGTCCGTAAAGGTCTGCACGTAGGGTCTTCCAAGCTGATAGCTCTGGTCGTCTATTTAGCGTATGTTGTTCCGAATTATCTGCCTCGTCCTAAATTGAGTCTCCGGATGAATCGAATTTCTGCTCGCGCAATATGTCGAAATAACAAATAACGTCGCAACAGTCGTCCTAATATCCTAAGGCGATTCTTATCCTAAATCGTCCTATCTAACGTCCCACTTAAATAGGTATACCTAATCATCCTAACTTGTTTCATTGACCATAACCAGTCGCTCTGATACCAACCTATCACGCCCCCATATCCGGGGTCAAGATTTTGTGCCACAAACCAATACAATCAAATATATAACTTGATTATATAACGACCCCTCACCGAGGATCGATTTCAGGTTATGGTATGAAACAAGAATCTAAATTTCAACATTAATCTAACCACTATACCTTTTATTCGGAACGTAGTCCATTACCATATGCATCCAGGCTGACTCTGAAATCTATTCTTTATAAAATGCCTCACCACTCTTATTCAAATTGTAATACGTAAGTATCCAACTCCTTAACCCTAACTGAAAGGGAAATGTAAAACAAATCAAGAATGAGCCAACAATGCTCAGCAAGTTAATAATATAGTGAAACAACAATATCACGATAGTTCATTGATGAACAATATCAATGAGCAATTTATCTCAAGGAAAGAATTCAATTTCCATCATAGGATTAAACTTTCCATTTTCTTTAACCATATCTTTTTCTCAAAATATTTCTTTCCCTTAAACCATTCCATCATCAAAACATACTTTTCATAAAACTTTTTTTTAAAACATTTAAGTTGATTTTATGATTCTCCAGATTACGGACAATACGGGTGATCAGCCACGTAAAGTCCCCATTCCTTTGAAATTGGGTTCCCAATTAGGCAACACATTGGCCTGGACTAGGACCACCCTAGCCTCTTATGCTAATTAAAAGTGCTGGACTGGGACCACCCTAGCCTCTTACGCTTCTCCAATTTATAAATAAGTTTATTAATAATTTAAAACACTTCACTTTTCAGTCCTTAAACTCACTGATAACAAATCAGGCCAATATAAGGAATTTTAATAAAACATCTTTAAATAATCAATCCTTTTTAACGAGAAACAATAAAAGATTAGGGGTCAGGGAAGCATTCAATATAAGGAATCATAAACAGCAAGACAATAAGATCGAACTAAACATGATATGGTTCAGCGAGATTGAATCGTAAATCAACAAAGCATCATGAATCGATAGAGTCACAATTAAGGATCAGATCAATTATTCAGGTTCTAGAATTGAACAACAAATTTATAAGGAAGTCACGAAATAAAGGAATCTGAAATTCAACGGAAGATTTGAATAAAAACATTGGCTATAACCATTCTTTTCAATTCTTACCAAAATGGAGAATCTCAATATATATTTTGAAACGAACATAAGTGATTCAAGAAATTCTCAATTACTCATAATCTCACTCTTGTCGGCTAAACCCTCATAGGCTTTAGCTGCAAAACCGGCCTGACAATAATGAGTTGAATAAGTGAGAAGATCTCAATTAATTCTTGGTTTTAACCGTCACTGAGCAACACATGCTTCAATAACAGTATAAACCTCGAATTGGTTTACATTCATTTAGAGCGAATATATAATCACTAATTTGAAGAAAACATTCCTTGAAGAGTATTTAATTGATGGAAAATAATAAATCATTTTCAGGAATTATACTAAAAGATTTTTTATAAATTTTTAAATCTTGGATTTCCCCTCTTTAAAAATATCACTTAATTACTTTTGAAGAATATAAAATAGTACACGACTGAGGAATCCAGTAAAATACCATGTATTAGAATATTAATAAAAATGAGGAATATTAATATAAAATAATTTTGAAAAGAATCAACACCTGGACGATAGGTATTGCAAAATCTGATAAAATATCAATTATTGGAATATTTATAAAGATTATGAATATTTATTTGAAATAATTCTAAAAGAGTCAACACCTGAACAGTAGGTGGAAGGAATGAACAATTGTAAAATACTTTGAGAATAATTATTCGAATATTAGTTGAGGGAAAATGTCACTTGAAAATAAAACTAAGGGGTATAAACCCTAGCGAAACAATTTGGAAGAAAATCTTACAATTAATAAGGACAGGTTCCCATCATTCAAAATAAATATGAAGGGTATAAATGCTTGCAAGAAAGAATTCGAAGGAATATATAAATAAAACATGAGGGTTCACATCATTGAAGGGTACAGATACTGGCAACATGATTTGAAAGAGACAGTTTATACATATAAAAAACATGCTCACATCACTTGAACGATAAGTGAGGGATAGAATCACTTGCCTCAATATACGGAGTTTCCAATTCCAACACATCAACTCGTTATTCATTTTACGTCAGTCTATACCTCTTTACACATTGGCCTCTACTCGGCGATACATCTATCTTTCCTCCATAATTGTTAATCACTCTGCCCTTATACTTATCATTCTTATGAATATCGCCTTTCTCAAAAGTCCATCCTTACGTACACTGGCTCCTAGCCGGGCCTCCTACTCATACCTATACCAAGGTAAAGTAATACTTCAATACGGAACCAACCAAAACCTCACTGTTGTTCTAGTCTACCCATACGCTTCCTAATACGCTTTACACTTAACACATATAGCCCCTACTTATCATATTCTCAAAATAGAAATGCATAACCACAAAATCTTATAAGCAACTAACACATATATCGTACTGACTTACAAATAATTCTTATTAAATTACTATAAGAATTACGAATTTATTTTAACGAAAATCTGACAGCACCTCCTTTGCACGGATACACTTCCCGTCGGAACATAACCGACACACACACACACACACACACACACACACACATATATATATATATACACACACACACACGAAGCACTGTTCATGCGAGGAAAAGGAAAATCAATTTGCAGCAATAACAGAGGGGAGAGGGTGGGGTTGTGAGAGAGATTAAATGAGAGATTGTAGTGGAGGAGATTTGGGTCCGAGAGATTAATCGGGGAGAAAGAGAGAGAGAGATGAGAGATTGAGAATTTGAGAGAACTCAGGAGAGAGTTCTAGAGCTCGGTAGAACCGACTGAAAAAAAACAGGGGAGGAGAATTATAAATTTAGGAATTAGTAAGGGCATTTTGTAATACTGAAAACTAAAATAAAAACTAATTATTAACCTTTTAAAAATCAAAAATAAATAAAGAATGAGCGAAAAAATAAATTTTAAAATAAAGAGTATGAAATTACAAACATCCCCATATATTTAAAATATTTTTAGGATAAAAAATGAATTAAATATGAATTTTACAAGTTTTGATCCATTAAATAAAATAAAACTCTTAAAATAATTTTAAAATAGTTAAATACCCATAATAATTCACCCAATAATTTTAAAAAACTAAATAATATCATAAACATAATAACACAAAAGATTTCGGGATTTTTAAATACTCCAATGATTTTATAAAATTTCCCGAAGATCAATAACACATGATTTAAATAGATTTTAATCGTCAAAAATACAAATAAAAATGAGAAAATGCCCAAAATGCCTAGATTAGGAGCCCCATGGCCCAAAATGCTGAAAGGCGGAAGCATGGGTCCAAAATACCGACGGGTGACGCATCTCACAGATGCGTGACCTCTGATACGCATTTCTTGAATGCGCATCACAGGTAACGCATCTGTGAGATGCGTGATGACGTCATACGACGTCATTCTCACAGATGCAGATCGGCGTTGCTCTGAAGGTGAAAATCGCCTGAAAATCGTCGCTCTTCGTCCATGCTATTCCGGCTACCTTCAATACATCCAAGGACATGAAAATGAAGCCCATACGAAGCACATCACATTCCCCCATCGATTTGTGTCCCCGTAGGGACGTACACGAGGAAGTCGGAAAATGAATCGGAAAATGGATCGTGAATTGTGCCTTTTCAATCCAGTGAAACAAACAAAAATCGAAGGATGGAGGGTTGTAGAGGAGGAGGAGACGATTCTTTTGATCTATAGTACGATAGTGGTCGATGGCTGGACAGTGCAAACGAACCGATCGAAGTTTTAATCGATAACACGACGACGACGGAGCTTTTAGGGACGATGAACAGTGACTTCAGACACGCATGTTGAACATGCGCATCTCATGTCACGCATGCTCAACATGCGTGTCTGAAGCCACTGTTCACAGAGCTGATTGTATTTTGTGAAAGACACGGCGCCCACAGTAGCGTGTCTGCACGATACTACACTCCCAGTAGCGTGTCTGAAGATGCTCCACCACCAGTAGCGTGTCCCGTGGGTATTTAGGGCCGTGCTGATTGGCGGTGGGTATTTTGGTTATGTGTAATTAATTTATGGGTATCCTGGGCCATCACCCAATAAAAATAAACGGACTTACAGGACACACATAAATCATCATATAAACATGTGAACACGATATTACATATAACTGACCTCCTCAACAATATTCATATAATATAATCCACATTTAATAATAACTAAATATTAAAAAAATACGAAATTTTCTAGGACGTTATAATCTATTACCAAGTTCTACAATTTAAAATTTTTAATGATTAAAATGTAAAATAACAAATTTATTATTAAATTAAGTTAATTTTACAATAAATGAGTCATTTGATTTATTTAAATACAATCGGTTATAAGTTTGATAAATAATTGTAATCGAAGCCATGCATATTGTATAACGGGCGCAGAAATGATATTAGACGATCAATTCAAACAGGTTGTGATCATTTTTCCGTAAGTCTCAATTTATTTTATAACGTAACTCATGTTATTTAGATATTTTACTTTTTATTATTGACATTGTAGAAGTTTTTGAAAACATCTTTGCACTTTTAGCTAGCTGATAAAATTTTGAGTAAAGAATTGAGTTGCGATCGAATTTAATTATGATTAACATTTTGATGATCGAATTTTTAAATTTACAATATATTATATATTTTTTATATTTCGAAGAGGTGGTTAAAAATCACTTTTATGAGAAAATTATTATTATTTTTTCTTAAAAAATTGGATCCTAACCACTTTTTCAAAAAATAAAAAAATTAATTTTTTTTGGAAAAAAATTCATTATTTTTCACAAAAAGTAATTCCTAACGATATTTTTTTTTTAAAAAAGGAGTAAAATCAAAGCATCATATTACGAATTTGAATTTCGATTATTAAAATGCTAAAATTGATAAAATTCAACCATCACTTATAATTTATTCTAAAATTTTTAAATAAAAAAAATACAAATATTTGTAATTCGATATTACTCCTTATGAAAAGTTACATTTGTCAAAGAAAATTTGATGGGTACACACAATAACTAAAATTAGAAAAATTATCAAAAATATTACTTTTTCTAATTTTTTTTACGAATTTATCTTTTTTTTAAAATATTTGTAAAAACACAATTTGCAATCAATGTGACCACATGCAACCTAAAAATATTTGGAAAAAGAAAAAGGTGTGCAACATCGGATGCAACTTTTAAAAAATAATTTAAAACCAACTCAAAAATCAAAAAAAAATTGTTAGTAAGAGGGAGTGAATGAATATAAAGATGAAAAAAAGCTTATTTTCTTCTTCCTCTTCAAACCAGGTTTGAGGTTCCATCCCCTCACCTATGAATATGATACGTAATACTTGTAAATCAACAATTGGATTTTACAAGGAATTTCATCTTAATCAAATTAATAATTGGGATTGAGTTTTTAATTAATTGGTCCTACAAAGACAATTACTTCAACCTAAAATAATTCTAATTATTAAATTTTTAAAAGTTACATTGGGATTAATTTTGGTTGAAGTTGGAATTACCGCGATTATTGGCACTCGTTAAGGAATTTAGATTGTAATACCAGACTCAAAGAGCCCAATATTATTATTTATTGTCACTACCTTCACTACCTTCCCATATTAGGATTGGGTAATTTGTGCGTCTGCTATTTTTCTTCAATGTGGTAGCCGTTCCTCAGGCTCCTTCTCCGAAATCAACCCTACTTTTTGTCATCCATCACCATGTAGACCACCATCCATCATCGAAAATTGATAGGACAGAAATTTGATTGATACAGTACGAAGTTAATATCATCATTCAAATTAATAATTTATCAAATTTATTTTTATTTTCACATTTTCTATAATTTTAATATCATCATTCAAATTAATAATTTATCAAATTTATTTTTATTTTCACATTTTCTATAATTTATAAATTACTCATTATATAAAATTAGTCAAACAAATATTTATTTAAAATTTTCATTTTCCATCTATGACTTTAAATAACTTTAACTCATACTCCCTCCGTCCCATTTTATGTGAACCTCTTTCATTTTTAGGACGTCCCAAAAAGTAGGGGTGTTCACGGTTTGGTTTGGTCCGGATTCTTGTTTTTTTGGAACCAAACCAATATAAATGGTTTTTCAAAAATCAAAACCAAACCAGACCAGTTAGATGCCAAGACCAAACCAAACCAGACCATAGAAGAACGGATTGGTGCGGTTTCAAACCACGGTTTGAACTTTATAGCATATTATTTCTTAAATTTTTGTTAAACTTAAAATGAAATCTAATTTAAATAAATATAAAGTATAATTTAATACACATTAATATTATACACTACATATATGTATTACAATATTTGTTTATCAAAGTTTAGTCTACTATTTACGTATTATGTTTATATAATTCAATTGAATTTATATAAATAGTAAACAAATTAATTTAGTGTAGAACTACAACATATTGACAATTAACTCAATATTATATTTATTAAGTAATTTAATCCTTTTATTATATATACGTATAGACATTACACACTAAAAATTATAATCTTAACTTATAACTATCTACTAGAATTTTTAGCATATTATTATATAACGGTCCGGTTTGGTTTAATCGGTTTTAAAATATTGAAAACCGTAACCAAACCATTTATGTATAAACGGTCCGGTTAACCGAACCAATAACAACGGTTTTTACGGTTTCGATTTTTGTTGGTTCGGATTGTTGTGGTCCGGTCCGGATTCACGGTTTAACGGATTGTTTGAACACCCCTACCAAAAAGAATGAATATAATATACTTACTATTTTTGAACACTACTTTTCACTATTACACCCAGTACTTTCCTCCACTATCTCATACTCCCTCCGTCCCTTTTTAGTTGGCACATTTGCAAAAAAAAATTGTACCTAAATAGTTGTCACATTCCTTATTTCAATACATATTTTTACTAATTTTTCCATATATACCCCTTTATTTCTAACTAGCTTATAACCCGTGCAATGCACGGGTTTCTTGAATTATATTATAAATTTTATTTAATATTATAATTATGTTTTTATATAATCATTATTTTTAATAATTTTTTTAATTTTTATTTAATATAATTTAATATACTCATGTTTACAGATTATATTAATGTTTCCTTATTATAAACAACTAGCATGATAGCCCGTGCAAAGCACGGGCCATATATTAATTCATAGAATTTTCTCGTATTAGTCTACTTTACGTATTTCTATCTATTTAAGATGTTATAGTTTCAAATTATCATTAGATTCTGAACCGCGAAAGTTATATTTTTAGTTATGTTTGGTAAGTGTAAGAAGAATGACGGACTGAAAGCTATAAGTAAGAGTTAATTAAATGTCAAGTATTACCACAATAATCTTGGTGTATTGAAATACATGAGAAAACAGCTGGCTTATTTATTTTGGGTGGATAAAGAATTAAATATTATATTATTTCTAATTTAATATTGTAAGAAATAATGTAATGTGACGAAAAAATAAAAGTAATAGAGTCATATAGTTCTGCTAATAAAATCTCAGCGCATATTTCCAATTTTGGATTTCAACGCACATTTCCAATTTTGGATCCTTTTCTCTGACCAATTTCGGAGAACAAGGAGAATAACAAATTTATTCTAATAGTTGTGCACGTTCAAAATAAATATGTGATGTGTGTTTTTCTAAGATCATGGTATTTGACTATCGCAGATGTATCCTTTCAAAAGCAAATTAACCATAACAAAATCTTTTCTTCAAATACATTGTACTATATATCTATTCTCAGAAGTGAATTTCAAAACCCCAAGGTAATATCTCAAATTTCAAGACAATCCATATTTAGACATGTACAAATTCAACAAAATACACGATAACTAAAATTAAAGTGTCAAAACTCATAACGGGTTTTTAAAATGAGATGTGTTAATGTATGCACCAAATGAATTATGTTGTAAAAGTTCATATGTACAATAAAATTCAATATATGAAAATAAGATAGACATAACTACGATAATGAAGCATCCCGAATATCATTTTAATTTGAGGTAACAGCAAAATGATAGCCGAAAAATAAAAAATGCACATACCACATCTGTGATCATAAGACATTGTATATATCATCAATTTTCGAGTTTATTAGTCTCACACCGGGTTGAAACTCGCATTGGAGTTTAAAATTCAAGTGAAATTGGTATATTACTATCTTATATATGGTTGTAAAACTCATTTTGTATGAAGTTAATAACATTAGCATATTACGAAAATGCTGCAAAAATAAAGTGCGAGGGACAATAGATATCAAAACCATATTGACATTTTTTTACCAAATCCAAATCCCATATGTAAATTATTTCTTATTTTTAATATTTTAATCTATTTTTTTAATCAATCTATAAATTACCCGATAATAATAGGATTAACCGATATAGTGCAAATATACTTAAAATAAAATATTATACTGATATCGAGTATAAATATGTTTTACACCTTATTTATCATTTTTTGTATTCTAGCCATTCGACTAATATAGACATAATTGTTAAAAGAGAGAAATATTATAATAAATTTTTATATATCTATTTTTACTTCCGCCCGTTTACCTACTTGAGATAACTTCTACTAATTTTTCGTAACCTACCGCCTCACTTCGATTTTTTTTTTCTTACCAATTTTCGACCACCTCAATACCTTTCATACATAAAATAAAATATTATAATGATACCGAGTAAAAATATGTTATACACTTCATTCATCAATGTAACAATTTAATAATAAACATAATCTGGCCATTTGACTAATATATAGATATAATTGTTAAAAAAGAGAAATATTATAATAAAATTTTATAGATGTATTTTCACTTCCGCCCGTTTACCTACTTCACATAGACGTCTACTTATTTTTCGTCACCTACCTCCTCACTTTGATTTTTTTTTTTGACCAATTTTCAGCCACTCAGTACCTTTCTTAATTCTGACTTCGACGACATCATATTTGTCAATTTATATTTTCTCTCCCCGACTACCATTTTTTACTATTATATGTGAAAATATTTTAATGATTTTATCCCTAATAAATCATAAAAATAAACGTGAGCATAAATTTATGAGTATATGAATGGCATAAATTATTAAAATTAGTAAAAATTACTATCTTATATATGGTTGCAAAACTCATTTGTATAAAGTTAATAACATTAGCAAATTACGAAAATGCTGCAAAAATAAAGTGCGAGGGACAATAGATATCAAAACCATATTGACATTTTTTTACCAAATCAAAATCCCATATGTAAATTATTTCTTATTTTTAATATTTTAATGTATTTTGTTAATCAATCTATAAATTACCCGATGATAATAGGATTAACCGATATAGTGCAAATATACTTAAAATAAAATATTATACTTATATCGAGTATAAATATGTTTTACACCTTATTTATCATTTTTTGTATTCCGGCCATTCGACTAATATAGACATAATTGTTAAAAGAGAGAAATATTATAATAAATTTTTATATATCTATTTTCACTTCCGCCCGTTTACGTACTTGAGATAACTTCTACTAATTTTCCGTCACCTACCTCCTCACTTCGATTTTTTTTTTTTTACCAATTTTCGGTCACCTCAGTACCTTTCATACATAAAATAAAATATTATAATGATACCGAGTAAAAATATGTTATACACTTCATTCATCAATGTAACAATTTAATAATAAACATAATCTGGCCATTTGACTAATATATAGATATAATTGTTAAAAAAGAGAAATATTATAATAAAATTTTATAGATCTATTTTCACTTCCGCCCGTTTACCTACTTGACATAGACGTCTACTTATTTTCCGTCACCTACCTCCTCACTTTGGTTTTTTTTGACCAATTTTCAGCCACTCAGTACCTTTCTTAATTCTGACTTCGACGATATCATATTTGTCAATTTATATTTTCCCTCCCCGACTACCATTTTTTACTATTATATGTGCAAATATTTTAATGATTTTATCCCTAATAAATCATAAAAATAAACGTGAGCATAAATTTATGAGTATATGAATGGCATAGTTTTAATTATCAAAATTCAAATTATTAAAATTAATAAAAATTATGTGGGCAATTTTATCTTGAATAAATTATAAAATAAATATTGCTAATAGGTGAGTTATTTGAGCATGTAGTGAATGAGTTTAAAATGTTGCACAAAGAAGTGATTTGGTTTAGTGGTTGAACATGTGAGCACAAAGTTACAAGTGTTGGCAGGTCATGGGTTCATTTCCTTCCAACTTCAAAATTTTTAACATTCATTTAAATCTAAGGACAAATTAGTGATTTACTAAATAGGCACAAAACCCATGTTGGCCTATAATAGATATAAAGGATATGAATGTCATAGGTTTAATTCTTATCAAAATTCAATTTATTAAAATTAGTAAAATTATGTGGGCACTTTTATTCTGAATAAATTATAAAACAAATATTGCTAATAATTGAATTATTTGAGAGCATGTAGTGAATGAGTTTAAAATGTGACACAAGAAAATGATTTGGTTTGGTGGTTGTCCATGTGAACACTAAGGTATAGGTGTTAGAAGGTCATGAGTTCAATTCCTTTTAGCTACAAAATTTTTAACATAATTACAAATGTAAGGACAAATTCGTAATTTACTAAATAGGCTCAAAACCCATGTTGGCCTATAATAGATATTTACTACATAGGCTCAAAACCCATGTTGGCCTATAATAGATATAATATGAATGTCATAGGTTTAATTCTTATCAAAATTCAATTTATTAAAATTAGTAAAATTATGTGGGCACTTTTATTCTGAATAAATTATAAAACAAATATTGCTAATAAGTGAATTATTTGAGAGCATGTAGTGAATGAGTTTAAAATGTGACACAAGAAAATGATTTGGTTTGGTGGTTGTCCATGTAAACACTAAGATATAGGTGTTGGAAGGTCATGAGTTCAATTCCTTTTAGCTACAAAATTTTTAACATAATTACAAATGTAAGGACAAATCCGTAATTTACTAAATAGGCTCAAAATCCATGTTGGCCTATAATAAATATAATGGATTTATAAGATTTTTAATATATTTTATTAATAATTGAGAAATATGATGTGATATTTTCGGGTATATATTAATAATAGTAAGATTTGTTGTAAATTAAAAAGGTAACATGTTTTAATTATAAGGTAAATATTAATGATCTAAATATATGATACGCTTGATGTTTTTAGGTGTTTATAAAAGTTAATATGTTCAACTAAAAGTAAATGTAAAAAAGGTAATCGATTAATTACTATTAATTTAGATTTGTTTTAAATTAAAAAGGTAATGTGTTTTAATACGAAAAAAAATATTAATGATCGAAAGATATGATACGATTGATATTTTTAGGTGTTTATAAAAGGTAATATGTTCAACTAAAAGTATATGCGAAAAAGGCAATCGACTAATTACCATTAATTTTATTTTCTTTATCGACTAATTTTCATTAATTATAACGTGTTTTAATTGGAA
Source organism: Saposhnikovia divaricata (assembly GCA_036435485.1). Classification (NCBI taxonomy): domain Eukaryota; kingdom Viridiplantae; phylum Streptophyta; class Magnoliopsida; order Apiales; family Apiaceae; genus Saposhnikovia; species Saposhnikovia divaricata. Next base: position 136,726,684 of record CM071600.1, read on the forward strand.
AGAAAATATTAATGATGGAAAAATATGATACTATTGATGTTTTTAGGTGTTTATAAAAGGTATTATCTCGACTAATTACCATTAATTATATTATGTTATTATTTATTTTAGGTGTATTTATGTTTCTTTATAATGAAGGGTAAATAAGTAAATTCACTATTTTCTTAATCGACTAATTTTCATTAATTATAACGTGTTTTAATTGGAAAGAAAATATTAATGATGGAAAGATATGATACTATTGATGTTTTTAGGTGTTTATAAAAGGTATTATCTCGACTAATTACCATTAATTATATTATGTTATTATTTATTTTAGGTGTATTTATGTTTCTTTATAATGAAGGGTAAATAAGTAAATTCACTAAGTACCAAAAAATAGGTACCAAAACTTTCAATGTTTCGGAATTTATATAATAGTATAGATACCAATGTTTGACTTCATATTTAATATACACACTCATAACTCATCATTTAATGTTAAGATTAAGGACAAATATGGAAACAAATTATATAATTAAAGCTTTCTTAATATGTGTGTTTTTTGTAAATGTGCCAACTAAAAAGGGACGTAGGGAGTATTTAATAATAAAAAACACTATTACACCCACTGCTTTCCTCCACTATCTCAAATCTATTATTAAATATTGATATGTCCCACCACTTTACCCACTTTTCAACTAATTTTACTCTATTTTTATTATCTTTTATTAATCTCCGTGAAAGTCAAACTAGTTCACATAGTGTATGTTTGGGGTATCTTAAAATAAGTAGCTTACGACTTATAAGCACTTGATATGTGCTGAAAATAAGCCCTAAGGACACATTTAATGTGGCATTAATTAGGCCAAGAATGGTCCAAACGTGGGGCCCACCAGGTGGGCCCAAAACCCCAATTATAATATTAATTTCGTAATTAATATTGGGGATAATAAACAGCTCAGCAATAAGAGTTGGATAAGGATATTATTTCCACCAGACTTAGCCATCAAGGCATCCAATTCAATATGGAAACTGATTCCTACAAGGAATAGATCTAGAACCTTCCCCAAAGACTTGTCTACCAAGTCTCCTATTCCTACCATAATTCTAAGGCTTCTCAGCCTATATAAGGACCTGCTCCTTCACCCCTAGAACTACGTTGGCTTGATTCTCAATACGAGATACGTAGGAACTCTGTGAGGACCGATTAAAGTCTCGAACGCAGAAATAGCCATTAAAGCTCGAAGCTCAACCACCCTAGCATTAATTACAAATCGTAACCTAGTTTTTGATCCACAACATTTGGCGCCGTCTGTGGGAAGAAAACATCAACCATGGTTCAAACACGAAGAACAACATCGACTGAGGCCATACCCCTTAGCTCTGCTCCACCTGCCATCTCTGATCCGCTCATCACCGCTGAAGAAGGACAATTACCCCCGCCAACAGGGACGGTCATTCAACCTCTAACCTCTCAACCCTCAGTGACGATTCCCCATGTTGAGGGAACTTTACCCGTGACTATCCCTCAAAGCCAAGAAACTAACCCTCTTCAGATGGTGGTTTCTCCTCTTGATAGCGCTGTTCGTACGCTGCCTCCGGGGGTACAGATCCACACCACGGATCTCCCTCTGAATACCAACCCGATGTATGGGCTGCCTAACTATCCCCCTCAACACAGGGAACCTGGACCGAGCGGTCATGCCTTACAGATCCGAGATCGAGAGTACGATGATTACTCTGGTCCCTATACTGATGATATAACGTCTGAGGATGACAACGATGATCGTGATGAAGCCCCGATGAGGCGACGTTCTAGTAAAGAACCTCGAAGGAGGTCCCAAAGAATCCATGATGGACCTCCACAAACGGCTGAGGAAAGGATTAAGGCTCATGAAGCTGAGATCCAAAGGTTGAAGGATGATATTGCTAGAGAGCAAGCAAGGCGAAGTCTGATTCGACCTCCACCAGATACAGGGAGGATTCCCATTATAAATCTGGAGAGGCCTTCAAGGAGACAGCGAAGGGCCGAAGCCCCAACTGAAAAGTCAACAAGGGTGGAGACCCCCAGAAGCAACCCTAAGGATCTGATGCCACTTGGGGATCCTGATGATCCCACACCCCCGTTTACTGAGGAGGTGATGAATGCTCGCATCTCAAGGAAGTTCAAGATGCCAACAATCAAGGCCTATGATGGAACGGGCGATCCCGCAAACCATGTTAGGACATTCTCAAATGCACTGCTGTTGCAGCCTGCGAGCGACGCCTTAAAGTGTAGGGCGTTCCCTCAAACCCTGTCTGGCATGGATCAAAGGTGGTATAGCCACTTACCTGCAAACTCAATTGGCTCATTCAAAGAGCTGAGTGCCGCCTTTGTCAGCCAGTTCATTAGTGGGAGAGTTCATGAAAAAAGTTCTGCATCCCTTATGTATGTGGTGCAGGGGAAGAACGAGAATCTGAGGGATTACCTCAAGTGGTTCACCAAGGAGACGCTGAATATCACTGATCTGGAAAATAAGGTGGCCATGGTAGCCCTGGAACACGGAACCACTGATCTCTTCTTTAAAAGGTCTTTGGAAAAACATCCTCCTGAAAATATGGTCGAGCTCCAACGGAGGGCCGACAAGTATATCAAGGCTGAGGACAGCATGAAGAAGGAAATCACAGGAGGCAATGGCAAGGGTTCTAATGATTCGAAGAAACGAAAGCAAGAGCAAGAGTACGATGCTAGGGACAAGTATCCCCGGACTAGCAAGGATTCCGAGTCACCACCAAAGAAGGGTTTGGGACCGAGGTTTTCTGATTATGCAAGGCTGAACGCTCCTAGGAGTCAGATCTTGCTAGATATTGAGAAGGATAAAGACTTCCGATGGCCGAAGCCACTTAGGGGTGATCCCACGAAAAGAAACAAGGATCAATACTGTAGGTACCACCGTGATGTGGGTCATGATACAGATGATTGTAGACAGTTGAAAGATGAGATTGAGTTCTTGATCCGAAAAGGAAAGCTAAGCAGGTTCACGAAGAATGATGATCGTGGAACCCAAAGAAGGGACCATGACAGGAGAGACAATGACAGAAGAGATAACGATCGTGATCGTAACCCACAGCCCCGAGGGCCAGTTGTTAATATGATTTGGGGAGGCCCGACAGCGGCCGACATGACTCGAAAAGCGTATGCCAGAGAAGTAATGCACATCGTGGGAGACGCCCCAAAACGTGCTAGGACTGAAATAGTTATTGGGTTTGATGATTCAGATCTCGAAGGGGTAAAGTTCCCCCATGACGACCCGTTGGTCATAACTCCTGTGATTGGAAACTCGGAGGTGAAACGAGTCTTGATAGACAATGGAGCTTCTGTTGATATCTTGTTTCACGATGCGTTTGTGAAAATGGGATACACCGATTCTCAGTTGACCCCCACCAACATGCCAATCTACGGATTTAATGGAGTTGAGTCCAAGGTCGAAGGTACTATTCAATTGCCCATGACTATTGGACAGGAACCTAAGGAAGCTACTCAGATGCTGAATTTCCTTGCGATCAAGGCATCCTCGACGTATAACGCAATCCTAGGATGGACTGGACTTCATGCATTCAAGGCTGTGGCCTCCACATATCACATGAAGATTAAGTTTCCAACCAGGAATGGTGTTGGAGAACAAAAGGGTGATCAGAAGATGGCGAGAAGTTGTTACGTATCCGCGTTAAGGGCTGATGGAATCGGGGGGCGGGTACTTCCGATCGAAGACATGGATGTCCGTGGTGATGATGAACACCGAGGAAAGCCAGCAAAGGACTTAATACCTATACCTCTGGAGCTAGGTGACCCTGAGAAGGTGACTTATATAGGAGCCTCTTTGAAGGAACCCCTGAAGGGCAAGTTGATAGCATTCTTGCAAGAAAATAGCGATGTGTTTGCTTGGACAGCAGCTGATATTCCAGGAATTGATCCCCAACTCATAACTCACAGATTGAATGTCGATCCTAATCGGAAGATAATACAGCAGAAGAAGAGGAACTTTGCACCTGAAAGGCAAGAGGCCATAAAGCAAGAAGTGGAAAAGCTCTTAGAAGCTGGGTTTATTGAAGAGATTCAGTTTCCAGAATGGTTGGCTAACCCTGTGATGGTCAAGAAAGCCAACGGTAAGTGGAGGATGTGTATAGACTTCACCGACTTGAATGACGCATGCCCTAAGGATTGCTTCCCTTTACCAAGGATAGACATGTTAATAGATGCCACAGCTGGACATGAGATGCTGAGCTTCATGGATGGTTTCAGCGGCTACAATCAGATTAAGATGCACAAGGATGACATCCCTAAGGTATCTTTCATAACTGATTTCGGTGTTTTCTGCTATCTTGTTATGGCTTTCGGTCTAAAAAATGCAGGAGCTACTTACCAACGACTGGTGAATAAAATATTCGCCCATCTGATTGGAAAAACCATGGAGGTCTATGTTGATGACATGCTAGTCAAGAGCCTGTTCAAGGCAGACCACATTAAGCACCTCAGAGAAGCATTCGAAGTGCTGAGGCACCACAAAATGATGTTGAATCCAGCCAAGTGTGCCTTTGGCGTTGGATCAGGCAAATTTTTGGGTCTGATGGTTTCAAAGAGAGGCATAGAGGCCAACCCTGACAAGATCAAGGCGATCTTAGACATGGAGCCACCACGCTCTATAAGAGATGTGCAGAAGTTGACAGGCCGGGTAGCGGCTTTAGGAAGATTCATCTCCAAGTCTGGTGACAAATGCTTGCCTTTCTTTCAAGCATTGAAGAAGGTGAAAAATTTTGAGTGGACCCCTGAGAGCCAAGAGGCCTTTGAACAACTGAAGAAGTACATGGTTGAAGCCCCGTTGCTGGCCAAACCTAGTCCCGGGGAGACTCTTTATCTATACCTGGCGGTATCTGAGCAAGCGTTGAGCGCCGTTCTCATTCGAGAAGAGAAGAAGGTCCAGAAACCTATCTATTATTTGAGCAAGGTGTTGCACGGGGCTGAGCTGAATTACTCTCCCATTGAGAAGTTCGCCTTGGCATTGATAACAGCCTCGAGGAAGTTACGCCCGTACTTCCAGGCACATAAGATTGAAGTCCTGACGGACCAACAGTTGAGAAACATTTTGCATAGCCCGAAGGCTAGTGGAAGGCTAATCAAGTGGGCGATTGAACTTGGAGAATTTGACATCACGTATAAGCCTCGAACAGCCATTAAGGCTCAGGCATTGGCTGACTTCGTGGTTGAATGCACCATTAGCAACCAAGAAGTCGGGGGGCAGGAGATGATAACAACCCCTGAGAAGCAAGATAAAGATGGAGAACTTGAACCTGATCAGAAGGAATATTGGGTGCTTTATTTTGATGGAGCATCAAAAACAAAATCTAGTGGCGCAGGCTTAGTATTGCAAAGCCCCGATGGGTTCGCAGTCGAATATGCTTTGAAGTTGGATTTCCAAACAACCAACAATGAAGCTGAGTATGAGGCCTTGATAGCTGGTTTAGGCTTGGCCAGAATCATGAGAGTCAAGAATCTTAAAGTTTGTGGAGATTCAAGATTAGTTGTCTCTCAAGTAAATGGTGAATTTGAGGCCAAGGATGAAACTATGGCAAACTATCTGCGAGTTGTGAAAGCTGTCATGACTCAGTTTGATGAGTGTTATATAGAACACATCCCGAGAGAAGAGAACATTAAGGCCGATGCCCTATCTAAGTTCCCTTCTTCCGAGATAGAAAACTATGCAGGGAGTGTTTACTTCCAGGTCTTGAAGGCCCCGACTATCGACTCGAAATTAGTGGCACCAATTGATGTGGGAAGCACTTGGATAGATCCTATCAAGGCACACCTTGAGACCGGTTGGCTCCCAGACAATGCCTTGGAGGCACGAAAACTTTCAGTAAGAGCATTGAGATACACTTTGATTGAGGGCATTCTGTACAAGAGGTCGTTCGTCATCCCATACTTGAAGTGTCTAAGGCCTCAAGAGGCAAGGGAAGCATTGGAGGAAGTTCATGAAGGTATTTGTGGGCAGCACTTGGGGGGCAGAGCCCTAGCTCACAAAATAACTCGTTTGGGATTCTACTGGCCAGAGATGTTGGCCGATGCACAGGATTATGTCAAGAGGTGTGACAGGTGCCAGAAGCATGCTCCGATTGTCAGGCAGCCGCCTGAGATGTTAACGTCAGTCAGTTCCCCCATTCCGTTTGCAATGTGGGGGATGGACATTCTTGGTCCTTTCCCTATGGCATCAGCACAGAGGAAGTTTTTGATTGTCGCCATTGACTACTTCACCAAGTGGATTGAGGCTAAGCCTTTAGCCAAAATAACCACCAAGCAAGTTTCCCAGTTCTTTTGGGAGAACATAATCTGCAGATATGGCATCCCACGAATCCTTGTGACGGATAATGGGACACAGTTCAATAATGAAGAATTTAAGAAGTACTGTGAGGAGAATGCTATTGAGCTTCGTTTTACCTCAGTAGCACATCCGCAAGCAAATGGACAGGCTGAGGTGGCCAACCGGACCATCCTTGATGGACTTAAGAAAAGGGTTGAACGCCCAAGGAGCACTTGGGTGGATGAGTTACTGCCCATACTCTGGGCTTATCGCACTACTTGCAAGGTGACCACAGGAGCAACCCCGTTTCTGCTAGCTTATGGAGCTGAGGCAGTTGTACCACTGGAGATCATGCAAGCATCACCTCGAGTTGAGGCATTTGAACCTGAGACAAATGAAGAAGGTATGAGGCTCGCCCTAGATCTGATTGATGAAGTCAGGGACGAGGCAAACGCCAGGAATGCGGAGCATCAAAAGAAAGCATCCTTCTATTACAACCACAGGGTTAAGAAGAGGTTCTTTCAGCCAGGTGACTTGGTTCTGAGGAAGATCGAGGCTTCTGGAGTTGGCCAGAAAGGAAAACTAGCCCCAAACTGGGAAGGGCCGTATCGAGTTAGGAAGACGTTGGGACGAGGATCATATAAGTTGGAGACCTTGGACGGGGTTGAGGTGCCCCGTACTTGGCATGCCTTGAACCTCAAGATTTATTATGTTTAAGCTGCCTCTGCAAGGATGTAGTTTTTTTTTATTATTTATCTAGTAGGAGAAGTAGAAATAAGGTTCGATGAAACCATCCCAGGGTTTGATGCCCCGAGTAGGACAATAATGAGCTGTGTAAGGGTTGAACCCTTTTTGAGTTATTAATTCAAACTTGTTTTCCATTTTATGATTCTATGTTTTGTTTATGTACCAAGCACCTGTTGAGTGTGAGTCTAGGAAGACCAAGTACCGAAAATAAATGAACATACGAATAAAACAAACAAGTGCATAAATAAAGACCCCGAAGGGCCAACAGTTAGAGTTACATCATTTAAGCCAAATAAAAGTTTAATCACGAAGGATCGTGATTGAAAGACTAGAAATAAAAGCCACATACGGCTAAGCTAGGCCATGAAAGGCCCGAAGCGATCCCAGCTACTCATCCGAGGAATCCTCCTCGCCGTTCTCCTCCTCATCAGTCTCTTCCTCGCTACTCTCCTCCTCGTCACTCTCTTCCTCAGAGCTTTCCTCAGCATGGCCCTTACCCGGTTCGGCTACCGCCACTGGTGGAGCTATCACTTCCATCGCCTCAACCTCTTCCTCCTCGGAAGATGAGCTATCTTCAACTACCCTGTTTGAGGGGACTGCTTGGCGAACTACTCTCCCCTTCTGCACGGTCATAGGCCGTTTCCCTCGAGGATCCGAGGAAACTGAGCCATCCATAGTTGCTCGGACACCCCTCGAACCGGAGCCGGAACGACGATGACTTCCCCTAGAGCCGGAGCCCGAAGCCTGAGCTACTGGGTTGGCCCCGGCGCCCGAAGCAACTTGACAGTAAGGACTTGGAAAGTCCCTCGGGAAAACCACAGTAGGGTGCCTCTTACTCACAGCATTGATGGCTCGATCCCAGCCAACAGACATGATACCCGGGCGTACTTCATCGTCATGCTTATCTATAAGCTGAAAGAAATCCTCAGACTCCTGGTAAGCTTTCACCACTAGCTTGCAGTCTGCTGCCCTTTTGTTATACAAGGAGTCATACTGTCTCTGGAGAGAATGAGCATCAGCTTCAGTCCGGATGGCCCTGGACTCCAAGTCTTGGTATTTCTCATCAAGAGTTGCTTTCTCCTTCTTCAAGGCCACATTCTCATCTCGGTATGCACGACCTAGCCGAGTGCTAGCCTGGAACTGGGCATTTGCCTGGAACAAAGAATCAATGAGACAATTATAATCACAAGTTACGTGAAAACACTATGTCTAGGATGAAAGGTTGGAAACCTGATATAGGGCTTGAGCTCCGAGTTTCTCCGCTTCATCAAATTTGTCCCCGGCAGTTACTGTCAAAAGGTCGGGGGGAGTGATGCTGAACTTGGACCAATCCAAGGCTGACTCTGGGCATCCCAAGACAGAATCTTGCTCACAAATCCCCCAACCAGGGATGAAGGGGGTCTTGACTATCCCGTCAGCATTCCGCGATCTCTTTGAAGAGCATCCCGACAGGAACCGAGGGATCTTCGGCCCAGGTTGAACATAAGCCGCCTCGGATTTCTTGATCATCCTTCTAGTAACTTTCGGCTGGTTCTCGGGCCGACTGTCGATCTCTTCAGCAACTGAAATGACAACAGAAAAGATATCGGAATAAGAACAAACAGAGTTCATAATATGTAGATAAAAAAATTACCATCAGCAGAAAGTAAGCTAAGGCCAGCTTCTACAAGTCTCTTCTCGGTTAAGAAAACTTTGTAGTGAGTACGGTCGTCGTCATCAAGTAGTCTATCACGATCAAGAAGCTCCTTCTCGTCAAGGTCACATACAAAGTGCGTAGCATCATGCACTTCCCCAAACTTAGACATAAAGAATTGGCCCCAGTCGCCACCATGCCATACCAGAATCACGAACTCTCTGTCCCAGTAGTGATGGGAATCTGGGAATGAAAAGGCATTCACAATATGTGGAACATTGGTTCTATGCTGAATAGTGACCCATCCCTTCTGAATCTCAGAAGAATTCTTGGTGGCAAATATACTCCGGAACATTGTAGTAGTTGGTTCGATACCTAGATCCCGGCATCTCAGCATGAAGATGATGATCGCCCGCCATGCATTGGGATACAATTGGCAGGGGTGAACCTGAAGCTCCGCTAGGAGCCTTATGATGAACTGGTCTACCGGGAATCTCAGGCCTGCTTCAAGGGCACCCTTGTAGACACATAGCCTCTCTGGGTGCCAATTACAGGTTCTATCAGCTAAGCCAGGAAGGCAAACCTTGATCGCGTCCGGGAAGCCATATAACTCCTTAATCTTTTCGACATCTTGCTTGTCGAACTTGGACGGACTATGATACGCAGCTAATTCAGAGTTGTTGGGAAATGCATCCCTTATGGTACTCAACAAGTCAATTAAAGAATCAAATCGACGATCAATATATTTAGGGGGATTCAGTCGAAGATTACCTTGCAATGTTTTGGCCAAAGTTCTCTTGGCCATCGCCTCGGACATAGAGAATGACGAAGCTGGAGCGCGGTCGCCATCTGCCATCTTGGGCTCGAACTTGAAGCTAGAACTTGAGAGCTTTAGAGCTTGAGAGCTTTAGAGAGAATTTTAGAAGTAAGAAGAAGTGAAGTGAATGAAAATGAAGGCTCCTCCCACTCTTTTATAGAAGATGGATGACCTCCTATATCAGGTTGAAACACAGCCTGGTTCGTGTTTGCAGGTCATCTATCGTTCATATACAAAAAAAATGGATTTCATCTGCTATATCAGGCAATAATTATACCGGTATGTATGATTCCGGGAAAGAAAAGAAGGATTTACGTGAAGATATAGTAATAAGTTGTGCCCAGGCGCTCATCTGAGCTTAAGGAGCTAATTACGTTTAAGGAAGATAAAACACTATCAATTAGTCTTTGCTAATAAAGAGACTGATTATGTTCTGAAAGGAGGTATACAACATCCAAATGTCAAGGACGTGATTCAAGAACGAGACTCCAGGCATTGCGAAAAGCTCCGAGAGGCACGAAAAAGCAACCATGGAGCACCTGTCGGGCGATCAAGAAGCACCTGGCAGGCAACCAGAAGCACATGGCAGGCAACCAGGATCTCCTGGCAGCCGACCAGGTGCCACAGAGAGGGTCTGGCCGACCAGGATCTCCTAGCAGCCGACCAGGTGCCATGGAGAGGGTCTGGCCGACCAGGATCTCCTGGCAGCCGACCTCCTGGCACCTCCCGTCAGTTGTTTGGATCGTTTGATGGTTCTGTTGAAGATTTCTTACTTTCTGAAACGAACATCGACCTCCAACTACACATCGTTCAAGCATCGATTAGCACCGTGTAGTGCTGTCAAATGCCATTCAACGTCGTTTAACATAGATTGAAACGTCGTTTAAACACTTCCAGGCAACTTGGAGCACCTGTCGGGCGATCAAGAAGCACCTGACAGGCAACCAGAAGAACCTGGCAGGCAACCAGGATCTCCTGGCAGCCGACCAGGTGCCACAGAGAGGGTCTGGCCGACCAGGATCTCCTGGCAGCCGACCAGGAGCACCTGGCAGCCGACCAGGAGCCACGGAGAGGCTCTATCTGACTTCCCGATACCCATCTTGGCACCCCCCATCGTTTGATTGAATCGTTTGATGGTTCTGTTGAAGATTTCTCACTTTCCGTGACAAACATTGACCTTCGAATTAGCACCATTTAGTACCGTTTTATGCCATTTAACTTCGTTTACACAAATATTGAAACGTCGTTTAAGCATCGTGTGACATCATTAAAGTCAACCTGGATCTCCCGTCAATCTGCCGACGATCAAGAAGCACATGTCAGACGATCAAGAAGCACATGTCAGACGATCAAGAAGCACATGTCAGGCGATCAAGAAGCACCCGGCAGGCAACCAGGATCTCCTGGCAGCCGACCAGGTGCCACAAGGGGGGTCAGCCGACCAGGATCTCCTGGCAGCCGACCAGGATCTCCTGGAAGCCGACCAGGATCTCCTGGCAGCCGACCAGGAGCACTTGGCAGCTGACCAGGACCCTTGTCGGCTGACTCGCTGCCCGGAAGCGGTTACAATTGTCCCGAATCTCCTCCGTTAAGCACCGTTTAGTGCCGATTAGCACCGATTAGTGTCTTTTAAGCACCGTTTAGCACCGATTAGTGTCGTTTAAGCACCGTTTAGTGCCGATTAGCACCGAGTAGTGTCGTTTAGCACCGTGAGTGCCATTTTATCCTTTCAACATTGTTTAACACTGTTTAAACATTGTTTAAGGCCGTTTAGCGCCGTTTAGTGCCGTTTTATGCCGTTTAACGTCGTTTAAACATTGTTTAAGCATCGTTAAGGCTGATTAGTGCCGATTAGCACCGATTAGTGTCGTTTAAGCACCGTTTAGTGCCGATTAACACCGATTAGTGTCGTTTAAGCATCGTTTAGTGCCGATTAGCACCGAGTTGTGTCGTTTAGCACCGTGAGTGCCATTTTATCCTTTCAACATTGTTTAACACTGTTTAAACATTGTTTAAGGCCGTTTAGCGCCGTTTAGTGCCGTTTGATGCCGTTTAACGTCGTTTAAACATTGTTTAAGCATCGTTAAGGCTGATTAGTGCCGATTAGCATCGAATTAACATTGTCGTGAACGCGTCGGTCGCTCCACGCTTTACATAAAGACAATACTCGTGAAACACTAGTGTACAAATATAAACCCTGACCCGAGTCTCGAGTTAGACAAGTAAAACTTCAAGGAAAGCCTGATCAGCTTTCCTAGAAGTTGGGGGGCAAATGATATGGGCTGAAAATAAGCCCTAAGGACACATTTAATGTGGCATTAATTAGGCCAAGAATGGTCCAAACGTGGGGCCCACCAGGTGGGCCCAAAACCCCAATTATAATATTAATTTCGTAATTAATATTGGGGATAATAAACAGCTCAGCAATTAGAGTTGGATAAGGATATTATTTCCACCAGACTTAGCCATCAAGGCATCCAATTCAATATGGAAACTGATTCCTACAAGGAATAGATCTAGAACCTTCCCCAAAGACTTGTCTACCAAGTCTCCTATTCCTACCATAATTCTAAGGCTTCTCAACCTATATAAGGACCTGCTCCTTCACCCCTAGAACTACGTTGGCTTGATTCTCAATACGAGTTACGTAGGCACTCTGTGAGGACCGATTAAAGTCTCGAACGCAGAAACAGCCATTAAAGCTCGAAGCTCAACCACCCTAGCATTAATTACAAATCGTAACCTAGTTTTTGATCCACAACAGCACTTATGTCATATAAGTGATAAGTAGAGTAGAGATTAGAGTGTTTGGTAAATCAGAACTTATAATCAGTAGACTGTTTGGGTAAATCAGAACTTATAAGTTAACTTTTTTTTATAATTTTCAAAATATTTATTTTTTTATATATAACAATGGATAGATCTCGATGAATAGGGAAATTTGATATATACATATCAATTTTTTAATAAATGGATCGAGAGATATATGGTTTTGAAGATTTGAAGGATGCGTATATTGAGAATAAGTTATAAGTTGAAAGTTAAGAATTCTTAACATTCAACTTATGAACTTATAAGTTATAAATTTAGCTAAAACTTATTTTGACAAACACCCCTCATAGGGCTTTATCACACAAAAATGAAAGCCCAAACAGGCTCATAATTTCGGACGAGGGAGCAGTAATAATTAATAAATTTAAGTTTACTCAAGAGCATCGTTGTCTCTCGGTCCAATCCCTTTTCCCCTCTCCCTCAGTCTCTCTCTCACACACACCACCTCCTCTCTCTTTCACACACACACACACAACGAATTTTGAGACCCACTCCTCTTCTCTCTGCAAAACACTACCTAATCAAAGCAGCAGCAGCAGCAGGCAGCACAAGTCGCGGGACTGTCATGACCCACCTCTAAATTTACTCACACAAGACGAAATTCGATAAGATCCTCCCTCCTTGACACACTTCCTCCTGTAAATTCTTTTCTTTACTTGCACTAAACCCCATTCCCATTTCTGTGTTGGAGATCTTCGTCACCTTATGCTTTTCCGATCAACTTTCCTACATTCTCAAAGAATCACCACCAGGTACTTTTGGCATACTCTTCCCCCTCTTCTCCGTCTCTCATTTTACTTTCATTTTATACATCCTACTGTTGTTGTGTTTGACTTTGATTTATACTGTAATTATATCATTCTTGTCAGATCTGGAGTTTGTGACTTGAGCTCGCAGTTTATATGTCAATGTTGTTGCTAATTTACTTCAATTTTTATGTTTGTTATTTGTGTTTCTATGTTTTCATATTGCTTTAGCATTTCTTGTCAGTTTATACTAGTATATATCTTTATTTCATTTGATTTGGCACCGTGATGAGATTTGTCGGGCCGAAAACTCATTAAGCTGCTGCCTCTCTCTTGTGAAAAATTAGGCCATGAATTCGGATTATTGAACACAGCTTTTGATATATGGATTATAGCTTGGACCCTAAAATAAGTTCAAGACGGGAACAACCCTTAAGAGCAGCTTTCAAGGATGAGGACAGAGCCCGATCAAATCAAAGCCACAAGTTTCAGGATACACAGCGGGTGGATGTTAGATTTAGTCCTCCATATATTATTGGACGGAGTTATGAGTCAAGGCAGAATGCAAGTGATGTGCACCGAAAATATGCAGGAAAGCACCATAAACAAGGATCCGGGAGTGACGTAAAGAAGGATGATGAGCTTGTGAAGCACATGACTAATTTGCCTGCTTATCTTCAACAAATGGAAAGAGGGGAGAATTTGCAAGGGAAGGTTCTCAATTTTGGGGTTCTTGATTGGAAGCGTTTGGAGAAATGGAAGAACAATGAGGAAATTGTTCCACAAAGGCGGGATACGAAAGCATCTTTTTCTGAGAGTTTTCCCTCTTCTGTGGCTGCTGAATCATCAACACTTTCTAGTGCAGCTCTCCAGAGCAAAACTTATGCTTCTCAGAGGAAGTATCCACTGTCAAATGGGCTGCGTCCTAACTCAGCTCATGAAGAAAGACAAGGTGTTTGGTTTCAAGGCCGTGTCAGTAAACCTCGAGGCTTTGAAACTGCTCCATGGAGCAATGTAGATAGGAAACAGAACTTTCACATGAAAGCTAAATCTTCTGGTGCAATTTATTCAGAAATTGATCATGATAGAGGAAGGAGAAAAGAGTCATATAAGTCGAACAAGTCAGCAAAGGAGGTTTCATCATTAGACCAAAGGCAAAAGGGCTTATCAACTTCTTTACATGTTACGAGGAGTGGTCAAGATTCTGTAAATAATACAATGGTAGATGAAGAAATTGACATTCCTCGCCAACCACTTGGGCACGACAGCATTGTTCTCCTTTTACCCACAAGCTCTCCCAACAGGCGTGGCTCCAAGAGTATCCAGCTTCCAAAATCCAGGATTTCGTTTGATGGCAATTTAGGGGAAACACATATGAATCCAGGATGCTTGTCCCCCGAGGAGGACCTTCAGTATTTACAACTCTCTTGTGAGATACCTCATTCTTGTCCACTCCCTCGTAGTGCCGAGTCTAATGTGGAACAATGTAGCTCAATGAATTCCCTGGATGTAAAGCTTCAGTGTGACGAATCTGGTTTGCATCGAAGGCCAAAAGAGGTGCAATCCATACCTTCATACGATAAAAGCTCAAGGCTAGAATCTTCAACCGATACTTCCCGAATGTTGGATCAAGGCATTCCCGTAAAGCAGGTGACACCAGGTAGACATGTAAGCTACAGCAGCAATGCTAGGATAACCAGAAATCCCATTCTGAAGGAGGGTCCCTCTGTCCCACTGTCAGAATCTTCCTATGATACAGTTAAATCTGGTCCACTAGAGTCTAGAACTTCTGCTGGTTTAGATGCATTCATCCGTGACAATGTAAGTGCTAGTCACGGGGCTACGCCCAAGATTTCAACTACACCCAAATCTCCCAGCAGACTGGATCAAGATACAACTGAACAGGCAGCTACAGTGGGAATGCATTCATCACCTAGTCGACGATTTACTGGTAGCAGGATGTCCAGAAGTCTAAGCTTCAAGGAGGGTACCTCTCTTCCTCCTTTAAGCTCTTCTTCTGCTAAAGTTAAATCTGGGCCTTTAAGTTTTGAAGCCTTTCCTGGTTTAGATAGATTTGACCAACACAGTGTGACTGCTGGTTACAGTT
This sequence comes from Saposhnikovia divaricata, assembly GCA_036435485.1. Taxonomy (NCBI): domain Eukaryota; kingdom Viridiplantae; phylum Streptophyta; class Magnoliopsida; order Apiales; family Apiaceae; genus Saposhnikovia; species Saposhnikovia divaricata. The sequence goes on from CM071600.1 coordinate 136,741,883, forward strand.
CCCTCTTAAGCCCTTCAACTAAAACTGAGACCCCGAGGACAATGGATCAAGATCTTCCTGAGCAGCCTGGTATGGTAGGTCGTCATCCATCTCCCAGTCGATTTAGCTTTAGCAGGATGACCAGAAGTTTCAGCTTTAAGGACGGGTGCTCTGCTCCACGGTTAAGCTCTTGTGATACAAAGTCTGGGCCAGTAGGGTCTGAAGCTCCTGTTGGTCTGGATAAACTTAATCGAGACAACTTGCATGTAAGTAACAGTGCCAGGTTCGGTCCTTTAGCTACAACTGAGACACCCAGGAGATTGGATCAAAATATCTCTAAACAGCCTGATACTGTGGGAAGGCATACATCACCTAGTCGACGATTTAGCTTTAGCAACCATCGTAAGATAAGCAGGAGTCTTGACTTCAAGGAGGTTTCTTCTGGTTTGGATAGATTTAACCAAGACACCGTTAGTTCTAGCAACAGAGCCAGGTCTAGCCCTTTACGGAGGTTGCTAGACCCACTGCTGAAGCCGAGAGGTGTATTAAGTTCTGCTGAGACTGTAAAACCATTAAAAGAAAACTTGACATCTGTGAGCGTCAAGCCCTTTAGTGCTAGCGTGTTGCTTCAGAATCAGAGGCATGAGGCATCGAACGTTCAGGCTCTTCTGCAGCTGACACGTAAGAACGGGCTTCCCCTTTTTAAACTCGTTGTTGATAATGGCAGTGACATCCTTGTTGCTGCGGTTAAACAATTGCCAACACCGGGTGATGATGCTTCTAGCTTGATCTATGCACTCTACTCCGTTCATGAAATAAAAAATAAAAATGGAAGTTGGATGAGTCAAGGATTTAGAGGGAAGCGATCCAGCTTTGGCTATAACATCATCGGGCAGATGAAAGTTTTCAACTCTTGTCCTCCAGGTTATGGTGGAGAGAACTTGAAAGACCAATATGCGTCAAGAGAATCTGTTTTATATGGTGTTGAAATAGAACATGGAAACAAGGAAACACCAGAATTGAAGCCAAGCAAGGAACTAGCAGCTTTCGCTATCAAGAATCTATTTCAGAAAAGAAATGATGGGGCAGAGGGAAATAATGGAAATCTTTGCTCACACGAGGGGTTTACCGAGCAATTCTTGGAGCACACCTGTAATGGAAGAGAAATTAAAGACTCTGATAGCACAACAGTCATTCTTGGTGGTGTTCATGGCTTGCCAGAAAAAGTAGTACCTTCTACATCGCTAATATGCAGATATGGTGGCTCCTGCGACTGTGGAGGATGGGATATTGGTTGTAAACTACAAATTCTCACCACCCAAGATCAAAAGAGGAACCCTAGAGCTTCAAGTTCTTGTTCTACTGGTCTAGATCTTTTTCCCCAGGTATTACTTTAAACTTCGATCTCTAGATGCTCTATCCTATTAGTCAAAGCTTTTTGCTTGTCTTAATATTTCTATATCTACTTTTACACAGGGTGGCCACCAAGAGAAGCCAAGTTTCAGCCTTGCTCCTTTCAAGACTGGAGTTTACTCCATCGAATTTGATTCATCAATCTCTTTATTACAGTCATTCTTCATGTCTATAGCATTTTTAAGTAGTCAGAAACTACACGAAATATTTGAAGGGATGTTGGATGCAAGAAACTTCACTCAACCCAACATTGACAAGATGGATTTTCCGATTGCAATCGAGGGGGATATCCCAGCAAAATATGTTACTAAGCCACCTCCATCCCCAGTTGGTAGAGTTTAGACCTGGCAAAGTTGTTGCCATTTAGTTGTGCAGTTCTTGATAGCTTAGCATTAAATATGGCTTCTACACCTCATTGATCGCCATCATAAATTTGTCAAGTCGCTTCTGTAGACCCAGTGAAACTCAAACAATAAGTATGCTTAGGATTTAGACATGACCATTTAATTTGTCACACACGTTTCTTTGTGTATATAGTAACAATATCTTACCCTGGAGAATTGGAGAAAGTAACAATGGTCTTGAGTAATGAGAAGAATTTTCAGAAGATGTCTCTTTGGATCCTACCCAATTGCATCATTGTTCGTACTACTGTAATTTTTTGGCGATTAAATTGTTTACTCCAGGAATGTCAATGATTCTTAATGGAGCTGAATATGACTCGACAATAATGTTGGGAAACTGCATTCCAGTTCTGCTCAATTTTCATATTTCATTTCTCCTTAGTTTACTCCATCAAGAAAATGGTGATCCCCTGCTAATTAAAATGTTCGGTGTACATTCAAAATTACAACAATCATACAAAGGACAGGATAAAATATAAGGTGCTACATGGAGAATATCTTTTCAGTAGTACTGTAATTTATAAGTCAACATATGATGCATGATGAATACACATAAACCATTGACCATTGATCTTCTCAAACACATTTGTAGCAAACTGCCTACCCCAGCTTTTGCCCTTGGTCTTGACCATCTCAATGCAGGTTACATACCCAAGATCACCTCTGACATTAACCTGGACATCCTTAACCTCAATCTGCAATGGAAACTCATAATCTGCCCAAACAAACTCCCAGCTTCCCATTACAAGGTCATATCCAGATATTCCACTCACACCCGGGTGTACAACACAAACATTTTCCCCTTTTGACCACAGGGCTTGCATTGTAACCAGATCCCCGTTCCTGAATGAATTGTAAAATTGGGCATTGGCTGCCAGTACTGAAGCCTTGCTATCTTCCTGTAGATTACGGAGGCTGTCCCTGATTTTTGCCGCCCGTGCATAGTTCTCCTCCTCAATAGCATTCTGTAGTTCGCGCTCTAAGCTCTGCTTATTCATTATAATGCTCTCACCAGTCAAAGTCCCCTCTGAGTCCTCACTCTTAACATGACATGGTTTCAGTAAGTGTGAACGCGAAGCTGGCCCAATGGGTGCTGCACAAAAGAAATTCTAAATCAGAGACCAAAGTGCATTGTTAATTTAAAACATGACTAATTTAACTAAAAATAAATAGGGACGAGAGTTAGACAGCTAAGAATAGGGATAATGATTGGTGACATTGGTCCCATATATGTCATAAGATTTGGACTTTTTAAATGTCACTGAGAGGGGAAATAGACAATTTAGACACTCTTATCTAAACTAAAAGCATAATTTTGTTCTGCAAGGAATATATGACTGCTTGACATTGTATACCAAGAGTCCAAGAAGAGTCCTCATATCCAGCGCTAGCTGACAGCTGGTTTATGTTTCTAGACGTATTATGTTGTTTCTAGACATATACCAACTCTTTCATTTATTTATACAATGGAGCGAGGTTAAGTTACTAGACACATAAACAATTGTTTATCTCATTTCTTCCTCAATCACATCCAGAAATTAAAAGGTGAACACACGCTCATTTTCCCACTAACATCCTTACAGATGTTATCATTAAAAAAATTAGCACCTTACAATTTTGATATTTTCTTCATTCTTATCTACTCGATCCTTCTTTTGCACTTCTTGTTTTCATTGTATCTTCCATTCAGTTCCACTTCCACCCAACATATTGACCGAACATTGCTAGTCATAAGTACTTAATTAGAGAGTAAAGACTATCAATGACACTGACACGACTAGAGACTATAAATAGCAACCAAACCAGTCAATTTGTTCTGTTGGTTAGTGATATAAGTCAATGCACAGCTATCATAAAATGTGCCTATACTAATTAGGACATGTATTATCAACTTAGCAGGAGTCGGAGACTGTAAAGGAGGAGAATGCTGACCTGGAAAAAGCTCTGCCTTCCAACTGCAACGTAAATGGCTTATACTTGAACGTGGCAGGCTGTAAAGATCCCTGATATTGGATTTGATTCCCTGACATTTGAGGGTGTCATCAGTCGACAGTTTTCACTTTCCACTACGAGGAATGGAATTTAAAGATACCGTGAGCTCCACATATAGATTACTTCAGCAGTTCAATTATCTATAGTTTATATATAGCATCACCATTCCTATATAAGTATTAATTCACTCTAAACCCATAATGTGGATTTGGATGGTATTTATGCAACTCGCTATACCATTAGAATTTAATATACAGTTAAAGCAAGGGCTAGGTAAGCACTTTTCAGTATCAAACTTTAGGGGTCTTGATATCATTCGGTGTAGAAATAGAAAGTAATTATCCAGTTTTAAATTATACAGAGTAAACAATCTTAGAAATAATAAAGAAACAGATATGTAGAAATAATGATTAATCGTATTTTTAATATCTGATGCAATATGATGCTCAAAAAATAAAGAGTAGAGATGAACAACACTATTTTAACTGGGAAAAAAAATCACATGGTAAAAAATATTTGATTCTCATGCTGTATCATCAACTCTATTTTCAAATAACTGATAACGCAAATGGTCTATAGCTCACTCTTGGAAAGAGAGGTTGACGATTGAATCCTTGGTGACATGTGCTTGGAGTATTTCCTCCTTGTAGGTAAATGACAATGTATTATTGTATTGTATACCACAGTATAACCCTTGCGGGTCTTCTAATAAGGAGGGTAGCACCTTGTCTGCAGTAATCCCTCATTATTTTGATCGGAAAGAAAGAACAAGAAACCGTGCACTAAATTAAATTCACAATGAGAACTGGTCAGTCTGTCAGAACAAGGCTTCAGAGTTTGGTTTAGTGTCGTTGGCACATAGCACTTTACTCACCTCTCTTTACCCGAGCCTCGTCTTATTCAGGCAGGGTAAAAAGTGTTGTTTTAACTCTTTTGAAAAATTATTAACTTGTGGATTTGTGTTTAAAAGTAATATACATTTATATACAATCTTATCCACTCCTTGAAATATTCACTAGCATATAACAATTTATAACCCTACTTGTTAGACAATCTTAAATGTCATAAGTCCTGCTCTAGCTCTCCCTCCATTACTCCCACTCAAGATCTAACAATTAAAGGTAACATGTATGTTCAAATCTTATTCTCTTCTTGTTTTCTTCTTAGATCCAAACTAGCCGAGATATGCCGGATAATCTTTAAAAAATTCAAAAGTCAGCCTCGTATACTTTTTTCTTCTTTGATTAAAAACTAAAATCTATCACATATGCTATTATTGTTATCCTGTATACAGTGTATGTATATAATATGTTGGTGTTAACGATGTTGCTTTTGATCTTGATGCCATCTCCATTTAAAGGTAAGTAATTGCTAAAATTTATAAGTTTGGGTTTTAAATGTATGATCCATTTACTTTCCGACTCCCTGTAAGGTGCAATTATACATTGGAATTCAATTTATCATTTATGTGTGTAACTGCATATAAATTTGTAGATATAAATTGTTAAAACTTGTGCGACTAGCTTGAATGAGGCGTGCTCCACGCCTCAGCACCTATGCTCTAGAAGGGTCTTGCACCTCAGTAAACCTCCCGCATTCAATTAAACTGGTTTGATTTTATGCACACTCACTTCAAAAGGCAAAGCCTTATTAGTACAGAGTCCATAGCAAAATATATTCCAGTTTTGCTAAATTAAAAATAACAAAAAAGCTAAAATGTGAGTACTTCTTTGCATCGTTTAAGCTAAAAGGTTAGTAAAAGTCTGATTACTAACTATATCTCCAGACACACAGAAAACTCGATGTCCTCCAATAAAATAAAAGAAATACCTTGAATACCATGATACAAAAAATGAGGAGCAGAATATAACAACTTGAAAAGAGGGCGCAAAACAATACATAAAATTTTTCATTATCTACTAGAAATACACACAACCCATTATATTATATAAAATACACAGTCACCTGCACCAGATACGCATTTGGGAGATGCAGTAAAGAAACCACTGTGCATTGCCTGCATCTCCTAATTTTTTTTTAATTTTTTATACAATTTTTAAAGAGATAAGCAAATTAGCTTGGTGATTCGCAAATTAGTATTTTAGGCATATATGTTGACTTATTGGGCAACTTTTCAGAAAATCATGTATAAGAGCATCTCCAAGGGTGTTATGTATATTTGTTAGCTATAATATAATATATTGATAATTATCTAAAATTATAGCTAAGAGGTTCTAGGTTTACTCCAATGGTATTATCTATAATTATATTATCTAAAATTATACCTAATAGATTTAGAGCTTTTACAAATGTAGCTAGCCCAATTTTAGTTATGTATATTTTTTTGCTAATGGATAATGGTTGAAGTATTGAATTTTTACCTAATATCTAAAATGTGCCACATAGATGCCATGTAGGGGACACGAATTTAACTAACAGGTTTTACCATTGGAGATGCTCTAATAGATTGAACATGTAAAAAGTGAAAAAAAAACAAGGGGTCAACAAACAAATTACTTACAGAAATGGAGGGAATATAGTGAGGGAAGCGAGGTTTGATCGAGAGATTTGAAATATCCATAGCTAAGCAGAAGCAAATTCAAGTCATAAACTGCAAAGAGATACATATTACATACATAGAAAAAAATATACACAAATTAAACTAAGGTATATGAGGGAGAAGTAGGGTTTGCAGAGAATTAGATTAGTACCTGGTGTGGGGGGACAGAGAGAGACTAGTTTATCTTGAGCTGCTGTAGCTGTAGGGAGATTTCGCTGAAAGAGAGAGATCACGAGAAAGTGGAGTCAGCATATTTGTACGAGTCTGGTTTGTTATCGTTATTGGGTCGGTCCTATTAGAAATCTTAGTTATCATTTGTTGGACTCAGATCCACATTTTTTAAGACTCACAGGCCCAATACATTAAAATTATACTCTCTGGTCAAATCTTTACATTTGATTTGGTTTGGTTTGGTCAAATCTTTACATTTGGTTTGATCAAATCTTTACATTTGGTTTGGTTTGTTATCAAGAATAGTGGGTGTAATATTGTTAAAATAAATGAAGTAGTGGGTGTAATAGTGATTTTATTGTTAAAATAAGTGAAATAATGAGTGTAATAGTGTAAAGGGTTGAAAAAGTGGAGTGAAGTAGTGGACGTAATAATATATTTTATTGTTAAAAGTTACTATTTTTCGTAAGTTACTATTTTTAGTAATGTAAAGAATTGATGAAACGTCCTGAAAAGGAAAGTGTAAAGAAATGAGAAGGACTGAGGAAATACTAGTATTATTTTGGAAAGTTGAATTCGATTCGTACAAAATAATCCTTTTCGGGAAGTTCATATTGTTATTTGACCGGTAGCATAAATTAATAAAATATACTCCTTTGATCCTAAAATATATGTTTTTTTAATTTTTTATACGTATTTTAAAGTGAATAAAAAATATAGTTACATATGTTATTTTTCAATTTTTTGAATTAAATTTGTTATTTAAAATTTAATCTACAAAAATTTTTAAAAAATAATATATAAAATTATCAATTTTATGCCCCTTAAATATATGTGTAAAAAGTTAAAAGAAAATGTATTTTGGGACAGTACTACTGTTTGTGTATAATGAACTTATTATTAGCCTGTTTGGCAAAACTTATTTTAAGTCCTTATAGACTTATCTTCGGATAAAAATTTCATATTTTGATAATTTCTTTCTATACAAGTATTTAATGTATGTTTGAGATTCTATAAGTTGCAAAAAAAAGTTAATTTTTTTCAGAAAAAAGTTAGAAATTTTTAACTTTGTCTTAAAATAAGTTGACTTATTCTGAAAAAAGTTCCCCCAAACACCCCCTATATCTAACATGTTGAGTTTTAAATAGGAGGAGGGTGTTTGTTTGCATTAAAAAATGGATCATACTTTTCAGAAGCATTTCCTTCCAATTTCCAATCAATTAAATTAAATATAACATTAGTAATAATTAATAAGCAAAGAAACATACACATATAGTACATGATTACGTTGAGCAGCACTCTATGAACCACCTTACGTAAAGAACCGTGGAGAACCCTATGATTCTGTAGTAGAACCAATATTTTTTAATTTTTTTCTGATTCTGTAACAGTACTAAATTTTTTTTTTCAATTTTTTTTTTCGAAACTGCCATGTCAGCAGTGCTAACGTGACACTGCCACGTCACCTTCCACGTCAACATTGCTGCCACGACACCGCCACGCCACCTGCCACGTCATCACAGCTAACGTGGCATTGTCACGTGGCAGTGCCATGTCATCGATGACGTCATCATTGATGACGTGGCACTGCCACGTCAGCAGTGGTGACGTGACAGGTGACGTGGCACTGCCACGTCAGCAGACATGCCACGTCAGCTTTTCCCAGAATTTTTTTTGTAGAACCAATTTTTTTATAGAACCAAAAAATAAAAATAAAAAAATTTGGTTCTGTAATATAATCAGAAATTAGCATAGAATAAGTGGTTCTCCACGGTTCTCCACGTAAGATGGTTCTCCATAGAACAATGGCCTACATATGTTTGTGGTATATGATTACAGATGTATGATGTAACACGTAAAATGAATAAAATATACTAAGTATTTTCTTATTGGGAAAATAAAATTTTTTGTTACTGATTATTGACCTTTTTAAAACTTATCACTTAATTATGATTTTTTTTTACTCGCTAACATTAGATCTGGTTTTCTTTTAGTCACTAAAGTTAGGTTCAGAAATTTTTACTCATTAAACTTTTGTTCGGATTTGATTATTAGCATTATGTTACTCCGTCTGTCCCTCTCATTTCTTTACAATTTCGTTTTTGGACGTCCTACCAATTTTTTACATTACTAAAAATAGTACTCCCTCTGTCCCTATGAGTTATTAACATTTCACTTTTGCATGGAATTTAAGAAACAAATAAACAAATGTGGTAATTGGTGAGTGTTAACTAGTGGGTCCTTGAATTATGCATTAAAATAAAGTTAAAAAAGGCAAAACAAAGATTGGAAAAATTAATATAGCCAAATTGAAAATTTTGGAAAGTTTTAAACTTTCCACCTTCAGCTAATTACAAGTGACCATAAATAGCTAAACAGTGATGTATGCACATGCAGCCCAATAAATCCGAATTTTCTTGTAATTTAAATCCAAATAAACTCAATTCCTTCCAAGTTTGGGAATTCTTTATTTACTGTCATAAAACATTAAACTCTAATTAATAATATCCATTTATTTATAAAATACAATAAACTTGAAGATAAAATCATATAAAATATATACAAATATATACTCTATCATTGGGGTGTTGGTTTTTCTCGTTGGCAGAAAAAGATGAAACTGTGGCTAACGGTAAAGGGTCTATGGCCGGTGGTGTAGTATGAGAAACCTGTTGTGGTTAAGGAGAAAGCTGAAACTGTTAAGGCTTATGCTATGTGGGAGGAGAAGGATGGGGTGGCTAGGTTCCTTGATTTCAAATTGGTGGATAATAAATCCATGACAGAGCATGTGCCTGAGTTTGAGATGTTGGTGCATGCTTTGAAGGAGTTTGGTATGGATCTTCCTGAGAAGTTTTAGGTTATGTCAGTAATTGAAAAACTCCCAAAGTCTTGGGAGGAGTTTTCATTCTTCCGGAAAATACAGAAAGGAGAGATTGCGTGGACAAACCTTATGCTGGACATCTCTGTGCAGGAGCAACACAAGTCCAAGCAAGGACATGTGATGCCTACTTAACATGCTGGGAGTTCGAAGGTGAATGTAGTGACTGTTGAACAGAAAAGAAAGAATGTCACTAAGAAGGAAAACACTAAGTCTAATGAGGACAAGAACAAGGCTAAGAAACCAAAGGCAAAAAACCATGTTGGTCTTGTGGACAGGTTGGTCATTGGAGCAAGGACTGTCCTGTAAAAAAAGCAAAGAAATCTGTAGTGGGAGCACAAGCTAATATTGTGCTTGGAACCACTGATGGGCCTGTGGTTAACATGGTTGTTAGTGAGGCTATTGCTTCTGAAACTGACAACGGGTATGTAACCTACAACCCTGTACTTCTTTCTACTTATTCGTCTCATGAATGGTTGATTGATACTGGAGCTAATGTACATATTTGTACTTATATTACTCTGTTTGTATCTTATCAACAAACTCATGGAATGATTGTGACGATGGGGAATGCGAGTGCGGCTCAATTACTTGGAATAGGAAACGTGGACCTGAAGTTTGCTTCTGGGCGTGTTCTATCCCTCACTAGAGTGCATCATGTTCCTGACATTCGTAGAAATATAATAAGTGGAAGTTGTTTAGTTAAGAATGGATATGAAATTTCTTTGAAATGTAATAAAGTAGTTATTACACATACTGGTGTATTTTTTGGCAAAGGTTACTTCTCTGATGGATTGTTTTTAATAAATGTTGAGCCTGTTTTGGGCAGTTTTATTAATGATAATGTTGCTCCTTCTGTTAATTGTATTGAATCATCTGATTTGTGGCACTTGCGTCTTGGTCACTTGAATTTTGGTGCTATAAAGAACATGATGAATTTAGAGTTGATTCCAAAATGTGCCATTAATAAGAAATCTAAATGTCAAGTATGTTTGACTGCTAAACAAACTAGGAAACCCTTTCATAATGTGATTAGGGATTCGGGTGTGTTAGATTTAGTGCACACGGACATATGTGAATTTGGTGGTGTTTTGACCAAGGATCATAATAGATACTTCATTACTTTTATAGATGATTGTAGTAGATATTTCATGTTTATTTGCTTAAACATAAAGATGAAGCACTAGAAAAATTCATTATGTACAAAACTGAAGCTGAAACACAAACAAGTAAAGTACTTCAATGTTTGAGATCAGATAGAGGTGGTGAGTATACGAGTACCTCGTTTAATGAATTTGGCAAGAGCAATGGTATAGTTCATGAGGTAACTCTACTATACACACCTGAGTCTAAGGGGTGGCAGAACGAAAGAACAGAACCTTTAAAGATATGATCGATAGTATGTTAATTAATTCGGGGTTGCCTAAGTACATGTGGGGGGAGGCTCTGAATACGGCTTGCCATATTCTGAATAGAGTCCCTCTGAAACATATGGACAAGACACCATATGAATTATGGACAACGAAAAGGACTAGCTTAAAATATCTTCGTGTGTGGGGGTGCCTCGCAAATGTACTTGTCCCTGAACACAAGAGAAAGAAACTAGGACTGAAAACTGTTGATTGCATCTTTTTGTGCTATATTGAAACCACTACGTCTATGAGATTTTTAGTGTTAAAATCTGACATAGACGGTGTAGTGGCTAACACTATAGTTGAATTTCGTGATGCAACATTCTTTGAGGATGTGTTTCCTATGAAGACTGGTATACCTCTGGGTATTTCTGATGATGATCCCACTCACACATTGAGTTCCATTCCTGATCATGTGGAAAAGATGACAAATGTGGGGGCGAATCCTAGTAGTAGCTCTACTCCTGCTGAAGTAGAGGAACCTAGAAGGAGTAAGCGTGCAAAGGTAGTCAAGGATTTTGGAAGTGATTTTATTACTTACAATATCGAGGATGAACCTTTAACTTTCCGGCAAGCCATGGATTCTTCAAAATCTAGGTACTAGAAAGGTGTAATAAAGAGTGAGATTGACTCTATTGTTTCTAACGGAACATGGGAGTTAGTTGATCTACCTCCTGGGTGTTCTACTATAGGATGTAAATGGGTCTTCAAAAGAAAGATGAACCCGGATGGCTCAATAGATAAGTATAAGGCTAGGCTAGTAGCTAAGGGTTTTAAGCAAAAAGAGGGCATTGATTACTTTGATACATACTCTTCGATTGCTAGGATAACAACAATCCGAATTCATGTAGCATTGGCTTCCGTACATGGTCTTATCATCCATCAAATGGATTGTAAGAACCCTAATTTTTGGTAATATTTCCTTTTATTTAATATCTTGTGACATTGTCATTATGGAACCTTTCTAGTCATCCCTGTTGATTAATAGAATTGATTGTCTGAGAAACTGCGTTGTTGCATTTATTATGTAAGATATACAGAGAGATTGTGAAGGCAAGAATATTATTGTTAGTAATATTTATAAAACTTGGGATTTGAGAATGGTTAGAGTATTAAAGGATTTATTAAGAATTATGACGAGGAACTATGGACATTCGAGGAATTTACACAATAAGTACTTAAGGAATTATAGGGGAAATCTCTACGCGACGGAATATTATTACGAGAGAATAATTAAGATACGATACGAAGTAAAGATTAAATAACAAGCATTGGTGGGAGAATAATATTACAAGGAAAGAAATTACATGCAAGTGCCATGTAACTAGCTAGTTAGGAAAAGAAACTAGAAAGCATAAAGTAGAAGTGAATAGTGACATGTGTGATGGATGTTGTACCTAGGGGACAATAGGGCATGGGGAGACAACCTAGACTCTAGCTTGGCAACATGTGAACCACACCTAATACCCACAATAATACATATCCTACTTATCATTTCATTACCTTTCAAAAACAAAACAAAAGAAAACACTCCCCCCCCCTTTAGAGCTCTCGGCCGAACTACAAGAGGAGAGAGAGAGAGAGATTTTCTCTCCAACATTTCCTCATCTACAACCTCAAGCAAAAATCCTAGGGCTTCCTTGCATTATAATAGAGGTATGGTATCAATTTCATAGCATTCCATCCATTGATTCTTGAGATAAAAATTGTTGAAAGTTTAGAAGGGTGTTAACATAAGTTGTTATCTTTTAGATCTTGAAGGATTAAGGTTTGTGAGGGCTCATCCAAGTGTTCTTAGTTGTTGTAAAGCTCATCCAAGGTCTTTAGCTACTCAAGAAGGTATACAAATCTCAAACACCCTTGGTTATGTAGTGTTTATATAGTATGGTAGTAGATCCATGTGTTCTAGGACTAATCTTGGATGTATATGTATTGGATAGCATGGATCTTGAGTTTTGATGTTGAGATTGTAACTTTTATGACTATGGTTAATATATATGTCTCCATGAGTGTTATGAACCATGATCTAAGTGTATTAGGTGTTGATTATGTGATGGAAGTATGAAAAATGGTTGATCTAAGTAGTTTGAGCTTGCTGAGTTTGTCCAGGAACTTTGATCTGTATTGTAGCACGATTTTGAACCCCCAAATGATGTCCCCTGATGTCCTACCTTATATTTTTGGAAAGATAATTGAATGTAGTTTCTGGAAATGTACGGATCATAGCTAGGTGAGGTGTGGATTTTTAGTTATGGCCGGAGGAGTGAATTTTGTTTCTGGACTATGGACTGCATTAAGTGACCCCCTTGTGAACCTTGTTTAAACACCTTAAAATATATGTGGGGTCATGGAAAAATTTGAGAATGTAGGGAATGCAGTGGTGAAGACCACCCAAAAGGAATTGGATTAAAATGTGAATTTTTGGATTTTATAAAAATGCTAGAGTAAAATTCGCGCAATGGAAAAAGTCGATTAGTGGAACATGATTCTAGGGTTAGTGGTTATGATTCGAACGTGGTAACTAAATTAAGTCGAGTAAGTGACGAGCGTAATCGAGTGATGAGATGGACCTATAGTGGGGCTAGGGAGTCATAAGACGAAGTCGTTAAATTAATTTCGTACCCCCTTAAAACCCCGTAATTAAAGAGAAATTGTTAAGGTACTAACGAACGATTATTGTTTATGTATAGATCGTTCGAATCCGCACGCTCGACCACCCCAACCAAACCAAGGCAAGTTTACTTTTCAAAACTTATCCCTATACAAGGATTTTCACTGTTGTGTTTGTAGTTTTCAAATTATATCAAATGCTATGTTTATCGAAGTATTGATGAAATTGAGATTGAACAAGTACATGTATGCTTTTACCCCTTGAACTTAGATTGAAATGTTTTCTTCGGACAATGACTCTAGCAATAGAGGTCGTAGCGGTCCGTATATACTATTGACCGGGGAGCGGTATATTATTATATCGTATCTAGATTGCGAAAACCCGAAGGGTCATTCGGGTGGTATCGTATATTCAAATAACGATTGATATATCTTCGTAAATACTTGAAACCCTATCTTGGATTAAAAGTTTATTTTATCGAATAAATATTTTATTAATCATTAATATTAAATCTTAAAATATTATTTATTAATTACTGTTCATTATTTAAAGACAAGTTAATCCAAGATACTTTTTAATTCTTTCAAAAATCGAACTCTTTCGAACTCAAAACATTTTTGAAAACCCCCGGTCAGATTCTGCTTCTTGTATGATTTCAAGAATCATCGGTCGACTGATGTCGGACCTCAATTACTCTGTTTTCAATCAAAATCAAGTTTTAAAAGAAAAGAAAAAGGGACTCTGGCAGGTGTGGGAACCGTTGACGAACGATTCCCGGGATGTGTAAGCGGCCGTGAGCCAGGCGGTCCATCACTTATTATTCCGGCCCAGGTGTTGCCGAAGGATGATTACGGATGTAGTTTTCATCGAGGGTGATTACGGATGTAGTTTTCACCCGAGGGATAGTTACGGATGTAGTTTCTATCCTTCTACCGGTAGAGAAGACCCGCGGATGATTGGACTTGGATGTTGCGACTGATCATCGTCAATCCTTGTCAGGTTTTGTGTTTTCTTTAAGTCCCATTCCTCCATTTTGGAAAAATGCTTTGACACTGCTTCTTAGGCTTTTGTGCCAAGTTGCTGATAGTGTTCTATTTTGATGAGAAAGATGTTGATTCAATGCAGTATCTAGAACTGCAAGTTTATTTTGAAAACAAGGGCACATATTGTTGCACCTTCGAGATTTATCAACTATGACAAGTGATTTTATAACTGATTGAAACAAACAAGTATATCAACTGCCAATCATATGAAATGTTATATTGCTTACCTTATACATATATTCTTGCTGAGCTATAGTTGCTCACTCTTGCTTGTTTTCAAATTCTACAAACACAACAGCTAAGCGAAATGGCAAGACCCAAGCAGACTGTTCGAAAGCAGGTGACTAGACCCGAGCCACCACTCGAGATTCCACCGGTAGGCCCCATTAGCCGGATTGGTTGGCAGCTTTTGTTAGTAAATTTTATTTATCAGCATGACCTGTGCAAGGCAGTGTATCGTAACAAACTTTCAAGCCGCCAACTTCGCTTCATATCGAAGTGTTGCTGGTAGCATAAATACTATTTAATTCGGTCTGTAATAACTCTGATAACTTTATTACTGTTTAATCAATGTGTGACGTTTCTGAGGCTCTAACCTGTGTGTGTGAATGTGGTGTGAGTTTATTGTGGGGTCGATGGCTGTGTTATGTATATTATGTGCAAGAACAGGTATGTTATTAATGGAAAATGGACCGTGAGCGCCTAGATCTCCGACCCCGGATCTGGGGGCGTCACAGAAATGGTATCAGAGCGAGGTTACAGTTCTCAGAAATGATAGTAATTTAAGAAAGAAACCATAATAATAATAACAATAACGATAACCTTAATAACAACCTTAATAATACTTAGAACTCTCATCGAGTTTGTAGTCGGGTTATCGGATATAGCCCTGACTTTAAGGCCCGTGAGGGAACTACTCCTAAACCCTTCTTTTATGGTTAGTGACCCACCTTATTTCCCTTGTGTAGATGGAGGAGATACCAGACCCTGAGGCTTTCGAGAGAGAGCATGATGAGGCCCTGATGCGAGAGACCGAGGATCCTGAGGAGGATATGGGTGCTGACTCCGAGCTTGGCCCCTGGATTACAGTGATAGAGAGTACTGATGATGAGGATCCCGTTGAGGAGCCCTTTGAGCCTGAGCCCGAGCCAGAGCATGTTACCCCATCTCCTGTAGCTACTGATGAGGAGAGTGTGAGATCCGGCGAGGGTCGTGTTGTGTCACCCCCACCTTCTCCACAGACATCTAGCCCTGTTTCATCGGACGGTGACTCTGAGGATGACACTTCTGGCGAGGAGGAGCTTGACCCTACCCCTACTACTGCTCCTGCTCCTGCTGCTGCTGCTGCACCTACTCCTGTTCCTGTCATACCACCTCCACTGATGGACCTACCTCCAGTGTCTGGTACTGAGCATGCTTACGTGGTACAGTTCCTGACCCGAGACTTACTATCTGCAGAGGCCCGACTTAACGAGGCGAGGCGGGCACTAGTGGAGGAGCGCGAGGCGCGCTTGAGGATCTAGGCTGAGATGAGGACTGCTGTTGCTAGGAGGACTAGGGCTCGACTCCACCGGATTGAGATGAGGAGTCGCGATAGGATTCTTGGTTTAGGGATCCGCGGGGGCGGAGTGATCCAGGCTAGGGATGCTAGGCGTGTTTTGCGTCGTGCATTTGCCCGAGTGAGGACCTTGCTCCGTCGCGACGCGGCCCCGTGATGTGTTACTTATAGCTCAGTCCCCTAGGTTCAGATGACATTAGTGTGTCGATTTTGCGGGATAGTTGACTTGTGCAGTGGTATCCTTTCTGACCAGTGGATGAGTAGACTGACCTACAGATATGTAGATGTGACTTCGGGTAGTATGTATGGATGTAGCCCTACTTTTGTGTAGCCTGACTATTCGGATGATGTATTTGTATTTGTTCCACTTTTGCTAGACTTTGACATCGGAACTATGTATTTGGCTCTAACATCCAAACTTGTGATAACCCTTGTAGCGTACTTATTTAGTTTCACTTTCCTTAATATTGCCTCAACTGCTTTACTTTCCGATGCCATGCTTTACTGTTTTGATATACAACTGTGATTATACAATTGCTACAAGCCACAAATAAAACCATACTGTTTCAAATTTACGATATGCGATTTCAAATTGTTTTCTACAATTTCCAAAAATGTTCCTCCAATCTTTAAAAATAAATTTTTCAAAAAAAAAAAAAAATTTTTGTTTTGAAATTTTGAAAAATATTTTTGAGGTTTCAAAATTTTGATAACTCTTGTAAATGTTTTCGCATCCCAAATGGATTTTTCCCCAAAAATGTTTGACATTTTATCTCCAACGTCGGATTATTAAAACTTTTGCACTTCCATCCTTATGAGGAGGAACGATACGCTCCTGACCCGTGCAAACGCTGTCAGGTAATTGGAAAACCCTAACCCCTTTCTTGTTTTATTATCAGAATTATGCCACCCAGAAAAATGAACACTCGAGCTCACCCGATCAGTTCTGAGGGCCAGGGTAGCCACCATGGAGCCGGAGGCCACCAGAACCATGAAGGGGAGAATGCCCACCTGAGTGAGAATGAGGGCAACGATCATAACCTGTTTGATGACTCTGAGTATGAAGAAGAAGCTGGTGATGATACCCGAGAGGTAGAACATCCTAAGGGAGGCCCTATGGAACAGTTCATGGAGTTACTTAGGCAGAACTTGGACCGACCCCTAGTTCAGCAACCACCCCAGAATGCTAATGCTAATGCTTTCAGGAACTTCAAATCCCTGAAACCCCCAGAATTTAAAGGAACTGCCGACCCTGTCGAGGCAAGGGCCTGGCTGAAGGAAATGGAAAAATCTTTCGAGATACTAGGTGTCGATGAAGAGCAGAAGACTGTTTTCGCCACTTACCTTCTGAAGGGTGAGGCGAACTATTGGTGGGAAGCTAAGAAGAATTTAGAAGGAAGAGGTGTGGTAACCTGGGAGAGATTTAGCGAGCTGTTCTTGGAGAAGTACTTTCCTAGGTTCATGGAGACACAAATGGAGCTGAAGTTTTTGGAACTGAAGCAAGGTAACATGACGGTGGCCAAGTATGAGGCCAAATTTACTGAGCTGTCGAGGTTTGTGCCGGAATATGTGAACTCTGAGGCAAAGAGTGCCCGAAGATTTCAATTAGGGCTAAAACAATGGATTCAGAATTGTGTGGCGGTTTTTGAGCTGACAGACTATGCCACCCTGGTACAGAAAGCGTCAATTGTTGAGGCTGGGAGTGAACAGATGCAGAAAGAGAGGGAAGGAAAGAAGAGGAAGTTGGATAGTCGGAAGGGAAACTCTGCTGGTGGGAGCTTTCCGAGCAAATTTAAGCGAGGAACGATGTCCCAACCCAGCGGGAACTTTGGAACCAAGAGAGCTGAAAGTTGGAGTGTGGGCCAGGGCGGCCGACCACAGGGATCGTCTTACTCTACCCCATCCCGAGCCCAACCCCCAGAATGCAACAAATGTGGAAGGAAACATGCGGGCGTGTGTAACCTGCAAGATGTGAAGTGCTTCAAGTGTGGGCTGACAGGGCATTATGCTAACGCCTGTCGCGGAACTAGTAACAACCCGAGTGTCGGAGGTAATTGCTTCAAGTGTGGGAAACCAGGGCACCGAATGAGGGAATGTATGTCTTCTGGGCCAGCTGCATCGAGAGTGAGTGGAACTGCTTCTAACAAGGCCCCTACTGCAAGAACTTTTAACATGACGGTGCAGGATGCCGTGAGGAACACGGATGTGATTGCAGGTACCCTATTACTCAACTCAGTTAAAGCAAATGTTTTATTTGATTCGGGAGCTACCAAGTCTTTCATATCTCTAGATTTTGTATGTCGGTTAGGCCTTAAGACTAAACCATTGAAAGACAGATTGCAAATAGAGATAGCTAATCATGAAATTATTCCCGTTAGCCAAGTATGTCCAGGTTGTGACTTAGAAATAGAAGGGCGACACTTTCGGGTAGACTTAATACCTTTTAAACTAGGGGAGTTTGACGTAATAGTAGGTATGGATTGGTTAACAACCCACGGAGCCCAGATTGATTGTGAAAGGCAGAGTGTGTAAACTTGTAACACTATAACTAATGTAACTCAAACTAAAGGAAAAGATACTTAACCAGAAGACAATCAAGAACAAGAAGTCACAAGAAATCAACACTAAATGAAGACAAGGTAATTGATACAATTCAACATGTTAACTATGATCAATCGAAGAAGAAATCATTGAAAGAAGTTCAAGTTAAAGTTGTTCATGCCTCAGTGATTTGAAAAGCCAAAGATCAAGATCATAACTATCAGTATCAATAAGACCAATTGATTTCAAGTGAACAAGAAGGAAAGCAAATATTGGAAAGCCACATTTCTAATTGGATATGGTAATTTATTCAAGAAGCAAAAACCCTATCAAGACTAGTCACTTATGAACCAGACCGTTGCATCAAGTGTCAGGACATTGACAGCAAGTTTATGTCAGTAATAAAGATCCATATTCAAGAACTTAGTGAAGAACAAAGAAGACATGAAGATATCACAAGTTCAAGATGTGCATTGAAGTTTCAAGTTGAAGACCAGAATATTTTCTAAGTACTAAATATTCTAGATGGCCAAGTAGAAGTTTCTAAGTAGAAGTTCTACTTAGAACTTCGAGATGGCTAAGTAGAAATTCTCAAGTAGAAGTTCTACTTAGAGTGCAGCTTCAACATGACACATGGCATCTTCTGATTGGCAGATTTCCAAGCTTTCAAGATAAGGCAAGATTTATGTGGACATCATTGGGCCACGTACATCTTAGTCTTTGAAGACTACAGGACATAGATTACATGTAGTATAAATAGAAGTACTTGTGTAATGTTTTAGTTAGTGAGCAATTCTTGAGAAAAACACAAGAGAAAGAGAGAGAGTGCATTCATAGAGCTTAGTATCATTCACTTCTCTCTGAACTTCTGTTATACTTTGTAATGAATGTTGTAGCAACCCTTTCAAGTTATATATAAGACATATATTCCTTGAATCTGTGTGTTCATTTATTGCATCGTATTTATTGCTTCTCATATTCGAAAAGTTGTATTCACCCCCCCTCTACAACACATTTGGACCTAACAATTGGTATCAGAGCTATATGTTTAACATACAAAACATAGATCCTTGTGTTGAGTAGAAGAATCGTGAGTTTTCATTTTCTAGATCTACTTTTCATTTTCTTGAAAAGTGTGCTTTAAATCGTTTGTATTGAAAACTCATCTGAAAAATTATTTAAATGCTCCAGGTGTGATTATTTAGCTTGGATGTATTTTAATTAATTTTTGTGAATTAATCTGGGTACTTTCATATTTGGTGTTCTTGAGTGTTCATCATCTGTTCTTGTAACACCCTCACTTTACTATATTAATAAACAGGCTTTTATAAAAAAATAAATGTTTTCCGAGGAAAATTTCCAGAAAATTTTGACATGATGTATTCGCAAATAGGACTAACCACCTGTCCAAATAAACAAATCCATCAATCTCAAATCAATCCTGCTCACTTACATACTAATAGCAACTTTATACAAAATATAAATTCTAACTATCCAAGACCGCTCACAGGTCACAGTATGAAACAACTACTGATTAACTATTACAACCCGAATCCAAATAAAATAATTTACAATTTCTATGAATAAACAAAATCACTATCAATCTAGATATCCAACCTTGACCAAATCCCAACCACTAACCAATGAGAATCCGTATCCTGATCGCCTCTTCTCGCTGTCCGAAGATCAACACTCACTGTCCACTACTGGGTTACTATACTCCACTATTAACTGGAGAAAACAAACAAAAGCAAGAGTGAGCCTACAATGCTCAGCAAGTGTAAAAAAAATGATAACAATTTCAATATCGTAACGAATCTGATAACAAAAGAATTTCAACTCAGTCTATGAGAGAGTCTGTGATATTATTTTTAAATTGCCACAAAGGCCAACAATTCACCACTAATAAAGAGTAACTGAAATTAAAACTGATAAAAGTTCTGATATCGAAATATTTTCAAGACTGACTTCCAAGGAGTCAAGAACTAGACATCACAGTCTCAGAGTATAGATTAGAATTGGAATTTTATTTTATTTATTTATTTATTTTTTTTTAAAATAAAACATCAAGGTTAGGCTGCTGATCAGTCACGCACTAACCCCGGACAAACGCACACAGCAATGTCCTTATTTGGATCCATGGCACACATTGGCCTTAATTATTTCCGACCACGAATCTGGTCCGACCCTCACGGTCCACATTTTAAAAACATTCGACCTTCCGGGTCCACATTTTAAAAACATTTGACCTTCACGGTCCACATTTTAAAAACATTCCAATTCTAAATCGTCCACACTAGGTGTCGGAAAAATCGACCACCTTTACCAACCAATAACTGGAATACTCACGTTCCATGAATAATGACTCATAATCCAAGAGTCAATGTAAGATTCAAGATCAATAAGTGTCGACAAGTTCGACACGATAAAAGGGGTGATAAATGTATATAACAACAATCTCAAACGGTATCGACAGGTTCGATAAAACTACAGGGAGCAAACGAACAACCAAGATTCTCAACTGATATCGACAAGTTCGATACCACACAGGGGTGGAGAATATAAAGAATGGCAATTCGAATAAGTATCAACTAGATGAATAATTGGGGACATAAAACCATTAACTTGAAGAAAAGGAAAATCAACTTAGGGCAACATTAAAAGTTATAATTGCAACAAGATTATCAATAATTGAAATTCTAAGTTAGAGCAGGGACATGGTCAAGCACTACGCATTTAATAAAATTTTATAACACACTGTAAGGTTTGAATCAACGTAAGCGAGTAAAATAGATTAAACGTCTATTTATAAAAAATGATTACAGGATGATCAATTGCAAATTAGTTTGAAGAAAACATTTCAAGAAAGGGGTTCACTGGAGAAATTATGTTAAAAATCATAAATTTCATTAACAGGTATTTATGGGGATTTTAAAACTCGGATTCTCTCTACTTAGAAAATCCCTTAAACATTTTTCGAGAAAAATAAAAGATAGGGCATTCCACTGAGGAGCCCAATAACATTCCATGTATAAAATGATATGCGGAAAAAGACTATTGGTAAGGTTCTTTGAAAAATTGGTATTTGAGTCGAGGTGGGGAAAATAAACGCTTTCACGCTAATTGAGGAAATACATCGTTTTCTAAATATACTTGACCACATCCTATCATATAACAAAGGAATTGAACTGCATCAATTGAATGATAAGTGAAGAGCAAAACACTTGCCTCGATTTCGAAGTTCCCGATCCTAACATGGATCCTCAACTCAGCTTCATGTCATTCTTTACTTCCTTACATACTGCTCTCTTACTCGGCTCTACTCCCATTTTCCTTCATGCTTCACCACTTCTACGTTCGTACATCTGTCAACTCTGATACTTGCCCTTGGCCAGGTTTCCTATTCGAACCATTATCAAGGTCAAATACGGTCTAGTACTCATTCAAGCAAAACCTTATCGTTTGCTCTATTCTACCCATGCGTGGCCTATAACGCTTACTTATATAACTTATACAAACATACTTAATCACATTCATAATATAGTTTCAAAACAACTACTAAGTCAAATACTCACTCCACATAAATACTTAACACATATGATTACTCGACCTTAGATACCATCTAGGCAACCACTTCACAACAATACATATCAACAATAACATTTACATCGACCCTCGAAAATCACCATATACTTTTTAACTCCCCAAATCAAATGATTTAAATAGATTTTAAATAGATTGCAGGGGATTTTTAGAAAATTTCGGCATGAAGTATTCGTTTATCGGACTATGGGCACAGCCCCTCAAATACAATTCAACCCTGCTTCAACAAAAATAAAGCTGCCTCAACTTGCAGCAACATAAAAATAAACAAGTAAGAAAAGTACCCGCCCAGACATGCGGCACCTAGCACATAATGATTTACACTACTACTTACGCTACACCAATGATCGTATTTCTCACGCATTTTAATGATACACGTGACAACCAATCATTGATGTTCGTAAGCCCTAGGGAATAACCCCTAGCACTAACTATTACTTACGCTATATCAATGATCACATCACTTAAGTATATTGATTATACTCGTGATAGTTAATCATAGATATTCGTAAGCCCTAGGGATTAGTCGAAAAGAATTACACAAGTCCTTTAAATATTGACATTTAAAAACTTGTGATCTTCTCATAACCCCTAGCACAATTCTAATTATTATAAAATTCTAACATTTAACACATAAACATTTACAACTAGTACAACCATATAACTTTAAACATTATACGTCAAATAATAATTAGTAACTAACAATCATTTAGCCACACACATATTTCACCCCCAGGTACTTGACCACTACTACGGCAATTATTTATCCATAGATAGACCAACACCAACAAATGACAATTAATACTTACAATTAACAACTAACAATTCGAAAATTAATAATTAGTAAATTCGAATACCTAATCGAACTCATAATACTTAACCACCAATAATCATCAAAACATATTTCCAACTCGAAATACATGCCACAATTATACTTAACCACCACTATACTAAACAATTATATTCTCCGAATTAACCACTGAATTACAACAATGATATTGAAATTTAAACTAATTAAATTACAACAACTTCATAATTAAATCACCATTAAATTACCACAACCACATTAATTTATATACTTTCCGAATTAATCATGGAGCTTAAACAATAACTCGCAATTTAACTAATTAAATCACAACAATATTCTCGAAATTCAATATAATCTAATTATAGAAATTAACACATAATCTCACAATTTACAACTAATTAAACTACAACAATACTCATAATTAATCTAAAATGAGGAATTAAACAATTACATCGAAATTAAATAAATAAATAAAAAAAATAAAAAAATGTATTATACCTTTCCGATTCCGGTTCGATTCGTCGGAAATTCATCTCCTCCATCTCTCTCTCTCTCTCTCTCTCTCTCTCTCTCTCTCTCTCTCTCTCTCTCTCTCTCTCTCTCTCTCTGCCTCCACTGCTCCTGCCGGAGCTCGCCACTGCTACCTGCGGCTCGAGGAGCACCACCACCGCCGCACCACCGCCGCGCGCGGTGGGGTGCCCCCGCCCCTCTCCCCGTTGATTACAGTCGTCCACCAATACACACACACAATTGTATCCCCCACACACACCCTTACACACATATACATATACATACTTCTAATTAATTTCCCCCCCAAATTCCAATTTCTTTTCATCTCTCTTCTTCTTCAATCTTTCTCCCAGTTTCGTTTTTTTTTTCTTCTTGCCCGATCTCTCTCGAAGCCTGCTTTGTTCTCTCGATGTTTCTCTTAACTGGACTGCTGCTGTGCCTGATTACCTCTTAATGGGCTTTGGCCCATTACCTATATATAACCTCTAATAATAATACTACTATTACGCTATTAAAACTAATACACAATTCTCAATAATCGAAATTAAATAGAAAGTTTGGAAAATTACACTTTTCATTTTTAAAATAAAGAATATGAAATTACGAGCACGCACATATTTTCAAAATATTTTTCGGATAAAAAATGAATTAAATAAGAATTTTCCAAGTTTTGATCCTTTAAATACAATAAAACTCTTAAAATAATTTTAAAATACTGGAACATCCAAATTAATTCACCCAACCATTTTAAAAACTAAATAATATTATGAAGATAATATTACAAAAGATTTCATTATTTTTAATTCCTCCGATAATTTTATAAAATTACAGAGGATAAAAAAAAATGCATGATTTAAATGTTTTTAAATCCTAAAAAAAATACAAATAAAAATACATCGACCTTCAAAGCTCACAGAAATCATCATATAAACACATAAACACAACTTCACATATTTTTCACCTTTACAACAATATTCACATAATATAATTCATAATTTATAATAAATAAATAATTTTTAAATAAAATCGAAATTTCTAAGGCGTTATATCCTTCCCCCCTTAATAGGATTCTGTCCTCAGAATCAAACCTAAGGACACTAATAACAATCCTGATCTTCTCAACATCTTATTTCCACTCCCAGGTTGTATCTTTCAACCTCTAGGATCCCATCATACTAACTCATTCATTAATAAGCTAATTCTACGAGATTTACAATTCCGAAATAACTTTAAACTTTGACTTCTGAATCTTTTTAACTCTAGTCGTTTAACTCACGGAAACGAATATCTTTCCTCGACAATCGATATACTTATTCGCATAGTGAACCATACTCTGCGTCAAAACTTATATCACCACGCAAATCTTTCGCAATAATACTGCCGTGCATTTTACCTATATTTACCACGATCTACACTTGCGCTTGGTATCATTCCCACGCTTTACTTATTACCACACGACTTTAAATAGAACTTCGAGAAAGAATCTCCAGAAATTCTCTGATCGCTTCCATTCCGCTTTCAAGTACTATGTCGATCGAATAGGGAATAATTAAGAACTTCTATCTGACTTTAGTCCTATTATTCTACCGAGTACTTATTCTGGAAACTTGACATCATATCGTCTATTCTCAGTCGTGTTCTTGCACTCGAATCCTATAATCAACATATACGTCTTTGGATACACGTCCAACATATTTCAACTGATAATTCAATTCTCATTGTTATAAAATAGTCTGGTTTGCTAAATCTTTCGAAACATAGCCTCGATTATTTGCAGCTTTTGATAGCTAATAAACTTGTCACCTTGACTGTGACTTCACTTAATACAAACACAAGATTGAAATATCCAACGTACTACCAATTCTCCCGAGGTCACAACTTCACTCGATACTGATCATGAAACAATTCCTCAACGGTTTCCAACGACTCCTGCTTTAATCAACATGAATCTTCCGCTTAACCTGTATCGCCGCTTATTTACGTCTCCCAAAAATGAACCTTCCTCAAATAAAATTTTGAGAAAAGAATATTAAGAAACCTTTAATCATCCTTACTTCTCTTTCACGTGCAATGTTACTCGAGAAGGGAATAATCAGAAAATCTCTATCCATCCTTCATCTCATTGTTTTACTGAGTGACCGTTTCGAACTGCTAACCATTCTCCTTAAATCATATATCTTATTTGTAATACACAAATCCATTCCTTCTGGAGTCAACTTCAATTCTTCACTCTGCATACTTGACGAGTCTTCAGATTTGACTCTACCCATTACGACTTCGACACTTAACACCACTCACTTTGGGATTCTGCATACTTGGAACCTTTCAAAGTCATTCTCCATTGGATTACCTACGCTTCACTAACCTTCGAACATCTTGATTTGTTATCTACGATCATATCAAATTCTTCGCCCGATTACTGTTTGAAATCTTATTCATTGAAATATGCTTTACCTAATCATCTCCTTTCTGCTACCTTCTTCTTATACAAAACGACTTCATTCCTTTAATATATCAATTTCTTGATCGGCTTGATTGCCAAGACTTCTATATCTGCTTTCGACTTCAGAACATCCTTTTCACATTTCTTAAAATTAAAATCTCCCTTTCATTGATAGGAAATAAATCTACTCCCAAATCATATTTGAATCTTTTTTTTTTATAGTCATCACAATCCATTTTCTGATAACTTCCTTTATGATCGCATTGCATTTCTCGATTCTTGGTAATTATAACAGTAGTCTTATTACTCTCTTCATAATTCCGCTAAGATTAAGATGATACTATTTTGGCAAAAATTTCCATCTTTCCAAGCTCATAACACATAGCTTTGACTTCTGACTCTACTACTTGTCATCATACTGCCCTTCTAGTTATAACCACAACTTCCCACATTATTCTTAATAAAATCTCTAGGGATTCTACTCCCGAAATCTTATTTTCTAATAATGGGATCTCGTTAATTTTTGCTAGTTCTCTTTCTGTGGGCAACCACAGTGCCCTTTTTCTCTTCTAACTTCACATCTTCGGGATTCCACATTCTTTTCTTAACTAAATTCTGCATGTCTTATTTAGTCACTTCTGGAAACTTTCTGATTTCTCTGCCCTCCACCTTAATGACATTTTACTTCATATCGGTTAACTTCCCACCGTCCTTGATAACCATGATTTCTTACACTGACCATGCATAAGTCATTTACTCCACGTATTCACCTTACTCCTCATTCAGTCTTAGTTATGGGCCCACCACGCTTCCGCTGCGCCACTCTGATTTACTCAAGTTAGCCTTCTTGCTTCTAAAATCTTAGTTCTAACGACTGATTTAAAACATTCAAATTCTTATGACATTCCGTTTACTACTTCTGCCATACAAAAGATGTTTACAATCATCTTCCGTCAGCATTGCACAACTTATATTCAACATCCCCATTTCCATTCTCCCTTCGCCCTTTAACAACATTTACCATCATGGCTCTTATTTACTATCCTTTCTCCTTTATTCAATTCTCATTAGCCTCAATTCTTGTTCGTAATTCCTCGAACCGGTACTTATTCCAATTTGACATAACATCTCCGCCTTAACCACCAATTCTCAAACTTGCATACCACTTCTTCGTCCATGCAGTTGTAGTTTATCATTTAAAACGTCGTCACGTCTATCTTCGCATCTCTTCATCACTAGGAATCTTGAAATCATCTAATTTTCAACAAAGAAGTCAATGAAATGAATGGACATTAAGCATGGATAGACACTGAGTGTATTTGATAAAGCTTTTATAAGGGAATTTAACCGAGAGATCAATATGATCTTTGAACTATCTTCAGGTTGCATTTGTCACTTGGTTAACCACCATAGTACATAAAGATGGCCAGTCTTTAGTACTTTCATGACAAACACAATCAGTGGCATCCCACTGGACTTCTATCACAAAGATAAGACGTCCCTGAATCCCCTATCTGTATAGGTTCATCTCAGCTGGAATAGAGAAAAATCAAATGTTCATGAAAATGGAAGGGGTTCAAGAGTTTCAAAAACTTTCAAGTAAAGTCGGATCAATTATCCTTTGAAAGATATAGATATTTCTAACAGAATGGAATTGAATTCGAATAAATCTAACATACCAAACTCATCATCGTTTGATATATAAAAGACTTTTCAATAGATACTTCAAGGGTTGATCAAGCAAACATTCAAGAAATTCTTAATTATTCATAATCTCACTCTTGTCAACTAAGCACTAATATACTTAGCTGCCAAACCGGCCTGACCATAATGAGTTGAATAAATAAGAAGATCTCAATTCATTCTCGATTGTGAACCATCACTGCGCAACGAATGCCTCAACAACGGTACCAATCGGGAATTAATTTACGATAATTCAAAGAAAGAATAGGAAATTTCTTCAGGTAATAACTTTGAACGAAACATTAATTAGGGGTGCGCGTCGATGCTTAACTTTCGATTCTTGCTTATAATCGTTTCTCACTTCGCATTCTTAACCTTCACGTATCATTTCCGAAACGTTTACATCAAAACTAATATCACAAAATGTCCTAAATTCGATGCAGAAATCTCGAGATAACGTCTCCCGGACTGATAGCTCCAGCTGCCCACTTAGCTTATGCCACTTTGGGTTCGCTGTTTTACTAATAGCTCGATCCTTAAACGATTCGAACTTCTACTTGCGCGATATGCCAAAGCTGTCCAACGTCACAACGCTTGCCCAAGTATCCTTTCGCGATCCTTATCCTAAGTCGTTCTACCCGACATCTATCTTATACACGTACCCTAACCTTTCTATTACTCTATCCCAAATTTCCCAACTAATTGTTTCAGTGACTGTGACCTGTGGCTCTGATACCAACTTGTAACACCCTCACTTTACTATATTAATAAACAGGCTTTTATAAAAAAATAAATGTTTTCCGAGGAAAATTTCCAGAAAATTTTGACATGATGTATTCGCAAATAGGACTAACCACCTGTCCAAATCAACAAATCCATCAATCTCAAATCAATCCTGCTCACTTACATACTAATAGCAACTTTATACAAAATATAAATTCTAACTATCCAAGACCGCTCACAGGTCACAGTATGAAACAACTACTGATTAACTATTACAACCCGAATCCAAATAAAATAATTTACAATTTCTATGAATAAACAAAATCACTATCAATCTAGATATCCAACCTTGACCAAATCCCAACCACTAACCAATGAGAATCCGTATCCTGATCGCCTCTTCTCGCTGTCCGAAGATCAACACTCACTGTCCACTACTGGGTTACTATACTCCACTATTAACTGGAGAAAACAAACAAAAGCAAGAGTGAGCCTACAATGCTCAGCAAGTGTAAAAAAATGATAACAATTTCAATATCGTAACGAATCTGATAACAAAAGAATTTCAACTCAGTCTATGAGAGAGTCTGTGATATTATTTTTAAATTGCCACAAAGGCCAACAATTCACCACTAATAAAGAGTAACTGAAATTAAAACTGATAAAAGTTCTGATATCGAAATATTTTCAAGACTGACTTCCAAGGAGTCAAGAACTAGACATCACAGTCTCAGAGTATAGATTAGAATTGGAATTTTATTTTATTTATTTATTTATTTATTTTTTTTAAAAATAAAACATCAAGGTTAGGCTGCTGATCAGTCACGCACTAACCCCGGACAAACGCACACAGCAATGTCCTTATTTGGATCCATGGCACACATTGGCCTTAATTATTTCTGACCACGAATCTGGTCCGACCCTCACGGTCCACATTTTAAAAACATTCGACCTTCACGGTCCACATTTTAAAAACATTTGACCTTCACGGTCCACATTTTAAAAACATTCCAATTCTAAATCGTCCACACTAGGTGTCGGAACAATCGACCACCTTTACCAACCAATAACTGGAATACTCACGTTCCATGAATAATGACTCATAATCCAAGAGTCAATGTAAGATTCAAGATCAATAAGTGTCGACAAGTTCGACACGATAAAAGGGGTGATAAATGTATATAACAACAATCTCAAACGGTATCGACAGGTTCGATAAAACTACAGGGAGCAAACGAACAACCAAGATTCTCAACTGATATCGACAAGTTCGATACCACACAGGGGTGGAGAATATAAAGAATGGCAATTCGAATAAGTATCAACTAGATGAATAATTGGGGACATAAAACCATTAACTTGAAGAAAAGGAAAATCAACTTAGGGCAACAATAAAAGTTATAAATTGCAACAAGATTATCAATAATTGAAATTCTAAGTTAGAGCAGGGACATGGTCAAGCACTACGCATTTAATAAAATTTTATACCACACTGTAAGGTTTGAATCAACGTAAGCGAGTAAAATAGATTAAACGTCTATTTATAAAAAATGATTACAGGATGATCAATTGCAAATTAGTTTGAAGAAAACATTTCAAGAAAGGGGTTCACTGGAGAAATTATGTTAAAAATCATAAATTTCATTAACAGGTATTTATGGGGATTTTAAAACTCGGATTCTCTCTACTTAGAAAATCCCTTAAACATTTTTCGAGAAAAATAAAAGATAGGGCATTCCACTGAGGAGCCCAATAACATTCCATGTATAAAATGATATGCGGAAAAAGACTATTGGTAAGGTTCTTTGAAAAATTGGTATTTGAGTCGAGGTGGGGAAAATAAACGCTTTCACGCTAATTGAGGAAATACATCGTTTTCTAAATATACTTGACCACATCCTATCATATAACAAAGGAATTGAACTGCATCAATTGAATGATAAGTGAAGAGCAAAACACTTGCCTCGATTTCGAAGTTCCCGATCCTAACATGGATCCTCAACTCAGCTTCATGTCATTCTTTACTTCCTTACATACTGCTCTCTTACTCGGCTCTACTCCCATTTTCCTTCATGCTTCACCACTTCTACGTTCGTACATCTGTCAACTCTGATACTTGCCCTTGGCCAGGTTTCCTATTCGAACCATTATCAAGGTCAAATACGGTCTAGTACTCATTCAAGCAAAACCTTATCGTTTGCTCTATTCTACCCATGCGTGGCCTATAACGCTTACTTATATAACTTATACAAACATACTTAATCACATTCATAATATAGTTTCAAAACAACTACTAAGTCAAATACTCACTCCACATAAATACTTAACACATATGATTACTCGACCTTAGATACCATCTAGGCAACCACTTCACAACAATACATATCAACAATAACATTTACATCGACCCTCGAAAATCACCATATACTTTTTAACTCCCCAAATCAAATGATTTAAATAGATTTTAAATAGATTGCAGGGGATTTTTAGAAAATTTCGGCATGAAGTATTCGTTTATCGGACTATGGGCACAGCCCCTCAAATACAATTCAACCCTGCTTCAACAAAAATAAAGCTGCCTCAACTTGCAGCAACATAAAAATAAACAAGTAAGAAAAGTACCCGCCCAGACATGCGGCACCTAGCACATAATGATTTACACTACTACTTACGCTACACCAATGATCATATTTCTCACGCATTTTAATGATACACGTGACAACCAATCATTGATGTTCGTAAGCCCTAGGGAACAACCCCTAGCACTAACTATTACTTACGCTATATCAATGATCACATCACTTAAGTATATTGATTATACTCGTGATAGTTAATCATAGATATTCGTAAGCCCTAGGGATTAGTCGAAAAGAATTACACAAGTCCTTTAAATATTGACATTTAAAAACTTGTGATCTTCTCATAACCCCTAGCACAATTCTAATTATTATAAAATTCTAACATTTAACACATAAACATTTACAACTAGTACAACCATATAACTTTAAACATTATACGTCAAATAATAATTAGTAACTAACAATCATTTAGCCACACACATATTTCACCCCCAGGTACTTGACCACTACTACGGCAATTATTTATCCATAGATAGACCAACACCAACAAATGACAATTAATACTTACAATTAACAACTAACAATTCGAAAATTAATAATTAGTAAATTCGAATACCTAATCGAACTCATAATACTTAACCACCAATAATCATCAAAACATATTTCCAACTCGAAATACATGCCACAATTATACTTAACCACCACTATACTAAACAATTATATTCTCCGAATTAACCACTGAATTACAACAATGATATTGAAATTTAAACTAATTAAATTACAACAACTTCATAATTAAATCACCATTAAATTACCACAACCACATTAATTTATATACTTTCCGAATTAATCATGGAGCTTAAACAATAACTCGCAATTTAACTAATTAAATCACAACAATATTCTCGAAATTCAATATAATCTAATTATAGAAATTAACACATAATCTCACAATTTACAACTAATTAAACTACAACAATACTCATAATTAATCTAAAATGAGGAATTAAACAATTACATCGAAATTAAATAAATAAATAAAAAAAATAAAAAAATGTATTATACCTTTCCGATTCCGGTTCGATTCGTCGGAAATTCATCTCCTCCATCTCTCTCTCTCTCTCTCTCTCTCTCTCTCTCTCTCTCTCTCTCTCTCTGCCTCCACTGCTCCTGCCGGAGCTCGCCACTGCTACCTGCGGCTCGAGGAGCACCACCACCGCCGCACCACCGCCGCGCGCGGTGGGGCTGCCCTCGCCCCTCTCCCCGTCGATTACAGTCGTCCACCAATACACACACACAATTGTATCCCCCACACACACCCTTACACACATATACATATACATACTTCTAATTAATTTCCCCCCCAAATTCCAATTTCTTCTCATCTCTCTTCTTCTTCAATCTTTCTCCCAGTTTCGTTTTTTTTTTCTTCTTGCCCGATCTCTCTCGAAGCCTGCTCTGTTCTCTCGATGTTTCTCTCAACTGGACTGCTGCTGTGCCTGATTACCTCTTAATGGGCTTTGGCCCATTACCTATATATAACCTCTAATAATAATACTACTATTACGCTATTAAAACTAATACACAATTCTCAATAATCGAAATTAAATAGAAAGTTTGGAAAATTACACTTTTCATTTTTAAAATAAAGAATATGAAATTACGAGCACGCACATATTTTCAAAATATTTTTCGGATAAAAAATGAATTAAATAAGAATTTTCCAAGTTTTGATCCTTTAAATACAATAAAACTCTTAAAATAATTTTAAAATACTGGAACATCCAAATTAATTCACCCAACCATTTTAAAAACTAAATAATATTATGAAGATAATATTACAAAAGATTTCATTATTTTTAATTCCTCCGATAATTTTATAAAATTACAGAGGATAAAAAAAAATGCATGATTTAAATGTTTTTAAATCCTAAAAAAAATACAAATAAAAATACATCGACCTTCAAAGCTCACAGAAATCATCATATAAACACATAAACACAACTTCACATATTTTTCACCTTTACAACAATATTCACATAATATAATTCATAATTTATAATAAATAAATAATTTTTAAATAAAATCGAAATTTCTAAGGCGTTATAGTTCTTATCAAAGAAGACAACCCAACAACTTTTTGATCTCCTTTTCAAACAGAAAAATAGTAAAAGAATAAAAAAGGTGTTTTTGGACTTTGTGATTTGCATTATTCACGGTCGAAAGTGAACAAAACATATTCATTACCTAGCACGTGGGTTAGGTGGGTTAGGTGAGTAAAGCATTCAAAGTCAAAAGGTGTTAAAGAGATAATATTGTTTATTCAATATTAAAGTAATCTGCAGAAAAATTATTCTAAGGACAAAAGTTCTACATAGAATTTCTACTTGAGAATTTCTACATAGAATTTCGACTTGGACAATTTCTACTTGGTGATTTCGACTTGAGCAAAATTTTTACTTAGAGAAATTTCGACTTAGGCAAAAGTTCTACATAAATATTCTCCATAGCCTAGTCTTGGGTACTTAGAAACTTTTAGTGACCAGAATTGAGATGGCTCCTAAAAATGCATTCAAGATCCCAATGTTCAACAAAGATCACTATGAAGAATGGGTTTTCAGAATGAGACTATATCTAGAGACTGTTAACCCTGAATATCTGGAAGTCCTTGACAAGGGTATATTTGTCCCAATGGTGGTTATTCCTGCACATACGGAAGGAGGAGTGGTTATACCACCTCGGTCTGAGCCTAAAAAGGTCTCGGAGTTTTCGGATGCTGACAAGGAACAAATAGCTTATGATACTGCCATACGACAAACCTTGATGGAATCTCTTGATCATGAAATGTTCAACATAGTCAAAGGTCTGACTACAGCGAAGAAGATTTGGGACAAGATAGAAGTTGTCATGGAAGGATCTGCAGAGGTCAGAAGCAACAAGACACTCATACTCAAGATGGAGTATGACACCTTTAGAATAAGGAAAGGAGAAGGCATAACAGATGTCTACCTACGATTCAGTCAGTTGGTATTGGATTTGAATCTGAGAGGTGTAACTCTCCCCATGGTTGAAACTAATACGAGATATCTGAGGAACCAGCCAAAAAGCATTGAACATAGGGTCTACGCAATAAGAGAAACCAGAGATTTGCATACAACTTCTCTGGAAGAATATTATGGAATATTAAAGACCTATGAGCTGGAAACTCTTCAAGATCAAGCATGGGACAATGATTCAAAGGGAAAAGAAAGTGCATCAGGATTAGTTGCTGATGAGGAAGAGTCTAAGAAGGCAATGGTTGCAGCAAAGCCTAAATCACCACTTGCACCACATCAAGTTGATAATGATGACGAGTGCGCATCTGACAGTGATGATGACTACTACACCCAAGAAGAGCTGGACAACATGGACGATAGTGTCATGGCATACATGGCAAGGAAGTTCAGCAACATGAGATTTAGAAAGAGCAACCGACCACAGAGAAAATCTTCATCTTATTATCGGGCTGCTAGGGGTGGTGGTAGTTCGCCAGGCTACAAAGGAAAAGGCAAGAATACCAGCTACAAATCTCCTTTGGATTTCAAAATGAAGTTCAAATGCTATAATTGTGGTGAAGCTGGACACTTTGCCTCGGACTGCAAAAAGCCTAAACAGACTTATCCAAAAGAGACATTTGAAGCCCTCAAAAGCAACTATGAAGCACTGTTGAAGGAAAGACATGGAAAATGAGCTTTATTGGTGACAGAAGGAAGAGCTTGGGATGATTCAGATGAGGAAGATGTTACTCATGTAGCAAACTTTGCTCTCATGGCTGAGACATCAGAGGAACCAGAGGTACCAGTTCTGACTCTTAAAGTAGAAATGTCTATTGATGATTATAAGGAACAGAACGGGGCTCTTAGTGAAGAGATCTATATATTGTGCAAAAGCCTAGACTCTTCTCAAAAGGAACAGAAAACACTTGTTGCCAAATGCAGAATGCTTGAGGCAAAAGTGGAAGAGCTAGAGGCTGCTTGCACTGTAGATACTTCCCTAAGAGACTTTATTAAATCTCTAGAACACAAGCTCGTCCTTAAGGAAGAAGTAGAAGCATGTCTTAGGAACAATCTAGCTGAGTTAGAAACTAAATGCGAAGCTTACAAACTAGCTGCTAGTAAAGTGTATGTAGATAATGACACATTTAAGAGGATAACTGGAGTAGGTGTAGGACTTGATTATTCTGACCTTCCTAAGAAAGAAGGAAAGAGACCTATTGACCCAAGTTCCAGTGACCTTAAAAAGGAAACACCTAGAATTCTTAAATCGGCTGTCAAACCTATCTACAAACATCTTGTTCCTAGAATAGAAGAAGAAGAGACTGAATTGATAGCTAGATATGAGATTGAGATGGAAGATCGCCAGAAAGAACAACCTATAACTCCTATTAAACAAGTGAAAATCAATTTCCCTAGAGATGAATCTAGACTGGGATTAGGAGCTAAGGCTGTTAAACAACAAGGAAAGAAAGAAAAAGGCATAAAAGAGGTTAAGGCTGAACGAATAAAGAAAGCATGTTATCATTGTAAATCTACTGAACATCTTTCTTATGCATGCAAAGCAAACATGAATGTTCCTGCTGCACATGCCATGCCTACCACACATACAATGAATAATCTGCATCAGAATCATGCACAATGTGGTCAACCTAATTGTATGCCATGCACTTTTAACATCATGCAAACTTTTGTGCATTTAATGAATGCATCTAGCCAGTCATGCTCAAATACTGTTGCTAGTTCAAATATCAAGAAAAAGTATGGGAGAGCCAAGACTGTCAGTCCTCCTAAAGTTAGGAGTGACAAACCTTCTCCTAAGACTGACAAATCTGTCAAGTCTGAGAAAGGAAAGGAGATAGTCGAAAGCTCTAGTAATGTAAAGAAAAGTGCATCTCCTGTTGTTAAATCTGTTGATTCTCGATCTTATCGAAAAGCCGGGCCCAATCAAAGTTGGGTTCCGAAGAATGTCTAACCAATCTGTCATTGTAGGGCATTAAGCAGAATAGAAATAAAGTCATATGGGTGCTAGACAGTGGAGCATCGAGGCATATGACTGGAAACAAGTCCCTGCTTACAGAGTTGGTTATGAAGGCTGGCCCTTATGTTACCTTTGGAGATGACAGCATAGGTGTGACAAAGGGATATGGCAAACTGAAAACTCGCAATGTCATCATTGAAGATATTTCCTATGTTGAGGGACTAAAGCACAATCTGTTGAGTATAAGTCAATTCTGTGACAAAGGTTACGAAATTGTCTTCAACAAGAAAGGTGTATCAATCACTCACATCAAGGAAGGCTCACTAGCTTTGAGAGGAGTTCGAAAGGCAGATCTTTTTATTGCAGATATGGATTCAGCAAATCAGGATGAGGTCACCTGTTTCTACAGCAAAGCCTCGGATGATGAAAGCTGGTTATGGCACAAAAAGTTATCTCACTTAAACTTCAAAACGATGAATGCTCTCGCGAGGCGAGAACTGGTGAGAGATCTACCTCAAATGGAGTTCGCTCCGAAAGGACTCTGTGAAGCTTGTGAAATGGGAAAGTCGAAGCGAGCATCGCATAAAAGCAAAGAAATTTCTAGTATTATTGAGCCTCTACAACTTCTTCATATGGATTTGTTTGGCCCAGTGAATGTCCTATCTTTGTCTAGGAAAAGATATGCTTTGGTAATCGTGGATGACTTCTCCAAGTATACATGGGTATTGTTCGCAATGACGAAAGACGAAGTACCTTTCTTAATCATTGATCATATCACTCAAATTGAGAATGTTTCAACACTTACTGTGAAGACGATTAGATCAGACAATGGCACTGAATTCAAAAATGCAGTGCTAAATAACTTCTGTGTATCTAAGGGAATACGTCGTCAGTATTCAGCCCCGAGAACTCCACAGCAAAATGGAGTAGTTGAAAGGAAGAATAGAACTTTGGTTGAAGCAGCAAGAACTTTGTTGTATGATTCAAAACTTCCTTTGTATTTCTGGGCCCGAAGCAGTGAGTACCGCTTGTTACACTCAAAATAGAACCTTGATCATAAAAGATAAAGAAAAGACACCATGTGAGCTAATGAACAATAGAAGACCAACAATCAAATACTTTCATGTCTTCGGAGCAAAATGCTATGTGCTTATAGATGATGAAAATCTAGGCAAGTTTGCAGCAAAAGCTCGTGAAGGAATCTTTGTTGGTTACTCTACAGACGTGGTGGCAGCTTATAGAGTGTTCTTGGTGAATGATCGAAAAGTGACTGAAAGTTACAACGTCAGATTCGACGATACCAAACTCTCATCAATTTCAAGAGATTCTAGTGAACCTGAGTCCCTAAAATTTCAGAATCTGGACTTAGAAGATCTTGAAGATGAACCTGAGTTGGTTGTTCCATTAAATGTTCCAAGCGTACATGAAGAACCTGAGTCTAGTGAACAAGCTAATTCTACAAGATCAGGAGAGACTTCTTCAGTACGAACCGGCAACAACTCAGGGGGAGTAAATAGCAGCTCAAGGACTACTGTTCAAGGCTCGAGTCGAGTTGACTCTAGTTCTGTAGGAGCTGGCACTAACTCAGGGGGAGTTAGTGAAAATAATCAAAGTAGTCAGCACCCCAACTCAGAAAGTCAAGCTGAATCATCAAGACAATTTCCAGGTGAACGAGTATGGAATAGAGACCATTCGTTTGAGTTAATTATTGGTGATCCAGATGCTGGTGTGACTACTAGAAGAACTGCAAGAGCTGACATGGCTAATATCTCCTTATATTCTGGGTTCTTATCCAAGCTTGAACCTAAAGAAATAGAAGAAGCTCTTGGCGATGCTGATTGGGTGATTGCAATGCAAGAGGAACTCAATCAGTTTGAAAGGCAGAAAGTTTGGAAACTGGTACCCCGACCAAAGAACAAATCCGTAATTGGAGCTAGGTGGGTATTCAGAAATAAACTGGATGAAAACGGACTTGTAACACGAAACAAGGCTCGTTTGGTTGCAAAAGGTTATTCTCAGCGAAAAGGAATTGATTATGATGAAACCTATGCACCAGTTGCAAGACTTGAGGCAGTCAGGATGTTCTGGGCATTTGCAGCACATAAGAACTTCAAAGTTTTCCAGATGGATGTGAAAAGTGCCTTCCTGAACGGAGAGTTAGAAGAAGAAGTGTATCTGGAATAGCCGCCTGGCTTCGTTGATCCAGAACATGCAGATTTTGTGTATCTACTCTTCAAATCTGTCTATGGCCTCAGGCAATCCCCAATCCGATGGTATGAAACCCTATCCCTATTCTTAATTGAAAATGGTTTTGTTAGGGGAGTAATTGATAAAACATTGTTCTATAAAGTTGTGAGAAATGACTTAATACTTGTTCAAGTATATGTGGACGATATTATTTTTGGGTCATCAAATGAGCGCTTGTGCGAGAAATTTGCCAAGCTAATGCAGGAAAAATATGAGATGAGCATGATGGGAGAGCTGTCCTTCTTCCTTGGATTACAGATCAGTCAGAGAAAAGATGGTATCTTTATCTGTCAATCTAAGTACGTCAGAGATTTACTCAAGAAGTATAATCTAGAAGATGCATCAGCAGCTAAGACTCCCATGGCAACAGCCACGAAGCTTGATGAAGACAAATCAGGTAAATCAATTGACATCACAAGCTATCGAGGTATGATTGGCTCACTCCTCTATTTAACTGCAAGTAGACCAGATATAATGTTCGCAACTTGTTTATGTGCAAGGTTCCAAGCGGATCCTAGAGAATCACATCTCGTAGCCGTCAAAAGAATTTTTAGGTATCTCAAGGGCACACCAAATCTAGGGATTTGGTACCCAAGAGATACAGGTTTTAATCTTATTGGCTATTCGGATTCAGACTATGCAGGTTGCAGGATTGATAGGAAAAGCACATCTGGTGCTTGCCAATTTCTTGGCAGAAGATTGGTGTCCTGGTAAAGCAAAAAGCAACATACAGTATCTACTTCTACTGCTGAAGCTGAGTACATTGCTGCTGGAAGCTGTGTAGCTCAAATACTGTGGATGAGGAACCAATTGAAGGATTATGGCATGGAGCACAAGAAAATTCCAATCATGTGTGACAACACAAGTGCCATTGCCATAACCAACAATCCTGTAGATCACTCAAGAACCAAGCATATTGACATCAGGTATCATTTCATAAGAGAACATGTCGAGGAGGGGACTGTGGAGCTACATTTTGTGCCCACAATGCAACAAATTGCAGATATATTCACCAAACCTCTTGATGAAGTAACATTCAATAGGTTGGTTGGTGAATTGGGAATGCTTAACACAAGTTAGTAAAGCCTTCTATCTGTAAAATCCATGTTTATGTTTGTATGTGCAAGCTAATCAATCATTATGTGCTTAGACTTTAAAATGCCTAATTAATGATTGTTATAGGTTGCATATAGTGTGTTTTTGCATAAATTCCTTGTGTTTTAAGTGTCTTTTATAGCACAAATCTGTGAATTTATGCTTGTTAGATTGCATGATCATAGGGGGAGTTAAATTCATAATATTCTAAATATTGCATGATTTTTAGATGAATTTACCTATGAGTTTCATGTAATTAGAGGCCTTAGAATTGAAAAACTTCATAATTTCGAGTTAGGTTCTATATCGAAACTCATCTAGAAATTCGACTTGAATTTCGACTTAATCTGTCAGAGTGAAGTTTTTGAAAAATTCTAAGTCTGGGAAGAATTTCGAGTTGGCTATCTCGAAATTCATCTCGAAATTCGACTTAGAGTTCGAGTTCGAGTTACCAGTGTGCCTAGTTCTATCTTCAAAATATTCGAGATAAAGTCTATCTCGAATTTTATCTCAAAGGTTGAGATGAGGTTTCCATTTAAGGGAATATTTTGAAAAGAACTGAGAATTAACTTCGAGTTAGTCTATCTCGAAACTTAACTCGAATTTCGACTTGATGTTCGAGATAGAGTTCTTAGTGTATCTCGAAACTCAACTCGAATTTCGACTTGATGATTCGAGATAGAGTTCTCAGTTAAGCTAAAGGGAATTTTTCGAGTTACACTCCTAACTCGAAACATATCTTGAATTACCCTGTACTTTTTGATTCAAGGGGGTATTTTGGAAAGAATTTGAGATTAACTTCGAGTTAGTCTATCTCGAAACTCAACTCGAATTTCGACTTGATGTTCGAGATAGACTTCTAACTCGAAAAGTATCTTGAATTTTCTTTTTTCCAAGTTTACTACAATTCAATAATGTTCAAGATAGGATTTCCCTATAGTTTCTGCTGTAAAATTGGTTAAAGTGCTTCTTTGTGCATAACTGTTCGAGTTAACCTCTATCTCGAACTTTATCTCGAAGTTCGACTTGATGTTCGAGATAGAGATGCTCGAGATAGAGATGTTCGAGATAGAGTTCGACTTAGATGTCCCCTGTATGGACTTGGTACTTTTCACATTTTTTAACAGGGACATTTTTGTCATTTCACATTCATCTATATATACATCTCTAACTCGATGCCTAATTCACTTTACCTAATTCTAATTTTCACAGCAGCCTCTTCACAAAACAAGGCGATTTCATAACTTCATACAATTAATCTGTGTTTTGTGATTAAACTCGTACTAATCACGAATTACTGCCAATTTTTGGACTAATCTTGACTGTGTTATCCTTAATCTTTGTGTTGGTGTGTTTTGTGTTCATCAATATACACGCGCATATACATACACACGAACATATAATTGTTTGTGTACTGTTCATAAAACGCAATTCCATATTCACCATTCATAAACACACACGATTTCAGTGGTACACACGAATATTCATCTTCTTTGAATATTCAGATTTAGTCATTGGTTTTTGATTGTTCATCCCGTAGTTTAATTTTCTCTAAGTGACTTTTGTTCTTTTTGATAAATTAAAAGGGATACATCATTTAATTCGTAAATTACTTGTTTTTCTAAATAAAAAAATATATAAAATTTTCACATTTTTTAAAGAAAAACATTTAATCAAAATGGCTCACCAATTTTCCCTTGCTAAAAACAATTTTTATAATATTTCTACGGAAATTGGTGATCAACTCCCGCGGTTTAAGTTTTGGATACGATTTCTCAATTTGTACTCCAAAGCTAGCCATGCTTTTACTGCTAAACCTACACTAGTACATGATGCTTTACAGCAATTATGGACTAGTGCGGTTACTTTTGGGAGTAAATCAACCCCCTACGGTTTCAGGTTTACCTTAGCGGGTCAGGAATATGAGGTGACCGAAGAAATTGTCAACAGGGTTCTGGGATTTCCAATTAAAGATGCCTATGATCCAGAACCTACTGCTGCAGAACGCCTCAGATTCTTTGAAGAAATTGGATGTTATCCTCCAAAAGGCCCAATCACGGGAAATATCCAAAAACAATTCTTCCATGTGGAATGGAATTACTTTTTCGAGGCCATCACAAGATGTTTTCGGGCACGCGAAAAAGACTTTCATCAAATTCCAATTCCAATGCAAACCTTTGCAGTTGCCCTAGCAAGAGAACTGGATATAAACTATGGACGCATAGTTCTCTCTGAGATAGTGGCCTCAATGGGATCCCTTGCAAGCAGAGACCTCTCTACAATTGATGTTGTCTGCTGGTTTCCTCGGTTTCTTCAAATGCTGATCAATGACTTGATACCGAAGGATGCTCTTGCTGTTAGACAGGGATTTGCCAGAAGCCCCACATCTGAATCGCTAGGGATGGGCACTAAGTCACTTTCAACCATTGCTAATCAGGATAAACATCAAGGTAAACCAATGTCTACTCCTGAAAATCTTCAAATGTGGCTTAGATATGATGCAGGAGTTACTAATTTGGAGGCATCATCACAAGTTTCATCACATGCTCAAAATCCATCTGTTCATGCTGAGGCATTTGATGAGATTCCTGATGAGGAAAGCGATGATGCACAAGGTAATCAATCAGGTAATCTCTCCCTGCATACTATTCATTCCTCCTCCTATGTATCTGATTCCGCGACCCAAGAGACTGCTAACCCGCAGGATCTATCCCAGGGTGATAGCCATATTTCTGACTCTGAGTCTGACACACATTCCTATTCTCTATCACCCTTGTTAACGGAAGTCAGAAAACCAGCACGTGTCTATGTAGAAACTAATGAGGAGAATGAACCCGAAGAGCAGCAACTTATTCGAAAGAAAGCCAAACTTTTCCACGCTGCTACTTCACAACCACAGTCAAACCCTAGCGTGTCACACGCAACCACTCCACCTCACGCGAGTGGTTCACCCCTTGAACAATCTGCACATAGGGATTTTGATTTTGGTGAGGATGATGTGCCTCTTGAAGATACTGTTGCTTCAAGAGGACATTAAGTCTTAAGAACTTCAGCCGTACCTTCACCGGTACGTACTGATGCTGCAAAGAGGATCGGTTCTGATGTTGTACAAGAACACTTTGCAGCCTCTCAGCCTGAGATTCCAACTCAGGAACAAACAGAATTTGATCCCATAACTGTCAACAATATTTCTTATCAATTTTCTGCAGGTACTGCTTCATTATTTGGATCAATCATTGAAGACATACACGAGCGTGAGACAGGGAGTGTGTGTGAGAGGTTAGGGAGAGAGGGACCTTCATTTTCAAGGCCCGAAACCGAGCGTCAAATACCAACAGAACGAGTATTAGAGCGAGGTCACCTAAACCAAACACCGTCCCTTAACATTGAAAATCTTGATACGCGTATGACTTCTATGGAAAATCAGATGAAGCAGTTCGGACAGACGATGGGGCAGTTTGGGATGAACATTGGAAACAACCAAAGGGCTCTAGACGACTACGCAGCAAGAATGGCAAGTCAAGCTACAGCTTTTGATGATTTGACAAATAAGGTCAATGACTTGGGCCATGCTGGTGGTGTCTTAGGAAGCACTCTCAATGAGAGGATGGGGGCATTGGAGTCTACAATGCATACAATGGCTGTGGAGATCAGTAGAATGATGTTCGCAGTCAGGAGTTTTGTGCCCCCGGAGTGTTTCGAGTCGCAACAACCTCCCCCCGATGCTGGTGCAGGTGGTGCAGGTGGTGCTAGTGGAGCGGGAGCCTCTGGTTCTGGTTTTGGAGGTTCCTATGCAGCTGGTGGATCTGATTACCAAGGTGGAGCTCAGGATAACTCACCTAAGGGGGAGAGTGGAAAGGAGACGAGACAGCAGGCAGTTCACATCGAAGAAATTGAAGAACCCGCTGATCTTGTCAAGGAACCAGAAGTTGAGCCGTCTGTTGATGAAGAGGCTCTGAGGAGGAGAAAGGGTAAGGCAGTGATGGTTGATGAACCATTCGTTGACCTGAGTCATCAGGAAACAGTACAGGAGGTACTTGACTCAGATTCTGACATGGAAGACGTACCGTTGGCACATGCAATAAAAAGATCTTTGAAGGAACAAGGTGGAGGTGCTGGCATGTCTTCCGGAATGCCTGAAGAATTTCCTGTTGATGAGGAAACCCTAAAAGCTCAACAGTTAGCCTTGGAACAAGCTCAGTTCCATAAAATGAAGATGATGCAAGAACATGCTGCATTCCTAGAAAAGAAGGGTGAGCTACAAGGGAAGCAGTATGATTATGAGCTTGCAAGGCTAGCTGATCCTCAAGTTGATCTGGACAAACGAAGGATAGGGCAAAAATGGGATGAAGCAAGGAAGATAATGATGGGACCCTGTGCTAAAGGAGTTCATAACAAGGATGCAGATGATCTGTTCTACAACTTGAATTTGCAGAATCCAATGACTGGGGACTATATAAATGCGTTGAAGAGATTAATTTCTAAAGTCAGAGTTGGATACAATGCAAACCTTAAGGAGTGGCAGGTTATTTTGTCTTTGGTAGAAGGAGTCCCAACATCTTTCCTATATGTGGATGACCAATTCATAACGAGAAGATCTGCGTCAGAGTTGTTCTTGCTAGCGACTAAAATTCAATACTCTCAATCTGAGGAGCTAAGCATTCTGTACAGGGATCAGTTAATGCAGCTAGCAGAGGACAAGGGTCCAGAATTCTCAGCTTATCCAAATTTTGTCCGGATGGTAGTTGATGGAAAGATGAAGAGGGTTAGCATGGAGGAAAATGATCTAATGGATCTTTCAGTAGAATCTCTCAAAGCTGTCTGTAGACAAATGATGAGCAAGGGATTCGCTTCTGAGCTTAAAGATAAATCCGTGAAGATCATTGAAAGAGCAATATTCAAGAAGAGCAATGAGGTGTGGAAGTGTGATGTCATTGCTCCAAACCCTCTTGATGACGTGAAGATTGAGCCGGAGCTGATAGAGAAGAAACGGAATATTCTTCAAGCCATGAAGAATGTAGATGAAGCTCTGACTCTTCCTTCTGGAGCACTAGAACAAGGAGAAATAAGGGAGGCTATTGGTGTTCCAGGAAGTGATAGTGTATACTGGATACATGCTTATGTTGAAGATACAGCTGATGCCTTAGTATTCATAGATGCAGACCAGAATCAAACAATCTTGCATATGAGTAGGCAATGGCTGCTACGGACTCAAGATGCTACATTTCTGGAGAGAGTATTATATGTATTCAAATGGGGCGAAGTGGAAGATAAGTTTG
Source organism: Saposhnikovia divaricata (assembly GCA_036435485.1). NCBI lineage: Eukaryota > Viridiplantae > Streptophyta > Magnoliopsida > Apiales > Apiaceae > Saposhnikovia > Saposhnikovia divaricata. The sequence goes on from CM071600.1 coordinate 136,786,428, forward strand.
TTGAAGAAAAGCAGAGACTCATGAGTTACCTGTCTGAAGTAGTGGTGGAAAAGAAGCGAATGGAGCGAGATGCGGCCAGTGTCCACAATACTGACCGTGTCAAGGGCTACCCCAAGATGATCTATTGTCAGTTTAAATCTGATAAATCTCACTGGAAACCTCAGCTCATCATGAAGAACTCTGAGGATATTCCAAAGATCAGGACTACTCAGGAGGTGGACAAACTCAGAAGGCTTTTCAAACATCCTTATCCAGAGCCCAAGAACCCTCTAGAAATGGAAGCTGTGAGTCTGTTGAATGCTAGGTGGAAGCAGCTTAAAGATCCAGTATACAAGAAAGAAAAGCAGCAGAAGGAGAAGCGCAAAAGGCAGAAAGAAGAGAGAGACCAAGCTGCTGAAGCTAGAAAGAGAAAACGGAATTAGGGTTAAAGGTCAGAGTGGTGTGAACTTGAAGTTGGAAAAACTTCATGTCTTTTGGTTGCTTTAACTCACTTGAGGAAAATTCACCTTAGAGTGAATCCAATAAGGTGATACAAGTTTGACTAAAAGGTATGAAATAATCCAGGTGATAGGAATCACTCAAATGATCTTTAATTCGAAGTTCGAATTCTGTTTCTAGTTTAAGTTCTTTGTATTGTTTTCATGTAAATTTCAATTGTAAATTATTCAAGACTGTAATGTTAATTATCTTTTCTCGTCTCATTGTTTAGTTGAGTTATCCTTCATTAATTTGAATGTCATTGTTAGACAATCAAATTGGGGGAGATTGAAAGGCAGAGTGTGTAAACTTGTAACACTATAACTAATGTAACTCAAACTAAAGGAAAAGATACTTAACCAGAAGACAATCAAGAACAAGAAGTCACAAGAAATCAACACTAAATGAAGACAAGGTAATTGATACAATTCAACATGTTAACTATGATCAATCGAAGAAGAAATCATTGAAAGAAGTTCAAGTTAAAGTTGTTCATGCCTCAGTGATTTGAAAAGCCAAAGATCAAGATCATAACTATCAGTATCAATAAGACCAATTGATTTCAAGTGAACAAGAAGGAAAGCAAATATTGGAAAGCCACATTTCTAATTGGATATGGTAATTTATTCAAGAAGCAAAAACCCTATCAAGACTAGTCACTTATGAACCAGACCGTTGCATCAAGTGTCAGGACATTGACAGCAAGTTTATGTCAGTAATAAAGATCCATATTCAAGAACTTAGTGAAGAACAAAGAAGACATGAAGATATCACAAGTTCAAGATGTGCATTGAAGTTTCAAGTTGAAGACCAGAATATTTTCTAAGTACTAAATATTCTAGATGACCAAGTAGAAGTTTCTAAGTAGAAGTTCTACTTAGAACTTCGAGATGGCTAAGTAGAAATTCTCAAGTAGAAGTTCTACTTAGAGTGCAGCTTCAACATGACACATGGCATCTTCTGATTGGCAGATTTCCAAGCTTTCAAGATAAGGCAAGATTTATGTGGACATCATTGGGCCACGTACATCTTAGTCTTTGAAGACTACAGGACATAGATTACATGTATTATAAATAGAAGTACTTGTGTAATGTTTTAGTTAGTGAGCAATTCTTGAGAAAAACACAAGAGAAAGAGAGAGAGTGCATTCACAGAGCTTAGTATCATTAACTTCTCTCTGAACTTCTGTTATACTTTGTAATGAATGTTGTAGCAACCCTTTCAAGTTATATATAAGACATATATTCCTTGAATCTGTGTGTTCATTTGTTGCATCGTATTTATTGCTTCTCATATTTGAAAAGTTGTATTCACCCCCCCTCTACAACACATTTGGACCTAACAGATTGTGTCAAGAAGAAAGTAAGTTTGAGACTGCCAGGGGACGAAGAAGTAGTGTTTAGTGGGAAACGGTAAAACCAAAAGTTCCTGACTATGATTCAAGCTAAGAAGTTGTTACGTAAAGGATGCGAAGCCTATTTAGCCTACGTGAAGGATACCAAGAAGGAGGCACCAAACCTGCAGGAAATCCCTGTTGTTAACGAGTTCGCGGATGTATTTCCGGATGATCTTCCCGGACTACCACCCGATAGGGACATCGAGTTTGCTATAGACTTAGTTCCGGGTACGGCCCCAATTTCGAAAGCCCCATATCGGCTAGCCCCAGTGGAGATGAAAGAGCTGGCCACTCAGTTACAAGAGTTGTTGGATAAAGGGATGATAAGACCTTGTGTATCACCGTGGGGAGCCCCGGTGTTATTCGTGAAAAAGAAGGACGGCAGCATGAGATTATGTATAGACTACAGGGAGTTGAACAAGGTGACTATAAAGAATAAGTATCCCTTGCCCAGGATAGATGACCTGTTTGACCAATTGAAAGATGCAGTTTATTTCTCTAAGATTGATTTGCGGACCGGGTACCACCAGTTAAACATCAAACCAGAAGATATACCAAAGACGGCCTTTTGCACCCGGTATGGACACTATGAGTTCCTAGTGATGTCATTTGGGCTAACGAATGCCCCTGCAGCTTTCATGGACTTAATGAATCGAGTCTTCAAGAAATACTTGGACAAGTGTGTTATAGTCTTCATCGATGATATCTTGATTTATTCCAAGACGAAGGAGGAACATGCAGACCACTTGAGAATTGTATTGGGAGCATTGAGAGAAGAAAAGTTGTACGCTAAGTTCTCGAAGTGTGAATTTTGGTTGAAGGAAGTTCAGTTCTTAGGGCATGTGATTAGCGAACAAGGTATTCTAGTGGACCCAGCCAAAATAGAGGCTGTATCAAATTGGGAGAGACCAACCACTCCGACAGAGGTGAGAAGTTTCATAGGACTGGCTGGCTACTATATGAGATTTGTCCAAGACTTTGCAAAGATAGCAACCCCTTTGACCCGACTAACTCGCAAGACCGAGAAGTTTGTGTGGACTGAAAAATGCGAAGAGAGCTTCCAAGAGTTGAAAAAGAGGTTGGTGACAGCACCAGTACTAGCCCTACCTGATGATAAGGGAGATTTTGTGATTTATAGCGACGCATCCCATAAAGGTTTAGGGTGTGTGCTTATGCAGCACGGTAAGGTGATTGCGTATGCGTCCAGACAACTTAAGGAATACGAGATAAGATACCCCACCCATGATTTGGAATTAGCAGCGATAGTTTTTGCTTTGAAGATCTGGAGACATTATCTTTACGGAGAAAAGTGTGAAATCTACACGGATCACAAGAGCTTAAAGTATATATTCACTCAGAAAGAGTTAAACATGAGGCAGAGGAGATGGTTAGAGCTAATCAAAGATTATGATTGTGAGATTCATTATCACCCAGGGAAGGCCAACGTGGTGGCCGATGCACTTAGCCGAAAGGAGAAGCTTAAGATGATAACGTCAGTGGACGAATTGATCAAGGACCTTGAGAAACTGGAGATTGAAGTGAGGTTACCAGGAATTGGACAAGAGAGTCTAATGGAAATAAAAGTCCAACCACCGTTATTGGAGAAGATTAAGTTATGCCAGGAAAAGAAGATAGAAGAAGAAAAGAATTCGATGGAGAAAATTTTGACTGGCGAGGAAATTAAGTGTGAAAAGGACGGGAATGGAATTATGAGGTACGCATCTAGGATATGGATCCCGAACGTTCAAGAATTAAAAGACGAGATTTTGCAAGAGGCTCATAGTTCGAGGTACTCAATTCACCCTGGAGGCACTAAGATGTATAGAGATTTAAGAGAATACTATTGGTGGCCTAATATGAAGAAGGACGTGGCAGAATGGGTAAGTAAATGTTGACGTGTCAAAGAGTGAAGGCCGAACACCAGAGGCCCAGTGGATTGTTGCAACCCTTAGAGATACCTGAGTGGAAGTGGGAGCAGATTGCAATGGACTTTGTGGTCGGATTACCAAGGACCAGGACTAATCATGATGCCATTTGGGTAATTATCGATAGGTTGACCAAGTCAGCACATTTTCTTCCAATCAACGAGAGATATACTGTCGACAAGCTGGCAGATATTTACTTAAAGGAGATTGTGGTTAGACATGGGGTTCCTGTAAGCATTGTATCAGATAGAGACCCAAGATTCAACTCCAGGTTCTGGAGAAGTTTTCAGGATTGTGTGGGGACCAAGTTAAACATGAGTACTGCATACCATCCCCAAACAGACGGACAGAGTGAGAGAACCATCCAGACCATCGAAGACATGTTGAGGGTATGTGCCATTGATTTTAAGGGAAGTTGGGATGACCACTTGCCGTTGATCGAATTTTCCTACAACAACAGTTACCATGCAAGTATAGGCATGCCCCCATATGAAGCTTTATACGGACGAAGATGTCGGTCTCCCTTGTGTTGGGAAGAAGTTGGAGAGCGGAAGATTTTAGGGCCTGAACTGGTCCAACAGACAAGAGAAACTATCGAGCTCATAAGAGGACGGCTGGTAGCGGCCCAAGACAGACAGAAGAAGTATGCGGACCAGACCCGCAAGGACAAGGAATATGAGGTAGGATAGTTTGTGATGTTGAAGGTATCGCCGTGGAAGGGATTGATGAGATTTGGTAAGAAGGGAAAACTAAGCCCGAGATTTATTGGACCTTTTGAGATCTTGAAACGAGTTGGGAAGTTAGCCTATGAATTGGCTCTACCCCCGAGCTTACAGCAAGTACATAATGTGTTCCATGTGTCCATGCTACGACCATACCATACCGACTTCCGACATGTGATAGAACATGATCAAGTGGATCTGCAACCAGACTTAACATATGTCGAGCAACCCGTAGAAATCATGGATAGAAAAGAACAGGTGCTGAGGAACAAGGTTGTCAAGTTAGTGAGAGTTTTGTGGAGGAATCAGAATGTCGAAGAATCAACATGGGAACTAGAGAGCGCGATGCGTGAAAAGCACCCCCAACTGTTTTCAACCTGATTCCGGGACGGAATCCTTTTAAGGAGGGGAGGCTGTAAGAACCCTAATTTTTGGTAATATTTCCTTTTATTTAATATCTTGTGACATTGTCATTATGGAACCTTTCTAGTCATCCCTGTTGATTAATAGAATTGATTGTCTGAGAAACTGCGTTGTTGCATTTATTATGTAAGATATACAGAGAGATTGTGAAGGCAAGAATCTTATTGTTAGTAATATTTATAAAACTTGGGATTTGAGAATGGTTAGAGTATTAAAGGATTTATTAAGAATTATGACGAGGAACTATGGACATTCGAGGAATTTACACAATAAGTACTTAAGGAATTATAGGGGAAATCTCTACGCGACGGAATATTATTACGAGAGAATAATTAAGATACGATACAAAGTAAAGATTAAATAACAAGAATTGGTGGGAGAATAATATTACAAGGAAAGAAATTACATGCAAGTGCCATGTAACTAGCTAGTTAGGAAAAGAAACTAGAAAGCATAAAGTAGAAGTGAATAGTGACATGTGTGATGGATGTTGTACCTAGGGGACAATAGGGCATGGGGAGACAACCTAGACTCTAGCTTGGCAACATGTGAATCACACCTAATACCCACAATAATACATATCCTACTTATCATTTCATTACCTTTCAAAAACAAAACACAAGAAAACACTCTCCCCCCCCCTTTAGAGCTCTCGGCCGAACTACAAGAGGAGAGAGAGAGAGATTTTCTCTCCAACATTTCCTCATCTACAACCTCAAGCAAAAATCCTAGGGCTTCCTTGCATTGTAATAGAGGTATGGTATCAATTTCATAGCATTCCATCCATTGATTCTTGAGATAAAAATTGTTGAAAGTTTAGAAGGGTGTTAACATAAGTTGTTATCTTTTAGATCTTGAAGGATTAAGGTTTGTGAGGGCTCATCCAAGTGTTCTTAGTTGTTGTAAAGCTCATCCAAGGTCTTTAGCTACTCAAGAAGGTATACAAATCTCAAACCCCCTTGGTTATGTAGTGTTTATATAGTATGGTAGTAGATCTATGTGTTCTAGGACTAATCTTGGATGTATATGTATTGGATAGCATGGATCTTGAGTTTTGATGTTGAGATTATAACTTTTATGACTATGGTTAATATATATGTCTCCATGAGTGTTATGAACCATGATCTAAGTGTATTAGGTGTTGATTATGTGATGGAAGTATGAAAAATGGTTGATCTAAGTAGTTTGAGCTTGCTGAGTTTGTCCAGGAACTTTGATCTGTATTGTAGCACGATTTTGAACCCCCAAATGATGTCCCCTGATGTCCTACCTTATATTGTTGGAAAGATAATTGAATTTAGTTTCTGGAAATGTAAGGTTCATAGCTAGGTGAGGTGTGGATTTTTAGTTATGGCCGGAGGAGTGAATTTTGTTTCTGGACTATGGACTGCATTAAGTGACCCCCTTGTGAACCTTGTTTAAACACCTTAAAATATATGTGGGGTCATGGAAAAATTTGAGAATGTAGGGAATGCAGTGGTCAAGACCACCCAAAAGGAATTGGATTAAAATGTGAATTTTTGGATTTTATAAAAATGCTAGAGTAAAATTCGCGCAATGGAAAAAGTCGATTAGTGGAACATGATTCTAGGGTTAGTGGTTATGATTCGAACGTGGTAACTAAATTAAGTCGAGTAAGTGACGAGCGTAATCTAGTGATGACATGGACCTATAGTGGGGCTAGGGAGTCATAAGACGAAGTCGTTAAGTTAATTTCGTACCCCCTTAAAACCCCGTAATTAAAGAGAAATTGTTAAGGTACTAACGAACGATTATTGTTTATGTATAGATCGTTCGAATCCGCACGCTCGACCACCCCAACCAAACCAAGGCAAGTTTACTTCTCAAAACTTATCCCTATACAAGGATTTTCACTGTTGTGTTTGTAGTTTTCAAATTATATCAAATGCTATGTTTATCGAAGTATTGATGCAATTGAGATTGAACAAGTACATGTATGCTTTTACCCCTTGAACTTAGATTGAAATGTTTTCTTCGGACAACGACTCTAGCAATAGAGGTCGTAGCGGTCCGTATATACTATTGACCGGGGAGCGGTATATTATTATATCATAACTAGTTTACTAAAACCCGAAGGGTCATTCGGGTAGTATAGTATACTCAAGTAACTATTGTTATATCTTCGTAAATACTCGAAACCCTATCTTGGATTAAAAGTTTATTTACCGAATAATTATTTTATTAATTATTAATATTAAATCTTAAAATATTATTTATTAATCATTGTTCATTATTTAAAGACAAAGTTAATCCAAGATACTTTTTAATTCTTTCAAAAATCGAACTCTTTCGAACTCAAAACATTTTTGAAAACCCCCGGTCAGATTCTGCTTCTTGTATGATTTCAAGAATCATCGGTCGACTGATGTCGGACCTCAATTACTCTGTTTTCAATCAAAATCAAGTTTTAAAAGAAAAGAAAAAGGGACTCTGGCAGGTGTGGGAACCGTTGACGAACGATTCCCGGGATGTGTAAGCGGCCGTGGCGACTGATGTAGTTTCTATCCTTCTACCGGTAGAGAAGACCCGCGGATGATTGGACTTGGATGTGGCGACTGATCATCGTCAATCCTTGTCAGGTTTTGTGTTTTCTTTAAGTCCCATTCCTCCATTTTGGAAAAATGCTTTGACACTGCTTCTTAGGCTTTTGTGCCAAGTTGCTGATAGTGTTCTATTTTGATGAGAAAGATGTTGATTCAATGCAGTATCTAGAACTGCAAGTTTATTTTGAAAACAAGGGCACATATTGTTGCACCTTCGAGATTTATCAACTATGACAATTGATTTTATAACTGATTGAAACAAACAAGTATATCAACTGCCAATCATATGAAATGTTGTATTGCTTACCTTATACATATATTCTTGCTGAGCTATAGTTGCTCACTCTTGCTTGTTTTCAAATTCTACAAACACAACAGCTAAGCGAAATGGCAAGACCCAGGCAGACTGTTCGAAAGCAGGTGACTAGACCCGAGCCACCACTCGAGATTCCACCGGTAGGCCCCATTAGCCGGATTGGTTGGCAGCTTTTGTTAGTACGTTTTATTTATCAGCATGACCTGTGCAAGGCAGTGTATCGTAACAAACTTTCAAGCCGCCAACTTCGCTTCATATCGAAGTGTTGCTGGTAGCATAAATACTATTTAATTCGGTCTGTAATAACTCTGATAACTTTATTACTGTTTAATCAATGTGTGACGTTTCTGAGGCTCTAACCTGTGTGTGTGAATGTGGTGTGAGTTTATTGTGGGGTCGATGGCTGTGTTATGTATATTATGTGCAAGAACAGGTATGTTATTAATGGAAAATGGACCGTGAGCGCCTAGATCTCCGACCCCGGATCTGGGGGCATCACATGGATGTAAAGACAACTTTTCTTCATGGTGAACTTGAAGAAGCGATTTATATGGATCAACCTGAAGGATTTGTTGCTTCTGGTAATGAAAGGAAAGTATGTAAGTTAATCAAGTCTATATATAGCTTAAAACAAGCTCCAAGAGACTGGCATAAAAAGTTTGATGAAACTATTTTAGAATCAGAGTTTGTAGTTAATGAAAGTGACAAGTGTGTCTACTACATGGATAAAGGAAATGAATGTATTATTGTGTGCCTATATGTGGGTGACATTTTGTTGTTTGGAACCAATACTGAGATTATTAATGAGACAAAAAGGTTCTTGAAAAGGAATTTTGAAATGAAAGATATGGGAGAGGCTAGTGTGATTCTTGGAATCAAGTTGACTTAGTCAACTGATGGAATAACCTTGTCACAATCTAATTATATAGAGAAATCTATACTTGAGAAGTATGGTTATTCAAATTGTAGAATCGCAAGTACTCCGTATGATCCTAAAATTGCCCTTGTCAAGAATAGTTCAGGAGTTCCTGTGTCTCAGTTAAGGTATTCTCAGATTATTGGGAGTTTGTAGTATCTTGCTAATGGTACCAGGTTGGATATTTCATATTCAGTGTCTAAGTTAGCAAGATATACAAGCTATCCAAACAAGACTCATTGGGATGCTCTAGACACCATCTATCTTGGTTTGCATTACAGGAGGTTTCCTGGAGTGCTAGAGGGATATAGTGATGCAAGTTGGATAGCTAAGAAGTCTGGTTCCAATGGAGTGACTGGATACTTGTTTACCCTTGCGGGTGGAGCAGTGTCTTGGAAGTCTTCTAGACAGACTATTATAACTCGGTCTACTTTTGAGGCTGAGTTGTATGCATTAGATGCCACAGGGATGGAGGTTGAATGGTTACATGGACTTATGTCAATATTACCTGTAGTAAGTCGACGACTTCCTACTTTTGCTGTTCATTGTGATAGCCGTACAACTATCGACAAGATAAACAACAAGAAGTATAATGTGAAAACAAAGAGACATATCCAAGTTAATTTGAAGTCTATAAGGGGTCTAATGTCTGAAAGGATTATTGCTGTTGAGTTTGTAGGAACTGAAGATAACCTAGCTGATCCTTTGACTAAGGGACTTGAGCATGCTGTTGTTCTTAAATCTAGGTTGGGGATGGGATTGATAACCCATAATGATTCATCTACAATGGGAATCCAATACTCATGAGAGGAGATCCCTCTAAAGTGTATTCAATGTGGTAATAACAAGTTGTAAGGGTGAATTTGTTGTACCTTTAACTACATAGATTGATACTCACGTATCTAGAGTCTATCCCCCGTAAACCTAAAAGGTACTGTAACTGCCAGAATAGCAAGAGTTGTTTGAACTCTGAATGGGGTCAAGTCATATGACAAGATGCTAGCAGTACATCTCTAGAGATGCCCAGCTAAGTGAATTTACTTACGTGGTCGCAATTAGAGGAAAGGGTTACTCCTTGAAGCATTCGATGAACAAGATCAAGACATGACCATTATCGTCTCAAAGCCGTAGATTAGCACCATAGCCTTTGACTTGTCATCGTCTATGGAATGTGGTTACACCAAACGGATAATTTAAAGATTCAAGGTGAAACATTCCATCTATATCCGATAGCCATCGAAGTAGGGGACTTAGGAAGGTTCAAACCTGGAAGGGTACCTACTCTGAAAAATAATTCATGATGAGGATAGATATGCATTTCTGTATGGATTTGTGGGGGATTGTTAGAAAAGGGAAGTTTGAGGCATATTTATAATATGTTCTTGATGTAATTTTCGGAAACTAACAAGTAGAGGTTGATCCTTGTAATGAGGACTTAAACTTTCATGTTTGGATCTAAGACATTTTTGTTAGATATAATTGATGTGAATAATAATCAGTGTTTAAGTGTTACAGTGAAATATCAGAGTTTAGCTGGAAGCAGTTAGAGTTTAGTTAAACGCTGACAGATGGAAGCTCGACAGAGTTTGTTAAACTCCGTCTGGAGGAAGCATCTACTGGTCAACAGTGTTTGAAGAATTATTGAAGATAATTATGGAAGCAATATCTTTGAAGATTGGATAGCTGTCAAAGAGATTGAGTTGACTAAGGAGACGTGTAGCAATCGTAATTGATATAAATTGTATAGCTAATTTATAGGAGTATCAATTATCGATTGTATAGCATCTATATGTCTTATAAATATAGTTAGGTTAACCCTAGAAGGGTATCGTGCAACGCAATATAATTCATTGTAACCTAAGTAGCTCTCTGTGATATTTTACATCACTGAGAGAGGAGTTATTAATTCCAAACAGTTTTTAATTGTTTAAACGTGTGTTTTATTGTTAATCTCTCATACAATCTTGATAATAATTGTGTATTCGGCATAACAATTGGTATCAGAGCTGGTTCTATTATGTTAATACAGTTTAAGATCCACACACAACTATAATAAATGGCAGAGATACCTCCTCCAACAGGTTCAAGTTCTGAGAAGACTCCTACCACAGTGAGTTGTTATGAGACAATTAGGGTTCCTATTCTCAGGCCGGCAGACTATGTAATCTGGAAGGTGAAGATGACTATGTTTATGGAAGCTACAGATCCAGAATATCTTGACAGAATTTATGAAGGTCCTTATAAACCTACAAAGCTATCTGTTGCTACTGCTGGTCAAGAAGCTAAAACAGTTCCAAAGGAGAAGAAAGATCTGACTCCTGAAGATCTTTCATCTATTGCTAAGGATGCAAAAGTTAGGCATTTACTTCATAGTGCCTTAGACAATGTTATGTCTAATAAAGTGATTAACTGCACTACTGCCAAAGAAATCTGGGATGCCCTTGAGGTTAGATGTCAAGGAACTGCTGCTATCAAGAAGAATAGAAGGAACATACTCACACAGGAGTATTTGCACTTTGAGGCTAAATCTGAAGAAACCATGACAGAAACATTTGACAGATTCTGTAAACCGCTCAATGATTTGTCACTGGTTAATAAAGAGTATGATCTAGAAGACTCAAATCTCAAATTTTTTCTTCCCTTACCTGAAAAGTGGGATGTGAAGACAACCACCATAAGAGATAATTATGATCTTGCTGATATTGAGATTGATGAAATCTATGGGCTGCTCAAAACTCATGAATTGGAAATGGAGCAGAGAAACAGGAGATCAAGCAAAAAGATAAAGTCTGTTGCTCTTAAGGTTGAAGAGAAACCCTTAAAGAAGAAAGCTAAGGGAAAGGCTTTAGTCATACATTCTGAAAGTGAGTCATCAAACTCTGATGTTGATTCAAATAATGATGAATCATTCTGATGTTGATTCAAATAATGATGAATCATCTGATTCTGAGGATGATGAAGAAGAAATGAGGAAAATGGCTGTCTTGATGGTGAAGACTTTCAAGAAGATGGGTTTCAAGAACTTCAAGAAGGGAAACAGGTTCTCTGAAGATTCAAATTCAGACAGGAAGAGTTTCAGAAAGTCTGAGAGAAAGGAGACTAAATCTGGGAAGAAAGACAAGTCTGAGATTCAATGCTACAAGTGCAAGGAGATGGGTCACTATGCTCTTGAGTGCAAGAAGGGTAAATTTGGAAAAACACTTATCACAAAAGGCAGAGACTGGGCAGACACTTCAGACTCAGATGAGGATGTTAACTATGCTCTCATGGCTTCTATTGAGAATGTTTCTGAAGACTCTGAAAACAAGGTACCTCTAACTACCTATGCTTATAATACTGATAATATAACTGAATTGAGAATCTATCTTAAGGCTTTGCATATCAGTTATAGGGATCAGACTTCAGAGAATGAGAGAATCAAATTTGAGAATTCTGAACTTAAAGAGAGAAATAAAATTATTGAAGAGAAACTTGAAAACATGCAACAAGTTCAGAAAGAAAGAGATGATGCTGTTTGTCTAGACAGGATTTGCTAGGAAGATATAAGCAACTAGAATCTGAATTGGAGAAGGGAAATCACATAATTAAAACTTGGACTCATTCTGGAAAAGACACTCAAGAGGTTTTTCAGTCAGACACAGTTGGTTTAGGTTACTGTGTGGAAGATGAACTTAGGTTTCAAAATAAGGTCAAAGTTAGAACACATCTTCCATTTACAAAATTTGTTCATGGAATAAATGAACCTAAGTCTGAAGCTAAAAAAGGAGCTGTTAAGAAAGAACCAGTAAAAACTAGTGTTAAACAGGTTAATATTGGTTCGATGACAGATAAACAACTCAAGCATAAGCTTAAAGAGTTAAAATCTGTTAAGAAACAGAAAGTGTCTAGGAAGAATAGAAATGGTAAAGTAGGCATTACTCAAGGTAATTATCCAATGCTTGCTACTTTCGCTCCAAGAAAGACATGTCATAACTATGGTAGCACTAACCATCTTGCTAGTTTCTGCAGGAAGAATAAAAACATTAATTCTTTACCTTCCAAGTCTGAAGTAAAGAAAGATTATGTTAGAACTAGACCACAAACTTTATGCAAACATTATGGAAGTACTTGGCATTCTATCTATACTTGCAGGGATTATCATGCTATCTATCATAATTGTTATGAACTGAAGCCCAATTTGAAATGGGTTAAGGTTAATTCTGCAAGTGTAAACTCTGAAAATGTTAGCTTAAACTCTGATAATAAGAATTCCGCTGCTAAAGCTAACGAAGTTAAGAAAGCCAAAGGATCCAATCAAGTCTGGATCCTTAAATCTGATCTTCAGTGAATGTTTGTGATTGCAGGGCATCAGGGAGAGTACCCTAGTCGTGGACAGTGGATGTTCAGGACACATGACTGGAAATAAAGCCCTGCTATCAGAGTATGTGGAAAAGGCTGGCCCAAAAGTTTCCTATGGAGATGGTAACATAGGACGTACTCTGGGATATGGCAATATCAATCTTGGAAGTGTCATCATCACAAATGTAGCTTTGGTCCCAGGACTCAAGCATGATCTGCTACCTGTGAGTCAAATCTGTGACAGAGGATATCATGTAGATTTTCAGCCTGAATACTGTGAAATCATCAGTAAATCTACAGGGAAAGTTGTTCTAGTTGGACACAGTGCGCAATAATATCTATGAAGCAAGTTTGTTGACAAACTTTGATGGAAAAGCTGTGTGCCTATCCACAAGAATGACTAGTGAAGAGAGTTGGAAGTGGCATAAGAAACTCTCTCATCTGAATCTGAACAACATTAATGAGTTGATAAGAAAGGATCTTGTAAGAGGACTTCCAAAGTCTTTATTAAATGTTGATGGCCTGTGTGATTCCTATCAAAAGGCCAAACAAAGGAAGTCATATTTCAAGAGCAAGTCTGTATCTTCAATTATTGATCCTTATCATCTTCTACATGTTGATATCTTTGGACCAGTGAATGTCTTGTCAATTGGAAGAAAGAAATATGCTCTAGTCATTGTTGATGAACACACCAGATACACTTGGGTGTATTTTCTAGCAAAGAAGGATGAAACTGCATTAACTCTGATGGAGCATGTAAAGCTGCTGGACAAAGGATCAAAGCACAAAGTCAAAATAATCAGGAGTGATAATGGAACTAAATTTAGGAATGCAACAATGGAAGAATTCTGCAAGAACAGAGGAGTGAAGCAAGAGTTTTCTGCACCTGGTACACCACAGCAAAATGGTGTAGTTGAGAGGAAGAACAGAACCTTGATAGAAGCTGCCAGAACTATGCTTGATGAATCAAAATTGCCAACCTATTTCTGGGCAGAAGCAGTTCAAACAGCCTATTTTACTCAAAATGCCACACTGATCAACAAGCATGGGAAAACACCATATGAGATGGTGAAGGAAAAGAAGCCAAACCTGAAATATTTTCATATTTTTGGGTGCAAATGCTTTGTGTTGAAAACTCATCCTGAACAGTTGACCAAATTTGAGTTAAAAGTGGATGAAGGAATTTTTGTTGGCTATCCGCTGTCAACTAAGGCATTCAGAGTTTATAATCTGAGAACCAAGGTGATGATGGAGTCAATTCATGTGTCATTTGATGACAAGAAAATAACTAGACTTGAAGATGTAGATGAACATGATCAACTACACTTTGAAAATGAAGACTTAATCTCTGATGAAGTAAACTCTGATGAAACTGATCTGACAAACTCTGTTGAAGCATACTCTGAACCTCTAATGGTAAACACTGAAGAAACTTCTCAGCCAGAACAAAGGGGAGAACCAGTTGAGGGGGAGTATGAAGGATCACTTCAAAATGATGACTCAAATACTGAAAGTGAGTCAGCTGAAAAATCTGGATCAATCTCTGATGACTCAAACTCTGAAAGTACAAAGTCTGACAGTTCAAACTCTGAGCAGTCAATTTCAGGGGGAGCCTCAGAGACTGAAGAAAGGCAACGAGAAAATCAGGAGAACATGGATCAAGGGGGAGGATCAAATACTGATAGAAGTCATTTACCTTCAGCTAGGAAATGGACAAAATCTCATACACCTGATCTAATTATTAGAGATCCAGATGTGAAAGTAAGGACAAGGAGTGCTACAACAAATGAATGTCTGTTTCATGCATTCCTGTCGAAATCAGAACCAAAGAAGGTAGAAGAAGCTCTTCAAGATGCTGACTGGATAACAGCAATGCAAGAGGAGTTAAATGAATTCGAAAGAAATGAAGTATGGACCCTTGTACCTAGACCAAAGAATAGATATGTTGTTGGTACTAGATGGGTTTTCAGAAATAAAACGGATAGTGAGGGAGTTGTTACAAGGAACAAGGCTAGACTTGTGGCAAAAGGCTATTCACAGCAAGAAGGAATAGACTATGATGAAACTTTTGCTCCAGTTGCAAGATTGGAGGCAATAAGGATTTTTCTAGCATATGCCTCTCATAAGAAATTCAAGGTTTTTCAAATGGATGTAAAAAGTGCTTTTCTGAATGGGAAGCTTGAAGAAGAAGTGTTTGTTGAACAACCACCAGAATTTGTGGACCCCAAATATCCAGACTAGGTCTACAGGCTGGATAAGGCTCTCTATGGACTTAAGCAGGCACCAAGA
The DNA here is from genome assembly GCA_036435485.1 of Saposhnikovia divaricata. Lineage (NCBI taxonomy): Eukaryota > Viridiplantae > Streptophyta > Magnoliopsida > Apiales > Apiaceae > Saposhnikovia > Saposhnikovia divaricata. The sequence goes on from CM071600.1 coordinate 136,801,794, forward strand.
GCATGGTATGAAACTCTGGCTCAATTTCTTTTAGAAAGTGGGTTCAACAGAGGTACAATTGACAAAACCCTGTTCTATTTTAAATCTGGCAGTGACTTGCTTTTAGTTCAGATATATGTTGATGACATAATTTTTGGGTTTACTAATGATAAACTTTGTAAGAAGTTTGCCAAGCTCATGCAGTCCAGGTATCAAATGAGCATGATGGGAGAGCTTAGTTATTTTCAAGGTCTACAAGTGAAGCAAACAGATGATGGGATTTTTATAAATCAAGCAAAATATACCAAAAATCTTCTCAAGAAATTTGGTATGCTTGACTGTTCATCTGTAACAACTCCCATGGCAACAGCAACAAAGTTGGACAAAGACAAAGGAGCTCCAGTAGATATGACAAGCTACAGAGGCATGATAGGGTCTCTTCTTTATCTAACAACAAGCAGACCTGATATCATGTATGCAACTTGTCTCTGTGCAAGGTTTCAGGCAGACCCTAGAGAACCACATCTAACAGCTGTGAAGAGGATTTTTAAGTATCTCAAGGAGACCATAACCTTAGGTCTGTGGTATCCTAGAGAATCAGATTTTAAGCTACTTGGTTACTCCGATGCAGACTTTGCAGGCTGTAAGATAGACAGAAAAAGCACCAGTGGAAGTTGTCAATTTCTGGGTGATAGACTTGTTTCTTGGTATAGCAAGAAACAGAAATCAATTTCTACATCTACAACTGAAGCAGAGTATATTGCTGCTAGTAGCTGTTGTGCACAGATTCTGTGGATGAAGAATCAATTGCTGGATTATGGATTGAGGTACAGTAAAATACCTATTTACTGTGATAATCAAAGTGCTATTGCTATCGACAAGAAAATTATTTGTGATAATCATGAATCCTTCTAAGTTATTTGTGATCTAATCTTAGACTGTGCAGAAAATTAACACAGCATGATACTGTTTCATATTTATAGCATCTCTTAGTTTATTTATCCTAAACTCTGAGTCTGTAAATATTGTGTGCATTGCCTCTCATGAATAACTTCTGATGTTGATGAGCTCTAAACTCTGTTAGTTATACACTATTAATTTAAATGCTATTATTAGACTACCCCCAAAGAAAATGTATAGAGGTTGCTAAAACTCCTTTGAGATTTTATTGGTGTCTAGGACGACCCAGGAACTTGCTGGTATATAGTAAGGGCTAAAATTCTCTAATTTTTGGTGACTAGTCAAAGACTAGGAAGACCCAGGAACTTATCAAAATGATAAGGGCTAAAATTATAAGATTTTTGGTGACTAGTTCCAACCTCTGATTACTGGAATGAATAGAATAATAAAAAAAAGAAAAAAAAATAGATTAGTTAAAAGGGGGGTATAAATTAATTAAATGTTACTGTATATAAATTGTTTACTACAGAGTTTAGCATTCATCATACATTCAGTGTTTACTATGAGAGTTTGTGCATCTAGTGTTTACTGATTTACTTTATGGATTTTATGAAAAATTAGATGCTCTAAAAATTGAATTGGTAAACTCTGCTATGCACACACATATATTCACACCTGTGCAGTTTTTAAAAGGATAAGGGCTAAAAATATAAGATTTTTGGTGACTAGTTCCAACCTCTGATTACTGGAATGAATAGAATAATAAAAAAAGAAAAAAAATAGATTAGTTAAAAGGGGGTATAAATTAATTAAATGTTACTGTATATAAATTGTTTACTACAGAGTTTAGCATTCATCATACATTCAGTGTTTACTATGAGAGTTTGTGCATCTAGTGTTTACTGATTTACTTTATGGATTTTATGAAAAATTAGATGCTCTAAAAATTGAATTGGTAAACTCTGCTATACACACACATATATTCACACCTGTGCAGTTTTTGAAAGGATTATGGTAATGAAGTTGGAGAATTGACAAATGCTGACGAATTTTGTCTAATACTCTAAGGTATATTTTCTTTCAGATGATTTACATACTTGGGGTAAAAAGAGTTCCAGAGGCGTTTCATTTGATTCAAAATTTCTTGAGAGATTCAGAGATAGGTCAAGCCCTAGTCGAACCACCAACGCTTTCTGCCACGCAGATTGTTACCTTCTGCCAGAGATCTACTTATGATGATGGAGAAGAGAATGGGACTCCGTCAATCATTTTCACATATGAGGACACAGAGTATGTTATTACTCCTACGACGGTTCGAGAAATTTTTGGTTTTGAAACACATTCTACATACAGTGTTGTTGGTGAAGATATCTCAAGGAGTTGTTGCAGAAAATTAGGTATTCAGGTCCTTTAGAGAAACTTGGTCAAGTGAAAAGGCCATTTCTGAGGAAGGAGTGGAGTTTCTTCTTCGATTGTATAACAAGGGCCTTTGGAAAGAAAGTCACAAACTGGAATGCTATCCCTACTGACAGTCTACAAATTGGGTATTCTCTTCTCTATGGAAGTAATTTTGATTTTGGTAGACTTGTTAGGTGATAGATTGTCAGAGTCTACTACTGTCTACTTTGCTAGATTCTGTCAATTATTGTTTACTGCTTGTGTGCCTGGTATTGCAATTGCTGAGGATGATGTTATTCAGCCTTTTAAAGTCAATAAGAGAATATTCTCTGATTTGACTAACAAGGATACCAACAAGGAGCAATTACCTGACTTGGTTTTGCCTCTTGCTCTTCAAAATTTCTTAAATCAACCTCAAGAACCACAACAGCCTGAACCACAACAGCATGAACCTGTAAACACTGAACCCATACAACCACCTGTAAACATTCACACTCAAACTCAACCACAAACTGAACATCAAGCTCAACCTCAACCTGAACAACAACCACAACCTACACAGACCAAATCAAAACGTGGAGGTAGACCAAAGCACACAGCAGAAAATACACAGAATAGATCTGCTAGAGCTAAAAAGGAATTTGCTAAAGCTAAAAAGGAGTCTGTCAGGCCTAGAAAGAAAAGAAAGGAAAGAGCAAACAGACCTCCATCACCTTCTATTATAGAAGAAGATTCTACTGAAGAAGAAGAAGAGGCAGTTGAGGTGCCTCAAGCTAAGAGGAGAAAGTTGATACTTGATGAGTCTGATGAGGAGATGAACATTGAAGCTCCAGAGGTGATTTCTAAAAAGATACCTGCTGATGAGATAAATGCTGCAGAAGAAGCTGTACAAACATCTGAAAATGTACAGATGGATGTGGACAACAGAGATTGTTCTGCTGCAATGGATGATTTTGTTGAGAAATTCATTCCATTCTCTGATCACATTGATATTCCTACTTCACCTATTGCTGCTAATTCTGGAGAAACTGGTGCAGCTGATCAGCCTACTGTAGTACTTGATGACACAGTAGCAACTCATACTGAGTTTTTCTCTGATGCTCACCAAACTACTGAACAAGGTGAAGAAGTTGGACAAGGTGACATTGCAAATTCTGTTGAAACTAGAGAGCAACCTGCAGAGGATGTTGCTGATGAAACTACAGAGAATGTTGTAGAGACTGTTGCTGAAATTGTTGAAGCTGCAGTGCATATTGATGAGATTGATCCAGTTGCAGATGCAGATGCTGATGTTGAAGATGAAGAAAGTGCAGAGTCTAACTCTCCTCAGAGCATACCAGTGCAAACTGATGGAAAGCACACACCTTTTTCTCAACCTTCACATGCACATGACATTGAAGCAGAACATTTTGCCAAGTATTCAAAGGATTGGTATAAAGCAGATTACATTTTTCCTACTAGAAGAACAGCTAAGTTTGTGCATCAGACTGCTAACACGATTTCAAATCCAGACATTCTCTCAAGTCTGCAAGCGACTATTGTTTAAGTCAAGACACTGAATGAAAGGTTTGATGAGTCCCAAAAGGCAATTACTGATCTGAGAGCTGATGTTGTTACTTGAGACATGAACATGCAGAGAGATAATCAAACAAAGTTTCAGACCTTTTCTAAAGCTCAAGAAACTCTGTTTCAAAGGCTAGGTCAAGTTGAATAGAATCAGACTGCCTTGTCTGGTAAGATTGATTCCATTGCTACCTCTTTGGAGCTGATTACATCTATATTGATTCCTGATGATGTCAAAAAGGGGGGTGGAGAGTTTCTAAGTCTAAATGCAGGCAATCTCAAACTCTGATTAAGAAGGATGATACTGAAGATGGAGGAGCAAATGACAAAGGCAAGAGATTAAGAGCTGATCAAAATCTAAGTCTGAGATCTGGCAAGTCTTCTAAATCAAAGTCTGATGGAATAAACACTGATGCTCAGGGTACTTCAAAAACCAGGAGTTTGTTATTTACTGAAAATCCATAAACTGATGAAGAATTGGCTGCCAGATTGTTTCTGGAAGAAAATGATGAAGGAGTTACCATTGAAGCATTCAAGCTGAAGAAAAGAATCTACAAGAAGAACATCAGAAAGTTTTGAAGTCTGGAAAATTCAAGAAGCAAGAAAAAGCTCCTAGGCCTGTTCTTAAAGGCATTGTTATTAAGGAAAATGTTGGTGCTGATCAAAGGTCACAAGTGTCTAGGAAACCAACAGAAGCAGAGGCTAAACAAAAGCTGAAAGGCATTGTTGAAGAAGGGAAGGTTTCAAAGAAAGTGAATACAACCTCTGTTGCTACACAAGTTGTACTGAAACCTTTGTTTACCCAAATACAAACAGTTTTTGGAAAACCAACACTTCATGATCCAACTCTGATGACTGGAGGTACTACTGATTTTCTATATGGCAGAGCCTTAATGGGTAAGCTAGGAAGAGATAAAGCTGGCTTGGGCTCTCATAGAGAAGTTATAATGAATACTGGTCCTCGAGATCCTTCATCACTGGCTATTCCAGGTCAAGGTGTTACTCAGGAGAGTTTAGACAGACTGGAATCAGTACAGTTGATTCATCAGAAGAGTTTGAAGAAAGATTTTCTACTGTATTTTATGACTGATGGAACTGTGTATAAAATTGGTGAGTTTGATCTTGATTTGAAGTTATGGGAGGAATTAGAATATGTTCTATATATCTTCAAAGTGAAAAATCGAAGGACTCAGCTAGCTGCAAATGTGCTAAGAAAGAAGATGCTGCATAATTTGGCAGTTAGAGGTATAAAATACAACAGTCAGTATGTCCCAAAGTACAGAGATTATCATGGGAATATTGTTGAGATGAAGAAGAATAGTGCTAAACTGAAGACAGATCTGGGTATAACAGTTCTTGATTTTAACTCAGAGTCAGCGAAAGCACAATTCATCAGACTGGGTAATGAAATGAGAAGAAACAAAATCTATTCTCTGAGATCTGCTATCTACCAAACTGGTGAAGATGATCCTAAGCTGAAAGAGATCAAGGAAGTTATGCAGACAGAACTTGAGAATGCAGAAAGAAGATTTCTTATCGACTACCTCAGAACAACACCAGATGTTGAGGAAATTAAGTAAACAAAGCTCTATAAGAGTTTCTTGTTTTCTGTAGATTTTGTTAGGTAGAAGTTTAAACTCTGTTTGTATATTAAACACTGTATTTGTTTATTTGTTTTGACATCATCAATTACTGTAAACTTGTGCATTTTTGCTAATGAACAAGTTGGGGGAGATTGTTAGATATAATTGATCTGAATAATAATTAGTGTTTAAGTGTTACAGTGAAATATCAGAGTTTAACTTGAAGCAGTCAGAGTTTAGTTAAACGCTGACAGATGGAAGCTCGACAAAGTTTGTTAAACTCTGTCTGGAGGAAGCGTCTACTGGTCAACAGTGTTTGAAGAATTATTGAAGATAATTATGGAAGCAATATCTTTGAAGATTGGATAGCTGTCAAAGAGATTGGGTTGACTAAGGAGACGTATAGCAATCGTAATTGATATCAATTGTATAGCTAATTTATAGGAGTATCAATTATCGATTGTATAGCAGCTGTATATCTTATAAATACAGCTAGGTTAAGCCTAGAAGGGTATCGTGCAACGTAATATCATTCATTGTAACCTAAGCAGCTCTCTGTGATATTTTACATCACTGAGAGAGGAGTTGTTAATTCCAAACAGTTTTTAATTGTTTAAACATGTGTTTTATTGTTAATCTCTCATACAATCTTGATTATAATTTTGTAGTCGGCCAAACAATTTTCTTAGTGGAATCCATAAATAAATTGAGTTGAAAGAAGGATGCTTAAAATGGGTTATGTGGGTTGTTTAGTTGAAATAACTTGTATCCCACATTGAATTGGTAATGAAAGGTTGGTAGCTTTATATAGCTCTATGTGTGTAACAGCCCCAGATCCGGGGTTGGGGACCTGGTCGTTACGGTCTCATAGTCCATAAACAATACTTGCACTTGAATCAAAATAAATAAATAGCATGCTATGACCCCGCAATAATACCACATCACACACAACCAGTTATAGTCCCAGAGATGAAATTGAAATAAGTCTCTACTTATAAGATTCACAAGTAATAGTTATTACAACCCCAAAATGATTATAGCATAATTTAAAAGTTTCTTGCCGTTGATTAACATTAGTCATACATATAATTAAGGCTGAAAATAAAAGCTGCCAGTCTAGACTACTTGTTGCTACTACCTCAGCAATGGCAGAAACAATATCAGCAAGCAGTCCTATTACTGGAGTCACCTGCTTGAGCCGAGTGCGCCTTACGCGGGCCATCAGACTTAGCTGTTGTTGTGATATAGTAAATAAAGCAAGGGTGAGCAATAGCCCACCAAAATAATATCTAACTGAACAGCAATAATATATAGCAGTTCTAATATATCAATGAAACCATATGCCATGCATCAACGAACATATTGCCAGTAGAACGTAAAAGATGAAGTTACAAGGTAACTTAAAATGTAACTTTTAGTTTTAACATTATTCAAACCATGTCAACATGATTGGTACTTCTCTTTAAAACATGTTGCAAAAAATAGATAGACTTGGATAATGAACTAATACTGGAGTATTCACCGCGACCGCTGTTCCAACCCTTACGATGATCAGTCGCAGATTGTACATCTCAAATTAGTTTTACTACCGGTAGAAGGAAGAACTGACGGATTTACTTGTCTACCACCCTGTTAGATCTCCTTGGCCAACGGTTGGGCCATTGGGATGGACCGGTGCTACTCGGCCTCTTACAAAACTACTAGTTCGAATAGAATCCATGACTCTGAAACGTAAGGCTCATTCTCCTTTCCCCAAGTATAATACTTGTTGATGAGACTCCACAAAGTAGTCGTATCTAATTGGAAAGAAAAATTCTTTTCGGTGCTTTCTTCTTCTCGGTGCTTTCTCTCTGTCAATACATACAGTTTATATACATAGTTCTGAGGTGAACTGAGGTGCCGTTCGCTGTTGATCTTTGGTGTATTTGTGAACACATTGATCTGTTGCTATTTTATCCTGGAAGCGATATTCCTGCAACCCATCACAACGTAAGTGGGGCAATAATCTCTTCAAGAACAGTCAAGTCCTCTCGAAGGGTTTGACGACTCAGCTGTTCTTTCTCTTATCAGGACTTGCTAAAGCTTCTGTGGGAGGTAAGTTTTCTTGATTCTCTTGTTAATTACAGTCTCTGATTATATTCTTGTTTATGCCTTCGTGATTTGTTTTGTTAATTGGTTATCTGCCTGTTCTTGTTTAATATATATCACTGCCTCATTGTTGCGTTGTTTAGTGTAATATACCCAACAGAAGGCATATGAAGAAGTAGGGGATATGACGTTGAATTATGTATGGTTGTCTCTTATGACTTGTATGAACGAGATTCTAAGACACAAAGGCAACAATAACTATAAGCTTCCTCACACCGGAAAGAAGAGGCTCGAAAGGTTGGGATAACTTCTAACCAATATCATTGCTCCTTTAGACTTGGTACAAGAAGCGTTATGCAAATTACAAGCTCGTAATTCTACTGAACCATGAATACTCCTTTTGTATGTATGGTACTCCTTTTGTATGTATAAATATAAATACTCCCTTATATCATTATCTTTTGTTAATTTAGTTAAGATCGATTCTGTAATCAAATGTAAACAAGGCAATCAAGCAAAAAAAGGAGCTAATTTTAGCAAGAACAAATCAATCAAATTTAATGAAAAAAGATCAATCAAATTTAATTAAAATAAATCAGCCTTTAATTAAAACAAATAGCCAACTTGATTCAAGAAAATCAGCCAACTTAAATAGAGAAAATCAACATAAACTTACCAAAATACATACAGAAATTTAGTTGGAAAAATGGGGCATAAAGATCTGTAGAAGACCAGTAGGATCGTCAAAATTTAGTTTTCGTGGTTCCAATCTGGTAATCTTACACCTCTTTCTTCGCAAAATCCCATCTTCTTCCATATTTTCCCAGCCCGAACCCTTTCTTTCAGGAGTGCCTTCTACGGTTAAATATGTGTGAATGGTCGAATTAGATGGGACGATTGTTATTTCTTGTGAATCGTCATCTACTTGTAGGGCTGAATCAAAGAAACAACTCAAAATTTCTTGTGACTCCATAAAAATTGTTGATTTCACATTTTAGAGTTTATGGAAAGAAGATGGGAGAATTACGGATAAGAAGATTGCGGAATGAGAGAGAGAGAGAGAGAAAGAGACACCCACTGACACCCACACGTGAATTCAGTGAATTTAATATTACTTGCATTGTGTACAACTGTAAACTAGTTAAAAAGAGTTAATAAAAATATTATTAAAATGTTACTATTTTTTGAAATGTTGAGAATCAATTGGGATGTCCCAAAATAGAAATGTTAAGAATCAGAAGGGACGGAGGGTGTAACTTTTAACAATAAAATACATTATTACATCCACTACTTCACTCCACTTTTTCAACACTTTACACTATTACACCCACTACTTCACTTATTTTAACAATAAAATTACTATTACACCCACTACTACATTTATTTTAACAATATTACACCCACTATTTTTGGTCTGCGTGCCTAAACCAAATGCAAAGATTTGGCCGGGAGAGTGAGTAATTTTTTTTACTCACTAACCTTAGGTTCAGTGAGAAAAATTCAATTGAAACTTTAATACTTAAAAATGATGCATTATAGAGGACAATTTGTTAAACTTTAATACTTGAAAATGATGTATTAAACTTTAACTTAAAAAAATTGATTTAATTTAATAAGATAAAGTCTGCATTAAACTTTATCTTAAAAATAAATCGATACATTTTAATAAGATAATGTCTGCATTAAATTTTATCTTGAAAATAAATCGATAAAGTTAAATAAGATAAAGTTATCCTCTCTAATGATTTATCTTGACAGTTAAATCTCGATAAATGAATACGCTTGGGACCGAAAATTTTTATTCATTAATCGAGGTCAAAAATACATTGTCTCTATTATGTTGGGACCGAAAAAAATGTTCATTTAACAAGGTTATTCGTTTAACGAATATTCATTATCGATATTTTATTATATCTTGAAAATCATAATAAGATATAGGAAGATAAAAATAAATATGAGAGCTATAACGACCTAGAAAATTTCGATTTTTTTATAATATTTATTTAATTATAAATTATATTATGTGAATATTGTTGTAAAGGTGAAATGTGTGTGAGATGTTGTTTATGTGATTATTTAATGATTTGGGTAAGCTGTGAAGATTGGGGTATTTTTTTTTTTGAGGATTTAAATATATTTAAATCATGCATTTTTGATCCTCTGTAAATTTTATAAAATTATCGGAGGAATTAAAAATCATGAAATCTTTTGTAATATTATCTTTATAATATTATTTAGTTTTTAAAATGGTTGGGTGAATTAATTTGGGTGTTTTAGTATTTTAAAATGATTTTAAGAGTTTTATGGTATTTAAAGGATCAAAACTTGAAAAATTCATATTTAATTCATTTTTGATCCGAAAAATATTTTAAAAATATATGTTTGATCGTAATTTTATATTCTTTATTTTTAGAAGTGGAAATTCTTTTTAATTTTCACAATTTTCTATTTAACTTCGATTTACGAGAGTTGTGTATTAGTTATATAAACGAATAAAGGTAAGTTAATTAGGCAGAGATGTATTATAGTAGTAATATAAGTTTTGGGCCAAGCCCATTAGTTGCAAAAACAGAACAGTCGAGAGATAGAGAGAAACGAAGAGAAGCTTCGGGAGAAAAAAAAAAGAGAAAAGAGAAAAGAAGAAGAAGAGAAGAGATTGAAGAAAGATTAGAGATTTGGGGGGTTAATACACTTATGTATATATATATATATAGGTGTGTGTGTATACGCGTGTGTGTGTGAGTAAACAAAAGAGTGCGTGTGTGTGCAGTGTGAAGGCAGCAGTGCAGGGAGGCGAAGGCGACCACCGCCCGAGGCGGCGGCGGCGGCGCCGGTGGCGCTGGTGGTTGCTGGCAGCGGCGGGGAAGGTAGAGACCAGTGGCGAGGTGCACAGCAGTCATGGGAGAGAGAGAGAGAGAGAGAGAGAGAGAGAGAGAGAGAGAGAGAGAAAGAAAGAGAGGAGAGAGATATGGAGGAGATGATTTCCATCTAATTTTTCGTATTTAATTAGTTGTAATTTTCGAGATAATTGTTTTAATTCTTGTAGTTTAAATTCGGAAAGTATATAAGTTATTGTGAATGTAGTAATTTAATTGTGATTTAATTATGTAGTTGTTGTAAGTTAATTAGTTTAAATTGCAATATCATTATTGTAATTCAGTGGATAATTCGGAGAATATAGTTATTTAGTATCGTGGTGGTTAAGTATAATTGTGGGATTTATTTCGAGTTGAAAATATGTTTTGATGATTATTGGTGGTTAATTATTACGAGTCCGAGTATGTATTCCGATTTAGTAATTATTAATTTTGAATTATTAGTCGTTGATTGTAATTGTTAGTTGTTAAGTGTAATTATTATTGGTTGCATAATGTTTGAAGTATATATGGTTTTATTAGTTGAGAATGTCTATGTGTTAAATGTATAAAGTCGAGTTATAGTATTTGTTGGATATTATACTTGTCGAGTATTTGGTGGTAAATTATATGTGGTGGTGAGCTATTTGTATAATTTTAAAATGTGATTTATATCAAAGAGTAATTGTTAGACTTATTTTATTTTGTGCTTATCTGCGAGGAGTTGCAATGAGATCACAAGTCTTAAGTGTCAATATTTAAGGACTGGTGTAATTCTCTGCAACTAGTTCCTCGGGCTTACGAATACCAATGATTAATTGCCACAAGTATAATTAATATGCTCCAGTGGTATGATCATTGATATAGCGTAAGTAATAGTTAGTGCTAGGGGTTGTTCCCTAGGGCTTTCGAACATCAATGATTGATTGTCACGTGTATCATTAAAATGCGTTAGAAATACGATCATTGGTGTAGCGTAAGTAGTAGTTAATGCTAATATAAATTTCTTATGTGCTAGTTGCCGCATGTTCGGGCGGGTACTTTTCATTAATTGTTTACTTTTATGTTGCTGCAAGTTGAGGCAGCTTTATTTTTGTAAAAGCAGGGTTGAAATTGTTTTTGATTGATATTGAGGGGCTGTGCCCATAGTCCGATAAATGAATACTTCATGCCGAAATTTTCTAAAAATCCCCTGCAAGTTTATTTAAAGTCTATTTAAATTATTTGATTTCAATGCTTGATAGTATGTTATGATTTCTAAGGATTTAATTATATGTGGCGATGGATTATTTCGAGAATATATCGTGGTTTTAAATATTAAGTGGTTGTATTGTTTTGAAATGGTTATGTGATGTGTTTATGTGACTTAGTTGAGTATAGTAAGACTATTATGTGAATATGAATGCATATGTCTATATGTATTGTATATGTAAGCATTATAGGACGCGCATGGGTAGAATAGAGCCAACGATGAGGTTTTGCTTGAATTATTACTGAAACTGTATTTGACATTGTAAAGGTTCGAGTAGGAGACTTGGCTAAGAGCAGCGCGGGTAAGCGGAAAAGTCAAACAGAGGAATAATTATCAAGTCAACGGGTGTGCTGGCGTGGAGTTAGTAAATTATGAAAGAAAGATAGAAGTAGAGCCGAGTAAGAAGACCACCACGAAAAGTGTGGAGATTAGCTAGAAGTTGAGTTAGAGATCCATGATTAGGATCGAGAACTCCGTAAGTTGAGGCAAGTGTTTGCTCTTCACTTATCTTTCAAGTGATGCAATTCATTCCTCCTATCGTGTAATGTAGTTTGGTCAAATGTGTTTAGAAAATGATATATTTCCTAGTTAGCATGGAAATGTTTATTTTCCCTACCTCTAATTCGAATACCAAGTTTTTAAAAGAACCTTAAATATAGTTTTTCCCGCTTAAATACTTTACTCAAGCTATGACATTGGATTCTTCAACTGAATACTATTTCTTTTATTTTCTTCAAAAATGTTTAAAAGACGTTCTAAATAGAGAGAATCCAAGTTTAAAATTTCCACGAATACCTGTTAATAAAATTCTTGAGTTTTCACATAATTTCTCCAGTGGACCCCCTTTATGGAAATGTTTCCTTCGAATTGATTTGCAACTAACTATCCTGAAATTATTTAACAATTAATCGTTTAAACTACTTAAGCCTTGCAATGTGTTGAAAATTTTCTTAAAAGCGTAGGGCTTGCCTATGTCCTCGCTCTAGCGTAGAATTTCATATGTTGATAATCTGGTTGCTATTTATATTTCTTATCTTTGCCCAAGTCGATTTACTCTTTAATCAAGTTAATGACAATGTTCCTCAATACTCATATCTATCTTGTCGATACCTATTCGAATTGTCATTCTTTATATTCCCCACCCTAGTTGGTATCTGATAGAGTATATTTTATATGTATTTTATAGGATTTTATTCCCACATTTACGGTGCTTTTGCGATTAATCGTGTAAATTTAATTAGTTTTATTTGAGTTTGTTGCAGGAAATAAATAAATTGGAAAAAGAAGAAAAAAGGTGTAGAAATAAATTAAAAGTCGAGGTCAGTTCCGGCGCAGAAAAGGAAAAGAGACCAGCAATTTTATACCGCAGTTTTGTTTGTTTATACGCTGGTTTTGATTTCCTGTGAGACCATGCGAATGACAAGCTGTGGTATTAGTGTCTCATGTGCGCAACAGAAATAAAAGGTATGTATTTTATAGGATTTTATTCCCACATTTACGGTGCTTTTGCGATTAATCGTGTAAATTTAATTAGTTTTATTTGAGTTTGTTGCAGGAAATAAATAAATTGGAAAAAGAAGAAAAAAGGTGTAGAAATAAATTAAAAGTCGAGGTCAGTTCCGGCGCAGAAAAGGAAAAGAGACCAGCAATTTTATACCGCAGTTTTGTTTGTTTATACGCTGGTTTTGATTTCCTGTGAGACCATGCGAATGACAAGCTGTGGTATTAGTGTCTCATGTGCGCAACAGAAATAAAAGGGACTGCCCCACCTGCTTGTTGTTAACTGACGCGCACCAGGCCCCGTTTCCGCGCCACGCGCGCTGTTTGTGAACTGAACCACTGGCGCGTGCAACTCACGCCAGTCCAGGAGAGTGGGGAAAGCCAGCCTCTGCATGTTGTCTAGTTGAATTGTTGTGCAGAACAGATGTGGCCCACCTGTACTACATTACTTCGTACAAGAATTGTTTCCGAGGTGATTAAAAATTGTAGCAACTTATCCCGAATTCGAATTGTTAAAGTTATGGGCTTGGTTAAATTAAGGGATTAGTTAGACTTGTGAAAAACGTATAAATTATATAGGTTATTATTTTAAGGGGGAAAGATATTTTTTTAGAGAGACAACTTTATTTTTTTGGGGAGAAAAAAATCTTAGGGTTCTTCAAGCTAGTGACAAGCAAGGAGGCCGGATCAATTTTCATCGTTTGTATTCTCTTCTACAATTTGGGGAATTATTTTCTATCTCAATTTTCTCTTCTATTATTTTATTATATGTTTGTTTTAGAACCATGCTTCCTTTAGAACCCATGATGGTGATTAGTTTAATTATGAGCTAAATTATTATCATGGGGTTCCAATGGATTTGAATACGTAATTATTGTGTTCGACATGTAATTGATTATTGGGTGATTTAATTGCAATAATCTAGTATGGTTGATTTAATTGATAGATGTCTAACTAGCATCTAATTTATTTATTCTTGTTGATTGCGAAAGTGGATGCAGGAATTGAGATTTCGCCATATTAGCATGGGTTCATGAATTAATTTGATTTTTCATGATTAGTGGTATGATTTAACCAATGCATATTACCCCATGTAATTATAAAAGGTAACTTGTGCTTAACCCAGTTGTGTTTCAGATTGTATAGACATATATGATTTGAATATAATTTGGTGTCCTCTTGATTTCTATCTTGTGCGGATATTAAGTGGTTTGATACGAGTGTACTGAAAGGTAGCTCGTATTATTGTAGTGTTATCTAATTAATTATCTTGTTTATCACCCGTATCGATTTATTGTGTCAACCTTTAGTGAAGTTTCGATGAAATTGGAATCCCATGCCTTCTCATATTAAGAACTCTTTTCTAAATTACTTGTACTTAGTTAATTAAATTAGTTTAATAAAAACCCAATTTGACAATTGTTCAAGCATTAAGAAGTAACCATACACTATTGCATACGCACTAAAATTGGCATTACACCTAATCTCTGTGGAACGAATCTTACTTATCACTTGCTATTTGTGATCGCGTATACTTGCGTGTTTACGAGTTAACAAGTTTTTGGCGCCGCTGCCGGGGAACTCGGTGTTAATTGTAGTTTATGTGCTTGTCAGCAGTGGTCGTTATAGATTACTGACTTGAATTTATTTTTGTTTACTTATTATCTCGTGTCTTTCTGCTCTTTGTACTCAGGTACTTGAACGTGTATGCTAACACGATCTAAAGCTAGAGCTCAAGCGGAGTTAGAAAAACCAAGCGAGGTAATCCTATTACCGGAAGAAGTTGCTCTTTTCGGGATGGACGAGGCTAATGCTAATGCTAATGCTAATCCACCGGTACAGCCAAAGGCACTCATGGAATATTCTAGACCAAAGATCAATGATATACAGTCTAGTATCATCAGGCCAGCTATCGCAGCAAATACTTTCGAGATTAAGCCTGGAACTATCCAAATGGTGCAGAACACAGTGCAGTTTGGGGGTGGTGCAACTGAGGACCCTAATATGCATATTAGGAATTTCATCGAAATCTGTGACACCTTCAAGTTCAATGGGGTTTCTGATGATGCTGTGAAGCTGAGACTCTTCCCTTTCTCTTTAAGGGACAAGGCTAAAGGCTGGTTACATTCTTTGCCAGCTGGTTCTATCACTACTTGGGATGAGCTTGCACAAAAATTTCTCTCGAAATTCTTTCCTATGGCGAAAACAGCTGCCATGAGGAATGCCATTGCTCAGTTTACTCAGGCACAAGGGGAGTCGTTGTGTGAATCTTGGGAGCGTTATAAGGAGATGCTCAGAAAATGCCCCCATCACGGAATGCCAGAATGGATGGTTATAAATAGCTTCTATAATGGACTGGGAGGTCAGTCAAGGACTATGGTAGATGCAGCTTCTGGAGGCGCTCTTTGGGCTAAGAGCTATGAGGAAGCATATGATCTTATCGAAATGATGGCATCGAACGAGTACCAGTATCCTTCACAGAGGCTTCAGCAACATAAGGTAGCAGGGATTCTTGAGGTGGATGCAACCACAGCTCTAACAGCTCAGTTAGAGGCTCTTAATATGAAGGTAGACTCTTTGGCTAATCTTGGGGTGCAACAGGTGGCTAGCGTCTGTGAATTATGTGCAGGTGGTCATGACACTCGTCAATGTGCCATCTCTAATGAATCAGCTCAATTCGTGAGCAACTTCCAAAAGCCACAGCAGCCAGTGCCTAACACATATCATCCCAACAACAGGAATCACCCTAACTTTAGCTGGGGTAACAGTCAGAACAACATGCAGCAATCATCTTATCCTCCTCCTAATCAGCAGTTTGGGGTTAGACAGTTCAACCCTTCTGGAATGCAGCAACAGTATGCCCCGAGGCAGCAATATCAGCCCCCTGGATTTCAACAGCAGTCTAGCGAAAAGTCTGAATTAGAAGAATTGAGGTCAATGGTCAAGAGTCAAGCGGTATCACTCCAAAGTCAGGCATCATCTCTCAAGACATTGGAAAATCAGATTGGTCAACTCGCTACTGCCTTACTGCATAGGCCTCAAGGGACTCTTCCGAGCAACACAGAGCCTAATCCAGGAAGGAAGGAAGGCAAGGAACAGGTACAAGCTATTACTTTGCGGTCAGGCAAAGTCACTGGGGCCACATCAAGTGAACAAATCTCAAATCAGGCCGAGCAAGAGGAAGTTTCTGAAAAGGAAAAGCAACCTATCACTCCACCAGCTAAACAGTCAGTTCCTATAGTGACTGATCCTCCAGTGTACCCACCTCCACCGTTCCCTCAAAGGTTGCAGAAACAGAAACTGGATAAACAATTTGGCAAATTTCTGGAGGTCTTCAAGAAGTTACATATCAACATTCCATTTGCTGAAGCTTTGGAACAAATGCCTAGCTACGCCAAATTTATGAAGGGAATTCTCTCAAAGAAGTTAAAGCTTGCTGATTTCGAGACAGTTGCATTGACGGAGGAATGTAGTGCTATCTTGCAACAAAAACTACCTCCAAAGCTTAAGGATCCAGGGAGCTTCACCATTCCTTGTACTATTGGTAACATGTCATTCAGTAAATGCTTGTGTGATCTTGGAGCAAGCATCAATCTGATGCCTCTCTCAGTCTTCATGACACTTGGACTTCCCGACCCAAGACCAACCAATATCTCGTTGCAGCTAGCTGACAGGTCGGTGACATATCCTCGTGGAATAGTGGAAGATGTTTTAGTTAAGGTGGATAAATTAATTTTTCCAGCTGACTTTGTCATCTTGGATTTTGAGGAAGACAAGAACATCCCCATCATTTTGGGAAGGCCATTCTTGGCTACAGGCAAAACATTGATCGATGTTCAAAAAGGGGAGCTGACTATGAGAGTGCATGATCAAAATGTCACATTCAATGTTTTCAAAGCAATGCAACTTCCGACTGAAGAAGAAGAATGTTTCAGACTTGACATGGTGAAGTCACTACAGCATAAGGAAAGGGATCAGTTGCTGAATTCAGATGCCTTGTTAAGCACTTTACAAGGGGAGTCTGATTCTGAAGATGAAGAAAGTGCGGAATGTGTGCAGCTGTTGAATGCTAACCCTTTCCAAAGGAAGTTTAATGCTATACCGGAATCTCTCGGCTTATCTGAGCTTCAAAAATCACAGTTTCATCTAAAGCCATCTATTGAAGAAGCTCCTGAACTTGAACTTAAGCCACTACCGGATCATTTGAGGTATGCATTTCTAGGGGCATCATCTACATTACCTGTGATTATTGATTCTAACCTTTCAGGTACTGAGGAAGAAAAACTCTTGCGAATTCTAAGAGAGTTCAAGTCAGCCATAGGATGGACCATAGCAGACATCAAGGGCATCAGTCCCTCTTACTGCATGCATAAGATTCCAATGGAGGAAGGGAGCAAACCTTCTGTGGAACATCAAAGGAGGCTTAATCCTATCATGAAAGAGGTTGTCAAGAAGGAGATTCTTAAATGGCTGGATGCGGGCATCATCTATCCAATCTCGGATAGTTCTTGGGTGAGCCCAGTTCAGTGTGTACCAAAGAAAGGGGGTATGACAGTGGTAGCCAATGAGAAAAACGAGCTTATTCCAACTCGGACAGTCACAGGTTGGAGGGTTTGTATGGACTACAGGAAACTGAACAAGGCTACTAGGAAGGATCATTTCCCTCTACCATTCATTGATCAGATGCTGGACAGACTTGCTGGTCATGAGTACTACTGTTTGCTAGATGGGTATTCTGGCTATAATCAGATTGCTATAGCTCCGGAAGATCAGGAAAAGACCACTTTCACTTGCCCGTTTGGCACTTTTGCTTTTCGACGGGTTTCTTTTGGTCTTTGTGGTGCTCCAGCCACTTTCCAAAGATGTATGATGGCCATCTTTTCAGATATGATTGGAATTAATGTGGAAGTCTTCATGGACGATTTCTCAGTGTTTGGGTCTTCTTATGACGAATGTTTACACAATCTGAGCTTGGTGTTGAAACGATGTGTCGAGACAAATCTAGTGCTCAACTGGGAGAAATGCCATTTCATGGTACAGGAAGGTATCATTCTGGGTCACAAGGTATCTAAAAAGGGCTTAGAAGTGGACAAAGCCAAATTGGAGACAATCGAGAAACTTCCTCCTCCTACATCAGTTAAAGGAGTTCGCAGCTTTCTAGGACACGCCGGGTTCTATAGGCGTTTTATAAAGGATTTTTCTAAAATCACAAAGCCACTCTGCAGTCTACTAGAGAAGGATAATCCTTTTAAATTCACTGATGAATGCTTGAGAGCATTTGAACATTTGAAAAAGAAGTTGACAACTACTCCAATCATTACGGCTCCTAACTGGGATGAGCCATTCGAGATGATGTGCGACGCAAGTGATTTCGCCGTGGGCGTGGTTCTTGGGCAACGGAAGATGAATGTGTTTCATGTGGTTTACTATGCTAGTAAAACCCTTAATGATGCCCAACTAAATTACACCACCACTGAAAAAGAGCTTTTGGCAGTTGTCTACGGATTTGAGAAATTCAGATCCTACTTGCTTGGTGCGAAGGTCACAGTCTATACAGACCACGCGGCCATCAGATATTTACTCTCCAAAAAGGATGCTAAACCCCGACTAATTCGATGGGTACTCTTGCTTCAGGAGTTCGAGCTTGAAATTAAGGACAGAAAGGGGACTGAAAATCAAGTGGCTGACCATCTCTCAAGATTGGAGCGGGGAGAGGAAATTAAGAAGGATGAGACTTTCATCAATGAACACTTTCCGGACGAGCAGTTGTTTCTTGTGCAAGGTGAAGTACCCTGGTTTGCTGACTATGTGAATTATCTGGCGAGCAATGTCATTCCTACTGAGTTTTCTTACGCTCAAAAGAAGAAATTTTTGCACGATGTCAAATGGTACCGTTGGGACGAGCCTTACTTATTCAAGCAAGGACCGGATAAGCTTCTCAGGCGTTGTATTCCTTATAGCGAAACGGAAGGGATTTTGCGAGATTGTCATGACACTATCTATGGCGGACATTATGGTGGAGATAAGACCGCTGCTCGAGTGCTTCAAGCTGGATTTTTCTGGCCAACTCTATTCAAAGATGCTCATCAGTTCGTAATGAGATGTGATCGATGCCAAAGAGTTGGTAATATTTCGAGGAGGAACGAGATGCCTCTAAATAATATGCTTGAAGTGGAGGTTTTTGATGTTTGGGGAATCGACTTCATGGGACCTTTTGTTCTTTCATGCAGCAACCAGTACATTCTTTTGGCAGTGGATTATGTATCCAAATGGGTTGAGGTGAAGGCTCTACCAACGAATGATGCTAAGGTAGTGCTCAACTTTCTACACAAGCAGATCTTCACTCGTTTCGGAACCCCTCGTGCTATTATCAGTGATGAAGGAACTCATTTTTGCAATCGCCAGTTCACGGCTTTATTAGCCAAGTATCGAGTATCTCACCGTGTTGCAACAGCCTATCATCCGCAAACAAATGGGCAAGCCGAGGTTTCGAATCGAGAAATCAAAAGAATCTTGGAAAAGGTAGTGAATCCTTCGAGGAAAGATTGGTCCTTGAAATTAGATGAAGCCGTATGGGCCTACAGGACAGCGTATAAAACTCCATTGGGAATGTCACCTTTCCAGTTGGTTTATGGGAAAGCGTGTCATTTGCCAGCGGAGCTTGAGCATAAGGCATACTGGGCCTTGCAGAAGCTGAACTTTGACATGAAGTTAGCTGGTGAGAAGCGGTTGTTGCAATTAAATGAATTGGAAGAATTCCGTTCTGAAGCCTATGAGAACTCGAAGCTGTACAAGGAGAAAGTGAAGAAGTGGCACGACAGAAAATTGGTGCCCAAAACCTTTGAACCAGGTCAACGAGTACTTCTCTTCAATTCCCGGCTCAAACTCTTTCCGGGAAAGCTTAAATCAAGGTGGTCTGGTCCTTTCATAGTGAAGACAGTGTTTCCATATGGAGCAGTGGAAATTTATGATAAATCACCTGATCAATCTTTTAAGGTCAACGGTCAGAGGCTTAAGCACTATTTTGGTGGTATGGTGAACCGTGAGGCGGTTACCGCTGTTCTTGCAACCACCTGATTTCCAGGGAAAACGTCCGGCTAAACGACGTTAACGACAGCGCTTATTGGGAGGCAACCCATGGATTTTGTATATTGTGGAGGACTGGTGCACTTCATGCTTCGGCAAAGGGGAGTATTTCTTTCTTTCTTGTTATTAATTGTTATTCTTAGGATTGTGCCATTGAGGACATTGCCACATTTAAGTGTGGGGATGTGCTTTGTTGTAGTAGAATATTAGTAGTGTAAAAAAAAAAAAAAAAAATAAATAAATAAATAGTTGTTGTATTATGTGTTCATATAGGATATCATATTTTGCATAGTAGTAGTAGTTCATGCATGTATGTTTGTATTATCTACGTTATCATATAGGACATTCTGTTTTTATGTTCGTATACCATGTGAGTCCATTTTAGTTGCATTTTCATGCATTCATTCATTTTTCATGATCCCTTTGAACGAGCTGATTCTGATTGGTAGGTAGGTGTCTGATTGAGTGCACTAATGATGAGTAGAGGGTTGTTTTATAGTTCTTATGAAACTGATTTGCTTGTTCAGAAACAAAATTTTTACACAATCACAGTCTCATTAAGTGCTTTTGAATTGGACCCGGCCATGTCTGTTTGATTGCTAGAATTTAACACCTAGTTTAAACCTAGAATGTTTGATAGATTCTTGAAAGCGAAAGAGCACTTAAGTATAAGTTTGGGGGAAACAAAGAAATTCATGCTAATTGCGAATAGTTGTTAATAATGGCTAGGCGTCAAATGGCTAGTAGCCGGCTCATATTTATATGAGTAGTCTAGAGTTGGAAGTGAGAAAGGCTCATTCCAGATTGCTTATTAAAAAAAAAAAAGTAAGAAAAAGAAAAAAAAAAAAAAAGAGTCATGTAAATAAGTAAATGCAAAGTTAACCAGGGTGAGCTCTTTAATACTCGAGCAATTAAGTACGAGGGGACTTTGTGCCTAGTGACCTAAGGTTTTTATAGTCTGGGATCCACTGACCTAACGCTCGTTACATGGGTATTATTGTATAAGCCTTTAGGGGTCTCATCCATTGCACGGTTAAATAAGCATGTATTGTATATATATTGTTATGTGTCATATGTGTTAGTAATTAAGCATGATTTCTTGTCAACTCAAGTGGACTATGGCGGTGTGTCTTGAGGGATCTTGTGTCTATCGTTCATTCTATTTTTAAACCTGGTGGTTGTTTGGCTAAGGATAGGTATGGTCTTGGTTTGGTTTGGGGGTATCTCTAATGAGCACAGCACGCATGCACGTTTCTGTCCATGTAATGTTAGTATGCGGGGATTTGGACGAGCTCTACTTGGATTTAGTTGTATTTCTTTGAGTATTTGCTTGCTTGTTGGTTTTGGTTGGTTTGAAGGGGATCACTTGCATGTTCATGTTAGTTGCATTCATGCATTGCATCGGATTTTGTGGGTACATTCGCTATAGGCCCTCACGAGACCTTACTCGTCCACTAGGGCTACCTAGGGGTTTAAAGGACTTGTTGCATATGTCAAATGCAACCGTGATCACCTACGGAAGTGGTACTAATTAGTTAGTTTAGTGTATTATTTTGGTTTGCACGAGGACGCGCAATATGCTAAGTGTGGGGATATTTGATAGAGTATATTTTATATGTATTTTATAGGATTTTATTCCCACATTTACGGTGCTTTTGCGATTAATCGTGTAAATTTAATTAGTTTTATTTGAGTTTGTTGCAGGAAATAAATAAATTGGAAAAAGAAGAAAAAAGGTGTAGAAATAAATTAAAAGTCGAGGTCAGTTCCGGCGCAGAAAAGGAAAAGAGACCAGCAATTTTATACCGCAGTTTTGTTTGTTTATACGCTGGTTTTGATTTCCTGTGAGACCATGCGAATGACAAGCTGTGGTATTAGTGTCTCATGTGCGCAACAGAAATAAAAGGGACTGCCCCACCTGCTTGTTGTTAACTGACGCGCACCAGGCCCCGTTTCCGCGCCACGCGCGTTGTTTGTGAACTGAACCACTGGCGCGTGCAACTCACGCCAGTCCAGGAGAGTGGGGAAAGCCAGCCTCTGCATGTTGTCTAGTTGAATTGTTGTGCAGAACAGATGTGGCCCACCTGTACTACATTACTTCGTACAAGAATTGTTTCCGAGGTGATTAAAAATTGTAGCAACTTATCCCGAATTCGAATTGTTAAAGTTATGGGCTTGGTTAAATTAAGGGATTAGTTAGACTTGTGAAAAACGTATAAATTATATAGGTTATTATTTTAAGGGGGAAAGATATTTTTTTAGAGAGACAACTTTATTTTTTTGGGGAGAAAAAAATCTTAGGGTTCTTCAAGCTAGTGACAAGCAAGGAGGCCGGATCAATTTTCATCGTTTGTATTCTCTTCTACAATTTGGGGAATTATTTTCTATCTCAATTTTCTCTTCTATTATTTTATTATATGTTTGTTTTAGAACCATGCTTCCTTTAGAACCCATGATGGTGATTAGTTTAATTATGAGCTAAATTATTATCATGGGGTTCCAATGGATTTGAATACGTAATTATTGTGTTCGACATGTAATTGATTATTGGGTGATTTAATTGCAATAATCTAGTATGGTTGATTTAATTGATAGATGTCTAGCTAGCATCTAATTTATTTATTCTTGTTGATTGCGAAAGTGGATGCAGGAATTGAGATTTCGCCATATTAGCATGGGTTCATGAATTAATTTGATTTTTCATGATTAGTGGTATGATTTAACCAATGCATATTACCCCATGTAATTATAAAAGGTAACTTGTGCTTAACCCAGTTGTGTTTCAGATTGTATAGACATATATGATTTGAATATAATTTGGTGTCCTCTTGATTTCTATCTTGTGCGGATATTAAGTGGTTTGATACGAGTGTACTGAAAGGTAGCTCGTATTATTGTAGTGTTATCTAATTAATTATCTTGTTTATCACCCGTATCGATTTATTGTGTCAACCTTTAGTGAAGTTTCGATGAAATTGGAATCCCATGCCTTCTCATATTAAGAACTCTTTTCTAAATTACTTGTACTTAGTTAATTAAATTAGTTTAATAAAAACCCAATTTGACAATTGTTCAAGCATTAAGAAGTAACCATACACTATTGCATACGCACTAAAATTGGCATTACACCTAATCTCTGTGGAACGAATCTTACTTATCACTTGCTATTTGTGATCGCGTATACTTGCGTGTTTACGAGTTAACAGTATCGAACTTGTCGATATCTTTTAAAAATCTTGATTGTTCATTTGCTCCCTGTAGTGTATCGAACTTGTCGATACTAAATGAGGTTGTTGTTTCTTATTAACTCTTAATCTTGAGTTATTATTCTGGACGTGAGTTTCCAGTTGTTTGGAGATCAAAGGTTGTCGATTGTCCCGACACCTAGTGTGGATGATTTAGAATTGGAAATGTTTTTAAATGTGGCCCTTTGGGCGTAAAACCCTTCGGGGTGGGACCAGATTCGTGATCGAAAGTTAAGGCCAATGTGTGCCATGGATCCAATTAAGGACATTGCTGTGTGCGTTTGTCCGGGGTTAGTGCGTGACTGATCAGCAGCCTAACCTTTTTGTTTTTTTTGAAATATAAATAAAAATTCCAATTCTAATCTATACTCTGAGGTTGAGATGTTCAGTTCTTGATTTCTTGGAAGTCTGTTTGGATAATAATTTAATATCAGAATTCTTATCAATTCTAGTTTCTGATGCATCTTGTGAATGGTGAATTGTTGGCCCTTGTGGCAATCTAAAAGTTGATAAAATTGATATCGTTAAAGTTTGATTCCCTTGAAGTCTATAATGCACATTTTGGTTGAACAAAACTCTTATCTATTCCAATTTCTGTTGCACCTTATAAATGGTGAATTAGTGGCTCTCGTGGCAACTCAAGAGTAATATCACAGATTCTTTCATAGTATGAGTGAAATTCCTTGTATCAGATTTGTTTGATATTGAAATTGCTATCACTTTATGTACTTGCTGAGCATTGTTGGCTCACTCTTGCTTTTGTTTGTTTTTCTCAGTTAATAGTGGAGTTAAGTAAACCTAGTAGTGGACAGTGAGTATTGATCTCCGGGTAGCGAGAAGAGGCAGTCGAGTTATAGACTTCGCCAGACAGTGGATTGCGAATTGTCAAGGTTGGAGATATAGTTAGATAGTGATTTCACTTATTCACAAATGTATATTTTTATTATTCTGAGATTGAGTTGTAGTAATGTAATTCGATAGTTTGTTTCATACCATAACCTGTAAGAGATCTTGGTTTAAGGGGTTTTTTTTTATTATGTTGTTTATTTTCAGAGATGTATAATATTGTTTATTGGTTGGTGGCCCCATATCTGTACCCCGGATTTTTGGGATGCTACAAGTTGGTATCAGAGCTACAGGTTATGGTCACTGAAACAGAGTAGGAGGGTTATGGTGCGAGTATAAGATAGGAGTCGGGTAGAACGGTTTAGGGTAAGGATCGCGTTAGGATACTGCGGCAAGCGTTGCGACGTTATACGGTCTTTCGGCATATCGCGCGAGTAAGAGTTCGAATCATTTAAGGATCGAGCTATTAGTAAAACAGCGAACCCAAAGCGGCACAAGCTAAGTGGGCAGCTGGAGTTATCAGTCCGGGAGACGTTATCTCGAGATTTCTGCGTCGAATTTAGGACATTCTGCGATATTAGTTTTGATGTGAACGTTTCGGAAATAATACGAGAAGGTTAAAGATGCGAAGTGAGAAGCGATTATTAGCAAGGATCGAAAGTTAAGCGTAGACGTGCACCCCTAAATAATGTTTCGTTCAAAGTTATTACCTGAAGAAATTTCCTATTCCTTCTTTGAATTATCGTAAATTAATTCCCGATTGGTATCGTTGCTGAGGCATTCGTTGCGCAGTGATGGTTCAAAATCGAGAATGAATTAAGATCTTCTTATTTATTCAACTCATTATTGTCAGGCCGGTTTGGCGGCTAAGTATAGTAGTGCTTAGTCGACAAGAGTGAGATTGAATAATTAGGAATTTTCTAAATGTTTGCCTAATCAGTAGTTGATGCTACAGTTGGAAAGTCTAATACCCGTCAATTGATGATGAGTTTCGTACATCAAGTTTATTCGAACTCAATTCCATTTTTTTGAAAAATTTATATTTTAAGATGGTATTTGATCCAGTTTTACAAGAAATATTTTGAAACTCTTGAATCCCTTTTCATTATCATGAATACTTGATTTTCTCTGTTCCAGCTGAGATGAACAACCCATGCAGATATGGGATTCAGGGACATCTTATCTTTGTGATAGAAGTCCAGTGGGACGCCACTGATTGTGTTTGTCATAGAAGTACTAAAGACTGGCCATCTTTATGTACTATGGTGGTTAACCA
Organism: Saposhnikovia divaricata; assembly: GCA_036435485.1. Taxonomy (NCBI): domain Eukaryota; kingdom Viridiplantae; phylum Streptophyta; class Magnoliopsida; order Apiales; family Apiaceae; genus Saposhnikovia; species Saposhnikovia divaricata. The sequence goes on from CM071600.1 coordinate 136,827,365, forward strand.
AGTGACAAATGCAACCTGAAAATAGTTCAAAGATCATATTAATCTATCGGTTGAATTCCTTTCTAAAATTTTTGCCAAACAAACTCAGTATATATTCAGGTTGATACCCATTCATTTCGTTGACCTCCTTTGTCGGAGATTCGATGATTTCAAGATTCTTAGTGACGAAGAGACGCAAATATAGACGTGACGACGTTATAAATGATTGAGATTGCAATTGCACTGACAAAGAAGTGGTTATGCAAGTTTAAGAAATTGGTGATTAAGGTGGATATGATATGTCAAATTGAAATAAGTACCGGTTCGAGGAATTACGAACAAGAATTGAGGCTAATGAGAATTGAATAAAGGAGAAAGGATAGTAAATAAGAGCCCATGATGGTAAACGTTGTTAGAGGGCGAAAAGAGAATGGAGACGGAGATATTGGATATAAGTTGTATAAGGCTGAAGGAAGATTATTTGTAAATATCTTTTGTATGGCAGAAGTAGTAACCATAATGTCATAAGATTTTGAATGTTTTGAATCCGTCGTTAGACATAAGATTTTAGAATCAAGAGGGATGACTTGAGTAAGCAAGAGCAAAGTAGAATGAGAAGGTTTGTAAGAATTATCAAGGGCTAAGACTGAATGAGGGATAAGGTGGATATGTGGAGTAAATGACTTATGCAAAGCCAGTGTGAGAAATCATGGTTAACAAGGATAGTAGAAAGTTAACCGAGATGAAGTAGAATGTCAGTAAGGTGGAAGGCAGAGAAATCAGAAAGTTTCCAGAAGTGACTAGATAAGACATGCATAATTTAGTTAAGAAAAGAATGTGGAATCCCGAAGATGTGGAGTATAGAAAGAGAATTAGCAGAAATTAACGAGATCCCATGGTCAGGAAATAAGATTTCGGGAGTAGAATCCCTAGAGATTTTTATTAAGAGTAATGTGGGGAGTTGTGGCTGTAACCAGAAGGGCAGTATGATAACAAGTAGTAGAGTAAGAAGTCAAAGCAATGTGTTATGAGCTTGGAAAGATGGGAATTTTCGCCGAAAATAGTATCATATTAATCTTAGTGAAATTACGAAGAGAGCAATAAGACTACCATTATAATTATCCAAGAATTGAGAAATTCAAGACGATTATAAAGGAGGTTGTCAGGAAGTGGACTGTGATGACTATATAAGGAGTCAAATATGATTTGGGATTGGATTTATTTCCTACCAATGAAAGGGAGATTTTAATCTTAAGAAATGTAAAAAGGATGCTCTGAAGTCGAAAGTAGATATAGAAGTCTCAACGAACAAGCAGATTCAGAAATAGTGATATTATAGGAATGAATTCGTGTTGTATAAGAAGAAGGTAGCAGAAAGGAGATGATTGAGTTAAAGCCCGTTTCAATGAATAAGCTTTCAAACAGCATCCGAACGAAGAAATTAATATGATCGTAGATCAAGTATCAAAATGTTTGAAGACTCGTAAAGCGTATGCAATCCAATGGAGGATGACCTTGAAAAGGTTCCAAGTATGCAGAATCCTAATGTGAGTGGTGTTAAATGTTGAAGACATAACGTGTAAAGTCAAATTTGAGGACTTGTCAAGTATGTAGAGTGGACAATTGAAAGTTGATTCCAGAGGAAACGGAATAACGTGTTACGAATGAGATATGTATGATTTAAGGAGAATGGTTATCAGTTCAAAACGGTCACTCAGTAAAACAACGAGATGAGGGATAGATAGAAGTTTTCTGATTATTCCCTTCTCGAGTAATATTGTAAGTGAAAGAGAAGTGAGAATGATTAAAGATTTCTTAATATTCTTTATTTCAGAATTTTATTTGAGGAAGGTTCATTTCAGGAAATGTAAATAAGTGGCGATGCAGGTTAAGTGGAAGATTCATGATTGATGAAAGCGGGAGTTGTTGGAAATCGTTGAGGAATTGTTTTATGATTAGTATCGAGTGGAGCCGTGATAGCGGAAGAATTGGTAATAAGTTGGATATCTCAATCCTGAGTACTATGAAGTGAAGTCACAGTCAAGGTGACAAGTATATTAGTTATCAAAGGTTTGTAATGATCGAGGCTACGTTCTTCAAAGGCTTAGCAAACCAGAATATTTTATAAGAAAGAGAATCCAGTTGTGGGTTGAAGTATGTTTGAGATACGTTTAAGAATGTATGCGATAATTTTAATATACGATGGCAAGGATGCAACTGAGAATGAACGAGATGATGTTAAGTTTCCGGGTTGGGTATTCGGTAAGAATATGGAATCAAGGACAGAAAGAAACTGTTGATTATTCCCTTCTCGATCGACATAGTACTTGAAAGCGGGGTGGAAGCGATCAGAGAATTTCTGGAGATTCTTTCTCGAAGTTCTATTTAAAGTCGTATGGTTATAAGTAAAGCGTGGGAATGATACCAAGCGCAAGTGTAGATCGTGGTAAATTTAGGCAGAATGCACGTTAGCATTACTGCGAAAGATTTGCGTGGTAATGTAGTTACGCAAGGTATAGTTCATTATGCGAAAAAGTATATCGATTGTCGAGGAAAGATATCTGTTCCCATGAGTTAAACGTCTAGAGTTAAAAAGACTCGGAAGTCAAAGTTTAAAGTTATTTCGGAATTGTGGGGCTCGCAGAATGAGCGTATTAATGAATGAGTTAGTATGATGGAATCCTAGAGTTGAAAAGGCAACCTAGGAGTGGAAGTAAGAAGTTGAGATAAATCAGGACTGCTACTGGTGTCCTTAGCGTTGATTCTGAGGACAGAATCCTATTAAGGGGGGAAGGATATAACGACCTAGAAAATTTCGATTTTTTTATAATATTTATTTAATTATAAATTATATTATGTGAATATTGTTGTAAAGGTGAAATGTGTGTGAGATGTTGTTTATGTGATTATTTGATGATTTGGGTAAGCTGTGAAGATTGGTATATTTTTATTTTTATTTTTGAGGATTTAAATATATTTAAATCATGCATTTTTGATCCTTTGTAAATTTTATAAAATTATCGGAGGAATTAAAAATCATGAAATCTTTTGTAATATTATCTTTATAATATTATTTAGTTTTTAAAATGGTTGGGTGAATTAATTTGGGTGCTTTAGTATTTTAAAATGATTTTAAGAGTTTTATGGTATTTAAAGGATCAAAACTTGAAAAATTCATATTTAATTCATTTTTGATCCGAAAAATATTTTAAAAATATATGTGTGATCGTAATTTTATATTCTTTATTTTTAGAAGTGGAAATTTTTTTTAATTTTCACAATTTTCTATTTAACTTCGATTTACGAGAGTTGTGTATTAGTTATATAAGCGAATAGAGGTAAGTTAATTAGGCCGAGATGTATTATAGTAGTAATATAAGTTTTGGGCCAAGCCCATTAGTTGCAAAAACAGAACAGTCGAGAGATAGAGAGAAACGAAGAGAAGCTTCGGGAGAAAAAAAAAGAGAAAAGAGAAAAGAAGAAGAAGAGAAGAGATTGAAGAAAGATTAGAGATTTGGGGGGTTAATACACTTATGTATATATATATAGGTGTGTGTGTATACGCATGTGTGTGTGAGTAAACAAAAGAGTGCGTGTGTGTGCAGTGTGAAGGCAGCAGTGTAGGGAGGCGAAGGTGACCACCGCCCGCGGCGGCTGCGGCGGCGGTGGCGCCGGTGGTTGCTGGCAGCGGCGGGGAAGGTAGAGACCAGTGGCGAGGTGCACAGCAGTCATGGGAGAGAGAGAGAGAGAGAGAGAGAGAGAGAGAGGAGAGATGGAGGAGATGATTTTCGACATCGAACCGGAATTGGAAGGTATAATCTCGCGCTTTATCCATCTAATTTTTCGTATTTAATTAGTTGTAATTTTCGAGATAATTGTTTTAATTCTTGTAGTTTAAATTCGGAAAGTATATAAGTTATTGTGATTGTAGTAATTTAATTGTGATTTAATTATGTAGTTGTTGTAAGTTAATTAGTTTAAATTACAATATCATTATTGTAATTCCGTGGATAATTCGGAGAATATAGTTATTTAGTATCGTGGTGGTTAAGTATAATTGTGGGATTTATTTCGAGTTGAAAATATGTTTTGATGATTATTGGTGGTTAATTATTACGAGTCCGAGTATGTATTCCGATTTAGTAATTATTAATTTTGAATTATTAGTCGTTGATTGTAATTGTTAGTTGTTAAGTGTAATTATTATTGGTTGCATAATGTTTGAAGTATATATGGTTTTATTAGTTGAGAATGTCTATGTGTTAAATGTATAAAGTCGAGTTATAGTATTTGTTGGATATTATACTTGTCAAGTATTTGGTGGTAAATTATATGTGGTGGTGAGCAATTTGTATAATTTTAAAATGTGATTTATATCAAAGAGTAATTGTTAGACTTATTTTATTATGTGCTTATCTGCGAGGAGTTGCAATGAGATCACAAGTCTTAAGTGTCAATATTTAAGGACTGGTGTAATTCTCTGCAACTAGTTCCTCGGGCTTACGAATACCAATGATTAATTGCCATAAGTATAATTAATATGCTCCAGTGGTATGATCATTGATATAGCGTAAGTAATAGTTAGTGCTAGGGGTTGTTCCCTAGGGCTTTCGAACATCAATGATTGATTGTCACGTGTATCATTAAAATGTGTGAGAAATACGATCATTGGTGTAGCGTAAGTAGTAGTTAATGCTAATATAAATTTCTTATGTGCTAGTTGCCGCATGTTCCGGCGGGTACTTTTCATTAATTGTTTACTTTTATGTTGCTGCAAGTTGAGGCAGCTTTATTTTTGTAAAAGCAGGGTTGGAATTGTTTTTGATTGATATTAAGGGGCTGTGCCCATAGTCCGATAAATGAATACTTCATGCCGAAATTTTCTAAAAATCCCCTGCAAGTTTATTTAAAGTCTATTTAAATTATTTGATTTCAATGCTTGAAAGTATGTTATGATTTCTAAGGATTTAATTATATGTGGCGATGGATTATTTCGAGAATATATCGTGGTTTTAAATATTAAGTGGTTGTATTGTTTTGAAATGGTTATGTGATGTGTTTATGTGACTTAGTTGAGTATAGTAAGACTATTATGTGAATATGAATGCATATGTCTATATGTATTGTATATGTAAGCGTTATAGGACGCGCATGGGTAGAATAGAGCCAACGATGAGGTTTTGCTTGAATTATTACTGAAACTGTATTTGACATTGTAAAGGTTCGAGTAGGAGACTTGGCTAAGAGCAGTGCGGGTAAGCGGAAAAGTCAAACAGAGGAATAATTATCAAGTCAACGGGTGTGCTAGCGTGGAGTTAGTAAAGTATGAAAGAAAGATAGAAGTAGAGCCGAGTAAGAAGACCAGCACGAAATGTGTGGAGATTAGCTAGAAGTTGAGTTAGAGATCCATGATTAGGATCGAGAACTCCGTAAGTTGAGGCAAGTGTTTGCTCTTCACTTATCTTTCAAGTGATGCAATTCATTCCTCCTGTCGTGTAATGTAGTTTGGTCAAATGTGTTTAGAAAATGATATACTTCCTAGTTAGCATGGAAATGTTTATTTTCCCTACCTCTAATTCGAATACCAAGTTTTTAAAAGAACCTTAAATATAAATTTCCCGCTTAAATACTTTACTCAAGCTATGACATTGGATTCCTCAACTGAATACTATTTCTTTTATTTTCTTCAAAAATGTTTAAAAGACGTTCTAAATAGAGAGAATCCAAGTTTAAAATTTCCAAGAATACCTGTTAATAAAATTCTTGAGTTTTCACATAATTTCTCCAGTGGACCCCCTTTATGGAAATGTTTCCTTCGAACTGATTTGCAACTAACTATCCTGATATTATTTAACAATTAATCGTTTAAACTACTTAAGCCTTGCAATGTGTTGAAAATTTTCTTAAAAGCGTAGGGCTTGCCTATGTCCTCGCTCTAGCGTAGAATTTCATATGTTGATAATCTGGTTGCTATTTATATTTCTTATCTTTGCCCAAGTCGATTTACTCTTTAATCAAGTTAATGACAATGTTCCTCAATACTCATATCTATCTTGTCGATACCTATTCGAATTGTCATTCTTTATATTCCCCACCCTAGTTGGTATCGAACTTGTCGATATCTTTTAAAAATCTTGATTGTTCGTTTGCTCCCTGTAGTGTATCGAACTTGTCGATACTAAATGAGGTTGTTGTTTCTTATTAACTCTTAATCTTGAGTTATTATTCTGGACGTGAGTTTCCAGTTGTTTGGAGATCAAAGGTTGTCGATTGTCCCGACACCTAGTGTGGATGATTTAGAATTGGAAATGTTTTTAAATGTGGCCCTTTGGGCGTAAAACCCTTCGGGGTGGGACCAGATTCGTGGTCGAAAGTTAAGGCCAATGTGTGCCATGGATCCAATTAAGGACATTGCTGTGTGCGTTTGTCCGGGGTTAGTGCGTGACTGATCAGCAGCCTAACCTTGTTGTTTTTTTTAAATATAAATAAAAATTCCAATTCTAATCTATACTCTGAGGTTGAGATGTTCAGTTCTTGATTTCTTGGAAGTCTGTTTGGATAATAATTTAATATCAGAATTCTTATCAATTCTAGTTTCTGATGCATCTTGTGAATGGTGAATTGTTGGCCCTTGTGGCAATCTAAAAGTTGATAAAATTGATATCGTTAAAGTTTGATTCCCTTGAAGTCTATAATGCACATTTTGGTTGAACAAAACTCTTATCTATTCCAATTTCCGTTGCACCTTATAAATGGTGAATTAGTGGCTCTCGTGGCAACTCAAGAGTAATATCACAGATTCTTTCATAGTATGAGTGAAATTCCTTGTATCAGATTTGTTTGATATTGAAATTGCTATCACTTTATGTACTTGCTGAGCATTGTTGGCTCACTCTTGCTTTTGTTTGTTTTTATCAGTTAATAGTGGAGTTAAGTAAACCTAGTAGTGGACAGTGAGTATTGATCTCCGAGTAGCGAGAAGAGGCAGTCGAGTTATAGACTTCGCCAGACAGTGGATTGCGAATTGTCAAGGTTGGAGATATAGTTAGATAGTGATTTCACTTATTCACAAATGTATATTTTTATTATTCTGAGATTGAGTTGTAGTAATGTAATTCGATAGTTTGTTTCATACCATAACCTGTAAGAGATTTTGGTTTAAGGGGTTTTTTTATTATGTTGTTTATTTTCAGAGATGTATAATATTGTTTATTGGTTGGTGGCCCCATATCTGTACCCCGGATTTTTGGGATGCTACAAGAGCGTTGTTAGAGTGAACAAGTCGATTGCAACTTTAATACTTGAAAATGATGCATTAGAGAGAAAAACTTACCACTTAATACATCATTAGTTATATAGACTTTATTTATTAAATTTTATCGATTTATTTTCAAGATAGAGTTTAATGCAAACTTTATCTTAGTAAATTTAATCGATTTATTTTCAAGGTAAAGTTTAATGTATCATTTTCAAGTATTAAAGTTTAACAAATTGTCCTCTGTAATGCATCATTTTTAAGTATTAAATCTTCAATTGACTTGTTCACTTTGAACCTAAGGTTAGTGAGTAAAAATATTAACATAATGCTAATAATCAAATCTGAACCTAAGTTTAGTGAGTAAAACAAAATCTGAACCTAAGTTTAGTGACTAAAATAAAACTGGATCTAACATTAGTGAGTAAAAGAGAAAATTAATAGTTGAATGGTGGATTTATAAAAAGATTAATAATTCAATGATAAAAAAATTCATTTTCCTTTCTTATTCACTAAAATCTGAAATTGTAATTATGCGTCATTATCATATTGTAGTTGATTTATCTCCCCGACTCCATGTATTTTTAGAATAATTTGTTGCGATTGATTACAAGAAAGATTTGCTTTAGCATTTTGACTTGTGATGCATCTATGAATGGGTTGGGTCTTATGATGTACACATATATTTTGGATTCTTAACCGGGTGGGTCTTATGATGTACACATATTTTGGATAGGATCATATTCATTTATGTTATGGCTAATATACCTAAATCACTAAAAGTATTTTCAATGATATTAATTAAATTAATTATTTAAGGTAATATAAAATAATGATTATATAAAATTTGTTAAATATATAATTGTTGTAATTTAATGAAATTGATTATAATAATTGATTATATTTTAAAAATAACATATTTTTATTATTTTAAATTGTTAGAAATAGAATATATCATTTTAATATGATAATTGATGAGATGAAATTTCACAAAGGTCTCTAGAATTTTGATGAATATAGCCAATATGATGAAGATATCTTAAATTTTAGGTAACAGTGATATCCCGTTGAAGATGAATTTTTTTTAATACAATCTGTATAATTTTTGTTTATGTCATGTTCGACACATTTTTAGATAAGGAATTTGTATGATTGGATGTGCTCTAATATCTTTCGTTATCGAAAAATCGCAGCTAAGTAAGTGATTAAAAAAAAGAAAGAATGACCAAATTACATCATTTTTGGGAACCCCATGTCCAAAATACCCGCTGGCGAAGGGGAGCGCCTTTTTTGCCCACAGAATCCGCATGTTATACATGCGTACTACCTAAAAGCATGTACACAATGCGTGTTCTGTTTATTCAATGGCAGCCCTTGTTTTCTTCAGCCACGTGGTCAATTAATAGCCTTTGCGTTTCCTGTCCATGCCTTTCCTGATACTTAATAACCATCGGAACTTTAATTAATTAAAATAAAAAAACCAAATCACCTGATGGTTAATAACAATGATACATGTAGATTAATTTGGGGGTTAGTAACAATCTTTTGTCATTTAAAATTTTACTTTTTAAATTTTAAAAATAAAATTTTAATTAACCTTGCGGTTTCAATAATTAACTTTTGGGGTTCAACCTTTCCATTTTGGATTTAGAAATATTCGGGATGACGAATAAACCGTATACGAATTTAGGGTTTAGGGTTGACCCTAAACCCTAACTTATCCTGATTTTTAAACGCGTTAGCGTTTAAAATTCAGGCCGCCGGATTCAATTTTTTATTAAAATTTTAAATTCTATCTGTATTCCCTCAGGATTTGAACGGTTAACCTTTGGGGTTCAACAGTTCCATTTTGGGTTTAGAAATATTTGGATAAACAACCCTAAACCCTAGACCCTAAAACCTAACTTATCCTGATTTTTAAACGCGTTAGCGTTTAAAAATCAGGCCGCCGGATTCAATTTTTTATTAAAATTTTAAATTTTATCTTTATTCCCTCAGGATTTGAACGGTTAACCTTTGGGGTTCAACAGTTCTATCTTGGGTTCAGAAATATTTGGAACGACGAATAAACCGTATACGAAGTTAGGGTTTAGGGTTGTTTACAACCCTAAACCCTAGACCCTAAACCCTAACTTATCCTGATTTTTAAACGCGTTAGCGTTTAAAAATCAGGCCGCCGGATTCAATTTTTTATTTAAAATCCTTAAATTTTATCTGTATCCACTCGGGGTTTCAATGGTTATCCTTTGGGGTTCAACAGTTCCATTTTTTTTAAAATTTAAAAAAAAAAATTAAATGCGTATTTGATGGGTAAAATTCTATCCATGTTGCTCCAAACCACGCAAACTAGGAGTGCGTATAGAGTCTCCACGCATTACCTATATGCGTATAGGTTTTATACGCAAAAAAATAATGCGTACTGTGTATCTGGTTCGCAAAGAGGATGTCTACGCACATAAACAATGCGTATATCGGTTGTACGCAAACTTTAAATGCGTGTTCGCCTCTTCGCGCAGTCCACACATGCGTATAGCTTATAGCCTGTACATCGTAGTCAGTAGCAGGTGAAGAATACGCATACACATATTGCGCAGTAATGAACACGCATTCCTACAATGCGTATTCGGTGGACATTTTGGGCAGCATCCAGCGCAGACGGGCATTTTGGGTCTGGGATATTAAAATGTAGGTAATTGGGGATTTTACCCTTAAAAAAATCACAGCTAAAAACTTGGTTAAATTTATTTAAAAGGTTGCTTTTCAATTGTGAAAATATTGCCGAAATATAATTAGTTTGCTTAATGACTTTGATAATTTTAAAAACACTTTTTTATTTCCGAAAAATTGTACATGTTTGATCTAAGTTTTTCTTGGATGTTCTTTTAAAAAAAAAGTCTCTTGAAAAATAAGTATTTATTTTCAAACTAGACTAAATTAACAATTAGTTTAATCAAAATCTTTATTTAATGATCTTTTTTTGATTAGATGGAATTTTATATAATAAGAAACAAGATTGTGAGTCTTGTTTGAACCACTTACAAGTATCCCTTACATCTTTTAGATGGTAACCACTATTGTCTAACAAAAGACCTAGAAAGGAAAGAAACATTTAACCTCGACAAGATAAAACCCTACTAAAGAATTCATATAACATGGCTCTTTCTTCTGCTTGAGCATGTACGAGTTGCATGTATTCGGAAAAACTTTGCAAGTTAAAACATGCCCACCACCGGGGTGTCACTCACAAACACTTCATTCTCTACAGCCAGTAAACCTCCATGCACCGCTTCTTCTACCATCACCTCTTCCAGCATATTATCTAAGTCTCTCTCTCTCTCTCTCTCTCTCTCTCTCTCTCTCTCTCTCTCTCTCTCTCTCTCTCTCTCTCTCTCTATCGATACCAACTTGAGTACGGGCATCTACCTGACCCAGGCCCATCTCTTCAGTTTGATCGAAGGGCAGCTCACCATGGTCAAAATCAACTAGGCTAGGCGCACCATCTTGGATGACTGTGTCTTGGTATCTCGGATCATTGATCCCCATACCCATATCCCAATTAACCAGTTCTTCAACACCCCCCACTGGCCTGTTGCATGTGTAGAGGAATTTTGCCACCTTGTTGCGAGACGGTACCACATAAGTAATCATGAAGAGCCACCTCCTATCCCTTAGGCGAATGTCAATCTGTGAAGCTAGATGGTAAACTCCTAGAGGTGCTCCTAGATGAAAGTTTTTTATCACCATGAACGCCTCTAAGTTATCTATTTCGAGTATCACATCCCGATAACCTAGTAAGAGCGCTCGTCTGATTGCAATGAAAATGGCCCATAGTTGGTTGCCCAGGAGGGGGGGGGGTAAGCTGTGGAATAACACCTATAATTAGGTGATATGGCTAAGAGTAAGCCCTAAAGACACATTTAATGTGTCATTAATTAAACCTAGAATGATCCAAATACGAAGCCCAATAATGGGGCCCAAAAACCCTAATTAAATATTAATTTCATAATTAATATTAAGGGTGATAAACAGCTCAGCAATAAGTGTCAGATAAGGATACAATATCTTTATGAGTAGCCATCAAGGCACCTACTTCAACATGGAAACAGACTCCTACAAAGTAAGAGTCTAGAACCTTCCTCAAGGCAGTGACTTGCCCACCAAGTCACCTAACCCTACTACGATTCTAAGGTTTCTCAGCCCATATAAGGGCCTGTCCCCTCATTCTCAGAACTACGTTTATGGATTGATTCTCAACATTAATTGAGATACGTAGACATCTTATGAGGACTCGAATTAAGTCACGAAACACGAGGGCAGCCATTAAAGCTCGAAACTCTCAAACCCTAGCAATAAATACACCCTAGTTTTATTCCACATCATTTGGCGCCGTCTGTGGGAAACAAATATCAACTATGGTTACCACCCGGAGAGCACCAACGCTTTCTGAAATCACTACCAGCACCATCGCACCCCCTATTGGGGAACAAGTACCCCCAGGAGCGGGCTCCCAAACACAGGTCACTCAGCGCCAAGGGACTGAAACGCAAACTCATGGATCGTTACCCTTAGTGACGAACCCCTCCAGCCAAGGGATGAATCCTTTGCAGATAATAGTCTCCCCTCTTTGGGGCCAATCTATCCCTCCTAGGGTCCAGATCTCTACTACCTTGATCCCCGTAAGCACGAACCCGACATATGGGTTGCCCAACTATCCCCCGTATTAGGCTGGACCAAGCGGTCATGCCCTTCAGATACATGAGCCGCTTTACATTAGGGGTTTAAGACCCAGCCAAAGCCAGCAATACCACGACTACTCCGACCCGTATTATGATGACTCATCCTCAGAGGAAGATAGGGATGAAGCCCTAAGGAGGCGACGTCCGAGCAAGGAGCTTGTAAGGCAAACTCGCCGAAGAGTCCATGATGGACCCCCTCAAATAGCTGCTGAGAGAATCAAGGCACACGAGGCCAAGATCCAAAGGCTGAAGGACGACATGGCAAGAGAGCAAGCCAGGTAAAATCAGAATCGACCCCCTACAGCTTCAAGGGAGATTCCCCTAATCGATTTAGAGAGGTCTTCAAGGAGACAAATAATGGTAGAGACCCCAACTGGAAGATCAACAAGGGTGGAAAATCCCAGGAGTGACCCCAAGAATTTGATGCCGCTAGGAGATCCTGACGATCCCACACCCCCATTCACAAACGAGGTGATGAATGCTCATGTCTCTAGGAAGTTTAAGATGCCCACTATTAAGGCTTATAATGGACACGTTAGGACATTCTCAAACGCGCTGTTGTTGCAGCCGGCTAGTGACGCTCTCAAGTGTAGGGCGTTCCCTCAAACCCTGTCGGGCATGGCACAACGTTAGTATAGCCGGCTAGTTGCCTTCTTACAAGAAAACAATGATGTATTTGCATGGAAAGCAGCCGACATGCCAGGGATGGGTCCTCAACTGATAACACACAAGTTGAATGTGGATCTGAACCAGAAGACGGTGAAACAAAAGAAGAGAAATTTTGCGCCTGAAAGACAAGAAACCATAAAATAGGTAGTTGAAAAACTCCTAGAGGCGAGGTTCATTGAGGAAATCCAGTTCCCGGAATGGTTGGAAAATCCTGTAATGGTCAAAAAGGCCAATGGAAAGTGGAGGATGTGCATAGATTTTACTGATCTGAACGACTCATGCCCTAAGGACTGTTTCCCCTTGCCAAGGATCGATATGTTGATAGATGCCATGGCTGGGCACGAGATGCTAAGTTTCATGGATGGCTTCAGTGGTTACAACCAAATTAAGATGCATAAAGATGACATTCCTAAGGTGTCATTCATCACCGATTTTGGGGTGTATTGTTACCTGGTTATGGCCTTCGGATTGAAGAATGCAGGATCCACCTACCAAAGGTTGGTAAATAAGATCTTTGCCCATATCATTGGGAAAACTATGGAAGTCTATGTGGACGACATGTTGGTGAAAAGCCTACATAAGGAAGACCACATTAAACACCTACGTGAGGCATTTGAAGTGCTGAGGCACCATAAGATGATGTTGAACCCGGCCAAGTGTGCTTTCGGTGTCAGACCAGGAAAGTTTTTGGGTCTCATGGTCTCGAAGCGAGGAATCGAGGCTAACCCCAACAAGATCAAGGCTATCCTAGACATGGAACCACCACGTTCCATAAGGGATGTACAGAAGTTTACTGGGAGAATTGCTACATTGGGGAGATTCATCTCCAAATCCGGAGACAAGTGTTTGCCGTTCTTTAAAACCTTGAAGAAGGTAAAAAAATTTGAGTGGACAGAGGAGAGCCAAGAGGCCTTTGAGCAGGTGAAGAAGTATATGGCTGAAGCCCCGTTGTTGGCCAACCCAAATATGGGAGAAATCCTTTATCTCTACTTTGCAATCTCGGATCAAGCTGTGAGTGCTGTGCTTGTAAAGGAGGAAGACAAGTTTCAGAAACCCGTATACTATGTGAGCAAGGTTTTACATGGAGAATAGTTGAATTACTCTACCATTGAGAAGTTTGCCTTAGCATTGGTGACTGCCTCTAGGAAATTACGGCCCTATTTCCAAGCACACAAGATTGAGGTCCTTATAGGACAACCATTGAGAAATATTTGTACAGCCCTAAAGCCAGTGGTAGGCTCATCAAGTGGGCAATTGAGTTGGGAGAATTTGATGTTAACAACAAGCCGAGGACGGCCATTAAGGCACATGTATTAGCTGACTTCGTGGTTGAATTTACCATCGATAACCAAGAAGTCGGGGGGCAAGAGATAGTACCACAAGAAGGTAGTGAACCACATAAGGAGGATACGGAACCCGTGCTCAAGGAGAAGGAATATTGGATGCTCTATTTTGACGGGGCATCAAAAACAAAAACAAGTGGTGCAGGTCTTGTTCTACAAGACCTGGAAGTGTCTACTATCAGATTCTGAGAGCCCCTACTATCGATTCGAAGTTGGTCATACCTATTGGAATCAGGGAATGTTGGATAGACCCCATAAAAGCACACCTTGAGACTAGTTAGCTCCCGACTGATGCCATGGAGGAAAGAAAGTTATCTTTGAGGGCATTAAGGTATGCCCTGATTGAAGGGATACTCTACAAGAAGTCTTTTGTGATTCCATATGTAAAGTGTCTGAGACCCGAGGAGGCCAAGTCAAATATCGAGGAGGTCCATGAAGGGATTTGTGGACATCACTTGGGGGGCATGTCCCTAGCTCACAAGATAGTTAGACTCGGGTTCTATTGGCCTGAGATGATGGCCGATGCGAAGGAGTATGTGAAAAAGTGTGATCGGTGCCAGAAACATACACCAGTGGTTAGGAAACCACCAGAAATGTTGACATCCATCAGTTTCCCCATTCCTTTTGCTATGTGGGGGATGGATATACTTGGGCCTTTTCCTATGGCCACAGCTCAAAGGAAGTTTCTGATCGTAGTTATTGACTACTTCACGAAGTGGATCGAGGCCAAACCTTTGGTTAAAATCACAACCAAGCAGGTTGCGTAGTTCCCGTGGGAGAACGTCATGTGTAGGTATGGAATTCCACGGATCTTGGTTACGGACAATGGACATTAGTTTAATAATGAGGAATTTAGAAAGTATTTTGATGAGAATGGAATTGAGCTTCGGTTTACCTCGGTTTCCCACCCTCAAGCCAATGGGCAAGCTGAGGTTGCTAATCAAATCATCCTTGATGGATTTAAGAAAAGGGTGGGACGCTCTAGGAATGCTTGGGTGGATGAATTACTACCCATACTCTGGGCGTACCGCACCACCTGCAAGGTGACTACTGGGGCGACTCCATTCATGTTAGCTTACGGAGCTGAAGCTATGGTACCCGTGGAAATCATGCATGCATCTCCATGGGTGGAAGCCTTCGAACCTGACACCAATGAAGAGGGAATGAAGCTTGCCCTCGACCTGATAGATGAGGTGAGGGATGAAGCTCATGCAAGGAATGTGCAACATCAAAAAAGAGCTTTCTTCTACTATAACCTAAGGGTGAAAGAAAGGTTTTTCCGTCAAGGGGACCTAGTTCTTAAAAATATTGAAGCATCCAGAGTTGGACAGAAGGGGAAGCTGGCCCCGAATTAGGAAGACCCGTATCGGGTCAAAGGCACGCTAAGACGAGGATCGTACAAGTTGGAGACTTTGGAAGGAAACGAGGTGCCTCGCACTTGGCACGTATCGAACCTCAAGGTGTATTATATTTCATTATCCTGTGTAGGACATAGCTTATAGGAAAAGTAGAAATAAGGTCGACAAAACCATTTCAGTGTTTTCAAACTCTGATTAGGAAGTAGAGTATTATGTAAGGGCTGGACCCATTTCAGGATTTATTTATGCAATTTGGTTTTCAATATTTTCTTTGCATATTCTTTTTATGTCTGAAATGTATCCATGCATATTTAAATTGCAAGCATAGGAATGCCAAATACAATAGACAGAAACAACAAAATAAAAGAAAACTGAAAATAACATAAATAAAAGCCCGAAGGCTATGAGTTAAGTTACAACGACAAAGTTCAAGATAAACAGACAAAAGTCAAAAATGAATAATTAATCTCAAGGAGCCTTAGGGGCCTCCTTAGCTGGAGGGTCTTCATCAGAACTAGTCTCCGTAGTGGATCCATCAGCAGCAGAGTCAACAGACTTTGTATGGAGTGGGGAGTGCTCAGGATCCAAGATCCTATCAGTAGCAGCTTCCTCCTCCTCCTCATCCTCCTCCATAGGAGTATTTCTTTGAGACTTCAATAACTTAACCAGCTCTGCAGGGGCCTCGGGGCAGGGAATATCTCCAATCTAGATGCCTCTCTAAAACAACATCTAGAGCCTCCTTCCAGCCATTAAAATAGTTGGCTGGACATGTAAGGTCATCATGCTTAACCATCAGATTCTGAAAGTCAGCAGAATCCATGTACTCATCAATAATGTCCTCCTTGTTCTGTCGAAGCTCAACAATACTACCATAAGATTTCTCCAGCTCCTCTTCTTTTGCCTTCAGTTTCTCCGTCAGGCTCTCAATAGTTGCCTTGGACTGGTCGAGATCCATCTTATGAGTCCCAGCCTGGGCCCACCAAGACTTGGCATGGTGCAGGGCAGCCTGGAAGAATGTGTTACCCTGAAAGGAACGATGCAAAAATTAACAAACAAGAATTAAAGATTTAAATTAAGAGAAGAAGAGAGTGCTTACAGTTGCAAGGGCTTGAGTACCCATTAACTCAACCGCTTCCAAATTGCGAGAAACAACAAGGTCACGATAATCAGCAGGGGTGATTGAGTGGTAGGACTAATCCTTTGAATGTTTGGTGTTTCCCACAACCGAGTCCTGCTTTCTGATGCCCCAAGCAGACTGGAAAATGGAGGTCTTGGCAGAGGAGACAGTCCCACTTCCCTCTTCCACATCAACAGCCTTGTGAGGTCTCAAAAAGTAGGCTCTTTTGGTTGTCCCCTAGGGTCTTTTATGGCACGTTTTCTCTTTATACGAGAAGTTTCGCTGGACAAGTGCTCCTAAAGCGCGTTGATGGCCTTAGCAACTGAAAAATCAAGGGCAAAATTAATAAGAATAAAGCATAACTGGCAAATAAATAAGAGTTAGGTGAGAGATAGGTGAGGTTTACCCTTATCCGAGACAGAAGAAAGACCCACTGACTTGAGGGAAAATTCCTCAAGGAGAGTGAAGAGGTGAGTTTCCCCTTTATCTGCAGTAAGGGTTGCGAATGAGGCTTTTTCTGCATCATCCAGCTTAATATCATCTGGATTCCCGTCGACAACCTTCCCAAAGGAATTACAAAAGAGGGTGCCCCAATCACCCCCTCCCATACGAGGTACATGAACTCCTCTTTCCATTTAGGATTGTTATCAGGAATGTTTGGGATCGTAGAGCAAAGACTAATATAAACCCAACTAGGATAATTGGCTGCGCTATTTTTAAATTGGAATATCTTCCTAAAAAGTGCAACAGACAAGGGAAATTTGTTTTTTAAACAAAGGACCATGAAACAAAGAATGGCCCTCCAAGCGTTTGGAACGATTTGACAAGGGTTCACTTGGACATCTGCCAATAGTGTAGGGATAAATTCATGAAATAGAAAAGGAAGCCCAGCCATCAATGCATCTTTATAGATGCAAAGAGCATTGGGCTTCCAATGGCGGGAACGATCACCCGGCTCAGCTTGAATTAATTTAAAAGAGGCAGGAACGTTGAAAAGTTTATTCATCTTTTTAATTTTTTTAGCATAAAAAAACCTTGAGTGATCATTATATGAGTCTAACGCAGAAACGGAGGGATATTCATCCCCCTTTGATTAATCATATCAATCAAAGATGTGTATTATGTACGAATAGGAGGGAAAGAGGTACCTCGCGATGAAGAACTCATCTTGCTTAACCTCCGAGCTTCTCTATCATCCGCCATTAAAATTCTTGGGAAGAAAGCTTCGAAAGATGATCTTCAAGATAAATCCAGAAAACCACCGCAATGGGAGGAGCTTCGCCAGGAAACTTTGTGGAAATTGCCTTAGCTTCGAGCTCTAGAGAGAGTGTTTAGTGAGAAATTTGAGTGAGGTGAGAAATGAGAGATGAGTTCATTTCTCACTCTTTTATACAAATTACAACCGGTCATTTAGCCGGTTAGAATGCTATGACAACTAGTTATAACCGGTTAAGGCCTATTGGCCCAAACCAAGGCCCAGGATCTAGAAGCTTATGGAAGCTTATAGAAGATTTCAGAAGGATCGAGAATTCCTTTAAAAAAAAGAAAAAAAGAAAAGAAAAATGCCTTTGATCTCAATCTAGGTCGTATGACGTGTTCATAAAAGGCACGACGAGGTCATTTTACGGTCCTTGCACGACCTCAATCCAGGTCGTAGAAGATGCAAGCAGTTAGAATTTTGGTCCATAAACGACCTCACGATCAATCCAAGTCAAGGACCATACACGACCACAATCCAAGTCGTGGATTAAAGTCGAAGAGCTCACGACCAGGTCATTTTGAAGACCTTACACGATCTCATTCCAAGTCATGGGATGAGGCCGCGAATTTCACGACCAAGCTATAATGAAGGCCATGGACGACCTCAATCCACCTCGAAGAACGAGGTCATAAACCAAACGACGAGGTCAGTATGTC
Organism: Saposhnikovia divaricata; assembly: GCA_036435485.1. Lineage (NCBI taxonomy): Eukaryota > Viridiplantae > Streptophyta > Magnoliopsida > Apiales > Apiaceae > Saposhnikovia > Saposhnikovia divaricata. Next base: position 136,845,739 of record CM071600.1, read on the forward strand.
GCCCCTACACAACCTCAATCATGATCAAAGATTGAGGTCGAAAAACCCACGATCAGGATATTTTGGTGGCCGTATACGACCTCGATCCAGGTCGAAAGGTGAGGTCCCAGGCTTCACAACCTCGATCCAGATCGAAGGTCTGAAACCAAAATGCAGAAAAATCTTGGAAAATTGTTAAAAATGGTTGTATTTTGGAAATTAAAATCCAAAAATTCTAGAAAAGTTGAAAAATAATTATCTTATGCTTGAAGCACAATTTAATATTTTTGATTGATAAGTCAAAAATAAAGAAAAATACCCGTGGGTACTAGAAAAATCCTAAAAAATTAGGATAAATACGGAAAAATGCGAGGAATTTTATAAATAATTCCTTGAAATAAATGAGCAAAGTTCAATAACAAAAGTTATTGGAAAATAATTGTTTAGCCTCGAATAAGGCACATCGTCGTAAAATTGTAGGTCGCTCCACACTTTATATCAAGACGATACACGTGAAACACTAGTGTACAAAGATGAACCCCTAGCCTCGAAAAAGGCTGTTATAACTTCAAGGAAAGCCTAATCAGCTTTCCTAGAAGTTGGGGGGCAAATGATACGGGCTAAGAGTAAGCCCTAAAGACACATTTAACGTGGCATTAATTAAACCTAGAATGGTCCAAATACGAAGCCCAATAATGGGGCCCAAAAACCCTAATTAAATATTAATTTCGTAATTAATATTAAGGGTGATAAACAGCTCAGCAATAAGTGTCGGATAAGGATACAATATCTTTATGAGTAGCCATCACGGCACCTATTTCAACATGGAAACAGACTCCTACAAGGTAGGAGTGATAAGTGCATATTTTTGCATATTTTTATTACCTGCTTATTGCTTGAACTCGTATTTTAATAAATTATTTTGTTGCATTTCAGGAAATTCGTAAATAAATAAAGAAATGGAAAATAAAGAAATAAAGAGCAAGGAAGGGAAATAGAGGAAGAAAAAGGAACAAAAATGAAAGAAGGAAATGAATTAGGAGCTTGGAGCAAAAGGAATATTTCAAGACAAGTGGAAGGTGGAGATCATCCCAACACACTACATAAGTGTATGGCCAAGATCAACTCTTCAAAGTTTAAGGGGGAAGGAAACAAATAGAAGGCTAGGATTTCACCACCACACACCACAAATGTATGGTGGGGATTTACCCAACACCCCCCTTAACCCTAATTCCTATCCTATAAATACCCCCTCACCTCCCTTGTATTTAGTAACTTAGATTTTAGGGTAGATTTAATTTCTTGTATTTTCTTTAGTTTCAAATCTTGTAAACACTTTTTTAATTTTAATGCAATTTCATTTCCTTTAATTTCTTGTCTTGATCTCTCGTTTATTTTACTTTCCTTTTGTTATTTTCGTAAATCCATGTAGTGGACAAAGTAGCGAAATGCTAACCACTATGGGTTGAAAGTAACGATTTTTATTTTCTTGTTCGTAGTTTTAATTCGTAATTTTGCCCCTTTAAATTTCCATTTTATTGTGGGCCATTTTAATTCCAAATATTCGTTTTAACTTATTTTTAATTTCGTAGTTAAATTTTATTTTCGTATTTAATTTAAAAAAAATATTTGTTTTATAAAATTTTTACTACGAAATTCAATCTTTATTCTAAGAATTCGTACCCTTAGTTTCTTTTGCCCTGTTTTTCCGTTTAATTCACAAAACCCAGTTCTGTTCTTTTCTTTCTCACAAAACCACCGATCTCTTTTTACTCTCCTCCTCTTCTTTGTTTACACCAATCCTTCTCCTTACACTTTTCTTCTCTGCAACCATCATCCCCTTTCCCTATTTTCTTCACCACGAAACCACAATCCCAGCCTCCCTCCTCCTCTATTTCTTTTTCCCCAGCCTTGCCTTCTTTTCTTCCCCTTCTCGTATTTCCTCTATTTTGTTTTGTTCTCTACTTTCTTCTTCCTCTAAACATTTCATTTTTTCGTTTTGAGTTTTTAGTTTTTCTTTCGTGCCTTGTGTCTGATGAATTAATATTGTGTGAAATTGCAGAGCTGTCTTCGTTGTTTTTACGAATTGCAGAGCTGTGTTGAGTTGTTAGTTACGAATTGCGTTATTTTTTCTGGGTTGAATTAATTGAATTTGTTGTTTTGCTGTTAGTTAATGCATTGTTGAGTCATTGGTTTTTGCTGAGTCGATGTTCGAGTTCGTGTAATCATTGAGTCAATCCAGTAGTTATCGTTTTGTGGTTCTCAGTTTTCGAATTATGCCGAGTCTGTTTGTAAGAACCCCAAATTTTGGATATAATTAAAACTTTTTATTAAGTACTGATAAAATGAGGAACAATGATTCTGACAACAAGGTCACCAGCTCTAATGAATGAATGGAATGGATATGGATTCAAATACTTATATGTCATGAAGAATGCTAATGGTTAACAACTTAGGTAAGAATAATCTATCTCCTAGGGGAATAAGATATGGAAACTCCAAGCAGAAGATTATTCTTATGTCATCCAAATCGATATCTGTTATTGGTCCAGTGGGTCCGTAAAAAGGTTAAGGAGCGATCGAAAGAGATCAGGTACAATTGTACAACCCTAAGAGGATAAGTAAAGAAAAATGGATGAATAGTGATTTTGGGTGGACATAGGAATATTATTAGATGACGCGATATATAAGTATCCGGAACGATATTCTGAGTTCGTATTAATGATCCAGGGAGAAAAAGAGTGTATGTAAAAGCTGTCGGATTCTGAAAAATAGCACTTTTATTTTCTCCGAGATTTTCCTGGACACTGAAAGACTTAAAGAATTATTGAAGGGATTTAAGGAATTTAAATTCGAGAAGTATTAAGAAAGGTGGAGAATAGTATTATAAATATTAAGAAGGTTTTCGGTAAAACCCTAACTAGAAACGGTTGAGTTATTCCTCCGAACAATCAATGAATTGAGAAATAACCGGACAAAGAAACAAGCTGAGAACCAAGAGACAACCATGTGCAAGTGGATGAGATCACCACCATGGCATCATCACTTTATTAAGGTAGCTTTATGAAGATATTATCTAAGCTAAGTTAGCTTCTTCAAGAAGCTTGTTTTTCTACCAAACTAGAGGGGGCAACTTGCATTTGTGTCAAACAAATATCTTCCTAAATAATTCACTCATCCTTATCCCTTCTTCATCATAATAATGCAAGGAATCAAGCAAGTTTCATACATACAAGTATCATTGGAGACAAACTAAACTAGTTAGCATGAGGGTGTAACATAAGGCACCAATACATGTCCACATGGAAGCAAATCCTTAACCAAGCCTTAACCCATCAACTAGACTATAGTTAGCCAAACAAATATCTTGTCTTATTGATCACTTTATGCAATCAACCAAGCAAAACAACTCCACTTCTCTCATCCATGGAGCATTCGACTTTTTCAAGAAATTCAAAGGAAGAAATCAAGCTTCCACTCCTTGTTTGATCTCCAAATTTTTATCCTAGATCCTATATTTCATAAAAATGATACCCTAGAAATCTTAGCCTCAAAATCCAATGTTTCCATTTTCAATAAAATCATCAAAGTAGAGGGTGAATAGTAACCTCAAGAACAAAACTCTTGGATCTTGATTTTGGTGGATGATTCAAGCTACATGGAGGCTATACAAGGACCATACAAGGATTATTAGGGCTTGTACACTCTCTAAGGAAGGTATAACTCTTAAGAACCATGGATCTCATTCTGAGTTTTTAGCATGTTCTTGATGATTTGGCTTAGTTATGATTATGGTAACATTATAAGCATGCTTGGTTAATGATTTAGTGATTTAAGTAGCATAATGATTATTATGGTAAAGCATGATGTTCTTGGGCTTGTTGAGATGAGAATCATGTATAAATGATGTATGGATGCCCGGTGTGGCTTGGCTTGATTGTTGTGAATTTTAGAACGTCCGATTTATAGCCGTCGTAATGCCCGATTTTTGTTAACCTTAAGAAATCGTGGTTGACAGTAGACATATTCACTGTCCAGTTTCATGTTCTGCCATGGCAAGATAGATCATGTTATAAGCTTCGTTTTGATATAAAGATCATGTGAAACGGACTTACGGTTTAGGAATTATGGCCGATTCACTAAAAGTCGTTCGAAACCGTAAGTACGAGTTCGTTATTAAAATTGAACCCTCGTAAAATACGTAAGTCAGTGGCGAATCTTGGTAATTAAATACTAGAGGTAAAAAGGAAGGTTTGAGAGAAAACCTCATGTGAAACGGATCGTTTTCCGATTTTATAAAAATGTTCGAATCAAAGTTAAACGCGAACGAACCCCTAAAAACCCGCTTGATTATAACTTCGGTAAAATACTTAGAAAACGGATGATAAAACTCGGAGTATAATATTGTTTCGTAACGATCGACTTTAGAACTTGTATATGTCCCAAGTGTAAGTACAATGACATGTCGTATTAACGAACGAATGTCGGGTCGGATCAATGATAAAAGGAATCCACAAAAAGGGGTATAATGAGATAACTCGAGAACGTGTTTCGATTTAAGTATAACTTAACTTTTAAGATGTTAAGTGATTAATCCCGAATGCCTTGGCTATTTATAGATCACCAAGCTGACCCGGGACCGCTACCACTACCCCTTACCGTACTCGACTACCAGGCAAGTTTCAATTCCCTTCTTTTAGGCTGTTGTTGTGATTGAACATATATATATATATATATATATATATATATATATATATATATATATATATATATATATATATGTTTCCTGTTATACATATGCCATAGCATGCATGCCTACTTTCAAGTTATATCATTATGCTTGTTCCCTGACTGTTATTGGCTTATAAATTAGATAGCTATCGTAACAATTATAAGCCGGTTATTGTAAGACCCTCAGAGAAGGGTGTATACATCTTATTCATCAAATATAGACCGGGAGTCAATATTTCTTGACATATCGAGATTACCTCGGAGGAAAATATTTAAGTAAATATTTTCTATTATTTGGGCGACGAATATTATTTGAACATTTGTTTCAGATTATTTATTTAACGATCCTTACTTCAAATAATTATTTGAACGTAACCATTCGACGAATAATATTTCTCAATATTCATTCAGAGTCGAATTGATTATCGATTATTATTTCGAATATTCTTCTAAAGATGAGACTACTAAATGAATATTATTTGGATATTCATTTAGAATATTATTTTATTAAATAAATATTACTTTTGAAAATTCATTTAAGATATTAATTACTTGATGAATATTATTTTAAATATTCATCTGAAGCCTGATTTATTTATCGAATATTATCTCGAATATTCCTTTAGGGCTTGGATTACTAAATGGATATTACTTGATATTCATTTAGAATATTATTCATTAAATGAATATTACTTTTCGAATATTCATTTAAATTCCTAATTAATTATGAATATTATCTTAAGTATTCCTTTCAGGCCTTATTAATTAATGAATATTATTTTGAATATTCATTTAAATATTTATTTATTCAATAAATATTCCCCTGAGGTTTCACCAGGGATTATTTTGAAAAATACTCTGATTTAAGATATCCTTTCATATTATTAAATATTCTTTAAATATTTTTAATTCAATAAATATTATCTGAATATTTATTTCATACTTAGAATAACCTCAATAAGGTTTATCTTCTTCGATTATTACAGAAAATATCTCGGAGTCATATTATTATTAATCTTATATCAAGAAAGGTTCTCAGACATCATTCTTCTTTGAGTCTACCTCGCTAATAATAAGGGAACCTTACTTGGAAAATGTTATTTATCTTGTCGACTTCCCGGTCATAAAGTATTCTATTCACTCGCAACTCGGGTGCTGTTGACTTATTAAGTCGTTGTCTACCTTCTCATCTTTCGAGGGGTAAGATTGTTGGAACAAGTTGATATTCAATACCAAGCCACAGCTTGGAAGTTATTGGTGAATTTTCCTTTCCAACTAGATACGACTACCTTGTAGAGTCTTATCAACAAGTATTATACTTGGGGAAAGGGGGACGAACGTTACATTCAGAATCATGAATTCTATTTGAACTAGGAGTCGTGTAAGAGGCCGAGTAGCGCCGGTCCATCCCCTTTGGCCCAACCGTTGGCCGGGGAGAGCTAGTAAGCCGGTAGACAAGTAAAGCCGTCAGTTCTTCCTTCTACCGGTAGTAAATTTAATTTGAGCTGTACGATCTCGACTGATCATCAAGATTGGAACAGCGGGCGCGGTGAATACTCCATCATTGGTTCATCATCCAAACTTATTTATTTCCTGCAACATGATTACTGTTGGCAGAGCTGGAAAAGTGTTCATAACTGGAATTGCAATCTTTTCATGCAAGTTCCTCTTTTTAATGACAATGAGAATATCTCGCTTACTTTTGATGTAGCAGATATTTCTACAAACAAATACATTAAGTTACCTTGTAACTTCATCGTTCATATTATACTGGCATCATTTCCGTAAATGCATGGCATATGGTTTGAAAGATACTTTTGAACTGTTATATATTATCGATCAGTTATATATTATTGTTGGTGGGCTATTGCTCACCCTTGCTTTATTATTATATCACAACAACAGCTAGACCAGATGACTCGCACAAGGCGCACTCGACGCGGGCGAGGACGATGAGACTACCAGAGCTGAAGAAGAAGCTATTGGTATTATAGATTTATTCTTTCAGTACCAAGTATATGGTCTAGTATGACTTATGTAAATGGATGGCAAAGTGTATGTATTTATATTGAAATTCTTTTGGATTGTAAGAACTTATAATGTGATTAATAAAAATGTGATTGTTACTCTAATTTCATCTCTGGGACTATAATGGGTGTGTTTTACATTGTTGTGTTGGGTCATACAGATGTAATTTATTTTATGTTAAGGAAAGTTCAAGTGTTATGGACAGAATTGGAAACCGTAACGACCGGATCCCGGACCCCGGATCTGGGGGTGTTACAGAAGTGGTATCAGAACGTACGTTATAAACCCCAGAGATGATGCGACGTTAAAACAATAAACTCACTAAGATAATAAGAACTCTTGCCAAGTTCATAGTCGAACTACTTCAAGTAGTACTGACATATAAAACCCTTATGGGAAGTCTTATGTATCATGATAGTAACTTAGCTCGTTCTCGTATCGATTAGTAAGGCGACAGACCTTGAGGCGTATGAGCAGCAGCATGATGATGTTTTATTATATGCTGACGATCGGATTGTGAATTCGATAGAGTACCCTATTGAGGACTCGAAAGAGGTTCCAGTAGAGGAGAATCCTATTGAGGATGAGGAGTTTACTCCGAGGAAATGAGGGCTGTAGCCAGAGGGATAGCGAGAGTTAAGGTTATAGTGCTCAGAGAAGTGAGCACAAAGAACTGAGATATTATTAAGAGAATTGAAATTTTATGTTGGATTTATAGCCGGACTACGAGAGGTAGTACCAGCAATTAAGACAGATTGGAAGGATTACTTGAGGTCTTATATGGGGATAGATAAAGATCCTTAGAGACTTTCAGATTAATGAGGAAGGAGTTAGAATGATGCATGATTATCAAAGACGTCGATGTAGGACGGGGAGCACCCAGGAGCAGTTGAGATAGAGGCAACAAGTGCCATATTATCGGATAAATGGATTAGTGTGAATATTGTCAATGGTAATTCGCCATGAGAAGGCGGATTTCATGGGTTATATTTTATGAAACCAAATTGAGATTGTTGAGGTGGTTTTATTCAGCGAAATGTCCATATTATGAATGAACCAGCTTCGAAAGTAAAGATAGTGGAAAGTGATGGCCTGATTCGATAAAGTTATATAAAGTAGTAAGCGAGACGATGATCTCAGAAACTATCAGAGGAAAAGACCAGAGGGTCTATGATAAACTCGTAATATGACTACTATCAGGTACTAATTATAAGTTTATTTTAACTCAGTAAAATGGTGAATCAGGAACGTTAGATGCATGTGATTCAGAAGAATATTAAATTCTTTCTTTTCCTTGAATAGATTATAGTAGTTACCTTAAGTTTATTCTGACATTGAATTGCAAATGGATCAAGTAATGCGATTAGTGGTTAAGAGGTAATAGAGAATGTTTTAAGATGAAATTGGTAACGACCCGGCGTTGGTGTTGCCTAGCGGGAGAAGGAAGACTTTATGATACACTATGATGCATCTCATACAGGTTTAGGTGGTGTGCTTATGCAGCACGGCAGAATAATTGCGGATGCATTCGAACAGCACGATACACCAGACTAGGATGGCCTTAGTAGTGCAAATTTTGCAGAACAACCAACTCCGACGGTAATGTTCCTTCTGAGACTAGTGGTTAGGCAGACCGACATTTGGTAGTATTGAATATTAGGACGTTGTGACAGGTTTCAGTTTGAAACTGTTGATTCCCTTCTAAGGGATATATATAATTGGTTCCTCTCCAGAGGTTAAACTTCCAATCTGATGACTATTATTTCGTAAATTAGGACTGCTTATGGTTCTACCTGCTTGGAGGTTCATAGAACCATTCTTCAGGTTTCGAAACTTGTCTCCTTAATGTTTCCAGTAGATGGATAGACTGACCAAAATTCCCTTAATTCTGGGAAGAACTTCAACGAATTTTGGCAAACCTTGTCTTTCTGATTATCAGAGAACATCATGGAAGAGAGTAGAAACTGGGGCGAACCCCGTGAATTGGGTAAAGTAGCCGCTATATGGGTTGGTGGACAGACCCCGGTTATCGCGATTGATTGTAGAAATACAATGATGAAGCGAGATTGGACGAAAACAGGAAATGTAAGTAAGAAACCAGCCAGACTGAGAAACTCCGGGATTGACTTAAGTGAAAAGGCTGTTATGCCAGGAATGGTAAGCTTGCGTGGCACGTAGGATTGACAAGAATAGTTGAAAAGATAAAAGTAGAGGAAAGGTGACCAGAGACGGTACCGAATAGTCGATTAAGACTTATATGAAGTAAAGTTTTGGAAAGGTAGAAAGGTATCAAAGTAGAAGGCACTATGCCAGCAATTGCTAGAAAAGTGATGCTAATTAGCCAACCCCTAAAATTATATATTTTTATTTTAGTGTGGTCAGTTGAGGCCAAGTCACAAAGGATTATCAAGTGACAAGACCAGCAATGAAAGAACAAAGCCGGGTTGCTTCTAAGTAAGCACCGACTGCAAGGGCTTCTGATATAAAGGAAATATTAATGAGATCATAGGAATCTTCTACTGAACCCTTTGCAACCCATGTTTGGATTGGGAATTTACTAGACTTTTTGGAATGGGGTCACCCGTACTAAAGTGATTCATGTGTATATGATTGCCCAAGATTACGAGTAAAAATGGAAGTATAATGACTTGAGATGTATGATGTTAGGGTATTATAAATACCATGAATATATTATGACTAAGGGAAGTAAACAATGAAGGTTTATGAAGAGAGTATAGAAATGGTCAGAGATGGATCAGTATGCTGTAGAAATTTTGTCTAAGGTAAGAACCTTTGAGACGAACGATAAGTACTAAGAGATTCACGTTGAACTCGACCAATATCTTCCAAAACATCATTGCTACCATTACCAAGTTCTGTAAGAGAGCAGATAGGCATACGTTGCCTTTTAGAAGGCCAAATAGGCTGACAACTATCTGAAAGATGAGGGTGGCATTAAGCCACCGATCGATTATCAAATGAGAATGATTGAAAAAAAAAAGACCCTTATTAAGGATACATGATCTGATTGCCAATTATAAGATGCAAGAATTCCTTGGCAGTTGAATTAAGGATAGGATATTCATAAATTAAGACAAACCCTGGGGAATGCACAAGGGATGGCATTAACCATAATAAAGACATTGTGAATTCAAATGATATGAGTTGGATTGCTAAGGCAACAATGACCTGTAAGGATTATTAAAAAGAGTTCTGGAAAGAACATAGACAGAATTATTAGAGTATTGATCAGTGACGTTTTGTTATACCCTGTACCTAGAAAATACAGGAGGAATGATGAGGATGACCTAAGAAACCTTACAAGGAAAAAGGTAATATTCCGAACTTCAAAATGGAAGTTTGGTAGGGAATGTATGACATAGTAACAATAATGCCAGATGAGGCATGTATGAAACCCTGAGGAAGTATGGATTGAACCTATAAAGGTTGAGATTATCCTAAGATAAGGAAAGAAATAAGAAAAGAAGTATCCTAAGTAGAATTGGGAATAAAAGTGATAAAGTTCCCACGGGAAGGTGGAAGCAATGACTTATGGAAAAAGACTGATAGTTATATTTTCTCCTTCAGCAGAGCTTAAGGGAGAATGCTTTCACCCAACAGTGATGGGAATGAGGTAGAAAAGTTTGAGTTGGAACGTATCCAGAGAACATTGATTATAAGAAATTATTATTATCAGGAAAGGCCAATGAGGTGGCCGACAGTCTAAGTATAAAGGAATAATTATAAATGTTCATACCGAAGAAACAAAATGATATTTGGAAAGACCTTGAAGGTCATATCGGAGTGGAGGAATTTACATTCCTTTTTGATGATTGTGCAAGAATCGAAGGTAATAAAAGTTTAAGTAAAGGTTTGATTCTTGATGGAGTCTTAAGCATATTACGTACCTTAGAAGGTCCCGTTTTGAGGCAAACCAGGACCATGATACAAAATTTACGAAGTAAACCATTAAGTGTCCAGTCGTTTATGGAAGATGTATGAGAGATACTTTTATCAACCGGATATAGCTGCGATGCTTGAAACTCTTCTGCAATTTTATCTACTTCATGTAATATCTACATCAAGTTCAGGAAGTGTTCCTTATGGATAAGGAATAGTGAGTACTTTGTCTCCCTAAAGGATTTGAAACCCGTAGGGTTAGCTATTAACGCATTACGTAAACAACAAGCGATGGTGAACAACGTAAAGATAAAGAAAGTGCTGCTATTAATAAGCTAAATGGCATGTTGATGAATGACAAGCAAGTTTGTGTTAATGTACTTCTGCGCAAACAAGATAGAGAATATGAGGTTGATGATTCATGATGCTAAATGTATTCCCGTAGAAAGAATTAATGAGACTTAGAGAGAAGGGCAGTTGAGCCCGAGACTTATTAGGCCACCTGAGAGTTTAAAATGTTCGGAAGGTGGCGTTCGAGCCAGTTTTACCCCCAAAGCTTATAGCATGATAGTAACGTGTTTCATGTGGCAAAGCTACACCAGTAAAACGCAGATGCTCAATAGATGATAAGAGTGCGAGCAGGTAGATGTACGACCTGGTCTGACTTACGAAAGACAACCTGTGGAAAACCGCGGGTAGAAAAGAATAAGTGATGAGAAACAAGTTGACAGAAGTAGATTATATTGAATCTAAGGGATCGGCCAGATTCATTTCGGAAAATTTAAATTGGAATAATGTGATGATTATAGAGTAAATGTAACGGGATACCAATAAGGAGGTACCAAGTGCAAAGGATATCTCAATAAAGAGATGAAGGTGAAAGTAAATAACAGAAGTAAATAAGAATCAGATAATAAGAAGGATGTGATTGATAAAGAAAAGACTGGGAAAGCAACTAGGGAATGAGAAGCAAGGAATGTTATGAATGGGTTTTCTAATGAATTCTCAGGATGACAACCTGATAGTGTCAATATTATAGTTATGAAAGAGCTAGTAGCGTGACATGGAATGTCAGTAACAATGGTGTCAAGCGAGAAACTAAGATTTAACCTGAGAGGTTCAAAGATTTTCCAAAAGTAAGTGTTGCTAAGGTTGAACCAGAGTACAGGTCCAGAGAATAGTGGACAAAGCAGCAAGATATGTTGACACGTGAGGTTGCGATCAAATAGTATTGGATATAATTATGATTAATTTCTTCTTTGATGAACCTCTATAGTTCAGAGGTAAATTCTGAGTATGATATTTTACAATCATGAAAACTTTCTATAATCCTTTAGAACTCTTTTCTTTTCTTCTCTCTTATTCATCTTCTTTATGAATTGAGAAGAACAACCCTTTAAGGAGGGGAGGTACTGCTACGTGACTATCTGTCTATGTGATAGAAGTCTAAGTGGAATACCATAACTTGTTTAATTGCTTGTTAAGTACTAAAGGCTGGCCCCCTTCTGTACTAGCTATGCAATATAACAAATGTTCAATCGATCATAGTGATCTCTAAATAAATCTTTCCACTTCTCTATATTGATCGAGATTGCGAAGATTAAATCGATCAGGAAATGCACAGTGCGAGCGAGGTTGCCTCCAAAATTCGCAGTGGGATAGTAATACCAATGTTACTGCAGGTATCAATAAGGATAAGACTGAGTAGGAGCATAACCCGGATAGTGTGTTGTACGAAAAGTAGCAACGTTGCTGGAAAAAGGATAAAGTATGGATTGTAGCACTAGAAGATGTGCTGAGAAAGGGTAGAGCGACTTAGAATTGACCGGGAAGCTAAAAAGTGAGCGACAGGCAAACGACTCATTTCTTTCTACCTGATTCCGGGATGGAATCCTTTTAAGGAGAGGAGACTGTAAGAACCCCAAATTTTGGATATAATTAAAACTTTTTATTAAGTACTGATAAAATGAGGAACAATGATTCTGACAACAAGGTCACCAGCTCTAATGAATGAATGGAATGGATATGGATTCAAATACTTATATGTCATGAAGAATGCTAATGGTTAACAACTTAGGTAAGAATAATCTATCTCCCAGGGGAATAAGATATGGAAACTCCAAGCAGAAGATTATTCTTATGTCATCCAAATCGATATCTGTTATTGGTCCAGTGGGTCCGTAAAAAGGTTAATGAACGATCGAAAGAGATCAGGTACAATTTTACAACCCTAAGAGGATATGTAAAGAAAAATGGATGAATAGTGATTTTGGGTGGACATAGGAATATTATTAGACGACGCGATATATAAGTATCCGGAACGAAATTCTGAGTTCGTATTAATGATCCAGGGAGAAAAATAGTGATGTAAAAGCTGTCGGATTCTGAAAAATAGCACTTTTATTTTCTCCGAGATTTTCCTGGACACTGAAAGACTTAAAGAATTATTGAAGGGATTTAAGGAATTTAAATTCGAGAAGTATTAAGAAAGGTGGAGAATAGTATTATAAATATTAAGAAGGTTTTCGGTAAAACCCTAACTAGAAACGGTTGAGTTATTCCTCCGAACAATCAATGAATTGACAAATAACCGGACAAAGAAACAAGCTGAGAACCAAGAGACAACCATGTGCAAGTGGATGAGATCACCACCATGGCATCATCACTTTATTAAGGTAGCTTTATGAAGATATTATCTAAGCTAAGTTAGCTTCTTCAAGAAGCTTGTTTTTCTACCAAACTAGAGGGGGCAACTTGCATTTGTGTCAAACAAATATCTTCCTAAATAATTCACTCATCCTTATCCCTTCTTCATCATAATAATGCAAGGAATCAAGCAAGTTTCATACATACAAGTATCATTGGAGACAAACTAAACTAGTTAGCATGAGGGTGTAACATAAGGCACCAATACATGTCCACATGGAAGCAAATCCTTAACCAAGCCTTAACCCATCAACTAGACTATAGTTAGCCAAACAAATATCTTGTCTTATTGATCACTTTATGCAATCAACCAAGCAAAACAACTCCACTTCTCTCATCCATGGAGCATTCGACTTTTTCAAGAAATTCAAAGGAAGAAATCAAGCTTCCACTCCTTGTTTGATCTCCAAATTTTTATCCTAGATCCTATATTTCATAAAAATGATACCCTAGAAATCTTAGCCTCAAAATCCAATGTTTCCATTTTCAATAAAATCATCAAAGTAGAGGGTGAATAGTAACCTCAAGAACAAAACTCTTGGATCTTGATTTTGGTAGATGATTCAAGCTACATGGAGGCTATACAAGGACCATACAAGGATTATTAGGGCTTGTACACTCTCTAAGGAAGGTATAACTCTTAAGAACCATGGATCTCATTCTGAGTTTTTAGCATGTTCTTGATGATTTGGCTTAGTTATGATTATGGTAACATTATAAGCATGCTTGGTTAATGATTTAGTGATTTAAGTAGCATAATGATTATTATGGTAAAGCATGATGTTCTTGGGCTTGTTGAGATGAGAATCATGTATAAGTGATGTATGGATGCCCGGTGTGGCTTGGCTTGATTGTTGTGAATTTTAGAACGTCCGATTTATAGCCGTCGTAATGCCCGATTATTGTTAACCTTAAGAAATCGTGGTTGACAGTAGACATATTCACTGTCCAGTTTCATGTTCTGCCATGGCAAGATAGATCATGTTATAAGCTTCGTTTTGATATAAAGATCATGTGAAACGGACTTACGGTTTAGGAATTATGGCCGATTCACTAAAAGTCGTTCGAAACCGCAAGTACGAGTTCGTTATTAAAATTGAACCCTCATAAAATACGTAAGTCAGTGGCGAATCTTGGTAATTAAATACTAGAGGTAAAAAGGAAGGTTTAAGAGAAAACCTCATGTGAAACGGATTATTTTCCGATTTTATAAAAATGTTCGAATCAGAGTTAAACGCGAACGAACCCCTAAAAACCCGCTTGATTATAACTTCGGTAAAATACTTAGAAAACGGACGATAAAACTCGGAGTATAATATTGTTTCGTAACGATCGACTTTAGAACTTGTATATGTCCCAACTGTAAGTACAATGACATGTCGTATTAACGAACGAATGTCGGGTCGGATCAATGATAAAAGGAATCCACAAAAAGGGGTATAACGAGAGAACTCGAGAACGTGTTTCGATTTAAGTATAACTTAACTTTTAAGATGTTAAGTGATTAATCCCGAATGCCTTGGCTATTTATAGATCACCAAGCTGACCCGGGACCGCTACCACTACCCCTTACCGTACTCGACTACCAGGCAAGTTTCAATTCCCTTCTTTTAGGCTGTTGTTGTGATTGAACATATATATATATATATATATATATATATATATATATATATATATATATATATATATATATATATATATATATATATATATATATATATATATGTTTCCTGTTATACATATGCCATAGCATGCATGCCTACTTTCAAGTTATATCATTATGCTTGTTCCCTGATTGTTATTGGCTTATAAATTAGATAGCTATCGTATCAATTATAAGCCGGTTATTGTAAGACCCTCAGAGAAGGGTGTATACATCTTATTCATCAAATATAGACCGGGAGTCAATATTTCTTGACATATCGAGATTACCTCGGAGGAAAATATTTAAGTAAATATTTTCTATTATTTGGGCGACGAATATTATTTGAACATTCGTTTCAGATTATTTATTTAACGATCCTTACTTCAAATAATTATTTGAACGTAACCATTCGACGAATAATATTTCTCAATATTCATTCAGAGTCGAATTGATTATCGATTATTATTTCGAATATTCTTCTAAAGATGAGACTACTAAATGAATATTATTTGGATATTCATTTAGAATATTATTTTATTAAATAAATATTACTTTTGAAAATTCATTTAAGATATTAATTACTTGATGAATATTATTTTAAATATTCATCTGAAGCCTGATTTATTTATCGAATATTATCTCGAATATTCCTTTAGGGCTTGGATTACTAAATGGATATTACTTGATATTCATTTAGAATATTATTCATTAAATGAATATTACTTTTCGAATATTCATTTAAATTCCTAATTAATTATGAATATTATCTTAAGTATTCCTTTCAGGCCTTATTAATTAATGAATATTATTTTGAATATTCATTTAAATATTTATTTATTCAATAAATATTCCCCTGAGGTTTCACCAGGGATTATTTTGAAAAATACTCTGATTTAATATATCCTTTCATATTCTTAAATATTCTTTAAATATTTTTAATTCAATAAATATTCTCTGAATATTTATTTCATACTTAGAATAACCTCAATAAGGTTTATCTTCTTCGATTATTACAGAAAATATCTCGGAGTCATATTATTATTAATCTTATATCAAGAAAGGTTCTCAGACATCATTCTTCTTTGAGTCTACCTCGCTAATAATAAGGGAACCTTACTTGGAAAATGTTATTTATCTTGTCGACTTCCCGGTCATAAAGTATTCTATTCACTCGCAACTCGGGTGCTGTTGACTTATTAAGTCGTTGTCTACCTTCTCATCTTTCGAGGGGTAAGATTGTTGGAACAAGTTGATATTCAATACCAAGCCACAGCTTGGAAGTTATTGGTGAATTTTCCTTTCCAACTAGATACGACTACCTTGTAGAGTCTTATCAACAAGTATTATACTTGGGGAAAGGGGGACGAACGTTACATTCAGAATCATGAATTCTATTTGAACTAGGAGTCGTGTAAGAGGCCGAGTAGCGCCGGTCCATCCCCTTTGGCCCAACCGTTGGCCGGGGAGAGCTAGTAAGGCGGTAGACAAGTAAAGCCGTCAGTTCTTCCTTCTACCGGTAGTAAATCTAATTTGAGCTGTACGATCTCGACTGATCATCAAGATTGGAACAGCGGGCGCGGTGAATACTCCATCATTGGTTCATCATCCAAACTTATTTATTTCCTGCAACATGATTACTATTGGCAGAGCTGGAAAAGTGTTCATAACTGGAATTGCAATGTTTTCATGCAAGTTCCTCTTTTTAATGACAATGAGAATATCTCGCTTACTTTTGATGTAGCAGATATTTCTACAAACAAATACATTAAGTTACCTTGTAACTTCATCGTTCATATTATACTGGCATCATTTCCGTAAATGCATGGCATATGGTTTGAAAGATACTTTTGAACTGTTATATATTATCGATCAGTTATATATTATTGTTGGTGGGCTATTGCTCACCCTTGCTTTATTATTATATCATAACAACAGCTAGACCAGATGACTCGCACAAGGCGCACTCGACGCGGGCGAGGACGATGAGACTACCAGAGTTGAAGAAGAAGCTATTGGTATTATAGATTTATTCTTTCAGTACCAAGTATATGGTCTAGTATGACATATGTAAATGGATGGTAAAGAGTATGTATTTATATTGAAATTCTTTTGGATTGTAAGAACTTATAATGTGATTAATAAAATTGTGATTGTTACTCTGATTTCATCTCTGGGACTATAATGGGTGTGTTTTACATTGTTGTGTTGGGTCATAGAGATGTAATTTATTTTATGTTAAGGAAAGTTCAAGTGATATGGACAGAATTGGAAACCGTAACGACCGGATCCCGGACCCCGGATCTGGGGGTGTTACACTGTTTATGCTTTTTGATCGAGTTCAACTGTTTCTCATTCGAGTTTGTTTGTGCGCCTTATTTTTTCAATTGCTGAGTTAAGTTATTTAGTGGTTTTGTGTGTGAAGGTAGGCTATGTGAATGCTAGTTCTTTTTTTTTTTTTCTTGAAATCGTTCGAATGTTTTCTGAGTTTAAGTCTCTGCATTTTGTTGAGTTCACCAGTCGTTTTCATCGCTGAGCTGCTATGTCAATCTTGTTCCGAGTTTGTGAATTGTCTGAGTTGTTTTGTTTAAGCTAGGTACCGAGTAAAAAAATTTTGCTGTCGATCGATTAGTTTTAGCGTTCTTCAATTTGCCGAGTTGCTGTAGTTTTATTGAATGGATTGAAATGTTACTGATTACTGAATGTTGTTGTTTGTTTTGGCAAATCGTATTTACAAATTTGTCATGTCCAATTTTTATAAAATTTTTTTGTAAATAATTCTTTTAAAAGAAAAAAAAGGGTTCTAAAATTAAATCTAGTTGTAATTCGAATTTAGAATTTTTTTAGAATTTTTTTAGAATAATTTAGTTAATTAGTTTAGAATTAGAATAAATTTAATTTTCTTTAAAATAGTTTCAATTTTCTTTTCGTAATTAAATAGTATAAAATCAAAATTTTCAAAAATCCAAATCGCTCTAATTCAACTAAATAAAAAAATTAAGGATCGCGAAAATATTAGTCTCTACGGAACGAATCTAAATTTACTAAAACAAGATTGTGCACTTGCAATCAATTTTAAATAATTATTTTTAGCACAACAAGTTTTTGACGCCGCTGTCGGGGACTAATCATTTTTCGCACCTTAGTTTTTAATTTTTCGGATTAGCTCTTTTCTCACCCTTTTTCTTATTTGCATTTTTTTCGAGGAATTTGGAGGAAAATTCGGGAAACTTGGATTAAAGCGGAAGAATTTTCACGGAATTTTGGAAGCTTTTCTTGGGTAACCTGTATCTCTCCCCTCTTTCGTTTCTTTATTTAGAAAATCACAAAAAAATTCGAAAAATTGAAAAATCACAAAAAAATTGAAAATATAAAATCCAAAAAAATTAGTTGTAATTACATAATTGTTGCATCATGCATTTAATCACTTAGGGCACATCATCTAGATTTTTATTTTCTTGTTTTTAATTTTTCGTACCTTATAATTGTGGTGATTGCTGGCAGACCCAAGGTACGTTAAATTCTTTCTTTTCTTTAGTTAAAGGTACGTAGTTTAAAGCATCCATAAATGTTAATAGTTTTTATATATCGTTGTTTATTGCATCATTTGTAAATAAATCTTAAGGGCAAAACCTCTCAAAAGATAAGGGGAGGGATTTCATCACTCTTTCCTTAGCCCAAAAACAATTTAATCCTTCATTTTGCATACCATAGCCTTTAATAAAATTAATTAGACGTTTGTCCCTAGGAATCTCGCGCTCATTTTGGAAGGTGCTTAAGAAACGAAGTAATCTTTAATTATTCCGACTTTTTGGTGTCTAGGCAAGCGAAAGCTTACCTGGCTAATTAAGATTTGGTGTCTAGGCTGGTGTTTAGCCTCTTGGCAGTGCTTGTACCTACCTGGCCAAATCGGTTCGAATAATTATTGATTTACCTAGTTTCTGGTAGCCCTTAAAGTTAGGAGCAAGGTCTAGTTCAATTTTTTTTAGGAAACCCTAGCTATAGGATTTTTCTTTTGATTTTTCACCCTTTCTTTGTGTGTTTATTTTATCGCACTTTTTTGTTACGTGTTCCTTACATGGTTTATGCGAACTATTTGGATTAGGGATAATTCTTCTTGACTAGTGAGATCGTTTGAGATTTCTTCCTCTTCTGATTCCGAGTCTTTAGATAATTCCGAACCATTAGTAAACATGGCCATGTCTCTAAAGGACCGTTGCTACCCCACCCGTTCTGCCCAACCCTCGTGTATCACTCTTCCTCCCGTAAATGGTAATAATTTCGAGATCAAAGCTCAACATATTATCATGTTACCCAAATTTACCGGGAGTGAAGGTGAGGACCCGTGTCTTTTCATCCATGAATTCGAGGAGGTTTGTGCCTTACAAAAACTCCAACAATTAACCGAGGACTCGATTAGGCTTAGGCTCATTAATTTTACGCTTAAAGAAAATGCTAAAAAATGGTTGTATAGCCTACCGGTTAATTCTATTTCCACGTGGGAGGGATTTGTGGTAATTTTTCTTAAGAAATATTTTCCAAATCACAAGACTACAAGGATTTCAAACGAGATAAATCAATTTCACCAAAAGGAAAACGAGTCTTTTTGGAAATATTTTGATCATTTTAAAAATCTTTTATCACAATGCCCCCACCACGGAATAGAAAAATGGAGACTTTGTAAGATCGTTTACGAGGCCTTAGATAGTCCAACAACCGCTCTGTTAGAGTCTATGTGCCAAGGGAAATTCATGGATAAAAATGAGGACGAGGGGTGGGCCTTTTTCGAGGAATGAGCCGAGAAGACTATGTTGTGGGAGTCTACTAGGGAACCTCACAAGTCCAGCGAGTCATCTAGTTCTTTTAGGGGTCTACATTCAATTGGAAACAATATTGCAACCGATGCCAAGCTAGCCACCCTTACTAGGAGACTCGAAGCTTTAGAAACTCATAGTGGACCCTCACACATGTCTGTTTACCCGAATCAAGGGATGCAAAATTTGCAAGATTTCAAACAAGTCAATGCGGTGTTTCCACCAAACCAAAGGAATGATCCTTTTGCTCCGACTTACAATCACGGGTGGAAGAACCACCCGAATTTCTCGTGGAACCAAGGCCAAAACTTTCAATATTCGCCACCTTCTTTTCAAACTCCTCCTTTTCAAAAGCCGAACTTTCCTAATCAAGGTCATTTTCCAAACGCACCTCAAAATCACTGTTAGGCCGAACACTAATAATCAATATTAGATGAGAGAATAACAATTAAGATGATTATGCACTTTAAATCTTCTGATATTAAAAACCCTCTTCATGATGTAAACTATCACAAAGAGCTGCTAGGTTACAATAAAGATAGTTCGATGCACGATACCCTTCTAGGGTTAACCTAACTGTATTTATAAAACATACAGCTACTATACAATCGCTAATTGATATTCCTAATAAACAGCTATACAATGATATCAATTACAGATTGTCACACGTCTCCTAAGTCAACTCGATCTCTTTGATAGCTATCCAGTCTCCAAAGATCTCGCTTCCATATCAATCTTCAATTGATCTCTAATATCTTTTGTTGACTTCGTACGCGCTGCTTCCAGACAGAGTTTAACTAAACTCTGTCGAGCTTCCATAGTCAGTGTTTAACTAAACTCTGACTGCTTCCATCTAAACTCTGATTTGTCGCTGTAGCTCCTAAACACTGTTTTCATCAATCATTTCTAACAATCTCCCCCAACTTGTTCATTAGCAAGAATGTACAAGTTTACAGTAAATGATGATGTCAAAACAAATACACAATTACAGTGATTAATATACAAACAGAGTTTAAGCTTCTACTTAACAAAAATCTACAGAAATAAGAAAACTCTTACAGACTTTAACCTCTAATCTCTTCAAGATCTGGTGTAGCTCTGAGATAGTCTATAAGCAATCTTCTTTCAGCATTTTCAAGTTCATTCTCCATAGCTTCCTTGATCTCTCTCAACTGAGGATCATTCTCATCAGTTTGATAGATAGCAGCTCTGAGATCGTAGATTTTGTTTCTTCTCATTTCATTTCCCAATCTGATATACTTCACCTCTTTAGACTTCACATTAAAATCAAGAACAGTAATTCCAAGATCAGTCTTTAGCTTTGTAGTTCCCTTTTCCATCTCTATCAGCTTTCCATTCAAGTCTCTATACTTAGGAACATATTTACTGTTATACTTCATGCCTCTTCTTGCCAGATTCTGAAGCATCTTCTGTCTAAGCACATTTGCAGCAAATTGAGTCCTTTGATTTGTTACCTTGAAAAGATACAGAACATGTTCTAGTTCTTCCCAATATTTCAAACCAATATCATTCTCCCCAATTTTAAAAACTGTTCCATCTGCCATGAAGTATAATAGAAAATCTTTCTTTAGGCTCTTCTGATAGACCAACTGTACTGATTCCAGTCTGTCTAAACTCTCTTGAGTGATAACACATTGACCTGGAACAGTCAGTGAAGATGGATCTCTACCACTAACATTCTGTATTTTATCCCTGTGTGATCCTATACCACCCATGTTGTTTCCAATTTTCCCAGAAAATGCTCTTCCATCATTAAAATCCATAGAACCTTTAAGTGCTTGATTTGGATCATGAAGAGTTCCCTTTCTAAAAGTTGATTTTAACTGAGAAGATTGTAAAGATGTGGTCACAACTTGTGTAGCAACAGAGGTTGTGTTTTCATTCTTCTTTACAACTTGTGTAGAAACAGAGGTTGTATTTTCTCCAACAATGCCTTTCAGCTTTTGCTTAAAGTCTGCATCTGTTGATTTTCTGGATACTTGCATCCTTTGTTCAGTACCAACTTTTTCTTTGATTTGAATGCCTTTAAGAACAGGCTTTGCAGCTTTCACATTCTTCTTAGAATTGCCAGATTTCACAGCTTTCTTATGTTCTGCTAGAAATATCTTCTCTTGAGCTTGAACATCTGCAATTGTAACTCCCTCTTCATTTTCTTCTAAGAATAACTTAGCAGCCAATTCCTCATCAGTCTGAGGATCAGAGGATAGTACCAAACTCTTAGTCTTTGAAGAACCTCGAGTATCAGTGTTTAACCCAGCAGACTGTGATTTAAGAGACTTGCTGCTAGTTTTCAGAGTTTGAGTTTCTACAGCCTTGCCCTTGCGTTTATTATTTGCTCCTCCATCTCCAGCATTATCCTTCTGAGTCAGAGTTTGAAATTGCTTGCATTTTGACTTTGCAACTCTCTCCCCCTTTTTGACATCATCAGGCATGAGTATAGATGTGATCAACTCCAAAGAGGTAGCAATAGAATCAATTTTAACAGACAAGGCAGACTGATTCTCTTCAACTTTACCCAGCCTGGCAAAGAGATTATCTTGAGCTTTAGAAAATTTTGTAGTCATGAGTTTAGACTCTCTTTCCATATTCATTTCTCTAGTTTGGATCTCAGTCCTCAAGTCAGTGATTGCCTTCTTAGTTTCATCAAATCTACCATCCAGAGTCTTGACTTGAACTACAGTTGCTTTTAAGCAAGAAAGAATCTTTGGATTGGAGATAGTGTTGGCAGTTTGCTTAACAAAATTAGCTGCTCTCCCTCTTGGAAAAATGCAATCCTCTTTGTACCAGTCAGCAGCATATTTTGCAAGTTGTGCTTTTTCAATTTCATGAGACTTACAAGGTTGATTAAAAGAGGTATGTTTATTGTCTGGTTGCACTGGTGCACTCAGAAAAGAATCAGAGTTTGCACTGCTTTCTCCTTCAAGTTCAACACTTGCATCTTTAGCATGTTCTACATCATCTTCAAGTGAAACACTGTGCTGAGCATTGTCAGCCATAGTTTCTGCAATTTCTTCTGCAGCCTTGTCAAGATTTTCTTCATGTTGCTCAGGCTCAGCAACAGAGTTTGCATTTGTGTCATCAACAGGCATAGGCTGAGAAGTAGCTTTGGTTGCTTGATCAACCTCATCACCTCCTTCAACAATCTGGCGAGCATCTGAGATTAACTCTGTATGTGATCCTACAGTTTCAGAAATGACAACTATAGGTTGATCGGCTGCACTAGTTGCTTCAGATTGAGAAAAAATAGATGAGATAGGATCAGAGAATGGCATGAATGAATCAAGAGTATCATCAATTGGAGAAAAGCCATCTCTATTATCCTCTTCTGCAGGCATTTTATCCTCTACAGGCATTTTAACCTCTGCAGGCATATCAACCTCTGCAGGTATATCTTTTTCAGCCTCAACAGTAGGTGTTTGCTGTGAAACCACCTCTGGAGCTTCAACATTTTCACCATCAGAATCAGAGATTACTAGTTTTCTCCTCTTAGCTAGAGGCACTTCATCTGAATCCTCTTTACTAGATTCTGCCACCACAGAGGGTGATTTAGGTCTTTTTGCTCTTTGAATCTTTCTTCTAGCATAAACAGCTCCAGGAGATGTCTGTTTTGCTTTGGTGTGTTTCTCTACTGTCTTCTTAGCTCTTGCATGTCTTTCAGTAGTTGCTGCTGATTGCTTTACTCTGCCTCTTTTTGCTTTAGGTTGTGGTTGTGGTTGAGATTGTGATGGTTCAGTGTTTGCAGGTTGTGGTTCAGGGATAGAGGTTTGGTTTGAGGTTGCAGGTTGTTGAGTAAGTACAGTGTGGGTAGGTGATGTAGGTGATTCAGTGTTTAAGGTTTGAGTATGATCAGTGTTTAGTGATTCAGGTTGTGGTTCTGGTTGTGGTTGGTCTTGAGGTTGGTTGAGAAAATTCTGCAAAGCAAGTGGCAGAACAAAGACAGGTAGGTTTTCTTTACCAGCATCCTTATTAGTCATATCAGAGAATATTCTCTTGTTGACTCTAAAAGGCTGAATCACATCAGCTTCAACAATCTCTAAACCAGATACACAAGCAGTGAATAGCATTTGACAAAATCGAGCAAAATAAACTGTAGTAGACTCTGACAGTTTATCACCTAGATTCATTAGAACATATCTACCAAAATCAAAATTACTACCATAAAGTAGAGAATACCCGATTTGTAGACTGTCCATTGGAATAGCATCCCAGTTAGTGACCTTCTTCTGAAATGTTCTTGTGATGCAGTCGAAGAAAAAATTCCATTCCTTCCTGAGATTAGGCCTCTTTACACTGCCAAGCTTGTCAAGAGAATCCATGTAGCCTATCTCCTGTAGCATTTGTCTCAATTGAGGTTCACCAACATAAGCATAAGAGGTGTGTGTATCAAAACCCATCGTTTCTCTGACAGTTTGTGGAGTAATCACAAACTCTTGTTCATCATGAGTGAAGATGATGTTTGGAGTCCCATTCTCTCCTCCATTCACATAGACTGAGTTTTGCCAAAAAGTGGCAATTTGAGATGCAGAGAGAGTACTAGGTTTAACCAGAGCTTGTCCAATCTCTGAGTCTCTTAAGAAATTCTGCATAAGATGAAACGCTTCTGGAACACGTTCATGATTGAGTGGGGCTGCATAATTGTTAGGGACAAAACGTAGACCAAAAACAGTGAATGATTTAGAAGCCATTAAATCAAGAAACGGGCAAGAAATCACAAAGAAAATTGTATGTAGGAAAAGTGTTTGCGAAAATGCGCAAGTGAAAACTGAGAGAACTGTGAGATGTAAAAGTGAGTGAGTGAAAGTAAAAATGAAACTTGTACACAAAAGTAATTAGAGTTGTAATTAAAAATTAAAACTCAATCGTTTGTGTATTCAAACACTCAACAGTTCCTAGAATAATGTGTGAGTGGGACACAATAATGAGTGAGTGGGACACGTGTCATACATGCAATGGATCAGTTAATCACGCGCAGTAAAAATAGCAATTATCACAGCTGTATTCTCTTTCCTATTTCCAAGACACTTTAACACAATACACTTATTAACAGTTGTCAAAAGCACTATTTACTCCAAAATTTTCAAATTATCCAAATGAAAATTTTTCTTAGAGTACTAACCACAAATCAACAGCGTTTGTCAATTCTCCAACTTTATCACCGAAACCCTTTCAAAAATTGCACAGTTGTGAAAATATGTGTGTGTGTAGCAGAGTTTACCAAATCAATTTTTAGAGCATCTAATTTTTCATAAAATCCACAAAGTAAATCAATAAACACTGGATGCACAAACTCTCATATTAAACACTGACGGTATGATGAAAGCTAAACTCTGTAGTAATCAATCTATATACAGTAACATTTAATTTATTTTATGCCTCTCTATTGCTAATATATATATATATATATATATATATATATATATATATATATATATATTATTCTATTCATTCCAGTAATTAGAGGTTGGAGCCAGTCACCAAAAATTCAAAAATTTTAGCCCTCATCATTTTGATAAGTTCCTGGGTCATCCTAGTCTTTGACTAGTCACCAAAAATCAGAGAATTTTAGCCCATATTATATACCAATAGGTTGCTGCGTCATCCTAGTCTCCAACATAATCTCAAAGGAGTATAGCAACCTATATACATTTTCTTTGGGGGTATTGCAGTAAGCATCTTAATCTACCAGAGTAAAACTAACAGAGTTTAGAGTTCATCAACATCAGTAGTTATTCATGAGAGGCAATGCACACAGTATTTATAGACTCAGAGTTTAGGACAAAATGAACTAAGAGATGCTATAAATATGAACCAGTATCATGCTGTGTTAACTTTCTGCACAATCTAAGATTAGATCACAATAACTCAAAAAGATTCATGATTAATTGCTGAGAATCATGCTTCATACATATTTCTTCATTGGTGTTTCCATTCAGACAATAATCAACTTAGAATTCACAGAGTTTATCAAACTTATTAACAGTGTATGACATACAGGCATGCTGACAGAATTTAACAGAGTTTGACAGAAAAACATGTTAACAGAGTATGCATAACAGAGTTTAATCAACAGAGTTCACTTAGCACTTAACAAAGCAAGAAAATATGAGCAACACATTACTTAAGTTAAATTTGAATCTAACCAACATTCCTAGTCAAAACCAGAGACCATTCCTAGTTCATTGACCAGTCTTGTAAATGTAGCTTCACTCAATGGTTTGGTGAAGATATCTGCAAGCTGTTCTTCTGTATACACAAAATGTTGTTCAATATTCCCTTCTTCCACATGTTCTCTGATGAAATGGTACCTTATGCTGATGTGCTTGGTCATTGAATGCTGTACTGGATTACCTATCATAGCAATAGCACTTTGATTATCACAATAAATAGGAATCTTACTGTACCTCAATCCATAATCCAGCAATTGATTCTTCATCCACAAGATCTGTGCACAACATCTACCAGCTGCAATATACTCTGCTTCAGCTGTAGATGTAGAAATTGATTTCTGTTTCTTGCTATACCAAGAGACAAGTCTGTCACCAAGAAATTGACAACTTCCACTAGTGCTCTTTCTGTCTATCTTGCAGCCTGCAAAGTCTGCATCAGAATACCCAAGTAGCTTGAAATCTGATTCTATGGGATACCACAGACCTAATGATATGGTGCCCTTGAGATACTTGAAGATTCTTTTCACAGCTGTCAGATGTGGCTCTCTAGGATCTGCCTGAAATCTTGCACAAAGACAGGTTGCATACATGATGTCAGGCCTACTAGCTGTCAAGTAAAGAAGAGATCCTATCATGCCCCTGTAGTTTGTCATATCCACTGAAACTCCTGTGTCTTTGTCCAATTTAGCTGCTGTTGCCATGGGAGTTGATGCAGATGAACAGTCAAGAATACCAAATTTCTTGAGAAGATTTCTGGTATATTTTGCTTGATTAATGAAGATACCATCATCTGTTTGTCTCACCTGTAGGCCTAGAAAATAACTAAGCTCTCCCATCAAGCTCATTTGATATCTGGACTGCATGAGCTTGGCAAACTTCTTACAGAGTTTATCATTAGTAGACCCAAAGATAATGTTAGATATAATCGATGTAATATTTCAGTGTTTAAGTGTAACAGTGATATATCAGAGTTTAACTGGAAGGAAGTCAGAGTTTAGTAAAGTCTGACTGACGGAAGCTGGACAGAGTTTAATAAAGTCTGTCTAGAAGCAGCGCGTACAGAGTCAACAGAAGATATTAGAGATCAATTGAAGATTGATATGGAATCGAGATCTTTGGAGACTGGATAGCTATCAAAGAAATCGAGTTGACTTAGGAGACGTGTGACAGTCTGTAATTGATATCATTGTATAGCTGATTGTTAGGAATATCAATTAGCGATTGTATAGAAGCTGTATATTTTATAAATATAGTTAGGTTAACCCTAGAAGGGTATCGTGCATCGAACTATCTTTATTGTAACCTAGCAGCTCTTTGTGATAGTTTACATCACGAAGAGGGTTTTTAATATCAGAAGATTTAAAGTGCATAATCATCTTACTTGTTAAACTCTCATACGAATTTGATTATTAATTGTGTATTCGGCCTAACAAGTGGTATCAGAGCCAATCTGTTACTTTATTACAGTTTAAGATCCAAACACAACAATAATCATGTCATCAATTCCTCCACCAACATCTACTAGTTCTGAAAAGGCTCCTACTACTGTGAGTCGTTATGAACCAATCAGGGTTCCTATTCTCAGGCCATCAGAGTATGCCATGTGGAAGGTCAAGATGACTATGTTTCTGGAGGCTACAGATCCCGAATATCTTGACAGGATTTATGAAGGCCCTCACAATCCTACAAAGCTATCTGCTGCAACTGCTGGTGAAGAAGCTAAAATAGTTCCAAAGGAAAAGAAGGACATGACTCCTGAAGATCTATCATCAATTGCTAAGGATGCGAAGGTTAGGCATTTACTGCATAGTGCTTTAGACAATGTTATGTCTAACAAAGTGATTAACTGCACCACTGCAAAAGAGATCTGGGATGCTCTTGAAGTCAGATGTCAAGGAACTGATGTTATTAAGAAGAATAGGAGAAACATACTCACACAAGAGTATGAACACTTTGAGGCTAAACCTGATGAGACCATGATAGAAACATTTGATAGATTCTGTAAACTGCTCAATGATCTGTCATTGGTCAACAAAGAGTATGATCTAGAAGACTCAAATCTGAAGTTTCTTCTTTCTCTACTTGAAAAGTGGGATGTGAAAACAACCACTATTAGAGACAACTATGAACTTGCTGAAACAGAGATTGATGAAATCTATGGGCTGCTCAAAACTCATCAATTGGAAATGGAGCAGAGAAACAGGAGATCAAGCAGGAAGGCAAAGTCTGTTGCTCTTAAGGTTGAAGAGAAGCCTTAGAAGAAAGAGGCATCAAGAAGGAAAATGAAAGGAAAAGCTTTGGTCATACATTCAGAAATTGAATCATCAAACTCTGATTGTGATTCAAACACTTCTGAATCATCTGACTCTGAGGATGATGAAGAAGAAATGAGAAAAATGGCTGTGTTGATGGTGAAGACCTTCAAGAAAATGGGTTTCAAGAATTTCAAGAAAGGGAAAAGGTTTTCTAGAGATTCAAATGAAGACAGAAAAAGTTTCAGGAGGTCTGAAAGAAAAGAGACAAAGTCTGGGAAGAAGGATAAGTCTGAAATTCAATGCTACAAGTGCAAGGAGATGGGTCACTATGCTCCTGAGTGCAAGAAGGGTAAAACTGGAAAGGTACTCATCACAAAAGGCAGAGATTGGGCAGACACTTCAGATTCAGATGAGGAAGTCAACTATGCTCTCATGGCTACTACTGAATCGGAAACTTCTGAAAATCAGGTACCTCTAACTACCTATGCTTATAATATTGATGACATTTCTCAATTAAGAATTTATCTTAAGTCATTGCATATAAGTTATAGGGATCAGACTTTAGAGAATGAGAGGGTAAAATCTGAAAATTCTGAACTTAAGGTTAGAAATAAACTTGTTGAAGAAAAACTCGAAAACATGCAACAAGTTCAGAAAGAGAGAGATGATGCTGTTTCTATAGAACAGGATTTGTTTCAGAAATATAAACAACTAGAATCTGAGTTGGAGGAAGCAAATAAGAAAATTAGGACTTGGACTAATTCTGGAAAGGACACTCAACAGATTTTTCAAACAGACACTGTTGGTCTAGGTTATAATGAGGGAGATGAACTAAGATTTCAAAATCAAGTTAAAATCAGACCTCATTTTGTACATGGAGCCAGTAAATTTTTGTCTGATAATCAAAAAGAAGCTATTAAAAGTGAACCAGTAAAAACTAGTGTTAAATAGGTTAATATTGGTTCAATGACAGATAAACAACTCAAACATAAACTGAAGGAGTTAAAATCTGTTAAGAAACAGAGAGTGTCAAATAAGAACAGAAATGGAAAAGTAGGCATCACTTCAGGAAATAAACCAATGCTTGCTAGTTATGCTCCAAGAAAGACATGTCATAACTGTGGTAGTACTAATCATCTTGCAAATTTCTGCAAGAAAAACAAAAATATAAATTCTTTACCTTCCAAGTCTGAGGTAAAGAAGGATTTTGCTAGAACTAAGCCACAGACTTTATGCACACACTGTGGAAGCACTTGGCATTCCATTTATACTTGCAGATAGTATCATGCTATCTATCATAATTACTATGAACTTAAACCCAATCTGAAATGGGTTAAAGTTAATACTGCAAGTGTAAACTCTGATACTGTTAGCTCAAACTCTGATAATGTTTATTCCGCTGCTAAAACTAACAAAGTTAATAATGTCAAAGGATCCAAGCAAGTCTGGATCCTTAAATCTAATCCTCAGTAATTGCTTGTGATTACAGGGCAACAGGGAGGCAATCCTAGTTGTGGACAGTGGATGTTCAGGACACATGACTGGAAATAAAGCCCTGCTATCAGACTATGAGGAGAAGGCTGGCCCAAAAATTTCCTATGGTGATGGCAATGTAGGAAGAACATTGGGATATGGCAATATTAATCTTGGAAATGTCATCATCAACAATGTAGCTCATGTCCCAGGACTCAAGCATGACTTGCTATCTGTGAGTCAAATCTGTGACAAGGGATATCATGTAGATTTTCAACCTGAATATTGTGAAGTTATCAACAAATCTACAGGAAAAGTTGTTCTAGTTGGTCATAGGCAAAACAACATTTATGAAATCAAGCTTTTAATAGACTCTGTTGGAAAAGCTGTTTGCCTGTCTACAAGAATGTCTAGTGAAGAGAGTTGGAAGTGGCACAAGAAACTCTCACATTTGAACTTGAACAACATCAATGAATTGATCAGAAAGGATCTTGTAAGAGGACTCCCAAAGGCTCTGTTAAATGTTGATGGCCTATGTGATTCATGTCAAAAGGCCAAGCAAAGGAAGTCATCTTTCAAGAGCAAGACAGAATTTTCAATCACTGATCCTTATCATCTTCTGCATGTTGATCTCTTTGGTCCAGTAAATGTTATGTCTATAGCAAGGAAGAAATATGCTTTAGTCACTGTTGATGAATACACTAGATTCACTTGGGTGTATTTTCTAGCAAAGAAGGATGAAACTACATTAACTCTGATGGAGCATGTGAAGCTTCTGGACAAAGGATCAAGTAACAAAGTCAAAATCATCAGAAGTGATAATGGAACTGAGTTCAGAAATGCAACAATGGAAGAATTCTGCAAGGACAATGGAGTGAAGCAAGAATTTTCAGCACCTGGTACACCACAACAAAATGGTGTAGTTGAAAGGAAAAATAGAACCTTGATTGAAGCTGCCAGAACTATGCTTGATGAAGCAAAATTGCCAACTTATTTCTGGGCAGAAGCTGTTCAAACTGCTTGTTTTACTCAAAATGCTACACTGATAAATAAGCATGGAAAGACACCATATGAGATGGTGAAGAAAAAGAAGCCTAACCTGAAATACTTTCATATTTTCGGGTGCAAATGCTTTGTTTTGAAGACTCATCCTGAACAGTTGACCAAGTTTGAGCTAAAGGCAGATGATGGAATTTTTGTTGGCTATCCACTGTCAACAAAGGCATTCAGAGTTTACAATCTGAGAACTAAAGTGATCATGGAATCTATACATATGTCTTTTGATGACAAGAAGATAACTGGACTTGAAGACATAGATGAATATGATCAACTGAACTTTGAAAATGAAGATTTAAACTCTGTTGAAGTAAACTCTGATCAAACTATTCTTACAGACTCTGTTGAAACAAACTCTGAACCTCTACTGGTAAACACTGGAGAAACTTCTCAGTCACAACAAAGGGAAGAACCAGTTGAGGGGGAGCATGATCAATATGAAGACTCAAACATTGATACTGAGTCAAATGAAAAATTTGGATCAAACTCTGATGATTCAAACTCTGAAAATTCAAATTCTGACTCTGGGCAGTCAAGTTTAGGGGGAGTCTCAGAAAATGAAGAAAGCCCATAACAAAATCAGGAGAGCATGGATCAAGGGGGAGGATCACATGCTGACAGAAGTCATTTGCCTTCTGCTAGGAAATGGACCAAATCACATACACCTGATTTGATAATTGGTGATCCACATGCAAAAGTGAAAACAAGAAGTGCCACTGCAAGTGAATGTTTGTTTCATGCATTCTTGTCTAAGAATGAACCAAAGAAAGTGGAAGAAGCTCTTCAAGATGCTGACTGGATAACAGCAATGCAGGAAGAGTTGAATGAATTTGAAAGAAATGAAGTTTGGACCCTTGTACCAAGGCCAAAGAACAGATCTATTGTTGGTAGTAAATGGGTTTTCAGAAACAAGACTGACAGTGAAGGTGTTATCACAAGGAACAAGGCTAGACTGGTAGCAAAAGGCTATTCACAGCAGGAAGGAATAGACTATGATGAAACATTTGCTCCAGTTGCAAGATTGGAGGCAATCAGAATTTTTCTAGCATATGCCTCTCACAAGAAATTCAAAGTGTTCCAGATGGATGTGAAAAGTGCTTTTCTGAATGGGAAGCTTGAAGAAGAAGTGTTTGTTGAACAACCACCAGGATTTGTGGACCCAAAATATCCAGACCATGTCTATAGGCTGGATAAAGCACTCTATGGACTTAAGCAAGCACCAAGGGCATGGTATGAAACTCGGGCTCAATTTCTCTTAGAAAGTGGATTCAACAGAGGTACTATTGACAAAACTCTGTTTTATTTCAAATCTGGGAGTGACTTGCTTTTAGTTCAGATATATGTTGATGACATTATCTTTGGGTCTACTAATGATAAACTCTGTAAGAAGTTTTCCAAGCTCATGCCGTCCAGATATCAAATGAGCATGATGGGAGAGCTTAGTTATTTTCTAGGCCTACAGGTGAGACAAACAGATGATGGTATCTTCATTAATCAAGCAAAATATACCAGAAATCTTCTCAAGAAATTTGGTATGCTTGACTGTTCATCTGCATCAACTCCCATGGCAACAGCAACTAAATTGGACAAAGACACAGGAGTTTCAGTGGATATGACAAACTACAGGGGCATGATAGGATCTCTTCTTTACTTGACAGCTAGTAGGCCTGACACTATGTATGCAACCTGTCTTTGTGCAAGGTTTCAGGCAGATCCTAGAGAGCCGCATCTGACAGCTGTGAAAAGAATCTTCAAGTATCTCAAGGGCACCATACCATTAGGTCTGTGGTACCCCAGAGAATCAGATTTCAAGCTACTTGGGTATTCTGATGCAGACTTTGCAGGCTGCAAGTTAGACAGAATGAGTACTAGTGGAAGTTGTCAATTTCTTGGTGACAGACTTGTCTCTTGGTACAGCAAGAAACAGAAATCAATTTCTACATCTACAGCTGAAGCAGAGTATATTGCAGCTGGTAGCTGTTGTGCACAGATCTTGTGGATGAAGAATCAGTTGCTGGATTATGGATTGAGGTACAGTAAGATTCCTATTTATTGTGATAATCAAAGTGCTATTGCTATGACAGGTAACCCAGTACAGCATTCAATGACGAAGCACATCAGCATAAGGTATCATTTCATCAAAGAACATGTGGAAGAAGGGAATATTGAACTACATTTTGTGTCTACAGAACAACAGCTTGCAGATATTTTCACCAAACCATTGAGTGAAGCTACATTTACAAGACTGGTCAATGAACTAGGAATGGTATCTGGTTTTGACTAAGGAATGTTGGTTAGACTCAAATTTTACTTATGTAATGTATTGCTCATATTTCCTTGATTTTTTAAGTGCTAAGTGAACTCTGTTGATTAAAATCTGTTATGCATACTCTGTTAACATGTTTTTCTATCAATCTCTGTTAAACTCTGTCAGCATGCCTGTATGTCATACACTGTTAATAAGTTTGATAAAATCTGTGAACTCTAAGTTGATTTTTGTCTGAATGGAAACACCAATGAAGAAATATGTATGAAGCATGATTCTCAGTAATTAATCATGAATCTTTCTGAGTTATTGTGATCTAATCTTAGATTGTACAGAAAGTTAACACAGCATGATACTGGTTCATATTTATAGCATCTCTTAGTTTATTTTGTCCTAAACTCCGAGTCTATAAATACTGTGTGCATTGCCTTTCATGAATAACTACTGATGTTGATGAACTCTAAACTCTGTTAGTTATACTCTGGTAGATTAAAATGATTACTACAAAACCCCAAAGAAAATATATATAGGTTGCTATACTCCTTTGAGATTATGTTGGAGACTAGGATGACCCAGGAACTTATTGGTATATAATATGTGCTAAAATTCTCTGATTTTTGGTGACTAGTCACATACTAGGATGACCCAGGAACTTATCAAAATGATAAGGGCTAAAATTTTTGAATTTTTGGTGACTAACTCCAACCTCTAATTACTGGAATGAATAGAATAAAAAAAAAATTAGAAATAGAGGGGGTATAAAATAAATTAAATGTTACTGTATATAGATTGACTACTACAGAGTTTAGCTTTCAACATACATTCAGTGTTTACTATAAGAGTTTGTGCATCCAGTGTTTATTGATTTACTTTATGGATTTTATGAAAAATTAGATGCTCTAAAAATTGATTTGGTAAACTCTGCTTCACACACACATATTTTCACAACTTTGCAATTTTTGAAAGGGTTTCGGTGATAAAGCTGGAGAATTGATAAACGCTGTTGATTTGTGGTTAGTACTCTAAGGTAAATTTTCATTTGGACAATTTGAAAATTTTGGAGTAAATAGTGCTTTTGACAACTGTTGATAAGTGTATTGTGTTAAAGTGTCTTGGAAATAGGAAAGAGAATACAGCGGTGATAATTGTTATTTTTACTACGCATGATTAATTAATCCACTACATGTATGACACGTGTCCCACTCACTCATTATTGTGTCCCACTCACACATTAATCTAGGAATTGTTGAGTGTTTAAATACATAAACGATTGAGTTTTAATTTTTAATTACAACTCTAATTACTTTTGTGTACAAACGATTGAGTTTTACTTTCACCCACTCACTTTTACATCTCACAGTTCTCTCAGTTTTCACTTGCGCATTTTCACAAACACTTTTCCTACATACACTTTTATTTGTGATTTCTTGCCCATTTCTTGATTCAATGGCTTCTAAACCATTCACTGTTCTTGGTCTACGTTTTGTCCCTAACAATTATGCAGCCCCACTCAATCATGAACGTGTTCCAGAAGCATTTCATCTTATGCAGAATTTCTTGAGAGACTCAGAGATTGGACAAGCTCTGGCTGAACCTAGTACTCTCTCTGCATCTCAAATTGCCACTTTTTGGCAAAACTCGGTCTATGTGGATGGAGGAGAGAATGGGACTACAAACATCATCTTCACTCATGAAGAACAAGAGTTTGTGATTACTCCACAAACTGTCAGAGAAACGATGGGGTTTGATACACACACCTCTTATGCTTATGTTGCTGAACCTCAATTGAGACAAATGCTACAGGAGATAGGCTACATGGATTCTCTTGACAAGCTTGGCAGTGTAAAGAGGCCTAATCTCAGGAAGGAATGGAATTTTTTCTTCGACTGCATTACAAGAACATTCCAGAAGAAGGTCACTAACTGGGATGCTATTCCAATGGACAGTCTACAGATCGGGTATTCTCTACTTTATGGCAGTAATTTTGATTTTGGTAGATATGTTCTAATGAATCTAGGTGATAAACTGTCAGAGTCTACTACAGTTTATTTTGCTCGATTTTGTCAAATGTTATTCACTGCTTTTGTATCTGGTTTAGAGATTGCTGAAGCTGATGTGATTCAGCCTTTTAGAGTCAACAAGAGAATATTCTCTGATATGACCAATAAGGATGCTGGTAAAGAGAACCTACCTGCCTTTGTTCTGCCACTTGCTTTGCAGAATTTTCTCAACCAACCTCAAGACCAACCACAACCAGAACCACAACCGGAACCACTAAACACTGATCATACTAAAACCTTAAACACTAAACCACCTACATCACCTACCCACACTGTACCTACTCAAAACACTCCATCACCAATCACAAACACTGCTCCAACTCAAAACTCTCAATCTTCAATCACAAAACAATCTTCACACACTCAACAACTAAACACTGAACCATCACAATCTCAATCACAACCACAGCCTAAAGCAAAAAGAGGCAGAGTAAAGCAATCAGCAGCAACTGCTGAGAGACATGCAAGAACTAAGAAGTCAGTAGAGACACACATCAAAGCAAAACAGACATCTCCTGGAGCTGTTTATGCTAGAAGAAAAATTCAAATATCAAAAAGACCTAAGTCACCCTCTGTGGTAGCAGAATCTAGTAAAGAGGATTCAGATGAAGTGCCTCTAGCTAAGAGAAGAAAATTAGTAATCTCTGATTCTGATGATGAACATGTTGAAGCTCCAGAGGTGGTTTCACAGCAAACACCTACTGTTGAGGCTGAAAAAGATAAAATGCCTGCAGAGGTTGAAATGCCTGCAGAGGACAAAATGCCTGCAGAGGTTGAAATGCCTGCAGAGGACAAAATGCCTGTAGAAGAGGATACTAGAGATGGTTTTTCTCCAATGGATGATATTCTTGATTCATTCATGCCATTCTCTGATCCTATCTCATCTATTTTTGCTCAATCTGAAGCAACTGGTGCAGCTGATCAACCTACAGTTGTCCTTTCTGAAACTGTAGCATCACATACAGAGTTACTCTCAGATGCTCACCAGACTGTTGAAGGAGGAGATGAGATTGATCAAGCCACCAAGGCTACTTCTCAGTCTATGCCTGTTGATGACAAAAATGTAAACTCTGTTGCTGAGCCTGAGCAACATGGAGAAAATCTTGACAAGGCTGCAGAAGAAATTGCAGAAACTGTGGCTGACAATGCTCAGCACAGTGTTTTACTTGGATATGAACATGCTAAAGCTGCAAGTGTTGAACTTGAAGGTGAAAGCAATGCAAACTCTGATTCTTTTCTGAGTGCACCAGTGCAAACAGACAATAAACATACCTCTTTCGATCAACCTTGTAAGTCTCATGAAATTGAGAAAGCACAACTTGCAAAATTTGCTGCTGACTGGTACAAAGAGGATTGCATTTTTCCAAGAGGGAGAGCAGCTAATTTTGTTAAGCAAACTGCTGATACTATCTCCAATCCAGAGATTCTTTCTTGCTTAAAAGCAACTGTAGTTCAAGTCAAAACTCTGGGTAGTAGATTTGATGAAACTACAAAGGCAATCACTGACTTGAGGACTGAGATCGTAACTCGAGAAATGAAAATGGAAAGAGAGTCTAAACTCCTGAATACAAAATTTTCTAAAGCTCAAGACAATCTCTTTGCTAGGCTGGGTAAAGTTGAAGAAAATCAGTCTGCCTTGTTTGTTAAAATGGATTCCATTGCAAACTCTTTGGAGTTGCTAACCTCCATCCTGATTCCTGATGATGTCAAAAAGGGGGAGAAAGTTGCAAAAACTGCTTGCAAATAACTTCAATCCTTTGAGAGGAAGGATGATGCTGCAGATGGAGGTGGATCTGATAGAACTAAAAGAACAATTACAAGGTCTAAAGTAAACTCTGCTAGAGAAAACTCTGCTAAAGCAAACACTGCTGAAGGTCCACAGAATATATAGAGTTAGCTACAAACATGTTTCTTGAAGAACATGGAAATGATGTCACTTTAGAAGATGTAAAGGCTGAAGAGCTAAGGCTTAAAGCTGAACATGAGAAAAAGCTTAAATTTTGGAAATTCAAGAAGAAAGATGAAAAGGCATCAAGACCTGTTCTTAAAGGCATTAAGATCAATGAAAAAGTCAATGCTGATCAGAGATTGTCTCATTCAAGAAAGCCAACAGCAGATGAGGCTAGATTGAAGCTTAAAGAAAAAGTTGTTGAAGTTGATAAGAGTTCAAAGAAGTTAAAGCAAGTTACAACCTCTGTTTCTACACATGTTGTACAAACTACTCTTCCAATTCATGGTTTTGTGAGACCTACTATTCCTGAGAATACTGAGCAAGTTCAAGGAGGTGATATTTTTCAAAGCAGAGCAATGATTGCTAAGCAACCTCATGATTTGGCTGGTTTAGGATCAAACAGAGAAAGGACTTTGAATATTACTCCTAGAGATCATTCATCACTGGCTGCTCCAGGCAAGGGTGTCTTTCAAGTTAATTTGGACAAGCTGGAATCATTACAGTTGATTCATCAAAGAAGTCTAAATAAAGACTTTCTGCTGTATTTCATGGAGGATGGGACTGTTTACAAAGTTGGAGAGCATGATATTCATTTGAAAATGTATGAAGAACTGCAGTATGTCTTACATATTTTCAAGGTGAATAACAGTCGTACTTACCGAGCTGCAGAAGTGCTTAGATACCAGATGGAAAGATCAAAGATGATTTGTGGAATTAAAGACAAGTCCGAATATGTACCAAAGTACTTAGATTACAAAGGAAGAATGGTTGAAATGAAGAGAAACAGTGCTAAGCTGAGAACTGATTTGGGTATCACTGTGCTTGAATTCAATTCAGAATCAGAAAAGTCATACTTTATCAGACTTGGAAATGAAATGAAGAAAAACAGCATCTATGATTTAAGATCAGCTATTTATCAGACAGATGGTACAGATTTTAAGCTTTGAGAGATCAAGCTACAGATGGAAAGAGCACTTGAAGTTGCATAAGAAAGATTGCCAACAGAGTACTTGAGAACAGCATGGGATGTTGAAAGGATTAAGTAATTTATGCTCTGTAAGTTTTTCATATTTTCTGTAATTTTGTTAAGTATCAGTTTAAACTCTGTTTAGTTGTTAAACACTGTATATGATTATTTGTTTTTGACATCATCAATTATTTATTAACTTGTGCATTTTTGCTAATGAACAAGTTGGGGGAGATTGTTAGATATAATTGATGTAATATTTCAGTGTTTAAGTGTAACAGTGATATATCAGAGTTTAACTGGAAGGAAGTCAGAGTTTAGTAAAGTCTGACTGACGGAAGCTGGACAGAGTTTAGTAAAGTCTGTCTAGAAGCAGCGCGTACAGAGTCAACAGAAGATATTAGAGATCAATTGAAGATTGATATGGAAGCGAGATCTTTGAAGACTGGATAGATATCAAAGAGATCGAGTTGACTTAGGAGACGTGTGACAATCTGTAATTGATATCATTGTATAGCTGATTATTAGGAATATCAATTAGCGATTGTATAGAAGCTGTATATTTTATAAATACAGTTAGGTTAACCCTAGAAGGGTATCGTGCATCGAACTATCTTTATTGTAACCTATCAGCTCTTTGTGATAGTTTACATCACGAAGAGGGTTTTTAATATCAGAAGATTTAAAGTGCATAATCATCTTACTTGTTAAACTCTCATACGAATTTGATTATTAATTGTGTATTCGGCCTAACAAATAATGTCATCAACATATATCTGAACTAAAAGCAAGTCACTCCCAGATTTGAAATAAAACAGAGTTTTGTCAATAGTACCTCTGTTGAATCCACTTTCTAAGAGAAATTGAGCCAGAGTTTCATACCATGCCCTTGGTGCTTTCTTAAGTCCATAGAGTGCTTTATCCAGCCTGTAGACATGGTCTGGATATTTTGGGTCCACAAATCCTGGTGGTTGTTCAACAAACACTTCTTCTTCAAGCTTCCCATTCTGAAAAGCACTTTTCACATCCATCTGGAACACTTTGAATTTCTTGTGAGAGGCATATGCTAGAAAAATTCTGATTGCCTCTAATCTTGGAACTGGAGCAAATGTGTCATCATAGTCTATTCCTTCCTGCTGTGAATAGCCTTTTGCTACCAGTCTAGCATTGTTCCTTGTGATAACACCTTCACTGTCAGTCTTGTTTCAGAAAACCCATTTAGTACCAACAATAGATCTGTTCTTTGGCCTTGGTACAAGGGTCCAAACTTCATTTCTTTTAAATTCATTCAACTCTTCCTGCATTGCTGTTATCCAGTCAGCATCTTGAAGAGCTTCTTCCACTTTCTTTGGTTCATTCTTAGACAAGAATGCATGAAACAAACATTCACTTGCAGTAGCACTTCTTGTTCTCACTTTTGCATCTGGATCACCAATTATCAAATTAGGTGTATGTGATTTGGTCCATTTCCTAGCAGAAGGCAAATGACTTCTGTCAGCATGTGATCCTCCCCCTTGATCCATGCTCTCCTGATTTTGTTGTGGGCTTTCTTCATTTTCTGAGACTCCCCCTGAACTTGACTGCCCAGAGTCAGAATTTGAATTTTCAGAGTTTGAATCATCAGAGTTTGATCCAAATTTTTCAGTTGACTCAGTATCAATGTTTGAGTCTTCATCTTGATCATGCTCCCCCTCAACTGGTTCTTCCCTTTGTTGTGGCTGAGAGGTTTCTCCAGTGTTTACCAGTAGAGGTTCAGAGTCTGTTTCAACAGAGTCTGTCAGAATAGTTTGATCAGAGTTTACTTCAACAGAGTTTAAATCTTCATTTTCAAAGTTCAGTTGATCATATTCATCTATGTCTTCAAGTCCAGTTATTTTCTTGTCATCAAAAGACACATGTATAGATTCCATGATCACTTTAGTTCTCAGATTATAAACTCTGTATGCCTTTGTTGACAGTGGATAGCCAACAAAAATCCCTTCATCTGCTTTTAACTCGAATTTAGTCAGCTGTTTAGGATGAGTCTTCAAAACAAAGCATTTGCACCCGAAATATGAAAGTATTTCAGGTTAGGCTTCTTTTTCTTCACCATCTCATATGGTGTCTTTCCATGCTTATTGATCAGTGTAGCATTTTGAGTAAAACAAGCAGTTTGAACAGCTTCTGCCCAGAAATAAGTTGGCAATTTTGCTTCATCAAGCATAGTTCTGGCAGCATCTATCAAGGTTCTATTTTTCCTTTCAACTACACCATTTTGTTGTGGTGTACCAGGTGCTGAAAATTCTTGCTTCACTCCATTGTTCTTGCAGAATTCTTCCATTGTTGCATTCCTGAACTCAGTTCCATTATCACTTCTGATGATTCTGACTTTGTTACTTGATCCTTTGTCCAGGAGCTTCACATGCTCCATCAGAGTTAATGTAGTTTCATCCTTCTTTGCTAGAAAATACACCCAAGTGAATCTAGTGTATTCATCAACAATGACTAAAGCATATTTCTTCCTTGCTATAGACATAACATTTACTGGACCAAAGAGATCAACATGCAGAAGATGATAAGGATCAGTGATTGAAAATTCTGTCTTGCTCTTGAAAGATGACTTCCTTTGCTTGGCCTTTTGACATGAATCACATAGGCCTTCAACATTTAACAGAGCCTTTGGGAGTCCTCTTACAAGATCCTTTCTGATCAATTCATTGATGTTGTTCAAGTTCAAATGTGAGAGTTTCTTGTGCCACTTCCAACTCTCTTCACTAGACATTCTTGTAGACAGGCAAAAAACTTTTCCAACAGAGTCTATTAAGAGCTTGATTTCATAAATGTTGTTTTGCCTATGACCAACTAGAACAACCTTTCCTGTAGATTTGTTGATAACTTCACAATATTCAGGTTGAAAATCTACATGATATCCCTTGTCACAGATTTGACTCACAGATAGCAAGTCATGCTTGAGTCCTGGGACATGAGCTACATTGTTGATGATGACATTTCCAAGATTAATATTGCCATATCCCAATGTTCTTCCTACATTGCCATCACCATAGGAAACTTTTGGGCCAGCCTTCTCCTCATAGTCTGATAGCAGGGCTTTATTTCCAGTCATGTGTCCTGAACATCCACTGTCCACAACTAGGGTTGCCTCCCTGTTGCCCTGCAATCACAAGCAATTACTGAGAGTTAGATTTAAGGATCCAGACTTGCTTGGATCCTTTGACATTTTTTACTTTGTTAGCTTTAGCAGCGGAATTAACATTATCAGAGTTTGAGCTAACAGTATCAGAGTTTACACTTGCAGTATTAACTTTAACCCATTTCAGATTGGGTTTCAGTTCATAGTAATTATGATAGATAGAATGATACTCTCTGCAAGTATAAATGGAATGCTAAGTGCTTCCACAGTGTGTGCATAAAGTCTGTGGCTTAGTTCTAGAAAAATCCTTCTTTACCTCAGACTTGGAAGGTAAAGAATTTATATTTTTGTTTTTCTTGCAGAAATTTGCAAGATGCTTAGTACTACCACAGTTATGACATGTCTTTCTTGGAGCATAACTAGCAAGCATTGGTTTATTTCCTGAAGTGATGCCTACTTTTCCATTTCTGTTCTTATTTGACACTCCCTGTTTCTTAACAGATTTTAACTCCTTCAGTTTATGTTTGAGTTGTTTATCTGTCATCAAACCAATATTAACCTGTTTAGCACAAGTTTTTACTGATTTGACCTTAACAGTTTCTTTTTCATTATCAGACAAAAATTTACTGGCTCCATGTACAAAATGAATCTAAGTTCATCTCCCTCATTATAACCTAGACCAACAGTGTCTGTTTGAAAAATCTGTTGAGTGTCCTTTCCAGAATTAGTCCAAGTCCTAATTTTCTTATTTGCTTCAAGGTGAATAACAGTCGTACTTACCGAGCTGCAGAAGTGCTTAGATACCAGATGGAAAGATCAAAGATGATTTGTGGAATTAAAGGCAAGTCTGAATATGTACCAAAGTACTTAGATTACAAAGGAAGAATTAATTCATGAGTCAGATAAGAGAATTAATTCCTTGGAAAAGACTCTCAATGCGCTTCTAAAATCAACGACTAATATGGCTCAATCTCAACAAACCTTCATGCAAACCATGACTCAAGATAGGCAAATCTGAATGCTAGTACTCAAGCCATAGTATCTACTTCTAAATCTTTAGAGCTTCTGCACTTGGATCTCTTTGGTCCAGAATCTTATAAGAGTATTGGAGGTAAACAATATGGTTTTGTAATCGTAGATGATTATTCTAGATTTACTTGGGTATTGTTTTTTCATACTAAAGATTGTTTTTTTATTGAGTTTGAGAAGCAAATCAAATTACTTGAGAACAAGTTGAATACAAGACTTATAGGTATAAGAAGTGATATAGGAGGTGAATTTATCAATAAGGACTTTATTGCATATTATGAAGAAAGAGGAATCTCCCACGAATTTTCTGTTCCAAGGACACCATAACAAAATGGACTGGTAGAAAGGAAGAACAGGTTACTTCAAGAAACAGCAAGGACTCTATTGCAAGAAAGCGAGCTACCTAGAAGTTTTTGGGCCGAAGCTGTTAATACAGCATGTTATGTGCTGAATCGAATTATAATCAGGCCTATTTTAGACAAAACTCCATATCAATTGTTGAGGAACAAGAAGCCAAATATCAGTTACTTCAAGATTTTTGGCTCTAAGTGTTTTGTGCTCAAGACAATTGGTAATGATGGTAAATTCGATGCTAAATCCTATGAAGCTATATTTCTTGGTTATTCTTTTACAAGTAGGGCTAATAGAGTTTATAATGTTAATAAACATATTGTTGAAGAATCTATTGATGTTACCTTTCAAGAACCTAACATTGATCTACCAAGAGATGAGGAAGAATTTGCAGGTGAAAGTGAAAGCATGCAACCTCAAGATACTGGCAATCAGCAAGCTGGAAGTTCAAATCAGCAAGCTGAAGTTGAACCTAAAACTGAAAGTCAGCAAGCCAAGAAGGATGCAGATTTTGACAATCAGCAAGCTGGAAGTTCAAGTCAGCAAGGTGAAGTGGAAGATGCAATTTCTAAAATGGAAAGAATGACTTTGGAAGGTCCTAGAGGTTCAAGGGCTTCTGAGAAATTACCTCTCTATGATGGAAAAGATCAGTTACCACCAGCAAAGATAAGAAAGACAACTCATGAAGAAATAGCTCAACATTCTTTACCAAGGTCAACAAGAACGGTCAAGAATCATCCCCCAGAGTTGGTCATTGGTGATATTACTGCTGGAATCACTACAAGGAAAGGGAAAGCAAATTATTATGCTCATGCTGCCTTACTAGCTCAAGAAGAACCCAAAAATATCAATGAAGCACTAGAAAATGAAAATTGGATCATGGCTATGTAAGAAGAATTAAATCAATTTGAAAGATGTGATGTTTGGGAACTTGTCAAGCCACCAGAGGATGCTTAAATTATAGGAACAAAATGGGTGTTCAAGAACAAAGTTGATGAATTTGGCACCATTACTCGAAATAAAACAAGGCTTGTAGCTCAAGGCTATAACCAACAAGAAGGCATTGACTTTGATCAAACCTATGCTCCTGTTGCTCGTTTGGAATCAATAATAATGCTTCTAGCCTATGCATGTTTCAAGAAAATCAAGCTATATCAAATGGACGTGAAGAGTGCGTTCCTAAATGGCATGCTGGAATAGGAAGTTTATGTCAAACAGCCTCCTGGATTCGAACATGAACAATATCCAAACTATGCATTCAAGCTAAAGAATGCTCTTTATGGTCTAAAGCAGGCCCCTAGAGCTTGGTATAAAAGGCTTAATAAGTATCTAATCGAAAATGGATTCATTCGAGGTAAAATCGATACCACGTTATTTAATAAACAAAATGGTAAAGATATTCTTATTGTGCAAATATATGTGGATGATATTAATTTTGGTTCTACTAATGAATCTATGTGTAAGTGGTTCTCTAAGTGTATGCATAGTGAGTTCAAAATGAGCATTATGGGTGAGCTCAATTATTTCTTGGGTCTTCAAATCAATCAATCTAAAGATGGAATTTTTGTGCACCAATCTAAGTATACAAAAAGTCTACTCACAAGATTTGGTTATGAAGATGTTAAACCAAAATCAACTCCTATGATTCAAAACAGCAAGCTGACTGCAGACGAAAATGGTAAGGCTGTTGATATCAAAAGGTATCGAGGTATGATTGGAAGCTTACTATATTTAACTGCTTCTAGACCTGACATCATTTATAGTGTATGTGTTTGTGCAAGGTTTCAATCAAATCCTAAAGAGTCACACTTAAATGCTATTAAAAGAATTTTTCGATATTTAAGTGGTACTACTACCCTTGGTTTGTTCTATCCTATCACAAATATTTTGATCTTGTTGGGTATAGTGTTGCAGATTATGCAGATTGTCAAGTTGATAGAAAAAGTACTAGTGGTGTTTGTACATTCCTTGGACAAAGCTTAGTTTCATGGCAATGCAAGAAACAAACGTCTGTTGTTTTATCCACGGCTGAAGGGGAGTATCTAGCAGCTGGGAGCTGTTCTTCTCAACTTTTGTGGATGATT
This sequence comes from Saposhnikovia divaricata, assembly GCA_036435485.1. Taxonomy (NCBI): domain Eukaryota; kingdom Viridiplantae; phylum Streptophyta; class Magnoliopsida; order Apiales; family Apiaceae; genus Saposhnikovia; species Saposhnikovia divaricata. The sequence continues at coordinate 136,890,349 of CM071600.1, forward strand.
CAAACACTAAGGGACTTTGATATCAAGTGTGAAAGGGTTCCAATAAACTTTGACAACACTAGCACCATTAACATTTCTAAGAATCCGGTGAATCACTCAAGAACGAAGCATATTGATGTTCGCCACCATTTCTTGAGAGATAATGTTGCTAAAGGCAAGATAGAGTTGGTCTTTGTTCCAACAGGATTTTCAACTAGCTGATATTTTCATAAAGCCCCTTACTGAAGAAAGATTTTCAGTCATTCGAATACAACTTGGTATGTACTCTATATAAATCAGCGTGCTGAATGGAAGGTGCTGGACAGGTTAGCTTACCATTTGTTCTATTCGAATATTACAATTGGAATACTGTTTGTCATCACTTCTGGCTTACCATTTGTAAGAACCCTGATTTTTGGTAGGAATTAAAACTTTTATTATGGAATGGATATGGATTCCAATATTTATATGTCATGAAGAATGCAATGGGTTGACAACTTAGGTAAGAATAATCTATCGTCAAGAAAGTAGGATATGGCATACAAACAGAGGAAGTATTCTCATGTCATTCAAATCGATATCTAGTATAAGTCCAGTGGTTCCGTAAAAGGGTTAAAGAACGCTCGGGAAAGCGCAAGGACATTTTTCTAATTATAAGGAATAAAGGGAGAATAAGTGATGAATAGTGTTTTTGGTGGAAATAGGAATATTATTAGACAACACTATATAGAAGTACCCGGAACGGATTTCTGAGTTCGTATTAATGATCCAAGGGAAAAAAGAGTGTATGTAAAAGTTATCAGATTCTGAAAAATAGCACTTTTATTTTCCCCGAGATTTCCCTGGACACTGAAAGACTTAAGGGATTATTGAAAAGATTTAAGGAATATGGATTCAAGAATTATTAAAGAGAATTGAAAATGATAGTATAAGTATTAAGACGGTTTCCGGTAAAACCCTAATTAGAAATCTTCGAGATATTCCTCCGAACGATCAATGAATTGGGCAATAACCGGAAAAATAAACAAGTAGGGGGATCAAGATACATGCATGTGCTAGTGGATAACATCAAGTAACTAAGTAGTTACATGAGTAACTAATATACTTAGAGATCAACCAAGTACATAGCATCACTTTCTCATCCTAGCACTAAAACAACAACACTTGTCCATCAAAAAACATCATCCATGACCTCATACCTTTATTAAAGTAGCTTTTGGCCAAGATATTATCTAAATAACATCACAATAATTCATTCAACCAAGCAACCAAGCAAGAAACTCTCTCTTTTTCTCTTGAAGCTCTCGGCCTCTTCAAAATTCAAGGACAAAAATTCCACCTTCAACCATTGTTTGATCTTGAGATTTTTATGGTAAGTTCTATAATTGATATCATAGCTATCCTCCAAATTTGAGCCTTATATTCTACTTCTTTCATTTTCAAATAAATCATCAAAGTTGATGATGAATAGTACTTCCAAGAACTAATCTTGTTTTCTTGGTTTCTTTTGGATGATCTAAGCTATTATAAGGCCACACAAGGACAAATCAAGGTTCATTAGGGCTTGTACATCCTCCAAGGAAGGTATAATTCTTGAGAACCCTAGATCTACTTTAAGTTTTATGGAAGTTCTTGGTGATTGTTAGATTAGTGATGATTAAGATGATCTTATAAGCATGATTATGTAGTTTGTTAGTGGATCTAAGTATTATGATGTTATGAGGATGTAGTAAGATGTTCTTGACTGTTAAAGATGAGAATAATGTGTATAAGAATTATATTATGCCCGGTGTGGCTTGGTTTTGATGAAACGATTGTTGAAACGTTCGATTTATAGCCGTTGTAATGCCCGAATTTTGTTAGGCCTTAAGGATTCGTGCATGACAGTAGGTATAATTATCTGACCTTAATGAGTTTATGACATGTCCTTATAGATCTCGAGTCATAGATCGTTTTGGCGCAAGAATCAAAGCAAACTGACTTACGGTTTAGGAAATATGACCGGTTTACTAAAAGTAGTTCGAAACCGTAAATGTAAATTCGTAATCGAAATTGAATCCCCTTAACTCAAGTAATTCAGTGACGAATCTTGGTAATTAAATAGTATAGATCATAAATAAGGTGTGAGAGAAGACCTCATGTTAAAAAGATCGTTTTTCGATTTTATAAAAATATTCGAATTAGGGTTAAGTACGAATGAACCCATAAAAAAACGAGTGGTTATAACTTTGGAAAATCACTTAGATAACGATCGATAAATCTCGAGGTATAATCTTTCGACCTTAGAACTTATATGGATTAAGTACCTACCAAGTGTAATTGTAATGACATACGTTGATAGCAAGCAAGTGTCGGGTCATAACGGTGTTAATGAGCGATAACTTGAAAACGTGCTTTAGCTTAAGTAAAGTATTTACTTGGCGTTTCAAAGTGATAGGTGATTAACCCGGGATAATTTTGGTTGTTTATAGATTGCTGGACCACCCCGAGTCATACCACTAGCATAGCGGGAGTACCAGGCAAGTCTTCAATCAATTTGAAGCTGTTGTTGTGATAATATATATGATTTGATGTTGTTATACATATGCTATAGCATGCATGCCTACTTTCGAGTCTATTGCAATAGTTGTTCCCTAATTGATGTTGGCTTATAAGTTAGATATAAGATATACTAATTTTAAGCCGGATATTGCTAAGACCCTTAGTGAAGGGCATATGATCTCTTTCTTTCAATAAAATCGGGAGTCGGTATTTTGTAATATAGAGATAGTCATGGAAACCCGGAGGGATTCCAGTGACAGATTATTTGAGGGATGTTATTTACGAACATTATTTATATTTCCATAAGTATTAAGTACTTGGAAATTATTCGAGGAATGTTATTTGAATACTAATTCGAGATTATTTATTTAATGAATATTATTTTGAATATTCATTTGAGGCTATTGATTATATGAATATGATTTTGGGAATATTCATTCGAGTTTATTTATTTAATGAATATTATCTCGAATATTCATTTGAGTTTTGTTTATTTTATGTTATTTTCGAATATTCATTTGAGCTTATTTACTTAATGAATATTATCTTGGATATTCATTTAAGGTTTTAATTATTTTCTTGGATATTATTTTCGAGGAATTATTTATTTAATGAAAATTTTATATATACTTATTCGAGGGTTAATCATGAGCAATATTTATATTAAGAATATTCTTGAACTATTTCTGGTTTAATAAATATTCTTTGAATATTTATTTAATTCTTTCAACTAGTTCTAAAATGAGATATTTTATTCAAAAATATCCTTGATATTCAAATACTATGTAAATTATCTCTGAGTCGTATTATTATTATTTTTATCAAGGAAGGTTCTCAAAACTCTATTCTTCATTCGAATCTATCTTCTAAAATATAAGGAAACCTTGCTTGAGAGATGTTATTTCTTTGACTGCCCGGTCATATACTTGTTAAACTACCTTTTCACTCACATCTTGATTCTTTTCAAACATCGATATGAGTCTTTTTGGTTACCTCCTCAACACTCAAGGGGTAGATTGATGGAACAAGTTTATATCCATTAACTAGCATCAGCTTGGGAAATATTGGTGAATTTTCCTTTCCAATTAGATACAACTACCTTGTGGAGTCTTATCAACGAGAATTACACTTGGGGAAAGGAGGACGAACTTTACGTTTCAGAGTCATGGATTTATTCGAACTAGGAGTCGTGTGTAAGAGGCCGAGTCGTGCGATCCATCACAAGGCCCAACCGTTGGCCAGGGAGTTACTATTAAAGGCGGTGGACAAGTAAATCCGTCAGTTCTTCCTTCTACCGGTAGTAAACTATATTGGGCTGTACCATCTTCGACTGATCATCGGAGAGTGGGACAGCTGGCGCGTGATAACTCCAGTATTAGTTCATCCCCCAAATTGAGAATTTCCTGCAACACGTATCGAAGAGACTTCTTCCAGGTTGATGGGCATCCCCCGCAACACGTATCGAAGAGACTTCTTTCAGGTTGGCAGGAGTTTGAAAAATGTTCAAAACCGGGATTGCAATATTTTCCTGCAATTCCATTCTTTTATGACATATGATGATGTCTTGCTTTTACCTTGCACAACAGATATTTCTGCAGAATATATGTTTTGAGTTGCCTTGTAACTTCATCGTTTATATTATACTGGAACTATGTTCGTTAATGCATGACATATGGTTTCAAAGATATTTCAGAACTGTTATATATTATTGTTCAGTTACATATTATTTTTGGTGGGCTATTGCTCACCCTTGCTTTATTTATTATATCACAACAACAGCTAGATCTGATGGCCAACCCAAAGAGCACTCGGTGCAAGCAGGGACAACAGTTATAAGGGTTGCCTACTGATGTCATGGACGGCATTGCTGAGGTAGAAGCAACCAGCAGGATAGACTGTTAGCTTTTGATTTATCAGATGTATTTACTTATATGACATATGTAAATGGATGGCAAAGAGTATGTAATTCTTTTGGGTTATAAGAACACAAAACTTGTGATTAATAATATTTGTTGGTTACTCTGATTTCATCTCTGGGACTATAACGGGTGTGTTTTATGTTGTTGTTTTGGGGTCACAAGGTTGTAATTTATTTATATTGATATTATGGATGGAAATGGACACCACGACGACCGGATCCCTGACCCTGGATCTGGGGCTGTTACACCATTTGTTTGAAATTAGATATTTTATGCCTATATGTGATTTGAATTAATTTGTTTTTATTTATAATCCTATTTAACAACAATGTGCTAAATGGTTATATGTCTTAGAAATTGTGAGATTTTATATGTTTGCTTTAGGTAAATGTTTATTTGAATTTTTAGTTTATTTAATTAATCCTAAAAATTATCAAAACAAGAGACACGGGAATGTTCAGTTTATTTCCTAAATACGCAAACAACCCATCTGAACAAAGAAATTAGGGTCTCTCTCTCTCTCTCTCTCTCCAAGCGGCGATTTTTTAGGTTTTCTCTTAATCAGTTCACCATGACTCGTACTCGTGGTCGCAAATCGAACCTCCAAGCCAATCAGACACCGTCTAAGAAGGAGGAATCGATCGTAGATCTTGCTAGTCTGAGGAATGAAAGTGGCGACGAGGCTTCCCAGACACTTGAGTCAAAGAAGCTTAAAGGGGTTCCAAATTTCTCTGGTCCTGAGTTTGAATTGAGGTATACAGATATGTAACTGGGTACTCGAAGCTTGATTACTGGCGCTTCGATTTCTAGTAAGCTAATTCGTTCATTGACTGATTGTGGAATTATGAAGTTATTTAATGATGTGGGTCTTGGATCTTTTATTCTAGATTTACCAAAAATTTATTATCCAGACCTTGTGCGTGAATATTATGCTAATTTGCATGTGGATAAGTTTGGTAATGTTTTATCCTCTGTTCGAGGGAAGAAAATCAAGTTAAATCCTACTTTGTTAAGTTCATTTTTAAGATTGAAACTGAGAGTGAGGAGAATATTTTTACTGCTCAAAGTGCTGTTTCTTTATCTGAGTTTTCTGTGGTTGAACAATTGAAAGTGTTGTATGGTAATGAGAACCCAATGGATGTTGCTCTTCCTGCTACAACCAGTGTCACCCCTCTAGCTCATTTGATTTTTAAGATTGCTAGGTCTCATATCTGTCCTCGCTTAGGGAATAAATTAAATTTCACAAATCAAGATGTTATTGTGGTTTCCATGATCTTGTCTAGTAAACCTTTTGACTTATCATCCCTCATTCTGCAAAAGATGATTGGCACAGTTGAGAAAGCTGTCACTGGCATCCCCTATGCTCAGCTTCTTACTAGAGTATTTGAGGGCTTTAAAGTTGATGTTAAGTCTGAAAGGCATATGATGTAGCCTATTTGTATTTCGAGGATTCAACTCAACTTACACAAGAATGTAATAGTAAATAGTATATGTACAGTCACAGGGATCTCAATTATATTATCTGTCAAAAGAAAGAAGACAAAGTCAATCTATCGTTTTGAGTTATACTACACTTGAAGAAGTTCATTCAGTTGATCAAGCATCAGTGGAGTAATCAAGACAGTGGGTTCTATTTATAGTGACAAGAGGTTCCTACAGTGACAGAATACAGATTATAAAGGTTTGAAAAAGAGTGAAGAAAAAGAAGACATGAACCAAATCATAGAGTCAAAAATAAAGAAAAGCCGTTGGAGTTAGTCGCTCATGAACCAGACCGTGCATCGAGCGTCAACAAAAATTCGGTGGTAATTCTTTATTACTTTCAGTGGTTCAAGCTATCAAGACTGGTATATGGAAGAAATCATTGTGCAAGCAACAGAGGTGCTAAATTAATTAACCACAATGGTTTTGCAATCAAGACTTGCTAAGGAATAGTCTTTGTGGAGGATCAAATTTATCAAGACATAGAAGACCACAAGGGTTATGCTATCAAGGAGGTATATTAATTTTATCTTAATTAATTAAGTCATTTGAATTATTTATTTGATAAATTATTTCTATCCGAATTAATTTATTCAGTAAATTATTTAAAAGATTAATTAAGTTAGAATTAATATAATTATCAAACAAGGAGGTATATTAATTTTCTCTTAATTAATTAAATCATTTGATTTATTTATGTGATAAATTAATTCTATTCGAATTAATTTATTCTATAGATTAATTAAAAGATTAATTAAGTTGGAATTAATATAATTATCAAAAGACTTCATATTAATTCTCTTTTAATTAAATTAAATTAGTTGGTTAATTTATTTTATAAATTAATTCAATCAGAATTAATTTATTCTTTAAATTAATCAATTAATTAATTAAATCAGAATTAATATAAGTGCTTAAAGACTTAAAACAATTTTGCTCAGCGAATATGACTTACTGGAGGTCGGTATGACTTATCCTTAAGTCATACCGAAGCTACACTGACTGATTAAGTCATTCTGATCTACTCAGACTGATTAAGTCATACCGAAGCTACTCAGACTGATTAACAGGTTAGTATGAACTGGTATCATCACTCAAGCAAGCGTGGAAGACATGGTATGACACCCTAACTATAATTTAATATTTGGTATCAATCTTTAACAGTTGGTATCCTTTAACAATTGGAGTCACATTTATAGAACTCTCTACATCTTTAGGCACAAACATAAATGATATATATGTGCAATGATATCTTGATTATATTATATGTTGGTCTACTAGCTATAAATTGGTATCAAGATATTTGCTGTTTTGATGTTGGTAAAGTTGCAATTCTTTTGAATTACTTCATTCAAGCCAATAGAAGAATCCTTTTAGGAGCTCAGGCAAGCCAAAAGAATAATTTTATTTGGAGTACAAGTAAGCCAAAAGAATGATGACAATAAAAGTAAGTCAAGGATCTTTTGTTTCCATTCAGAAGATTCTAGACCTGTCAAGACTACATGCCAACACACCACTATAGCTGGCTTTTGACCTATTAGTTTGGACCTAACAAGTTGGTAATAAAAAATCTTAAGATGGACCCGGATCTGCGGAAATGGTACCCTAGAGATATTTGACCCAACAAGTTCAGGATCTACTAATTATGACGTAATCAGGCTATAGAGGAATCATCAGCTCATTATCTTATTCAGTTCATAATAGATCACTTACACACATATTTTATTCTCAATATGTAAATTTGCAAGGCCCCAAGTGGATCCTAGAGAATCTATTCTTGTAGTTATTACACTTGATTTTCAGATGTCTTAAGTTGGACCCATCTCCGGAGATGGTACCCTAGAGACATCAGTTCTGACATGTTTTACTGCATAGAGACAGATCAAATGAGTTGAAAGAAAGCAGGAGAACACAAGGAATCAAATTTATCTCCAACAACTCTGTGGAACACTCAAGGACTAAGCAACCTGCATAAGGTATCAATTCTTTCGAGAGCATGTCTTTAATTAAGATTAACTTGCAGACATGTTTGCTAAATCACTTGATGAAATTAATTTTTCAAGATTGGTTTGTAAACTTGGGATTTTATTAATGCTATATGATTTGTATATCCAATCTGTTAAGTAATTCTTAAGTAAGCTCACAAGTATTCAATTGTCTATATCGAAAGGACTTCTGAACTTATTTACATCCAGACCTCACACTGAAAATTATCCGTTGAATGATTGCCATGTATATAATTGTAATATATTTTAGTGGTGATTATTTCAGGATAATAAAATACTTAAATGCTAAAATCTAACTCATAGAGATTTAGTATTTATTTATTTAATTATTTACTTTGATTAATATGAGTTATAGAACCTGAAGCAATTCAATTTAGTATTTGCTCTGTACCTCATATTTATCAAAATAAATATGAATCATAACTAATTTGGACCTATCTGTCTTGGTCTTCAATTAGTTGTGAGATGTTAATTCTAGTGAATTTATCAATGCTCCATTTTTAGAAATTCACTATAATTAATATCATGGTTCTAACAATTGGTTGTATTAAAGTTTTGACTTATATCAGTTAATGATATTTAGTTAGAATTCTATTTACTAGCTAATTGTGAAATGTATTGGTATGTGTGAAATTACTTAGAACTCCTCTAAGTAATCATTGTTATATCTTTTACAATTCACTCATATTATTATAGATGGTATGAAAATTATCTAAGTAGAACTATGGATATTGTAATATCTAAAGTGACCATTGTTCAGTTACTTGGAATAATTTTATGCTTATTTGCAAGCTTCTAATCACTTTGATAATAAATGTTATATACTATGGATCAAGGTGTATAGGACTTAGAATATCATTTCTAAGATTGCAGACAAGACAGCTTTGGTAATCGAGTCTTATTTATAGAACCAAGGTTGTCTACCAGTAAACAGTTGTTAGGAGTTAACAATTGTTATTATCGAGGAGTTGCCTTGAAGTCATAAGTTGAAATGTTATATCTTAAGAGCTTGTGTATTTCTTGTCAACTAGTTCCTCGTACTTATGAATACCAGTGAATGATGTTCTTAAGTAGTTAGATACTAATATTCATTCTGTCAATTGGTACTCAATGTAACAATTCAATCTTCACTAAATTGAATTTATCTTCCAATAGATTGAATTTATCAAACAATTGGTATCATTGAATATTTAGTATTTAGCAGTGATTATTTATCCTAGTTAAATTATGACGTGAAGCAATTCAATGTTTTATTTGCTCATAATTTAATTTTGATAAAGTAATCATAAACACAATTACTTGCATTTTAAAGTATTTGATAAATACTAGCAGTTGGTGTCAAATAGTAAAATATTTGTTTACTGACAATTGCTAGTTGTTCTGATACTTTATTGCAAACTAATTGTGATGTATATATTATCTCTGATGATATTACTTAGGATTTATTCTGAGTAAATGTGTCTTATCTATAAATCATTAGTGTTAGTATAAATTAAGGTGTTCAACTTTCTAAGTAAGTGAGACTTAAAATTACATTTGGTCTCCTATTATATTTTGAAGTGGTGAAGATTTTTCAAAATTAAATTCTCTAATTCTGGTTATACACCACTTTATACATATGATAGTTCTTAGAATATTTTACATCCATCAGTCAATTACTTAGTTTATGTTATGTTAAGTAATGAAGTGCCAAAGGAGAGACATTGGTTATCTGTACTTATGTACTTGGTAATCTTTGTTACCTAAACGACATCAAGTGCATGTATGAGTCTTTTCACTAAATTTGTGTTAAAGTTCTTTATACATAATAAGCACTTAAAGAAAATCTTTCTTTCTAAATTACTGCGAAGTCAAGAGTTTGTGTCTTTTAAAAATAAAACGACCTAGTTTTCCTTAAAAGACATGATTATACATTGTTTTATGCATAAATACAGACTCTTGCACATTAACAGTTTTTAAAAGAAAACTCAATTTTTCTGCAGTTGTGATTGCTTATATTGTAAAACTTTTTGAAGTCACAACTGTACATCATTTCTCTCACATGATATGTATATGTTTTCACACAATGTTATGGTATGATGTAAATGCATTCTATCTCTATATTGCTCTATTGCTATGTGATGCAGGTTCAGCTCCTAGTGGAAGTTTTCTCACATTGTAATTCATGAGGTTGTAAACCCAATAACTTCTATCCCGGACTATAAATCCAAATCTAAACACATCCTAACTTACCCCTGAAGTGGAAGTAACTTATTTGACTAGAGGTCATTAAGGGAGTAACTGCACTTGATGCAGCAAATAAGGATGTGAGGGATAGTAAACCCACAGCTCTACCTCTCAAGGAGAATAGATGTATATAACTTGAGGTATCTATAAGCTCGCCTGCATTCTCCCAAAAGGATGCAGAGCTGAAAATGGCATTAAAACAGTCTCTAGATTCATTATCTTAAAATGATGAGTTTATTGAAATTCGCCTGTCGGCCAGGGCATCTGTTGGGAAGTCACTACCTCATACACAATTCTAAAATACTTTCTATGCACAAAGTGAGATTGCACACACTAAGGACAAATTAACGGAAACAACTAATACTTCGACCATTTTACGGTTAGGATTATAAGTTGAAGGTTCCTCAAAGAACCAAGAGTCTTCACAGACCTCGAGAGAAGGCTGTGATCCCTAATGCAAAATCTTTCAGGATCACTGTTTAACTCCCCAAAGGGAACATCTCTGGATCCTGCGAGTATCGGATCCGACATAGGTGCGGATCGGCAACTTGTTAACTATGATTCAGAGTTACCTGATGAGTTTAACATGGTGATGTCTTCATAGACATTAGATGGAAACATGATTTTAATTCTAAGTTTTGATTTCATTGTTTACCTTCTCAGAATTCAAATCTGAAACCCATAAAAAGGGAAAATTTTTATCAACTTGTAGATTATGACTCAGATTCGTCTGACGAGTCTAACAAGGATCGGGGATTTGCGAAACGCCATTGCACCACCAGTAAACTCTCTAGAAGGGGCTATGGTGAATTTTCCTTGCAGGTACACATGGATGTTGGAGCTTTGAGAGATAAGAGTGATACACCAGTGAGCATGAGTGTAAACACTTGAGAGTTGAGAGATGGGATCACTCATTTTAAGTGATATGAGTGGAGAGATGAGCTAAACATTTGTGAGGTACACGAAACAGAATCACACACTCACAGTGAGGAAGAAAGATAAACACCAAATCCCATTCCCTATTCCCCAAACAAAGTTTACTTACAAGAGTTGGGAGATATAAGGAAAGTGTCGGGAGATTTGGTTGTCAGGATGATCTATAGTGAGGCCATTCTATAATATCTAAAGGGCAAAGTCGATCAGTCTACATACTTCTATTCTGGAAGTCTTCATGAAAATCCTTCAACACAAGAAAAGCTTCTTTTCTTTATTGCAGCAGACAATGTTATATGTATGAAGAATCTGTTGTACTAAAGGTAAGAGGTGAGTTATAATTGAAAATATGGTATCATCTAATTTACATTTGGAAGTTTGCTATAATTGAATGCATGGAGGATTACTCAACTAAGGGGGAGAGATATAATTGAAGAAGATATACTCAAATATTGCCTTAGTAAGAGATACTCAACTAAGGGGGAGAGTATAAGCTTACCTTAATGAGGGGGAGATTTTATATCTAAGGGGGAGAGATATGGAAGAAAAAGGATATACTTCAGAAAGGGGGAATATTCAACTTGTCAGGGGGAGATAGAAATATTCACCTTGTCAGGGGAGATGAGAAGTATTCACCGTTATAAGGAGGAGTCATATCACCTTAGGTAGGGAGACATAAGGAAGGAAAGAAGTATGAAACGACAAAAAAGAATTCTTCAGTATGTGGTTGACAAGTCATATTCTTTACCACTGCAGAATTCCCAGTATCTGCTGATAATGTTCAATATAAGATGTAAAGGGTTATCAGGCAGGTATGTCAAGAAATAAAGATGAGTTACTTAATTCATTGTCAGAGGAACAATCATCTATCATTTCATCTACTGAGATTCTGGAATTGTAATATCTAAACCAGAAAATTTTTTTTATGTATTATTTACTATAGCTCTTTAAAGCTTTATCTTCTTCTTGTTTGTAGTTGAGTTATCCTCCAGGAATTTGTATGTTAATGTTTAACAAACAAATAGGGGGAGATTGAAAGGCATATGATGTAGCCTTTTTGTATTTCGAGGATTCAACTCAACTTAAACAAGAATGTAATAGTGAATAGTATATGTACTGTCACAGGGATCTCAATTGTATTATCTGTCAAAAGAAAGAAGACAAAGTCAATCTACCGTTTTGAGTTATACTACACTTGAAGAAGTTCATTCAGTTGATCAAGCATCAGTGGAGTAATCAAGACAGTGGGTTCTATTTATAGTGACAAGAGGTTCCTACAGTGACAGAATACAGATTATAAAGGTTTGAAAAAGAGTGAAGAAAAGGAAGACATGAACCAAATCATAGAGTCAAAAATAAAGAAAAGCCGTTGGAGTTAGTCGCTCATGAACCAGACCGTGCATCGAGCGTCAACAAAAATTCGGTGGTAATTCTTTATTACTTTCAGTGGTTCAAGGACTGGTATATGGAAGAAATCATTGTGCAAGCAACAGATGTGCTAAATTAATTAACCACAATGGTTTTGCAATCAAGACTTGCTAAGGAATAATCTTTGTGGAGGATCAAATTTATCAAGACATAGAAGACCACAAGGGTTTTGCTATCAAGGAGGTATATTAATTTTATCTTAATTAATTAAGTCATTTGAATTATTTATTTGATAAATTAATTCTATCCGAATTAATTTATTCAGTAAATTATTTAAAAGATTAATTAAGTTAGAATTAATATAATTATCAAACAAGGAGGTATATTAATTTTCTCTTAATTAATTAAGTCATTTGATTTATTTATGTGATAAATTAATTCTATTCGAATTAATTTATTATATAGATTAATTAAAAGATTAATTAAGTTGGAATTAATATAATTATCAAAAGACTTCATATTAATTCTCTTTTAATTAAATTAAATTAGTTGGTTAATTTATTTTATAAATTAATTTAATCAGAATTAATTTATTCTTTAAATTAATCAATTAATTAATTAAATCAGAATTAATATAAGTGTTTAAAGACTTAAAACAATTCTGCTCAGCGAATATGACTTACTGGAGGTCGGTATGACTTATCCTTAAGTCATACCGAAGCTACACTGACTGATTAAGTCATTCTGATCTACTCAGACTGATTAAGTCATACCGAAGCTACTCAGACTGATTAAGTCATACCGAGCAGATTAAGTCTTACCGACTTGAAGATATTTCTGAAAAGCAAATTAAGTCATACCGACAAAGTGCTTTATGTCATACCCAAAGGATGCTCAGAATTAAGTCATACCGACTGATTTATTAAGTCATACCGGCCAAGAATTAAGTCATACCGAAGGAAATTTATGCCTTGGAGCAAGTTTAAGTCATGCTGACAGCTGATTTATTATGTCTTGAAGCAGTTTAAGTCATACCAGATCAGTACAAGACTTAAATGGCTATAAATACAACAGCAGGCACAACAGAACAGCTAAGAATCTTTACTTCTCCAGCAGAACACAGCAGAGAGAGACCAAGAGAAAAATATTTCCTTGAACATCAAATAAATTCTTGTAAATTATTTCTAGCTTGTATTGTTAAATCTAAACCACTAGAAATTGTTTACTTGTACTTGTGGAACTATCTAGCGGATTAAGTTCCCTAGAACCTCTCGATATTTTTATTACAAATATAGAAAAGTTAATGTCGAATTTTCTATAGAATTTGTAATAATTAATTTCGATCTTTTTATTTACAAATATAGAAAAATTCATGTCGAATTTTCTATAGAATTTGTAATAATTAGTTTGGTCATCAAACCTTGTAATTTGTACCCGTGCATTTAGACACACCCCATCAAGTTAATATAATTTTATATTCAACTTGAAATATCGGTATTCGTTTTATTCCGCATCAATTTGTTCTTGATTTAATATTTTAAGAAAAGAGTAAATTCGATTAAACGACATAGTTTGTATTCAACCCCCCTTCTACAAACTATTTTGGACCTAACAAAGTCTGCTATCAAGCTAGGTATTAGGGACATTTTTTATCAGAAGACCTTGAGTCAAAATAACCTTCAACTTGAAATGGGGAAGTAACTAGAATTCTAACCTCTCCACCATCTGACTCTACTCCTAAAATTGGTAAGCCTTCGAACCCCACTCCTGTTGTGTGTGATTTCTCCTCTGCTGGAATGCTACTATTGAGGTCTTTGCAGACTGATAGTATGCTCAACACTGGCCAAATTACTGAGATAAAGTCAGATATGCAAGCAATTCAAAATGATCTCAAGGATGTCAAAGCTGAATATCAGACTATCAAGGTGGCTATGAAGGGGTTTATCAATGAAATTAAGTCTCTGAAGGAAATGATGCTGAAAACAGTTGGTACAAGCTCTGCAACTCATTCTGCAATAGAGCATGATCAAGGCCTTGAAGATTTGGCTACTGCAGCTTCAAAAGATGGTGAAGATAGGGACACTGAAGTTACCAAGTCGAATGAAGCTGAAGATGATAAAGACTCTTAATTTTTGAAGAATTAACGGGGAGAAATTAGGAGAATTGCTAATCTAATATCTCTCTCTAAACTTGATCTAATATCTCTGAACTACTTGTGTTGTTTTATTTATGTTCTTTATCTGTGGTTTGTAGAACTTATCTGGTAGTGTGCTTAATGCTTTTATGGTACTTGAACTGGTTATGCCTTAAGTGATGTTGAATTGTTGGTTTATGATTTAAATTGACTTTTGAATGTTTTAAATGGAGATATATATCCTTTATATTAGATTATTATTTTATATCTAATTGTGAGATGCAGGGATTTAGGGGGAGTTTTTATAATTCTCCTAAATTAGTTGTAATCATCAAAAAGGGGGAGATTGAAACTCCTATGTTTTGATGGTCACAAATAATAAGCCATTTGGCTTATTAATAGATATAAAACAGCATGCTTGTGTATTTGTACTAACTTGATTTTACAGGGCACTTTAGCTTATTGATTGTATAATCAGTCTGTCACAAAAAGCAAGCCAACGTTGGACTACAGTGACAATTGGTAAGCCAGGTGTAGGCTAAGTCAGCTTACCGTATGTCTTCATTAGACTAAAATAGCAAGCCAAATGCATGGATAATCAGCATACCAGTTTCACAAACAGCATGCAATTTTCACAAAAAGCATGCTGACTGCGTCTGACAGAATTAAAGAACCTTTCGGTTTTTCAAAGAGCATGAAGTGGAAATGTTGTTAGAGACATGTAAGGGCCCTCTGAATTATATCTGAATATGCCAGTAATCATATCTCTCATATATTGGAAGACCAATCACTCTTTACTTAAAATAAGGAATTACTTTTACCTTATTTTAATACCTCCACTCAAAAAGAAACACATGGGCTTGTCTTCCTCATCATATCAAATATTCTTCTTCATCATACACGCTCCATCTTCTTTTTCTCTTAACTGAATTAAGCTCCTTCCACTTTCTTAAAACTCCATTTTCGTTCAAATGGAAATCATCAAAAACGGCTATACATTTTATATCCGGTGGAGCCTTTCAAAATAGTTTTTGATTGTTCTTGTTTACCTATTTAAGAGCTGCTCATTCTGAGTTCTTATTATCCATCAAAGTGCAGAAACAAGATTATATACACAACTTCAAATCTTACATTGCAAAATCCTTCCAAACCTCTCAAACTCTTATATATATATATATATATATATTCAGAGGGTTCATAGGTTGAGTTGTATTTATTCAAATCATTGTATTGTTCAACATGTATTAAATTGTTGCTGTACAAGGTTGGCTTAAGGTTTTGGGTAGGTCGAACTAGGCTAGAGAAGGATACTTGGAAAGTATTGCTTAGAGAGTTAGTTCAGCACAGCAAACAGCAAGCCATTTGTAAGCAGCAGGGTGTAAGGGAGATATATTGTTGGATCTTGTAATCGGTTTTATAGTTGATCAATAATATATTCTCTTACCAAGTTTGGTAAGGGACCAGGACGTAGACCATAGGGGATCAGGGGTCGAACCTGGCTAAAAGATCTTGTGTCACATTTAATTATCTGCATATTACTTATTGCATTGCATTTTAGTTACAATCAGCTTGCCATTTTTAAACTGCTTAATCACAAACAGCAAGCTGTTTCTGGTAAAATTCAAAACATGTCATAAATAAGAATTGTTAGCCATAAACACTTATTCACCCCCTCTAGGTGTTGTTTTTCAGATTCTCCACCAGTGATATTTTCTCCTTCATGCTCTTCATTATCTCTAGAATCATTTTCATTCTGATGTTACTGTCTGAGATTGAGCTGGAGTTTGGTTAGCATCATTGTTAGGTCCGATAAGATTGTAGAAGGGGGGGTTGAATACAATCTATACCAATTTATCGAAATTTGTTCTTCAAATAATATTTTATTTTAAACAAATTTGAGCGGAATAAATTGAAACAAATTTCAAGTTGAATATAACAATATATTAACTTGATGGGTGTTACAATTTCAGTACAGATTAATTATCAAGTTGATAAAAACTAATTAGAAAATTCGACATGAACTTTTCTAATTTAGTTAATAAAAATCAAGATAAGAACTAGGAAACTTAATTCGCTAGTAGTACAAGAATCACAAATAATCAAGTTCCACCGGATAAAATATTACAAAGGAGATGAACTTGATTTTCTAGGAATTAATTTGTTCTTGCTTGAGAGAGAGAGAAATGGAGGCTGCTGTGTTTTCTGGATGAAATGTTATGTGCGTGTGTCTTCTGTCTATTTTTGCCTCCTGATGCTTTTGTAGTCCAAAGTTAATTGATAGTCATATTGCTGTTAAATATGACTATCCAGCACAGCCAATATAACAATCAACTTTGGCCTAATATGACAATCAATATAACTATCAAGTAAACGAAATATGACTGTCCTTATCAATATAACTTTCAGTTGAACTGAATATGACAATCAAGTCAATATTACTATCGGTATAACTATCGAATAGTTAATCAACTGATTCAGCTTTGCAGAACGAAGACCAGATGCAGGAAGTGAGATGGCTGGACACGCGCGGCTTGTTTTGCAGGAAACCTCGTCCGCGTGTTGCACACGCGCGAAGGAGAGAGTGATGTTTTATTTGCCGACAAGCCATTTCCTTTAAATACTTTGGTCGAGACTTTCAAAACAGTTCAGTTGCTAGCCACTTGCATTTCTTTTGCTTTTATTAATCTTTTTGTTCAATTCTCTTTAAACAAATGAATTGCTTCATTTGTAATTAAAGCATCAACCGACCACTATATCAATTCAAGTCTCCTGGCCACAAATTGTTTTAGACTCCGTAAAATTGGTTTTTAACCCGCACAGCTTATAATCTTTAATTAATAAATATTAACTTAATTCAACAATTATAAAAATAAATATCTAATATTATTAGATATTTATAAATATAATTTTCTCATTAAATAAAATATTTATTAATATAAATAAATCCTTAAGCTCTAATATGCGGTTACCTGAGCGTCGGAAACCGGACTCCTTTTGCTTGACAAAAAATATTTTAATTCCAACCGGGATTCCAGCTTCAAGAATATATCACTTTCCATTTTCTTGTGATAATTCTATTTTCTCATAACCCGTCCAGGTGTAAGCTACGGTCTCTTGAGGATGTGAAACCGGACTCCTTTTCTTCAACAGAAAATACAACAATTCAAACCGGGGTTTCAGCATTAAGAATATATCACTTAGAATTTCTTTGTGATAATTCTTTTTCCTCGTAGCCGATCCACTTGATAGTAAAATCCCTGTGGTTAATTAATTTAGCACTTCTCTTGCTTGCATAATGATTTTCTCTCATACCAGTCTTGATAGCTTGAACCACTGAAGTTAATGATGAACAACCACTGTTTAATGTTGACACTCGATGTACTGTCTGGTTCATGAGTGACTAACCGCAATGACTGTTCTTCATATATTGACTTTAAAATCTGGTTCCTTTTCTTTTCTTTTTCTTCTCTCTCTATTAATTCTTCTGTACTGTCTCTGTCACTGTTGAAATCTCTGTCACTTTAAATGAATCCACTTCTTTAACGAATACTTCACTGAGGCTTGATCAGATGTCTGAACTTCTTTCAATGTAGTAATTCCTCAAGTCTTTAGATTGACCTTGATCTTTTTCTTCTGACAGATAATACAATCTGAGATTCCTTGTGACAGTCTATATACTATTTACTATTACAATCTTGTTTAAGTTGAGTTGTATCCTCGAAATACAAATAGGCTACATCATATGCCTTTCAATCTCCCCCTATTTGTTTGTTAGACAATAACAAGCAAATACCTAGAGGGTAACTCAACTACCTCACTTAAACAAGAAAAAGATAAAACTTTTAAGAACTAAGTAAATAATACAAAAAAAATTTCTCTGGTTTAGATTTAACAATTCCAGAATCTTCAGTTGATGAAATGATAGATGATTGTTCCTCTAGCACTGAACTGATCTTCAATAGATAACTCATCTTCATTTCTGATTCTTCATATCTCTGCCTGATAATCCTTCACATATTACATGGGTGATTATTAGCAGTTCTTGATTTACAATCACTTCCCATTTCTGACACAGCTTTTCTCACTAAATAAAAATAGTTGTTCCTACTATATAGACAATGGTGAATCAATACCATTTCTATAACTTCTGGTGAATTTAATACTCTTCCACTTAGCCTTTATACATAGTACATTGAAAGACTAATAGAATAGCATTGTGATGTAATTCTCCTTATATCTCCACTTTCATAACAAACGAAATCTCCATCTAAGGCTCCCCCTTAGAAAATAGACTTGCTAGACTTGCTTCTCATTCTAAGCACAGTCTCTAATGCTCCCCCTTTCTAACTCACTCTTCTTTTACTTGTACCCCAATACTTCTCCCCCTTAGTTGAGTATATCTTTTTCAATATATCTCTCCCCCTTAGTTGAGGAATCCTCCATTCAACTAATTGACAAAGTAGTTGATACCAAATTGTTACCAATTTATACCAATCGTTAGAGTACATTGAAATCAATTGATAAAGCTTTGTTAGAAAGGAAGTTTCATTTTCCTCCTCACTGTGAGTGTGTGATAGTGTTTAGTGTACCTCACAAGTGTTTCACTCTTCTCTCCACTCATTTGTGTTGAGTGTCTCACTTCTCTCTGTGTTTACACTCTTGCTCACTGGTGTATCACTTATTGCTCCAACATCCTTTAGTGTACCTGCAAAGAAAAATCATCCTAGCCCCTTCAAGAGAGGTCAGTGGTGGTGCAATGGGTGTTCGCAAATCCCAAATCCTCGTTGGACTCGTCAGACGAATCTGAGTCATAATCTACAAGTTGCTAATTTCCCTTTTTAGGGTTTTCAGATTTGAATTCTGAGAAAGTAAACAATGATCTATAAATTTAGTATTGAGATCAAGGTTCTCTTCTAATGTCTATGAAGACATCACCTTGTTAAACTCATCAGGTAAAATCTGAATCATAGTTTATAAGTTACCGATCCGCACTTATGTCGGATCCATTACCCGTAGGATCCAGAGATGTTCCCTCTGGGGAGTTAGATAATGATCTTGTTGAATTTTGCATTTGAGATCAATACCTTCTCTCGAGGTCTGTGAAGACTCTTGATTCATTAAAGAACCTTTAACTTATAATCCTAACCGTAAAATGGTTGGATTACAGGTTTCCGTCAATTCATCCTTGGTGTGTGCAATCTCACTTTGTGCATATGAAATATTTTGGATAGTGTATAAGGTAGTGACTCTCCAACTGAATATCCCACACATCCTTGTTTGCTGCATCAAGTGCAGTTATTCCCTGGTGACCTCTAGTCTGATAGGTTACTTCCATTTAGGGGGTAAGATAGAATGTGTTTGAGTTTGATTGTAGTCTGGGATAAAAGTTGTTGGGTTTACAACCTTATGACTAAACCTGTGAGAATACAAAATTCCATGTAGATGAACCTGCATCACAGAATATGAGCAATATAGAGATATAATGCATTTTTTAACATTTGAAAAATTTTCTAAGAAAATATTGCATTTTATCTTAAGAGAAATGATGTACAGTTGTGATTTTAAAAGATTTACAATGTAAGCAATCACAGCTGTAGAAAGAGATTTTGAGTTATGAAGATAAAGATCCTGAGCTGGTTTTACAAAACAATAACATAGGCAAAAATCCAATTAATAAATATTAATCGAATCAATGTATGTTAATGTTTAAACCAATACAAACAAAACTATTTTATCATGTTTCAGGTCCTGTAAGATAGATACCAACTATTAGAAATTGTTAGCACTTGATGGGTCTTGTCTTCCAATTGTTAGATCCTGAAAATCAAACATTAGTTCCTAACCAATTGTATAGACACATACCAATTTGATACCAACATTGGTCATTTGTTAAGTCCTTAACACTAAGATCTGTTAACATCAATCACAAAACAAAGATTTATACTTAAACTGCAGATTTTGTGTGTGTTAAAAAGAAGAACAACAAAAGAACCAAGTACAGGGACCTGTTTGTAAGTTTTGAAAGTATAGTGACTAAACTGTAAAAACTATACAAACTATTTATATACACATGAAAAATAATATTCAAAAATAAGAAATAATATACATAATAATAATAATATTAAATAAAAACTATAAGAAAAGAAAAATTCAAATTCGAATTTGTATAGAAACAAATAAAAATAGTAAAACTATAAATAATTTAATAATTTACATAGCTTAAACTGTGACGCCCCGGGATCCGGGGTCAAGGATCCGGGCCGTCAAAGTCCAATTTCCGATCAATATCAATATCTCTGTAGTTTTTTTTTTTTTTAATATCATTCCACATTTCCATTTTCTCACTTTCGTTTTCACATATCATTCTCTCATATCATTTCCATTCTCACACATTACTTCTATAAAATATATATATATATCATAATGCTTTGATTATGATTCAGACCTCTCTTTCAAATTCAGAAATCAAATATACTTTTATATTCGTAAAATATTCCATCTATTTTAAGAGTAATGAATGTTAATCAAATAATGTTTATTAAACCACTGATACTCAATAAGAACATTTTTAATATAATATTATAACCATATAACCCTCGATAACAACTGATACCATTCTCTCTTATTCTCTTAATCATAAGGCATGTTCAATTCATGCATAATCATCTTTATACATATCTATCTCATACTCTCATTCATATTCATATACATCTTATACTCATATCCATATTCATATACATCTTCAGATATCTTTCTTTTCAATATTAATACTCAAGAAGGACAATTTCTTCATAATATAGTAATAATAGCATCACATATATATCTCACAAAATCAAGTTTCTTTATGAAGATAAGTAGTTTTACAAATAGGGATAGAAGAAATCTTGCCTCGATTTCGATATCCTGACGATATGGCTCGTCCCTCTTCCGGAGTTTCTATAAACACAAAAGGACCATCGTTAGAACCACATCTCTTACTCACTACACTCTTGTATAACATTACCTTTTGAAACTCTAATATATGTTTAACGTATTATTATTATCCCAAAGGCTCAAGAACTCAACCGTTTATAACCTAAATCGAAGTTTCAGGGGTTTTTCACCATTTTCCTTAACGACCACACTTAACTGTAAAAATTCTCAAAAAATATGGTTTTCGAATTTTAATGTAAGGTCAACTGTCAAGGGTCCTCTGACCCCCCTACTACACTATCCCAAAATTTCATGACTTTTAACAACGTTAAAGTATGGTAATTATAACCTCAAGTTTGATACATTTACAGTTTCTCGGTTTCTGAACCGCTTTCACTAAAACTGACTTTCCTCCTAAACCGTTCATCAGATTTTAACGCACCTTATATCAAAACGATCTATGAACTAAGCTCTATCATTTCATGGTTAAATAGGAACCTGGACAGTAGGGTACCATACGGATGCAGGGGGTCCAAAACAGGGCAACTTACATCCTAACGAAAATCGGGCATTATAACGGCTATAATTTCGTACTTTCATAAATCCAACTCCTCCAAATCCATTATCAAACACCATAATCCTCACCTACACCATGTGGTATGCTTCACCAGCCATGGTTACAAGTCCACAACACATTTCCATAATCATTCAAACACATATAAACAACTATAACATCATAAACATAACCTTTATACCACTTAATCACTAAACATAACATTATCCATCCTAAACACAAAAGGGCAAGGGTTGTTATACCTTTTTGAAGCTTGAAGAACACTTAATAATCCTTAGTAATCCTTGGACACACCTTGAACAACCTTGAATTAACTAAAAGATCCATAAAAAACAAAGTTAACTCTAAGATTCTACTATTCACTACTATTCATCAAGTGACTTGAATGATTTTATTACCTATGAAGAAGATGATGATTGGCTTTGAAACTTTGTGAATATCTCTTTCTAACCTCCAAGAAACTCCATGAATTTTCCTTAGATTTGTAGTTGATTTTTGCTAGGGTTTTGATTTTCCTTTTTCTCTTTCTTTTTCTTTGGGCCGAATGGAAAGATGAGGAAGGGGGAGAGTTCTTTTGCTTCTTTTTGATCTTATCTTCCTAATCTCTTGTTAATCTAGTGTATGGTGGAAGCTTGGTAGATATTTTTGTGATTTAATCCTTGCCAAAGTACTAATTTGCCCTTAAAACAAGTTAGTGGATGGTGATGTCACTCATGATGTCATCCAATGCATCCTTTAATCTTTTTTCTTGATTTTCCTAAGTAATTTACTAGCATTCTTGGTAATAATAATGTGGTATATATCCTTGTTATGTTATAATCTTGGTTGTTTAATCTCCATACTCGTCTAATTGTGGTTCGTTTCGAATGTACCTCATTATCTCAGTGGTTTTGAAACCATTTAACAATCCAATTTCCTTTGGTATTTCTTAACTTAATAATCCCTAGGTTAAATCTAAATTCACTAATTCCTCAATATATAATTCTTATAATGTTTCCATGCTCCTTAATATCCAATAGAAGCTTATTCGAAATCAAAATCCTCAAAATCCATGCTTCAGGAATTTCTGAAATCTAACGTCATTTCGAGTCACTTATTTCCATTGTACGACACTAATATGGTCTCTGCTTATTCATTTTATGTTTCCATTATAGGGTACCTATATACCATTTCTCTAAATCCTCGGAATTTACTATTCATGTGACCACTGTAACATTACTGAAGTTAGGGTTATTACATCCTTCCCCCCTTAAAAGGATTCCGTCCCGGAATCATGTTGGAAATGTCCATAAGTATCTTTCTCCTTCACACCTTCTAACTTCCACACTATTTCCTTTATCCTTTTTCCTTCTATAATATATCTATCTTGTTTGCGCAGAAATATACTAACATAACTTCTTGTCATTCATCAACATGCCATTTAGTTTATCAATAGCAGTCCTTTTACTGTCTTTTCCTCACCAATCTTCTCCTGTTTCAAGTCATTCCAGATTATCTCGTCTCTCCTTCCTCTTTTGACGAAGATATTTGCCACTACATTGACCTTTTTCTGAATGGTAGTGTATCTCACTTATGGTTTGACCATCTTCTGATCTCTATCATGACATAAATATTAATTCCTCAATATTCCTATAGCTCCTCTCTGTAAAATTTTCCAGAAAATAAGCTCTAATAATATTCTTTAAAACAATTGTAAGAAAATACTACCTATAATATATATTTCCTGTTCGTCTCCACAAGCTTGTGTTTTCCCAAAACACTCCTACTTTTCTTTTCATAACGTTTCCTAGCCCTTAACAGATACTGATTTTCCTTATCTATTTTATTAACTTATTTATTCCATTAATTGATTAAGTCGATCCTTAACCAAAGACTCACACACAAATTTAAATCGAAAAAAAAACAAGTACCTGTATCCGCATCTGGTTTTGTCAACGCTTCCCCTAAGGTCATGTTGTACACTCTAGCAGTAGGCCTATTTGAAGCAGCCCCACTCTGTCCTGATGCGTATGACCCACCTGAACGGCAATCTCTAGCAAAGTGTCCTAGTTTCCCACACTGGTAACACTTAACATCTCTTTTAGGGTTTGCATCAGTTGATGGGCACTGGTTAAAGTAGTGTCCTTTTTGTCCACACTTAAAACAAGTTATTCCCAGCACTCTACAGACTCCTATATGCTTCTTACCACACGTCTCACAATCTGGTAATGGTGGTCGTGATTGATTGGACTGAAATGTTCCCGAAGATTTTCCACCCTGACTCACCGTCACACTAGTAGTCTTGTTACCCCCCGATTTTCCCACAAATTGAGATTTTTGTCCTTTACCTCCTTTGTTAAAGTAGCTTCCCTCACTTGAACCTCCTCTTGGGCCCTCAAATCTTCTTTTCTTATTCTCTCGACCTATTTGAGCTTGCTCACTCTCGGCCTCTATAATTGATGCCTTTTGAACCACTGCAGCATAATCAGTTAACTCAAATGGGGCCACTCTCGTTCGTAACCAGGGTTTTAACCCTTGTTGAAACCTTTTTGCACGTTGTTCTTCAGTACGCACAAACTCGGGAACAAACCTCGACAGTTCTGAGAATTTATTTTCATACTCTGCCACTGTTAGGTTATCCTGTTTTAACTCCAGAAACTTTAATTCCATTTGGTTTTCTAGATACCTAGGAGAATACTTTTCTAGGAACACCCTAGTGAAACGCTCCCAGGTTATCACTCCCACTTCCTCTAGGTTCTTCCTAGCTTCCCACCAGTAATTTGCCTCTCCCTTTAGGAGATAGGCTGCAAAAACTGTTTTCTGATCTTCCTCTATTCTCAGTATTTCGAAAGCTTTCTCCATTTCTTTTAGCCATGCCCTGGCTACTACTGGGTTAGTGGTTCCCTCGAATTCTGGGGGCTTTAATGACTTAAAGGCACGAAAGGAACTAGCTGCCTGGTTGGGGAGAACAGGTGGTGGTTGAGGATTCTGTGGATTTGCTAAATTCTGCCTTAATAAGTCCATGAATTGGGCAAAGGGATCACCTCCCGGATTCCTTTGTTGGCCAGTTGATTCCTCTTCTCCTTCTTCATGATTTTCTTCATTATGAGCATTTTCGTTCAGTCTAGTACCTTCGATATTTCGACTTCTTTCGTCTCTCTCATTTTCCCTTGCATTCGCTCTACTGTCACGTCTAGGCGGCATAGTTCTGTACATAACAATAGTCCTTATTAATTACCCGAATTTGGGTTACCATATACATCATTTCTATATACACAATTATATCATTAATTAGCTCATTTGCATATCACAATATCTTTATCAAGCGATTTACATCTAGTTATACCATAACTTTAGTAGGTAAGTGTATCGCCCTTAACACGATAGCCTTTTCATTAAGTCAATCACCTTTTATATATCAATATTTCTGAGTCTCAACATTTATTATACAAAAATATGCAGCAAAAATTTAGATAGAAATGCACAAACTTCATTAATGTACACAAATATTTTACAATTTGATTACAACATCTTTTACTGCTAATAATATACATCATCTAATACAAGGTTCGAAACCCAAAACATAGTCGTACATACTAATCCGATATCACCAAAAGTACTACTAACTGTCCTCTAATCAGACTGGGATTAAAACAGTGGACAACTAAACTAATCCCCAAAATGACATCAGCAAGATGACTAGTCTGATTAGTGACAACTACTATCCCGGCTCACACCCCTGCCCTGACAACATCCCGTATCTGGACCACCATGGTAGTAACCGTATCAACTATCTGGGCCCTCCACGCCGGGTCTCCCCTATCACCCAACAACCTCCTAAGATCTCCCAATGCTCGTAGCTCAATACTGATCATCCCCAGAGATATCCCATCCGGGATAACCCCTCCTCTCCCTCTCTCTAACCTCTGTAGAAGGGTGTCTATAGTCCTGCGGGACTCCTCCAACTGTCCCTGAAGAGCAAAGTACTCGGTCAATAAGGTAGCTGAAAGTGAGTCACCCGCCGGTAAGGGTGCCTCCTGAGGGGGTACAGCTAGGGGAGGTGCATCCACAGGTGGAGGTGGTGGTGGTGCAAAGGGTGGGGATGGAGGAACCGACTCTGTCTCAGCATCCTCTGAAGGATCCTCCTCCTCCTCAAAGAAACCAAAATGCCCTGGAGGGGTAAACTGCTCAAAAGGATCATCTATAGGGTCAGGACTAGGTAGTGGGGATGGAACTGGTGACGGCTCCGGGATGGGTCGGACAGGTGTGGGAATCATCTGAATATCCCTCCACTCAATCGGCTCCTCAGGTATAACTGACAACCTAGGCCTCTTACGCAGTGGCCTCTCCTCCTCAGGGATCTCTGATCTCACTCTGGAAGGACCTGCCTCGTCAGATCCTGTAGAAGGTCTACCCATATATGGCACTAGGGCCACAGCATCTCTCCGTCTCTGCTCCTCTGCCTCATCTCTCTCTAATCGCTCTCTAGCCGCCGCCCGGCGTCTCTCCCTGAGGTCCTCAACTGCATACTCGGGGACCTCTACCCCGGCCAGCTGAAGATCTAATAGCTCCTGCTCTGACCTCCCTAGCCACTGGGGGTCCTGACTCGGCTCAACCATCTCCGCTTCCTATAATAAAACATAAAATTCTATTAGTAACAGTCTAATAAATTATAATATATGCTTAAAGTAAATACTACCTGCGATATACCACCCCTGAACTTGATGGAAGTTCACAATTTATATTATAACTGATACATTTATTATTATCACTTTTGTTTATGAGCATATGACTCTTAGCTCTGATACCATCTGTGACGCCCCGGGATCCGGGGTCAAGGATCCGGGCCGTCAAAGTCCAATTTCCGATCAATATCAATATCTCTGTAGTTTTTTTTTTTTTTAATATCATTCCACATTTCCATTTTCTCACTTTCGTTTTCACATATCATTCTCTCATATCATTTCCATTCTCACACATTACTTCTATAAAATATATATATATATCATAATGCTTTGATTATGATTCAGACCTCTCTTTCAAATTCAGAAATCAAATATACTTTTATATTCGTAAAATATTCCATCTATTTTAAGAGTAATGAATGTTAATCAAATAATGTTTATTAAACCACTGATACTCAATAAGAACATTTTTAATATAATATTATAACCATATAACCCTCGATAACAACTGATACCATTCTCTCTTATTCTCTTAATCATAAGGCATGTTCAATTCATGCATAATCATCTTTATACATATCTATCTCATACTCTCATTCATATTCATATACATCTTATACTCATATCCATATTCATATACATCTTCAGATATCTTTCTTTTCAATATTAATACTCAAGAAGGACAATTTCTTCATAATATAGTAATAATAGCATCACATATATATCTCACAAAATCAAGTTTCTTTATGAAGATAAGTAGTTTTACAAATAGGGATAGAAGAAATCTTGCCTCGATTTCGATATCCTGACGATATGGCTCGTCCCTCTTCCGGAGTTTCTATAAACACAAAAGGACCATCGTTAGAACCACATCTCTTACTCACTACACTCTTGTATAACATTACCTTTTGAAACTCTAATATATGTTTAACGTATTATTATTATCCCAAAGGCTCAAGAACTCAACCGTTTATAACCTAAATCGAAGTTTCAGGGGTTTTTCACCATTTTCCTTAACGACCACACTTAACTGTAAAAATTCTCAAAAAATATGGTTTTCGAATTTTAATGTAAGGTCAACTGTCAAGGGTCCTCTGACCCCCCTACTACACTATCCCAAAATTTCATGACTTTTAACAACGTTAAAGTATGGTAATTATAACCTCAAGTTTGATACATTTACAGTTTCTCGGTTTCTGAACCGCTTTCACTAAAACTGACTTTCCTCCTAAACCGTTCATCAGATTTTAACGCACCTTATATCAAAACGATCTATGAACTAAGCTCTATCATTTCATGGTTAAATAGGAACCTGGACAGTAGGGTACCATACGGATGCAGGGGGTCCAAAACAGGGCAACTTACATCCTAACGAAAATCGGGCATTATAACGGCTATAATTTCGTACTTTCATAAATCCAACTCCTCCAAATCCATTATCAAACACCATAATCCTCACCTACACCATGTGGTATGCTTCACCAGCCATGGTTACAAGTCCACAACACATTTCCATAATCATTCAAACACATATAAACAACTATAACATCATAAACATAACCTTTATACCACTTAATCACTAAACATAACATTATCCATCCTAAACACAAAAGGGCAAGGGTTGTTATACCTTTTTGAAGCTTGAAGAACACTTAATAATCCTTAGTAATCCTTGGACACACCTTGAACAACCTTGAATTAACTAAAAGATCCATAAAAAACAAAGTTAACTCTAAGATTCTACTATTCACTACTATTCATCAAGTGACTTGAATGATTTTATTACCTATGAAGAAGATGATGATTGGCTTTGAAACTTTGTGAATATCTCTTTCTAACCTCCAAGAAACTCCATGAATTTTCCTTAGATTTGTAGTTGATTTTTGCTAGGGTTTTGATTTTCCTTTTTCTCTTTCTTTTTCTTTGGGCCGAATGGAAAGATGAGGAAGGGGGAGAGTTCTTTTGCTTCTTTTTGATCTTATCTTCCTAATCTCTTGTTAATCTAGTGTATGGTGGAAGCTTGGTAGATATTTTTGTGATTTAATCCTTGCCAAAGTACTAATTTGCCCTTAAAACAAGTTAGTGGATGGTGATGTCACTCATGATGTCATCCAATGCATCCTTTAATCTTTTTTCTTGATTTTCCTAAGTAATTTACTAGCATTCTTGGTAATAATAATGTGGTATATATCCTTGTTATGTTATAATCTTGGTTGTTTAATCTCCATACTCGTCTAATTGTGGTTCGTTTCGAATGTACCTCATTATCTCAGTGGTTTTGAAACCATTTAACAATCCAATTTCCTTTGGTATTTCTTAACTTAATAATCCCTAGGTTAAATCTAAATTCACTAATTCCTCAATATATAATTCTTATAATGTTTCCATGCTCCTTAATATCCAATAGAAGCTTATTCGAAATCAAAATCCTCAAAATCCATGCTTCAGGAATTTCTGAAATCTAACGTCATTTCGAGTCACTTATTTCCATTGTACGACACTAATATGGTCTCTGCTTATTCATTTTATGTTTCCATTATAGGGTACCTATATACCATTTCTCTAAATCCTCGGAATTTACTATTCATGTGACCACTGTAACATTACTGAAGTTAGGGTTATTACATAAACTATAAACGAACATACGACTAAAATAAAAAGACAAACACTACAAAACATGTTAAATAAGATTAACATTTAAAAATTACAATACATGTACAAAAACATTAAGTATATACAAGAGTATTTATAATAGGTTAGCAAATCCATATATTTTCTGACAAAACAACTTTCTACTAGAAAATTATTTAGAGAGAAAATATGATTTAATAAACTATCATAAATATGTCAGCTATTTTAAAATAATGAAATTTTCAACAAAAATAGCTTCCTCAAAAATTCTAACTAGAGAATTAGAGAAAAATATTTTTAGAGAAAATTATTATTCTAAAATAAAGAAACATGGATTAACACATTAGAATGATTATGACAATTCTTTTTAGAAAGATGATAAGATAGAATTCGAAAAGAATGTCATACCAGTTACTTGGCGCTCAACCCTTGGCACCAACTTCCACGTTTCTTGTTGTTCCAGATTCACAATTGCTTTCTCAGATTCCTTAGATTCTATACCTTGATTCTGAGAAGCCCTTTTAGTTCTTACTACAACATCTGGATCACCAATGATCAACTCTATTCCAAACACACTGTCTGAGAAAGTTGGATCTTGATGAATCATCTTGTTCTTCATTGTGATGTTGTGTTTGACTAGTGAATCCTTTGTTTACTTCCCTCGAGTTATTGCGAGAATGACTTGATGATTATTTTCCAGTGACATTGGTATTGCTAATAACAAAATTGTTTCTACCACTATCACTTGGATAATTATCATCATTAACATTTTAATCTTATGACTTCAAGGCAACTCCTCGATAACAACAATTGTTAACTCCTAACAACTGTTTGTTTGTAGACAATCTTGGTTCTAAAAATAAAACTTGATTACCAAGACTGACTTGTCTGCAATCTTAGAAATAATTTTCTAAGTCCAATACACCTTGATTCATAGTATAAAACATTTATTATCAAAGTGATATGAAGCTTACAAATAAGCATAAAAATTATTCAAAGTAATTGAACTATGGTAACTTTAGATATTTCAATATCCATAGTTCTACATAGAGAATTTTTATACCATGTATAATAATATGAGTGAATTATAAAAGATATAACAATGACTACTTAGAGGAGTTCTAAGTAATTTCACACATACCAATATATCTCACAATTAGTTAGTAAATAGAATTCTAACTAAATATCATTAACTGATATAAGTCAAAATTTCAATACAACCAATTGTTAGAACCATGATATTAATTATAGTGAATTTCTGAAAGTGGAGCATTGATAAAATTCAATAGAATTAACATCTCACAACTAATTGAAAACCAATACAGATTAGGTCCAAATTAGTTATGTTGTTTATTTATTTTAATAAATATAAGTTACAGAGCAAATACTAAATTGAATTGCTTCAAGTCCATAACCCATATAAATCAAAATAAATAATTAAATAATTAAATACTAAATCTCTATGAGTTAGATTTTAGCATTTAAGTATTTAAATTATCCTTAAATAATCACCAATAAAATATATTGCAATTATACACATGGCAATCATTCAACAGATAATTTTCAGTGTGAGGTCTGGATGTAAATAAGTTCACAAGTCCTTTCAATACAGACAATTGAAAACTTGTGAGCTTACTTAAGAATTACTTAACAGATGGGATTTACAATCATATAGCATTAATAAAATCCCAAGTTCACAAACCAATCTTGAAAAATTAATTTCATCAAGTGATTTAGCAAACATGTCTGAAAGTTAATCTTTAACTAAAGACATGCTCTCAAAAGAATTGATACCTTATGCAAGTTGCTTAGTCCTTGAGTGTTTCACAGAGTTGTTGGAGATGAAATTGATTCCTTGTGTTCTCCTGCTTTCGTACAACTCATTTGATCTGTCTCTATGTAGCAAAACATGTCAGAACTGATGTCTCTAGGGTACCATCTCCGTAGATTTGGGTCCAACTTAAGACATCTGAAAATCATGTGTAATAACTACAAGAATAGATTCTCAAGAATCCACTTGGGACCATGCACATTTGCATAATTGAGAATAAAATATGTGTGTAAGTAATCTATTAGCAATTGAATAAGATAATGAGCTGATGATTCCTCTATAGCCTGATTAGGTCCTAATTAGTAGATCCTGAACTTGTTGGGTCAAATATCTCTAGAGTACCATTTCCTAAGATCTGGGTCCATCTAAATATTTTTGATTGCCAACTTGTTCGGTCCAAGCTAATAGGTCAAAAGCCAGCTACAGTGGTTTGTTGGTAGGTAGTCTTAACAGGTCTAGAATCTTCTGAATAGAAACAAAAGATCCTTGACTTACTTTTATTGTCATCATTCTTTTGGCTTACTTAAGCAAATCAAAAGAATTTCAACTTTACCAACAACAAAACAGCAAATATCTTGATACCAATTTATAGCTAGTAGACCAACATATAATATAATCAAGATATCATTGCACATATATATCATTTATATTTGTGCCTAAATATGTAGAGAGTTCTATGAATATGACACCAATTATTAAAAGATACCAACTGTTAAAGATTGATACCGAATATTAAATTATAGTTAGGGTGTCATACCATGTCTTCCATGCTTGCTTGAGTGATGATACCAGTTTATACTAACCTGTATAGATCTTCAATTATCTCACCAACCAGGTGTACACTTGTTCACATTCCTCTAGCATCCAGATTCAGTAGGTCTAGATGTCCATTATAATCTTGAATGTGCAGCAGGTGCCTGATATCCTCAAGTCTTGTCACTGGTGCTTCTTGTCAAATATACTGTTTGATCAAATTGTAACCTAGCATCCAGTTTGGCTTTGTCCCTCATAACAATGCCTTGACATCATCCAGGTAGACTTCTGGTTATCCTTGTACCAAATACAGCCTTGTTGTTTGGTCTAGATACCAGCTTCCCTTCAATCTGCCTTTTATACTGATTGAGATTATCTTGCATTGCAATCACTCAATCTGGATCTTTCAGAGCTTTTGTAGCTTTCTTAGTTTCTTCTAAAAGAAAACTAAAGAAATAATCATTAGTACTTGAAGCTCTGCTAGTCTTTTACTTCCACCATTAGAAACACTAAGAACTAGGACAAAGAATTAATTGAGTCAACACTCTTTGTCTTGGCAGACATGTTCTCATAGTGTCCTTTGATTTTTAGTATGGTGTTGAGTTGATTAGTTGATCCTTTAGTTGCTCCCCCTAAGCTGTTGCTGGGTTTACATGAAGATTCTCAATATTGACATTGCTTGGATCTGAATCATCATAACCATTGACAGCTGGGAGCTAGAAGTCATTGAACATCACTAAGACTTTCAATCACCTTCTGTTGATTAATAACAATCACCCTGTAGGCTGTTGACTCCACCAAGTAACCAAGGAAATTATCCTCTTGAGCATTAGCTGATTGCTAGGATGCTCACTTTCATTTATCATTGCAAAACATTTTTCTTCATGACTTGTGGAGTCTTCCTATATTCCTTACTGATCAGGGTTTAATCATGTCAGTAGCAAACTATTGACTGCTTCAGCATTAATACTCTTGAAGGTGCAGAAATCATCCAGGACACTAATTGATAGGTCTTGTAATCTGGTCTCCAAGTTGTCATAGTCAATTTTGCTTTCTGACACTCTTCTAGATGTGATCAATCACCATCAGTGTTGTCTTGTCTTCATATTGTTTGAACAACAACTTGTTTGTGGAGAGAAGCCATCAGTCATCACCACTAAAGTATATTTTTCTTTGATGTAGAACTTCTGTGTGATTCTTTTTGACTTCCCTTTATGACATGCCTCGTAATTTCATTTTACTTTAATTTCAGATGAGGTAGTCTCCTTTGCTGATTCGATTTCCAGGAAAGAATCTCTTGATATGACATTCAGGTGAGAGAGCTCCTTATGTCATAGCTGAACTCCTGTCTGATGAAGCTTTATATTTGACCTTGTTGACTTCACCTTTGACTGAGATTCCATGTCAGCTACAGATAAGTTCTCTTTCCTTAATCCTCGAACAGTAGGCTCTTCATCTTGTAAAAGATGCTTTATTACTGACAACATTCCTTGGCTATTGAATAGCCTTGACCTTAGGTCATACCCTTGCTGTTGTCTCCAAGGGATGAACCACTTGGCCAGATACCGTCACCACTCTTGATAGCAGGGCTCTATCTTCGGTCATATGCCTTGAACATCCACTGTCCAGAATCCACATAACACGATGTACCTGTTACACACCCTGCAATGCCAAAACAGTTAAACCTTTTTTGGGACCCAAATTTTATTTGGTCCGGAATACTTGAAGTATTGGCCTTTGTCAGGCAAAACAACATTCTTAATCTTCATAACAACATTTTTCAAGGGGACTGGACATTTAACCCTATAAACAGCTTTGACAATCTTTGATTTCATCTTGGGTATCCATGTCTTTTTAGTAGCAATAACATTTATTTCACTGACTGGACATTTGACCTTGTAAACAGCCTTAGTAAAACTTTGTTTAGGCTTTGATACAAATGTCTCTCTCCTAACATAAGGAGGAATAGCAGTCTTTGATCTAACATTATTCCTGTTCATATTTTGTCGAGGAGCAGTCTTATTATCACATGCATGATTACCATTAAAGTAAGCAGACATCACATTAAAAGCACAAGACATACAGTTGACAACACCACATGCTTTATGATTAGAATCAATGATAGGCATGTTACTCATGTTAGACATGTTATTGTTCTGCTTCAACTTATTACCACCTAATCCAGTCTTAGAAGAACTAGTTGTTTCAACAACCTTGACTGGCACTTTAGGTACATCTTTCTTGGATGAAACAATTTCTGGATTAGTGTTCAACAGATTTAGCCTTAACAAAGATTGTGACATCTTTCTTGGATGAAACATTCTTTGGATTAGCGTTCTTAACAGATTTATCCTTAACACATTTATCCTTAACAAGGACTGTGCCATTTGCACTATCCTCATTTCTCATTTCTTCTTTTATAACCATAGAAAGAATATCTGGTGGGCCAGCATCAGATTTTGTAAACATTGGTTTTTCAACATTCTTGAGAATATGTGGTATACCTCTTTCTTTAGCTGAGATAGAATTAGGAGAATGATTACTCAAAGAACCAACAGCTTGACTGTAATCAAATCCTATTCCTACAGTTCGTTCTACTGCTTGTTTGTTGAAGAACTCTTTAGAAACTTTAACAGTATTATAACAAGCTCTAACCTGTGTTTCAACTTCTCTAATCTTGGTTTCTTGTTCAGCAATCCTATCAACTTGTTTTACCATGTATTCTCCTAGACCCTTTTCTCTGTAGTTAAGTCGAGCTATTTCTTCTATATTCTTATATTGATTAACCTGCACCTTTTTTAAATCTAACACTTCATTTTCAAGTTTAGTGTTAACAAGACTTATTCTATCGTATCCTCTTTGTGCATTATTCAAGCAACTACGTAAACTATCAATTAACTCAGCATCAGTAAGAATTACCGGTGTGGTGTAATAAGTTGATGATTCAGCATTTGCCACCAGTGCAAAGTTTCCAACTTCTTCATCTTCACTGTCTGTGTCATCCCAGCTTTTGCCTTGTACCACATAGGCCGTGTCTTTGTTCTTCTTACCAGATGCATACTCTCTCCTTGCATCTTGTTCAGGTCGATGACACTCAGTTGCAAAATGTCCCATTTCATTACAGTTGAAGCACCTGATTTTGCTTCTGTCTACCATTCCAGTCTCGTAGCCAACCCTTGTACTACTTGAGGATGAACCTCCTTGCTGGAATCTGTTCTCAATAGACCTGAGTCTGAAATTAGGATTTCTTCTAAATCTAAAATGATTAAACTGTCTTACAACCAGTGCCATTGATTGATCCTCCAACTGCTCCAGCTCCTCTGATGAATAAAATTCTCTACAACCCTGACTTGTAGCTGTCTTCCCATACTCTGCTACAATCACTTCCTCTTCAGAGCTGCAAGGTTGAACAATCTTAGCTTCCAATCTATTTTCCCTGACTTTCCTAGTTCCCTCGTTTATTGTTATAATGGTGTCCCAGATATGCTTGGCATCTTTACAGTCAACAACATGGTTGCACATGAGCGCATCTAGGGATTCCACCAAAATTAATTGTACATTAAGATCAAGGGCAATATCCACTTTGTCATCATTTGTATAAACACTAATGTCCTTTGGATATGTCCTTGCAGGAACTACAACAACTCCTTCCACGATTATTTCCTCTTCAGTAATCATAGGAACTATTGGCCGGGTTTTCAATATTCCTAAATATTTAGGATTGACCACTTGTAGAAAAAGGATCATTTTCTTTTTCCATAGTTCATAATACTCCTTGTCAAATATGGGTATCTTAACAGTTCCAATTTTTGAAGACATGATGAATTTTTAAGTGAGTTAAAAATTCGAAATGGATTTTTGACTGAATAAAAATAGGATCTTGATTTGTGTATCAATCAATAGGCTCTGATACCAATTGTTAGGTCCGATAAGATTGTAGAAGGGGGGGTTGAATACAATCTATACCAATTTATCGAAATTTGTTCTTCAAATAATATTTTATTTTAAACAAATTTGAGCGGAATAAATTGAAACAAATTTCAAGTTGAATATAACAATATATTAACTTGATGGGTGTTACAATTTCAGTACAGATTAATTATCAAGTTGATAAAAACTAATTAGAAAATTTGACATGAACTTTTCTAATTTAGTTAATAAAAATCAAGATAAGAACTAGGAAACTTAATTCGCCAGTAGTACAAGAATCACAAATAATCAAGTTCCACCGGATAAAATATTACAAAGGAGATGAACTTGATTTTCTAGGAATTAATTTGTTCTTGCTTGAGAGAGAGAGAGAGAAATGGAGGCTGCTGTGTTTTCTGGATGAAATGTTATGTGCGTGTGTCTTCTGTCTATTTTTGCCTCCTGATGCTTTTGTAGTCCAAAGTTAATCGATAGTCATATTGCTGTTAAATATGACTATCCAGCACAGCCAATATAACAATCAACTTTAGCCTAATATGACAATCAATATAACTATCAAGTAAACAAAATATGACTGTCCTTATCAATATAACTTTCAGTTGAACTGAATATGACAATCAAGTCAATATTACTATCGGTATAACTATCGAATAGTTAATCAACTGATTCAGCTTTGCAGAACGAAGACCAGATGCAGGAAGTGAGATGGCTGGACACGCGCGGCTTGTTTTGCAGGAAACCTCGTCCACGTGTTGCACACGCGCGAAGGAGAGAGTGATGTTTTATTTGCCGACGAGCCATTTCCTTTAAATACTTTGGTCGAGACTTTCAAAACAGTTCAGTTGCTAGCCACTTGCATTTCTTTTGCTTTTATTAATCTCTTTGTTCAATTCTCTTTAAACAAATGAATTGCTTCATTTGTAATTAAAGCATCAACCGACCACTATATCAATTCAAGTCTCCTGGCCACAAATTGTTTTAGACTCCGTAAAATTGGTTTTTAACCCGCACAGCTTATAATCTTTAATTAATAAATATTAATTTAATTCAACAATTATAAAAATAAATATCTAATATTATTAGATATTTATAAATATAATTTTCTCATTAAATAAAATATTTATTAATATAAATAAATCCTTAAGCTCTAATATGCGGTTACCTGAGCGTCGGAAACCGGACTCCTTTTGCTTGACAAAAAATATTTTAATTCCAACCGGGATTCCAGCTTCAAGAATATATCACTTTCCATTTTCTTGTGATAATTCTATTTTCTCATAACCCGTCCAGGTGTAAGCTACGGTCTCTTGAGGATGTGAAACCGGACTCCTTTTCTTCAACAGAAAATACAACAATTCAAACCGGGGTTTCAGCATTAAGAATATATCACTTAGAATTTCTTTGTGATAATTCTTTTTCCTCGTAGCCGATCCACTTGATAGTAAAATCCTTGTGGTTAATTAATTTAGCACTTCTCTTGCTTGCATAATGATTTTCTCTCATACCAGTCTTGATAGCTTGAACCACTGAAGTTAATGATGAACAACCACTGTTTAATGTTGACACTCGATGTACTGTCTGGTTCATGAGTGACTAACCGCAATGACTGTTCTTCATATATTGACTTTAAAATCTGGTTCCTTTTCTTTTCTTTTTCTTCTCTCTCTATTAATTCTTCTGTACTGTCTCTATCACTGTTGAAATCTCTGTCACTTTAAATGAATCCACTTCTTTAACGAATACTTCACTGAGGCTTGATCAGATGTCTGAACTTCTTTCAATGTAGTAATTCCTCAAGTCTGTAGATTGACCTTGATCTTTTTCTTCTGACAGATAATACAATCTGAGATTCCTTGTGACAGTCTATATACTATTTACTATTACAATCTTGTTTAAGTTGAGTTGTATCCTCGAAATACAAATAGGCTACATCATATGCCTTTCAATCATTGGTGTTGACAGCATCTCTTTCAAATTCAATAGTCTGAGTACAAGTGGGTTCTTCAACAAAAATTTCTTCTTCTTCCAAGTAACCTTGAATTTTCAAATCTAAGAGGCTACATTTGACCATCTTCTTGCAGTACTGGAAACTTGGTCTCATCAAATGTGACATTACTTTCTTCATTGACTTTTTGATCTATGACATAGACTCTTTAGGCAGTCCTTTCTAATCCATATCCCATGAAAATGCCTTCATGTGCTTTAGCATCAAGCTTCCATTTCCTTTCATAATGTCTATCATCATGAAGCACTTACTTCCAAATACATGAAAGTATTTGACAGTAGGTTTCTCTCCTGTCAGTAGATAGTGGGGAGTATTCCCATGATTCTTGTTGATTAAGGTTCTGTTCTGTGTATAGCTAGCTGTGTTGATAGCTTCTGCCCAGAAATATGTTGGTACTTTTGCATCATTCAACACAGTTATAGCAGCTTCAATGAGAGTCCTATTTTTCCTTTCTACCACACCATTTTGCTACGGTGTTCTGGCAGTAGAGAATTGTTGCACAATACCTTCATCTTTGCAGAAATTCCCAAGAGTTGCATTTCTGAACTCAGTACCATTGTCACTTCTTAGAATTTGAACTTTTGCATTTGGAGTTCTGTCAAGAACCCTTATGTGATCAATGATTTCTTGAGCTACTTCATCCTTAGATTCCAAGAATTTTACCTAAGTGTATCTTGAGTAGTCATCCGCTATTACCAAGGCATATCTCTTTTTGGCTAGAGATTGAACATTTACTGGACCAAAAAGATCCATGTGAATTAACTTGAGTGGTTCAGTGTTGGTGTTCAGTTGCTTTGATTTGTGCACAGATCTTCTCAGTTTTCCTACTCACACAGTCCTTCTTGATAGAATTCCTGTTGAGGTAGACCTCTCACCAATTCCTTCTTCATCAGTATATTCATGGTCTTGAAATTGAGATGGGAGAGTTTCTTGTGCCAAATCATGTTGTCACCAACTGTTGCCTTACTGTGGAAACAATAAACCTTGTCTTTCCTAGCAGAGTTTTGGTCTGCAACAAACAAGCTTCCTTTTCTGACTCCTTTCAAAGAAAGGCTTCCATTCTTCTTGTGATAAATGTTGCAAACCATCATATCAAAATCAACCTTGAATCCTCTGTCACTGAATTGGCTGACACTAAGTAGGTTGTGCTTCAATCCATCCACAAGAGCAATATCTTCAATGACAACATTTCCAATTTCCATACAGCCATATCCCACAGTGTATGTGGCATCCCATAATCCGGGGTACAGATTTTGGGCCACTAACCACTATCAATATAATACCATAAAATAGTTCCCACATCGTGTTATAGTCTTCTCGTACTCTCCCTATAATGTTCATATCGTAAATAATACCGTAGAATAGTTCTAGAATATACGTGAAAACCTCGAGATAATATCTTCCAAACAGGTAACTCCAACTATCAAATTAGCGTATGCGGTTCCAGATTAGCTATCTCGCTCATAGCCAAATCGTTGAACGAATCGAACTCCTACTCGCGCGATATGTCGAAAGACTGGATAACGTTGCAATACTCGTCTTGACAACCTATGACGAACCTTATTCTAAATCGTTCTACCCAACGTCTATCTTAGACGGGTACACCTAACCATCCTAATCTGTTTCAGTGACCATAACCTGTAGCTCTGATACCAACTGTGGTATCCCATAATCCGGGGTACAGATTTTGGGCCACTAACCACAATCAATATAATACATACCTGGATATAAGCTTAATATAATAATAAAATACCCCTGATCCAAGATCACATACAGGTTATGGTATGAAACAACTATTGAATTACATTAATACAATCCAAACTCCGAATAAATTTTTTATACAAATTACTAATAACTAAGTCCATCTGTTGAACTAATTAACCAACCTCTAACAAAGCTCAAGTCACTACCCGACCAAGTCAACAACTCGAACATCACCTCTCGCTGTAGGAACAAGACTACTCATCTGACCACAAGGTCCATTAATCTCTTCTCTATAAACTGGAGAAATAAAACAACAATGCAAGAGTGAGCCAACAGTGCTCAGCAAGTATAAATGTGTATAAATATCGAGAAGAGTAATAAGTTCTGATCAACAAGAACAAACATCATAGGCTTCAAAGGAATCAGGCTTTAAGCAAATCAAACTCAATGTATGGATTAGAATTGGATTTTTATATATTTTTTAAAAAAAAAGTGGAGTTAGGCGGCTGATCAGACCCGCACTAACCCCGGACAATGCACACAGCAAGGTCCATCTAAATGGATCCACGACACACATTGGCCTCAACTTCTGACCATTAAACTGGTCTCCCCGAAAGGACTCCGTTGACCATAATATGGTCTCCCCGAAAGGACTCCAAAAACATTCCAATTCTATATCCAACGCACTAGGTATCGGAATAATCGACAACCTTTGTCAACCAACTAACTGGAAACTCACGTTCCAAAACAACAACTCATAATTAAAGAGTCAAGTAGGAAGTAACAATATTAACTGGTATCGACAAGTTCAATACAACAATAGGGTGTGATATGAAGAACAACAATATCAACCAGTGTCGACGAGTTCGACAGGATAAATAGGGTATTAAATTGAAAACAATAATTTCATAAGGAATCAATAAGTTCAATATAAGTAATGGGAGTGATATCATCATTAAAAGAATTAATTTAAAAGAATTGAGGAACAATTTCACTTGAACGAGAAGCGAAAGTAAATACTTGCCTGGTAATTACAGCTTAATCTGTCTAACTGTCTAGACGTCTCATTCGACCACTAACTTTCATACGTCTTGTCCCCTCGATTCTACAATCCTTTTCTCACATCAATACTTCTGAATGACCTTTTTCTACTTTAAATATCTCTCGCAGACATACTGAATTTAAACAGAGCATTTAATTACTTAGTCCAATGATCAACCACTTTTACGACTCAACAACGCGTAATACGCATAAATCACATAACACTTAGCCATTTAATCCACATCAAACAAACCATACGACTCACATTTTACATTTAATCAACTTCAGAACATTTAAGACTCGCTACCAGTCAGTACACATAGCTCACGTAGCATTTAAGCAGGTAAACTTCATAAAACAGCACATAATACTCACTTCCGTAATTAACTGATCTCAAGATATATAATTTTAAAACAATCTTAAATCTTGGTTTTTCAATAAAACCCGCTCAGAATATTTTAAAACATTTTTAAAACAATTTCTTGATTTTTTAAACAATTTTCTACAATTTTTAAAGCATTTAAAAACAGAAAACGGACTAATTAAGAATTAAATAACTCTAATTAAATTAATTAAAATCAACTAATAATTAATTAATAAGATTATTCAATAAATGATTACTTTATCAAATAATTAAATTAATTAAATTATTATTTGAAATTAATTAACATAATTAAAAATATTTAATTCTTAATTATTTTTGAAATAAAGGTAAATAAATAAATGATTTTCAAACTTAAATAAATAATTCAGAATTAAATCTGAATGTAAAATAAAAAATTTAGTAAATAAGTTTCTGAATTTTTATAATTAAAATTCAGATTTTAAATGAATTGTAAAACAATTTAGTAAAAAGTAAAAAGTTAAAATCATTTTTCTGTTTTTACCTAACTACAAAAACAGATCAAAACTAGCTGATAAAATTCACAGAAATCAGAAAATATAAGGATATCACCGGATTTTATGAACTCGCCGGAAAATCTTCAGATTTCGACGAACTGAAGTTTTCCGGCGGTGCCATAATCGACCCGGTGAACCTCCTTTCGAACCCCAAAACAGCACACACACATGTTTTCGTGAAACACAGCACTCTGATACCATTACCACCTGATAACAACCTAAAAAATGAATAACACGAACCAAAACTGACCAACCCAACAAGATTCCGGCGAGTTCGACGAAAATTCCGACCGAAACTCGATTTTACGATTTATTGAACCAATTCTAACATTCTATATGACAAAACGAAGCTGTGAACACAGGCAATCTAACTATGGAATCAGTTTTTACAAACAAACGATAGATTAAACGAACGAATGATTTTTAAAATTTAACAAAACCATGATAATCGATTTCATCAAATCTAAACATAAACAATGAAATTGGTAGTGCGAAACAGTCATACATCATCACTTAAATCTATATAAACCATCAAAACAACAGGAAAATCAAATAATCAAAAAGCCCTAATTTTTGAGTGAAGAACCCTAATTCGGCAGAAAATTAAGAAAATTTATATAAAATCAGAAATTTACCCCACATGAAATCTGATGATAGATTCTGAAACTAGATGTTGAGAGGTTCGATTTGACTACAGGAGCGTCAAAATCCGACTTCAAGAACGCCTTCGAATTGGATTTTGATCTTCAAGAACAACTATGAACATAATAATTTCTATAAAAATTTAAAAGATTTTGGATTTTGATTTTTGACAGGTGGCCAGCTTTAGATTGATGGAAAATATAAGATTCTGGTTGGTCAAAAAGAAGGCTTACGAAATAATATTTATCTTCTTCGAAATGCTCAGAACCCTAATTAACTTTTAATCGGTCTGGAACGTACCAATTAAATCAATTAAGGGTCCGATTTGAACGAAAATATTTTGACGAA
Source organism: Saposhnikovia divaricata (assembly GCA_036435485.1). Taxonomy (NCBI): domain Eukaryota; kingdom Viridiplantae; phylum Streptophyta; class Magnoliopsida; order Apiales; family Apiaceae; genus Saposhnikovia; species Saposhnikovia divaricata. The sequence continues at coordinate 136,932,872 of CM071600.1, forward strand.
AAATAACGAATCAAAAAATGAAAATTTATAAGACTTATAAAACTAATAAAATACGAGTTTGGCAAATTTTGAGATTTATCCGACGAATATTGATACGAAAATGGTTTTAAATCGAAGCCCCGGGGATTTTGAAAATAGAACCTACGGATAAAACGAACTAAATCGCACATCTTTCGAAAAAGTTAAAGATAATCATCCAGGAGTCCAATACAATTACTAAACACATAAATGTCCCAACCCATCATTCCCGATCCTTTTATTCATATATATAACGATATCATCTCATATTCGCGATATAATTACCCGCCAAACCGAATCAAAATATTTATATAAATTCAAAATAAGCTAAAATAAATTATAATAAAATATTTTCACTTTGATCACATAATAACACATATCCCCCAATACCAATCAACATTTAACACCTTGACTCGTCAAACATGAATAAAATAATTTATATATATATATATATATATGTGTGTGTGTGTGTGTGTGTGTGTGTGTTTTCCTAATTACCAAAAATAGTATTTAAATAAATTTAATAATCACTGTTCTTGCATTCTTCCCCCTAAATAGCATTCTGTCCTCAGAATCAAACTAAGCAACAGGTGGGGAGAGTTCTTTCACACTAACAAGTTACCAAACTCTCCCATTCTGGGACTCTTTTACAACACCCTTACTGATAGCACAATACTGACTTACTTCTCGACACTCTTTCTCTGGATTTTTACCAGTTCACATTTTATGACACAACAAAATCAGAACAATATTCTTAACATCACTACGCGAAACACATTATAGATATGTTGCATATGAGGCGATAAAGCTAACTCATAGGCAACCCTCCCAACTTTCTTCAAACCTCAAAATATCTAACAAATCGTGAACTCAACCTTCTTGGTAATCGAATCCCACTAATCCCTTTTACGAAAATAATCTCAACAAAGTTTTGGTTCTCCTTCTTACAACGTACATTTCTCGTGGCAAGTTGGTGTATTTCTTTTGTCGACTTCGAGGTATCGTTAACCCTTCTAACAAGGTCGATTACTTCTTTCGTCGGTGGCACCAACTCTGGAACTAACATTTTCCGTTCATCCACTTCTCCCAACATACTGGAGATCGACACTCTCGTATAGCGCTTGTGTTGTGCTAAAAATAAAGATTTAAATTTGAATCGCAAGCGCACAATTCGTTTCGTTATAATATTTAATGATTCGTTCCTCAGGGACTATTATTTTCGCATTCCTTAATTTCTAACTTAATCGAATTAGAACAAGTTTGATTTTTAGATTTTACAAATTAAAATAAAAACTAAATGGAATTTTGAACTATTTAAACTAATTTAAACTAAATTATTTATTCTAATTTTAAATTACCTAAAAAAATAAAAAGTACAAAAACTAAATTATTCTAAAAAAAAAAATTCTAAATTCAAATTAAAATTAGTTTTTTTTTATTCTAAAATTTTACTTCAGTACATAGTTACAAATTAATAACGAAACAAAACTAAAAAAAACGGAACATCCAGTAACCATCTTCAAACCAATCGTTAACAGAAACCGAGTTAACGTTGCAGCCATCCAACACAAACGATACTCAGACTTGAAAAAAAAAACAACTTAGAAACAATTCAAATTAGACCCCTGGACTCAGACATACTCGACTACTCCTAGCACAACCAATACATTTAACAAACACAATCGAAGAATGACGTGGGTACGATTCCATAAGCCAAATCACAACAGGAATATTGTACGTAACATTCACACAAACAAAAACATTAATCCATAAACGCAAAAACTAAACTATCAGCAATGAAAAGCGACACAAACACAGGACACAGCTCAAATCAACAACAACACATAAAACACGACTCAGAAAACCACGACTCAGAAATCAAATTTTTGTATAAAACACGAACTCGGAAAAGCAAACAGCAGCGACTCAATCCAGCAAAACCAACAACAAGCAAACATCAATCTTCAACCAAAATTTTAAACATCAATCGCAACTCATTCAACCAGCCAGTTGACTCGGCTAACTCGAACAAGCAAGGGACACGGTTTAGTATATATTTAGGCCTGAAATTACAGACATGGGAACTCGGCTGTGGCAACTCGCAATTACAGAAATTAAGCCAAATCCAAGAAAACTCAGAATGTTTTTTAAACTCAGAACTGAGAAATACGGAATTACTTTCGAAGAAACAGGAAAAAAAACACGGGGAAGGGGGTGATTAGATGTACGGGGTGCTGTGCTTGTTTTGACTAAGAGAGAGAGAGAGAGAGAGAGAGAGAGAGAGAGAGAGAGAGAGAGAGAGAGAGGGGTGCCGTGTGGTTTGATTGAATTGAAGAACAAAGAATTGTGGAGAAACAGATGAGAGATGTGCTGTAATGGCTGGGCTTGTTTCTAAAAATTAAAGATCAAAATAGGGGAGATTCATTATTTTGCAAAGAAACAGGGGTGTCTAAGTATTGCTTCAGATTACTAAATAAAACGAGACAGAAATTATTTACTGAACATATTATGAAACTATATTTTTTTTTTTAAAATTAAATGCAAGATAAAGAAAATAAATTATGAATTTAAAAATTTATATTTTTGGGATTTTTTTATTTTTGGAAATTAAATACGAGACAAAGAAATTATTTACGAAATTAAAATTACACTAAGACGATGATTTGAAAATAAATGGCCCACAATAAAATGGATTTTTAAAGGGGCATAAAATTAGCAAATAAGAGCAAGAAATTAAAGTTTCGTTATTTTCATCCCCAAGTGGTTAGCAACGGGATTTACGAAAATAACGAAATAAGGCAACAATAACGAAAGAGCAAGACAAGAAGTAAAGAAAATAAAAATTGCATTAATTATAATAGGAGTGTTTACAAGATTTGAAACTAAAGAAAATACAAGAAAATAAAACTACCCTAAAATCTAAGTTTTTCAATACAAGGGGGGTGAGGGGGTATTTATAGGATAGAAATTAGGGTTAAGGGGGGTGTTGGGTAAATCCCCACCATACATTTGGGTTGTGTGGTGGTGAAATCCTAGCCATCTATTTGTTTCCTTCCCCCTTAAGCTTTGAAGAGTTGATATTAGCCATACACTTTTCTAATGTGTTGGGATGATCTCCACCTTCCACTTGTCTTGAAATAATCCTTTTGCTCCAAGCTCCTAATTCTTTTCCTTCTTTCATTTTTGGTCCTTTTTCTTCCTCCTTTTTCCCTTCCTTGCACTTTATTTATTTATTTTGTCATTTCTTTATTTATTTACGATTTACCTGAAATGCAACAAAATAAATTATAAAAACACGAGTTCAAGCAATAAATAGGTAAATAAAATATGCAAAAATATGCACTTATCAAATGCCCCCATACCTATCTTTTGCTCGTCCTTGAGTAAAAACAAAAAGAAAATCTAGATAAAAAGTCCTATACTCCTTTTCGTAGGTGTGACGGTTGCATTTGGCATATGCAACAAGCCCTTTAAACCCCTAGGCAGCCTTAGTGGACGAGTGAGGTCTCGTGAGGGCCTATAGTGAATGTACCCACAAAATCCATCTAGTTTGTATAAAAGATCACATGGCAATGCACACCACACATACATGTCCTCTCATGATACATCAACTTGAGAATCAAAATGAAGTTGCAAAGTCTTGGTGTGGAAAGTGCAAGGATTCACATAGTCTACTTAAAGAACCATGCAAGAGTGATTATAAGTTCATGTCAAGTGCAAAAATTATTGGTAACCGTGCTAAGTCTACAAGGGCACACCTCAGAGTCAAAACTTGAGATCTCTTATGCAAAAAAACAAATAAACAATACCTTACCTTTCACTCACAAAAGAATATTCACTCAAGAACAAGGGTAAGTGTATCACTCAATTCCAACAAAATCAAATGCATGCTTGACACTTGGTATCATCCCAACTTAAATCACAACATACATTAATAATGACAATCAAAAGGTCTTTATTAGGGTTGTAATGGGGCTAGGGACAAGGTATGTCAAGAAAGGCCAAAATAAGGTGAAGTGTCAAAAGCTAGTAGTAACCATGAATATCATACACAACACCAAACTTCCTCCCCACACAATTTATTTTTATTTTCAACAAAAAGCCTTGAATAGTCATAATGAAGGAGGATTACAAAAAACATAAGTATGCTCTCATATGTATATTTTTTCATTTTTTTTTCTTTCATTTCTTCATTTTTTTTTCATTTCATTTTTTTTTTATGAGAGCTAAGATAAATGTAACAATAATCCTCACTTAGATTTAATTTTGAAAATCGACTATCAAGGTAACAACAAATATTTCCTCAAAAGTTATGAACAATAGTAAACCCTATTTCATACACCTTATTGCTCCCTCAAGTTTCTACTAGCCTTTGACAAAATGGGATCAAGAATACGTAAGGCTGAACAAGAAAAAGGTCTTAGGCGAGTAATGTGGTGTGTCACCGAAAGAATATGATTAAGCTCAAAGGGTTAACTAATTGATCACATAAGCATGGTGTGGATATTTTTGGAAATATAGGTTATTCCTAAGTGCCTTTATCATTTTATCATCAATTAATGTCATGTATTTCAAGAAGGAACTCAAACAAGTGCTATCAATGCAAATGACAAGTGGACACTCAAGCAAAAGAATATAAATGCAAAAGATGTGCATATAGGCTCAAAATCTCACTTGGTGTGGTAAAACATAATCAATCTCAAGAAATGGTATCCTCAATGCACCTACTTGTACTCAAAGCATGAAGACCAAATCGTCTTACACCTAATCATGTCCTTCTAATTTCATGCACATTTCAATTAAGTCTACTAGCTTCACCTTGCTAGTGTAAGTGTGTGAACAAGAACTTTAGCAAATCACTTCTCAAACAAAAGCTAATGGATCATAAGATTATCATAGCATGCAAGGGTGCATCAAGCAACTAACAATCAATTAACAAGACTAGAATACGAAAAAAACTCATTTTGATTTTTTTTTTTTTGATTTTTTTAATTTTTTTGGATTTTCAATTTTTACTATTTACACTAAAAACCCCCCCATACCTAAATCATGCATTGTCCTCAATGTATGCAAATGCAAAAGAAAAGAGAAATGAGAAGGTTGAGGAAAAACCTGATAAGGGATGACGGAGACTGAAAATTTCTAAAAATTACGAAAGAAAACAACACACACACGCACACAAATCCTCCCCCATACCTGAATTTCACGAGGGGAGGCAAAGGAATAAAACTGAATTAGCCGATGCCGGTAGGAAAATTCGGGTGCAACTTTGAGAAAATATCAAGAAATTTGTGAAAATTTTTATCAGAACAGATTTTCTCAATCAACATTGAATCATTTAACCCTAAGGAACAATTGTCACTAATGTTCTCCCTAAACCAACTTAAGGCTTCTTTATTTTTTTTAAGCAAATTAGAGATAATGAAAGTCTGGTTAGGGTTCGAATCACTAGGAATAACATGAGACAAGGGTTTCTCTTTCCCTAACGGCTATTGATCAAATTCGGGATGATAAAGAGTTAAGGCAAATGCGGGTGGTGTACCCACGAGACTCTTAAGAACGGAAGTGTGAAGAACGGGCTCACTACAAACAGCCTCGGGTGGGATCTCATACTTGGAACGAATTTCTAACAAATCACCTAAGAACTCACCGAATGTAGGTGGTTCACCAACGGGAGTTTTGACAATGGGTTCAAAAATAGCATCCTCGGGTTTGGTCTCCAACGGGGAACAAATGTCGTCCAACTCCCTCAACATCTCCTCCGAGGTCATATCTCTTAGCGAATCAACATACTCTTGGTTAGACTCATGGTTGACTTGGAAATCCTCTTTGAGAAGAGACTCAATCTCACTATCCGCAGGGTTAGACCAATTAACAATGTCATTAACAAGATTAACCGCTATTGGTTGCTCGTAAAGCTCGTTGGGTTCTTTTCCGACATTAAATATGTTAAGGTTAATTTTCATATTACCAAATGTGAGTTTCATCGAACCATCCCTACAATTAATCAAGGCATTGGATGTAGCAAGAAAAGGTCGTCCAAGAATGATCGGGATTTGGTTCTTAGGATTCGTAACGGGTTGAGTCTCGAGGACAACAAAGTCAACCGGAAAGATGAATTCACCAACCTTAATTAGTACATCCTCAATTATTCCCTTAGGCATTTTGACAGAACGATCAGCTAATTGAATTGTCATGTTCGTCTTTTGAAGTTCGCCTAAACCTAGGGCTTGATAGACCGAAAATGGAAGCAAGTTCACACTAGCGCCTAAGTCAAGTAACGCCTTGTCCACAAAGGTATTGCCTATGACACATGAAATTGTAGGACAACCGGGGTCCTTATATTTCACGGGAATTTGATTTGAAAGAATTGAACTAACATGAGAAGTCAAAAAGGCTTTCTTAGGGACATGAGTGGAACGTTTATGAGTACACAAATCTTTTAGACACTTAGCATAAGAAGGAATTTGTTGAATGGCATCTAAAAGAGGAATGTTGATCTCGACTTGTTTGAAAACTTCCAAAATCTTTTCGATTTGAGGTGATTGTTTGTTTGAGATGAGTCGTTGAGGATAAGGAGCTTTAGGCTTAAAGACTCGTTCGTTAGACACATCGGGAAGAGAAGTGGAAAGTGGAACGATATTCGAGGATTTGTTAGGTGGTGAGGATGATTTAAGAGAAGAATTTGATGACTCGGGAGTGGATTTCGATGATGAAGGTTCGATTGGTGAAGGTGTGAGAATAGATGACTCGAGAGGTTCGGAAGTTGGAGTAAGGTTTGAATGATCAAGTGTAGGGTTCGGTTCAACATTTGACTCTTCTTCTTCTTCTTCTTCTTCTTCTTCCTTGGAAGACTCGACACCTACTTGATTATTAACTTGGTTTCCCGACCTAAGAGAGATGATAGCATTAACATTTTCGTGAGGTCTTTGGTTGAGAGGGAATTTAGGGTTTACCTCTGGTTGACTCGGGAACTTATTCTTCTCTCGCTCACACATGGCGTTGGCTAATTGACTCACTTGGACCTCTAACTTAGATAAGGCTTGAGTACTAGCATTTAAAATTTGCCTATCTTGAGTCATGGTTTGCATGAAGGTCTGTTGAGATTGAGCCAAATTAGTCGTTGATTTTAAAATCGCATCAAGAGTTTTTTCCAAAGAAGTAATTCTCTTATCCGACTCATTAAAGCCGGGTGGGTGGGCGGGTGCTTGATTTGAATAAGAAAGTTGAGTCGGATAAGGACCGGGATTTTGAGTAGGGTTTGGAAAGGGACCTTGATTTGGAGTCGAGAAAGAATTTTGATTAGGCCTTTGAAAAGATGGAGTATTTTGAAAAGAAGGTTGAAAAGAAGGCGGATTTTGGTAATTTGGCCCTTTATTCCACGAGAAGTTCGGGTGATTCCTCCACCCGGGATTGTAAGTAGGAGCAAACGGATCGTTCCTAGTGGGTGGTTGAGACACCGCATTAACTTGATCAAAAGCGGGATAGTCCGAAAAACCTTGATTGAAATTAGGGCACATAGACACATTTGAGGGGGCCTTACTAGTTTCTAGGGCTTCGAGTCTCCTAGTTAGAGTGGCTAATTTGGCATCGGTTGCAATCGAACTCCCAATCGAATGCAAACCCTTAGATGAACTAGACGACTCATTAGACTTGTTAGGTTCCCTAGTAGACTCCCACAACATGGTCTTCTCAGCTAATTCTTTGAAAAATTTCCAACCCTCGTCCTCATCTTTCTCCATGAATTTACCTTGGCACATAGATTCCAACAACGCGGTTGTTGGTCCATCTAAGGCCTCATAAACGATCTTACAAAGCCTCCATTTTTCTATTCCGTGGTGGGGGCATTGTGATAAAAGATTTTTGAAACGATCAAAATATTTCCAAAAAGACTCATTTTCCTTTTGATGAAATTGATTTATCTCGTTTGTAAATCTTGTAGTCTTATGGTTTGGAAAATATTTTTTAAGAAAAATTACCACAAATCCCTCCCACGTGGAAATAGAATTAACCGGTAGGCTATACAACCATTTCTTAGCAATTTCTTTAAGCGCAAAATTAATGAGTCTAAGCCTAATCGAGTCCTTGGTTAATTGTTGGAGCTTTTGCAAGGCACAAACTTCCTCAAATTCATAAAGAAAGAGATACGGGTCCTCACCCTCGTTCCCGTTAAATTTAGGTAACATACTGATGTGGTGAGTTTTAATTTCGAAATTATTACCATTAACGGGAGGAAGGGTGATACACGAAGGTTGGGCGGAACGAGTAGGATAGCAACGGTCCTTAAGAGACATGGCCATGTTTACTACGGTTTCGGAATAATCTAAAGACTCGGAATTAGACGATGAAGAAGTCTCGAAAGATCTCAGTAGTCTAGAAGAATTATCCCTAATCCACGTAGTTCGCATAAACCACAAAAGGAAACACGTAGCAAGTAAGTGCGAAAAATTGAAACACACAAAAAAAAGGGTGTAAAATTAAAAGAAAAATCCTAAACCTAGGGTTCCCTAATAAAATAACTAGACCTTGCTCCTAACCGTAAGGGCTACCAAAAACTAGGTAAATCAATAATTATTCGAACCGGCTTGGCCAGGTAGGTGCAAGCATTGCCAAGAGGCTAAACACCAACCTAGACACCAAACCTTAATTGGCCAGGTCAGCTTTCGCTTTCCTAGACACCAAAAAGAAAGAATAATTAAAGATTACTTCGTTTCTTAAGCACCTTCCTAATTGAGCGTGAATTCCTAGGGGCCAAGTCTAATTAATTTTATTAAAAGGCTAGGGAATGCAAAATGAGGAATTAAATGGTTTTTGGGCTAAGGAAAGAGTGATGAAATCCCTTCCCTTATCTTGTAGAGGTTTTGCCCTTAAAGTTTATTTACAAAATGATGCAACAAACAATGATATATACAAAAATTATAAACAAATATGGATGCTTATACTACGTGATTTAATCTAAAGAAAGAAAGAATTTAACGTACCTTGGGGTCCTCCAGCGATCACCACAATTATAGGTACGAAAAATTAAAAACAAGAAAATAAAAAATCTAGATGATGTGCCCTAAGTGATTAAATGCATGATGCAACAATTATGTATTTACAACTAATTTTTTTGGATTTATAATTTTTATTTTTTTTGTGATTTTTGAATTTTTTTTAATTTTTTTTGTGTTTTTCTAAAAATAAAAAGGTCGAAAAGAGTGAGATACGGTTACCGAAGCAAGCTTTCCATAAATTCCAATTTTTCCACGCTTCGTTGAGAAGAGTTCCGAAATCTCAAGCTTTCCTAAAAAGAACGAAAGAAAAATAAAACAAGAAATAAAACTAACTCGAAAAATTAAAAATTAAGGCGCGAAAAATAATTAGTCCCCGGCAGCGGCGCCAAAAACTTGTTGTGCTAAAAATAAAGATTTAAATTTGAATCGCAAGCGCACAATTCGTTTCGTTATAATATTTAATGATTCGTTCCTCAGGGACTATTATTTTCGCATTCCTTAATTTCTAACTTAATCGAATTAGAACAAGTTTGATTTTTGGATTTTACAAATTAAAATAAAAACTAAATGGAATTTTGAACTATTTAAACTAATTTAAACTAAATTATTTATTCTAATTTTAAATTACCTAAAAAAATAAAAAGTAAGAAAACTAAATTATTCTAAAAAATAAAAATTCTAAATTCAAATTAAAATTATTTTTTTTTTATTCTAAAATTTTACTTCAGTACATAGTTACAAATTAATAACGAAACAAAACTAAAAAAACGCAACATCCAGTAACCATCTTCAAACCAATCGTTAACAGAAACCGAGTTAACGTTGCAGCCATCCAACACAAACGATACTCAGACTTGAAAAAAAAAAACAACTTAGAAACAATTCAAATTAGACCCCTGGACTCAGACATACTCGACTACTCCTAGCACAACCAATACATTTAACAAACACAATCGGAGAATGACGTGGGTACGATTCCATAAGCCAAATCACAACAGGAATATTGTACGTAACATTCACACAAACAAAAACATTAATCCATAAACGCAAAAACTAAACAATCAGCAATGAAAAGCGACACAAACACAGGACACAGCTCAAATCAACAACAACACATAAAACATGACTCAGAAAACCACGACTCAGAAATCAAATTTTTGTATAAAACACGAACTCGGAAAAGCAAACAGCAGCGACTCAATCCAGCAAAACCAACAACAAGCAAACATCAATCTTCAACCAAAATTTTAAACATCAATCGCAACTCATTCAACCAGCCAGTTGACTCGGCTAACTCGAACAAGCAAGGGACACGGTTTAGTATATATTTAGGCCTGAAATTACAGACATGAGAACTCGGCTGTGGCAACTCGCAATTACAGAAATTAACCCAAATCCAACAAAACTCAGAATGTTTTTTAAACTCAGAACTGAGAAATACGGAATTACTTTCGAAGAAACAGGAAAAAAAACACGGGGAAGGGGGTGATTAGGTGTACGGGGTGCTGTGCTTGTTTTGACTAAGAGAGAGAGAGAGAGAGAGAGAGAGAGAGAGAGAGAGAGAGAGAGAGAGAGAGAGAGAGAGAAAAAAAAGAGGCGCCGTGTGGTTTGATTGAATTGAAGAACAAAGAATTGTGGAGAAACATATGAGAGATGTGCTGTAATGGCTGGGCTTGTTTCTAAAAATTAAAGATCAAAATAGGGGAGATTCATTATTTTGCAAAGAAACAGGGGTGTCTAAGTATTGCTTCAGATTACTAAATAAAACGAGACAGAAATTATTTACTGAACATATTATGAAACTATTTTTTTTTTTAAATTAAATGCAAGATAAAGAAAATAAATTATGAATTTAAAATTTTATATTTTTGTGATTTTTTTTATTTTTGGAAATTAAATACGAGACAAAGAAATTATTTACGAAATTAAAATTACACTAAGACGATGATTTGAAAATAAATGGCCCACAATAAAATGGATTTTTAAAGGGGCATAAAATTAGCAAATAAGAGCAAGAAATTAAAGTTTCGTTACAAGTGGTTAGCAACGGGATTTACGAAAATAACGAAATAAGGCAACAATAACGAAAGAGCAAGACAAGAAGTAAAGAAAATAAAAATTGCATTAATTATAATAGGAGTGTTTACAAGATTTGAAACGAAAGAAAATACAAGAAAATAAAACTACCCTAAAATCTAAGTTTTTCAATACAAAGGGGGTGAGGGGGTATTTATAGGATAGAAATTAGGGTTAAGGAGGGTGTTGGGTACATACATTTGGGTTGTGTGGTGGTGAAATCCTAGCCATCTATTTGTTTCCTTCCCCCTTAAGCTTTGAAGAGTTGATCTTAGCCATACACTTTTCTAATGTGTTGGGATGATCTCCACCTTCCACTTGTCTTGAAATATTCCTTTTGGTCCAAGCTCCTAATTCTTTTCCTTCTTTCATTTTTGGTCCTTTTTCTTCCTCCTTTTTCCCTTCCTTGCACTTTATTTATTTATTTTGTCATTTCTTTATTTATTTACGATTTACCTGAAATGCAACAAAATAAATTATAAAAACACGAGTTCAAGCAATAAATAGGTAAATAAAATATGCAAAAATATGCACTTATCAGCTTGTAAAGCGGTAATCCAACATTGGTATGAAAACTATCGTTATATGAGAATTCCATCAGTGGTAAATGATTGTCTCAATCGCCTTTGAATTCAAGTGTATATATACTCTAAACATATATTCGCTGGTTTGAATCGTTCCTTCGCTTTGGCCGTCTGTCCGAGAATGACAAGGCTACTTACCTCTAACTCAGTGTCTAAATCTTTCTTGAAAACTTTCCTAAAATCTCGAGTTGAATTTCGTGTCTCATATGAGCCATAATACTCCATTATAAACTTGAATATTTCATTTACAAGTCCTGGTAATTCGAAACGCTTACTAGTCATAAATGAATGTCCTGTCCATAGAAAAATCGTACATGACCTTTTCGTTTAACGGACTATACCCTGTGTAACAACTTCAAATACCAACTCAACCATTTATAACAACTCATTTCTGTACTCCAACAATTTAAAATCTCAATTTAATCATACACAATGCTAATACGAAAGATGCCTTGAATTGTAGTAAAAAAGTAAATAAGTAAATCTGCCTCGACTTGCAGTAACCATATAAGTAAAGGAATCTGCCTCGACTTGCAGTAAACAGGTAAATAAACAAATCTATGATACCTTGATTCCAATCTGTGAACCAAACTTCATTATCATCTATTCTCGATCGCGTCCTTGAAATCGAATACTACAATCAAACATATACGTCATTAGATACACGTTAAACATGATTCGATTAATAACTCAATTCTACAACTCAATTCTTACTCTTATAAAAACATTTTGGTTTGTTAAAGCTTTTGAAATACAACCTCAAATATTTACAGTTTTGAAAATTAATAATCTTCATAACCTTGACTTTGACATAACCCATTACAAGAACAAAATCTCGAAATAACTAGTTTGTAATATCAATACCAATCACAAAATGCCTTCACTCCGACAATTTCCAACAAATTCTTACTGTAATTAATCATGAAATTTGACTTAAGACACGTCAACTCATTAACACGTCTTCAACAAATAACTCACGATCTTAGAAAATCATCTAAACTATACTTATTCTGCGTCTTCTAAAATCAATTTCCAAAACATAATTCTACTTACTCAAAATTTCTCAAACTTGACCCTACGCATTATAACTTCAATTTTTTACACTACTCAAATTACTTATAGAAATTACGACATCTATTCACAACTTGCATTTCGAATTATTACGAAACAAAGTACACATTCACCACTTATCCCTCTAACTATTCAATTCCTCTTCCGTCAACCCATTCACACTCTGGTCAGTCACCTTATCTTGATACCTCTTAATTTTCTGATAATCCATGTTGAAATGTAACTGTATCAATCATCTTCGTGGTAGAACTAGGCGTTCGAACTTTCACATCTAACTTCTTAATTCCTTATGCAAAAATTATTACAGTCAATACTTTTGCTTATGCATATCAACAAATTACTTTTTTACGAACCGTCACAGTAATTCACAAAGTCCCCTTATTCAACTGGTTTCACTGCCATTGGAACGGTTATTAACCCTCCTTAATTCTTAGAGACTTTCTTCATGCTTCTTTGTTCATTCAAACTTTTTATTCTCACAAGTAACTTGATTACTACCGTAGTCATCTGGGTAAAGCTTTCGATTATCTTCCGAAATTCCTGATTAATCTCACAAACTTCCGACCTTTGTTTGCATTCGAAGTACTCATTACTGCTTTGTTTTCAACAAATTCACTTTGTTCCTTTCCTTTCGAACCACATGTCTTAAAAATTTGATTCCCTTCAATCCAAAATTCACATTTAAAATTCTTGTGTATAATCTTCCTTCTCTTAAAATTTCCAGTGTTTTCTCAAATTATCTGTATATTCTTCACACATCTTTAATATCTTGAAATGCCATCTATAAGCATAATCGAAATTTTATCTAAATATTTCTTGAAATCTTATTCATCAAATCTATAAGGCGATAAGTGCTCTCGTCCAGCCAAACACCATTACCATTAACTCATCGTGTTCATATCGACTTAAAATGTTGCTTCAATCATATCTTAAGACTTATATCTTTCACTGACTTTAGTCTATTCATAGCTCAACTTTAGGCTAAACTTACACCTTTCAGCAAATTAAACAACTCATCCAACCTTGGTAAAAAGATTGTCCTTACTATTTGTCCACTTATTCCATTTTTAAAGATTAATGCATAACCTCAAACTACCCTTCTTCGTTCTCAGGAACAGTATCGGTGCATCCCTATGAGATACACCGAGTATCACTACTCCTTCTCTTGCGAAAATCCTTCAATTAAATTTCTAGCTCCAACATTTCCATTGATGTCCTCCGAAATTGAACTCCTTGAAACTGATTCTATGTTTGGAAATAAATAACAAACAAACTCCACATCTTTGTCTAATGACAATCCTAGTAATTCATCAAAATGTAAATTCAAAAATTATTAACCATTGAAATCGCTCTGGTTTACTATTTCCCTTCTAACATCTCCCTCTACGCAAAACAACTTCATAATTATGGTATAATAATCTTTTGGTCTGCATGATCGCTAAGAATTTTTCGTCTGCTTCCGGTCTTAAAGCACCACTTCTACATCTCCTAAAAAATCATAATCTCACTTTCTTACCCTCATAATTTACTTGTACTTTTAGTTAGCTAGTCAATCAAATCCTGAATCACACTTAACTCTTTTCACTACCTTCACATTCAAATTCCTGATAACGTTATTCATAGTCATAATGAGTTTCTTGCTTCTTAGTAATTCGTAGAAAACGATTATGTTACTCTCTTCATAGGGTCCACTGAGACTGACTTGATACTACCTCTGGTAAACTGTCCTATCTTCCGACACTTCTAACACACAACTTTAACTTCTTACTCTGTCACTTGTTACCATTCTAACCTTCCCGGTTATATTTACAACTCTCTGCATTTTTCCTCAACACAATCTCAATATGCCTTCTCTCGAATTCTTACCTTCCGACCATGAGGTCTTGTTAATCTCTACTAATTCTCATCTTGTAGGCAACTACTATGCCCCCACTCTCTCAACTCTAAATCTTCTAAATTCTACATTCTTCCTTTAACCGATTTACATGTCTTTTGTTCAAAACACTTCTGAAAACTTCTTGGTTCTCTGTCTTCCTCTTCTCATCATCTTGTCCCATCTTGGTCAACTCTCTTCTATTCTTAATAATCATAATACTTTAAACTGGGCTCACAAAAGTTATTAATTCTAGCACAATCATCTTGTTTCTTATTCAAGCTTTAACTCCTCCTGATAACTCTTACAAACAAATCTACCTCTAAAATTAAACAGGCATCCAAAATAATCTTTCATTAACACTAACTATCTCATACCAAACATCTCCATCATCATTCTCTTTTCAGTCTTTAACAAAATCCATAGTCTTGTGCCCTGGTGACCAGCTCTTTATTTTTACTCAATTCTCAGTAATCTTAAATCTTGTACAGATGTTCTCAATCCAATAAGTAATCCACTTTGATATGCGACCTCTGTTTTAACACCACTTCTCAACTTGCCCAACCAATTCTTCGTCAACTTAATTGTAGTTTCAACCACTTAGGATGCCGTCGCGTCCATCGTTGCAGCTCTTCATCGCTGGTAATTCAAAATCAGCTGGGTTTTTGACAGAAGAAATTAACAAAATGAATAGGTATCAAATGTAAATATACCCTGAGTTTTGTTTTGATAAAACTTTTTGTAAAAGGATTTAATCGAGAGATCAATATGATCTTTGAACTATTATCAGGTTGCATTTGTCACTTGGTCAACCACCATAGTACATAAAGATGGCTAGCCTTTAGTACTTCCATGACAAACACAATCAGTGGCGTCCCACCGGACTTCTATCACAGAGATAAGATGTCCCTGAATCCCCTATATACGTAGGTTGTTCATATTAGTTTGAATAAAGAAGATCAGGTATTCGGGGAAAATAGAAAGAGTTCTAGAGTCTAAAATTTTTTTACATACAGTTGGATCAAGTATCCTCTGGAAAATAGGGATATTTCTGAAAGAAAAAGACCGTGTGTAAGTAAATCTGATTTACAAAGCTTATCATCAATTGAAGTACAGTTGATCGTCAAACATATGCATCAACTATCGATTAAACAAACTTTCAAGAAATTCCTAATTATTCATAATCTCACTCTTGTCGACTAAGCACTAATATAATTAGCTGCCAAACCGGCCTGACAATAATGAGTTGAATAAATAAGAAGATCTCAATTCATTCTCGATCTTTAACCGTCACTGCGCAACAAATGCTGCAGCAACGATTTAAACCGAGAATTAGTTCGAACCAATTCATAGCAAGAATAAGAATATTTTTTTTCAAAACATATGACAATTCAATCAGACGATAAATTGAATGATATCAATGACTAGGGGTGCACGGCTACGCCCTTACTTCCAACCCATAGCAATAATCACTTCCCACATCGTGTTATAGTCTTCTCGTACTCTCCATATAATGTTCACATCGTAAATAATACCTTAGAATAGTTCTAGAATATACATGAAAACCTCGAGATAATATCTTCCAGGCAGGTAACTCCAACTGTCCAATTAGCGTATGCGGTTCCGGATTAGCTGTCTCGCTCATAGCCAAATCCTTGAACGAATCGAACTCCTACTCGCGCAATATGTCGAAAGACTGGATAACGTTACAATACTCGTCTTGACAACCTATGACGAACCTTATTCTAAATCGTTCTACCCAACGTCTATCTTAGACGGGTACACCTAACCATCCTAATCTGTTTCAGTGACCATAACCTGTAGCTCTGATACCAACTGTGGTATCCCATAATCCGGGGTACAGATTTTGGGCCACTAACCACGATCAATATAATACATACCTGTATATAAGCTTAATATAATAATAAAATACCCCTGATCCAAGATCACATACAGGTTATGGTATGAAACAACTATTGAATTACATTAATATAATCCAAACTCGGAATAAAAATTTTATAAAAATTACTAATAACTAAGTCCATCTGTTGAACTAATTAACCAACCTCTGACAAAGCTCAAGTCACTACCCGACCAAGTCAACAACTCGAACATCACCTCTCGCTGTATGAACAAGACTACTCATCTGACCACAAGGTCCATTATCTCGTCTCTATAAACTGGAGAAATAGAACAACAATGCAAGAGTGAGCCAATAGTGCTCAGCAAGTATAAATGTGTATAAATATCAAGAACAGTAATAAGTTCTGATCAACAAGAATAAACATCATAGGCTTCAAAGGAATCAGTCTTTAAGCAATTCAAACTCAATGTATGGATTAGAATTGGATTTTTATATATTTTTTTAAAAAAAGTGGAGTTAGGCGGCTGATCAGACCCCCACTAACCCCGGACAATGAACACAGCAAGCTCCCTCTAAATGGATCCACGGCACACATTGGCCTCAACTGCTGACCATTAAACTGGTCTCCCCGAAGGGACTCCGTTGACCATAA
Organism: Saposhnikovia divaricata; assembly: GCA_036435485.1. Taxonomy (NCBI): domain Eukaryota; kingdom Viridiplantae; phylum Streptophyta; class Magnoliopsida; order Apiales; family Apiaceae; genus Saposhnikovia; species Saposhnikovia divaricata. The sequence goes on from CM071600.1 coordinate 136,950,006, forward strand.
TATGGTCTCCCCGAAGGGACTCCAAAAACATTCCAATTCTATATCCAACGCACTAGGTGTCGGAATAATCGACAACCATTGTCAACCAACTAATTGGAAAACTCACGTTCCAAAACAACAACTCATAATTAAAGATTCAAGGAGGAAGTAACAATATTAACTGGTATCGACAAGTTCGATACAACAACAGGGTGTGATATGAAGAACAACAATATCAACCAATGTCAACGAGTTCGACAAGATAAATAGGGTATTAAATTGAAAACGACAATCTCATAAGGAATCAATAAGTTCGATATAAGTAATGGGAGTGATATCATCATGAAAATAATTAAGGAACAATTTCACTTGAACGAAAAGCGAAAGTAAATACTTGCCTGGTAATCATAACTTAATCTGTCTAACTGTCTAGACGTCTTCGACCACTAACTTTCATACGTCTTGTCCCCTCGATTCTACAATCCTTTTCTCACATCAATACTTCTGAATGACCATTTTCTACTTTAAATATCTCTGGCAGACATACTGAATTTAAACAGAGCATTTAATTACTTAGTCCAATGATCAACCACTTTTACGACTCAACAACGCGTAATACGCATAAATCACATAACACTTAGCCATTTAATCCACATTAAACAAACCATACGACTCACATTTTACATTTAATCAACTTCAGAACATTTAAGACTCGCTACCAGTCAGTACACATAGCTCACATAGCATTTAAGCAGGTAAACTCCATAAAATAGCACATAATATGCACTTCCATAATTAACTGATCTCAAGATATATATATATTTTTAAAACAATCTTAAATCTTGGTTTTTCAATAAAACCCGCTCAAAATAATTGAAAACATTTTTAAAACAATTTCTGGATTTTTTAAACAATTTTCTACTATTTTTAAAGCATTTAAAAACAGAAAACGGATTAATTAAAAAATAAATAACTGTAATTAAATTAATTAAAATCAACTAATAACTAATTAATAAAATTATTCAATAAATGATTACATTTATCAAATAATTAAATTAATTAAATAATTGTTTGAAATTAATTAACATAATTAAAAATATTTAATTCTTAATTATTTTTGAATTAAAGGTAAATAAATAAATGATTTTGAAAATTAAATAAATAATTCAGAATTAAATCTATATGTAAAATAAAATTTTTAGTAAATAAATTTCTGAATTTTTATAATTAAAATTCAGATTTTAAATGAATTGTAAAACAATTTAGTAAAAAGTAAAAAGTTAAAATCATTTTTATGTTTTTACATAACTGAAAAAACAGATCAAAACCAGCTGATAAAATTCACAGAAATCAGAAAATATAAGGATATCACTGGATATTATGAACTCGCCGAAAAATCTACAGATTCCGGCGAACTGAAGTTTTCCGGCGGTGCCATAATCGACCCGGTGAACCTCCTTTCGAACCCCAAAACAGCACACACACACACACACACACATGTTTTCGTGCAACACAGCACTCTTATACCATTACCACCTGATAACAACCTCAAAAACGAATAACACGAACTAAAACTGACCAACCCAGCAAGATTCCGGCGAGTTCGACGAAAATTCCGGCCAAAACTCGATTTTACGATTTATTGAACCAATTCTAACATTCTATATGTCAAAACGAAGCTGTGAACACAGGCAGTCTAACTATGGAATCAGTTTTTACAAACAAACACTAGATTGAACGAACGAATGATTTTTAAAATTGAACAAAACCATGATAATCGATTTCATCAAATCTGAACATATACAATAAAATTGGTAGTGCAAAACAGGCATACATCATCACCTAAAGCTATATAAACCATCAAAACAACGGGAAAATCAAAGAATTAAAAAGCCCTAATTTTTGAGTGAAGAACCCTAATTCGGTAGAAAATTTATATAAATACAGAAATTTACCCCACATGAAATCTGATGATAGATTCTTAAACTAGATGTTGAGAGCTTCGATTCGACTACAGGAGCGTCAAAATCCAACTTCAAGAACGCCTTGGAATTGGACTTTGATCTTCAAGAACAACTAAGAATATAATAATTTCTAATTTAGAAAAAAAAGAATATAATAATTTCTATAAAAATTTAAAAGATTTTTTATTTTGATTTTTGAGAGGTGGCCTGCTTTAGATTGGTGGAAAAAATAAGATTCTGGTTGGTCAAAAAGAAAGCTTACGAAACTATATTTTTCTTCCCCAAAATGCTCAGAACCCTAATTAACTTTTAATCGGTTCGGAACGTACCAATTAAATCAATTACGGGTCCGATTCGAACGAGAATATTTTGACAAAAAATAACGAATCAATTACTGAAAATTTATAAGACTTATAAAACGAATAAAATACGAGTTTGGCAAATTTTGAGATTTATCCGACGAATATTGACACGAAAATGGTTTTAAATCGAAGCCCCAGGGATTTTGAAAACAGAAGCTATGGATAAAACGAACTGAATCGCACATCTTTCGAAAAAGTTAAAGATAATCATCCAGGAGTCCAATACAAGTACTAAACACATAAACGTCCCAACCCATCATTCCCGATCCTTTTATTCATATATATAACGATATCATCTCATATTCGCGATATAATTACCCGCCAAACCGAATCAAAATATTTATATAAATTCAAAATAAGCTAAAATAAATTATAATAAAATATTTTCTCCTTGATCACATAATAACACATATCCCCCAATACCAATCAACATTTAACACCTTGACTCGTCAAACATGAATAAAATAATTAGTATATATATTCCTAATTACCCAAAATAGTATTTAAATAAATTTAATAATCATTGTTCTTACAGTGTAACCTTTGCTGTTGTCTCCAAATGTTATGATTGGGCCAGCTTTCTCAACATAATGTGATAGCAGGGCTTTGTCACCTGTCATGTGTCTGGAACATCCACTGTCAATGATCCACATGACCTGTTTCTTTTTCTTGCCCTGATTTGAGGAGCTTGATGCTTCATCATCAGATCTAGCCATGAGAGCTAGATTCACAAACCCTTCTTTTTCCTCATCATTAGAATCATCCCAGAATTTTCCTTCAGCCACATAGGCTCTTTCTTGATTTCTTTTAAACTAACTTCCAGATCCTTTCTTCATTCTTTGATTCTGTTTTTACCTTCTGCACTTTGTGGCAAAATGACATAGCTAATTGCAGTTGTAACATCTGAACTTTGACCTATCCACCATCCCTGTCTTGTATCCTCCTCTTGTGACACCACCACCAGCCATTGAAGAGTTTCCCTTGTTGAACTTAGATGTCTGACCCTATGGCTTATATGACTTATCTCTTCTGAACTTTATATTCTTGAACCTTTTAGCCATACATGCCATGGTTGGATTATCCATGCTTTCAATCTCTTGTAATGAGTAGAAGTCTTTATCTTCAACATCTTTGAGCTGTAGAACCACTTTCTCCTCATCAACCAACACCTCCACAATCTTCAGAGATGGCACTTGTGTTGGTTGTTGTTAGTGTATACTGAAAATATTTATTTGAAGTATATACATTTATTTCTGACCAGTTTTATTGAGAATCATTTAAATGTTTACTTGCTGTCTAATATTATATATTGTGGACAATCTAGTATCAAATGGGATACAGAATATTAGATTGTTAAATACGGTTTATATAATATAATAAGGTTCACAGCACAGGTGGTGTTGGACAATCCACTGGTATGGCTGTAGTATTATTTAGATTAGTTTATATTGACTAATAAATAATACTAGTATACTTTGTGTATATTGAACAGGATCAAATTTAGAATTGTTCCCTTATACTGATTAAGAAGGAGAACTAAGGTTCTATGTTATTATTAATGCTTAGGTTCATAATCCGGATATAGTAATTGACACGTGTATATTATTTACATGTTTTGATTTATATATGAAATAATTCTTTAGAATTATATCATTATATTTTGGGTGATGGAATTATATACATGGTGAATATTATTTATAGAAGGAATCCATGTCCTGATAATATTCGGGTTAATGATGTCCCCTTGAAAGCTCAAAAAGATTTAATTATGTGAAACCCTACAGGTGGATTTATTCCGGCATAATTAAATAAAGGTTGAGTGGATAATCAAGGATAAAAGATATTAATTAAATGAATTGTCAGTAATTTATTTAATTAATGGACATGCGATATTCTAAACATGGGGAATTTAATAAGCAAATAATAAAGGAGCCGATTTAATTAATTAAATAAATTACTGGAATTAGGTGGGTGGTGCAATATTAATTATTTAGTGGAATTAATTAATATTAATGATAAAGGGTTTGGCCCAAGTTATCATTAGAAGGCCCGACCCAATTTACTCCTTGATCCCTATTGTAGCCTATAAATACACATTATGTCTCCAAGAATAAGGGTTCTGAATTCTAGAGCTTGGAGGCTAAACCTTGGAGGATCGAAGGCCACACTTCGTTCAAGGGAGTAAGGGAATACAATAGAAGATCGTGGATTTTAATCGGTTGCACCGTAGCGATTAAGGTAAATCTTCTAACCCCCTTTGTAATCATTAAACGGGTTAAACACAAATCACTATAATCCAAAGGGACCAACAATTGGCATCAAGAGCCTGAGGTTTAGTGGACTTGTGTTTGTGTTTGATGACGTCCTTGTCGTAATTAAAATTGGTTATGTATGTAGAGTGGTATGCTTGTGTAAATATCTTTTGCAGGTTGTTATCCACTATTATGGCCATGTTTTTTAATTATGTGTTTGGATCCTACGTGGTTTAATCGTGGTTATTTTGTTTGGTTTCCACGTGGTTTATCGTGATTGTAAACACGAGGGTTGATCGTGTTAGAATAGATTTTACAAAATTAGTTTTGTATTAGATCTATTTTTTTTTAATTGTTTGATGGATTTTATAAAAATTCGGGTATTTTGTAACAATTGCGTATGGCTGAAAATCAAAACCGGAGAAAACTTTTATCCGTTGCGTAGCTGCTAGTGTCTTTCTGTTTTGCTGGTGCCGCCGCTGGTTACTAAGAACAAGTCAGAAAAGAAACAGGAGGCAAGTGGCGTAAAAAAAAAATCTGGGCAGAACGTAACGCAGGTCTGGAATGCGTTACCAGTGAAAACTGGTATTGCGCATGACCAGCCTGCGCAACAGTATCCACTGATCTGTGCAACGCTTTCCCGGACTGCGCAACAATGGAATTTGCTGTGTAACACAGGCTGGACATGCGTGACTGGTGCTGGAATGCTGGATTTTTTATTTCCTGATGCTACACACGCCAGTTTTTTTTTGTTTTGTTTTCAGTCAGAGTACTGCTGGACGAACAGGGCTGCAAGATATGGGGCCATAATAGTGGATTTAATTATTGTTTTAATTTTAATTCCGTTATTTAATTTTTTTAATTATTGCTTTAAATAATTATTATGTGTGTTGTTAATTATGTGTGTAATTTTTAATTGCATGTTTAACATAATTAGGACGACATGGACATAGATTTTTTATTTATTGCTTTAATTAAATGTTATATGTTGTTAAATTATGTGTGTATTTTGAATGCATGTTAGACATAATTGTAACGACATATGCCCCATTTAATTTTAAAATTCCTCATTTTTTAATAAAAAATTCTAAGTGGGTGAGGGAATTAATTAGGAATTAAATCCCACGGTCTCCATTATTTTGTATGTAATATAACCTTTTAAATTATGTAGATGGTATATATGATCACCAAACGTGACGTACTATTTACGGTATTTTGAAAGGTTGTAGAAATTACTAGAACAAAATTCTTAAATTAAATTACGAATATTGAAAGGTATATAGATCACCCTAACGTGACATACCAAGTTTAATAGAATTTGTTACGAAAATTGGATACTCTTTTTGATGTTGATTATGGAGAATTCTGTCTAGGAATTTGGTATTAAGCGAGGCCGTTGTGACTCCTCCGAGACCTGGGAATTATCCATTAATATATCAAACAGATGTATTTAGTTGGAGTAATTTAAGATTTAATAATGGTATACACTTAGATATGAAAAATAATATATAGTCCACCCTAACGTGGCGTATTATTTAGTAACAGGACCGAAGTAATATTTAAATGAATTTAAGTGGTATATATGTCACCCATCGTGGCGTACCAGATACTTATGGTGTTTAAAGATTAGTGCATTAATTTTAATTAATTATTAGAGGAAACCAATATGTTTTAAGATTTGTGCAACTCTCTGATTATGTGTTACATGTATGATTCTCAAGATTAGAACATTATGGGCTTTAATCCACTATTCACCATACTTAAGGATAACAAACTTATTGAACCAAACTATATTGAATGGAAACGTAATTTGGACATAGTGTTGACTGCTGAGGAGTACAAATTTTGTATTTATGAACCCAAGCCAGATCAGCCTGCTGAAGATGCTCCTGAAAGTGAGAAGGAGTATTATAAGCGGTGGGTTAATGCTGATGAGATGTCGCGATGTTACATTCTGGCAGCAATGTCGGGTGTTTTGCAGCATCAGCATCAGGCTATGGCCACAACTTCAGATATGCTCTTTAATCTCAAGGAACTTTTTGGAGAACAGAATAGGGCTGCTAAGCAAGTAGCAATGAAGGCTTTAATGAACACTCAGATGGCTGAAGGAACACCTGTAAGGGATCATGTTCTTAGGATGATGTCTTATCTGAATGAGATGGAGATCCTTGGTGCTGATATTGATGGGGAAACCAAGATCGATATCATCCTTATGAGTCTGCCTAAATGTTTTGAGCAGTTCCGCTTGAATTACACCATGAACAAAAGGATGTATAGTCTCGCGGAACTTCTGACAGAACTTCAGGCATCTGAAGGACTCTTTAAGCAGAATGTTCAAGTGAATGTGGTTGAGAAAGCTTCTTCCTCTAAGCCGAAAGGCAAGAAGAAGAAAAAGGTTCAAACACAGAAAGCTGGAAAGGTTGCTAATGCAGTAGGAGTTCAAGGTGCTATGAAAAAGCCTAAGGGTAAGTGCTTCAGGTGCAAGCAGTCAGGTCACTGGAAACAAGATTGTCCTCTTCCTAAGAATACAAACAATACTGGTATGTCTCTTTCTCTAGTTACAGAAACATATATAGCGGCTATATCCACGAGCACTTGGTGTGTAGATACAGGAGCCACTGACCATGTTTGTAACACTATGCAGGGGTTCCAGCAAACCAGAATGCTTAGAGATGGCGAGATATATCTGTTCATGGGAGATGCTACGAAAGTAGCAGTAGTTGCAGTTGGAATAATTACTTTATCTTTTGGAGATGATAGGATTTTGGTTTTGAACAATTGTCTTTATGTACCTTCGTTTAGAAGGAATTTGATTTCGGTTTATAAACTTGCTATGGATGGTTATAATGTTTATTTGGATCATAATGTTTCTATTATGATGAATAAATGAATTATATGTTCTGGTACATTGCAAGACAATTTATATATAATTAATCCTGTCCAACCAGTGCTGCAACAAAAGGAAACTAATAACATTCTTTCTTGCTCAAATAAAAGAAAGAAACCATATGAATTGAACCAAACATATCTTTGGCACTTAGGATTAGGTCATATTATCTTGAGGAGGATTCAAAGACTGGTAGTAGATGGGCCATTAGGCTCGTTGGCAGTGGAGCCATTTCCGGTTTTTGAATCCTGCTTGGAAGGTAAGATGACTAATAGACCTTTTAAAGGAAAGGGGAATAGAGCCAAAGAAGTATTAGAATTGGTTCATACTGATTTATGTGGACCTATGAGTATCCAAGCAAGAGGAGATATGAGTATTTTGTCACTTTCATTGACGATTATTCTAGATATGGGTACATTTATTTGTTGCGCCGTAAGTCTGAGTGCTTTGAAAAATTCAAAGAGTACAAAGCAAGTGCGGAGAAGTGACATCTTGGAAAATGTATCAAGTCACTACGATCAGATCGTGGTGGCGAATACTTGCTTGGAGAATTTAGGGAATATTTATCAGAAAATGGGATTACATCCCAGTTATCTGCACCTGGCACACCTCAGCAGAATGGTGTAGCAGAGAGAAGGAATCAGACTCTTTTAGAGAGTGTTAGATCGATGATGAGTTATTCAGATTTACCCGTCATTTTGGGGATATGCTATAGAAACAGTGGCTTACCTTCTAAACTTGGTACCTTCTAAGTCGGTTCCCAAGACTCCAATAGAATTGTGGATTGGTAGCAAACCAAGTCTAAGATATATTCGGATTTGGGGTTGTCCAGCACATGTGCTGAACAAGAACGCGACCAAGTTACAATCTCGTACAGAAGTAAGGCTGTTTATAGGCTATCCCATGGGAATGAAAGGTTATTCATTTTATAGTCCTAGGGATCGAGATGTCATTTTTTGCACCAATGCTAGATTCTTAGAGGAAGACTGTATTATGAATCATAAACCCATGAGTAGTATCATTTTAGAGGAACTAGTAGGAGGGATAGATAATCCCCAAGTGCCAATAGTACAAGTAGAACAACCACAAGAAAATGAACAACTTGACACTAATACTGCACCAGTACCTTGTCGTAGTGGGAGGTTTGTTCAACAACCAGATAGATTCATGTTTTTGGGAGAGTCCTCGGACTTGGTCTCTGGCGAACATGATGAGGATCCCAGGACATACGAAGAGGCAATTCTAGATAAAGATGCAGTTCTATGGCAAAAGGAAATGGAATTTGAGATGTAAACTATGTATTCCAATCAAGTTTGGGAGCTTGTGGAACCACCCAAAGGTGTAAAACCCATTGGATGTATGTGGATCTACAAGAAGAAAAGAGGATCTGACAAAAAGGTAAAAGCCTGGAAAGCACGACTTGTTGCGAAAGGGTATACTCAGAAAGAAGGGATCGATTATGAGGAAACCTTTTCACCGGTTGTTATGCTTAAGTCGATCCAGATTCTTTTATCTATAGCAGCTCATCTCGATTATGAGATTTGGCAAATGGATATCAAGACAGCTTTCCTTAATGGAAGTCTTGAGGAAACCATCTATATGAAGCAACCAAAAGGATTCATTAATGAAGGCCAAGAGCATCTTGTATGTAAGCTTAAGAGGTCTATTTATGAACTAAAACAAGCTTCTAGGGACTGGAATATTCATTTTGATCATGCAGTCCAGTCATATGGATTTGATCAAAGTCCAAGCAAATCATGCGTGTATAAGAGAAGTGAGGATAATGTAGTGGTTTTTCTAGTACTATATGTAGATGACATTTTACTCATTGGAAACAATGTTGAGATGTTGTCATCAGTAAAGGCATGGTTGTTCAAACAATTTGAAATGAAGGACTTAGGTGAAGCGGCATACATCCTTGGGATCAAAGTAATAAGGGATCGCAAGAAAAGGATGTTGGCTTTATCTCAAGAGCCCTACATTGATGAAGTATTAGCTCGTTTTAACATGCAGAACTCTAAGAAAGGTTTTCTACCTTTTAAGCATGGAGTTGCTCTATCCAAGGAGCAGTGTCCTTCGACACCTAAGGATATAGAGAGCATGAAAGCAGTTCCTTATGCTTCGGCATGTGGAAGCTTAATGTATGATATGTTATGTACGAGGCCTGACATCTGCTTTGCTGTAGGCATGGTTAGTAGATATCAGTCGAACCAAGGTCAAGAACATTGGAGTGTAGTAAAAACTATACTCAAGTACCTGAGAGGACTAAGGAGTATATGTTAATTTACAAGGCCTCAGATATAATTCCTTTGGGATATACTGATTCAGATTTTCAATCAGATAGGGATAAGAGGAAATCAACCTTCGGATATGTTTTTACTTTGGGAGGTGGATCCGTTATATGGAGGAGTGTAAAGCAGAAATGTATTGCAGACTCTACCATGGAAGCCAAGTACGTGGCGGCCTCTGAGGCTGCAAAGGAGGCTGTATGGTTCAAGAACTTCCTTTTGGACTTGGATGTGGTACCTAATTCGCCTAGGAGCTTGACAGTGTATTGTGATAACACTGGTGCTGTGGCAAATTCGAAGGAACCGCGAGATCACAAAGCATCTAAACATATTGAACGTAAGTATCATCTCATACGAGGAATCGTAAAGCGAGGAGATATAGTTGTGGCTCACATATCATCAGAAGACAACCGGGCAGATCCTTTCATAAAGAGCTTGCCAGCCAAGGTTTTTGACAGGCATGTGGAAGCGATAAGAGTCAGATGGATGGACACATAGTTTTTTGTGTAATAGTGGATTAAATAAACACTGATATACTCCTAGAATATTTTGAGTATAAGTGGGAGATTGTTAGTGTATACTGAAAATATTTATTTGAAGTATATACATTTATTTCTGGCCAGTGTTATTGAGAATCATTTAAATGTTTACATGCTATCTAATATTATATGTTGTGGACAATCTAGTATCAAATGGGATACAGAATATTAGATTGTTAAATACGGTTTATATAATATAATAAGGTTCACAGCACAGGTGGTGTTGGACAATCCACTGGTATGGCTGTAGTATTATTTAGATTAATTTATATTGACTAATAAATAATACTAGTATACTTTGTGTATATTGAACAGGATCAAATTTAGAATTGTTCCATTATACTGATTAAGAAAGAGAACTAAGATTCTATGTTATTATTAATGCTTAGGTTCTTAATCCGAATATAGTAATTGACACGTGTGTATTATTTACATGCTTTGATTTATATATGAAATAATTCTTTTGAATTATATCATTATATTTTGGGTGATAGAATTATATACATGGTTAATATTATTTATAGAAGGAATCCATGTCCTGATAATATTCGGGTTAATGATGTCCCCTTGAAAGCTCAAAAAGATTTAATTATGTGAAACCTTGCAGGTGGATTTATTCTGGCACAATTAAATAAAGGTTGAGTGGATAATCAAGGATAAAAGATATTATTTAAATGAATTATCAGTAATTTATTTAATTAATGGGCATGCGATATTTTAAACATGGGGAATTTAATAAGCAAATAATAAAGGAGCCGATTTAATTAATTAAATAAATTACCAGAATTGGGTGAGTGGTGCAATATTAATTATTTAGTGGAATTAATTAATATTAATGATAAAGGGCTTGGCCCAAGTTATCATTAGAAGGCCCGACCCAATTTACTTCTTGATCCCTATTGTAGCCTATGTCTCCAAGAATAAGGGTTCTGAATTCTAGAGCTTGGAGGCTAAACCTTGGAGGATCGAAGGCCACACTTCGTTCAATGGAGTAAGGGAATACAATAGAAGATCGTGGATTTGAATCGCTTGCGCCGTAGCGATTAAGGTAAATCTTCTAACCCCCTTTGTAATCATTAAACGGGTTAAACACAAATCACTATGATCCAAAGGGACCAACTGTTGTGAACTTTGTGAAGATTCATTTGGCAGAGAGACATGTGGCTCATGAACTACAAGGGCACCCGACATGTTTGCCATCTTTCCTTTGGCTCCAGTTTGAATAACTCTCTTTTGAAAGAGTTCAAGTTCATATGACTTAAGCACACCATAAAGAGTCTTAAGAGAAACATCATTCAAGTTTCTCCCTTCTCTTATGGCAGTGATTTTGTGCTCAATGTGCTCAGGAAGAGTGAGCAGAAACTTGACATTAATCTCTTTTTTGTCATAAAACTTTCCATGAATTTGTAGCTCAGCTATTAGCTTACTGAATCTTTCAAATATGTGAGTGAGCTCTTCACCAGGCTTAGCCATAAAGGCTTCATATTGTGACACAAGAATCTGTCTTTGATTTTCTCTAACATCTTCACTTCCTGCACACAGCAGCTCTATCTTGCTCCACATCTCCTTGGTAGATAGACATCCCATAACATTTTCACACATGGCCTTGTCCAGGGAGAGAGAGTCAAGCAAGATAACTTATAGGTAGTCGTCTAGAGCTACCTTTTCTTTCTCAGACTCTTTGTGTTCTGAGGGTCTCTTTGCAACCCAGTGAGCTGGAATTACTTCACCATTGATAGTAGCAGAAGCTGCTTCTTTCTGAGTAATGAAGGGGCCATTCTCAAGGATTCCCAAGTACAGTGGATGTACAGCTTTGATAAATAACAAGATCTTTATTTTCCAAAAGTTGTAGTTCTCTTTATCAAATACTGGAATCTTGATACCACTTGATTTCTTTATACTCGTCATGATCTCAGATTAGTATATCAATCTATTTACTTTGATACCAGTTGTTGGTCCCGGAGTATTGCAGAAGGGGGGTTGAATCCAATACTGATAACTTCAAATCTTTATTTCAACAACAATAATAGAGATTGTAAACTATCAGTACAAGAATTGCAAACGCAAGTGGTAACTCAAGATATTCTCACAAAATAAATGTTTTATTTATTTTGCAAAGTGTTGCTACAACCTTGAGAGAAAGTATTTTCTCAAGCTTCGGTTTCTTGAGTGATTACAGAAAAGAATGAGAGATGATTCTCTAAGTAGACTAATTTCCTCTAACATCTCTATCACATGGGTTGGGGAGCTGCTGTCATTTTCAAGTGGCAGCTCCTTACAATTTGCACACCCGTCTGACTTTCCTAAATTGCTATACAAACAGAGTTATCATTATATTTAAAGCAACCTAGATTCTTTCTAATTCAAGATAATACAATTCTAGTAGATGTAGATGTGTCATACTCTTGAATTGACGAGCTTTGTATTGTGATCTCTCAAGCTTCTGTCGTAGTCTTGCAGGTCTGCTAAAATATTTGACAAGTTGCAGCAAATCTATTTCTTGAACATCTAAACTGTCACGGGTTTGACTGAGATAGATCCCTAATTCAAATAATTCAGTGAGACAGTAACTTTAACCGCCAAGTCTGCTGTCAAGAGAATGTTCCTTGGTTGATAGTATGAATCCCCGCCAATGTTGCTGTCAGGAATCCCAGACTTGCTGTCAAACTATGAGAATGTTGTTGTCTCATGCTTCCGCCAATGTTGCTGTCAGATGGATATTCTATCATGACTTGCAACATGTTGTCTTCTTGTAACCTTACTGTCAGTGCAATTGACAGTAACCTTATTCTTGTTGTCGAACTGATGTAATCTTGAGGCTTGAACATTTGAATGAACTTCTTCCAAGATACATACTTATTAAATTATAATAATTACTTTGGTCACAAGAACATACACTGGCTGTGACAGTATGTTCTACTGAAAAAAAACTAAGTATGATAAAATCTAGTTAAGTTGTCTCTAAGCTATCACCCATAAATCCCAACAATAAGTCATATGTTATTTGCAGACGACAGTTATTTATTCTATAAAGCAAGTGAAAACGAAGCACTGGAAATGGTTGATCTGTTACAAATATATTAGGAGGCGTCTGGGCAAAGTGTTAATGTGGCCAAATCGTCGGTCTTTTTCAGCATGTATGTCTCTCAAGAAAGCAGGAGTAGTATTTGTCGAATCTTGCAAATGAACGAGGCGGATGGGAACATTAAGTACCTGGGCCTTCGAAGCTTAGTGGGGCGTAACAAGTCGAGTGTTCTGGGGTTTCTTAAAGACAGGGTTAAAAGCAGAGTTCAATCATGGAAGGAGAGGTGGGTATCACAGGCTGGTAGGGAAGTTTTGATCAAAAATGTGGCGCAGGCACTGCCATCATATGCAATGAGTGTCTTCCTTTTACCTTTTGAGATCATTAGGGATTTTGAATAGAGTTTAACAAGATACAGGTGGGGTGGTGGCTCAAGCTTAAGATCGGGGATACATTGGATGACATGGGATAGAATGAACAAGCACAAGTCAATGGGTGGATTAAGATTCAAAGACTTTCATGATTTTAATCTAGCATTGCAGGGAAAGCAAGGATGGAGGTTTATATCTATAACAGCCCCAGATCCAGGGTCGGGGATCCGGTCGTCACGATCTCCATTTCCATCCATAATATCAATATAAATAAATTACAACCTTGTGACCCGAAAACAACAACATAAAACACACCCGTTATAGTCCCAGAGATATAATCAGAGTAACCAACAAATATTATTAATCACAAGTTTTGTGTTCTTACAACCCAAAAGAATTACATACTCTTTGCCGTCCATTTACATATCTCATATAAGTAAATACATCTGATAAATCAAAAGCTGACAATCTAGCCTACTGGTTGCTTCTACCTCAGCAATGCCGTCCATGACATCAGTAGGCAACCCTTATAACTCTTGTCCCTGCTTGCACTGAGTGCTCTTTGGGTTGGCCATCAGATCTAGCTGTTGTTGTGATATAATAAATAAAGCAAGGGTGAGCAATAGCCCACCAAAAATAATATGTAACTGAACAATAATATATAACAGTTTTGAAATATCTTTGAAACCATATGCCATGCATTAACGAACATAGTGCCAGTATAATATAAACGATGAAGTTACAACGTAACTCAAAACATATATTCTGCAGAAATATTTGTTGTGCAAGGTAAAAGCAAGACATCATCATATGTCATAAAAGAAGGGAATTGCAGTAAAATATTGCAATCCCAGTTTTGAACATTTTTCAAGCTCCTGCCAACCTGAAAGAAGTCTCTTCGATACGTGTTGCGGGGGGGATGCCCGTCAACCTGAAAGAAGTCTCTTCGATACGTGTTGCAGGAAATTCCCAATTTGGGGAATGAACTAATACTGGAGTTATCACGCGACAGCTGTCCCACTCTCCGATGATCAGTCGAAGATGGTACAGCCCAATATAGTTTACTACCGGTAGAAGGAAGAACTGACGGATTTACTTGTCTACCGCCCTTTTTAGTAACTCCCTGGCCAACGGTTGGGCCTTGTGATGGACCGCGCGACTCGGCCTCTTACACACGACTCCTAGTTCGAATAAATCCATGACTCTGAAACGTAAAGTTCGTCCTCCTTTCCCCAAGTGTAATACTCGTTGATAAGACTACACAAAGTAGTCGTATCTAATTGGATAGGAAAATTCACCAATATTTCCCAAGCTGATGATTGTTAATGGATATAAACTTGTTCCATCAATCTTACCCCTCGAGTGTTGAGGAGGTAATCAAAAAGACTCATGTCGATGTTTGAAAAGAATCAAGATGTGAGTGAAAAGGTAGTTTAACAAGTATATGACCGGGCAGTAAAAGAAATAACATCTTTTAAGCAAGGTTCCCTTATATTTTAGAAGATTGATTCGAATGAAGAATAGAGTTTTGAGAACCTTCCTTGATAAAAATAATAATAATACGACTCAGAGATAATTTACATAATATTTGTTTATCGAGGAAATTTTTGAATAAAATATCTCATTTTAGAACTAGTTGAAAGAATTAAATAAATATTCAAAGAATATTTATTAAACCAGAAATAGTTCAAGAATATTCTCAATATAAATATTGCTCATGATTAACCCTAGAATAAGTATATATAAAATTTTCATTAAATAAATAATTCCTCAAAAATAATATCCAAGAAAATAATTAAAACCTTAAATGAATATCCAAGATAATATTCATTAAGTAAATAAGCTCAAATGAATATTCGAAAATAATATAAAGTAAACAATTAAGCTCAAATGAATATTCGAGATAATATTCATTAAATAAATAAACTTGAATGAATATTCCCAAAATAATATTCATCTAAATCAATAGCCTCAAATGAATATTCAAAATAATATTCATCAAATAAATAATCTCGAATGAGTATTCAAATAACATTCCACGAATAATTTCCAAGTACTTAATACTTATGGAAATATAAATAATGTTCATAAATAACATCCCTCAAATAATCTGTCACTGGAATCTCTCCGGGTTTCCATGACTATCTCTATATTACAAAATAACGACTCCCGGTCTTTATTGAAAGAATGAGATCATATGCCCTTCACTAAGGGTCTTAGCAATATCCGTCTTATAATTAGTATATCTTGTATCTAACTTATAAGCCAATATCAATCAGGGAACAAGTATTGCAATAGACTTGAAAGTAGGCATGCATGCTATGGCATATGTATAACAACATCAAATCATATATATTATCACAACAACAACTTCAAATTGATTAATTACTTGTCTGGTACTCCCGCTATGCTAGTGGTATGAGTCGGGGTGGTCCAGCAATCTATAAATAACCAAAATTATCCCGGGTTAATCACCTATCACTTTGAAACGCCAAGTAAATACTTTACTTAAGCTAAAGCATGTTTTCAAGTTATCGCTCATTAACACCGTTATGACCCGACACTTGCTTGCTATCAAGGTATGTCATTACATTTACACTTGGTAGGTACTTAAGCCATATAAGTTCTAAGGTCGAAAGATTATACCTCGAGATTTATCAATCGTTATCTAAGTGATTTTCCAAAGTTATAACCACTC
The DNA here is from genome assembly GCA_036435485.1 of Saposhnikovia divaricata. Lineage (NCBI taxonomy): Eukaryota > Viridiplantae > Streptophyta > Magnoliopsida > Apiales > Apiaceae > Saposhnikovia > Saposhnikovia divaricata. Next base: position 136,966,368 of record CM071600.1, read on the forward strand.
GTTCTTTTTATGGGTTCATTCGTACTTAACCCTGATTCGAATATTTTTATAAAATCTAAAAACGATCTTTTTAACATGAGGTCTTCTCTCACACCTTATTTATAATCTATACTATTTAATTACCAAGATTTGTCACTGAATTACCCGAGTTAAGGGGGTTCAATTTCAATTACGAATTTGCATTTACGGTTTCGAACCACTTTTAGTAAATAGGCCATAATTCCTAAACCGTAAGTCTGTTTGCTTCGATTCTTGTGCCAAAACGATCTATGACTCGAGAACTATAAGGATATGTCATTTATTCATCAAGGCCAGAAACTAATCTCAACTGTTATGCACGAATTTTAAGGGTTAACGAAATTTTGGCATTACGATGGCTATAATTTGAACGTTTCTAAATTTGTACCATCAAAACAAAGCCACACCGGGCATACCAAACATCTTACACACATAATATACATCTCATAAGTCAAAGAACATCATACTTTACCCTCATAATCATCAACTCTCTTGGATCAAAGAAACTAACTACATAATCATGCTTACATGCTTGCTAAAACACCATAATCATAACTACTCCAAAAACTATCAAGAACATTCATAAGCTCAAAGTAAGAGCTAGGGTTTCATGAGTTTCATACCTTCCTTGATGTGTGTAAGACCTTACTAAGCCTTGAATAATCCTTGTACAACTTTAACCAAGCTTAGATCATCCAAGAAATCAAGAAAACAAAGATTAGTTCTTGAAAGTTATTATTCACCCTATTATTTCGTGAATTAATTAGCTATGCTAGACTTGGAATCTAAGGCTCAAATTCATAGGATAACCATGATATGAAATGTAGTACACACCATAAAAATCTTGAGAATTAACAAGGGGTGGAACTTGGATTTTGATCTTGGAATTTTGCATAAAGTCGAATGGAAGAAGATGGGGAGAATGGTGGAGTTGATTGGCTTGCTTGGTCTCATCCTTGGCCAAAAATGAATTATTGTTGAAATATCTAGCATAAAGTGGTTTTAATAAAGTGTTCATGTCATTGCATGCATCATCTAGCCAAGTGTTGGTGTTTGAAAGTGTAGATGATAAGATTTAGCTAAGTACTTGGTTTGTTTCTCCAAGTATGCTAGTTACTCTTGTAACTACTTAGTTACTTGATCCCATCCACTTGCACATGTTTGTTTCTTTGTCCGGTTATTGTTCAATTTCAGTGATCGTTCGGAGGAATATCTCAAGTATTTCTTCTTAGGGTTTTACCGGAAACCTTCTTAATATTTTATACTACCATTCTCAATTCTCTTTAATATTCCTTAAATCCAAATTCCTTAAATCTTTTCAATAAATCCTTAAATCTCTCAGTGTCCAGGGAAATCTCAGGGAAAATAAAAGTGCTATTTTTCAGAATCCGATAACTTTTACATACACTCTTTTTCCCCTTGGATCATTAATACGAACTCAGAAATCCGTTCCGGGTACTTCTATATAGTGTTGTCTAATAATATTCCTATTTCCACCAAAAGAACTATTCATCACTTATTCTCCCTTTATTCCTTATAATTAGAAAAATGTCCTTGCATTTTCCCGAGCGTTCTTTAACCCTTTTACGGAACCACTGGACTTATACTAGATATCAATTTGAATGACATGAGAATACTTCCTCTGTTTGTATGCCATATCCTACTTTCTTGACGATAGATTATTCTTATCTAAGTTGTCAACCCATTGCATTCTTCATGACATATAAATATTGGAATCCATATCCATTCCATAATAAATGTTTTAATTCCTACCAAAAATCAGGGTTCTTACAGTCTCCCTGCTTAAAAGGATTCCGTCCCGGAATCATGTAGAAAACAAAGAGTCGTTTGTCTGTCGTTTTACTTTTCAGCTTCTCGGTCAATTCTTAGTCGTTCTACCCTTTCTCAGCACATCTACTAGTGCTACAATACATACTTTATACTTTTTCCATCAACTTTGCTACTTTTCGTACAACATACTATCCGGGTTATGCTCTTACTCAGTCCTATACTATTATCCTTATTGATATCTGCAGTGATATTGGTATCACTATCGCACTGCGAATTCGGAGGTAACCTCACTCGCACTATGCATTTCCTGATCGCTTTAATCTTCGCAATCTCGATCAATATAGAGAAGTGGAGAGATTTATTGAGAGATCACTATGATCAATTAACATTTGTTATATTGCACAGTTAGTACAGAAGGGGGCCAGCCTTTGGTACTTGACAAGCAATTAAACAAGTTATAGTATTCCACTTAGACTTCTATGACACAGATAGTCAAGTAGCAGTACCTCCCTTCCTAAAAGGGTTGTTCTTCTCAATTCAAAAAGAAGATGAATAAGAGAGAAGAAAAGAAAAGAATTTCAAAGAATTATAGAAAGTTTTCATGATTGTAAAATATCATACTTAGAATTTACCTCTGAACTATAGAGGTTCATTAGAGAAGAAAGTAATCGTATTCGTATCAAATACTACTTTATCGTAATCTCACGTGTAAACATATCCTTACTGCTCCGTCCATCATTCTATGGACCTATACTCTTGTTCAATCTTAGCAACACTCAGTTTTGGAAATCCTTCAACTCTCAGGTTAAATCTTAGATTTCTCGCTTGACATCATTGTTACTGATATTCCACGCCATGCTACTAGCTCTTTCATATTAATAATACTAACACTATCAGAAGGTCATCCCGAGGGTTTGCTAGAAAGCCATTCATCAATCCATTCATAACATTCCTTGCTTGACATCCCATAAGCATTTTCCCAATCTTTTCTTTATCAATCACATCCTTCTCGTTATCTGATTCTTATTCATTTATGTTATTCATGTAACGGTCCCAAAATCCGGGGTACAGATTTGGGGCCACCAACCACAATCAACATATTACTAACTTGGATATAAACATTAAATAAACTGATAATACATTAAAACCCCTTAACCAAGATTGCATACAGGTTATGGTATGAAACAAACTATCGAACTACATCATTACAACTCAATCTTAGAATAAAAATATTATACATTTCTGTGAATAAATGAAATCACTATCTAACTCTATCTCCAACCTCGACAATTCTCGATCCACTGTCTGGAGAGATCCATAACTTGAATGTCTCTTTTCGCTTCCTGGAGGTCAATACCCACTGTCCACTACTAGGTCTACTAAACTCCACTATCAACTGGAGAAAACAAAAAAAAGCAAGAGTGATCCAACAACGCTCAGCGAGTGCATAAAGTGATAACAATTTCAATATCGAAACAATCTGATAAAAAGAGAATTTCAACTCATACTGTGAAAGAATCTGTGATATTACTTTTAAGTTGCCACGAGGGCCAATACTTCACCATTAATGAGGTGCAACAGGAACTAGAACAGATAAAAGTTTTGTTCAACTAGAATAAGCATTGTAAACCTCAAAGAAACCAGGCTTTAACAATTCAATACTGATACTCAAAATCTCAAGGTCAAATGATAACAATCGATAATAATACTTGGAAATTCATGGTCAAGCGATAAGAATCAATGTCCACTGGATATTCAACTTTGTAGATTAGAATTGGATTTTCATTTTGACGCAACGAGTTAAAGTGGATGATCAGTCACACTAAAACTCTGAATATACTCCCTTGGTATATCCAAATACTCAACTGGATCCATGGCCCATTTTGGCCCAAAACATAATACTCCTATACTGACTGGCGTTCTCAGTCCTGAAAACATTTTCATTTAATAAAAACTTCCAATTCTATCTTTAATACTCAGGTCAGGTGTCGGGACAATTGACCACCCTTGATTTCCAACAACTTGAACTCACGTCCAGAATGACGACTTAGGATTAGGAATTAATAAGAAACGACTTCATCGTCTGGTATCGACAAGTTCGATACCACATAGGGGAAATTATAAAGAACGTCAATTCATAAGGGTATCAACAAGATCGATACGAATACTTCGAATTATAACCACAGCAGATTATGCAAAGAGATATTTCATTTGAGCGAGAATGGGGATATAATTTGCAATAAGATTCCAACAATGAAACTCTAGACTAAAGCAACGATATGGTCAAGTATCGGCATTTAATAAAACTTATTTCTGAAGAATTTGCGCTTCCATAAGCGGAGAAAACAGATTAGAACAATAATTGTAAAAACAGTTTCAATAGGGATAGGTTTAGATCAGCTCAGGGAACATTGTCCGAGTGGAAGTCCATTGATAAAAATATACTAGATCAGGCATTGTGCCAGAGGGTTTTTATAAAAGTTAAGAAAACTAGATGTCCTTGTTTAGAAAATTTCTTAAGAATATTTGACAAAACTAAAAGAAATGGCATTCCGCTGACAAAATGTAAAAAAAATTATTTACAAGATTCTTTATAAACCGACATGTAAATTATGGGTGGGGAAAATAAACAGCATTGGTAATTTAAAGAGGTATATATATATTATTTTTCAACTATACTTGACCAACTCGTTCAATACGATAAATAAACTAAATTGCATCACTTGAACAATAAGTGACAAGCAAAAACACTTGCCTCCATTTACGGAGTTCCTGATCCTACCATGGATCCTCAACTCAATTTCACATCAGTCCTTACTGGTAATTTGCTACTTCACATCCATACCCTCGTCGACTTCGCTACTACCATTTTGTTCCAATTTCCACTTGTCCTTGCACTGCTCTCAGACTGGTCTCTTACTCGTACCTTTACAAATTCAAGTACCGTTTCAATGTCAAATCAAGCAAACTCTTATTTGCTCTATTCTACCCATACGTGTCCTATAACGCTTATACTCATGTATACAAATATACACAATTACATATAGACATATCCAACTATATCCATATAGTAGTCTTAGTATAGTTACTAAGTCACATAAACACGGCACACAACCATTTCAAAACGGCACACCATATAATTTTCAAAACCATAATATATTATCGAAATAATCCATCGACACATATACTTAAACCCTTAGAAATCATAACATACTTTCAAGCATTGAAATCAAATAATTTAAATAGACTTTTAAATAAACTTTCAGGAGATTTTTAGAAAATTTCGGCATGAAGTATTCGTTTATCGGACTATGGGCACAGCCCCTCAATATCAATCAAAAACAATTCAACCCTGCTTTTACAAAAATAAAGCTGCCTCAACTTGCAGCAACATAAAAGTAAACAATTAATGAAAAGTACCCGCCCGAACATGCGGCCACTAGCACATAAGAAATTTATATTAGCATTAACTACTACTTACGCTACAGCAATAATCGTATTACTCACGCATTTTAATGATACACGTGACAATCAATTATTGATATTTGTAAGCCCTAGGGAATAACCCCTAGCACTAACTATTACTTACGCTATATCAATGATCATACCACTAGAGCATATTAATTATACCTGTGGCAATTAATCATTGGTATTCGTAAGCCCGAGGAACTAGTTGAAGAGAATTACACAAGTCCTTAAATATTGGCACTTAAGACTTGTGATCTCATTGCAACTCCTCGCAGATAATCACATAATAAAGTGAATTTAACAATTAATCATTGATAAATAACATATAACATATATAATTAATTAAGCCATCAAATATTACAACTCGATTTATACCATCTAGCACATAGACATTTACAAGTTATCCAACTCTTATCACTGTACATTATATGGTGATAACACTTAGCACCTAGCACTTAGCAATTAACAATTACAATTTGAACTAACTAACAATTAGCAATTATTAAACCCGAATATTTTATCGGACTCTCATTTAATCCCAACATACTATCGAATTCACAATTAATTCGATAATTATAACTAGCAACTAACAATAATAATCAACCACACTCTCCGAATTAAATATGGAAACTCGGATAACATTCATAATTTACCACATTAATCTAATTACGACAATTATCATATTAACTCACAATTCACAACTAATTAAACTATAACACTTAACTAATTAAATCACAACAATTAATAATAATAATCGAATTTACAACCAATTAATTATGAAAATTAAATAACTAAAATACAAAATTATACCATTTCGTTTGGTCCGATTCGACTCGCACAAAAGCCTATCTCCACCACAATCTTCTCCCCCTCTATCTCTCTCTCTCTCTCCCTCTCTCTCTCTCTCTCTAACATCACCACCACTGCTGCCGCCTTGCTACTGCGCGTGCTCGCCACCTCCGACCGGACACCGCCTGCAGCCACCGGACGCCGCCGCCTGACGCCGGCCGCCTCCTCTTCCTCTCCCCGCGCAGCCCCGCGTGCGCCACCAGGACACACACACACAATTACACACACACACAAAATTACACACACACACACACACTCATATATATATACATACTCCTTTCTTCACCCCCAATTCAATCCCTAATTTTATTTCTATTTCCCCCAAATCTCAATCTCTCTCCCCGACATACATCTGTGTGTGCGTGTTTGTGTTCGTTCTTAATGGGCTTAGGCCCAATAACTTATAACTACTATATTACTCCGAGCCCAAATAAAACACTACTTATTCGCTTTTAAAACTAATACGTAACTCTCATAAATCGAAATTAAACAAATACTCAGAAAATTAAACTTTTCATTTTTAAAATAAAGAATATAAAATTATGAGCACGCACATACTTTCGAAATATTTTTCGGATCTAAAATGAATTAAATATGAATTTTCAAAGTTTTGATCCTTTAACCACAATAAAACTCTTAAAATCATTTTAAAATACTCAAGCATCCAAATTAATCCACTCAACAATTTTAAAAACTAAATAAATATATAAAGATGATATTACAAAAGATTTCATGATTTTTAATCCCTCCGATAATTTTATAAAATTTACAGAGGATCAAAAATACATGATTTAAATATACTTAAATTCTCAAAATTACAAATAAAAATATACTGACCTTCACGGCTCATACTAATCATCATATAATCACACAAACATAACTTCACACATATTCCACTTTCCAACAATACTCACATAATAATATTCATAATTTATATAAAATAAATTATTCGAAATTCGAAATTTCTGGGGCGTTATAATTCATTTCCGCCGTCATCTCATTATTGAGACATCTTTTGTACTTGGCACCTTCTTACTGGCATCCCGTAACATTTACTCAATAAGCATCACTTTTTTTGGGTCAAACTTTCCTCTGCTCAACCATCTAAATTCTTACTTCTCGATCCACGAGTCTCCTTATTACTCAATCAATCTATTTCCTCGAATTCTCCCAATTTAAAGAGAATTAATCTGTATGTCACTTATGCTTTCAATTTCAACTAGAATCTCTTTATGAGTCATCATAGCATTATCATTTATTTCAAACATCACATCATTCCAATTTAAACCCTCCGAAATAAATCTTGCCAATTTCTCTAACTTAGATCCAATATAATCTATTTCTGCCAAACTTGTCTCTCCATATCTCATTAATCCTTCCCAAGGGGATACTTTTAGCATCATGAATCTCCAATCTCCTATTCTCTATCTTGTTTACGCAGAAATACACCATCATAAACTTGCTTGTCATTCATCAACATGCCATTTAGCTTATCAATAGCAGTACTATCTTTATTTTTGCGTTGTCATCGAATTTCTTAGAAGAATCACCCTCGTTTGCTGTTTACGTAGTGCTTTAATAGCTAACCATATGGGTTTCATAATTGTCAGATCAAAATCCTCTAGGAGGATAAACTAATCACTATCCCTCATCCACCAGGAATACTTCCTGAACTTGATGTAGAAATCACACGAAGCAGATAAAATTGCAGAAGAGCTTCAAGCATTGTAGCTATGTCAGGTTGAGGAAATTATCAATCATATATTTTCAGTAGAAGACTAGAAGCTTAATGGTCTACTTAGTCAATTTTGTACCATGGTCCTGGTTTACCTCAACATAGGACCTCCTAACGCAGGTAATATGCTTAAGACGATATCAGGAATCGAATCTTTACTTGAACTATTCTTATGATTGATTCTTACACAATTATTAGAGGGAGTGTAAATTCCTCCATCCCATCATGACCTTCAAGGTTCTTCTCAATATCATTCTTATTTCTTTGGTATGAGCATTTATAATTACTCCTTTATACTGAAAGTGTCGGCCACCTCATTGGCCTTTTCTTAAGATAATAATTCCTTGTAATCAATGTTTCCTAGATCTATTCTAACTCAAAATTTTTCTACCTCATTCCCATCACTGTTGGGTGAAAATATTCTTCCTTAGACTCTGCTGAAGGAGAAAAATATATCAGTCTTTCTCTTCTTTTTTTTCCATAAGTCATTGCTTCCACCTTTCCGTGTGAACTTTATCACGGTTACTCACAATCATACCTAGGATATTTCTTTTCTTAGTCCTTTCTTGTTTTAGGATAATCTCAACCTTCATTGGTTCAATCCATACCTCCTCATGGTTTCATACATGCCTCGCCTGGCATTATTGTTATTGTGTCATACATTCTCTACCAACTTCTATTTTGAAACTCAGAATATTACCCTTTTTCTTGTAAGGTTTCTTAGGTCATCCTCATCATTCCTCCTGTATTTTCTAGGTACAGGGTATATCAAAATATCCTTAATCGATCATATAACAATTTTGTCTATGTACTTTCTTAAACTCCTTTCAATAACTTCTTAAAGATTATTGTTGCCTTAGCCAATCTAACTTATATCATCTGAATTCACAATGTCTTTATTCGGGGTAATGCCATTCTTTGTGCATCCCCAAGGTTTATCTTAGTTTAGGGATATTCTATCCACAATTCTATTTTCAAGAAATACTTACATCCTTTCATTGACAATCAAATCATATATCCTTAATAAGGGTCTCTTTTCAATCACTCTCATCTAGACAATTTTTAGGTAGCTTAATGCTAACTTTTTCTTTTAAATGGATGCCAGTCTATATGACCTTTCAAAAGACAACTCATGTCTATCTGCTCTTTTTATAGAACTTGGTAATGGTAGCAAGGATGTTCTGGAAGATATTGGTTGTGTTCAACGTAAATCTTTTAGTACTTATTACTCCTCTTAAAGATACTAAGTTTCAGATAACCTTTATGCATCATACTGCACAATCTTTGACAATCTCCATAAACCTTTTATTGATCACTTTCCTCAGTCATACTATGTCCATTGTATTTATAAAATCCCAACATTATGTACCTCAATTCACTATAGTTGGATTTCTAGCTCATAAGCTGGTCAATCATATACACCTGAATCACTTCACTTTGTATCAAAAGTTCTCGCGGTTGGTGCTTGGTCAAAAGCAACCCCGCTTTGTCCTTACATCGCTGGTCTAGTCACTTTATAATCCTTTGTGACATGGCCCCAACTGGCCACACTAAAACATATGAGTTTAGGGGTTAACTAATGGAATTACTTTTCTAGCAATTACCTCCTTCGTCCATAGTGAACACAATTATCTGGGACAGGTTACGCTTATCCATATGCTTTTTCCCGCATTTTCCTAAATGTATTATTCACTGCTTTCCCTTACACAGCAAATCTTGGGTGCCAGAGTGGCATAGTCACTCCTCGTTCATCCTTCTTCCTTGATACCGTTTCTGATCTTTTCAAAATTTTACTCCATATAAGTTTCAATCGACCTCTCGGTACCGTCTCCGGTCACCTTTCCTTTATTTTTATCTTTTCAACTTCTCTTAACAATCCCATGTGCTCCATAAGTTTAGCACCTTTAGCATAATAACCTTTTTATTTAGGTCAATCCCGGAATTTCTCAGTCCGTTTTGGTTCTTGAATACAGTTCTCCTTTACCATCCAATCTCAACTTCATCATTTTATTTCTACAATCAATCATACTAATCAAGGTTTGTTCGCCAACCCGTATAGCGGCTGCCTTCCCCACTCCACAGGGTTCGCTCTAGTTTCCACTCTCTTTAGTGACATTCTTTGATAATCATAAAGATAAGGCTTGCCAAAATTTGTCGAATTCTTTTCCAGAATTAGGAAACTTTGGTCAATCTATCCACCCACTGGTAACACTAAAAAGATAAATTTTGAAATCTAAAGAACAGTTCTTATGAACATCCAAGCAGGTAGAATCGTAAGAATTATAATAATGGAATGTTTGACATAAGGTTGGAAGTTTAACCACTGAAAGGGAACCAAATATACACATCCCATAAAAGGGAAAAAAAATCAAAAGTTTCAACTGAAACATGTCACATCTTCCTGATACATATACGTCTTAATAGTCGATACTACCAAACATCCGTCTACCTAACTACTAGTCTCAGAAAGAACACTACCATCGGAGTTAGTCGTTCCACAAATTAGCACTACCAATGCTATCCAAACCTGATGAATCGTGCTATCCGAATGCATCTGCAATTACTTTACCATGCTGCATATGCATCCCACCTAAATCTGTCTGAGATGCGTCATAATATATCCCAAAGTCTTCCTTTTTCCATTAGGCAATGCCAATACCGGGTCGTCACCAATTTCATCTTTAGCTCCAGGAAGATTTTCTCACATTTTCTTGTCCATTCAAACTTCTTAGTCTTATAAATAAGTCGGGTTACAGGACTGCAGTCTTTGTAAAGTTCTAAACAAATCTTTGGTAATACCTTGGGGATCTCATGAAATTTCTCACCTTGGTTGGTGTGGTTGGCCTTTCTCAATTGAAACTGCCTTTAACTCGATGGGGTCAGCCAACACAACTCATTATTGGTCGCATGTCCTAATAACAGAACTTCACCTTGCCAGAATTCATACTCCGAGAACCTGGCCTACACTTGCTCTTTCAGGTTTCATCCTAAAAAAATCTCACTCAATTCTTAACCACTGATCATATTACTTGATCCATTTATGATTCAGCGTCGGAATAAACTTAATGAAACTACTATAATCCATTCAAGGAAAGGAAAGAATTTAACATTCTTCTGAATCACATGCATCTAATGTTTCTGGTTCATCATTTAACTGAGTGGGATTAACCTTCTACTTAGTCTTTGACAATGGTCTTATTACGAGTTTATTATAGACTAACTGGTCTTTTCCACTTGTAGGTTCCGAGCTCATAGTCTCCCTTACTACTTCCTCATATAACCTTATCCAATCATGCCATTAATTCCCAATGTCTTCATTTTCTAAGCTGATCCATTAAAAAAAATGAACATTTCCTGGATAAAACCACCTCATCAATCTCAATTTGACTTTATAAATTATAATCTATGAAACCTGCCTTTCTTGGCGAATTACCATTGACAATATTCATACTAATCCATTCATCAAATGGTATGGCATTTGCTGCCTCTATCTCAACTGCTCTTGGAGACTCTGCTCCCCGTCCTATATCGATCTCTTTGATAATCATGCATCATTCTAATTCTTTTCTCATTAATCCGAAAGTCTCTAAGGATTCTTATCTATCCTCATATAAGATCTCAAGTAATTCTTCCAATCCGTCTTACTTGCTGGTACTACACCCGGTAATCCGGCTATGAATTCAATATGCATATTCAGATCTCTTAGTAATATCTCAGTTCTTTATACTCAATTCTCTGAGCACTATACTTTAACTCTTATAGTCTCTCTGGCTGCAGGCCTCATTTCCTCAAGGGTAAACTCTTTATCCTTAACAGGATTCTCCTCCTTAGCTGGAACCTCCTTCCGGTCCTCAGTATGGTACTCTACCGAGTCTTCAAGCCGACCGTCAACATATAATAAAGCATCCTCGTGCTGCTGCTCGTAAGCCTCAAGGTCCGTCGCATTACTCGTCGATACGATATCCATATAACGCCTTAGAAAAATTTGTAATTATAATTATTTAATATTAGATGTGGATTGTATGAGGTGAATTTTTTTTTGTAGGCTTGAATATATGTAACATCATATTTACATGCTTATATGATGATATATATGTGAAATATGAGTCTGTGCATTTTTATTTGAATTTTTATGATTAAAATCTATTTAAGTTATGCATTAGTGATCTTCGAAAATTTTTATAAAATCAATAGAGTTATTTAAAATCACGAAATCTTTTGTAATATCATCTTTGTATATTTAATTAGTTTTTAAAATTATTGGGTGTATTAATTTGGGTGTTAAGTATTTTAAATGATTTTAAGGGTTTTATTTGATTTAAAGGACCAAAACTTGTAAAATTCATATTTAATTCATTTTTGGTCCTAAAAATATTTTAAAAATATGTGGGTGTTCATAATTTTTCACTCTTTATTTTAAAAATGAAAAGTTTTATCTTTCACCATTTTTCTATTTAAATTTGATTTATAAATGCTGTTTATTTAAATTTTTTTTATTTGATAAATAAACATGTTTCAAAGTAATGGTCATCAGTTTCGAAATACAGGTGGATAGTCCGATTTACGAATACTTCATGCTGGAATTTTCTAAAATTTCCCTGTATCAAAGTGTATTTTATTATAAAAGTATATTTTCAATATTGGGAAGTCGGGGCATTACAGGTTGGTATCAGAGCGACAGGTTATGGTCACTGAAACAAGTTAGGATGATTAGGTATACGTATTTAAGTGGGACGTTAGATAGGACGATTTAGGATAAGATTCGCCTTAGGATATTGATATGGGTTAAAAGTAAGCCCTAAAGACACATTTAATGTGGCATTAATTAGGCCAACAATGGTCCAAACGTGGGGCCCACCAGATGGGCCCAAAACCCCAATTATAATATTATTTCGTAATTAATATTGGGGGAAATAAACAGCTCAGCAATAAGAGTTGGATAAGGATATTATTTCCACCAGACTTAGCCACCAAGGCATCCAATTCAATATGGAAACTGATTCCTACAAGGAATAGATCTAGAACCTTCCTCAAAGACTTGTCTACCAAGTCTCTGACTCCTACCATAATTCTAAGGCTCCTGCAGCCTATTTAAAGGGTCTAATCCCTCATCTCAGAACTACGTTTTTGGGCAGAGCTCAATACGTCACTTACGTTTTGGCTTAATCCTCGAATAAGGACATGCAAGCTACTGCGTCCTAGGTGAGCTCTCGCCTTTATAGCCTCGAGGGCACCATCACCTAGAACTATGTCCTGGCTTGATTCTCAATAACGAGATACGTAGGCACTCTGTGAGGACCGATCAGTCTCGTAACACTGAAACAGCCATTAAAGCACGAAGCTCACGAACCCTAGCATTAATTACAATTCGTAACTTACTTTTTATTCCACAACAGATATTAGGACAACTATTGCGACGTTATTTGGTATTTCGACATATTACGTGAGCCGAAATTCAATTCATCCGGAGACTCAATCTAGGACGTGGTAGATAATTCGGAACAGCATATGCTAAATAGACGACCGGAGTTATCGGCTTAGAAGACGCTACGTGCAGACCTTCGTGTATATTCTAGAGTTTCTTTTCCGATTTTAGTTACCCCGAGAGCGATATAGAAAGTGCAAAAGGATTGTAAACAAGATGTGAAATGCGATTCCTGGCATGGGTTGGAGGAATGGCGTGGTTATTCATTACTAGCCGTTGATTTCATTTAATTTATTGATTTAGGAGATTTAACCTTTCTTTCTGTTTCTTCTTATTCTGATAATACCCCATAACCTTTGATAATCAACTATATTTCAATTGATGACGAATTTTTCAGATTCATTTAAGCACATTCCTATTTTTCAAAAATACCTCTATTTTTCAGGGGATTACTTGATTCAACATGATGGATATAAATTATTGAGAACTTTGAATTCTTTCTAATTTCCCCGAATAATTGCTATTCCTTATTCAACATTGTATATCTATAAACTTTTTGGAAACTTTTGAATTCTTTTTGTTTCACTTTGGATACTTAACCTTATTTATTTTGACTGTGATGAACAACCCTATGTATATAGGGGATTCAGGGACATCTTATCTATGTGATAGAAGTCTGGTGGGACGCCACTGATTGTGTTTGTCATGAAAGTACCGAAGGCTGGCCCCCTTCTTGTGCTATGGCGGTTGACCTAAGTGACAAATGCAACCTGAAATTAGTTCAATAATCATATTGATCTCTCAGTTAAATTCTTTTATAAAATCCTTTATCAAACAAAACTCATCTTATATCTATACATGTTAACACCTATTTGTTTTATTGATTCCCTTTTTGCTATAAACCTTTATGACTCTTAAAGTTAACAATGATTGACAGCAGTAAAGATGGAGACGATGAAATTTTGAGTGGTCCAAGCTATATTTATGTCGACAGAAAGTTGGATGAGCAGGTTTGAGAATTGAGTTTAAAGCAAGTATGGACTAGGAGAAGATGATAAGGACATAAGAAGAGCATATACACGATTTCTAGGTGCGAGCTTTGCAATTGGAAGAACTATAATTTTCAGGATATGACGAGAGGATCGAAGTGAATGCTGTGATGAAGAAGTAGTAATGAATCGGGAAAGGCCTAAGACGCCAGTAAAGACCGAAAACTTTGAAGGACTAGCTAGGAATTATCGAAGGTTGTCAAAGATTTTATCAAGATAGTTACAGCAGTGGACAAGCCTACAAATCAGGAAACGAAAGGATAAAGATGGAGAAAGCTTTCAGGATTCAAGGAAGAGTATAGTTATGAGTATGAGCGTGGAAGTTGTATCAATTATTTTAATTATGAGAATTTTGTATTAAGGACTTATTTATTTATTTACATGTTTACTACAAGTCGGGGTAGGTTCCGTTTAGTATTATATATGTGAATTATTATGGATGATTGGATCAGTACTCGAGGCATTGTGTACAGGACATAGTCCATTTTACGAATATGTCATTTTCGATCTTCGATAGAAAAGATGTTCGCGTACGAGTAGTAAGTGCCTAGAGTTAATGAGATTCGGAAGCCAAAGATTTAAGTTTATTTTCAATTTGAAGGCCAACAGGATGAGCCTATCGATATGTGAATTAAATTAAAGGAATTCTAAAATGAAAGAAATGACTTGGAAATTGAAATGGAAATGTTTGAGAATACCGTCATATGTTTTCTTACGATCGATTCTGAGGACAGAATCCTATTAAAGGGGGAAGGATATAACGCCTTAGAAAAATTTGTAATTATAATTATTTAATATTAGATGTGGATTGTATGAGGTGAATTTTTTTTTGTAGGCTTGAATATATGTAACATCATATTTACATGCTTATATGATGATATATATGTGAAATTTGAGTCTGTGCATTTTTATTTGAATTTTTATGATTAAAATCTATTTAAGTTATGCATTAGTGATCTTCGAAAAATTTTATAAAATCAACAGAGTTATTAAAAATCACGAAATCTTTTGTAATATCATCTTTGTATATTTAATTAGTTTTTAAAATTATTGGGTGTATTAATTAGGGTGTTAAGTATTTTAAATGATTTTAAGGGTTTTATTTGATTTAAAGGACCAAAACTTGTAAAATTCATATTTAATTCATTTTTGGTCCTAAAAAATATTTTAAAAATATGTGGGTGTTCATAATTTTTCACTCTTTATTTTAAAAATGAAAAGTTTTATCTTTCACCATTTTTCTATTTAAATTTGATTTATAAATGCTGTTTATTTAAAAAAAATGTATTTGATAAGATAAACATGTTTCAAAGTAATGGTCATCAGTTTCGATATACAGGTGGATGGTCCGATTTACGAATACTTCATGCTGGAATTTTCTAAAATTTCCCTGTATCAAAGTGTATTTTATTATAAAAGTATATTTTCAATATTGGGAAGTCGGGGCGTTACAATCGAGCTAAGTTACTATCATGATATTTAAGAGTTCCCATAAGGGTTTTATATGTCAGTACTACACTAAGTAGTCCGAGTATGAACTTGGCAAGAGTTCTTATTATCTTAGTGAATTTATCGTTTTAACGTCGCGTCATCTCTGGGGTTTATAACGTAATGCTCTGATACCATTTCTCTAACAACCCCAGATCCAGGGTTGGGGATCTGATCGTCACGGTCTCCATTTCCATCCATAATATTAATATAAATAAATTACAACCTTGTGACCCCAAAACAACAACATAAAACACACCCGTTATAGTCCCAGAGATGTAATCAGAGTAACCAACAAATATTATTAATCACAAGTTTTGTGTTCTTACAACCCAAAAGAATTACATACTCTTTGCCATCCATTTACATATGTCATATAAGTAAATACATCTGATAAATCAAAAGCTGACAGTCTATCCTACTGGTTGCTTCTACCTCAGCAATGCCGTCCATGACATCAGTAGGCAACCCTTATAACTGTTGTCCCTGCTTGCACTGAGTGCTCTTTGGGTTGGCCATCAGATCTAGCTGTTGTTGTGATATAATAAATAAAGCAAGGGTGAGCAATAGCCCACCGAAAATAATATGTAACTGAACAATAATATATAACAGTTTTGAAATATCTTTGAAACCATATGCCATGCATTAACGAACATAGTGCCAGTATAATATAAACGATGAAGTTACAAGGTAACTCAAAACACATATTCTGCAGAAATATTTGTTGTGCAAGGTAAAAGCAAGACATCATCATATGTCACAAAAGAAGAGAATTTCAGTAAAATATTGCAATCCCAGTTTTGAACATTTTTCAAACTTCTGCCAACCTCAAAGAAGTCTCTTCGATACGTGTTGCGGGGGGGATGCCCGTCAACCTGAAAGAAGTCTCTTCGATACGTGTTGCAGGAAATTCCCAATTTGGGGGATGAACTAATACTGGAGTTATCACGCGTCAGCTGTCCCACTCTCCGATGATCAGTCGAAGATGGTACAACCTAATATAGTTTACTACCGGTAGAAGGAAGAACTGATGGATTTACTTGTCTACCGCCCTTTTTAGTAACTCCCTGGCCAACGGTTGGGCCTTATGATGGACTGCGCGACTCGACCTCTTACACATGACTCCTAGTTCGAATAAATCCATGACTCTGAAACGTAAAGTTCGTCCTCCTTTCCCCAAGTGTAATACTCGTTGATAAGTCTACACAAAGTAGTCGTATCTAATTGGAAAGGAAAATTCACCAATATTTCCCAAGCTGATGCTTGTTAATTGATATAAACTTGTTCCATCAATCTTACCTTTCGAGTGTTGAGGAGGTAACCAAAAAGACTCATATCGATGTTTGAAAAGAATCAAGATGTGAGTGAAAAGGTAGCTTAACAAGTATATGACCGGGCAGTCAAAGAAATAACATCTCTCAAACAAGGTTCCCTTATATTTTAGAAGATTGATTCGAATGAAGAATAGAGTTTTGAGAACCTTCCTTGATAAAAATAATAATAATACGACTCAGAGATAATTTACATAATATTTGTTTATCAAGGAAATTTTTGAATAAAATATCTCATTTTAGAACTAGTTGAAAGAATTAAATAAATATTCAAAGAATATTTATTAAACCAGAAATAGTTCAAGAATATTCTTAATATAAATATTGCTCATGATTAACCCTCGAATAAGTATATATAATGTTAGGCCGAATACACAATTATAATCAATATCGTATGAGAGATTAACAATAAAATACGCGTTTAAAACAATCAAAAACTGTTTGGAATTAATAACTCCTCTCTCAGTGATGTAAAATATCACAGAGAGCTGCTTAGGTTACAATGAAATGATATTGCGTTACACGATGATCGATCTAGGATTAACCTAACTGTATTTATAAAGATATACAGCTATGTACAATCGATAATTGATTCTCCTATAAATCAGCTATACAAATATTATCAATTACGATTGCTACACGTCTTTCTAGTCAGCACGACTTCTTTGACAGCTATCCAATCTTCAAAGATATCGCTTCCATAATTATCTTCAATAATTCTGTTACTGACCAGCAAACGCTTCTCTTCAACAGAGTTTAGCTGCTTCCTCTTGTCAGTGTTTAGCAGACTCTGTCGAGCATCCAACTGTCAGAGTTTAACTAAACTCTGACTGCTTCCAGTTTCAAGTTAAACTCTGTTTTTCCCTGTAAAACTTAAACACTGATATTAACCACATCAATTATATTTAACAATCTCCCCCAACTTGTTCATTAGTAAAAATGCACAAGTTAACAGTAATTGATGATGTCAAAACAATTTTATACAAACACAGTGTTTATTCAAATAAGTAGAGTTTAATCTTGACTTAACAAAATTTACAGAAAATAAGAATTACTTACAGACTTTTTCTACCTAACCTCCTCAACATCTGGTATTGTTCTAAGGTAGTCTATAAGCAGTCTTCTTTCCGCATTCTCGAGCTCTCTCTGCATTATCTCCTTGATCTCTTTCAGCTTAGGATCATCTTCTCCAGCTTGGTAGATAGCAGCTCTCAGAGAATAAATTATGTTTTTCCTCATTTCGTTTCCAAGCCTGATAAAATATGCTTTCTTAGATTCAGAATTGAAGTCCATCACAATTATACCCAATTCAGTCTTCAGTCGAGCACTATTCCTCTTCATTTCAACAAGATTTTCATAATAGTCTCTGTACTTAGGAACATACTCTTCTGTAGTCTTTGAACCAGTAAGTACTTTGGCTTTCTTCATATGTTCTCTTATAGAATCAGCAATAAATGATGTTCTTCGATTTGTAACCCTGAATAAGTACAGAACATATTGAAGTTCTTCACATAGCTTCAGCTTGATGTCATCTTCATTCACCCTATACACTGTTCCATCCTCCATGAAGTACAGTAAAAAGTATATATCCAAACTCTTCTGATGAACCAGCTGAACTGACTCCAGTTTGTCTAGATTTTCTTGAATCATACCAGCTCCAGGAGAAATAAGTGATGAAGGATTTCTAGGACTGTTGTTTATTCTGACATCTTTGTGAGAACCCAAACCAGATGTGTTCTTACCAGGAGGCTTTCCTAAGCAAGCTCTGTCATGCTGAAAAGTACCAACTCCTTTCTTCTGAGCTTGAACAGGAATTGTAGGATTGGAGAAAAATCTTTGCATTTGAGCAGGCAATGGATTATTTTGAACATGTAGGGATTCACTCACAACATGTGTAGCAACAGAGGTTGTATCTACCTTTTTCCCTTTGTCTTCTTGACCCATTATACCTTTAAGCTTCAGCTTGGCATCAAGTGATGATTTTTTTGTCAATTTCCCTTCTTCTTCTTCTTGACTACCAGCAAGATTTTCTTTAATCACTATCCCTTTTAGAATAGACCTTGGGGCTTTAGCACTTTTCTTGGCCTTTCCAGATTTCATAGCTTTCAAATGCTCTTCTTGCAAGAGTAATTCTTCAGCATGAACATCTTCTAAGGTAGCTCCCTCAGCATTCTCTTCCAAGAAAATCTTAGCAGCAAGCTCTTCATCAGTTTGTGGATTGTCAGAGAATAACAAATCCTTTTGCCTTGAAGTATTTTGTACATTTGTATTCACTACTGTACTTGATCTTGTAGACTTGCCAACTTTCAGATTAACACCAGACTTTGATCTCAGCCTCCTCTCTGAATTAGTTCCTTCATCATAAAGATCATCTTTCTTTGATAGAGTTTGAGGCTGCTGCTTACACTTGGATCTTACAACTCTCTCCCCCTTTTTAACATCATCAGGGATCAAGATTAAAGTAATTAACTCAAGAGAGTTGGCAATGGATTCGATCTTGTCAGCTAACAAAGTCTGATTTTCTTCAACTTTACCAAATCTTTGAATCAGAGTCTCCTGAGCCTTTGAGAAGGTTTGAAACAACCTGTTGTTGTCTCTTTGTAGACTCATCTCTCTATTTGCAACTTCATTTCTCAGATCTACAATTGACTTCTGATTTTCATCAAATATGTGATTCAAGGCCTTAACCTGAATCACTGTGCCTTGCAAGCATGTCAGAATGTCTGGATTTGAAATCTTTTTAGAATTATCCTTGAGAAAAGTAGCTGCTCTTCCAGTAGGAAAGATGCAGTCTGCTTTGTACCACTCTGCAGTTTGTTTTGCCAGATAATCATCTTTAATACCTCTTGCAGAAGGTCCAGCAAAGTCTGTCTTCTCCCCTGTTTTCAGTCCATCATTCTGAACTTCAACATTTTGAGCAGATCCAGCTTCTGCACTCACTTCTTCAGAAAGATCATTTTCAGAATCATCTGCAACTGAGGCAGTTTCTTCATTAAGTTCAGGAACAGGTTCTTCTTGAGCAACTTGTTCTTCTTGATTAGCAGAGTTTACCATGACAATCTCTGAAGAGAGAAATTTGGCAGGCTGATCTATTTCCTCACCATGGTCAGAGACTTAATGTGCATCAGAGAATAACTCTGTATGAGATGCAACCTCTGTTTCTTCTAACACCACAGTAGGTTGATCAGCAACACCAGTATCAGCAGAGTTTGCAGCCATGGGTGTTGGAGTAGGATCTTCAACTTCAACAGAGAATGACATGAAATTTTCATCAAACTCTTCCATTGCAGGTAACTCAGTTCTAGCATCTTTTTCAATCTGAACTTCAGCAAGTACAGGTTCATCAATTCTTAGTTCAGGTTCTGCTACAGTAGGTTCTAAGATAACCTCTTTCTCAACAGCAGGAGTCTCCTTAGAGATATCCTCTGGAGCTTCAATATTTACTTCTTCATCAGAATCATCAAGAATTAATCTTCTTCTTTTAACCTGAGACACTTCAACTGTCTCTTCTTCAGTAGAATCATCTAAGACAGAAGGTGATCGAGGTCTGTTTGCCCTTTCCTTTCTAACCCTTTTAGGTCTAGCAAACTCCTTTTGAACTTTAGCAGAATCTCTTTTTGCCTTAGCCAATCGATGCTGTGTATTTGCTGCTGTGTGTTTTCTTTTACCTCCATGTTTTGGTTTGGATTTGATAATAGATGGTTGTTGTTCAGGTTGAGGTGAAGATTGAGGTTGGGTTTGTGTTTCAGAGTTTAGAATTGGAGGTTCAGTGGTTTGAGTTTGATGAGGTTCAGAGTTTGTAGGTTCAGAGATAGGCTGTGGTGGTTCTTGAGGTTGTGGAGACTGTGGAGATTCTTGAGGTTGGTGTAGAAAGTTTTGAATTGCAAGTGGCAACACCAAATCAGGTAGTTGCTCCTTGTTAGCATCTTTGTTGGTTAGGTCAGAGAATATCCTCTTATTAACCTTAAAGGCTAATATGGTGTCATCCTCAGAAGTTTCAACACCAGAAACGCAAGCAGTAAATAATAATTGACAGAATCTAGCAAAATAAACAGTACTAGACTCTGACAACCTATCACCTAAATTCATTAAGACAAGTCTCCCAAAGTCGAAATTACTTCCATAGAGAAGAGAATACCCGATTTGAAGACTGTTAGTGGGAATGGCATCCCAGTTGGTGACTTTCTTGCCAAAAGCTCTTGTGATGCAATCAAAGAAGAAACTCCATTCCTTCCTGAGCCCTGGCCTTTTAACATTACCAAGCTTGTCTAAAGAACCAGAAAACCTCAGCTGCTGCAACATCTCCTTCAATTCATTCTCACCAGCAACAGTGTATGAGGTGTGAGTGTCAAAACCCATAGTATCTCTAACAGTTGCTGAAGTAATCATATACTCTGTCTCCTCATAAGTAAAAACAATTGATGGATTCCCATTCTCTCCTCCATCATCATACACAGAGTTAGTCCAGAAGGCCGCAATCTGCGTAGCAGAAAGCGTTTGTGGTTCGACTAGAGCTGTTCCAATCTCTGAGTCTCTCAAAAAGTTCTGAATCAAGTGAAACGCCTCTGGAACTTTTTCATTGTTCAATGGAGCTGCATAATTGTTGGGAACAAACAACAAACCTTGGGCAGTAAAAGCTGTAGTGGCCATTAGAATCGATTTGAGAAGAAAATATGAGTGAAAAAATGAATAATGAACCGATTTTGATTAGATCTGTAATTGAAAATTAAAAACCCAATCGTTTTAGACATTAAACACGGAACCAATTTCTTGTTAAGTGTGTGAGTGGGACACGTGTCACGTAAATAGTGGAACAGCCATTTACACGTGCAGTAATAATGGCTATTATTACTGCTATTCTCTCTCCTATTACCAATACGCTTTAACTGTCTGACACCAATAAACAGTTGGCACATATCACATGCAAATTTCAAAAACTCTTTGTACTCCAAGTGTATACTCTGTCTGAAATAAAATATTACCTTAGAGTACTCAACAGAATCCAACAGTGTTTACCAATTCTCCAACTTTATTACTGTAATCCTTTCAAACACTGCACAGTTGTGAATATGAGTGTGTGTATAGCAGAGTTTACTAATTCAATATTTAGAGCATCTAATATTTTATAAAATCCATAAAATAAATCAGTAAACATTGTTTGCACAAACTCTCATAGTAAACTCTTAATATCTGATGAATGCTAAACTTTGTAGAAGATGAATAATATACAGTAACTCTGAATTTTCCTATACCCCCTACTAAAAAAATATATATATTCTATTATTATTGTTATTTTTTTTAAATTTGCATCATTTTAACTCCTTCTTATTCTTTTCTTTTCTTTTCTTTTCTCCAGTAATCAGAGGTTGGAACTAGTCACCAAAAATCCAGTAATTTTAGCCCTTATCTTTTGATAAGTTCCTGGGTCTTCCTAGTCTTTGACTAGTCACCAAAAATTAAAGAATTTTAGCCCTTACTTTTTACCAGTAAGTTCCTGGGTCATCCTAGTTACAACATAATCTCAAAGGAGTTCTAAATAGCCTATCTATATTTTCTATGGGGGTAGACTAATAACAGAAACTAACTTATCAGAGTTTGAACTAACAGAGTTTATCTAACAGAGTTTAGGAGTCATCAACATCAAAAGTTAATCATGAGAGGTAATGCACACACTGTTTACAGATTCAGAGTTTAGGATAGATAACCTAAGAGATGCTATAAATATGAAACAGTATCATGCTGTGTTAACTTTCTGCACAGTTTAAGATTAGATCACGGATAACTTAGAAGGATTCATGACTAATTACTGAGAATCATGCTTCATACAAATTTCTTCATTGGTATTAACATTAAGACAAAAACATTTTCAGAGTTTCTTAGAGTTTATCCAACATGTCAACAGTGTATGACTTACAGAGCATGCTAACAGAGTTTAACAGTCAACGAGCAGAGTTTGCATAGCAGAGTTTAACAATAGAGTTCACATAGCAGTTAACATACCACAGAAATATGAGCAACACATTACATAAGTAAAATTTTGAGTCTAACCAATATCTCTAGTCAAAACCAGAGACCATTCCTAGTTCATTTACCAGCCTTGTAAATACAGCTTCACTCAATGGCTTGGTGAAGATATTTACAAGCTGTTGTTCTGTAGACACAAAATGAAGCTCAATATTCCCTTCCTCTACATGTTCTCTGATAAAATGGTACCTTATGCTGATGTGCTTGGTCATTGAATGCTGTACTGGATTACCTGTCCTAGCATTAGCACTTTGATTATCACAGTAAATAGGTATTTTACTGTACCTCAATCCATAATCCAACAATTGATTCTTCATCCATAGAATCAGTGCACAACAGCTACCAGCAGCAATATACTCTACTTCAGCTGTAGATGTAGAAATTGATTTCTGTTTCTTGCTATACCAAGAAACAAGTCTGTCACCCAGAAATTGACAACTTCCACTGGTGCTTTTCCTGTCTATCTTGCAGCCTGCAAAGTCTGCGTCAGAGTAACCAAGTAGCTTGAAATCTGATTCTCTAGGATACCACAGACCTAAGGTTATGGTTCCCTTGAGATACTTAAAAATCCTCTCCACAGCTATTAGATGTGGTTCTCTGGGGTCTGCCTGAAACCTTGTACAGAGACAAGTTGCATACATGATATCAGGCCTGCTAGCTGTTAGATAAAGAAGAGACCCTATCATGCCTCTGTAGTTTGTCATATCAACTGAAGCTCATGTGTCTTTGTCCAACTTTGTTGCTGTTGCCATGGGAGTTGATGTAGATGAGCAGTCAAGCATACCAAATTTCTTGAGAAGATTTCTGGTATATTTTGCTTGATTTATGAAAATTCCATCATCTGTTTGCTTCACCTGTAGGCCTAGAAAATAACTAAGCTCTCCCATCATGCTCATTTGATACCTGGACTGCATGAGCTTGGCAAACTTTTTACAGAGTTTATCATTAGTAGACCCAAAAATTATGTCATCTACATATATTTGAACTAATAACAGATCACTACCAAGTTTGAAGTAGAACAAGGTTTTATCAATTGTACCTCTGTTGAACCCACTTTCCAAAAGAAATTGAGCCAAAGTCTCATACCATGCTCTTGGTGCCTACTTAAGTCCATAGAGTGCCTTGTCAAGCCTGTAGACATAATCTGGATACTTGGGATCTACAAATCCTGGTGGTTGTTCAACAAACACTTCTTCTTCAAGTTTTCCATTCAGAAAAGCACTTTTCACATCCATCTGAAAAACCTTGAATTTCTTGTGAGAAGCATATGCTAGAAAGATTCTTATTGCCTCCAACCTTGCAACTGGAGCAAAAGTTTCATCATAGTCTATGCCTTCTTGCTGTGAATAGCCTTTGGCCACAAGTCTGGCCTTATTTCTTGTAACAACCCCATCACTGTCAGTTTTGTTTCTGAAAACCCATTTAGTACCAACAACAGATCTATTCTTTGGTCTTGGTACAAGGGTCCAGACCTTATTTCTTTCAAATTCATTTAATTCCTTCTGCATTGCTGTTATCCAGTCAGCATCTTGAAGAGCTTCTTCCACTTTCTTTGGTTCAGATTTGGACAGAAATGCATGAAACAGACATTCATTTGTTGTAGCACTTCTTGTCCTGACTTTTGCATCTGGATCTCCAATTATTAGATCAGGTGTATGAGATTTTGTCGATTTCCTAGCTGAAGGTAAATGACTTCTGTCAACAGTTGATCCTCCCCCCTGATCAATGTTCTCCTGATCATCTTGTTGCCTTTCTTCATTCTCTGATGCTCCCCGTGAATTTGATCGCTCAGAGTTTAAGTTGTCAGATTTTGAACTATCAGAGTTTGAGTCATCAGATATTGATCCAGATTTTTCAAGTGACTCACTTTCAGAATGTGAGTCATCAGAGATTTGTTCTGCATGCTCCCCATCAACTGGTTCTCTCCTTTGTTCTGTCTATACGGTTTCTTCTGTGTGTACCAGTAGAGGTTCAGAGTTTGCATCAACAGAGTTTGTTGGACTGGTTTCATCAGAGTTTATTTCATCAGAGATTAGATCTTCATTTTTGAAGTGCAACTGATCATGTTTATCAACATCTTCAAGTCCAGTTATTTTCTTGTCATCAAATGACACATGAATAGATTCCATAATCACCTTTGTTCTCAGATTATAAACTCTGAATTCCTTGGTTGACACTGGATAGCCAACAAAAATTCCTTCATCTGCTTTCAACTCAAATTTGGTCAACTGTTCAGGATGAGTTTTCAACACAAAGCATTTGCACCCAAAAATATGAAAATATTTCAGGTTTGGCTTCTTTTCCCTCACCATCTCATATGGTGTTTTTCCATGCTTGTTGATTAGTGTGGCATTTTGAGTAAAACAGGCTGTTTGAACTGCTTCTGCCCAGAAATAGGTTGGCAATTTTGCTTCATCAAGCATAGTTCTGGCAGCTTCTATTAAGGTTCTGTTCTTCCAATCAACTACACCATTTTGCTGTGGTGTACCAGGTGCAGAAAACTCTTGCTTCAATCCTCTGTTCTTGCAGAATTCTTCCATTGTTGCATTCCTGAATTCAATTCCATTATCACTCCTGATTATTTTGACTTTGTGTTTTGATCCTTTGTCCAGCAGCTTTACATGCTCCATCAGAGTTAATGTAGTTTAATCCTTCTTTGCTAGAAAATACACCCATGTGTATCTGGTGTGTTCATCAACAATGACTAGAGCGTATTTCTTTCTTCCAATTGACAAGACATTCAATGGTCCAAAGAGATCAACATGTAGAAGATGATAAGGATCAACAATTGAAGATTCAGACTTGCTCTTGAAAGATGACTTCCTTTGTTTGGCCTTTTGACAGGAATCACACAGGCCATCAACATTTAATAAAGACTTTAGAAGTCCTCTTACAAGATCCTTTCTTATCAAATCATTAATGTTGTTCAGATTAAGATGAGAGAGTTTCTTATGCCACTTCCAACTCTCTTCACTAGACATTCTTGTGAACAGGCACACAGCTTTTCCATCAGAGTTTGCCAATAACTTTGCTTCATAGATATTATTGTGCCTGTGTCCAACTAGAACAACTTCTCCTGTAGATTTACTGATGATTTCATAGTATTCAGGCTGAAAATCTACATGATATCCTCTGTGACAGATTTGACCCACAGATAGCAGATCATGCTTGAGTCCTGGAACCAGAGCTACATTTGTGATGATGACACTTCCAAGATTGATATTGCCATATCCCAGAGTACGTCCTATGTTGCCATCTCCATAGGAAACTTTTGGGCCAGCCTTCTCCATATACTCTGATAGGAGGGCTTTATTTCCAGTCATGTGTCCTGAACATCCATTGTCCACGACTAGGATACTTTCCCTGATGCCCTGCAATCATAAACAATTACTGAAGATTAGATTTAAGGATCCAGACTTGCTTGGATCCTTTGGCTTTCTTAATTTTGTTAGCTCTAGTAGCGGAATTTACATTATCAGAGTTTAAGCTAACCTTATCAGAGTTTACACTTACAGAATTAACCTTAACACATTTCAGATTGGGCTTCAGTTCATAGTAGTTATGATAAATAGCGTGATAATCCCTGCAAGTATAAATAGAATGCCAAGTACTTCCACAATGTTTACATAAAGTCTGTGGTCTAGTTCTAACATTATCTTTCTTTACTTCAGACTTGGAAGGTAAAGAATTAATGTTTTTGTTCTTCCTGCAGAAACTAGCAAGATGGTTAGTACTACCACAGTTATGACATGTCTTTCTTGGAGCAAAAGTGGCAAGCATTGGATAATTACCTTGAGTAATGCCTACTTTACCATTTCTATTCTTCCTAGACACTTTCTGTTTCTTGATAAATTTTAACTCCTTAAGCTTATGCTTGAGTTGTTTATCTGTCATTGAACCAATATTAACCTGTTTAACACTAGTTTTTACTGGTTCTTTCTTAACAGCTTCTTTTTCAGCTTCAGACTTAGGTTCATTTAATCCATGAACAAATTTTGTAGATGGGAGATGTGTTCTTATTTTGACTTTGTTTTGAAACCTAAGTTCATCTCCCTCACAGTAACCTAAACCAACTATGTCTGACTGAAAAACCTTTTGAGTGTCTTTTCCAGAATGAGTCCAAGTTTTAATTATGTGATTTGCCTTCTCTAATTCAGATTCAAGTTGCTTATATTTTCCTAGCAAATCCTGTTCTAGATAAACAGCATCATCTCTTTCTTTCTGAACTTGTTGCATGTTTTCAAGTTTCTCTTCAACAATGTTATTTCGCACTTTAAGTTCAGAATTTTCAGATTTGATTCTCTCATTCTCCAAAGTCTGATCCCTATCACTGATATGCAAAGCCTTAAGATAGATTCTCAATTCAATTATATCATGAGTATTATAAGCATAGGTAGTTAGAGGTACCTTGTTTTCATAATCTTCAGATTCATTCTCAATAGAAGCCATGAGAGCATAGTTAACATCCTCATCTGAGTCTGAAGTGTCTGCCCAGTCTCTGCCTTTTGTGAAGAGTGCTTTTTCAGTTTTACCCTTCTTGCACTCAGGAGCATAGTGACCCATCTCCTTACAATTGTAGCATTGAATCTCAGACTTGTCTTTCTTCCCAGACTTGGTATCCTTTCTCTCAGACTTCCTGAAACTTTTTCTGTCAGAGTTTGAATCTTTCTTAGAAAACCTTTTGCCCTTCTTGAAGTTCTTGAAACCCATCTTCTTGAAAGTCTTCACCATCAAAACAGCCATTTGCAACATTTCTTCTTCATCATCCTCAGAATCAGATGATTCATCAGAGTTTGAATCAACATCAGAGTTTGATGACTCACTTTCAGAATGTATGACTAAAGCCTTTCCCTTAGCTTTCTTCCTTGATGCTTCCTTCTTCAAGGGTTTTTCTTCAACCTTAAGAGCAACAGACTTTGTCTTCTTACCTGATCTCCTGTTTTTCTACTCCAATTCCAATTCATGAGTTTTGAGCAACCCATAGATTTCATCAATCTCAGTATCAGCAAGATCATAGTTATCTCTTATGGTGGTTGTCTTCACATCCCACTTTTCAGGTAAAGCAAGAAGAAATTTGAGATTTGAGTCTTCCAGATCATACTCTTTATTAACCAATGACAAATCATTGAGCAGTTTACAAAATCTGTCAAATGTTTCTGTCATGGTTTCTTCAGATTTATCCTCAAAGTGCTCATACTCCTGTGTGAGTATGTTCCTTCTATTCTTCTTGATAGCAGCAGTTCCTTGACACCTAACCTCAAGGGCATCCCAAATTTCTTTGGCAGTAGTGCAGTTAATCACTTTATTAGACATAACATTGTCTAAAGCACTATGAAGTAGATGCCTAACTTTTGCATCCTTAGCAATAGATGAAAGATCTTCAGGAGTTAGATCTTTCTTTTCCTTTGGAAATATTTTAGATTCTTGACCAGCAGTAGCAACAGATAGCTTTGTAGGTTTATGAGGACCTTCATAAATTCTTTCAAGATATTCTGGATCTATAGCCTCCAGAAACATGATCATCTTCACCTTCCAAATTGAATACTCTGCTGCCTAAGAATAGGAACTCTGATTGTCTCATAACGACTCATAGTAGTAGGTTGAGCCTTCTCAGAACTTGAACCTGTTGGAGGAGGTATCTCTGCCATTGATTATAGCTGTGTGTGTGGATCTTAAACTGTATAGAGTAACAGATTGGCTTTGATACCAATTGTTAGGCCGAATACACAATTATAATCAATATCGTATGAGAGATTAACAATAAAATACGCGTTTAAAACAATCAAAAACTGTTTGTAATTAATAACTCCTCTCTTAGTGATGTAAAATATCACAGAGAGCTGCTTAGGTTACAATGAAATGATATTGCGTTACACGATGATCGATCTAGGATTAACCTAACTGTATTTATAAAGATATACAGCTATGTACAATCGATAATTGATTCTCCTATAAATCATCTGTACAAATATTATCAATTACGATTGCTTCACGTCTTTCTAGTCAGCACGACTTCTTTGACAGCTATCCAATCTTCAAAGATATCGCTTCCATAATTATCTTCAATAATTCTGTTACTGACCAGCAAACGCTTCTCTTCAACAGAGTTTAGCTGTTTCCTCTTGTCAGCGTTTAGCAGACTCTGTCGAGCTTTCAACTGTCAGAGTTTAACTAAACTCTGATTGCTTTGAGTTTCAAGTTAAATTCTGTTTTTCCCTGTAAAACTTAAACACTGATATTAACCACATCAATTATATTTAACATATAAAATTTTCATTAAATAAATAATTCCTCAAAAATAATATCCAAGAAAATAATTAAAACCTTAAATGAATATCCCAGATAATATTCATTAAGTAAATAAGCTCAAATGAATATTCGAAAATAATATAAAATAAACAATTAAACTCAAATGAATATTCGAGATAATATTCATTAAATAAATAAACTCGAATGAATATTCCAAAAATAATATTCATCTAAATCAATAGCCTGAAATGAATATTCAAAATAATATTAATTAAATAAATAATCTCGAATGAGTATTCAAATAACATTCCTCGAATAATTTCCAAGTACTTAATACTTATGGAAATATAAATAATGTTCATAAATAACATCCCTCAAATAATCTGTCACTGGAATCCCTCCGGGTTTCCATGACTATCTCTATATTACAGAATACCGACTCCCATTCTTTATTGAAAGAATGAGATCATATGCCCTTCACTAAGGGTCTTAGCAATATCCGGCTTATAATTAGTATATCTTGTATCTAACTTATAAGCCAACATCAATCAGGGAACAAGTATTGCAATAGACTTGAAAGTAGGCATGCATGCTATGACATATGTATAACAACATCAAATCATATATATATATATATATATTATCACAACAACAACTTCAAATTGATTGAAGACTTGCCCGGTACTCCCGCTATGCTAGTGGTATAACTCGGGGTGGTCCGGCAATCTATAAATAACCA
The DNA here is from genome assembly GCA_036435485.1 of Saposhnikovia divaricata. Taxonomy (NCBI): domain Eukaryota; kingdom Viridiplantae; phylum Streptophyta; class Magnoliopsida; order Apiales; family Apiaceae; genus Saposhnikovia; species Saposhnikovia divaricata. The sequence continues at coordinate 136,996,534 of CM071600.1, forward strand.
AAATTATCCCGGGTTAATCACCTATCACTTTGAAATGCCAAGTAAATACTTTACTTAAGCTAAAGCACGTTTTCAAGTTATCGCTCATTAACACCGTTATGACTCGACACTTGCTTGCTATCAAGGTATGTCATTACACTTATACTTGGTAGGTACTTAAGCCATATAAGTTCTAAGGTCGAAAGATTACACCTCAAGATTTATCGATCGTTATCTAAGTGATTTTCCAAAGTTATAACCACTCGTTCTTTTTATGGGTTCATTCGTACTTAACCCTGATTTGAATCTTTTTATAAAATCAAAAAACGATCTTTTTAACATGAGGTCTTCTCTCACACCTTATTTATGATCTATACTATTTAATTACCAAGATTTGTCACTGAATTACCTGAGTTAAGGGGGTTCAATTTCAATTTCAAATTTGCATTTATGGTTTCGAACCACTTTTAGTAAATGGGCCATAATTCCTAAACCGTAAGTCCGTTTGCTTCGATTCTTGCGCCAAAACGATCTATGACTCGAGAACTATAAGGGTATGTCATTTATTCATCAAGGCCAGAAAATTATCTCAATTTTTATGCACGAATTTTAAGGATTAACGAAATTTCGGCATTACAACGGCTATAATTCGAACGTTTCTATATTTGTTCCATTAAAACCAAGCCACACCGGGCATACCAAACATCTTACACACATAATATACATCTCATAAGTCCAAGAACATCATACTTTACCCTCATAATCATCAACTCTCTTGGATCATACAAACTAACTACATAATCATGCTTACATGCTTGCTAAAACACCATAATTATAACTACTCCAAAAACTATCAAGAACATTCATAAACTCAAAGTAAGAGCTAGGGTTTCATGAGTTCCATACCTTCCTTGATGTGTGTAAGGCCTTACTAAGCCTTGAATAATCCTTTTACAACCTTAACCAAGCTTAGATTATCCAATAAATCACGAAAACAAAGATTAGTTCTTGAAAGTTATTATTCACCCTAATCTTTGGTGAATTAATTAGCTATGCTAGACTTGGAATCTAAGGCTCAGATTCATAGGATAACCATGATATGAAATGTAGTACTCACCATAAAAATCTTGAGAATTAACAAGGGGTGGAACTTGGATTTTGATCTTAGAATTTGGCATAAAGCCGAATGGAAGAAGATGGGGAGAATGGTGGAGTTTGTTGAGTATTGAATACAGTAAAAGAATACAGAGGGGGGGTGAATGGATTCTTAAACTTTTCTTCGTTCTTGAATCTTTGCAGCAAGATATGTGTTGAGTGTGTGAGATATGTAAGTGCAGATAACAAAGACAAACACAACACAATATCACTTTAATCTAATATTTTATTAGATAAAGATTTTGCTACAATCTGTGAATACAAATGATAGTATTCTCAGCTTCGTTTTTACTCAGTGAGATATTTCTTGTGATGTATATTGAAAAAAACTTTTCTGCTAAGGAAGTGAGGCTGTATCCTTATAGACATGGATACACCTACTTACTACAAATAAGGTAGGTAAACAAAATACTTTCTAGTCTGTCTATCTCATTTGAGTAAGAGTCCAAACGGCTACAGATTTGACTTTGCAAAGCCTGTTCAGATCCACTTCTTTAGCTCCTTGTCCCCTGACTTATCTCTCCAAGCTTCTTTGTAGGCTTTCCAACGTGCTTAATAGTACATAGTCAAATAAAGCGTCTTGGCTTGTTGCAGGTTTCTGACTTGTACAATTCTTCAGTATTTTGTCTTCAAGAATTTATTCGAAGTGGCTAAGTGAGTGATTCGAGAACTAGAATTGACTTAATCGATAACTCTGAGTTCTCGAATAGTGTTATATTGACATATCGAATCACTTCTCGAATAGCTCTTTTCTCTGGGAGTCCTTGAGATATCGAATAGAGCATTTTGACATATCGAGTCCCTGAGATGTCGAATAGCATCTTGAGTCTTTGAGATATCGAATGTAGCTTTGACTTGTTGACCCTTTTGAGAACTCGAATATCACATTTGACCTGTTGACTCCTTGAGTTCTCGAACAGAGTAATAGACATATCGAATCTATGAGATATCGAATGAGATATCGAACAGTGTATTCAGAGATATCGAATAGTGTCTTCTGAGATATCGAATCCCTGACTTCTCGAATGCTAGACTTCTCGAATAGACAAATGTACTTCTCGAATTGGTACTTAGGCAAATTCTTCATTTCTTCAAATCCCAATTGTGATTATTTGGTAGTCTTTATCTCCTTGCTTGAGGCATGAACCTTGGAACTTCTTTCAAGCATTATTCTTGACTTAATAGGTACAGTTACACAGCTAGAATTTGATGCCTATTACAAGTACAAAACCAGTAGAAACTCTACAACTAGAGGTTCCCTCAGTAAAGAGGTCATGTAAGTAATGCATGGCATTACAAGCAACTTAGGCTTGTTATTAGATGTATTCAGGCATGCCTCTGTGACTAACAATCTCCCCCAAATTGTGAGTAAGACCCTTAGTCACAATTTAATGTCTGATAACAAGCCTAACATACATAAAGATAAAACTTGACAGTACATGTATGAATTTTGATTAGCAATGTGGATAGAACTACAGGGTGAGTAATCTTACAGCCTATGATGAAGTACTAGCCATTGTCATTTGTTTCCCTTTCCATAGCTTTGGCTTGCAAATCATCATATGCTTTCTGTCTTCTTTCTTTCTCCTTCCTTGTATTCTCATCCATAGCTTTTATTATTTCTGCCATAGCATCCAATTCCTCAAGAAAAATTTAGTCTTTGAAATCTTCAAGTACTGGTTTCAGAATGTGTGCAGGATAGTGGTTGAGTAGGTTCATTCTGATGTGGACCTGATCCCCATTTCTCCTCCTATACTTCACCACATAGGGTTCAAACTGAACTCTACACAATCCCTTTGCCCTTAGCTTTTCTGCTTCAATCTCCAGTCTCTCAATTTCTTTCTCCCTTGCTAGCCATTTCTCAAGACACTCTTTTCTGATTCTCTCCTCATGATCTCTCTTCATCTTCACAAAATCAATTAGCTCCAGCTTCCATACTCTTTCCACTTTATCTTTTGAGCTCAACAATGCAATGATTCTTTCTATGTCATGTAGCTTGCCCCAGTGTTGACATCCTCCTTGTTTGAATTTCTCCTCCCTTCCATCAGTATATTTGATCTCAAGGCAGTTATCAACAATGGCAACATGGTAGATTCTTTGAGCTTGTAAGAATTGCAGTTGGTCTTCATCAAAATCTTCATCTAGTGGTTGGAGTTTTAAGCCTGGATAGATATTCAGGGTCTTCATCAGTATGTGACCTTTGTTTGTAGACCATTGTAGTATTCCATTAGCAGTTTGCTTTTTGAAATATACAAATGGTTTCTTGCATTGAATCTTCTTCTCTTCTTGAGGTGGCAAGACAGTTGCAGAAGCCATTGATGTAGATTTTGGTAGGTCACTACTAACAGTATTCACCCTAGACTTAGAGTCTTGTGTTGTGGTGAGGTTACTGTTAGCAATGCCTAAGGCTTGTTGTCTTCCACTTTTCCTCTCAGAGACTTTACCTTGGTCATCATCATTCATCTTCTCCTTATCATCCTTCTTCTTCTTTTTATCTTCATCACCCTTATCACTCCTGTGATGTCTTCTCCTTCCATCACTTCTGTCTCCATCCTTGTCTTGATCACCATCCTTGCTTGGGTTGAACTTAGCAGATTCAGGTACAATGCCAGTTGCAATGTATGACCTGAGATAAGATATAGCTTCCAATTCTTCTGCTATTCTTAAACCCTTCTTCTTGTTCAGCTTCTCAATGATGGCAATAATGAGAGATTTGTTCTGAGGAGTTAGATGCTTAGGAATGACCAGCTGCTTGATATCATCAATTCTTGTTGCAGCCTGATAGATGATGGTTCTAGGATTTGTGAATACTTCAGGTAGCCTTGCTGGTTGACCATCCCTTAACTCATCAAAGAGACTCTTGCTGTTTTCATCCTTCTTTTCAATCAGTCCAAGGAACACATCCACTTCTGAGTGCTTTAGACCCTGTAGAGTGTTGATGGTTAAATGCCATATCTTATTCTTTCCTACCATCATTATCTCTTTGAGCCATAGGACATCAACTCTCCTTGGTACTACATTGAGATAGTCAATCTGACTCTTCAAACTCCTATGATATGATAAAGCATCACCAGCCTGTTCTCTTGAGACTTTCAGAAACTCCAAGAATGCATCATCATGATAGACATTTGAGTTTGCAATTTCTTGTAGCTTGGCCTCAGTGAGCACCTTCACTTCTACTGGCTTGGCACTCTTAGATATGGAGAATGGAGGTTTGTCAGATGGCATACTCCCGGCAACCATTGTGGTTGTGATAGATTGCTTTTGACCACTAGGAGTAGTGATGTGCATAGTTGGTAGAGTGACAACTGGCAGAGAAGTAGGCTCACCAACTTTCGCTTTTCCTTTGCCATGCACATGAGTTAAAGATTTGGAAGCCCTTTGATGACCACCTTCATTGAATTTGATGCCCTTTACTGGTGGTTTCTCCCCCTTTGTATTTGAGTCCCTTGAAATCCTCTTCTCCCCCTTAGGCTTGTTGTCAGGCACAGAGGCTGTAGGATTGACCTTTGGAGTTGAAGATTCATCAGGCAGAGGGAGACCCATGTGCTTCATCATATCAGCTAACATGGACTGTTGATGCAGAAGAACATCAGCTGTGGTGGTGGCTTGAGTGTTCAACTGCTCAGTCAGAGTAGTGACAGTGTTTGTAAGATGAGCATTAGACTGGGTGAGAGAGGCTACTTCCCTTTCAAGAGCATTGACCTTTGTGAACAGTTCAGTAGATTTGAAGCCAGACAAGGATTGTTCTTTCAGTCTCTGCACTTCAAACTTAGACATAGAATGCACTGGGACTTCAGTAGGCAGCTTGTCTCCATACTGATTTGCAAACATAGTTCTTAGCATGGCATTGGCTTCTGTTGTCTGATCAGAAAGATTTTGAAATTTGTGCCCCAGACCTTTGACAGTATCTGATAGAATGGCTAAACCATTGTCCATCTTTGTACAAGTAGCCTTGCAGGTTCGAATGTCCTTGAGAACAATCTCCATTTGAGGGAATTTAGCATCAAAAGTCCTTTTTATCTCATGCACCTCTTGAGTTGTTGCTGTGCAAACTGCTTGAACTTCTATTTTTAGGCCCTTGCCAAGGTAGTGTGCAGCCTTGAGAATGCCTTTGTAGGTGTCATTGACTGCCTCATACACATCATTAGGGGTGAGAGATTTTGCATTGGACCCTAGTGAAGTGATGTACTCCTCTCTGAGGTACTGGAGACCTTCTGAGAGAGGGATGTCATTCTTTCCTTATAGCCAAGCGTCTACATTTCCATCTCTCTCAGTTCATCTATGATCTTTGCCTTCTGTATTTCTACATCATCGCTGTGGCATAAGAGGGTAGCTTCATAGTCTGGATTGGGCATGTTTGCAGTAAGAAGGTGCTGAGCAATCTTTGTGAACTCAGGGATCTGATCCACAATTAAGCTTTGGAGTGCTTCAACCGTCAATTGTGGTGGGACAGACCCTGATCCTGAAGCACTGTCATGTTGCACAGCGACATATAGTTAGAGCTAGAGCTAGGCAAGCTAGACTCCTCAGTTACAGATGCAACTTCTGTAACCGGATGGACAGACTCTACTACTGTTGTCTCCACAAAAGTGGGATGAGTTACAACAGTAGGTGACACAGGCACAGAGTCTCTAGTGAAAACTACTGAATCCTCTGTGTTTATGATGGTGTCATTAGGATATGCCCCATCATGCATTCCCTGACCATCTAAATGTGGTACCTGGGTGGTGAGCAAAGTGTCAGGCACTAAGTCACTTGAGTCCATTGGCTCACCAAGAGAATGGAATTCTTGGTGATCAATGCCTTGCTCCTCAATTTCTTGAATTGCAGGCTCCAAAGAAATTTCTATGTTAGATTCTGGAAGAGAAGAGTGTTGTAGAATGGATTTTGGCAACTCCCCCTGAGAAATAGAGGGAGTTTCAAGTGTGATGTGCTCTGCACTCAGTGTTGTGCCAGCCTTATCACTCCCTTGTGCTGACACTTTACAGGTAGGTGTATTGGGGAGGATGCTTGATTCTATAGATGCACCCTGTTGAGAGGATACATCTAGTGAGCTGTGTGCCCCTGATTTTACAACTTCAGCCATTTGGGTGACTGAAGAGGTGGTTTTAGACTTCTTCTTCTTCTTTAGGCTAATGATAGGTGACTCAGGTTCCTCACATTCTAAACCTAGTTCTACAGCCAAGGCTGCTTCAGTTAAGATGTTTAAAGGTTCAGAAGCAACCTGTTTTCTCTTCTTTTTACTAACATCACCCTTTTGAGAGGATGATGCAGTTGGCTCTGTGTTTCGTAGAGTGTTTGTCTGAGAGGGTTGGTTAGCAAGCCTTGGGTTAGCATTTTGTTCTTCTTGCTTAGGCTGTGCTAACTGAGACTTAGATTCAAATATTGGCATGTTGTGGGGGTAAGACCTAAACAAACCCTCCATGTGGGGAGTTATCTTAAGCCTTACATCCACATCATTCCTAGTCTCCAAGTTACCAAAAATGAGTTTGGTCATGGACCTAGGATAGCCTATTTTACTTTTATCTATTCCAGGCAATTCAATCAATGAAGCATTTTTAAAATTAAGTACTGATTGAATAAAACGAGGAAAGAAAATTTCAGTACCTCTCTTGGCTGTGTTCTTACCAAGTCTCCCATATAGCTCCTGTATGATGAGATGTCCAACATCTATCTTTCTCCCATGAGCCAAGGCATAGGCAAGCTGCTGCACAGGTGTACTAATCTGGTCAAAGCTCGATTTCCTTGCAGTGAATACATGAAGGAGTGTAGCAAAAACATAGCTCCATTCTTTTCTCAAGTACTTCCTATTCAGCTTCCCAAGTTTAATAGCATCGGAGTAGTTGATAAATTCAAAGAATTCTTCCAACTCAGCATCGGTGGCCAGGGAGTCATATGCCTCTTGCTGCAAATCCAAGGCTTGATTCATGTCTGCGGTTGTGATAGTAATATCCTCGCCTTGAATCTTGCAGTAGACAACATATGAGGTGATAGCATTCTCAAGTGCGATGACCTCCACAGTAGCTGTCTTCCAGAATTGTTCTAATAAGTCTACGTACAGGGTTGGGTTGGCTGAGAGTGCACCCTTGATGTAAGATTGAGACAACCATCGAACAAAGCACTTGAAATTAGCATTTGGTGCTTCCACATCACTGGTAATTGCGATGAAATTGGTTTGAGATGGTATGGTGAGTTGAGTGTTTGCCATTTGGGTAGAAAAGAAAAGAGAATTAAGGTTGAAGAAGAAATTCGCAGTTAGGGTTTTTAGAGGTTTTAGGAGTTTAGATGCTTGAGAAATCGAACGAAATGAGTTGAATAGTTGTGAAATTGTATATATATGAATAACCTGAGTTGTCGATTAGATATATGATCTGTATCGACAAGTCATTCGAGAAGTATAAAACAACTATTCGATAAGTTAAGAATGGCTTATTCGATATCTCAGGCAGTTTGTAACTCACAGCTGGCAGTTATTTAACTCAGAAAATAATTCTAAGCTAAATAAAATATGTTTTTATGAGCGAAATGAAATTTTGAATATAAATCCAAAAAGTGATTAAGTGTCATTGAAAAATCAGCCTTTTCAAATGATTCGATAACTCAAATACAGTATTCGAGAACTCCATCACTAGAGAACTAAAATACTCTATTCGAGAACTCAGAGTGTGCTATTCGATTTCTCCAAAAGACACTATTCGAGAACTCAAGAGGGTTCTAGATAGGCCTATTCGAGAACTCGAGCCATGACATAATAATGAACCATTCGAGAAGTCTGACTTATCGAACTATACTTTTCACTCATAAAATTCAATTTTTACTATCTTTTAAAATTTACCAGAAATATTCACTGAAGAATATTCTACCAAATTAAATAGTGATTCTCTCAAAATTTCACAGAAATTTCAAGCTAAAGATGTATGATTTTCAACATATGCAGCATTATGGAATATTTATAAATCATACTCCAGCCAATACTTACTTCAAAAATATTGAGCATTTGATAAAGTAAGTATTTACTGCTGCAACAATCTAGTTGATATATTCACTTAGCTAGAATTTGAAGAATTCAGCATTCCAATCTCACTAACCAACCTTGTGAAGGTGGCTTCATCTAATGGCTTAGTGAATATGTCAGCTAGTTGTTTTTCTGTGGGAACATAATGTAACTCAATGGTTCCATTAGTTGCATGCCCCCTTATGAAGTGATATCTGATGTCAATGTGCTTTATCCTAGAATGATTGACAGGATTAGAAACTATAGAGATTGCACTTGTGTTGTCACACATGATTAGAATTCTTTCCAACACAAGTCCATAATCTCTAAGTTGGTTTCTGATCCAAAGCACTTGAGCACGACAACTTCCAGCAGCTATGTACTCAGCTTTAGTTGTGGAAGTTGACACAGATTGTTGTTTCTTGCTGTACCAAGAGACTAACCTTTGTCCAAGAAACTGGCAGCTACCTGAGGTGCTTTTCCTATCCACTCTGCATTCACCATAATTAGCATCAGAATAACCAACCAGATTGAACCCTGTGTCCTTAGGATACCATAACCCCAAGTTTGGTGTGCCCTTCAGATATTTAAAAATCCTCTTTATTGCTATCATATGTGATTCCTTTGGATTTGATTGAAACCTTGCACACAAGCATGTTGCAAACATGATGTCTGGCCTACTAGCAGTGAGGTAGAGTAGAGAACCAACCATGCCTCTGTAGATTGAAATATTTACCTTCTTGCCCTTAACATCTTCATCTAACTTGGTGGCAGTGGCCATGGGTGTCTTTGCAGGTGAGCATTCTTCCAAGTCAAATTTCTTCAATAGATCCTTGATGTATTTGGTTTGACTTATAAAAATGCCATCCTTCCTTTGACTAACTTGCAGCCCAAGAAAGAATGTTAATTCTCCCATCATACTCATCTCATATCTGCTCTGCATGAGCTTAGAGAATTTCTCACACAGCTTCTCATTTGTAGAGCCAAATATGATATCATCCACATAGATTTGAACTAAGATAATATCATCACCATGTTTCTTGTAAAACAGTGTCTTGTCCAGTGTGCCTCTAGTGAATTGATTCTCCAGTAGAAATTGTGATAGTGTGTCATACCATGCCCTAGGAGCTTGCTTAAGTCCATACAATGCTTTAAGCAATCTGTAGACAAAGTGAGGGAATTGTGGATCCTCAAAGCCAGGTGGTTGTTGCACATATACTTCTTCTTCCAACTCCCCATTCAGAAATGCACTCTTGACATCCATTTGATAAACCTTGAAATTAGAATGTGCAGCAAATGCCAAGAAAACTCTGATGGCCTCTAGTCTAGCAACAGGGGCAAAAGTCTCATCATAGTCAATGCCTTCCTGTTGAGAGTATCCTTTTGCAACCAACCTTGCTTTGTTTCTTATGACTACACCATTTTCATCCATCTTATTCCTTAGAACCCATTTTGTTCCAACAATGGTTCTATCCTTTGGTGCAGGCACAAGTTCCCATACTTTGCTTCTTTCAAATTGATTTAGCTCCTCTTGCATAGCAATTATCCAATCAGGATCCAACAATGCATCATCAAGTTTCTCAGGCTCAACTTGGGATAGAAAGCAGCCATAGAGACATTCATTTAGAGTTGCTCTCCTTGTCCTCACTCCTGCATTTGGATCTCCAATTATCTGATCTGCAGTATGTGATCTATCCCATTTCCTTGTATGTTCAGATTGATTTCTCAGCCTTGATGTTGCTTCATCATCCAGATCATGATCATTTACATTTCCTCCCCCTGTGAAGTTTCCACTAGTCACAGGTGTGTCTTGGATGCTTGTTTCTTCATTGTTGATTGACACAGGTTCTTCATTCACTTGAGTTTGTTGGATTGTGGGCTCAAATTCAGTTTCAATCTCCTCATCAGAATCATCTAGATTGTCAAACTTCAAAGGATCTTTGTCTTCATCATTGGCTTCTTCTAATCCAGGTAGTTTGTTGTCATCAAATGTCACATCTGTACTTTCCATAACTTTCTTTTGACTGATGACATAAACTTTGTATGCAATTCTTTCCATAGAGTAGCCAAGAAAAATTCCTTGAAATGCTTTTGCATCAAACTTTCCAACATATTCTGAATTGTCTTTTAACACAAAGCATTTGCTTCCAAAAGTATGAACATACTTTAGAGTAGGCTTCTTTCCAGTCATCAAGTTGTAAGGTGTCTTTCCAGTGTTTTTGTTGATGAGGGTTCTGTTTTAGATATAGCATGCAGTGCTCACAGCCTCAGCCCAAAAACATGTAGGCATCTTTGCATCAAGTAACATTGTTCTAGCAGCCTCAATCAGAGTTCTATTCTTTCTCTCAACAACTCCATTTTGTTGTGGAGTCCTTGGAGCTGAGAATTGTTGAGAAATACCATTCTCTTTGCAGAATGCTTCAAGCATGGCATTTCTGAACTATGTTCCATTATCACTTCTTAATGCAATCACACTTGCATTGTTGGCCTTTGCTTCCTTGTCAATTTTCTTTATATGCTCAATGATTACTTGTGGAGCCTCATCCTTTGATGCCAGAAATTCTACCCATGTATACCTTGTGAAATCATCAACCATCACTAGAGCATACTTCTTCCTTCCTAGTGACATAATATTGACAGGCCCAAACAAGTCCATATGAATTAGTTGTAGGGGCTTGGTTATTGATGTCACTGTCTTTGACTTGTGGCTTGATCTTTTCATTTTTCCTTTTTGACAAGCCTCACACACTCCTTCTTGACAGAATTCAAGTGTGGGCATGCCTCTCACTAACTCCCTTTTGACTAGAGAATTAATGCCTTTGAAGTTCAAGTGTGATAGCTTCTTGTGCCACAGCCAACTATCTTCATTTGATTCTTTTGAATAAAAGCAACAAATTTTGTCCTTGTTTGCAGAGTTCATATTGGCTACAAACAGGCTTCCTTTCCTTACTCCAGATAGAGCAAAGTCACCAGTCTTCTTCAAAACCTGAGGCACTTCCTCTTGAACAACAATGTCATCTTCAATGACAGCATAGCCTTTCCTCTGTTTAAGAGTGTCATAATCAAATCCAATGGCAGCCTTAGGTCTAGCTAGATTTGTCTCATGGTAGGACTGCAATAGACTAGAGGAATTATTAAATGTTTTCAATTTAAATTCATTTTTAGCTAGTTCATCCCTAAGAGCTTTCTCAACTTGACTAGCACATAGAACCTTATTATTTAGATATTCAATTTCTTGTTTAAGGTTTTCTACTTGCATAGCAGTTAGTTCTAGTTCCTCATTTCTTTTGTTCAACAGTTCATTCTTAGTAGACAGTTTAGCAATTTCTTCATTAGCAGCAGTCATACTAGTATGAATATTAAACATCTCAACAGATAGTTGTTCAACCATAGATTTGTATTCAGAAACAGACATGTCTATGGTAGTGAGGGATGGTACCTGAGAGTTTGATGCAGATGGTTCTTCCTTGGAGTTGGCCATCAAGGCATAGTTGCAGAATTCTTGTTCTTCTCCATCACTATCAGAATCATCCCAACACTTCCCTTCAACTATGTAGGCCTTACCTGGTGTATGCTTCTTTAGCAGAGCCTCATACTTAGCTTCAAGCTCAAGAAACTCCTTATCCTTCTTTTTAGGCTTCTTGCATTCACTAGCAAAATTCCCTGGGTCATTGCATCTATAACATCTCACAGATGACCTATCCACATAGCTGGTTTTGAATCTGTTTTTGTTTGCTTTCACAGGTGCCTTGCTCTTGTTGAATGAATGATTTTGAGATCTAGGCTTGAAGGGTTGATTCCTCTTAAATCTAATGTTTGGAAATTTTCTAGCCATAAAAGCATATGAAGTGTTTTCCATGGCATCCAACTCTTCAAGAGTGTAGAACTCATCTTCTTCCTTTTCATCAACAGGTTCAGTCACTTCTTCTTCAGTTTCTTCATCATCTACTATCTCTTCTATTCTCAGCTGACTTGTAGATGCTTCCAGGTCTTGAACAGATTTGTTGACAATCAAGGCACAGGATGTGTTTATCATTCTGCCTTGGTTGGCTTGGATAGACCTCTTCTGAAGCAGCTCAAGCTCATGAGTCTTTAAAACCCCATAGAGCACATCATATGTGACTTTGTTCAAATCTCTTTCTCTTAGAGATATGACCCTTTGCTCTAGATGGTTTGGTGCAGATAGTAGAAACTTCATGTTTAATTCCTTAGTGCTGTAAACCTTCCCATTCATTTGAAGCTCAGTCACCAGCTTGTGAAATCTCTTAAACATATCAGTAATACTTTCTTTGGACTGTGCCATGAAAGCCTCATACTGTGTGACCAGTATCTGTTTCCTATTCTCTCTTACCTCCTCTGTCCCTTCACATAACACCTCAATGTGGTTCCACATGTCCTTGGCTGATGTGCATGATGCTATGTTGGCAAACATCGATATATCCATGGAGTCTATGATCAGCAACATGAGATGACTGTCTAGGGCAACCTTTTCCTTCTCTGAGTCCGTCCATTTGGATGGCTCCTTTGGAACATATGATATAGGAATGACCATTGTGCCCACTGTAGATTCAGCAATTTCTTGTTGTGGTACAAATGGACCATTCTTGAGGATGTCATGGTAGAGAGGATTGGCAGCTTTGATGAACAATAGCATTTTTTTTTCCAGAGGTTGTAATTCTCTTTGTCGAACTTAGGGACCTTTACCGTACCTGTAGTCTTTGGTGTATTCGAACTCATGATCATTTTCTGTTTAGATTAAACAGCCTGCTCTGATACCACTTGTTGAGTATTGAATAAAGTAAAAGAATACAGAGGGGGGGTGAATGGATTCTTAAACTTTTCTTCGTTCTTGAATCTTTGCAGCAAGATATGTGTTGAGTGTGTGAGATATGTAAGTGCAGATAACAAAGACAAACACAACACAATATCACTTTAATCTAATATTTTATTAGATAAAGATTTTGCTACAATCTGTGAATACAAATGATAGTATTCTCAGCTTCGTTTTTACTCAGAGAGATATTTCTTGTGATGTATATTGAAAAAAACTTTTATGCTAAGGAAGTGACGCTGTATCCTTATAGACATGGATACACCTACTTACTACAAATAAGGTAGGTAAACAAAATACTTTCCAGTCTGTCTATCTCATTTGAGTAAGAGTACAAACGGCTACAGATTTGACTTTGCAAAGCCTGTTAAGATCCACTTCTTTAGCTCCTTGTCCCCTGACTTATCTCTCCAAGCTTCTTTGTAGGCTTTCCAACGTGCTTTATAGTACATAGTCAAATAAAGCATCTTGGCTTGTTGCAGGTTTCTGACTTGTACAATTCTTCAGTATTTTGTCTTCAAGAATGTATTCGAGAAGTGGCTAAGTGAGTGATTCGAGAACTAGAATTGACTTAATCAATAACTCTGAGTTCTCGAATAGTGTTATATTGACATATCGAATAACTTCTCGAATAGCTCTTTTCTCTGGGAGTCCTTGAGATATTGAATAGAGCATTTTGACATATTGAGTCCCTGAGATGTCGAATAGCATCTTGAGACTTTGACATATCGAATGTAGCTTTGACTTGTTGACCCTTTTGAGAACTCGAATATCACCTTTGACCTATTGACTCCTTGAGTTCTCGAACAGAGTAATAGACATATCGAATTTCTGAGATATCGAATGAGATATCGAACAGTGTATTTAGAGATATCGAATAGTGTCTTCTGAGATATCGAATCCCTGACTTCTCGAATGCTAGACTTCTCGAATAGACAAATGTACTTCTCGAATTGGTACTTAGGCAAATTCTTCATTTCTTCAAATCCCAACTGTGATTATTTGGCAGTCTTTATCTCCTTGCTTGAGGCATGAACCTTGGAACTTCTTTCAAGCATTATTCTTGACTTAATAGGTACAGTTACGCAGCTAGAATTTGATGCCTATTACAAGTACAAAACCAGTAGAAACTCTACAACTAGAGGTTCGCTCAGTTAAGAGGTCATGTAAGTAATGCATAGCATTACAAGCAACTTAGGCTTGTTATTAGATGTATTCAGGCATGCCTCTGTGACTAACAGAGTTGCTTGGCTTGCTTGGTCTCATCCTTGGCCAAAAATGAATTATTATGGAAATATCTAGCATAAAGTGGCTTTATTAAAGTGCTCATGTCATTGCATGCATCATCCAGCCAAGTGTTGGTGTTTGAAAGTGTAGATGATAATATTTAGCTAAGTACTTGGTTTGTTTCTCCAAGTGTGCTAGTTACTCTTGTAACTACTTAGTTACTTGATCCCATCCACTTGCACATGCTTGTATCTTGGTTCTCTTCTTGTTTCTTTGTCCGGTTATTGCTCAATTTCAGTGATCGTCCAGAGGAATATCTCAAGTATTTCTTGTTAGGGTTTTACCGGAAACCTTCTTAATATTTTATACTACCATTCTCAATTCTCTTTAATATTCCTTAAATCCAAATTCCTTAAATCTTTTCAAAAATCCTTAATACTCTCAGTGTCCAGGGAAATCTCGGGAAAAATAAAAGTGCTATTTTTCAGAATCCGATAACTTTTACATACACTCTTTTTCCCCATGGATCATTAATACGAACTCAGAAATTCGTTCCGGGTACTTCTATATAGTGTTGTCTAAAAATATTCCTATTTCCACCAAAAACACTATTCATCACTTATTCTCCCTTTATTCCTTATAATTAGAAAAATGTCCTTGCGTTTTCCCAAACGTTCTTTAACCCTTTTACGGAACCACTGGACTTATACTAGATATAGATTTGAATGACATGAGAATACTTCCTCTGTTTGTATGCCATATCCTACTTTCTTGACGATAGATTATTCTTACCTAAGTTGTCAACCCATTGCATTCTTCATGACATATAAATATTGGAATCCATATCCATTCCATAATAAAAGTTTTAATTCCTACCAAAAATCAGGGTTCTGACAGTCTCCCCTCCTTAAAAGGATTTCGTCCCGGAATCAGGTAGGAAACAAAAAGTCGTTTGTCTGTATTTCACTTTTCAGCTTCCCGGTCAATTCTTAGTCATTCTACCCTTTCTCAGCACATCTACTGGTGCTATAATACATATTTTATCCTTTTTCCATCAACTTTGCTACTTTTCGTACAACACACTATCTGGGTTATGCTCTTACTCAGTCCTATACTATTATCCTTATTGATATCTGCAGTGATACTGGTATCACTATCACACTACGAATTCATAGGTAACCTCACTCGCACTATGCATTTGCTGATCGCTTTAATCTTCGCAATCTCGATCAATATAGAGAAGAGGAGAGATTTATTGAGAGATCACTACGATCAATGAACATTTGTTATATTGCATAGTTAGTACAGAAGGGGGCCAGCCTTTAGTACTTGACAAGCATTTAAACAAGTTATGGTATTCCACTTAGACTTCTATAACACAGACAGATTGTCACGTAGCAGTACCTCCCCTCCTAAAAGGGTTGTTCTTCTCAATTCAAAAAGAAGATGAATAAGAGAGAAGAAAAGAAAAGAATTTCAAAGAATTATAGAAAGTTTTCATGATTGTAAAATATCATACTTAGAATTTACCTCTGAACTATAGAGGTTCATTAGAGAAGAAAGTAATCGTATTCGTATCAAATACTACTTTATCGTAATCACACGTGTTAACATATCCTTACTGCTCCGTCCATCATTCTATGGACCTATACTCTTGTTCAATCTTAGCAACACTCATTTATGGAAATTCTTCAACTCTCAGGTTAAATCTTAGATTTCTCGCTTGACATCATTGTTACTGATATTCCACGCCATGCTACTACCTCTTTCATATTCATAATACTAAAACTATCAGAAGGTCATCCCGAGGGTTTGCTAGAAAGCCCATTCATCAATCCATTCATAACATTCCTTGCTTCACATTCCATAAGCATTTTCCCAATCTTTTCTTTATCAATCAGATCCTTCTCGTTATCTGATTTTTATTCATTTCCGCCGTCATCTCATTATTGAGACATCTTTTGTACTTGGCACCTCCTTACTGGCATCCTGTAACATTTACTCAATAAGCATCACATTTTTGGGGTCAAACTTTCCTCTGTTCAACCATCTAAATTCTTACTTCTCGATCCGCGAGTCTCCTTATTACTCAATCAATTTATTTCCTCGAATTCTCCTAATTTAAAGAGAATTAATCTTTATGTCACTTATGCTTTCAATTTCAACTAGAATCTCTTTATGAGTCATCATAGCATTATCATTTATTTCAAACATCACACCATTCCAATTTAAACCCTCCGAAATAAATCTTGCCGATTTCTCTAACTTAGATCCAATATAATCTATTTCTGCCAAACTTGTCTCTCCACATCTCATTAATCCTTCCCACGAGGATACTTTTAACATCATGAATCTCCAATCTCCTATTCTCTATCTTATTTGCGCAGAAATACACCATCATAAACTTGCTTGTCATTCATCAACATGCCATTTAGCTTATCAATAGCAGCACTATCTTTATTTTTGCGTTGTCATCGAATTTCTTAGAAGAATCACCCTCGTTTGCTATTTACGTAGTGCTTTAATAGCTAACCATACGGGTTTCATCCACCAGGAAGACAAACTAATCACTATCCCTCATCCACCAGGAATACTTCCTGAACTTGATGTAGATATTACACGAAGCAGATAAAATTTCAGAAGAGCTTCAAGCATCGTAGCTATGTCAGGTTGACGAAATTATCAATCATATATTTTCAATAGAAGACTGGAAGCTTAACGATCTACTTAGTCAATTTCGTACCATGGTCCTTGTTTACCTCAATATAGGACCTCCTAACGCAGGTAATATGCTTAAGACGATATCAGGAATCGAATCTTTACTTGAACTATTCTTATGGTTGATTCTTGCACAATTATTAGAGGGAGTGTAAATTCCTTCATCCCATCATGACCTTCAAGGTTCTTCTCAATATCATTCTTATTTCTTTGGTATGAGCATTTATAATTACTCCTTTATACTAAAAGTGTCGGCCACCTCATTGGCCTTTCCTGATGATAATAATTCCTTGTAATCAATGTTTCCTGGATCTATTCTAACTCAAAATTTTTCTACCTCATTCCCATCACTGTTGGGTGAAAGTATTCTTCCTTAGACTCTGCTGAAGGAGAAAAATATATCAATCTTAATTTTTTTTCCATAAGTCATTGCTTCCACCTTTCCGTGTGAACTTTATCATGGTTACTCCCAATCATACCTAGGATATTTCTTTTCTTAGTCCTTTCTTGTTTTAGGATAATCTCAACCTTCATTGGTTCAATCCATACCTCCTCATGGTTTCATACATGCCTCGCCTGGCATTATTGTTATTGTGTCATACATTCTATACCAACTTCTATTTTGAAACTCAGAATATTACCCTTTTTCTTGTAAGGTTTCTTAGGTCATCCTCATCATTCCTCTTATATTTTCTAGGTACAGGGTATATCAAAATATCCTTAATCGATCCTATAACAATTCTGTCTGTGTACTTTCCGAAACTCCTTTCAATAACTTCTTAAAGATTATTATTGCCTTAGCCAATATACCTTATATCATCTGAATTCACAATGTCTTTATTAGGGGTAATGCCATTCTTTGTGCATCCCTAGGGTTTATCTTAGTTTAGGGATATTCTATCCTCAATTCTATTTTCAAGAAATACTTACATCCTTTCATTGACAATCAAATCATATATCCTTATAAGGGTCTCTTTTCAATCACTCTCATCTTGACAATCTTTAGGTAGATTAATGCTAACTTTTTCTTTTAAATAGATGCCATTCTATATGACCTTTCAAAAGACAACTCATGTCTATCTGCTCTTTTTATAGAACTTAGTAATGGTAGCAAGGAAGTTCTGGAAGATATTGGTTATGTTCAACGTAAATATTTTAGTACTTATTACTCCTCTTAAATATACTAAGTTTCAGATAACCTTTATGCATCATACTGCACAATCTTTGACAATCTCCATAAACCTTTTATTGATCACTTTTCTCAGTCATACTATGTCCATTGTATTTATAAAATCCCAACATTATGTACCTCAATTCACTATAGTTGGATTTTTAGCTCATAAGCTGGTCAATCATATACACCTGAATTACTTCACTTTGTATCAAAAGTTCTCGCGGTTGGCGCTTGGTCAAAAGCAACCCCGCTTTGTCCTTAAATCGCTGGTCTAGTCACTTTATAATCCTTTGTGACATGGCCCCAACTGGCCACACTAAAACATATGAGTTTAGGGGTTAACTAATGGCATTACTTTTCTTGCAATTGCCTCCTTCGTCCATAGTGAAGACAATTATCTGGGACAGGTTACGCTTATCCATATGCTTTTTCCCACGTTTTCCTAAATGTATTATTCACTGCTTTCCCTTACACAGCAAATCTTGGGTGCCAGAGTGGCATAGTCACTCCTCGTTCATCCTTCTTCCTTGATACTGTTTCTGATCTTTTCAAAATTTTACTCCATATAAGTTTCAATCGACCTTTCGGTACCGTCTCCGGTCACCTTTCCTTTATTTTTATCTTTTCAACTTCTCTTAACAATCCCACATGCTACATAAGTTTAGCACCTTTAGCATAATAACCTTTTTATTTAGGTCAATCCCGGAATTTCTCAGTCCGTTTTGGTTCTTGAATACAGTTCTCGTTTACCATCCAATCTCAACTTCATCACTTTATTTCTACAATCAATCGTACTAATCAAGGTTTGTTCGCCAACCCGTATAGCGGCTGTCTTCCCCACTCCACAGGGTTCGCTCTAGTTTCCACTCTCTTTAGTGACATTCTTTGATAATCAGAAAGATAAGGCTTGCCAAAATTTGTCGAATTCTTTTCCAGAATCAGGAAACTTTGGTCAATCTATCCACTCACTGGTAACACTAAAAAGATCAATTTTGAAATCTGAAGAACAGTTCTTATGAACATCCAAGCAGGTAGAATCGTAAGAATTATAATAACGGAATGTTTGACATAAGGTTAGAAGTTTAACCACTGAAAGGGAACCAAATATACGCATCCCATAAAAGGGAAAAAAATCAAAAGTTTCAACTGAAACATGTCACATCTTCCTGATACATATACGTCTTAATAGTCGATACTACCAAACATCCGTCTACCTAACCACTAGTCTCAGAAAGAACAATACCGTCGGAGTTAGTCATTCCACAAAATTAGCACTACCAAGGCTATCCGAACCTGATGAATCGTGATATCCGAATGCATCCGTAATTACTCTACCATGTTGCATATGCATCCCACCTAAATCTGTCTGAGATGCGTCATAATATATCCCAAAGTTTCCTTCTTCCATTAGGCAATGCCAATGCTGGGTCATCACCAATTTCATCTTTAGCTCCAGGAAGATTTTCTCACATTTTCTTGTCCATTCAAACTTCTTAGTCTTATAAATAAGTCGGGTTACGGGACTGCAGTCTTTGTAAAGTCCTGAACAAATCTTTGGTAATACCATGGGGATCTCATGAAATTTCTCACCTTGGTTGGTGTGGTTGGCCTTTCTCAATTGAAACTGCCTTTAACTCGGCGGGGTCAGCCAACACTACTCACTATTGGTCGCATGTCCTAAAAACTAAACTTCACCTTGCCAGAATTCATACTCGAAGAACCTGGCCTACACTTGCCCTTTCCGGTTTCATCCTAAAAAAATCTCACTCACTTCTTAACCACTGATCGTATGACTTGATCCATTTATGATTCAGCATCAGAATAAACTTAATGAAACTACTATAATCCATTCAAGGAAAAAAAAGAATTTAATATTCTTTTGAATCACATGCATCTAATGTTTCTGTTTCATCATTTAACTGAGTGGGATTAACCGTCTACTTAGTCTCTGATAATGGTCTTATTACGAGTTTATTATAGACTAATTGGTCTTTTCCACTTGTAGGTTCCGAACTCATAGTCTCCCTTACTACTTCCTCATATAACCTTATCCAATCATGCCATTAATTCCCAATGTCTTTGCTTTCTAAGCTGATCCATTAAAAAAAATGAACATTTCCTGGATAAAACCACCTTATCAATCTCAATTAGACTTTATAAATTATAATCTATAAAACCTGCCTTTCATGGCGAATTACCATTGACAATATTCATACTAATCCATTCATCAAATGGTATGGCATTTGCTGCCTCTATCTCAACTGCTCCTGGAGACTCTGCTCCCCGTCCTATATCGATGTCTTTGATAATCATACATCATTCTAATTCTTTTCTCATTAATCCGAAAGTCTCTAAGGATTCTTATCTATCCTCATATAAGATCTCAAGTAATTGTTCTAATCCGTCTTACTTGCTGGTACTACACCCGGTAGTCCGGCTATGAATTCAATATGCATATTCAGATCTCTTAGTAATATCTCAGTTCTTTATACTCACTTCTCTGAGCACTATACTTTAACTCTTATAGTCTCTCTGGCTGCAGCCCTCATTTCCTCAAGTGTAAACTCTTTATCCTTAACAGGATTCTCCTCCTTAGCTGGAACCTCCTTCGGGTCCTCAATAGGGTACTCTATCGAGTCTTCAAGCCGATCGTCAACATATAATAAAGCATCCTCGTGCTGCTGCTCGTAAGCCTCAAGGTTCGTCGCCTTACTCGTTGATACGATATCGAGCTAAGTTACTATCATGATATTTAAGAGTTCCCATAAGGGTTTTAAATGTCAGTACTACATTAAGTAGTCCGACTATGAATTTGGCAAGAGTTCTTATTATCTTAATGAATTTATCGTTTTAACGTAGCGTCATCTCTGGGGTTTATAACGTAACGCTCTGATACCATTTTTATAACAGCCCCAGATCCAGGGCCGGGGATCCGGTCGTCACGGTCTCCATTTCCATCCATAATATCAATATAAATAAATTACAACCTTGTGACCCCAA
Organism: Saposhnikovia divaricata; assembly: GCA_036435485.1. Lineage (NCBI taxonomy): Eukaryota > Viridiplantae > Streptophyta > Magnoliopsida > Apiales > Apiaceae > Saposhnikovia > Saposhnikovia divaricata. The sequence goes on from CM071600.1 coordinate 137,017,615, forward strand.
AACAACAACATAAAACACACCCGTTATAGTCCCAGAGATGTAATCAGAGTAACCAACAAATATTATTAATCACAAGTTTTGTGTTCTTACAACCCAAAAGAATTACATACTCTTTGCCATCCATTTACATATGTCATATAGGTAAATACATCTGATAAATCAAAAGCTAACAGTCTAGCCTACTGGTTGCTTCTATCTCAGCAATGCCATCCATGACATCAGTAGGCAACCCTTATAACTGCTGTCCCTGCTTGCACCGAGTACTCTTTGGGTTGGCCATCAGATCTAGCTGTTGTTGTGATATAATAAATAAAGCAAGGGTGAGCAATAGCCCACCAAAAATAATATGTAACTGAACAATAATATATAACAGTTTTGAAATATCTTTGAAACCATATGCCATGCATTAACGAACACAGTGCCAGTATAATATAAACGATGAAGTTACAAGGTAACTCAAAACATATATTCTGCATAAATATTTGTTGTGCAAGGTAGAAGCAAGACAACATCATATGTCATAAAAGAAGGGAATTGCAGTAAAATATTGCAATCCCAGTTTTGAACATTTTTCAAACTTCTGCCAACCTGAAAGAAGTCTCTTCAATACGTGTTGCGGGGGGGATGCCCGTCAACCTGAAAGAAGTCTCTTCGATACGTGTTGCAGGAAATTCCCAATTTGGGGGATAAACTAATACTGGAGTTATCACGTGACAGCTGTCCTACTCTCCGATGATCAGTCGAAGATGGTACAGCCCAATATAGTTTACTACCGGTAGAAGGAAGAACTGACGGATTTACTTGTCTATCACCCTTTTTAGTAACTCCCTGGCCAACGGTTGGGCCTTGTGATGGACCGCGCGACTCGGCCTCTTACACACGACTCCTAGTTCGAATAAATCCATGACTCTGAAACGTAAAGTTCGTCCTCCTTTCCCCAAGTGTAATACTCGTTGATAAGACTACACAAAGTAGTCGTATCTAGTTGGAAAGGAAAATTCACCAATATTTCCCAAGCTGATGCTTGTTAATTGATATAAACTTGTTCCATCAATCTTACCCCTCGAGTGTTGAGGAGGTAACCAAAAAGACTCATATCGATGTTTGAAAAGAATCAAGATGTGGGTGAAAAGGTAGTTTAACAAGTATATGACCGGGCAGTCAAAGAAATAACATCTCTCAAGCAAGGTTCCCTTATATTTTAGAAGATTGATTCGATTGAATAATAGAGTTTTGAGAACCTTCCGTGATAAAAATAATAATAACACGACTCAGAGATAATTTACATAATATTTGTTTATCAAGGAAATTTTTGAATAAAATATCTCATTTTAGAACTAGTTGAAAGAATTAAATAAATATTCAAATATTTATTAAACCAGAAATAGTTCAAGAATATTCTTAATATAAATATTGCTCATGATTAACCCTCGAATAAGTATATATAAAATTTTCATTAAATAAATAATTCCTCAAAAATAATATCCAAGAAAATAATTAAAATCTTAAATGAATATCCAAGATAATATTCATTAAGTAAATAAGCTCAAATGAATATTCGAAAATAATATAAAATAAACAATTAAACTCAAATGAATATTCGAGATAATATTCATTAAATAAATAAACTCGAATGAATATTCCAAAAATAATATTCATCTAAATCAATAGCCTCAAATGAATATTCAAAATAATATTAATTAAATAAATAATCTCGAATGAGTATTCAAATAACATTCCTCGAATAATTTCCAAGTACTTAATACTTATGGAAATATAAATAATGTTCATAAATAACATCCCTCAAATAATCTGTCACTGGAATCCCTCCGGGTTTCCATGACTATCTCTATATTACAAAATACCGACTCCCGGTCTTTATTGAAAGAATGAGATCATATGCCCTTCACTAAGGGTCTTAGCATTATCCGGCTTATAATTAGTATATCTTGTATCTAACTTATAAGCCAACATCAATCAGGGAACAAGTATTGCAATAGACTTGAAAGTAGGCATGCGTGCTATGGCATATGTATAACAACATCAAATCATATATATATTATCACAACAACAGCTTCAAATTGATTGAAGACTTGCCTGGTACTCCCGCTATGCTAGTGGTATGACTCGGGGTGGTCCGGCAATCTATAAATAACCAAAATTATCTCGGGTTAATCACCTATCACTTTGAAATGCCAAGTAAATACTTTACTTAAGCTAAAGCACGTTTTCAAGTTATCGCTCATTAACACCGTTATGACCCGACACTTGCTTGCTATCAAGGTATGTCATTACACTTACACTTGGTAGGTACTTAAGCCATATAATTTCTAAGGTTGAAATATTATACCTTGAGATTTATCGATCGTTATATTAGTGATTTTCCAAAGTTATAACCACTCGTTCTTTTTATGGGTTCATTCGTACTTAACCCTGATTTGAATATTTTTATAAAATCGAAAAACGACCTTTTTAACATGAGGCCTTCTCTCACACCTTATTTATGATCTTTAGTATTTAATTACCAAGATTTTTCACTAAATTACCTGAGTTAAGGGGGTTCAATTTCCCTCACACCACTTTTAGTAAATGGGCCATAATTCCTAAACCGTAAGTCCGTTTGCTTCGATTCTTGCGCCAAAACGATCTATGACTCGAGAACTATAAGGGTATGTCATTTATTCATCAAGGCCAGAAATTTATCTCAACTTTTATGCACGAATTTTAAGGGTTAACGAAATTTCGGCATTACGACGGCTATAATTCGAACGTTTCTAAATTTGATCCATCAAAACCAAGCCACACCGGGCATACCAAACATCTTACACACATAATATACATCTCATAAGTCCAAGAACATCATACTTTACCCTCATAATCATCATGTCTCTTGGATCAAACAAACTAACTACATGATCATGCTTACATGCTTGCTAAAACACCATAATCATAACTACTCCAAAAACTATCAAGAACATTCATAAACTCAAAGTAAGAGCTAGGGTTCATGAGTTCCATACCTTCCTTGATGTGTGTAAGACCTTACTAAGCCTTGAATAATCCTTGTACAACCTTAACCAAGCTTAGATCATCCAAGAAATCAAGAAAACAAAGATTAGTTCTTGAAAGTTACTATTCACCCTAATCTTTGGTGAATTAATTAGCTATGCTAGACTTGGAATCTAAGGCTCAAATTTATAGGATAACCATGATATGAAATGTAGTATTCACCATAAAAATCTTGAGAATTAACAAGGGGTGGAACTTGGATTTTGATCTTGGAATTTGGCATAAAGCCGAATGGAAGAAGATGGGGAGAATTGTGGAGTTGCTTGGCTTGCTTGGTCTCATCCTTGGCCAAAAATGAATTATTGTGGAAATATCTAGCATAAAGTGGCTTTATTAAAGTGCTCTTGTCATTGCATGCATCATCTAGCCAAGTGTTGGTGTTTGAAAGTGTATATGATAAGATTTAGCTAAGTACTTGGTTTGTTTCTCCAAGTATGCTAGTTACTCTTGTAACTACTTAGTTACTTGATCCCATCCACTTGCACATGCTTGTATGTAATAACCCTAACTTTAGCAATGCTACAGTGATCATATGAATAGTAAATTTTGAGGATTTAGGGAAATGGTATGTAAGTACTCTATACTTGAAATGGAAAACGAGTAAACAGAAACCATATTAGTATTGTACTAGGAAAATAAGTGACTCGAAATGACGATAGATTTCAGAAATTCCTGAATACGGATTTTTGAGGATTTTGAGTTCGAGCGAGCTTCTATTTTATTAGATATTAAGGAGCATGGAGATATTAAAGGAATTATATATTGAGGAATTAGTGTATTAGGGTAAACTAAAGGATTATTAAGTTAAGGAATTATCAAAGGAATTTGGATTGTTAAATGATTTCAGAACCACTGAGATAATGAGGTATATTCGAACCGAATCACAATTAGACGAGTATGGAAACCGAACAACCAAGATTATAATATAACAAGGACATATACCACATTATTAATTACCAAAATTATTAACCTTTTACTTAAAAAATCAAGAAAAAGATTAAAGGATGCATCCAATGACATCATTATTGACATCACACTCCACTAACACTTATTTAAGGGACAAATTAGTCTTCTAACCATGGAATTTTCTACAAAACTCTAGAACTCTTAAAGGATTAAGAAAAGATGAGATAAGGATTAGCAAAAAGCAAAAGAAAAACTCTCCCCGCCCATCATCTTCCCATTCGAATTTTCAAGAAAAAAAGGAGAAAAACCAAATTCCAAACCCTAGTTCCAATCAACTAAAACTCAAGGGAAAAATCATGGAGGCCACTTGAGGATAGATAAAGACATACACAAAGTTTCATAGCCATCAAGAATCATTTGATAAGGTAATAAAATCATGGAAGTTGATGGTGAATAGTAGTGAATAGTAACTTTAAGAAACTAACTTGGTTTTTTATGGTTTCTTTAGTTGATTCAAGCTAGTATAAGGTTGTATCAAGGTGTATTAAGGACTACAAGCATATATTAAGAGTGTTAAAGCTTCAAAGAAGGTATAACATCCTCACCCCTCTTGAGTTTTATGATGAATATTAATGGTATTAGTGGTTAAGTGGTTATAAGTGATGAAATCATGATTATATATGTGTTTAAAAGTGTTTTTATGGTATATGAAAGGAGTATGTGCTTGTAACCATGGTTGGTGAGATGACCACATGGTGTAGGTGATGGTGTATAAGGTGGATGATGGATTTGGAGGAGTTGAATTTTGGAAAGTATGAAAATATAGCCGTTATAATGCCCGATTTTCGGTAAACCAAATAGATACCCTGTTTTTGGTCCCCATATTCGTACGGTAGGTTTCTGTCCAGAGCAACCACTGATCATGAGAGGGTAGAGCTTGGTTCATAGATCGTTTTGATATAAAGTACGTTAAAATCTGATGAACGGTTTAGGAGAAAAGTCAGTTTTAGTGAAAGACGTTCAAGAACCGAGAAAACGTAATTGTATCAACTTTGAGGCTATAATTACCATACTTAAACATTTTTGAAAGTTATAAAATTTTTGGATAGTGTAGTAGGGTGGTCAGAGGACCCTTGACAGTTAGCCTTGCATTAAAATTCGGAATCTATATTTTCTGAGAATTTTTACAGTCGAGAGTGGTTGTTAAGGAAAGAATGTAAATCGTTAAGAACTTTAATCGGGAATAAGAATGGTTAAGTCCTCAAGACCTTTTGAGATAGTAATGGGATATTGTAAGAGTGTTATTATATGAGCGTAGGTGGTTAAGTGGAATATATTCTAATAATGATCCTTTTCGTGTTTATAGAGATTTCGGGAGAGCCACGAGCTATACTTCCGACTTACAGAGATCGAGGCAAGATCCTTCTATCCATACTTTGAAAATTATTTATCTTCGGAATAAAAATGATATCATGGAATATATATATATGTGATTTTATGGCTGCTATGTTGCAAAGAATATATATTTCCTTGATTTTGGGAAATTAAAGAGAGATAGATATGATTTATGAAATATGGATATAGAGATGATTACGAATGGAGCGAATATGCTCTATGGTAAAAGAGATATGAAAGGGAATGGTATCAGTTGTTATCTAGGGTTATATGGTTTATAATACTATATTAAAAATATTCTTTTTGAGTATCATTGGTTTAATAAATATTATTTGATTATTATTTACTACTTTTAAAATAGACAGAATATTTTATGAATATAAAAGTATATTTGATTTCTTGTATATGAAAGAGATGTCTGGATCATAATCAAAGCATTATGTTATATATGTATATATTTTATAGAAGTAATGTGCGAGAATGGAAATGATATGAGTGAATGATATGTGGAAATGAAAGCGAGAAAATGGAAATGTGGAATGATATTTTATAAATGGAATAATGATTTGACAAAAAGGGGGATTGCAACAGACTTGCGTAAGTGGCTGTGTCAGGGCTGTGTGCGACACAGTCCAGCATTTGTTATTTTTATTACGGCACGAAGATGCCAAGGGAGGATGTTAGCAGGTGGCCTTCCTCCAGGGATGATCTTCATTCCTTCTACCGGTAGTAAAAAGAGAGCAGGTACGATTAGGCGACTGATCATCGTCCTAACGTATCAGGCGACAGCAGATATCCCCAATGTTTTTTAAAAGAAAGTGTTGACAATGGTTTTCAGATTTCTATACTGAAAACAGAATAATGATATGAGATGATGGAATTATGGTTACAGATGAAGAAAAACTGATATTATATTATTTTAGATTTCTTTCTTATAATAGTAAGTGGATGATGTATTATTAAATAAGAGTTTTATTCTTCCTTAAAGATTATAATTGATTTCTGCTTATATATGCATATATATGCATACCTGTTCACATTTTAAATTCTAGTTTACAACATTATCTTGCTGAGCTATTATAGCTCACTCTTGCCACTTATGTATATAGCAGCTAGGTCCCATGCCGATTCTACGCACTACACCCCGCAAGAGGGTAAGGGAAAGGCGACCTTTTGAGCGAGTGCTGGCAACCATCCCCGAGGTAGTGACAAGTGAAAGGGGCTTAGTAGACTTATGTAAATTAAGTGTGTAAGTTTGTAATAAACTTTTGGTTGTTGAAATGCTTCCTGTAGAAGTATTATTCAACAATGTACTTAGTAATGTTCTGGGTTTGTAATAACTGTTTAACTCTAAACTTTTAATATTGTGGATGTTGTTCTATGAGCATATGATTGGTGTGTGTGTGTATTAGTGTGGGGTCAATTGCATAAGTATTAAATTTAAAAAAAAAAGACTCAAGAGATATGGATATTGATCGGAAATTGGACTGTGATGACCTGGATCCTTGACCCCGGATCTAGGGGTGTCACATTGTATCTTGGTTCTCTGCTTGTTTCTTTGTCCGTTTATTGCTCAATTTCAGTGATCGTTCGGAGGAATATCTCAAGTATTTCTTGTTAGGGTTTTACCGGAAACCTTCTTAATATTTTATACTACCATTCTCAATTCTCTTTAATATTTCTTGAATCCAAATTCCTTATATCTTTTCAATAAATCCTTAAGTCTCTCAGTGTCTAGGGAAATCTCGGGAAAAATAAAAGTGCTATTTTTCAGAATCCGATAACTTTTACATACACTCTTTTTCCCCTTGGATCATTAATACGAACTCAGAAATCCGTTCCGGGTACTTCTATATAGTGTGTTGTCTAATAATATTCCTATTTTCACCAAAAACACTATTCATCACTTATTCTTCTTTTATTCCTTATAATTAGAAAAATGTCCTTGCGCTTTCTCGAGCGTTCTTTAACCCTTTTACGGAACCACTGGACTTAGACTAGATATCGATTTGAATGACACGAGAATACTTCCTCTGTTTGTATTCCATATCCTACTTTCTTGACGATAGATTATTCCTACCTAAGTTGTCAACCCATTGCATTCTTCATGACATATAAATATTGGAATCCATATCCATTCCATAATAAAAGTTTTAATTCCTACCAAAAATCAGGGTTCTTACAGTCTCCCCTCCTTAAAAGGATTCCGTCCCGGAATCAGGTAGGAAACAAAGAGTCGTTTGTCTGTCATTTCACTTTTCAGCTTCCCGGTCAATTCTTAGTCGTTCTACCATTTCTCAGCACATCTATTGGTGCTACAATACATACTTTATCCTTTTTCCATCAACTTTGCTACTTTTCGTACAACACACTATCCGGGTTATGCTTTTACTCAGTCCTATACTATTATCCTTATTGATATCTGCAGTGATATTGGTATCACTATCGCACTGCGAATTCGGAGGTAACCTCACTCGCACTATGCATTTCCTGATCGCTTTAATCTTCACAATCTCGATCAATATAGAGAAGTGGAGAGATTTATTGAGAGATCACTATGATCAATGAACATTTGTTATATTGCATAGTTAGTACAGAAGGGGGCCAGCCTTTAGTACTTGACAAGCAATTAAACAAGTTATGGTATTCCACTGAGACTTCTATCGCACAGACAGATAGTCACGTAGCAGTACCTCTCCTCCTAAAAGGATTGTTCTTCTCAATTCAAAAAGAAGATGAATAAGAGAGAAGAAAAGAAAAGAATTTCAAAGAATTATAGAAAGTTTTCATGATTGTAAAATATCATACTTAGAATTTACCTTTGAACTATAGAGGTTCATTAGAGAAGAAAGTAATCGTATTCGTATCAAATACTACTTTATGGTAATCTCATGGGTTAACATATCCTTACTACTCCGACCATCATTCTATGGACCTATACTCTTGTTCAATCTTAGCAACACTCACTTTTGGAAATCCTTCAACTCTCAGGTTAAATCTTAGATTTCTCGCTTGACATCATTGTTACTGATATTCCATGCCATGCTACTAGCTCTTTCATATTCATAATACTAACACTATCAGAAGGTCATCCTGAAGGTTTGCTAGAAAGCCCATTCATCAATCCATTCATAACATTCATTGCTTCACATTCCATAAGCATTTTCCCAATCTTTTCTTTATCAATCACTTCCTTCTCGTTATCTGATTCTTATTCATTTCTGTTATTCATTTCTGCCGTCATCTCATTATTGAGACATCTTTTGTACTTGGCACCTCCTTACTGGCATCCCGTAACATTTACTCAATAAGCATCACATTTTTTGGGTCAAACTTTCCTCTGTTCAACCATCTAAATTCTTACTTCTCGATCCACGTGTCTCGTTATTACTCAATCAATCTATTTCCTCGAATTCTCCCAATTTAAAGAGAATTAATCTGTATGTCACTTATGCTTTCAATTTCAACTAGAATCTCTTTATGAGTCATCACAGCATTATCATTTATTTCAAACATCACATCATTCCAATTTAAATCCTCCGAAATAAATCTTGTCGATTTCTCTAACTTAGATCCAATATAATCTATTTCTGCCAAACTTGTCTCTCCACATCTCATTAATCCTTCCCACGGGGATACTTTTAGCATCATGAATCTCCAATATCCTATTCTCTATCTTCTTTGCGCAGAAATACACCATCATAAACTTGCTTGTCATTCATCAACATGCCATTTAGCTTATCAATAGCAGCACTATCTTTATTTTTGCGTTGTCATCGAATTTCTTAGAAGAATCACCCTCGTTTGCTGTTTACGTAGTGCTTTAATAGCTAACCATACTGGTTTCATAATTGTTAGATCAAAATCCTCTAGGAGGACAAACTAATCACTATCCCTCATCCACCACGAATACTTCCTGAACTTGATGTAGATATTACACGAAGCAGATAAAATTACAGAAGAGCTTCAAGCATCGTAGCTATGTCAGGTTGACGAAATTATCAATCATATATTTTCAGTAGAGGACTGGAAGCTTAACGGTCTACTTAGTCAATTTCGTACCATGGTCCTGGTTTACCTCAACATATGACCTCCTAATGCAGGTAATATGCTTAAGAGGATATCAGGAATCGAATATTATTCTTCCCTTGGTCACGGTTCGTCATACTAGAGCCAACCCTGGATGCCGTTGTTTAATAATATTTAAATAACAAGAATGAGCAAAAAGAATGCCCAGCAAGTGTATAGACATCAATGAAGCAACAACAACTCACTCTAAAATATGTTTTCTTCATTTTATAAAAACTCATTCACATAAGTAATTATACTTTTTTTTAAAAAGAATTTTTTTCGAAAGTGTTTATCAATCTCGGGATACTACTTTTATGAAGGAATAAATACATCTCAACAACTTCTCAAAGTACTACTCGAATATAATTCAATAACTTCTCGGAACTACTCAATTTGATTTGGACTTCTTCTCGAAACGCCTTCTCAAGTAATGGATTGATCAGTCCATTGTCATATCTAGTTTACTATCGACAGAAGGATGAGACGACGTCTCGAACACACCCCAAATACTTCTCAGGGGGCCGGTGCGTTACTCCGGTCACTTTTGTCATCTCTAGTCCAGAATATAAGGTGTCGGAATCTTCGATCACCTTTAACAAGAAATTTCTTAGACGTCACGGTAAAATAACACGTGCACCTTTATTTACTTTGCAATAAAAGATTACTCCAATATCGTTCAGAAATAATGAGCGATAAACACCTCCAATAATTGGTTTTCCTCTCGAATGAGTAGAGGAAATATTTATGAAGAACTGTTCTGATCATGGTTCGAAATGAGATGACCCATGTCAGTATTCTCAACATACTCTATATATATATATATATATATATATATATATATATATATATATATATATATATATATATAACCCAACTCTTATATATCAAATCATATATAGTATGAAGATATTACTTAATATATCTCTATCACCTGCTCTGCGAGTACGAATGAAGTAACTCGCTAAACGTCCCGACAATATGGACCAACTCATGAAATAAATTTGAACAACTCGTGTAATAATATATCCGGATAACAACTCAACAATAATATATATGCATAGGATACTTGCATTTGTGTTTTGAAAACTGAGTTAGCATACTTATGCATTTAAAATATATAAATACTCTGAACAATAGAGTATGTACTAGTAAACTTGCCTGGTACTCCGGATGTAGCAGGGGCTCGCAGCGGGATCCGACAATCTAACAAAGTCAAGAAAACACGCGATTAATCTCCTATACGATCCACTTATAACCCAATACTCAGACACTTAGCCAATCACAAACAAGGCACTAAGGGGTACCTCTAGACTCGTACTAAGTCCATGTTAACCAACAAACACCTTATTCAAAGGTTTAGTCCGAATCGATCCTCGAATCCCTGCTTAACGTACGATATTCTGTACATCTTACTAACCATTTATAACTTCGTTCTTTACACTAATATGTTGCCTTGATAATCCTTTACAAGTTTCATGTTTTAGTGAACTCGAAATTCCTCTTTTAACTTAGCCAAAACGAATGGTCAAAGTAGTACCTCTAGAGTTGACTTTCCTGAAAATTACTATTCCTTGACTCGCGCTCCAACACTTTTAATAAATCACTGGAAACGTTTTTAAATACGAAATCACTTCTAAAATCATCTTTGGTATTTTTAATATTTATCATAAAATCTTGGTTTGAAAATACGGGTCTAAATATGTGAAATGTATTTTTGAAGTTGAGTCCACTGCGGATTTTTACTATTTGCACCGCTTTTATTAAAACGTTCATAACTCGATAACCGTTAAATCAAATGACGCACCATTTTCGCGTACACAATCTAGAGAATGTCTAGAAAATAACCAACTCAAGATTTGGCTCTGGTCAGAGGACTCATTTTTCGGAATTTTACAAAATAGGGTAGGGGTTTTCGTTCTAAATCCCCAAATCACATATAATAAAATAATAAAATATAAAATCCTCAGATCCTCAATTTTAATATATCACTTGTCTTGGTCGCATTGATACGCTCTTCACTTCCCGGTCAAATATTCCATAAAAATAAACTTTGGATATTCTGAATTCCGATCGCGTTTACATACACTCAATTACATCGTTGATTAATAATATAACTTCGGAATATCCGTATCTCGTTCCGTATATAGGGTAACGTGAAAAATTTCTCGAGTCTCAAAATCACTATTCATCCATGCAAAGCACTATTCATCCCAAAATAAAAATTTTCTCAAGTACAGAAATTTAGGTTATTACATACCAGTTCGTTGAACATGGTGATGGAGCTCAATAATGGGTAAGGCCAAAAAATGGTGCTGTGATGCCCCCAGATCCGGGGTCGGAGATCTAGGCGCTCACGGTCCATTTTCCATTAATAGCATACATGTTCTTGCACATGATATAAATAAAACAGCCATCGACCCCATAATAACTCACACCGCACACACACACACAGGTTAGAGCCTCAGAAACGTCACAACATTGATTAAGTAGTAATAAAAGTATCAGAGTTATTACAGACCGAATTAAATAGTATTTATGCTACCAGCAACACTTCGATATGAAGCGAAGTTGGCGGCTTGAAAGTTTGTTACGGTACACTGCCTTGCACAGGTCATACTTATAAATAAAACGAACTAACAAAAGTTGCCAACCAATCCGGCTAATGGGGCCTACCGGTGGAATCTCGACTGCTGGCTCGGGTCTAGTCACCTGCTTTCGAGCAGTCTGTCTGGGTCTTGCCATTTCGCTTAGCTGTTTTGTTTGTAAAATTTGAAAACAAGCAAGAGTGAGCAACTATAGCTCAGCAAGAAATATATGTATAAGGTAAGTAATATAGCATTTCATATGATTGGCAGTTATTAAACTTGTTTGTATCAATCGGATATAAAATCACTTGTCATTGTTGATAAATTCCGAAGGTGCAACAATATGTGCCATTGTTTTCAAAGTAAACTTGCAGTTCTAGATACTGCATTGAGTCAACATCTTTCTCTTCAAAATAGAACACTATCAGCAACTTGGCACGAAATCCTAAGAAGCAGTGTCAAAGCATTTTTCCAAAATGGAGGAATGGGACTTAAAGAAAACACAAAACCTGACAAGGATTGACGATGATCAGTCGCCACATCCAAGTCCAATAATCTGTGGTTCTTCTCTACCGGTAGAAGGATAGAAACTACATCCGTAACTATCCCCGGGTGAAAACTACATCCGTAATCACCCTCGATGAAAACTACATCCGAAATCATCCTTCGGCAACACCTGGGCCGGAATAATAATTGATGGACCGCCTGGCTCGCGGCCGCTTACAAATCCCGGGAATCGTTCGTCAACGGTTCCCACACCTGCCAGAGTCCCTTTTTCTTTTTCTTTTAAAACTTGATTTTGATTGAAAACAGAGTAATTGAGGTCCGACATCAGTCGACCGATGATTCTTGAAATCATACAAGAAGCAGAACCTGACCGGGGGTTTTCGAAAATGTTTTGAGTTCGAAAGAGTTCGAGTTTGAAAGTATTAAATGTATCTTGGATTGACTTCGTCTTTAAAATAATGAACGATAATTGATAAATAATATTTTAAGATTTAATATTAATAAATAATAAAATAATTATTCGATAAAATAACTTTTAATCCAAGATAGGGTTTCGAGTATTTACGAAGATATAACAATAATTACTTGAGTATATGATACTCCCCGAATGACCCTTCGGGTTTTCGCAATCTAGATACGATATAATAATATACCGCTCCCCGGTCAATAGTATATACGGACCGCTACGACCTCTATTGCTAGAGTCGTTGTCCGAAGAAAACATTTCAATCTAAGTTCAAGGGGGTACAAACATATATGTACTTATACAATCTCAATTGCATCCATACTTCGATAAACATAGCATTTGATATGGTTGAAAACTACAAACAAAACAGTGAAAGTCCTTGTATATGTATTAGTTTTGAAAAGTAAACTTGCCTTGGTTTGGTTGGGGTGGTCGAGCGTGCGGAGTGGAACGATCTATACATAAGCAATAACCGCTCGTTAGTACCTTAATAATATCTCTTTAATTACGGGGTTTTTAGGGGGTACGAAATTAACTTAATGACTTCGTCTTATGACACCCTAGCCCCACTATAGGTTCATGTCATCACTCGATTACGCTCGTCACTTATTCGACTTAATTTAGTTACCACATTCGAATCATAACCATTACCCCTAGAATTATGCTCCACTAACGACTTTTTCCCTTGCACGAAATTTACTCTAGCATTTTTATAAAATTCAAAAATTCATATTTTAATCCAATTCTTTTTGGGTGGTCTTCACCACTGCATTCCCTAACTTCTCAAATTTTTCCATGATCCCACATATATTTTTAGGGGTTTAAACAAGGTTCACAAGGGGGTCACTTAGTGCAGTCCGGAATCCAGAAACACAATTTACTTCTCCGGCCATAACTTAAAATCTATACATCACCTAGTTATGAACCTTACATTTCCAGAAACTACATTCAATTATCTTTCTAACAATATATGGTAGGACCTCAGGGGACAAGATTTGAGGGTTCAAAACCATGTTACAAGGCAGGTCAATGTTCCTGGAAAACTCAGGAAGCATGAATTCACTTAGATCAACCAATTTTCTCAATTCCACAACACAACCAATACCTAATTCACTTAGTTCATGCTTTATAACATTCATGGTGATACATATATTATCCACAATCATAAAAATCACAATCACAACATCAAAACTCAAGATCCATGTCATCCATTACTTATACCACCAAGATTATCAATATAACACATGGATCTACCACCAAACACTATAAACACTACATGACCAAAAGGGTTTGTGATTTTTATACCTTCTTGAGCACCTAGGAGCCTTGGATAAGCCTTACAAAACTCAATAACACCTTGAATGGTCTCCTACAACCCTTACAATCCAAGATCTAAAAGAAAAACCAACCATGGTTACTATTCACAATATCTATTATAATTAATATCTTGAAATTGGATGGATGAAATGGCTTGAAACTCTTAACATACCTTGCTTAGATGATGGTGAGGGCCTAGGAATTATGTCTTGATTTATGAGTGATGGAAAATGGGGGAGGAAGAATTTTCTTCTTCCTTTTTTGTGCTTGGCCGAGAGCTCTCTTCCAAGGGGGGGAGAGCAATTGGTGTTTTTGATTTTTGTGGTTGGTTTGAAATAATTGATAAAGTGAGGTTGGGTGATACATAATGTGTATGTATAGGCAAGGTACTAGCATGGTATGGCTCCTTGTACTTCTTGTCTCCTCTTTTTGAAAAGCAATGTAACTAGTTACTATTCCTCTTCCATTTGGTTAACTAGTTTGCTTATTCCTAACCACTTGGTTGCATGGGACTTGCATGCAATACTACTCCTTGTATCATTATTCTTCCACCAATGCTTGTCATTTAATCTTTAATTCGTATCGTATCTTAATTAATCTCTTGTAATAATATTTTGTCGCGTAGAGATTTCCCCTATAATTCCTTAAGTACTTAATTGTGTAAATTCCTCGGATGACCATAATTCCTCGCCATAATTCTTAATAAATCTTTTAATACTCTAATCATTCTCAAATCCCAAGTTTTATAAATCTTACTAACAATCAGACTCTTGCCTTCACAATCAATTCTATTAATCAACAGGGATGACTAGAAAGGTTCCAAATTGACAATGTCACATGATATTAAATAAAAGAAAATATTACCAAAAATTAGGGTTCTTACAGCCTCCCCTCCTTAAAAGGATTCCGTCCCGGAATCAGGTTGAAAACAGTTGGGGGTGCTTTTCACGAATCGCGCTCTCTAGTTCCCATGTTGATTCTTCGACATTCTGGTTCCTCCACAAAACTATCACTAGTTTGACAACCTTGTTCCTCAGCACCTGTTCTTTTCTATCCATGATTTCTACGGGTTGCTCTACATATGTTAAGTCTGGTTGCAGATCCACCTGATCATGTTCTATCACATGTCGGAAGTCGGTATGGTAGGGTCGTAGCATGGACACATGGAACACATTATGTACTTGCTGCAAGCTCGGGGGTAAAGCCAATTCATAGGCCAACTTTTCAACTCGTTTCAAGATCTCAAAAGGTCCAATAAATTTTGGGCTTAGTTTCCCTTTCTTACCAAATCTCATTAATCCTTTCCACGGTGATACCTTCAACATCACAAACTCTCCTACCTCATATTCCTTGTCTTTGCGGTTCTGGTCCACATACTTCTTCTGTCTGTCTTGGGCCGCTACCAGCCGTCCTCTTATGAGTTCGATAGTTTCTCTTGTCTGTTGGACCAGTTCAGGTCTTAAAATCTTCCGCTCTCCAACTTCTTCCCAACACAAGGGAGACCGACATCTTCGTCCGTATAAAGCTTCATATGGGGGCATGCCTATACTCGCATGGTAACTGTTGTTGTACGAAAATTCGATCAACGGCAAGTGGTCATCCCAACTTCCCTTGAAATCTATGGCACATACTCTCAACATGTCCTCGATGGTCTGGATGGTTCTCTCACTCTATCCGTCTGTTTGGGGATGGTATGCAGTACTCATGTTTAACTTGGTCCCCACACAATCCTGAAAACTTCTCCAGAACCTGGAGTTGAATCTTGGGTCTCTATCTGATACAATGCTCACAGGAACCCCATGCCTTACCACGATCTCCTTTAAGTAAATATCTGCCAGTTTGTCGACAGTGTATCTCTCGTTGATTGGAAGAAAATGTGCCGACTTGGTCAGTCTATCGATAATTACCCAAATGGCATTATGATTAGTCTTGGTCCTTGGTAATCCGACCACGAAGTCCATCGCAATCTGTTCCCACTTCCACTCGGGTATCTCTAAGGGTTGCGACAATCCACTGGGCCTCTGGTGTTCGGCCTTCACTCTTTGACATGTCAAGCATTTACTTACCCACTCTGCCACGTCCTTCTTCATATTTGGCCACCAATAGTATTCTCTCAAATCCCTATACATCTTAGTGCCTCCAGGGTGAATTGAGTACCTCGAACTATGAGCCTCTTGCAAAATCTCGTCCTTTAATTCTTGAACGTTCGGGATCCATATCCTAGATGCGTACCTCATAATTCCATTCCCGTCCTTCTCACACTTAATTTCCTCGCCAGTCAAAATTTTCTCCATCGAATTCTTTTCTTCTTCTATCTTCTTTTCCTAGCATAACTTAATCTTTTCCAATAGCGGTGGTTGGACTCTTATTTCCATTAGACTTTCTTGTCCAATTCCTGGTAACCTCACCTCAATCTCCAGTTTCTCAAGGTCCTTGATCAACTCGTCCACTGACGTTATCATCTTGAGTTTCTCCTTTCGGCTAAGTGCATCGGCCACCACGTTGGCCTTCCCTGGGTGATAATGAATCTCACAATCATAATCCTTGATTAGTTCTAGCCATCTCCTCTGCCTCATGTTTAACTCTTTCTGAGTGAATATGTACTTTAAGCTCTTGTGATCCGTGTAGATTTCACACTTTTCTCCGTAAAGATAATGTCTCCAGATCTTCAAAGCGAAAACTATCGCTGCTAATTCCAAATCATGGGTGGGGTACCTTATCTCATATTCCTTAAGTTGTCTGGACGCATACGCAATCACCTTACCGTGCTGCATAAGCACACACCCTAAACCTTTATGGGATGCGTCGCTATAAATCACAAAATCTCCCTTATCATCAGGTAGGGCCAGTACTGGTGCTGTCACCAACCTCTTCTTCAACTCTTGGAAGCTCTCTTCGCATTTTTCATTCCACACAAACTTCTCGGTCTTGCGAGTTAGTCGGGTCAAAGGGGCTGCTATCTTTGCAAAGTCTTGGACAAATCTCCTATAGTAGCCAGCCAACCCTATAAAACTTCTCACCTCTGTCGGAGTGGTTGGTCTCTCCCAATTTGATACAGCCTCTATTTTGGCTGGGTCCACTAGAATGCCTTGTTCGCTAATCACATGCCCTAAAAACTGAACTTCCATCAACCAAAATTCGCACTTCGAGAACTTAGCGTACAACTTTTCTTCTCTCAATGCTCCCAATACAATCCTCAAGTGCTCTGCATGTTCCTCCTTCGTCTTGGAATAAATCAAGATGTCATCGATGAAGACTATAACACACTTGTCCAAGTACTTCTTGAAGACTCGATTCATTAAATCCATGAAAGCTGCAAGGGCATTCGTTGACCCAAATGACATCACTAGAAACTCATAGTTTCCATACCGGGTGCGAAAGGCCGTCTTTGGTATATCTTCTGGCTTAATCTTTAACTGGTGGTACCCGGTCCTCAAATCAATTTTAGAAAAATAAACTGCGTCTTTCAATTGATCAAACAGGTCATCTATCCTGGGCAAGGGATACTTATTCTTTATAGTCACCTTGTTCAACTCCCTGTAGTCTATACATAATCTCATACTACCATCCTTCTTTTTCACGAATAACACTGGGGCTCCCCACGGTGACACACTAGGTCTTATCATCCCTTTATCCAACAACTCTTGTAACTTAGTGGCCAGCTCTTTCATCTCCACTGGGGCTAGCCGATATGGGGCTTTCGAAATTGGGGCCGTGCCCGGAACTAAGTCTATAGCAAACTCGATGTCTCTATCAGGTGGTAGTCCTGGAAGATCATCCAGAAATACGTCCGCGAACTCATTAACGACAGGGATTTCCTGTAGGTTTGGTGCCTCCTTCTTGGTATCCTTCACATAGGCTAAATAGGCTTCGCATCCTTTACGTAACAGCTTCTTAGCTTGAATCATGGTCAGGAACTTTTGGTTTTGCCATTTTCCACTAAACACTACTTCCTCGTCCCCTGGCAGTCTCAAACTTACTTTCTTCTTTACACAATCAATCTGGGCTCCGTGGGTTGTTAACCAATCCAT
Organism: Saposhnikovia divaricata; assembly: GCA_036435485.1. Classification (NCBI taxonomy): domain Eukaryota; kingdom Viridiplantae; phylum Streptophyta; class Magnoliopsida; order Apiales; family Apiaceae; genus Saposhnikovia; species Saposhnikovia divaricata. The sequence continues at coordinate 137,035,962 of CM071600.1, forward strand.
ACCTACTATTATGTCAAACTCTCCTAGTTTAAAAGGTATTAAGTCTACCCGAAAGTGTCGCCCTTCTATTTCTAGGTCACATCCTGGACTTACTTGGCTAACAGGAATAATTTCATGATTAGCTATCTCTATTTGCAGTCTGTCTTTCAATGGTTCAGTCTTAAGGCCTAACTGACATACAAAATCTAGAGATATGAAAGACTTGGTAGCTCCCGAATCAAATAAAATATTTGCCTTAACTGAGTTGAGTAGTAGAGTACCTGCAATCACATCCGTGTTCCTCACGGCATCTTGCACCGTCATGTTAAAAGTTCTTGCAGTAGGGGCCTTGTTAGAAGCAGTTCCACTCACTCTTGATGCAGCTGGCCCAGAGGACATACATTCCCTCATTCGGTGCCCTGGTTTCCCACACTTGAAGCAATTACCTCTGGCACTGGTGTTGTTACTAGTACCTCGACAGGCGTTAGCATAATGTCCTGTCAGCCCACACTTGAAGCACTTCACATCTTGTAGGTTACACACGCCCGCATGTTTCCTTCCTCATTTATTACATTCTGGGGGTTGGGCTCGGGATGGGGTAGAGTAAGATGATCCCTGTGGCCGACCGCTCTGGCCCACATTTTAACAGAAAATGTCTCATTTATAACCATCGAAATATCTTTATTATTATTATTCCGGAACAAAGCGATTGTAAGAAACGTTTTAAAAATAATATGCATCTAATTAAATAAATTTAATTAGACGAATAAGGTTTATTTAATTAGTAGATGCTTTCAGAGGTATCTCCTAATTAAATAAACACTAGTTTATTAGTGATGTTGCCATTAGGTTAATTATTGCGAAATTTTTTCTAAAAACTTTGTCCGGGTTTTCGAAAATATACATTACAAGACAACCCCTTCCATTTTCCATTCATATATCAATACTTTTAAAGTACACCAACTAAAATACTTTACATGTAAATCCCTTTTAGGAAAATCTGTAAATATCAGCCCTTGTCCCCTTATATAACAAAATATTTATTAATAACGTCTGAAACAGTTTATAACTCAAATATCCCCAATTTACACATAATTGTAATATTATAAAATAACTCTAGATAACAACTGATACCATAATATCATAAAAATAACCATAAATAACAATTGATACCATTCCTTCCCATATCACTTTACCCCTTATAGTATATCACTCTCTCCATATCACATATACTTTCAGTCAAACCATTTTACTTAAAGGTAACAATTTATCAAGATAAAGATAGAAGAAATCTTGCAAATATGGATTGAAGTCTTATTCCACACATTTCACATATTTCAAAATAAATATACTCTGAACGATAGAGTATGTATAAATAAACTTGCCTCTGGTCCTTAGCACCAAACGGAACACCGCGAATAAATCCTTGGCGTCTTGCCCAAGCAGTTCGATGAACTTTACACGACGTCTCGATCCTTCCTTTTTGATACACGTTGCTCCACTTGATCACGCCCTAATGGTACTGTAATTGTTACGATTACGTGTCAGTCCCACCTCGTATCTCGAGTAGACACCACTCGGAAATACCACTAAGTCACATAAAGTCAAACTATAGGTGTCCTTTCTATAGTTGACTACTCTAATACCACTTAATGCACATAACACGCTTATATCCATTTAGTATACTTAAACCAATTTAATATATCATCAAAACACAATTAATCCTCGAGATAATTTACTTAACACATATTCACATAAACAGTTAACAGCCAAATCATGCCTTCAAATCCTTGAAATTAAATAAGTTAATTAAATTTAAGCGCAGGGGATTTTTAGAAAATTTCGGTATGAAGTATTCGTTTATCGGACTATGGGCACAGCCCCTCAATATCAATCAAAAACAATTCAACAACATCAATCAATATCCAACACATTCTCTAACCACAATTCACCTTTCATTTTCAACTATAACACCTTAGTAATTCTACAATAAAACATTTACTATCAATCCATTGTATACCGAACTTGGTATCCAACTAAATAAGATCACAACTAACAATTTTCATTTATAAACCCCCTTGAAATAAGGTCTTTAACTCATTCAAAATGATTTCTCAAAACAGGACACGCATAAAACAATTCAAAAACATAAAATGCTACCGCGCATACTTACTCCAACATTTTTTATAAATCCAAAAATTATTCATAAATCACCAAATTTTATAGGCTTCTTTCTGAAGACCAAATAAAGATCTCATAAAAGTTTCCCATTCAATACCATTTTCTAACTAGGTGAATCATTAATCCAAACTCAACACATAAACTGTTCATTAAATCTGCGCAACTTGCATTCTAAAAATTCTCATAAATTGAAAAATTAATCTTTGCCTCCAAGATCTCTGGGATTCCAAAACTGAAGATAATATCTTCACACCATAAAAATTTTAGTCTGAAAAACATAGTTCATCTAGGACAATTACCCATCCAAATACAACTTAAGAACAGAGCAGTTTCTTCCAACACAATGACATTCAAACATTTTTAATAAATTGAAAAATCAATATTTTTACCCAAATCATTTTCTGAAATCTTTATAATTCCTTCATTAATTCTCAATAAAAATTTCAATCCAATTTAAATATTTTAACTAGGTGAAACATAGTTCCAAAGTGCGAATCCCGAGAGGTTCGGGTGTCCTGCGCAGGTTTCACTAAAACGTAATTTTTCTCCTTACTCGTTAACCCAAATGACGCAATGTTTTCTCCTACACAAACTAGACTCCAAGACGCACAACTTTAATTAAGGGACCACTGCCCAGAACAGGGTTTAACAGACCCAGAACTACAGAACAGAACAGGGCAGTAGCTGGGCAGTTTCCATGAATAACCAAACATAATCTTTTCATCCTCTTCCATATACTTTAATCAACCAATAACCAATCTCAACACTAACCCATCAACTCTAATTACTTATAAAGCATAATCATACTCTAACAAAATCAATATACTAATTAAAAGCTTTAAAAATTCAAACCCAAAAGTTTAAGATTAAGGATTATACCTCCAAGAGGATTTAAAACTCAATCCAAGCATTTTTCCCCCCAAGTTTTCTTCTCCTCCTCTCTTGCTCTTCCATGGTAGCTTCTTCTTCCTTTCTTCATCTCTTCTTCCTCTCTCTCACACACTAACTTATATACACATATATACATACACATGTATATAACACCCCCGGCCCTCTTCTTAAATCCCTCTCTCTCCCCCTTTTTCTCTTCTCTCTTTCTCTCTTATCTTTTCTCTCTACTTCTCTCCCACTCTCTCCCACTCTCTAGAACCTTCTAGCTTCTACCGGTTCTAACAATGCTAATGGGCCTTGGCCCAATAACAACATCTCTACTATCCACTCATTCCGGACCTAACTAAAATGCTAATAACGACTTCTATAAACCGAAATTAAATAGAGAATTGTGAAAATTAAAATTTTCACTTTTAAAATAAAGAGTATAAAATTACGATCCCACACATATTTTTAAAATATTTTTCGGATCAAAAATGAATTAAATATGAATTTTACAAATTAGATCCATTAAATGAAGAATAATTCGTAAAAATCATTTTAAAATTCTTAAAAATCACAATAAATCCATCTAATATTTTTAAAACTCAAATAAATTAATAAAGTTAATAATGCAAAAGATTTCAGGATTTCTAGTAATCTCGATGATTTTATAAAACTTTTAGAAGACCAATAATACAGGATTTAATCATATTTAAATCCTCAAAAATTTAAATAAAAATACACCGACCTACAATGCTTACAAATCATCACATAAACACAACTTCACATACATTCCACCTTCCAACAATAATCACATAATATAGTTCATAATTACACTGAACTAGAAAATAATTAAATAATTCGCTTTTGAAATTCCTTGAACTAGAATAATGAACAATAAAAATAAAAAATTTCCTCCTCATTTTAGGAAAAACATTAATATTCTTAAAATAATAATAAAATCAATTTCTGAAAATCCGGGTTATTACAAAAGATGTTGACTTCATGCAGTATCTAGAACTGCAAGTTTGCTTTGAAAACAAAGGCACGTATTGGTGCACCTTTGAAATTTATCAACGATGACAAATGATTTTATAACCGATTGATATAACGAGTTTAATAACTGCTAAACACATGTAATGTTATATTGCTTACCTTATACATATATTTCTTGCTGAGCTATAGGTGCTCACTCTTGCTTGTTTTCAAATTTACAAACACAACAGTTAAGAGAAATGGCAAGACCTAGACAGACTGCCCGAAAGCAGGTGGCTAGGCCCGAGGTAGCAGTTAAGATTCCACCGGTAGGCCCCATTAGCCGGATTGGTTGGCAACTTTTGTTAGTACGTTTTATTTATAAGTATGACCTATGCAAGGCAGTGTACCGTAACAAACATTCAAGCCGCTAACACCGCTTCATATCGAGGTGTTGTTGGTAGCATAAATGCTATTTAATTCGGTCTGTAATAACCCTGAAACTTTTACTTTTGCTCAATCAAGTGTATGACGTTTCTGAGACTCTAACCTGTGTGTGTGTGTGTGCAGTGTGAGTTTTATTGCGGGGTCGATGGCTGTTATATATATTATGTGCAAGAACAGGTATGTTATTAATGGAAAATGGACCGTGAGCGCCTAGATCTCCGACCCCGGATCTAGGGGCGTCACAGAAATGGTATCAGAGCGAGGTTACAGTTTTCACAAATGATAGTAATTTAAGAAAGCAACCCTACTACTAATAATAATAATAATAATAACCCTAATAACAACCCTAATAATACCTAGAACTCTCATCGAGTTTGCAGTCGGGTTATCGGATATAGCCCTGACTTTAAGGCCCGTGAGGGAACTACTCCTTAAACTTTTCTTTATGGTTAGTGACCCACCTTATTTCCCTTGTGTAGATGGCGGAGATACCAGACCCTGAGGCCTATGAGAGAGAGCATGATGAGGCACTGATGCGAGATACCGAGGATCCTGAGGAGGACATGGGTGCTGACCCTGAGCTTGGCCCCTGGATTACGCTGATAGGAGATACTGATGATGAGGATCCCGATGAGGAGCCCTTTGAGCCTGAGCCTGAGCCCGTTACCCCCTTTCCTATAGCTATTGACGAGGAGAGTGTGCGATCTGGTGAGGGCCGTGTTGTGTCACCCCCACCCTCTCCGCAGTCATCGAGCCCTGTTTCATCGGATGATGACTCCGAGGATGATACTTCTAGCGAGGAGGAGCTTGACCCTACCCCTGCTCCTGCTCCTGCTCCTGTCCCTGTCATACCACCCCCACCAATGGACCTACCCCCGGTGTCGGGCACTGAGCACGCCTATGTTGTGCAGTTCCTGACCCGAGACCTACTTTCTGTCGAGGCCAGACTTAATGAGGCGAGGCGGGCACTAGTGGAGGAGCGCGAGGCGCGACTGAGGATTCAGGCTGAGATGAGGACTGCTGTTGCTAGGAGGACTAGAGCTCGACTCCATAGGATTGAGAGGAGGAGTCGCGCGAGGATTATCGGTTTGGGAGTCCGCGGGGGCGGAGTGGTCCAGGCCAGGGATGCTAGGCGTGTTGTGCGTCGTGCATTTTCCCGAGTGAGGGCCTTGCTCCGTCGCGGGCCGGCACCATGATGGGTTACGGATAGCTCAGTCCTCTAGGTTCAGATGACATTAGTGTGTCGATTTTGCGGGATAGTTGACTTGTGCAGTGGTATCCTTTCTGACCAGTGGATGAGTAGACTGACCTACAGATATGTAGATGTGACTTCGGATAGTATGTACGGATGTAGCCCTGTTTTTGTGTAGCCCTAACTAGTCAGATGATGTACTTGTTATTGTTCCACTTTTGTTGGACCTTGATATTGGAACCATGTGTTAGGCTTTAACATCCAAACTATGTGATGACTCTGTATCGTATCTATCTAGTTCAGTTTCCTTGATATTGTCTCAACTGCCTTACTTTCTGATGCCATGCTTTACTCTTTTGATATACAACTGTGAATATACAATTTCTACAAGCCACAAATACAACCATGCTGTTTTAAATTTACGACATGCGATTTCAAATTGTTCTCTACAAATTTCCAAAATGTTCCTACAAATTTTAAAATAAATTTTTCAAAAAAAAAAATTGAAGTTTTGAAATCTCGAAAACTCCTTCAAATGTTTTCGCACCCCATAGCGATTTTTCCCCAAAAATGTTTTGACGTTTTATCACCAGCATCAGGTTATTAAAACTTTTGCAAATTCCACCCCTATGAGGAGGAACGGTACGTTCCTGACTCGTGTAAATGCTGTCAAGTAATTGGAAAACCCTAACCCATTTCTTGTTTCATTATCAGAATCATGCCACCCAGAAGAATGAACACTCGAGCCCACCCGGTCAGTTCTGAAGGCCAGGGTAGCCACCATGGGACCGGAGGCCACCAGAACCATGAGGGGGAGAACGTGAACCTGAGTGAGGATGAGGGCAACGATTATAACTTGTTTGATAACTCTGAGTATGACGAAGAAGAAGCTGGTGATGACACCCGAGAGGTAGAACATCCAAGGGGAGGCCCTATGGAGCAATTCATGGAACTACTTAGGCAGAACTTGGACCTTCCCCCGGTTCAGCAACCACCCAACAATGCGAATGCAAATGCCTTCCGGAATTTCAAATCCCTAAAAAACCCCCGGAATTCAAGGGAACCGCAGACCCGGTTGAGGCAAGAGCCTGGTTGAAGGAAATGGAAAAATCTTTCGAGATATTAGGAGTCGCTGAGGGGCAAAAGACTATTTTCACCACCTACCTCCTGAAAGGTGAGGCAAACTACTGGTGGGAAGCTAAGAAGAATTTGGAGGGAAGAGGTGTGGTGACCTGGGAGAGGTTTAACGAGCTGTTCTTGGAAAAGTACTTCCCTAGGTTCATGGAGACACAAATGGAGCTGAAGTTTTTGGAACTAAAGCAAGGTAACATGATGGTGGCCGAGTGTGAGGCCAAATTTACTGAGTTGTCAAGGTTTGTGCCGGAATATGTGAACACTTAGGCAAAGAGGGCCCGAAGGTTTCAACTGGGGCTAAAGCAATGGATTCAGAATCGTGTGGCGGTTCTTGAGCTGACAAACTATGCCACCCTGGTACAGAAAGCATCAATTGTTGAGGCTGGGAGTGAACAGATGCAGAAGGAGAGGGAAGGAAAGAAGAGGAAGTTTGATAGTCGAAAGGGAAACTCTGCGGGTGGGAGCTTTCCAAGTAAATTTAAGCGGGGGCGATATCCCAAACCAGCGGAAACTTTGGAACCAAGAGAGCTGAAAGTTGGAGTGTGGGCCAGGGCGGCCGGCCACAGGGATCGTCTTACTCTACCCCATCTCGAGCCCTACCCCCGGACTGCAATAAGTGTGGAAGGAAACATGCGTGTGTAACCTACAGGATGTGAAGTGCTTCAAGTGTGGGCTGACAGGACATTATGCTAACGCCTGTCGAGGAGCTAGTAACAACACCAATGTCGGAGGCAATTGCTTCTTGTGGGAAACCAGGGCACCGAATAAGGGAATGTTTGTCCTCTGGGCCAGCTGCGTCAAGAGTGAGTGGAACTGCTTCTAACAAGGCCCCTACTGCAAGAACTTTTAACATGACGGTGCAAGATGCCGTGAGGAACACGGATGTGATTGTAGGTACCCTACTACTCAACTCAGTTAAGGCAAATGTTTTATTTGATTCGGGAGCTACCAAGTCTTTCATATCCCTAGATTTTGTATGTGAGTTAGGCCTTAAGGCCGAACCATTGAAAGACAGACTGCAAGTAGAGATAGCTAATCATGAAATTATCCCTGTTAGCCAAGTATATCCAGGTTGTGACCTAGAAATAGGAGGGCGACACTTTCGGGTAGATTTAATACCTTTTAAACTAGGAGAGTTTGACGTAATAGTAGGTATGGATTGGTTGACAACCCACGGAGCCCAGATTGATTGTGTAAAGAAGAAAGTAAGTTTGAGACTGCCAGGGGACGAGGAAGTAGTATTTAGCGGAAAACGGCAAAACCAAAAGTTCCTGACTGTGATTCAAACTAAGAAGCTGTTACGTAAAGGATGTGAAGCCTATTTAGCCTATGTGAAGGATACCAAGAAGGAGGCACCAAACCTACAGGAAATCCCTGTCGTTAATGAGTTCGCAGACGTATTTCCGGATGATCTTCCAGGACTACCACCTGATAGAGACATTGAGTTCGCTATAGACTTAGTTCCTGGTACGGCCCCAATTTCGAAAGCCCCATATAGGCTAGCCCCAGTGGAGATGAAAGAGCTGGCCACTCAATTACAGGAGCTGTTGGATAAAGGGATGATAAGACCTAGTGTGTTACCGTGGGGAGCCCCGGTGTTATTCGTGAAAAAGAAGGATGGTAGTATGAGATTATGTATAGACTACAGAGAGTTGAATAAGGTGACTATAAAGAATAAATATCCCTTGCCCAGGATAGATGACCTGTTTGATCAACTAAAGGACGCAGTTTATTTTTCTAAAATTGATTTGAGGACTGGGTACCACCAGTTGCGAATTAAGCCAGAAGATATACCAAAGACGGCCTTTCGCACCCGGTACGGACACTATGAGTTCCTAGTAATGTCATTTGGGTTAACGAATGCCCCCGCAACTTTCATGGACTTAATGAATCGAGTCTTCAAGAAGTACTTGGACAAATGTGTTATAGTCTTCATCGATGACATCTTGATTTATTCCAAGACGAAGGAGGAGCATGCAGAGCACTTGAGGATTATATTGGGAGCATTGAGAGAAGAAAAGTTGTACGCTAAGTTCTCGAAGTGTGAATTTTGGTTGAGAGAAGTTCAGTTTTTAGGGCATGTGATTAGCGATCAAGGCATCCTAGTGGACCCAGCCAAAATAGAGGCTGTATCAAATTGGGAGAGACCAACCACTCCGACAGAGGTGAGAAGTTTTATAGGATTGGCTGGCTACTATAGGAGGTTTGTCCAAGACTTTGCCAAGATAGCAGCCCCTTTGACCCGACTAACTCGCAAGACCGAGAAGTTTGTGTGGACTGAAAAATGCGAAGAGAGCTTTCAAGAGTTGAAAAAGAGGTTGGTGACAGCACCAGTACTAGCCCTACCCGATGATAAAGGAGATTTTGTGATTTATAGCGACGCATCCCATAAAGGTTTAGGGTGTGTGCTTATGCAGCACGGTAAAGTGATTGCATATGCGACCAGACAACTTAAGGAGTACGAGATAAGATACCCCACCCATGACTTGGAATTAGCGGCAATAGTTTTCGCTTTGAAGATCTGGAGGCATTATCTTTACGGAGAAAAGTGTGAAATCTACATGGATCACAAGAGCTTAAAGTACATATTCACTCAGAAAAAATTAAACATGAGGCAGAGGAGATGGCTAGAGCTAATCAAGGATTATGATTGTGAGATTCATTATCACCCAGGGAAGGCCAACGTGGTGGCCGATGCACTTAGCCGAAAGGAGAAACTCAAGATGATAACGTCAGCGGACGAGTTGATCAAAGATTTTGAGAAACTGGAGATTGAAGTGAGGTTACCAGGGATTGGACAAGAGAGTCTAAGGGAAATAAGAGTCCAACCACCGCTATTGGAAAAGATTAAGTTATGCCAGGAAAAGAAGATAGAAGAAGAAAAGAATTCGATGGAGAAAATTTTGACTGGCGAGGAAATTAAGTGTGAAAAGGACGGGAATGGAGTTATGAGGTACGCATCTAGGATATGGATCCCGAATGTTCAGGAATTAAAAGACGAGATTTTGCAAGAGGCTCATAGTTCAAGGTACTCAATTCACCCTGGAGGCACTAAGATGTATAGAGATCTGAGAGAGTACTATTGGTGGCCAAATATGAAGAAGGACGTGGTAGAGTGGGTAAGTAAATGCTTGACATGTCAAAGAGTAAAGGCCGAACACCAGAGGCCCAGTGGATTGTTGCAACCCTTAGAGATACCCGAGTGGAAGTGGGAGCATATTGCGATGGACTTTGTGGTCGGACTACCAAGGACCAAGACTAATCATGATGCCATTTGGGTAATTATCGATAGATTGACCAAATCAGCATATTTCCTTCCAATCAACGAGAGATACACTGTCGACAGGCTGGTGGATATTTACTTAAAGGAGATCGTGGTTAGGCATGGGGTTCCTGTGAGCATTGTATCTGATAGGGACCCAAGGTTCAACTCCAGGTTCTGGAGGAGTTTTCAGGATTGTGTGGGGACCAAGTTAAACATGAGTGTTGCATACCACCCCCAATCAGACGGACAGAGCGAGAGAACCATCCAGACCATAGAGGACATGTTGAGAGTATGTGCCATAGATTTTAAGGGAAGTTGGGATGACCACTTGCCGTTGATCGAATTTTCCTACAACAACAGTTACCATGCGAGTATAGGAATTCCCCCATATGAAGCCTTATACGGACGAAGATGTCGATCTCCCTTGTGTTGGGAAAAGGTTGGAGAGCAGAAGATTTTAGGGCCCGAACTGGTCCAACAGACGAGAGAAACTATCGAACTTATACGAGGACGGCTGGTAGCAACCCAGGATAGACAGAAGAAATATGCAGACCAGAACCGCAAGGACAAAGAATATGAGGTAGGAGAGTTCGTGATGCTAAAAGTATCGCCATGGAAGGGATTGATGAGATTTGGAAAGAAAGGGAAGCTAAGTCCGAGGTTTATAGGACCTTTTGAGATCTTGAGGCGTGTTGGAAAGTTAGCCTATGAACTAGCCTTGCCCCCGAGCTTGCAGCAAGTGCATAATGTGTTTCATGTGTCCATGCTACGACCCTACCACACAGACTTTTGGCATGTGATAGAATACGACCAGATAGACCTACGGCCAGATTTGACTTATGTGGAGAAACCAGTGGAAATCATGGATAGAAAAGAACAAGTGCTGAGGAACAAGGTTGTCAAACTAGTGAGAGTTTTGTGGAGGAATCAGAATGTCGAAGAATCAACATGGGAACTAGAGAGCACGATGCGCGAAAAGTACCCCCAACTGTTTTCAACCTGATTCCGGGACGGAATCCTTTTAAGGAGGGGAGGCTGTAAGAACCCAAAATTTTGTAATATTTTTTTTATAATATCATATGACATTGTGAATTTGGAACCTTTTGAGTCACCCATGTTGTTTAATGGAATTGATTATCTGAGAAATTATGTTGTTACATTCACTATGTAAGAAAAAGGGAAGATTGCTGAAGGCAAGAGTCTTATTGTTAGTAAGATTTATAAAACTTGGGGTTTGAGAGTTATTAGAGTATTAAAAGATTTTAAGGGATTATGACAAGGAGTTACGGATATTCGAGGAATTTACACAATTAAGTACTTAAGGAATTACAAGGAAATCTCTACGCGACAAACTATTATTACGAGGAGTTAATTAAGATACGATATGAATTAAAGATTAAGTGACAAGCATTGGTGGAGGAATAACAATACAAGGAAGGATATTACATGCAAGTCCCATGTAACTAGATTGTTAGAAAAGCAAACTAGAAATGCAAAAGCAACTAGAGGAATAGTAACTAGTTAATGGTGCATTGTCCAAGGAGACAAGGAGGCATGGTTGGCACCTAGGAAGCTAGTACTAGGCTTGAGATCATGTGAAAATATACATACAACAAAACATATCACAATAATACATCACTTTATTTCAAACCACCCAAGCAAACAACTCTCTCTCTCCCCTTGTTCATAGAGCTCTCGGCCCAAGCACTAGAAGGAAGAAGAAGAAATTTTTTCTTCAACTTCCCATCACTTACAATTCAAGCCAAAATTCCTAGGTCCTCTACACTCTATAAAGAAGGTATGCTATGAATTTCAAGCCATTTTAACCATCCATTCTTGAGATATTAATTGTTGAAGATTGAGTGAATAGTAACCATGTATGTTTATCTTTTAGATCTTGAAGGATTAATGGTTGTAGGAGCTCATCTAAGTGTTCTTAGAGGCTATAAAGCTCATCCAAGGTTCCTAGGCACTCAAGAAGGTATACAATCCTCACCCCTCTTAACCATGGATTATTTATGGTGTATAATGTTAGATCCATGAACTTTAGTATGAATCTTGGTTATAAGAGTTATGGATGATGAAGATCTTGAGTTTAAATGTTGTTGATGTGATTTTTAAGCTTGTAGTTAGTTTATATAACTCCATGTGTGCTATAGAGTATGATCTTGGTGGTTTAGATGATGGTTGTGATGTATACATAGGATTCTTGAATGATTAAGTAAGATAGCAAGCTGTGTAAATTTTCTGGGAACATGTACTGTCTTGTAGGAGGGTTTTGAACCCCTAAATCTTGTCTCCTGAGGTCCTAATGCATATGGTTAGAAAGGTATTTGAATGTAGTTTCCAGAAATATAAGGTTCATGACTAGGTGATGTGTAGATTTTGAGTTATGGCCTGAGAAGTGAAGAGTGGTTCTGGAATCCGAACTGCACTAAATGGTCCACTTGTGAACCCTCTTTAAACCCCTAAAAAATTTATGTAGGATCATGGAAAAATTAGGAGAGCTAGTAATTGCAGTGGTGAAGGCTACCCAAAATGAATTGGATTAAAATATGTATTTTTCAATTTTATAAAAATGTTAGAGTAAAGTTCGCGCAAGTGAAAAAGTCGTAAGAGGAGTATGATTTTAAGGAAGGACTAATACGCTTCGAATATGGTAACCAAATTAAGTCGAATAAGTGATGAGCATAATCGAGTGATGGCATGAACCTATAGTGGGGCTAGAGAGTCATAAGACGAAGTCATTAAGTTAATTTTGTGTCCCCTAAAACCTTGTAATTAAAAAGGTATTGTTAAGGTACTAACGAACGACTATTGGGTATGTATAGATCATCATTCCACTCCGCAGGCTCGACCACCCCAACCTCACCAAGGCAAGTTTACTTTTCAAAACTTACATATATAAGGACTTTCACTATTGTGTTTGAAGTTTTCAATCGTATTATATGTTTATGCTTATTGAGGTTGTGATGAAATTTGAGATATATGCACATATATGTTTGTACCCCCTTGAACTTAGAATGAAATGTTTTCTTCGGATAACGACTCTAGCAATAGAGGTCGTAGCGGTCCAAATATACCATTGACCGGGGAACGGTATATTATTATATCGTGATTAAATTGCGAAAACCCGAAGGGTCATTCGGGAAGTATCGTATACTTAAGTATTTATTTTTATATTATCATAAATACTCAAAAATACCTATCTTGGATTAAAAGCTTATTTAATTAAATAATTATTTTATTAATTATTAATATTAAATCTTAAAATATCAATTATTAATTATTGTTCATTATTTTAAAGACAAAACTAATCCAAGACACCTTCGTCGTTTTCAAACTCGAACTCTTTCGAACCAAAAACATTTTCGAAAACCCCCGGTCAGGTTTTGCTTCTTGTACGATTTCAAGAATTATCGGTCGACTGGTGTCGGACCTCAACTACTCAGTTTTCAATCAAAATAAAGTTTTTAAAAGAAAAAAAAGAAAAAGGGACTCTGGCAGGTGTGGGAATCGTTGACGAACGATTCTCGGGATGTGTAAGCGGCCGTGAGCCAGGCGGTCCATCAATTATTATTCCGGCCCAGGTGTTGCCGAAGGATGATTACGGTTGTAGTTTTCATCGAGGGTGATTACGGATGTAGTTTTCACCCGGGGATAGTTACGGATGTAGTTTCTATTCTTCTACCGGTAGAGAAGACCCGCGGATTATTGGACTTGGATGTGGCGACTGATCATCGTCAATCCCTGTCAGGTTTTATGTTTTCTTTAAGTCCCATTCCTCCACTTTGGAAAAATGCTCTGACACTGCTTCTTAGGCCTATGTGCCAAGTTGCCGATAGTGTTCAATTTTGATGAGAAAGATGTTGACTTCATGCAGTATCTAGAACTGCAAGTTTGCTTTGAAAACAAGGGCACGTATTGGTGCACCTTTGAAATTTATCAACGATGACAAATGATTTTATAACCGATTGATATAACGAGTTTAATAACTGCTAAACACATGTAATGTTATATTGCTTACCATATACATATATTTCTTGCTGAGCTATAGTTGCTCACTCTTGCTTGTTTTCAAATTTACAAACACAACAGTTAAGAGAAATGGCAAGACCCAGACAGACTGCCCGAAAGCAGGTGACTAGGCCCGAGGCAGCAGTTGAGATTCCACCGGTAGGCCCCATTAGCCGAATTGGTTGGCAAATTTTGTTAGTACGCTTTATTTATAAGTATGACCTGTGCAAGGCTGTGTACCGTAACAAACATTCAAGCCGCTAACACCGCTTCATATCGAGGTGTTGTTGGTAGCATAAATGCTATTTAATTCGGTCTGTAATAACTCTGAAACTTTTACTTTTGCTCAATCAAGTGTATGACGTTTCTGAGACTCTAACCTGTGTGTGTGTGTGTGTGCGGTGTGAGTTTTATTGCGGGGTCGATGGCTGTTATATATATTATGTGCAAGAACAGGTATGTTATTAATGGAAAATGGACCGTGAGCGCCTAGATCTCCGACCCCGGATCTGGGGGCGTCACACTAATCAAGCTAATTGAGAAGAAAGATGTCAATGAGAATAACAAGAGTCTATACAATGACTTAAGGAATGAGCAACATGCCAGATTGCCTGAAGTGTGCACTAATCCACGAACCATCCTTTATCAGTCTGGTACTAAAATTCAAGATGTCAAGCAGCTGGTCATTCCTAGTGATCTCACTCTTCAGAATCACAGACTTGTCATTACTATTATTGAGCAACTGCAAAAGAAGGATGGGATAAGAACTACTGAAGAAATAGAAGCACTACATATTCTCAGAACATTCATTACAACTGGTGCAATTCCATAAATAGTCAAGCCCAGGAGAAATAATGATGATAAAGATGAGGACAAAAGTGATGGGAGGAGAAGACATCACAGGAGTGATAAGGGTGATGAGGACAAGAAGAAGAAAGATAGTAAGGATAAGAAAGGAGATGTTGACCAAGGCAGAGTCTATGAGAGGAAAAGTAGAAAATAACAAGCATTAGGCATTGCTAACTGTAACCTCACCATAACACAAGACTCTAAGTCTAGGGTGAATACAGTTAGTAGTGACCTATCAAAATCTATATCTATGGCTTCTGCAACTGTTTTGCCACCTCAAGAAGAGAAGGATATTCAACTCAAGAAACCATCTGTATGTTTCCAACAGCAAACTGTTAATGGTATACTACAATGGTCTACCAGTAAAGGTCACAAGTTTCTGCCAAGCAACCAAGTGAAAAAGATCAAATTCAAACAAGCTGCAAGAAGACTAAAGCCATCTAAATCAAGGGCCCTAACTATCATTCCAGGATTAAAACTCCAACCACTAGATGAAGACTTTGATGAAGACCAACTACATTTCCTATGGGCTCAAAGAATCTATCATGTTGTTATTGTTGATGACTGCCTTGAAATTAAATATACTGATGAAAGACAGAAAAAATTCAGGCAAGGGACATGTCAGCACTGGGGAAAGCTAGATGATATAGAAAGGATTATTGCTATGTTGGATTCTAAAGATAGAATGGAAAGAGTATGGAAGCTGGAGTTGATTGACTTTGTCAAGATGAAGAGAGATCACCAGGCAGAATAGAAAAAGAAAATTGAGGAGCTATTAAAGAAAAGAGAGGAGGAGTGTGTTGCCATGGAAGCTAAGGCTAGTGAGTTAAGACCCATGGGTCTGTGTAGAGTCAAGTATAATCCTTACATTATTGAATACAAGAAATATGGAAGAACTATGAAGATTAGAATGGACTACATCAGTTCCTACTCTGAGAAATAGCTGAATGAAGTTCTTAAAGATCTGTCAGGCTCTCCTCTAATTGAGGAACTCACTGCTATAGAAGACATTGTTCTTGCTATGGAAGAAAATGCAAAGAAGAAAGCTAAAGAAGCTGAAGAAAAGAAGAAAAATGAGAATCTGCAAGACAAAGCTCAAGAGATGAATCCAAAAGGATATGGCTAGTAATTCTTCATAACTTTTAAGGATGCCTCTTTGTATTTTCAATCAAATTACATACCTGTACTTTTCAAGTTTTATCTCTATGTATGTTAGGCTTGTTATCAGACATAAAATTGTGACTAAGGGTCTTACTCACAATTTGGGGGAGATTGTTAGTCACGGAGGCATGCCTGTATATATCTAATAACAAGCCTAATTGACTGTAATGCTTTGCATTACCTACATGACCTCTTAACTGAGGGAACCTCTAGTTGTAGAGTTTCTACTTGTTGTAGTACTTATAACAGGCAACAAATTCTACATGTGTAACTGTATTTAAAGTCAGAGAATAATGCTTGAAAGAAGTTCCAAGGATCATGCCTCAATCTTGAAGACCAAGACTGTCAAAATAAACACAGTTGGAATTTGGAGAATGAAGATTTGCCTAAGTACCAATTCGAGAAGTGTTTTAATCTATTCAAGAAGTCTAGCATTCGACAAGTCAAGGATTCGATATCAACAAGGACACTGTTCGATATCTCTGGAAGTCAACTAGTCAAAGCCTCATTCGACAACTCAGAGATTCGACATGTCTAATACTCTATTCGAGAACTCAAGAAGTCAACAAGTCAAAGCATCATTCCAGTTCTCTAAGAGTCAACAAGTCAAAGCTACATTCGATATCTCAAGGACTAAAGAAGCTATTCGACATCTCAAGGACTCCTGAAGAAAAGACTAATTCGAGAAGTGATTCAGTATGTCAATTATACAATATTTGAGAACTCAGAGTTATCTATCAAGTCAATTCTAGTTCTCGAATCAACCACTTAGTTACTTCTCGAATGCAGTCTTGGAGACAAAATACTAGAGAATTGTACAAGTCAGAAACCTGTAGCAAGCCAAAACACTTTCAGGACCACAGTACTGTAAAGTAATTTTGGAAAGACTACAAGAAGCTTAGAGAGATGTCTCAGGAGACAAGCTGCTAAAGAAGTGGATCTGAACAGAGATAAAGAATGTCAAATCTCAAGCCGTTTGGATATTACTCAAAAAGGGATAGACATATCAGAAAGTAATTTTATATGTCACCCTGTTTGTAGTAAGTAGCTGTACTCATGTTCTATAAGAGTACAACCTCACTTCTCTAGTAGTTAAGCTTTTCAAGAACATTTAGATATATACATTCTCTCTGAGAAAAGTGAAGCTGAGAATACTAACATTTGTATTAACTATTTGTAGCAAATCTTTATCTAATACATTATTAGATTAAAGTGAGTGATCGTGTTCTTGTGTTTATATTCTGCACTTACATAATCTGTTAAACACAAACATACACTTTGTTGCACAACAGATTCAAACCCTTCAAACAACCTTCACCTAAAACACTTATCAGAGGAAAAGTTTGGGAATCCATTCACCCCCCTCTGTATTCTCTTCGGTATATTCAATACTCAACATGACGCTCTAAAGTGTAGGGCATTTCCTCAAACCCTGTTGGGCTTGGCTCAAAGATGGTATAGCCGATTGCTTGCAATTTCGATTGGCTTTTTTAAAGAGTTGAGTGCCGCTTTTGTCAGCCATTTCATTAGCGGAAGGGTTCATGAAAAAAGCTCTGCATCTCTTGTAAAGCATAATGTAATGTAATATGTAATAGAGGACATATATAACTCAACTAGGATAAAAGACAAATAATATTAACTCTATACAGGGATCGTGAAATTTGAAGAACAGGCACCGACAAGGATCAAGTCGCTGAAAGAAGTTCATTAACATGATCAAGCCTCAGTGACAGAATAAGATGTACAGATGATTCAGTTGAAGGGCCAAAAGATTCCATGTATTAATTGAAGATACTGCTGCAGGCTAATCAATTGGAATGTAACGAAGGTGTGAAGATCAAGATCAGTGCTAGTCACTTGTGAACCAGACCAGTGCACTAAGTGTCAGCACATACGAGAAGGATCAACACATTAATTCATAGAAAGAATTGCTAAAGCCTATTGACGATCAAGGACAAACATAATATCTCAAGGTATTGTCAAAAATTAATTTACTCTGAAAATTAAATAAGTAAAAGTTTAATTAATTATTTATAACAAAATAATTAAATTAATCTGGTACTTGGATTATTTTTTGAGATGAATTAAAACAGCAGAATAAACAGAAGAGAGAAAGAATAGTAATACAAATTGCCTATGACACATGAAATTGTAGGACAACCGGGATCCTTATATTTCACGGGAATTTGATTCAAAAGAATTGAACTAACATGAGAAGTCAAAAAGGCTTTCTTAGGGACGTGAGTGGAACGTTTATGAGTACACAAATCTTTTAGACACTTAGCATAAGAAGGAATTTGTTGAATGGCATCTAAAAGAGGAATGTTGTCTCGACTTATTTGAAAACTTCCAAAATCTTTTCTACTTGAGGCGATTGTTTATTCGAAATGAGTCTTTGAGGATAAGGAGCTTTTGGCTTAAAGACTCGTTCGCTAGGTTCTTCGGGAATAGATTTTGAAGGTGATTTGTTAAAAGACGAAGGTTCACTCGGTGACGGTGCTTTACAAGAAAATTCTGGTGACTTAGGAATGGATTTTGAAGATGAAGGTTCAAGAGGTGAAGGTGTGGGACTAGATGATTCGAAAGGCTCGGGATTTGGAAGATGGTTTGAAGGATCGAGTTTAGGGTTTGGTTCAACATTTGACTCGTCTTCGTCAGGGGACTCGACTCCTACTTGATTATCAACTTTGTTTCCCGACCTTAAAGAAATGATGGCGTTAACATTTTCGGGAGGTCTTTGGTTGAGAGGAAATTCGGGGTTGACTTCGGGTTGACTCGGGAACTTATTCTTCTGTCACTCACACATGGCGTTGGCTAATTGGCTCACTTGAACCTCTAACTTAGATATGGCTTGAGTACTAGCATTCAAAAGCTGCCTATCTTGAGTCATGGTTTTCATGAAGGTTTGTTGATATTGAGCCAAATTAGTCGTTGATTTTAAAAGCGCATCAAGAGTCTTTTCCAAGGAATTAATTCTCTTATCCGACTCGTGAAAGCCGGGAGGTTGGGCGGGTGCTTGATTTGGATAAGGACCATAATTTTTTGTCGGGTTTGGAAAAGGAACTTGGTTTGGAGTTGAGTAAGAGTTTTGATTGGGCTTTTGAAAACAAGGAGGTTGAAAAGAAGGTGGCGGAGATTGGTAGTTTTGGCCTTGGTTCCACGAAAAATTTGGGTGATTCTTCCAATCGGGATTGTAAGTAGGAGCAAAAGGATCATTTCTAGGGGTTGGTTGAAACACCGCATTGACTTGATGTTGTCTTAAAAATAAAGACATTTGAATCGCAAGTGCACAATTCGTTTCGTTGTAAAATTTAATTGATTCGTTCCACAGGGACTATTTATTTTCGCAAACCTTAAGATTTAATTTAATCGAATTAGAACAACATTTGATTTTTGAGAATTTGGATTTTTTTTTATACTATTTAAATTCGAAAAGGAAATTGAAACTAATTTTAAAAGTAAACTAAATGACAATTTATTTACTAGTTAAAACTAAATTATTCTAAAATCAAATTATTCTAAAAATTTTAAATTTGAATTAAAAACTAGAATTCATTCTAAAACTATTTTATATATATTTTTTTATCATCGAATTAAACTAAAAAAACAGGAAAGCTAGACAAACCAAAACAATCGAAAAAAGAAAAAAAAAACAGTAACATACGACTTAGCAAAAACAGGCTCACAAACTCTATTGCAGACTCGAACAAAAAGCCACTCTGGACACAAAAACCTCTATCAAATCGCAGACTAGGGCTGAGCAAAACCGAACCGAAACCGAAAAACCGAACCGAAATGTTGAATTTCGGTTCGGTTTGGATTGTATTTTTCTGAAAATTTCGGTTATTCTGTTTTTCGGTTTAAACCGAAATTTATTTCGGTTCGGTTCGGTTTTTTTTTTAAAACTTCGGTTCAAACCGAAATAACCGAATTATATATATATTTTATTTATATTATATATGTATATATTTATATTTTATATATATGCATGATTTAATTATTTCAAAATTAAGTTTAAATATTTAAATTGATAGTTTGTGTTTTATTTTGTTTTAATTGTTACATATTTTAATATAGTTGCTATTAAAATTAATTTTAAAATTAAAAAAAAAATATTATATATAATTTTTTTTAAATCGGTTCGGTTCGGTTTTGGCAAAATATTTCGGTTCGGTTTTTCGGTTTTTCGGTTCGGTTTCTACGGATAAATCGGTTCGGTTCGGTTTGGTAAAAATCGGATTTCGGTTATTCGGTTTTTGTTATTCGGTTCGGTTAAAAACCGAACCGACCGAATGATCACCCCTATCGCAGACTTATCAAATCAGACTTATCAGAAGACAATTCATTAATGAGACTCGGTTGGAAAAGAATTAATAAAGAAACGCAGCAACCATACTCAATTACAAACAATAGAACGAACTCAGCAGTCAGCAAATCTCGACAACAAAACAAGAAAAATGGCCAGGCATCTCAGTAAAAGGAACTCGTGCAGCAACTCATTCGAACTCAGAAAACAATTCATAGCACTATTCAAACAAATCAAAAAGGAAGACCAAGTTAACTCAGTTGTGGAACTTAAACTCAACAATAAGACTCGACAGAATTCGTGAATTTAGCATTACGAAGCAAAAACAGCGATAATCCAGAACAAACAAAACACGATATACATAGACAAACGGCGCATCAACAAAAAGAACTCGGCGACGAAGTAACTCAGTACAAAAACTAAGAAGACCAGCCAGTAAGCTTAGAATTCAGAAACGATTAACACCATTTCGCATAGTTCACATTACAACTTAGCCACAAGTTTCGACTCACAAGTCACACAACAACCAACTTCATTCAAACAGCAATATAGCAACGACTCAGAAAATTGCAGGAAACGAATACACTAATCAAGAAAACGAACTCGCCCAATAGAGAAGTTGGACTTAATGATTTCGATTAAAACGAAACAGGCAACCAGAATGAGCTAACTCGAAAAAGAACAGAGAAAGTAAAAACAAAGAAGAAGGAAAAAAAAAAAGGAGAAAGAGATGGCTGGTTTTGGAGTTTCGTTTTGTAATTAAAAAGAAAAGGAGAGGTGTTGAGAGGAACGTAGGAAGAGGGAATTGTGTTTGGGTTTTGACTTGGTGATCGAAAAGCAAGAAGAAATGGGAACAAGAAGAAGAAATTGGGTTTTGAAAAGAAGAACAGGGAGAAGCTTGAAGTGGGTTGGTTTTTATTTCTGAAAACTGAAAAGAAAAGAGCTATTTTATTTCAAATAAAACAAAGACAAGAAACAGAGAATTAATGCTGGAAATAAACTAATTTTTTTTTAAAAAAAAAGAACGAATGTAAAAGATTAACTACGAAATAAAAATTATACTACAATGAAACGATGGTTTAGATTTTAATTGCCCACAATAAAATGGAAATTTAAAGGGGCAAAATTACGAATTAAAACTACGAACAAGAAATTAAATTTCGTTACTTTCAACCCCAAGTGGTTAGCAACGGGATTTACGAAAATAACGAAACAAGGCAACAATAACGAAAGAGCAAGACAAGAAGTAAAGAAAATAAAAATTGCATTAATTATAATAGAAGTGTTTACAAGATTTAAAACTAAAGAAAATACAAGAAAATAAAACTACCCTAAAATCTAAGTTACTAAATACAAGGGGGGTGAGGGGGTATTTATAGGATAGGAATTAGGGTTAAGGGGGGTGTTGGGTAAATCCCCACCATACATTTGGGTTGTGTGGTGGTGAAATCCTAGTCATCTATTTGATTCCTTCCCCCTTAAGCTTTGAAGAGTTGATCTTAGCCATACACTTTTCTAATGTGTTGGGATGATCTCCACCTTCCACTTGTCTTGAAATATTCCTTTTGCTCCAAGCTCCTAATTCTTTTCCTTCTTTCATTTTTGGTCCTTTTTCTTCCTCCTTTTTCCCTTCCTTGCACTTTATTTATTTATTTTGTCATTTCTTTATTTATTTACGATTTACCTGAAATGCAACAAAATAATTTATTAAAACACGAGTTCAAGAAATAAATAGGTAAATAAAATATGCAAAAATATGCACTTATCAAATGCCCCCATACCTATCTTTTGCTCGTCCTCAAGGAAAATGAAAATCTAGATGCAAAGTCCTATACTCCTTTTTGTAGGTGTGACGGTTGCATTTGGCATATGCAACAAGCCCTTTAAACCCCTAGGCAGCCCTAGTGGACGAGTGAGGTCTCGTGAGGGCCTATAGTGAATGTACCCACAAAATCCATCTAGCTTATATAAAAGATCAAATGGCAATGCACACCACACATACATGTCCTCTCATGATACATCAACTTAAGAATCAAAATGAAGTTGCAAAGTCTTGGTGTGGAAAGTGCAAGGATTCACATAGTCTACTCAAAGAACCATGCAAGAGTGATCACAAGTTCATGTCAAGTGCAAAAATCATTGGTAACCATGCTAAGTCTACAAGGGCACACCTCAGAGTCAAAACTTGAGATCTCATATGCAAAACAAGCAATACCTCACATTTCACTCACAAAAGAATATTCACTCAAGAACAAGGGTAAGTGTATCACTCAATTCCAACATAATCAAATGCATGCTTGACACTTGGTATCATTCCAACTTAAATCACAACATACATTAATAATGACAATCAAAAGGTCTTTATTAGGGTTGTAATGGGGCTAGGGACAAGGTATGTCAAGAAAGGCCAAAATAAGGTGAAGTGTCAAAAGCTAGTAGTAACCTTGAATATCATGCACAACACCAAACTTCCTCCCCAAACAATTTATTTTCATTTTCAACAAAAAGCCTTGAATAGTCGAATGAAGGAGGATTACAAAAACATAAGTATGCTCTCATATGTAAATTTCTTTTCATTTTCTTTTTCTTCTTTTTTTTTATAAAGGAAAATGATAAATGTAACAATAATCCTCCTTTAGATTTAATTTTGAAAATCGACTATCAAGGTAACAACGAATATTTCCATAAAAGTTATGAACAAAAGTAAACCCTATTTCATACACCTTATTGCTCCCTCAAGTTCCTACTAGCCTTTAACAAAATGGGATCAAGAATACGTAAGGCTGAACAAGAAAAAGGTCTTAGGCGAGTAATGTGGTGTGTCACCGAAAGAAATTGATTAGGCTCAAAGGGTTAACTAATTGATCATATAAGCATGGTGTGGATAATTTGGAAATATAGGTTATTCCTAAGTGCCTTTATCATTTTATCATCAATCAATGTCATGTATTTGAAGAAGGAACTCAAACAGGTGCTAGCGATGCAAATGACAAGTGGACACTCAAGCAAACGAATATAAATGCAAAAGATGTGCATATAGGCTCAAAACTCACTTGGTGTGGTAAAACATAATCAATCTCAAGTAAAGGTATCCTCAGTGCACCTACTTGTACCCAAAGCATGAAGACCAAATCATCTTACACCTAATCATGTCCTTCTAATTTCATGCACAATTCAAATAAGTCTACTAGCTTCACCTTGCTAGTGTAAGTGTGTGAACAAGAACTTTAGCAAATCACTTCTCAAACAAAAGCTAATGGATCATAAGATTATCATAGTATGCAAGGGTGCATCAAGCAACTAGCAATCAATTAACAAGACTAGATACGAAAGAACTCTTTTTGATTTTTTTCATTTTTTTAATTTTTTTGGATTTTTCAATTTTTTTCTATTTACACTAAAAACCCTCCCCCATACCTAAATCATGCATTGTCCTCAATGTATGCAAATGCAAGAGAAATGAGTAAATGAGAATGAGGAGATAATACCTGACAAGAGATAAAGGAGAGGATTTACCTACTGAAAGAAACTTACATGAATCACGGGTCGATGAGGTGGGTGACCTCATCCTCGGGATCAAATGGCAGCTCTAAAAATGGTTTGAGTCTTTGTCCATTAACTTTAAATACATCACCATTTTTAGGATTTTCAATTCACAGCACCGTGAGGAAAAACGATCCTAACAATGTAAGGACCTTCCCACCTAGATCTCAATTTCCCGGGGAATAAATGAAGCCTAGAATTGTACAAAAGAACTTTTTGACCCGGAGAAAAAGATTTTCTCAAAATGGATTTATCATGAAAAAGTTTTGTTATTTCTTTATAGATTTTAGCATTTTCATAGGCCTCATTTCTTAATTCCTCTAGTTCTGACAATTGCAATTTCCTATGACTACCGGCGGTTGGTAAGTCAAAGTTCAAATCTTTTATGGCCCATAAGGCCCTATGCTCTAGTTCAACGGGCAAGTGACAGGCTTTGCCAAACACAATTCTGTAAGGGGACATGCCCAAAACAGTCTTAAAAGCGGTTCGATAGGCCCATAAGGCATCTATCAGTTTGATTGACCAATCCTTCCTATTCGAGTTGACAGTCTTTTCTAAGATTTGTTTGATTTGTCTATTCGAGACTTCAACTTGACCACTAGTTTGAGGATGATAAGGGGTAGCCAACCTATGAGTAATTGAGTACTTTTTCAAAAGGGACTCAAATTGACGATTCTTAAAGTGCGTACCTTGGTCACTAATGATAGCCCTAGGTGTGCCAAATCGAGAAAAGATATTCTCTTTTAAGAATTTAAGAACGACCTTGTTATCATTGGACTTAGTCGGTATGGCTTCTACACACATAATCAACCGCTAAGAGAATGTAGAGGTTGCCAAAAGAGCTAGGAAAGGGACCCATAAAGTCTATGCCCCACACATCAAAAATCTCAATGATTAAGATGGGACTCATTGGCATCATGTTTCTCCTAGTGATCTTTCCTAAGCGTTGACACCTACTACAAGCGGCACAGAATTCTGCAGCATCCTTGAACAAACTAGGCCAATAAAAACCGCTTTGGAGGATTTTAGCTGCTGTTTTCTTAGCACTAAAATGACCTCCACAAGCTTGATCATGACAAAAGGAAAGGATACTTCGAAACTCATGGTTTGGGACGCACCTCCGAATGATTTGATCGGGACAATATTTAAAGAGATATGGGTCGTCCCAAAAGAAATGTTTGACTTGAGATAAAAATTTCGATTTATCTTGTGTGGACCAATGAGAGGGAATGTCGCCGGTTGCAAGGTAATTGACAATGTCGGCGAACCAAGGAGGAGTAGAGATAGAAAAGAGATGTTCATCGGGAAAAGATTCATTCAAAGGCAAGTCAGTGGTGGACTCCACTACTAATCGAGAAAGATGATCGGCAACGACATTCTCGGACCCCTTCTTATCCCTAATTTCTAGGTCAAACTCTTGGAGCAACAAGATCCACCTAATCAATCGGGCCTTAGAGTCTTTCTTAGAGAAGAGATATCGAAGGGCGGAATGATCGGTGTAAACAATGATTTTCGAACCAATAAGATACGACCTAAACTTCTCGAGGGCAAAAACTACGGCTAGAAGCTCCTTCTCGGTGGTTGAATAATTGAGTTGCGCATCGTTCAAGGTCTTACTAGCGTAGTATATGACATGAGGTATCTTATTGATTCGTTGTCCTAATACCGCTCCTAATGCGTAATCAGATGCATCACACATTAACTCGAAAGGTTGACTCCAATCGGGAGACTTGATAATCGGGGCCGAGGTCAACTCTTTCTTAAGGTGTTCAAAAGATTGTAAACAATCTTTATTGAACTCGAATTTGACATCTTTACCAAGAAGGGTGGTCAAGGGTCTAGCCTTTTTGCTAAAATCTATAATGAAACGCCTATAAAAACCTGCATGTCCTAAAAAGGAACGAATTCCTTTGACCGGTGTTGGTGGGGGTAGATTGGCAATGAGGTCAACTTTGGATTTATCTACTTCGATCCCCTTTTCAGAAATTCTATGACCAAGCACGATTCCTTCTTTAACCATGAAATGACATTTTTCCCAATTAAGAACGAGGTTGGTTTCTTTACATCTCTTTAAGACTAACTGATAAGTGGATTTTATATCCACTGGGAATGCCTCCGTTCGGCTTAAATTGATTGTTTTGGACTCAAGTTGTTGTAGTTTTGATGTGTTTTGTGTAGTTGTGCAGGTTTGCAAGAATATCTAAGCTTTTGTCGTTTTTGGAGATTTAATTGATTAAAATTCGGATTTTCTGGGAAGGCTGCGCAGCTTATACTGTTTTGGTCATATCTGGAGTTCTAGAAGTCCGTTTTAAGCGATCTTACTGCCCACGCGAAGCTTGAGAGATTTTCTACAACCTGGGATAGGAAACAAGTGCAAGAAATATGCTGAATTAAATCGCGCACGTGTTCTTGTAAAAGAAGGCTGGGAATTTACTGTTTTGCCCTTTTTCTAATCCTAATTGTATTCTGGGCAGTTTTGGGTACCTTCTTTAAATCCAAATTGTAATAGAAGGCAATTTCTTGTTGGGCAAGATTTGTAGAGCCTATTTAAACACATCCTACCATTGTAAATCATAACAATTCATAGCTTTTAATTGTATCAAGGTACTTTCGATCTTCAATTCTTTCTTCAATATTATGTTTTCATTCATTATCATTATTATTATGTTTTCTTTATTAAATATGCGTAATTAATTCTCTAATCTGAGGATTGGGTAGTATTCCTTGGTATTCATGCATGCTTGATTATGTGATTTTCTGCTTTGCTGATCTGTTAATGAGATCTTAACACAATTAGGGGAGTCATGAACCTTTGATTGTATTCTAGGGATTGTAATAAGCTTGGGAGAGAAGTTACAATCTTAGTACATGATTTAACAGACATAATTTGAATATTAGATCGGGAGATTAATAGGAGAATTGTGAGACATATAATTCTTGGTATTTAACAGTTTATAGATATACTTTGATTGTATCACGGGAGTGACAATTAGGGTGTAGCTGTAAGCACTATATTGTAGCCTGGGAGGGTATAGTATAACTTTAGAAGAATTGTTTTCAGCAAGGTAGGAACACAGATATCACATTAATATTGAGCATGTATTGAGACCAAGTGAAGAACCCCGGTTCTTAGATTGTTTTCCAACATATTTGAATCTCAGTTTAAAATCAATTCTTAGTGCTTATAATTAGTTCTTGGTTAATTTAGTTAATACACAAACCCAAAAATTCTTCTCACACACTTCTAGACTTAAAGAGATAAGAAACCTGAACTCTGAGTTAAATTTAGGCCTTCCCTGAGAACGAACACACAAAAATACTACTAACAAATTGGTGCCGCTGCCGGGGAAGGCAGTAATGTTGGGTTTGAGTTAATTGTTTCTTGTAGTTTGGATTTTATCTTTGTATATATTTTTCTTTTCTTTCTTTTTGTATTTCTTTTCTTGGTGTGTCTACAGATTCTTTGAGGTAGATAACTTAAACAGGTTTTGAGGAGAGAGACTAGATGGAGTACAACTTTGGTTGGAACAATGCTCAGAATTTCTACAACAGTCAAGAACGATATCAAGACTTCAATCCTTACCCACAATTCAATTCCTATGAGGATCATAATGCATATCAGGTGAATTCGTTCTATACTGAGAACTCATTTTATGCTCCATATGCCCCTAGCAATGATTATTCATATTCGTTTGAAAATCAATATCATGATGATGTTTATCCATATATGTGTAATGATGTTGATACGAGTTTAACTCAGTCTAATCCTTCTTTACTTGCTGATTGGGAGATTGCGCTCAATAAAATGATTCAAGGAACTCAGTCTAATCTTCCCTTACTTTCTTTGGGAGTTTTTGATGAACCAACTTTAGAGATTGCTAGTGACAATGATATTCCATGTGATTCAATAGCTTGGTACGAGGAGAATGCTAAACTAAATAATTTTATTTTGGAAGTTCGTAACGTGTGGCATGACGGTTGTTATCGAACTCCTCCTTGTGTCAATTTTCCTCTATGCCATGATTCTTGTTTAGCAATTGATGATAATGTTGTGTCTGATGAGTCTACTTGTGTAGTTGATAATTGTCCCATGCGCATTAATGATAATTTGGATGCAATTGAAATTCTACCAAATCTAGAAAATTTTGAGCTTAATACATTGGTAGATGAGATTAAAATTGATGAGTGTCCAATTATAAAAGAGAAGGAAGTTAAGATTGAGGAAGTTAAAAATCTTGCTGTAGAGTATAAGGATCCGATTTGGGAGGAGTATATGAGTCGTACTTATAATGATTATTCTGACAACTTTTCTAGCTATTTTGATGTTTCCAAGTCTCTTGAGCATGATAGGTTCTTGAAAGTTTTCGTACCTTTCAATGAATCTAAGGTTTATTTGCACAATATGCTTATATTAGAAATTCGTAGATATGTGCATCTGTTTGCTTTTTATCCTCATTGAAGTTTCCAGGTATAATCGGCGTCAAGCTATTGACGTTAAAGGAGCGCTTCGTGGGAGGCAACCCACGCAGTAGTGTAGAAAAAAAAATATTGAGTGTTGAAAAAAAAAGTGTGAAAAAAAATGAGTGTTGTGTGAAAAAAAAAATCTGTTGTGAAAAAAAAAATCTGTTGTGAAAAAAAAAATAAATAAATAAATAAGGTTGGTCGCGCAGGTTGCGCCTGCGTAACGCAGGATGCACCTGCGTTTCTGTCTGTAACGCAGACTGCGCCTGCGTTACTGCTATGCGCGTAGTCTGCTCCTGTACACGCAGGTTGCATTTTTTTTAAAAAAAAAAAAACAAAAACAAAAAAATCTCCTAAATTTTTTCTCTTATATTAATATCCCTACACCTAATTCTTTTCCTATTTTAATTCCAAAAACCCCCATCTCTCCTCCAAAATTCTAAACCTATTCTAATTCTTTTTCTTTAATTTATCAAT
The DNA here is from genome assembly GCA_036435485.1 of Saposhnikovia divaricata. Classification (NCBI taxonomy): domain Eukaryota; kingdom Viridiplantae; phylum Streptophyta; class Magnoliopsida; order Apiales; family Apiaceae; genus Saposhnikovia; species Saposhnikovia divaricata. The sequence goes on from CM071600.1 coordinate 137,064,822, forward strand.
TCCTATTTCTATCTTACATCAACTTTCATACCCACCCAAAATTTTTTCCCTTTCACGTTCAAATTTTATTCACCCAATCCCTCCATTATATATACACACCCATACATACAAATCCAATTCCTCTTTTATTTAATTAAATTCAATTCTAAAGAGGAATTAATTACAAGTTCACCTCTTTGATTCGTAATTGGTTTATCTTCTCTAATCTTATTTTTATTACGAATTTGTGTTCTTGTAATTGGGGTTTTGTAGGATTCTTGTTATTTGGGAGGTGGCTAGTCTGTGGAGCTCGTATGCATTATCCTCCACCAGATTCATCCGAGGAGGGTTATGATTCAGCTGGTTAGGTATGTTTTCTGCTATTCCTTCTATTTACTTCCATTCAATGTGGACATTGAATATTTTAAGTTTGGGGGTGGTTTTAGGGATTAGTAGTTGTTGTTGTATTATGTGTTCATGTATGATTTCATGTTTTGCATATTAATAGTAGTAATTCATGCATATATGTTCGTGTTATCTACGTTTGTTTCATATAGGACATTCTATTTTTTGTTTCGTATACCATGTGAGTTCATTCTAGTTGCATTTTCATGGCATGCATTTTTCATGATCCCTTAGGACGAGCTGATTCTGATTGGTAGGTAGGTGTCTAATTGAGTGTGGTAATGATGAATAGAGGGTTGATTTATAGTTTCTATGAAATTGACTTATGTGTTTCGGAAACAAAACTAATTACACAGTCTCATTGGGTACTTTTGGGCTAGGTTAAGGTCATGCTTGTTTGGATGCTTTGAGATTTAATCACCTGATTATATTTAGAATTTTCGTTATTCCCTTGATGGCATAGGAGCACTAAAGTCTAAGTTTGGGGGAAACCAGGGATTTCATGCTAGTTGTATCAATTGTTAAATAATGGCTAGGTGTCAAATGGCTAGTAGCCGGCTCATATTTATATGAGTAGTCTAGGGTTGGAATTGAGAATTCTAATTCCAGATCGCAGAAAAAAAAAAAGAAAAAAAGAAAAAAAGAAAAAAAAAGTTTCAATTGTTATATGCAAAATTAACCAGAGTGAGCTCTTTAATACTCGAGTAATTAAGTCTGAGAGGACTTAGTCCTAGTAACCTAGTCATGCTTGTTTGGATGCTTTGAGATTTAATCACCTGATTATATTTAGAATTTTCGTTATTCCCTTGATGGCGTAGGAGCACTAAAGTCTAAGTTTGGGGGAAATCAGGGATTTCATGCTAGTTGTATCAATTGTTAAATAATGGCTAGGTGTCAAATGGCTAGTAGCCAGCTCATATTTATATGAGTAGTCTAGGGTTGGAATTGAGAATTCTCATTCCAGATCGCAGAAAAAAAAAAGAAAAGAAAAAAAAAAAGAAAAGAAAAGAAAAAAAAGTTTCAATTGTTATATGCAAAATTAACTAGAGTGAGCTCTTTAATACTCGAGTAATTAAGTCTGAGAGGACTTAGTCCTAGTAACCTAAAGCCCTTGAGGTTTGGGATTGCTGACCTAACACTCGCTACATGGGTATTTTGTATAAGCCTTTTGGGGTCTCATTCATTGCACGGTTAAATAAGCATGCGTATTATATATAGTGTAGTTAGTAATAAAGCATGAATTTCTATCTACCTTGGATAAGGATGGAGGTGTTCTTAGGTTATGAAGTGTCTACAGTCTATTTTATTTATAAACCTGTGATTGTCTTGGCGAAGGATATGTATGATTTTTGACCTAGTTTTGGGAGTATTTCTGATGAGCATTGCACACATGCACGTTTCTGTTCATGTATTGTTAGTATACGGGAACTTAGTCGAGCTCTATTTGGATTTAGTTGCACTCTTTGAGATATTTGCTTGCTAGTTGGTTTTGGTTAGTTTGAAGGGGATCGTTGCATTGTTCATACTAGTTGCATTCATGCATTGCATTGCATTAGGTTAAATGGATTTTGTGGGTACATTCGCTATAGGCCCTCACGAGACCTTACTCGTCCACTAGGGATGCCTAGGGGTTTAAAGGGCTTGTTGCATATGCCAAATGCAACCGTGATCACCTATGGAAGTGGTACTAATCAGGTAGTTGTAATTGTTTATGCTTGAGGACAAGCATCAGTTTAAGTTTGGGGGTTTGATAAGTGGATTTTATATCCACTGGGAATGCCTCCGTTCGGCTTAAATTGATTGTTTTGGACTCAAGTTGTTGTAGTTTTGATGTGTTTTGTGTAGTTGTGCAGGTTTGCAAGAATATCTAAGCTTTTGTCGTTTTTGGAGATTTAATTGATTAAAATTCGGATTTTCTGGGAAGGCTGCGCAGCTTATACTGTTTTGGTCATATCTGGAGTTCTAGAAGTCCGTTTTAAGCGATCTTACTGCCCACGCGAAGCTTGAGAGATTTTCTACAACCTGGGATAGGAAACAAGTGCAAGAAATATGCTGAATTAAATCGCGCACGTGTTCTTGTAAAAGAAGGCTGGGAATTTACTGTTTTGCCCTTTTTCTAATCCTAATTGTATTCTGGGCAGTTTTGGGTACCTTCTTTAAATCCAAATTGTAATAGAAGGCAATTTCTTGTTGGGCAAGATTTGTAGAGCCTATTTAAACACATCCTACCATTGTAAATCATAACAATTCATAGCTTTTAATTGTATCAAGGTACTTTCGATCTTCAATTCTTTCTTCAATATTATGTTTTCATTCATTATCATTATTATTATGTTTTCTTTATTAAATATGTGTAACTAATTCTCTAATCTGAGGATTGGGTAGTATTCCTTGGTATTCATGCATGCTTGATTATGTGATTTTCTGCTTTGCTGATCTGTTAATGAGATCTTAACACAATTAGGGGAGTCATGAACCTTTGATTGTATTCTAGGGATTGTAATAAGCTTGGGAGAGAAGTTGCAATCTTAGTACATGATTTAACAGACATAATTTGAATATTAGATCGGGAGATTAATAGGAGAATTGTGAGACATATAATTCTTGGTATTTAACAGTTTATAGATATACTTTGATTGTATCACGGGAGTGACAATTAGGGTGTAGCTGTAAGCACTATATTGTAGCCTGGGAGGGTATAGTATAACTTTAGAAGAATTGTTTTCAGCAAGGTAGGAACACAGATATCACATTAATATTGAGCATGTATTGAGACCAAGTGAAGAACCCCAGTTCTTAGATTGTTTTCCAACATATTTGAATCTCAGTTTAAAATCAATTCTTAGTGCTTATAATTAGTTCTTGGTTAATTTAGTTAATACACAAACCCAAAAATTCTTCTCACACACTTCTAGACTTAAAGAGATAAGAAACCTGAACTCTGAGTTAAATTTAGGCCTTCCCTGAGAACGAACACACAAAAATACTACTAACACTAACTCAAGATGATTTAGGCATTGATGAAAAGATGAACCAAAGATGGAGAAGTCATCTATGAAAATCTCTAGGAATTCACCTACCATGTAAGAAAAGATACTCATCATGCACCTTTGGAAGGTGGCCGGGGCAGTGGTTAGACCGAAAGCTAAGCGATGATAAGCAAAGGTTCCAAAGGGACATGTGAAAGTGGTTTTCTCTTGGTCTTCGGGAGCTATAGGAATTTGAAAATAACCGGAATAACCATCTAGGAAACAGTAGTAGGCATGACCCGCTAACCTTTCTAACATTTGATCTATGAATGGCAAAGGAAAGTGGTCTTTTCTAGTGGCATCGTTGAGTTTCCTATAGTCTATGCACACCCTCCAACCGGATTGGACACGAGTAGGAACTTGCTCATTGTTCTCGTTAGTCACCACGGTAATACCCGACTTTTTAGGTACTACCTGAATCGGGCTAACCCAAGAGCTATCAGAAATGGGATAAATGATTCCATTATCGAGACACTTAAGAATTTCCTTCCTAACGACTTCCATCATGGTAGGGTTCAACCGCCTTTGTGGCTCACGAACTGGTTTGGCATCATCAACTAAGTGAATCCGATGTTGGACAATGGCCGGACTAATTCCTTTAATATCCGAGATACTCCAACCTATGGCTTCCTTATGTTCTCTAAGCACATTTACAAGCTCATCCTCTTGTGACTTAGTCAAATTAGAGGCAATGATAACGGGAAGAGACTCGTTAGAACCTAAAAAGGCGTACTTAAGAGTGTCGGGAAGAGGTTTGAGTTCTAAATCGGGCGGCTTTGACTCAACGGGTTCACTAGTTTCGAAAAGTGGCAAAGGAGGTGGTTCACATGCTTGGTTATTTGTAGGAATGGTGGAATCTAACATTGCATTGACCTCATTTGTATATTCAGGATCATCCCAATCTTGACCAAAGTGTTTTAAACAAAAATCAAGAGCATCATTAGGGTTGATGAATTCTTGATCAACTATATCATCAATTAAATTGACATCCATAGGTTGATCATAGAGATCATCGGGTTGTTTCCCTATGTGAAAAATATTGAGGTCAACGGTCATGTTCCCAAATGTTAGTTTCATTAATCCATTTCTACAATTAATCAAAGCATTGGAGGTGGCTAGAAATGGCCTTCTTAGAATGATAGGAATCTGATTCTTAGGGTTCTTGACCGGTTCGGTTTCTAGGACGACAAAATCAACGGGAAAGAAAAAGTCACCTACTTTAATTAGCACGTCTTCAATAATCCCCTTAGGAACCTTGACAGAACGATCTGCTAATTGAAGTGTAACATTTGTTCTTTGAAGCTCTCCTAAACCTAGGGCTTGATAGACCGAAAATGGAAGAAAGTTCACACTAGCGCCTAAGTCGAGTAATGCCTTGTCCACAAAGGTATCGCCTATGACACATGAAATTGTAGGACAACCGGGGTCCTTATATTTCACGGGAATTTGGTTCGAAAGAATTGAGCTCACTTGGGATGTCAAGAAGGCTTTCTTAGGGACGTGAGTAGTTCGCTTATGTGTGCACAAATCTTTTAGACATTTCGCATACGAAGGAATTTGTTGAATCGCGTCTAAAAGAGGGATGTTGACTTTGACTTGCTTAAAAACTTCTAAGATCTTGTCCATTTGGGCCGTTTGTTTAGGAGAAATGAGTCGTTGAGGGTAAGGAGCTTTTGGCTTAAAGACTCGTTCATTAGGTTCTTCGGGGACGGGTTTTGTCGCACTCGTTGATCCTTGTTCCTTAGAACTCTCGGGTTCAAGATTAGCGTTTGGTTCAGAATTCGATTCGTCTTCTTCGGGAGACTTGTCACCGACATGATTTTCAACTTGCTTACCGGACCTTAAGGAAATGACCGCGTTCACATTGTGAGGAGGTCTTTGATTGATTGGAACTTTAGGGTTTACCTCGGTTTGACTTGGAAGTTTGTTCTTCTCTCGTTCACAAATGGCGTTGGCTAACTGGCTTACTTGAACCTCTAACTTAGATATGGCTTGAGTACTAGCATTTAAAATTTGCCTATCTTGAGTCATGGTTTGCATGAAGGTCTGTTGAGATTGAGCCAAATTAGTCGTTGATTTTAGAAGTGCATCGAGAGTCTTTTCCAAGGAGTTAATTCTCTTATCCGACTCATGAAAGCCGGGTGGGTGGGCGGGTGCTTGATTTTGATAAGGAATGTGATTTTGAGTCGTGTTTGAGAAAGGAACTTGGTTCGGATAGTTCGGCTTTTGAAAAGATGGTGGAGATTGGAAATTTTGGCCTTGGTTCCAAGAGAAATTAGGGTGGTTCTTCCACCCGGGATTGTAAGTTGGTGCGAACGGGTCATTCCGAGGTCTCGGTTGGAACATTGCGTTCACTTGCTCAAAATCGGGACAAGGTTGAGGCTCAAAGTTCGAAGAATTAAAATTTGGGTACATAGACATGGGTGGGGGACTACTATGAGTTTCTAGAGCTTCGAGTCTCCTAGTAAGGGTGGCTAACTTGGCATCGGTTGCAATATTGTTCCCAATTGAATGTAGACCCCTAGAAGAACTAGATGACTCGTTGGACTTGTGAGGTTCCCTAGTAGACTCCCACAACATTGTCTTCTTGGCTAATTCCTCGAAAAACTCCCACCCTTCGTCTTTATTTTTCACCATAAATTTTCCTTGGCACATAGACTCTAACAACGCGGTTGTTGGACTATCTAAGGCCTCGTAGACAATCTTGCAAAGCCTCCATTTTTCTATTCCGTGGTGGGGGCATTGTGATAAGAGATTTTTAAAACGATCAAAATATTTCCAAAAAGACTCATTTTCTTTTTGATGAAATTGATTTATTTCGTTTGTAATCCTTGTAGTCTTATGGTTTAGAAAATATTTTTTAAGAAAAATTATCACAAATCCCTCCCACGTTGAAATAGAATTAATGGGTAGACTATACAACCATTTTTTGGCATTTTCTTTCAAGGCGAAGTTGATAAGTCTAAGCCTAATGGAGTTTTCGGTCAATTGTTGGAGTTTTTGTAGAGCACAAACCTCCTCGAATTCATGAAGGAAAATATACGGATCCTCACCATCACTCCCGGTAAACTTAGGTAACATGCTAATGTGGTGAGCTTTGATCTCGAAATTATTACCATTTACGGAAGGAAGAGTGATGCACGAAGGTTGAGCGGAACGGGTGGGGTAGCAACGGTCCTTAAGAGACATGGCCATGTTTACTATCAGTTCGGAATTATCTAACGACTCGGAATCAGAAGAGGAAGAACTCTCAAACGATCTCACTAGTCTAGAAGAATTATCCCTAATCCAAATAGTTCGCATAAACCATGTAAGGAAACACGTAGCAAATAAGTGCGATAAAATAAACACACAAAAAGAAAGGGGTGTAAAATTAAAAGAAAAATTCTAAACCTAGGGTTCCCTAATAAAATAACTAGATCTTGCTCCTAACTTTAAGGGCTACCAAAAACTAGGTAAATCAATAATTATTCGAACCGGCTTGGCCAGGTAGGTGCAAGCATTGCCAAGAGGCTAAACACCAACCTAGACACCAAACCTTAATTGGCCAGGTCAGCTTTCGCTTTCCTAGACACCAAAAAGTAAGAATAATTAAAGATTACTTCGTTTCTTAAGCACCTTCCTAATTGAGCGCGAGATTCCTAGGGGCAAATGTCTAATTAATTTTATTAAAGGCAAGGTATGCAAAATGAGGAATTAAATTGTTTTTGGGCTAAGGAAAGAGTGATGAAATCCCTTCCCTTATCTTTTGAGAGGTTTTGCCCTTAAAGTTTATTTACAAAATGATGCAACAAACAAAGAGGTATAAAAAAACTATAAACATTTATGGATGCTTTAAACTACGTGTTCTAACTAAATAAACGAAAGAATTTAACGTACCTTGGGGTCCTCCAGCGATCACCACAATTATAGGTACGAAAATTTAAAAATAAAAAATAAAATCTAGCATGATGTGCACCTACGTGATGAATGCATGATGCAACAATTATGTATTTACAACTATTTTTTTTTTGGATTTTTGATTTTTCAATTTTTTTTTTATTTTTGAATTTTTTTAATTTTTTTTGTGTTTTTCTAAAAAAGGTCGAAAAGAGTGAGATACGGTTACCGAAGCAAGCTTTCCATAAATTCCAATTTTCCACGCTTCTTGAGAAGAGTTCCGAAATCTCAAAATTTCCTAAAAAGAACGAAATAAAAATAAGACAAGAAATAAAACTAACTCGAAAAATTAAAAATTAAGGCGCGAAAAATAATTAGTCCCCGGCAGCGGCGCCAAAAACTTGTTGTCTTAAAAATAAAGACATTTGAATCGCAAGTGCACAATTCGTTTCGTTGTAAAATTTAATTGATTCGTTCCACAGGGACTATTTATTTTCGCAAACCTTAAGATTTAATTTAATCGAATTAGAACAAAATTTGATTTTTGAGAATTTGGATTTTTTTTTATACTATTTAAATTCGAAAAGGAAATTGAAACTAATTTTAAAAGTAAACTAAATGACAATTTATTTACTAGTTAAAACTAAATTATTCTAAAATTAAATTATTCTAAAAATTTTAAATTCGAATTAAAAACTAGAATTCATTCTAAAACTATTTTATATATTTTTTTTTATCATCGAATTAAACTAAAAAAACAGGAAAGCTAGACAAACCAAAACAATCGAAAAAAGAAAAAAAAAACAGTAACATATGACTTAGCAAAAACAGGCTCACAAACTCTATTGCAGACTCGAACAAAAAGCCACTCTGGACACAAAAACCTCTATCAAATCGCAGACTTATCAAATCAGACTTATCAGAAGACAATTCATTAATGAGACTCGGTTGGAAAAGAATTAATAAAGAAACGCAGCAACCATACTCAATTACAAACAATAGAAGGAACTCAGCAGTCAGCAAATCTCGACAACAAAACAAGAAAAATGGCCAGGCATCTCAGTAAAAGGAACTCGTGCAGCAACTCATTCGAACTCAGAAAACAATTCACAGCACTATTCAAACAAATCAAAAAGGAAGACCAAGTTAACTCAGTTGTGGAACTTAAACTCAACAATAAGACTCGACAGAATTCGTGAATTTAGCATTACGAAGCAAAAACAGCGATAATCTAGAACAAACAAAACACGATATACATAGACAAACGGCGCATCAACAAAAAGAACTCGGTGACGAAGTAACTCAGTACAAAAAGTAAGAAGACCAGCCAATAAGCTTAGAATTCAGAAACGATTAACACCATTTCGCATAGTTCACATTACAACTTAGCCACAAGTTTCGACTCACAAGTCACACAACAACCAACTTCATTCAAACATCAATATAGCAACGACTCAGAAAATTGCAGGAAACGAATACACTATTCAAGAAAACGAACTCGCCCAATAGAGAAGTTGGACTTAATGATTTCGATTAAAACGAAACAGGCAACCAGAATGAGCTAACTCGAAAAAGAACAGAGAAAGGAAAAACAAAGAAGAAGGAAAAAAAAAAGGGAGAAAGAGATGGCTGGTTTTGGAGTTTCGTTTTGTAATTAAAAAGAAAAGGAGAGGTGTTGAGAGGAACGTAGGAAGAGGGAATTGTGTTTGGGTTTTGACTTGGTGATCGAAAAGCAAGAAGAAATGGGAAGAAGAAGAAGGAATTGGGTTTTGAAAAGAAGAACAGGGAGAAGCTTGAAGTGGGTTGGTTTTTATTTCTGAAAACTGAAAAGAAAAGAGCTATTTTATTTCGAATAAAACCAAGACAAGAAACAGAGAATTAATGCTGGAAATAAACTAATTTTTTTTTTTTTAAAAAAAGAACGAAAGTAAAAGATTAACTACGAAATAAAAATTATACTACAATGAAACGATGGTTTAGATTTTAATTGCCCACAATAAAATGGAAATTTAAAGGGGCAAAATTACGAATTAAAACTACGAACAAGAAATTAAATTTCGTTACTTTCAACCCCAAGTGGTTAGCAACGGGATTTACGAAAATAACGAAACAAGGCAACAATAACGAAAGAGCAAGACAGGAAGTAAAGAAAATAAAAATTGCATTAGTTATAATAGAAGTGTTTACAAGATTTAAAACTAAAGAAAATACAAGAAAATAAAACTACCTTAAAATCTAAGTTACTAAATACAAGGGGGGTGAGGGGGTATTTATAGGATAGGAATTAGGGTTAAGGGGGTGTTGGGTAAATCCCCACCATACATTTGGGTTGTGTGGTGGTGAAATCCTAGCCATCTATTTGATTCCTTCCCCCTTAAGCTTTGAAGAGTTGATCTTAGCCATACACTTTTCTAATGTGTTGGGATGATCTCCACCTTCCACTTGTCTTGAAATATTCCTTTTGCTCCAAGCTCCTAATTCTTTTCCTTCTTTCATTTTTGGTCCTTTTTCTTCCTCCTTTTTCCCTTCCTTGCACTTTATTTATTTATTTTGTCATTTCTTTATTTATTTACGATTTACCTGAAATGCAACAAAATAATTTATTAAAACACGAGTTCAAGCAATAAATAGGTAAATAAAATATGCAAAAATATGCACTTATCACTTGATCACAACCTGGAAAGTTTGAAAAACCTTTATTAAAATTAGAGCACATAGACACATTTGAGGGGGGCTTACTAGTTTCTAGGGCTTCGAGTCTTCTAGTTAGAGTAGCTAATTTGGCATCGGTTGCAATCCAATTTCCAATCGAATGCGAACCCCTAGATGTACAGACGACTCGTTAGACTTATTAGGTTCCCTAGTAGACTCCCACAACATCGTCTTCTCGGCTAACTCTTCGAAAAACTCCCACCCTTCGTCCTCATCTTTCTCCATGAATTTGCCTTGCCATATAGACTCTAATAAAGCGGTTGTTAGACTATCTAAGGCCTCGTAAACAATCTTACAAAATCTCCACTTTTCTATTCCGCGGTGGGGGCATTGTGATAAAAGATTTTTAAAACGATCAAAATATTTCCAAAAAGACTCATTTTCCTTTTGATGAAATTGATTTATTTCGTTTGTAATCCTTGTAGTCTTATGGTTTGAAAAATATTTTTTTTAGAAAAATTACCACAAATCCCTCCTACGTAGAAATAGAATTAACCGGTAGGCTATACAACCATTTTTTAGCATTTTCTTTAAGCGCAAAATTAATGAGTCTAAGCCTAATCGAGTTTTTGTAAGGTACAAACCTCCTCGAATTCATGGATGAAAAGATACGGGTCCTCACCTTCACTCCCGGTAAATTTGGGTAACATGCTAATGTGTTGAGCTTTGAATACGAAATTATTACAATTTACGGGAGGAAGAGTGATACACGAGGGTTGGGCAGAACGGGTGGGGTAGTAACGGTCCTTAAGAGACATGGCCATGTTCGCAAACACCACAAAAGTAAACAAGTAGCAAATAAGTGCGATAAATTAAACAAACAAAAAGAAAGGGTGAAAAATCAAAAGAAAAATCCTATATCTAGGGTTCCTTAATAAAATAAACTAGGCCTTGCTCCTAACTTTAAGGACCACCAAAAATTCAGTAAATCAAGAATTATTCGGACCGATTTGGCCAGGTAGGTGCAAGCATTTCCAAGAGGCTAAACACCAGCCTAGACACCAAATCCTAATTGGCCAGGTAAGTTTTCGCTTGCCTAGACACCAAAGAGTCGGAATAATTAAAGATTATGTCCTTTTTTAGGTACCTTCCTAATTGAGCGCGAAAATCCTAGGGGCCATGTCTAATTTAATTTTATTAAGGCTTGGGTATGCAAAATGAGGAATTAATTGTTGTGGGCCAAGGAAAGAGTGATGAAATCCCTTCCCTTATCTTGTGAGTGGTTTTGCCCTTAAATTTTTTTTTTACAAATGATGCAACAAACAACGAGATATAAAAAACTATAAACATTTATGAATGCTTTAAACTACGTGCTCTAAACTAAAGAAAAGAAGAAATTTAATGTACCTTTGGGTCCTCCAGCGATCACCACAATTATAAGGTACGAAAAACTAAAAACAAGAAAATAAAAATCTAGATGATGTGCCCTAAGTGATTAAATGCATGATGCAACAATTATGTATTTACTAGATAATTTTTTTGGATTTTAAATTTTCAAAATTTTTTTTGTGATTTTTTTGTAATTTTCTAAAATAATGAAAAGGCGAAAAGAGAGAAATACGGGTTATCGAAGCACGCTTCCAAAAATTCCCATTTTTTCCAAGCTTCGAGAGGAGATTCCCGAAATTTCCATCTTTCCTAAAAAAAATGAGACAAAAATAAGACGAGTAAAACTAATCCAAAAAATTAAAAATCAAGGCGCGAAAAATAATTAGTCCCCGGCAGCGGCGCCAAAAACTTGATGTGCTAAAATAAATACAATTTTAAATCGCAAGCGCACGATTCAATTGTTGAAATATTTTAGGTATCGATCCACGGAGAATAACATTTTCGCAAACCTTAATTTTTAATTTAATCGAATTAGAACAAGTTTGGATTTTTGAGAATTTAATTTTTTCTAATTAATTAATAAAAGAAAATTTAAACTATTTTTTAAAAGAAAATTTAATTATTATTCTAAATTCTAAACTAATTGATTAAAAATGAAAAGAACAAAAATTAAATTAATCTAAAAATTCGAAATTAGGATTAACGCTAGATTTTATTCTAAAAATTCATTTATAGAAAATTTTACAAAAAAAAAAAAATTGACATGTTGTATTCGTAAGTTTAACTAGCCACAAACAAACCAAAAACATTTCATATGAACAATCAGCTCATATCGCACACAGTAAACTCGAAGCAAGTCAATTGGACTCAGTTGAAAACAAAACAAAGACAAAACAGAACAACTAAACTCAGGACTACGAACTCAGTACTAAATTCGGAAAAACAAACTCGGTTAACAGCAAAACGAATGATTCGAACACTCATCACTACTACACAGAACACAAAGTACAGTAAAAATCAACTCAGTACACTCGGTAGCATTAACAAAAATTGACTTGGAAACCAACTCGAAACCACACGACCCAGCGACACAGCAACTAAAAACAGAACAAACAAAACAGATTTGGTAATTTGGCGAACTCAGAACTCACAAACCAGCAAAAAAAAATGCAGGAACAAATCTAAGAACATTCTAAACTACAGCCACAAGATAACTCAACGAAGACCTCGAAACTCAGTAAACGAAATCAAACCAGATATGACAAATCAAAACCAAACACATCGACCACCTAAGATTCACAAAACACACCACAAACAGCAGCAACACCATCACAAAAATCAGAATCGAACTCGACCAACAGCAGTTAACTTAGTGACAAACTCGGTAACTCGGCAAAAATAGAAATACAACTTAGCTACACTACTAAAAAAACAGAACAAATCATAAATTAGGGGAATTAGAAAGGAGAAAGGGAACAAATAAATCAAGGGAGTTGCAGGTTTTAATCGAAGAAGAATGAAAAGAAGAGAGGGTTGTGTTTGGTTTACAAAGAAACGAAGAAGAAGACAGAGGGATGGGAGGTTTTTGACGAAGAAGACAATAAAATGGATTGGGTTTGGAATAAAAAAGAAGAAAGAAGCAGGGTAAATAAAAAGAAATTATTTCGAATTTAACACTTAAAACAAAACAAAAAATACGATCTATAAATTTAAACTAGTATTTTTGGTTTTTTTTATTTAAAAAATTAAACACGCAAATAACGAAAGTTAACTACGAAATTAAAATTTTACACTAAAATGAGGATTTGATTTGATTAAAATGGCCCACAATAAAATTGAAATTTAAAGGGGCAAAATTATGAATTAAAACTACGAGCAAGAAAATAAAAATTGTTATTTTCAACCCATAGTGGTTAGAATTTCGCTACTTTGTCCACTAAACGGATTTACTAAAATAACGAAATCTATGCAACATAAACGAAAGAGCAAGACGAGAAATTAAAGGAAATGAAATTTTTTTCATTAAAAAAAAGTGTTTACAAGATTTGAAACTAAAAAAAAAGGAAATTAAAGCAAACCTAAAATCTAATTTCCTAATTACAAGGGGGTGAGGGGGTATTTATAGGATAAGAATTATGGTTAAGGGGTGTGTTGGGTTAATCTCCACCATACACCTTTTAATGTGGTGGAGAAATCCTAGCCATCTAAATGTTTCCTTCCTCCTTAAGCTTTGTAGAGTGGATCTTGGCCATACACTTATTTAATGTGTTGGGATGATCTCCACCTTCCATGTGTCTTGAAAGATTCCCTTTCCTCCAAGCTCCTAATTCTTTTTCCTTTTTTCATTTAAGTCCTTTTTCTTCCTCTTTTTCCCTTCCTTGCTCTTTATTTCTTTATTTTTCTATTTCTTTATTTATTCACGAATTTCCTGAAATGCAACAAAATAAATTATTAAAATACGAGTTCAAGCAACAAATAGGTAATAAAAATATGCAAAAAATATGCACTTATCATGATGCGTTTGTAAAGATGGCCTACAACGATTCCCAGTTGACCCCCACTAACATGCCTATATATGGATTCAATGGAGTGGAGTCTAACGTCGAGGGAACTATTCAGTTGCCCGCGACTATTGGGCAGGAACCTAAGGAGGCAACTCAGATGTTGAATTTTCTGGTGATCAAGGCAACTTCCATATATAATGCTATCATTGGAAGGACTGGACTTCATGCGTTCAAGGTTGTAGCCTCAACTTATCACATGAAGATCAAGTTTCCAACCTGGAACGGTGTTGGAGAATAGAAAGGAGATCAAAAGATGGCTAGAAGTTGCTATGTGGCTACTTTGAAGGCCGATGAAATCGGGGGGCAAGTCCTTCCGATTGAAGACATGGATGTCTGCATCGATGATGAACATCGAGGGAAGCCGGCAGAGGACTTGATCCCCATACCTCTAGAGCTGGGCGACCCTAAGAAAGTTAATTATATTGGAGCTTCTCTGAAGGAACCGTTGAAGGGCAGGTTGACAGCATTCTTACAAGAGAATAGCGATGTGTTTGCTTGGACAGCAGCTGATATGCCATGGATTGATCCCCAACTAATAACGCACAAGTTGAATGTCGATCTCAAGCGGAAGACAATAAAGTGGAAGAAGAGCAACTTCGCTCCTGAAAGGCAAAAGGCCATTAAGAAAGAGGAAGACAAGCTATTAGAAGCTGGTTTCATTGAAGAGATTAAGTTTCCCGAATGGTTGGCCAACCCCATGGTGGCCAAGAAGGAAAATGGGAAGTGTAGGATGTGTATAGACTTCACCGATTTGAATGATGTGTGCCCTAAGGATTGTTTCCCTCTACTGAGGATAGACACATTGATAGACGCTACAACTGGGCATGAGATGTTGAGCTTCATGGATGGTTTCAGTGGCTACAACCAGATTAAGATGCACAAGGATGACATCCCAAAGGTATCTTTCATAACCAACTTTGGTGTTTTCTGTTATCTTGTCATGGCTTTTAGACTAAAGAATGCAGGAGCTACTTACCAACGGTTGGTGAATAAGATATTCGCCCATCTGATTGGAAAAACCATGGAGGTCTATGTCGATGACATGTTAGTCAAAAGCCTATTCACGGTAGATCACATTGAGCACCTCAGAGAGGCATTCGAAGTGCTGAGGCACCACAACATGATGTTGAATCTAGCCAAGTGTGCCTTTGGCGTTGGATTAGGAAAATTTTTGGGTCTCATGGTTTCAAAGCGAGGCACGGAAGCCAACCCCGATAAGATCAAAGCGATTTTAGACATGGAGCCACTACGTTCCGTAAGAGATGTACAAAAGTTGACTGGCAGAGTTGCAGCATTAGGGAGATTTATCTCCAAATCTGGTGATAAATGCCTACCATTCTTTCAAGCATTGAAGAAGGTGAAGAACTTTGAGTGGACACCTGAAATCCAAGAGGCCTTTGAGCAATTAAAGAAGTATATGTCTGAAGCCCCGTTGTTGGCCAAACCTAATCCCGGAGAGACACTTTATCTATACCTGGCAGTGTCTGAGCAAGCACTGAGTGCCGTTCTCATTCGAGAAGAAAGCAACGTCCAGAATACTATCTACTACGTGAGCAAGGTATTGCATGGAGCTGAGTTGAATTACTCTCCCATCGAAAAATTTGCTTTGGCATTGGTAAAAGCCTCCAGGAAGCTACGACCATACTTCCAGGCACACAAGATTGAAGTCCTGACGGACCAGCAGCTGAGAAACATATTGTATAGCCCCAAGCCAGTGGAAGGCTGATTAAGTGGGCAATTGAACTTGGAGAATTTGACATCACATAGAAGCCTCGGACAGCCATCAAGGCTCAGGCGCTAGCTGACTTCGTGGTTGAATGTACCATTGGCAACCAAGAAGTCGGGGGGCAGGAGGTAGTACCCACCTCTGAAAGAGAGGATAAAGATGAAGAGCTTGTACCTGATCAGAAGGAGTATTGGGTGCTTTATTTTAATGGAGCATCAAAAACAAAATCTAGTGGTGCATGTTTGGTTTTGCAAAGCCTCGATGGGTTCATAGCAGAGTATGCTTTGAAGTTGGACTTTCCAACGACCAACAACGAATGTAAGAACCTAGATTTTTGGAAGAATTAAAAACTTTTATTATGTAATGGAGTATCAGTGTAACGGTGGTCATAATGAATGAATATGGAATGGATTTGAATTCAATTACTTATATGCCATGAACCATGCAACGAATTGACAACTTAGGTAAGAATAATCTATCTCCGAGGGAAGTAAGATATGGTAATTCCAAGGAGGAAGAATATTCTCATGTCATCCAAATCAATATATATTATTAGTTCAATGGTTCCGAGAAAGAGTTAAGGAATGCTCGAAAGGGGACGAGGACATTTTTATAATATATAAGGAATAAAAAGAGAATAGAGTGTGAATAGTATTTTCGATGGAAATGAGAATATTATTAGACAACATTATATAAAAGTACCTGGAACGGATTTCTAAGTTCGCATTGATTTTATTAACGAGTTACAAAGAGAATCAAATTAATGGAAAAAGGAGGAATTAAGTGACTTAAGTGTAAGTCAACTAAAACTAGGATGATCTTTTAGCACTTAACCAAAATTGGACTTGCTTAACATGGTAATGACGTTTGGACCAATGCTAGTTAGCCAACACAAAAGCAAAGTAGATGATTACAAGTATTAGTTATTAAAACAAAATAAAACAAGAAAGAAAAAATAATAAAAAAAAAAGAGACAAGCATCATTCTCTCTTGCATGCTCTCGGCCAAGGTGGAGAAGAAAAGGAGAGGAGGAGATTTCACCATCCAAATTTTACAATCTATAGCTTAAAATAAAGCTGGAGACTAGGAGAAGGTATATCCAAAACCTTAACCTCATTCATTTGGATGACCTATCCTTGTAGTTCTCGAGTCATAGATCGTTTTGGCGAAAGAATCGAAACAAACGGACTTACGGTTTAGGAGTTATGACCGAATTACTAAAAGTGGTTCAAAACCATAAGTACGAGTTCCTAACCGGAATTGAACCCCCTTAATATGTATAAATTGGTTACGAATCATGGTAGTTAAATACTAGATACCATAAGGAAGGTGTGAGAGAAAACCTCATGTCAATTGGATCATTTTTCAATTTTATAAAAATGTTCGAATCTAAGTTAAGTGCGAACGGATCCTTTAGGAGCGTACTTACTAATAACATCGGGAAATCACTTAGAAAACGGTCAATAACTCGCGAGGTGTAATCTTTTATAGTAAACGATCGACACTAAAACTTATATGACTTAAGTACCCCAAGCATAAGTACTATGCAATGCCTTGATATTGAGCCAGTGTTGATTATAATGATGATAATAAAGAGTTATGTTAGGGGGATGTCCAATGAGTTAACTTGAAAATGAGTTTAACCTAAGTAAAGTATATACTTAGCTTTTCAAAAATGTTAAGTGATTAACCTTGAATAATTTTGGGATTGTTTATAGATCACCGGACTGATCGGAGACACGTTACCCCTACGACCCTTCCAGGCAAGAGTTCTTTTATCTTTACTCTATTAAGTTATAAAATTCCAGGAAATGGTTTTGTTGAAAATGTATATATGTACACATGATTACATATTATTGCAATGCAATGGACATGTTTTTTATTTTTGAAATTATTTATGAATACCAATAATGCGAGGTACTTTGTGGATAAAAAGGGGTAATTTGGTAAATGGTATTATAAAAAGGAAATTTTTCGGAATAAATGGAATAAGAACTTTGATAATGGGGATTCTATTTTTGGGCTGAGTTCAATGCAGTCCAGCTTGCAATATTTTATTCCGGCCCAAGTGTTCCCGAGGGGGGAATTGTGGAGAACTTTCCTCCAGGGATGATTACCGGAGAGGGTCATTCCTTCTACTATTAGTAAACATGAACAGGTACGTATAGGGCGACTGATCATCATCCTGTCGTATCTGGCAATGATAAAGATCCCCTAAACTCTTAAATAATTGCTGGAAATTTCATTGCACTATTATGTTGGAAAGAATGAAAGGGTATGGAACAATGAATGGTATCCAGGAATTAGAAGAGAAACTGATATTATATCTTTATAATGAATAACAAGCAAGTTTATGTTGGTGTATTGCTGCGCAAACAAAATATATATATTTCTGAAAATGTTTTCCCTATTTTACCTTGTAACTTTATCGTTTATTCTTTATTGAAACAACTTTGTTAAATGAACAACCAATTCTTCCAAAGCTTTTATAAATTGTTTTACTTTAAACAGGATTTAAAACTTTATCTTGCTGAGCTATTTTAGCTCACTCTTGCCTATGTTTATATCACAACTATAGCAGATGCCGCCGATACGTCGCACCACACCCCGGAAGCGGGTAAGGGCGGGGATATATGATATGGATCTGTCGCCTATTCCTGAGGTAGCATATATATATATATATATCCAGGGTATGAGTAGACATGTGTAAGTTAATCAAAAGTCTGTGTAATATATTTTGGTTGTTGATATGTTTCCTGCAGAAGTATTTTCAACAATGCTACTTAAATATTCTGGGTTTATAATAATAACTTTACGACTGTTTTTATTGATGGATGCTGTTCTCTGAGCTTATGACTGGTGTGTGTTATTATAAGTGTGGGGTCAATAGTGTGTGTATATAATGTCATTAAATTAATTAAGTATCAAGAGTATAATATGTTTAAATGGAAATTGGACCGTGATGACCTGGATCCCTGACCCCGGATCTAGGGGTGTCACAGTAATGGTATCAGAGCTCAGAGTCATATTGCTCAGGAACAAGAGTGTTAATAAGGTAAAGATATATGAATATATATATATATATATATATATATATATATATATATATATATATATATGATAAAATATGTGAACTCATATCGAGTTCAAGGTCGGTCTATCGGATATAGTACTGACCCTAAGTAGGGATTAAGATTTTATATATTATTACTAATGAGAGTTATATTTTATTATAGGAGGAGGAGCAGACTGGTGAGGCGAGTCATGATGGGTGGCGAGGGATTACAGAGAGGAGGCTGTACAGTTAGAGGAGCGCGATATTGAGATTCCCTCGCATGTCGTAGCAGGTTTGAGGAGGAGAGTCCGGGTCGGACATAGATAGCAGTATTTGAAGGCTATGGCAGTAGTGCCATATGTGAGGGGATAGAGACCAGCAGTCGGGTCGAGTGAGGCAGGTCTCTCTAGGGTGAGGCCAGAGATTCCGGAGGAGGACGTTCCACCAACTAGACGACCTAGGATTGAGACTGAGGTAGAGGAGCAGCCGGTGTTTAGAGATCTTCAGATGATTCCTGTTCTACCTGTTCTAGTGCCATCACCGGCACCGAGTCCAGACCCATTGGACGACCCTGAGGAGGAGGCAGATCCTTTGGAGGATTCAGAGGCAGATACAGTTCCCTTTGATGATCCACCCCCACCTGTAGCTCTACCTTCACCTGTAGAGGCACCCCTACCAGAGGCCCACCCACCTGAAGGAGATGCTATTCATGTTACTCTATTGCCAGATTATCAGTTTTTGGAGAGATGAGGTAGACCAGGTTATTACGTCTGCGATGGTTCAGCTGAGGGATATTATCAGAGCAGGATTTCCATGATCTGTAGTTCATGGTTCTCAGTCACTGATCAGACTATAGTCACCTTAGTGGTGTCATTTTGGAGGATTAGTCTAGTATGTTTACTGTATTAATCCTAGTTTGATTAGAGGACTATTGATAGTACTTTTGTTGTATCAGAATCAGCATGTATCAGTATCTTTTGAGGCTTAAACTGTGTACATTATGAAGCATATATGGTAATGAAAATGTTATTCGCAGGTTGTGATGTATTTATCTTAACCAGTGTAGTTTACTTATATTCTGTTTAAGTCATCTTATACCTTGTTGTTAATTAAAATGGCGGTATATAAATTTGTTAATTAGTGATATATTATGGAATATGGGAATAATGAATATTGTGCCCCAATTTGGGTAATTAATGGAGAATATTGTTATTTACAGAATCATGTCGCCTAGAAGAAATACAAGATCAAATCCAAATGCTGCGGACCAAGGCAGCCATACCGTAGAAAATATTAGACAAAATGAAAGGGCTATTGATGAATCAAATTATGAAGAAGAAGAATATGAATTTGCTGATCAAGAAGGGGACGAGGGAGGAGATCCCTTAAATCAATTTATGGACTTATTGAGGCAGAATTTAGCTATGCATCAGAACCCCCAACCACCACCAGTTCCACCAAATCCTGTAGCCAATTCATTACGTGCTTTTAAGTCATTGAAACCCCCTAAATTAGAAGGAACTACCGATCCAGTTGCAGCCAGGGCATGGTTGAAAGAAATCGAGAAAGCTTTTGAAATAATGAATGTAGATGAAGGACAGAAAACGATCTTTGTTGCCTATCTCCTAAAAGGAGAAGCTAATTATTGGTGGGAGGCAAAAAGGAACTTAGAAAGAGCAGGAGTAATAACTTGGGAGAGATTTACCAGGATGTTTCTAGACAGGTATTCACCTAAATATCTGGAAAACCAAATGGAGACAAAATTCCTGGAGCTAAAGCAGAATAATCTATCAGTAGCTGAATATGAATCTAAGTTTACAAAACTGTCTAGGTTTGTACCGGAGTTCGTAAATTCTGAAGAGAAGCGAGCAAGAAGATTTCAGTTAGGGTTGAAACCATGGATACAGACTCGAGTGGCAGCCTTCGAATTAACTGATTATTCCGCGATAGTTTAGAAGGCATCGATAATAGAGGTAGGAAGCGAACAAGTGCAAAGAAACTGAGAGAATAGGAAAAGGAAAGCTGAAATTCATAAAGGAAGTTCAAGTGGAAGGAATTTTCCTAGCAAATTCAGTAAAGGACAGGGGTCTCAAACCGCAAGGAATCCAGGATTTAGTAGAAGCCAAGGTGAGACAGTCATTTATGGAATTAAACCATCGGGAGCATCCCAGCCTAATCAATCAAGGCCACCTCTACCTGATTGTAATACTTGTGGTAAGAAGCAAACGGGCATCTGTAGACTGCCAGGAATAACTTGTTACAAGTGTGGACAGAAAAGGCACTATTCTGACAAATGTCAAGAAACTAACACCAATGCCAAGAGAGACCTCAAATGTTTTCAATGTGGAAAATTCGGACACATGGCTAGAGATTGCCATTCTGGTGGTTCATCTGCAACAAGGCAAAGTGGTAGTGCTTCGAATAGACCTCCTACTGCCAGAACATTTAATATGACATTGAGGGACGCGGTGAGGCATCCAGATGTGATTGCAAGTACGCTCCAACTCAACTCTTTAAGTGCAAATGTTCTATTCGACTCGGGGGTGACCAAATCTTTTATATCCCAAGACTTTGCTAGTAAACTGAAACTTAAGGCAGAATTATTACAAGAACCCTTACGGGTAGAGATAGCTAATCAGGAAGTCATTCCAGTTAAACAAGTATATCCAAACTGTGACCTAGAATTCGAAGGATGTCAACTTCAAGTAGATTTGATTCCTCTAAAATTATGAGAGTTTGATGTTATCTTAGGAATGGATTGGTTATCAAAGAATGAAGCTAATATTGACTATAAGGGAAAGAAAGTAAGGATAAGGTTATCTGAAGGTAAAGAGTTGGTGTTCAAAGGTCAAAGACAAAGGAAACAATTTCTGACTAGCATACAAGCTAAAAGATTGATACGCCAAGGATGTGAGTCGTACTTAGCTTATGTGATAGATGCCACTAAGAAAGCACCTGACTTAAATAGGATTCCTATAGTTAATGAGTTTACGGATGTATTTCCAGAATATCTTCCTGGATTGCCACCTGATAGGGAGATAGAGTTTGCTATAGACTTGGTTCCGGGAGCAGCACCAGTTTCAAAAGCCCCGTATAGGCTAGCCCCGATTGAGCTAAAGGAATTAGCCTCCCAATTGCAAGAACTTCTTGATAATGGCTTTACTCGACCTAGTGTATCTCCGTGGGGAGCACCTGTTTTATTTGTTAAGAAGAAGGACGGGAGTATGAGGCTGTGCATAGATTATAGAGAGCTGAACAAGTTGACGATCAAGAATAAATATCCATTACCGAGGATAGATGATTTGTTCGACCAATTGAAGGATGCCGAGTACTTTTCAAAAATAGACTTAAGATCCGGATATCACCAACAAAAGATTAAACCTGAGGATGTTCCCAAGATGGCATTCCGCACATGTTATGGGCATTATGAGTTCTTTGTAATGTCTTTCGGCTTAACTAATACGCCAGCAGCTTTCATGGACTTAATGAATAGGATCTTCAAGAAATATCTGGCCAAGTTTGTTATAGTCTTTATTGATGATATATTGGTTTATTCAAGGACTCAGAAAGAACATCAGGAGCATTTGAGGATAGTCTTAGAAACCTTGAGGCAAGAGCGGTTGTACGCTAAATTTTCGAAGTGTGAATTCTGGTTACGAGAAGTCCAGTTTCTAGGACACGTGATAAGTAAGGAAGGAGCATTAGTTGATCCCGCAAAGGTAGAAGCAATTTCAAATTGGGAAAGACCAAAGACTCCAACAGAAGTAAGAAGTTTTGTGGGATTGGCTAAATATTATAGGAGGTTTGTTCAGGATTTTGCCAAGATAGCGGCACCATTAACCCGACTCACTCGTAAAACTGAGAAGTTCATGTGGACGGATAAGTATGAGGAGAGTTTCCAGGAGCTAAAGAAAAGATTAATGACAGCTCCAGTATTAACCTTACCAGATGAAAAAGGGAACTTTGTAATTTTCAGTGATGCATCCCATAAGGGCTTAGGTTGTGTACTTATGCAACACGGCAAGGTGGTTGCATATGCGTCGAGACAATTGAAAGAGTACGAGTTAAAGTACCCTACCCATGACCTGGAGTTAGCTGCCATAGTATTCGCGCTGAAAATCTGGAGACATTATTTATATGGAGAGAAGTGTGAGATTTACACTGACCATAAGAGCCTTAAGTATATCTTCACCCAGAAGGAGCATAACATGCGCCAGAGAAGATGGCTAGAATTGATCAAAGATTATGATTGTGAGATCCGTTATCACCCGGGTAAGGCCAATGTGGTGGCTGATGCCCTTAGTAGAAAAGAGAAGTTAAAGATGATGACTTCAGAGAAAGAGTTGATAAAAGACTTCGAGAAGTTGGAAATCGAAGTAAGGATACCAGGAGATGTTCAAGAAAGGTTGATGGAAATTCGAATTCAACCCCCATTATTAGAAAAAATTAGACTATGCCAAGAACGAATAATGGAGGAAAAAAAGAACTCGAAGGAAGAGATAATGACTGGAGAAGAAATTAAGTGTGAAAGAGATAAAGAAGGGATCATGAGGTATGCATGGAGGATATGGATCCCAAATGTTCAAGAACTCAAGGACGAGATTTTATATGAGGCACACAACTCAAGATATTCAGTACACCCCGATAGTACTAAGATGTATAGGGATCTGAAGGAGTACTACTGGTGGCCCAATATGAAAAAGGACGTAGCAGAGTGGGTAAGCAGATGCTTGGCCTGCCAGCGAGTGAAAGCAGAGCACCAAAGGCCCAGCGGACTTCTACACCCCTTAGAGATTCCAGAATGGAAATGGGAACACATAGCCATGGATTTCGTAGTAGGTTTACCAAGGACCAAGACTAATCATGACGCCATATGGGTAATTTTAGATCGACTGACGAAGTCAGCTCACTTTCTTTCGATCAACGAAAGGTACACGGTCGACAGACTAGTGGATATCTACTTAAAAGAGATAGTAACGCGACATGGAGTCCCAGTCGCAATAGTATCCGATCGAGATCCTAGATTTAACTCCAGGTTTTGGAGAAGCTTTCAAGAATGTGTAGGAACCCGACTGAACATGAGCACATCCTACCACCCCCAGACAGATGGGCAAAGTGAAAGGACCATCCAAACGATAGAGGATATGTTGAGAGTCTGTGCTATAGACTTTAAAGGAAATTGGGATGATCACTTGCCATTGATTGAGTTTTCCTACAATAATAGTTTTCATACAAGTATAGGAATGCCACCTTATGAGGCCCTTTATGGAAGGAAATGTCGATCTCCCTTGTATTGGGATGAAGTTGGGGAGCGAAAGATGCTCGGGCCCGAAGTGGTCCAACGAACTAAAGATGTAGTAGATCTAATCAGAGGACGGCTGGTAGCAGCCCAGGATCGAAAAAAGAAATATGCCGACTTAGCTCGGAAATGCAAAGAATACGAAGTGGGACACCTAGTGTTCTTAAAGGTGTCACCTTGGAAAGGTTTAATGAGATTTGGAAAGAAAGGAAAGCTGAGTCCCAGATACATTGGACCATTTGAGATCTTAAGACGGATTGGGGAACTAGCTTACGAATTGGCATTGCCCCCGAATCTACAGCAGGTGCATAATGTGTTCCATGTTTCGATGCTGAGAAAGTATAACCCGGATGCCAAGCATATTGTAGAGTATGAGCAAGTGGACATGCAACCAGACTTGACCTATGTAGAGCAACTTGTGGAAATCATAGATCGAAAAGAACAAGTGCTCCGAAACAAGGTTGTCAAGCTAGTCAGAGTTTTGTGGCAGAAACATAATGTGGAAGAATCGACTTGGGAACTAGAGAATGAAATGCTGGAAAGGTACCCCCATCTCTTTTCAAACTGATTCTGGGACGAAATCCTTTTAAGGGGGAGACTGTAAGAACCTAGATTTTTGGAAGAATTAAAAACTTTTATTATGTAATGGAGTATCAATGTAACGGTGGTCATAATGAATGATTATGGAATGGATTTGGATTCAATTACTTATATGCCATGAACCATGCAACGAATTGACAACTTAGGTAAGAATAATCTATCTCCCAGGAAAGTAAGATATGATAATTCCAAGGAGGAAGAATATTCTCATGTCATCCAAATCAATATCTATTATTAGTTCAGTGGTTCCGAGAAAGAGTTAAGGAACGCTCGAAAAAGGACGAGGACATTTTTATAATATATAAGGAATAAAAAGAGAATAGAGTGTGAATAGTGTTTTCGGTGGAAATGAGAATATTATTAGACGACATTATATAAAAGTACCTGGAACGGATTTCTAAGTTCGCATTGATTTTATTAACGAGTTACAAAGAGAATCAAATTAATGGAAAAAGGAGGAATTAAGTGACTTAAGTGTAAGTCAACTAAAACTAGGATGATCTTTTAGCACTTAACCAAAATTGGACTTGCGTAACATGGTAATGACATTTGGACCAATGCTAGTTAGCCAACACAAAAGCAAAGTAGATGATTACAAGTATTAGTTATTAAAACAAAATAAAACAAGAAAGAAAGAAAAGAAAAAAAAAAGAGACAAGCATCATTCTCTCTTGCATGCTCTCGGCCAAGGTGGAGAAGAAAAGGGGAGGATGAGATTTCACCATCCAAATTTTACAATCTATAGCTTAAAATAAAGCTTGAGACTAGGAGAAGGTATATCCAAAACCTTAACCTCATTCATTAAGGTTATCATGTTCAAAAGCTTGATGAATAGTAACTTACTAACTTTCTTTTCTTTTGATCATTGTGCAAGGTTCAAGGATTGTAAGAGTATATTAGCCTTATAAAGCTTAAAACAAAGGTATAATACTTGAAACCCTTGGTGGATTATGAGAATTGTTTGAGTTTTAGTGCTATTATGTATGTTTAAAGCATGAAAACTATGATTGGGTATTGATAATTGCTAAAGTAGTTTATATGAACGGAAAGGCAGTGCTTGGCCTCAGTTCAAAGGTAAATAACATGTATGTGTGATTTGGAGTGGAAACCATGGTTAATGGAAAGATTTGATTTTGGAAATATCCGATTTACAACCGTCGTAATGCCCAAATTTCATTAATCTTTAAAACAGAGCATACCCGAGATAAATAACCTCTGACCTTAACAAGAACCTAACCTATCCTTGTAGTTCTCGAGTAATAGATCGTTTTGGCGAAAGAATCGAAACAAACGGACTTACGATTTAGGAGTTATGACCGAATTACTAAAAGTAGTTCAAAACCGTAAGTACGAGTTCCTAACCAGAATTGAACCCCCTTAATATGTCTAAATTGGTTGCGAAACATGGTAGTTAAATACTAGATACCATAAGGAAGGTGTGAGAGAAAACCTCATGTCAATTGGATTATTTTTCAATTTTATAAAAATGTTCGAATCTAAGTTAAGTGCGAACGGATCCTTTAGGAGCGTACTTAGTAATAACATTGGGAAATCACTTAGAAAACGGTCAATAACTCACGAGGTGTAATCTTTTATAGTAAACGATCGACACTAGAACTTATATGACTTAAGTACCCCAAGCATAAGTACCATGCAATGCCTTGATATTGAGCCAGTGTTGATTATAATGATGATAATAAAGAGTTATGTTAGGGGGATGTCCAATGAGTTAACTTGAAAATGAGTTTAACCTAAGTAAAGTATATACTTAGCTTTTCAAAAACGTTAAGTGATTAACCTTGAATAATTTTGGGATTGTTTATAGATCACCAGACTGATCAGAGACACGTTACCCCTACGACCCTTCCAGGCAAGAGTTCTTTTATCTTTACTCTATTAAGTTATAAAATTCCAGGAAATGGTTTTGTTGAAAATGTATATATGTACACATGATTACATATTATTGCAATGCAATGGACATGTTTCTGATTTTTGAAATTATTTATGAATACCAATAATGCGAGGTACTTCGTGGATAAAAAGGGGTAATTTGGTAAATGGTATTATAAAAAGGAAATTTTTCGGAATAAATGGAATAAGAACTTTGATTATGGGGATTCTATCTTTGGGCTGAGTTCAATGCAGTCCAGCTTGCAATATTTTATTTCGGCCCATGTGTTGCCGAGGGGGGGATTGTGGAGAACTTTCCTCCAGGGATGATTACCGGAGAGGGTCATTCCTTCTACTAGTTGTAAACAAGAACAGGTACGTATAGGGTGACTGATCATCGTCCTGTCGTATCTGGCAATGATGAAGATCCCCTAAACTCTTAAATAATTGTTGGAAATTTCATTGCACTATTATGTTGGAAAGAATGAAAGGGTATGGAACAATGAATGGTATCTATGAATTAGAAGAGAAACTGATATTATATCTTTATAATGAATAACAAGCAAGTTTATGTTGGTGTATTGCTGCGCAAACAAAATATAGATATTTCTGAAAATGTTTTCTCTACTTTACCTTGTAACTTTATCGTTTATTCTTTATTGAAACAACTTTGTTAAATGAACAACCAATACTTCCAAAGCTTTTATAAATTGTTTTACTTTAAACAGGATTTAAAACTTTATCTTGCTGAGCTATTTTAGCTCACTCTTGCCTATGTTTATATCACAACTATAGCAGATGCCGCCGATACGTCACACCACACCTCGGAAGCGGGTAAGGGAGGGGATATATGATAGGGATCTGTCGCCTATTCCTGAGGTAGCATATATATATATATATATATATATATATATATATATATATATATATATATATCCAGGGTATGAGTAGACTTGTGTAAGTTAATCAAAAGTCTGTGTAATATATTTTGGTTGTTGATATGCTTCCTCCAGAAGTATTTTCAACAATGCTACTTAAATATTCTGGGTTTGTAATAATAACTTTACGTTAACTGTTTTTATTGATGGATGCTGTTCTCTGAGCTTATGACTGGTGTGTGTTATTATAAGTGTGGGGTCAATAGTGTGTGTATATAATGTCATTAAATTAATTAAGTATCAAGAGTATAATATGTTTAAATGGAAATTGGACCATGATGACCTGGATCCCTGACCCCGGATCTAGGGGTGTCACAACGAAGCTGAGTATGAAGCCTTGATAGCCGGATTGGGCTTGGCCAGGATCATGAGGGTCAAAAACCTCAAAGTTTGTGGAGACTCGAGACTGGTAGTCTCGCAAGTGAATGGTGAGTTTGAGGCCAAGGATGAAACTATGGCAAAATACTTGAGAATTATGAAGGCGGTTATGACTCAGTTTGATGAGTGCTATATGGAGCACATTCCAAGAAAAGAGAACGTTAAGGCCGATGCCCTGTCCAAGT
Source organism: Saposhnikovia divaricata (assembly GCA_036435485.1). Classification (NCBI taxonomy): domain Eukaryota; kingdom Viridiplantae; phylum Streptophyta; class Magnoliopsida; order Apiales; family Apiaceae; genus Saposhnikovia; species Saposhnikovia divaricata. The sequence goes on from CM071600.1 coordinate 137,092,790, forward strand.
TCACTTCTGAGATTGAGAATTATGCGGGGAGTGTTTACTTCCAGGTCTTGAAGGCCCCGACCAAAAATTTGAAATTGGTGGCACCAATTGATGTAGGGAGCTGTTGGATAGATCCAATCAAAGCTCACCTGGAAACTGGATGGCTCCCTGACGATGCCCAGGAGGCACGAAAACTGTCGGTGAGAGCGTTGAGATATTCCTTGATTGAAGGCATCCTTTACAAGAGGTCTTTCGTCATTCCATACTTGAGATGTTTGAGGCCCCATGAGGCAAAGGAAGCACTAGAGGAAGTTCATGGAGGGATCTGTGGGCAACATTTGACGGGAAACGGATTGAAAATAAGCATTGGCCTGTAGAGGAGAAATTGATAAGGCACTTATAATGTCGAAACTAATAACAACATCGAACCCGAAAGAAGGAGTGTCGTACCTGATATAAAGCTTGAGCTCCAAGGAGCTCAGACTCTTCAACCTTGTCACCCGCAGCCACAATCACAAGGTCAGGAGGAGTGATGGAAAGCTTGGACTAGTCCAAGGCTAGATCGGGACTCCCCAAGACAGAGTCTTGTTCGTAGATGCCCCAAGATAGGATGAAAGGGGTCCTAGTATCCCCGTCGGCATTTCGGGACCTTTTACCCGCATGAGAGCAACTCTCCAGGAAGTGAGGGACTCGAGGTTTGGTGGGGTTCAGCAATGCTTCAGCTTTCTTCATCATTCTTTTAGTCACAGTTGGCCAATTTTCAGGCCGGTTATCCAACTCCTCAGTAGATGAAATACAAAACGGAAAAATACCGGAATAAGAACAAATATAATTCACAATAGCTAGTGAAGAAGATTACCCTCAATAGAAAGTAAACTAAGGCCAGTTTCTACGAGTTTCTTCTCATTCAGAAAAGTTTTATAATGGGTGCGGCTATCATCCTCGAGAAGCCTATCTCGGTCTAATAACTCTGGTACACTAAGGTCACACATGAAGTGTGAACTATCTTCCACGGTCCCAAACCTCTTCACGAAGAAGTGACCCCGGTCACCCCCTTTCAACTCAAGAATGACAAACTCCCTTAGCCAGGAGTGGTGAGAATCTGGGAAAGAAAAATAGTTCACCATGTGTGAAAGTTTAGTTCGATGTTGAAAACTGATCCACTCTTTCTTGGATTCAGAAGAATTCTTGGTCATAAAAATGCTCCGGAACATCGTAGTACTCAAAGGGATGTTCAAATCGCGGCATCTTATTATGAAGATATTGAAGAACCTCCATGCGTTTGGATATAGCTGACAAGGATGGACTTGAAGCTCTGCCAGCAATCTAATAATAAAAGGATCGACCGGGAATCTCAACCCGGCCTCTAGGGCACCCCTGTTGACATAAATCCTCTAAGGATGCCACTTGCAGGTTATATCGGTCGGGGAAGATAAACCTCAATAACACTTAGAAAACTATATGTCTTTTTGATCATCTTAACGTCATACTCCTTCAATTTACAAGGACTGTGGTAGGCGTCTAAGCTCGAGCTGTTAGGGAATGTTTCCCTCATAATGTTTAACAAATCTAGCAAAGATTCAAAGCGATGTTCAACAAACGAAGGGGGTTTTATCTGATTCACACCTTTGGTGGTCCTCGTCTTGCTCCTTTTGGCCATCGCTTCCATCATGGAGACGGGGGGAGCAGGTGCAAGATTGCTCTCTGACATATTGATCTTGAACTTGATATTGAACTTGAACTTGATTTAGAGAGCTTAAGAGCTTGGAAGAAATTTGAGAAGTGAAGAAGTGAAATGAAATAAAAACTACTTCTCCTCTTTTGTAGAAGAGGCATAACTTGCTATACCAGGTTGAAACACAGCCGGATTCGCGTTTACAGGTCATCTATCATTTATAGTGAAAAAAGGACATAAACTATCCATTTTACATGGAAAGAATCGTTACAATTCATATCAGTCCGGGAAGAAACGGAAAATATAGATGAATATCCGGTAAAGCTACAAACAGCTGAGTTTTAAAAAGCTAATTATGCTTAAGAAACTTAATAGAGGAATTAGCCCTAAGCACGGGATTAGCAATGCTAATCTAAATATAAGTGGAATCTCAGGCAAAAGTCACGAATGACCAAATTGTTGGTTTCTGAATAATGAGATTCAGTATTCATTGAGGTTTGGATATCGATGTTTCAAGACTGATGTTCAAGCTAGCCGACTGAGGCACTCGGGAGGCGTTAGCCGACCATCAACGGCCGACCGAGGCTCCAAGGAAGCACCAGCCGACCGCGAACGGCTGATCGAGCCACGCAAGGAGCGACAGCCGACCGCGAACGGCCGACCGAACCACACGAGAAGCCCTAGCCGAACATGAACGACCGACCAAGCAACCACAGAAGCATCAACCGACCGCGAACGGCCGACCGAGCAACCACGGAAGCCCCAGCCGATCGCGAACGGCCGACTGAGCTACCACGGGCACTCCAGCCGACTACGAACGGTCGACCGAGGCCCCCTCAGCCCGTCAGCCGACCGAGACTGATGATCAGTCCTGATTCTCGAGTTGGTGTTGAATTTTAATCCTGACGTATTGAACGCGAAAATCAAGACGAAGCGGAAACTGAAATTAGTGCCGTTTAGCGTCGTTTTATGCCGTTTTACGTCGTTCAACATCGTTTAAACGTCGTTTAAGGCTTATTATCACCGTTTAGTGCCGTTTAGCGCTGTTTATCGCCGTTTTACGCCGTTTAACAACGTTTAAAAGTCGTTTAAGGCTTATTAGCACCGTTTAATGCCGTTTAGCGCCGTTTTATGCCGTTTTACGCCATTTAAAATCGTTTAAACATCGTTAAAGGCTGATTAGTGCCATTCAGCATCGTATAAACATCGTCATAAACGCGTTGGTCGCTCCACGCTTTACATTAAGACGATATTCGTGAAACACTAGTGTACAACGATAAACCCCGACCTAAGTCTTGAGCAAGGCAGTTAAAACTTCAAGGAAAACCTGATCAGTTTTCCTAGAAGTTGGGGGCAAATGATATGGGCTAAAAGTAATCCCTAAAGGCACATTTAATGTGGCATTAATTAAACCCAGTATGGTCCGAACGTGGAGTCCATTTACGAGGCACAAAACCCTAATTCAATGTTAAATTCGTAATTAATATTAAGGGTGATAAACAGCTTGCAAATAAGAGTCAAACAAGGAAATAATATCTTTATGAGTAGCCTCCAAGGCCCCAAATTCAACATGGAAACAGACTCCTACAAGGCAAGAGTCTAGAACCTTCCTCAAGGAGGTGATTTGTCCATCAAGTCTCCTAACCCTACTACGATTCTAAGGCTCCCAATGCCTATATAAGGGTCTGACCCCTCATTCTCAGAACTACGTCTTTGGCTTGATTCTCAATAACGAGATACGTAGGCATTCTGTGAGGACCGATCAGTCTAGAACACATAAACAGCCATTAAAGCACGAAGTTCATAAACCCTTGCCGCAATTTAATAACCCTAGTTTTTATTCCACAACAAAAACTTTTAGTTTTTCGGGTATTATATAATATACACGGGCTACTTTTAATTTTTTACAATTTTCTTATAATATAGTATAATATAATAAATTTTAATTTTAATATATTATTCGCAAGTTACTTTTAAATTGTTTTACTGTATACAGAATTTTAATATATTTTATTAATAATTGAAAATTATGGTGTGATATTTTCGGGTATATATTAATGATTGTAAGATTAGTTTTAAATCAAAAAAGTAATGTGTTTTAATTCGAAAGAAAATATTAATGATTGGAAGATATGATATGATTGATGATTTTAGGTGTTTATGATATTTTTGGGTATATATTAATGATTGTAAGATTGGTTTTAAATCAAAAAGGTAACATGTTTTAATTCAAAAGGAAATATTAATGATTGGAAGATATGATACTATTGATGTTTTTATGTGTTTATAAAAGGTAATATCTTCAACTAAAAGTAAATGTGAAAAAGGCAATCGACTAATTAACTTTAATTATATTATGTTATTATTTATTTTAGGTATTTTAATCTTATAGATATCGTATATACTTTTTTTTATAATGAATGGTAAATAAGTAAATTCACGAAATACCAAAAATTAGGTACCAAAAAACAGGTACCAAAACTTTTAATGTTTCGGTTTTTATATAATACTAGCCTATAACCCGTGCGATGCACGGTTGCTTATAAACTGTTTAATTATATTTCGTTAAAATTTTAAGTTGTATATATATATTTATTACTAAAATATTTTTTGAATTTTATAAATTTCGTGAATATAACTATTATTCTAATTATGTATTTTAATTATTATTTTCAAATACATATGTATATATAAAAATAGAGCTTTTTTGAAAAATAAATTGATAAAAATAAATTTTTGCACATGTACTTTTGTTAAGAATAGCTATTTGCAAAAATACTATCTTACTTGCAAATATACTTTCTTATTTCCAAAAATACTATCTTTTGTATTCAATTGCATATGTGGTTGCATATGCAACTTTTTTTACTTTTTTTTTAAGGTGGGTGATTTTGGTGGATTTGGGTTGCAAGGTCCCGCCAGGGGTCATATTCAACTGAATGCAACCACATGCAACTGAAAAACGAAAATTGCAACTTCCAGTTTTCAGTTGTCATTTTCGACTTCTTTTTTGAAATATAAATATATATATATATATATATATATATATATATATATATATATATATATATATATTTCAAAAAAGAGGTCGAAAGGTCGAAAATGACAGCTGAAAAATAGAACTTTCTTATGCAACTGAATGCAACCACATGCAACTGAATGCAACTTTCGTTTTTCAGTTGCATTGAGTTGAATATGGCCCCTGGCGGGGCCTTATAACCCAAATCCACCAAAATCACCCCACCTTAAAAAAAAGTTGCATGTGATTGCATTCAATTGCATGTGGTTGCATTTAGTTGAATATGGCCTCTGGCGGGGCCATGCAACCCAAATCCACCAAAATCACCCCATCTTAAAAAAAAAAAAGTAAAAAAAGTTACATATGCAACTAAATACAAAAGATAGTATTTTTGCAATTAATAAAGTATAAGATAGTAAATATGCAAAGAATTAAAGGAGATAGTATATTTGCAAAGAGAAACTCTAAACCTAGTATTTTTTGTAAATTCTCATAAAAATATTACATAAAAGTAGTTTTTTATAATTTTTACTTAGTAGAAAGATTGAAATTTATCAAATCATGTAGACCTTTTTTCGATTTTTATACAAAAATTTTTATATTATAAGTGTTTTCCATATTTTATGTAATTTTTAACTATATAATTTATAACTCGTGTGATGCACGGATATTTTTTTTAATAATTTTTATCTTATTACTCATATTTTCATATATATATATATTTATATATATATATATATATATATATATATATATATATATATATATAAATAATAATTAGTAGGAAAAAAAATTATTTACGTTAACAAAATATCATAATACATTTTTGATAGTATTTTAAACGATATTGTTTTAATTTTTAACTATAATATGTTATTGACGGGAATTTTTGGGAGTAGCTTATAAGATTATATAAATGTATAATAATACTTTATTAAAAAAATAATACATTTTTTTGATTATAATATGATATTGACGGGAATAGAACCTCAAAATCTTAAAAATATTTTATAAAATAATATATATATATATATATATATGTTTAATAAAGATATGTTGTTGGTGGGATTTAAACTTAACCCATGAGAATATTTTAAATATTAGAAAAAGAATATTTTTCTAGTATTAGATACAACGGTTTTCACTAATCTATCTCAAAATCCAACGGTTGTTATTGAGTGTACCAAAAAAGTGTACATTTTAAATATTTTTATCTTAATATTTTTATTTGATTATTTATAATTTTAAATTAGTAATAATATAAATTATAAAATATAATAAAATATGATTATACGTTTTTTATAGTATTCTAATTGATAGTCTTTTTATTGTATATTGAAAATAGATAAATAATTGTTAAATTTAATACGTAGTCTTGGTTGAGCTTGTCAATGTATAAAAAGAGTTTTTTTTTATTATTATATCCAACGGTTCTCATTAATATATCTTCAAATCCAATTGTTGATATTGAGTGTACCAAATAAGTGACCAAATAAATAACCAAAATACCAACCAACCAAATAGAGGTGTTTTGCTTATATATATAATATAATAAGCGAAAAGAGGTATAATTTGTAGTTTGGTTAACCCTTTTTTTGGTTATCCCCTATTTTTGGTTATCCCTCATTCACGACCGTCAGATCTTTAACTCAAGTTAATCATGGCCGTTAGATAAAATAATACAAAAAGTTGTTATATATAGGTTTAAGGTTCGATTCCCACCAATAACATATTAATTTATATTTATTACTAAAAATCATTATATATAAATATTTAAGGTTCGAATTTTTCCAATAACATATTAAAATTAATATTGATAATATTATTATAAAACACTATAAATAAATTATAAAAAATTAAAAGTAACATATGCTTTGCACGGACTATAAGCTAGTAAATTTAATAAAGATGTTAAATGTCGTGACATGGTCGTGATCGTCCTATTACATCTATACTGTCTATCTAAACAATACTATTACATGCAACCAAACAATTATTCAAACAAAAAAAAACTGAAAAGACAAATGAACTGGGCCAATAAGTTCCTCTGTGGACTGAGAGTATGAAATTATTTTGCTAGTATGCAACATTTGGTCGGAAGGCTTGAAATTAGGGACGGACATCGGGGCACTTCGGGGTCGGGGAGTGCTATCCATGTCCCCATTCCCGAATTCAAACCCGATCCCCGTCCCCGACCCGATCCCCGTCGGGGATTATTTTTTATTCCCCAACCCCGACCCAAACGGGTAACGGGGATCCCCGCGGGAAATCGGGGAATTTCATTTTAAATAAAAAAACATTTTAAACAATTTTAAACACTAAATAGTGAGTTTGAAACAATTTTTTAAGCACTAAATTAAAATAAAAAAAATATTACTTAAATAAACAATTATAAATAACATAGAAATGAAGTTATTTAACTACTAGAAAGACAAACATATAAGATTAAAATATTATGTTTCCAATATAAAGTATTGGAAATTCGTATATATTAATATATGATTATCAATATATATATATATATATATATATATATATATATATATATATATATATATATATATATATATATATATATATATAGGCTTTTGCTCAAATACAAACAAATCCTTAAATACAAACTACAAACTAACACTAGATTAATTATATTTCATTTATTCTAAGGTTCCCGCCAAGGGTACCTTCACAAAAAATGTTTAAAATAATTGGCTCTATCCACCAAAAAAAAAAACTTGACGTGGAAATGCGAAGCATTTAAGACAGTAAACGGATGAGTTAGGTAGTCATGAAGGCCGCAGGCCCTCGACACACCCGTCAATCGTCTATTGCCTTTACCATTGATTGCCATTCCTTACAACTTTAGAATGATAAAGGCGCGAAGTTCCGTATAAGAAGGTGCGAAGCACCGTTAACCAGTGAAATCCACTGCCACGTCATCACGTGAACAGTGAAATTTTTTTATTTTTTTATTTTTTTTTTATTTTTTTGCTGAATGGAGCCAATTATTTTAAACACTTTTTGTATTGGGGTACCCCTAGTTTGATCATTAGATTAGCATGAAATATTGAATTAGTGTTTAGTTTGTAGGTAATTTTAGTTTGTAGTAGAGTAGGACTCTATATATATATATATATATATATATATATATATATATATATATATATATATATATTATGCAGCTATGCAGAAGCAGATAAGAAAGCAGCAGTATTAATATAAGAAAAGTATATTAAAAGGCTCAGCACATGAGCAAGTAAGAAGAGAAGAAAAATGAAATGTTATTGCAGCGTACTGAATATCAATACAAAGCTCTCTTTTTATAGAGAGTTAGAGACACACTATTACACATGATAGAACTGAATTATTACAACAGACAAATAACTTTAAGAAAAGTAGACATTATTGATGCCGGGTGCTCATTGGGCCCCATCGACGCAATCAATGATGAATACATACAATCAACTTTTACAAAACAAACAACAAACTTTAATAAAGCAAAGATTATGCTTTGCCCACTAAAATTCCATTATCAGAAGCAGATATTATTGCCTTCAATAGTGAATTCCCAAATAATTGATCTTGAATTATTGCCGCTGTGTCGGCAAAGGCACTTATCCTGTCAGATTAGAATACTTGAGAAGCAATTTTCTCCGAATAGAATAGAGAATTTTAATATTTTCTCTTCGGTTGCGGAGACGTTTAACCTCATGAAAATCCCTCATAATTTCTGAAGTGGACCGATTCTTCCTTTCTAGAAGAGATGCATTCTTGTATTTAGAATCAAGATCATCAATCTGATGAGTAAGATTGAGGCATTCCTTTTCATCATCTTTTAACCTTTTAAAAGCTCTAAATAAGGTCGGCATTGATCAGCTATGGGGAGCTTTTCCTTTATCTTTGGACTTTTGAATTAAAGTCTGAGTCATAGCATCCCAGAAATCTCCAAGGGATGGCTCTCGGGCCTGATCCGGTTGAATTTCTTCTGTAGATAAATGTTCTTCTTCTTCGGCTTGAGATTCGCCTGCTAGACAATTATAGGGGTTAGAATCCATTGATCCTTGAGATGAAGAAGTTTTCATTGATTGATCCTCTTCCTGAGGTGGATGAGACGGAAAAGAACTAAAGAATTGTTCTTTCATAAAGTCTAAGACTCGGACCATTATTTGTTCCTCTGACTCTGTAGGATATTTCTTTTGAAAATATTCTTTCATATTGGCAATCGAAAATTGATGAGACGATTTTTCTTTAGAACCTTGGCCTTTTTCAGCAGCAATTGTTGCTTTGATGGTGGCTATTTTAGCCTGTATATCTTTAACATCTATATTAGTCCACCATTTACAAAAGAAATTTCTTTGTAAAATAGGAATATCAAGATTGTCTTGGGAGACTGATATTATCCATCTCCAAATCCATGGAATTTGAAATTTAGTAAAAAATATGAAAGGACATTGTCCCTTAATCATTCTTTCAGCCGTTACTCTGGCAATAAGGGGACTATTGTCGCACCAAGGGATATATAAATCCTTAATTTCCTTAGGAAGAATTTCTAAAGAGGGACCAAATTTTGCCCACCATTGGTAGAACCAATTAGGAACTGGCTTATTAAGCACCCCTGGATCTATACTGAAAAACCAAGAATGTTTGTTTTTTGGATTTTGATAGTAAAAAGCTTTTGTGAAAGCTTCTACATAATCCCAGTAGTTGAAGTAAATATACTTCTCCTCTGCTATTTTTATAGCTTTTTCCGCATTGGGATTAAATCCCCATTCTCTTGGATGAAGTATTTTCTGGATATGACATTTGCTGAAATTTATAAAATTCGCAGGATTATTGTTCTGATGATAATGAGTAATCGTTATCGATTCAGTGATTTTTAGCAAAATTTCTAAATTCTGCCTTCCCTGATTATTCAGGCCAGCATAACCTCTTGATTCAAGGTATTTCGTTCTTAAGGACCATCCATCATTTGGAGTGAGCTTAAGATCTTCTTCTTCCAGAAACAAAATAGTTTCGGTGGTAGGATTTTCGAAATATTCTTTATCCTGCTGGGAATCAGTAATAGCAACATCTTTATAAGTTGCTGCTTTACTAGAGGAAGGAATATCTTCTTTTTTAGGTGGTGCAGGTAATTGCTGCATCCTTTGTCTGTGATGATATATAGTCCAATCACCTATTAGAGGGACAGTTTCTTGAGATAACATATTGTTATTCCCGTAACCTCGACCTCGGCCATAACCGCGGCCTCTTCCCCTATTAGGGGTCGTCATTCACCCTGTAAAAATTCACGGGTTAAATAATCAGCAAGAGAATTATTTTCTCCTTTTATGAATTGAATATCAAATTCAAAGGCTGCCAGTTGAGCTTGCCATCCTGCAAAAATTTGTTTTGCTACAAGATTTTTAACATCTTTTTCAATAATTGATTTTGCTGAACTACAATCAATTCGCAGTAAGAATTTCTGATTTAATAAATCACCTTGAAATTTAGAAATACATTTAATAATAGAAAGCATTTCTTTCTTTACAGTTGAATATTTTAACTGTGTGGGATTCCACTTTCCTGAAGTGAATCTAACAAGAACTTCTTTTGAAGTTTCTGGAATTACTTGTTTTAGTATTCCTCCATACCCTATATTAGAGGCATCTGTTTCGACGATTTTAAAATATTTAGGATTGGCTAAAGATAAGCAAGGTAAACATTTTACCTTTGCTTTGATTTTCTGAACAGCCTGAGAATGTTTCTCAGTCCATGGTTCAGGTTTCTTTTTGAGCCTAGAATACAGAATTGCTGTATCTTGTGCTAAATTAGCATAATAGTCTGAAATATAATTAAGACTACCCAAAAATCTTTGTAATTGTTTTTTATCAAGAATTTCATTAGGAAATTTTGATGCAAACTCTATACTTCTATCTATGGGAATAATTTTTCCTTGATTAATAATATGTCCCAAAAATCTAACCTGAGTTTGGAACAATTTCATTTTTGGAGCAGATATAACTAACCCATTATTCTTTATTAAATTCTTAAATATTTTTAAGTGTTTAATATGCTGCTCTATTGTTTTAGAAAACACTAAAACATCATCTATATAAACGATAATAAATTCTGTATAAGGATTAAAAATATCATTCATAATATTCTGAAATTCAGAAGGGGCATTCTTTTGGCCAAAAGGTAAGACATTCCATTCATAATGACCAAAGGGAACTGTGAAGGCCGTTTTATACCTATCTGATTCTTTAATCTGGATTTGCCAGTATCCTGATTTCATATCAAATTTAGAAAAGATTAAAGCATCGCTTAATCTATCTAACAAATCTTTTTTATTAGGGATCGGATATCTAATCCATTTTAAAACTTTATTAAGAGGTTTATAATTAATGACTAATCTAGGCACGCCTCTTTCCTTTTCAGCAGCATTATTAACATAGAATGCTGTGCAACTCCAGGGAGATTTAGACTTTCTAATTAAGCCTTTTGCTAAAAGAGAATCAATCTCCTTTTTGCATAATTCCAAATATTCTTTATTCATCTGGGCTGGTCTAGCCTTAGTAGGAATTTGGTTTTCATTAAAACTATCTATGTAAGGAAGGGAAACAACATGTTTCTTCCTATTCCAAAAAGCATTAGGGAGGTCATTACAAACCTCATCATTGAACTGTTTTTCAATGATTTTTATTTGGGTTTTGGTGGCTGGTTGGTTAAGCTGCTCATTAATGCTTAAGACTTTGATTTCTTCTTGGAGAAAACATAATTGTTTTTCTTTACTAAGAAGACGGTCTCTAACCTCGTTTATTATACGAGTTTGAGGATCAGTAATAAAATCAAATTTTATATTCTTACCTTCTATTATAGTAGAAATCCCGGTTTTATCAACATTGTTGAGAGGCATAATATTATGAAGAAAAGGATTTCCTAATATTATTCTATGATTCATATTCTTTATTAGAATAAAAGAGGTAGGAAGACAAATATCTTTATTACAGATATAAGTGTTAGAAAGCTTATACCTAACTTGAAGTTTTTCTCCAGCTGCATGGGAGATAGAGTGGGTAGTTTTTTCAAAATATTTGGTAGGAATTATTCCTTCTTTGATACAATTTAAATCAGCACCACTATCAACAAGGGCTATCTCATCTTTGAGAATAAATTCTCGACTTACTACAAGAGTAATTTTGATATACCATTGTTGAGAGGTTACTTGCTCTAGCAGATTTAAATATTCTGTTTCGTTATTATTACTAGAAGAGGGAATATCCTTACAATCACTAGTCATTAAAGACTTGCTTTCTAGTAAAGTAACTCTTTGGGATAATAAAGTATTATCCTGCTTAATCTGAGTAATTTCAGATTTTAATAAATTAACTTCTTTTCTCAAATCATTAAGAGAAACAGGAGTTTCTTTAAGGGTAGATTTTTGAAATCTATCTAATACCTCACTTAACTGGTAAGGTGCTTCAATGACTAAAGGAGCTTCTTTTTCTTTATTATTTTTAATAAGAGTTTCAAGCATTTGCTTTTTAAGCTCAAAATCAGAAATAGAATCTATAATTTTCAAGACTCTATCTTGATCAGCAGTTAAGACATTTAATCCATTCATGTCTACTATAGATTTGTAATAGTTTAGCTCATTACACTGACAATCATTGTTGTCAGGACTTTGTGAATCTGAGTCACTAGAGCTATTATAAATAAGGGCTAATTCTTCGTTATCAGAAGATTCTCGTTCTTCATCAGAACTGTGTAGCAAGACCTTTTCTAATTGAGAGCGTAATTGCTCATCTTCTATCTTGTTGAGGGCTTTTTTAGTCCAACATTGGTTAGCATAATGACCAACTTTACCGCATTTATGACAGGTTATATCAATCCTTTTGGCTTTTCTTTTTCCCTTATTGGGGACAAAAGGTTTTTTATCCGATTTATTATAAGATTTTCTCTTATAATTCTTTTTATAAGAAGTTTTAAAAGGATATTTTGATTTATAAGAATTATTCTTATAAGGCTTGTTTCTTTTATAAGCAATCTTTTGCTTTTTCTTATCTTGATATTTAGGAATTTTCCCTAGATCAAAGGCAAACTGATCACAGAATTCACCTAATTGGTGTTTTTCTGACAGTTTTTGTTGCTTTAACTGATTCTTTAGCTTTATGTCATTACATAGAGCTAATCCTTCATTAACACAATGGCTAACTATTTCTCCATATGTTAGAGAAATATAATTAATATTAACTCCATCGTTTTTATTTCTTAAGGATTGCCTAACCCTTGCAGCAAAAAGATGGGGTAAACCGTCTATAAATTTTGACTTCCAGTGAACCGAATTAGGTTCTCCTAATTGATAAACTCTAGATAAAAATGTATCTTTATACCACCTAAAATGGGTTAAAGAAGGACATCTAAGATTCTGGAGAAGCGTACATAGCTTCTCTGCAGCAGGAATATTGCTTCCTATAAAATGTTGTAGAATTGTAAGACACAAAGTATAAACTGCATCTTCTTCTCCAGTAGTAACAATACCATTTTCTATTTTAATAATTTTTTTATGATTAAGAATTTCTAATCTTTGTTCTAGGGTAAAATAGTGATCCCACCATCCCCTGATCTGTCCTACAAATCCTGTGGAAATGAAGGAGGCTATAGCACTATCAGTACTACCATTCTGTTTACAAACAGTAGAGTACATCATCATTCGGTGTATAACATCGAATATTTGTTTTTCATTCAAGCCATCAAGATTCCATTCATAGATAGCTTTTCCTGAGTAAGAGGTTTGAATATATTCTGGTTCTTCAAATAAAAGATCCTGAGGAGAAGGTCTTTGGTAATAGAATTTTTCTAAAGATTTTGGAGTATAAATAGGGTTTATCTCTGGATTACTAATTTTTTGTTTAGCAAACATAGTTGCTAATTTATTAATATCTTCTAAGTCTTCAGCAGGTTCTGAAGTTTCAGATTGCTGAGAATCATCGTCTTTAGATAAGACTGATATATTCATATTGTTGAATTTTTGTTGAAGAATTTTTATAAATTCTTGCCCACTAGATTCTAATTTAAATCCTTTTATGGGGATTGGAGGTTGAATCATAGGAACATGGTTCTTAGAGGATTCTTGTACGGAATCTGAAGAAGGTTGCTTCTCCATAGATTTCTTTAAAGAAATTAACTCGTTTTCTATCACTTGCCTAAGAGAAACTATCTCATTTTCTAGGGTTAAGAAGTGGTCACCTAGACAAGTAAGAAAGGTGTTAGTGTAATTTTGCGATCTAATTATCGCATTTAAATCTTTCACAGTAGCTTGAGTAGTCTCGAATTTTTGCAGGCTTGTATAAGCCGTAGCTTCTGTGGTATTGCTCAAACAAATTGTTTGTTCTGGAGGATAGGGAGAAGTTATGGTGTCTCCCTTAGGGGTTTTCCAGGGTCTTTGTAAGACTAGAATTTCTTGGTTTGTCTTACTTAGATAGGTTTTTATAAACCAATGAACAAAAGATATATAATCTTCCGTTTTACTTAAATAACTATAATATTCATCTTTAAACCTTTTTAGGTCTTCAGAAGAATATTTCTTAAAATACCATTGCCTAAATTGGGCATGTTTTTCTTGTTGAAATTCTTTATTAAGAATTTCTCTCATCTTACTTCCGGGGGATAAATCTATCATTATATATGAAAACTCATTTCTGATTGAGTAGGAGATTCTCTACTCTGTTCATAAATTCCTTCTGGAATTTTATTTTGGCTAATTCTAATTTCTTCTACATGTTCAGGAACTATAGATTCCTCTCTGAATTGAGAAGTCGAAGCTCTAGCTGAAACGCTCGGGGCAGTGATATAATCACTAGTAGAGGAATATCTAGCGGACCTAGTCCTAGGCATCCTAATAGTTCTTTGAGATGTAAATTTAATTTCTACATCTCCTTCAGTTGTTTGTATTATTTGATCAACTTCTTTGTTGACCTGAGGCTCAGGCTCTAGTTCCTGAGGAAGAGACCAAGTCTCTGGGAAGTCTATTTCTTTCCACTTAATCATTCTATTAGTGGCTATGTTAGAGGTTAACAAATTGGTTTGAACTATAGTAGTTGTCCCTAAAGGAGATATTTGTTTGGCCTTCGGGTTCAAAGTATTTAATACTTTGTAATAAATTCTATAGCAAATTGCTATAATTTCACTACCTGGTTTAAAATTATAACCATGGGTGTGTAATGTTAGTTGCATAGCATCTAACAAATGACTATCAGTTAAAGATAGTGTTAAATTTGGAGCCACATCAAAGTAGACGGGTCCATGGCATAAACTGGTTTCTATTAACGCGGCTAGGGATTGTTTAAAATCCCTACATCGGCCATCTCTAACAGAAGCCATAATACTGGTATTTAACCCTAATAAGGTTAAAGGTTTAAAGGCTATTTGGATTAACCCTACATGAATAAAATTATAGTTTTTAAAAGGAAATAAATCTTTTTTATTTAATAATCTAATTGTTTGATTAGAGTCAGTGACTCTAATGGTTTGTTCCATTGTTTTTATAACCTGTCTTGATTTAAAATCAAAGAAACCAATATTATAAATATGATTTAAGGGAACAGAGGGTATTACCCATTTATTTAATTTATCCAAATTCTTTGGATACTCAGCCAATTCGACATTTTTAACTAAATCATTAGGATGCTCATCATCCTCCAGATTATTCATAATAATGAAAGATAAAGCTAAAGCTGTTGTGGTGGATTGGACCTCTGAGTTACGTAAGTATGTTTATTTTGTTACAAAAGTAAAAGTGCGAGAAATAAAAATATTTTTGGTCATCTTTGCAAACGATTCACTCGTTTAACTGTCAACCAAAGGGACAGACGGATTAAATCCACGAAATCAAAGATGTGAAATATTTTTAGCAAAAATTTTCTTTTACGAAATCATCCAGAAAACTCCCATTTCTTCTTCCGGGATAAAAGATGACATTTTAAGAAAACACTAAAAATATTCCGATTTTTTGACTTTTTTTTTTTTACATACTTGCGTTACTTAGAACATCCAACCTTCCACAACAGAAATTTAGATAATAACAAACATAAATTAAAAGAATAAGATAAAAGGGTGTACATCTCCCAGAGACTTGGTCTCTTCCTCAGGAACTAGAGCCTGAGCCTCAGGTCAACAAAGAAGTTGATCAAATAATACAAACAACTGAAGGAGATGTAGAAATTAAATTTACATCTCAAAAAACTATTAGGATGCCTAGGACTAGGTCCGCTAGATATTCCTCTACTAGTGATTATATCACTGCCCCGAGCGTTTCAGCTAGAGCTTCGACTTCTCAATTCAGAGAGGAATCTATAGTTCCTGAACATGTAGAAGAAATTAGAATTAGCCAAAATAAAATTCCAGAAGGAATTTATGAACAGAGTAGAGAATCTCCTACTCAATCAGAAATGAGTTTTCATATATAATGATAGATTTATCCCCCGGAAGTAAGATGAGAGAAATTCTTAATAAAGAATTTCAACAAGAAAAACATGCCCAATTTAGGCAATGGTATTTTAAGAAATATTCTTCTGAAGACCTAAAAAGGTTTAAAGATGAATATTATAGTTATTTAAGTAAAACGGAAGATTATATATCTTTTGTTCATTGGTTTATAAAAACCTATCTAAGTAAGACAAACCAAGAAATTCTAGTCTTACAAAGACCCTGGAAAACCCCTAAGGGAGACACCATAACTTCTCCCTATCCTCCAGAACAAACAATTTGTTTGAGCAATACCACAGAAGCTACGGCTTATACAAGCCTGCAAAAATTCGAGACTACTCAAGCTACTGTGAAAGATTTAAATGCGATAATTAGATCGCAAAATTACACTAACACCTTTCTTACTTGTCTAGGTGACCACTTCTTAACCCTAGAAAATGAGATAGTTTCTCTTAGGCAAGTGATAGAAAACGAGTTAATTTCTTTAAAGAAATCTATGGAGAAGCAACCTTCTTCAGATTCCGTACAAGAATCCTCTAAGAACCATGTTCCTATGATTCAACCTCCAATCCCCATAAAAGGATTTAAATTAGAATCTAGTGGGCAAGAATTTATAAAAATTCTTCAACAAAAATTCAACAATATGAATATATCAGTCTTATCTAAAGACGATGATTCTCAGCAATCTGAAACTTCAGAACCTGCTGAAGACTTAGAAGATATTAATAAATTAGCAACTATGTTTGCTAAACAAAAAATTAGTAATCCAGAGATAAACCCTATTTATACTCCAAAATCTTTAGAAAAATTCTATTACCAAAGACCTTCTCCTCAGGATCTTTTATTTGAAGAACCAGAATATATTCAAACCTCTTACTCAGGAAAAGCTATCTATGAATGGAATCTTGATGGCTTGAATGAAAAACAAATATTCGATGTTATACACCGAATGATGATGTACTCTACTGTTTGTAAACAGAATGGTAGTACTGATAGTGCTATAGCCTCCTTCATTTCCACAGGATTTGTAGGACAGATCAGGGGATGGTGGGATCACTATTTTACCCTAGAACAAAGATTAGAAATTCTTAATCATAAAAAAATTATTAAAATAGAAAATGGTATTGTTACTACTGGAGAAGAAGATGCAGTTTATACTTTGTGTCTTACAATTCTACAACATTTTATAGGAAGCAATATTCCTGCTGCAGAGAAGCTATGTACGCTTCTCCAGAATCTTAGATGTCCTTCTTTAACCCATTTTAGGTGGTATAAAGATACATTTTTATCTAGAGTTTATCAATTAGGAGAACCTAATTCGGTTCACTGGAAGTCAAAATTTATAGACGGTTTACCCCATCTTTTTGCTGCAAGGGTTAGGCAATCCTTAAGAAATAAAAACGATGGAGTTAATATTAATTATATTTCTCTAACATATGGAGAAATAGTTAGCCATTGTGTTAATGAAGGATTAGCTCTATGTAATGACATAAAGCTAAAGAATCAGTTAAAGCAACAAAAACTGTCAGAAAAACACCAATTAGGTGAATTCTGTGATCAGTTTGCCTTTGATCTAGGGAAAATTCCTAAATATCAAGATAAGAAAAAGCAAAAGATTGCTTATAAAAGAAACAAGCCTTATAAGAATAATTCTTATAAATCAAAATATCCTTTTAAAACTTCTTATAAAAAGAATTATAAGAGAAAATCTTATAATAAATCGGATAAAAAACCTTTTGTCCCCAATAAGGGAAAAAGAAAAGCCAAAAGGATTGATATAACCTGTCATAAATGCGGTAAAGTTGGTCATTATGCTAACCAATGTTGGACTAAAAAAGCCCTCAACAAGATAGAAGATGAGCAATTACGCTCTCAATTAGAAAAGGTCTTGCTACACAGTTCTGATGAAGAACGAGAATCTTCTGATAACGAAGAATTAGCCCTTATTTATAATAGCTCTAGTGACTCAGATTCACAAAGTCCTGACAACAATGATTGTCAGTGTAATGAGCTAAACTATTACAAATCTATAGTAGACATGAATGGATTAAATGTCTTAACTGCTGATCAAGATAGAGTCTTGAAAATTATAGATTCTATTTCTGATTTTGAGCTTAAAAAGCAAATGCTTGAAACTCTTATTAAAAATAATAAAGAAAAAGAAGCTCCTTTAGTCATTGAAGCACCTTACCAGTTAAGTGAGGTATTAGATAGATTTCAAAAATCTACCCTTAAAGAAACTCCTGTTTCTCTTAATGATTTGAGAAAAGAAGTTAATTTATTAAAATCTGAAATTACTCAGATTAAGCAGGATAATACTTTATTATCCCAAAGAGTTACTTTACTAGAAAGCAAGTCTTTAATGACTAGTGATTGTAAGGATATTCCCTCTTCTAGTAATAATAACGAAACAGAATATTTAAATCTGCTAGAGCAAGTAACCTCTCAACAATGGTATATCAAAATTACTCTTGTAGTAAGTCGAGAATTTATTCTCAAAGATGAGATAGCCCTTGTTGATAGTGGTGCTGATTTAAATTGTATCAAAGAAGGAATAATTCCTACCAAATATTTTGAAAAAACTACCCACTCTATCTCCCATGCAGCTGGAGAAAAATTTCAAGTTAGGTATAAGCTTTCTAACACTTATATCTGTAATAAAGATATTTGTCTTCCTACCTCTTTTATTCTAATAAAGAATATGAATCATAGAATAATATTAGGAAATCCTTTTCTTCATAATATTATGCCTCTCAACAATGTTGATAAAACCGGGATTTCTACTATAATAGAAGGTAAGAATATAAAATTTGATTTTATTACTGATCCTCAAACTCGTATAATAAACGAGGTTAGAGACCGTCTTCTTAGTAAAGAAAAACAATTATGTTTTCTCCAAGAAGAAATCAAAGTCTTAAGCATTAATGAGCAGCTTAACCAACCAGCCACCAAAACCCAAATAAAAATCATTGAAAAACAGTTCAATGATGAGGTTTGTAATGACCTCCCTAATGCTTTTTGGAATAGGAAGAAACATGTTGTTTCCCTTCCTTACATAGATAGTTTTAATGAAAACCAAATTCCTACTAAGGCTAGACCAGCCCAGATGAATAAAGAATATTTGGAATTATGCAAAAAGGAGATTGATTCTCTTTTAGCAAAAGGCTTAATTAGAAAGTCTAAATCTCCCTGGAGTTGCACAGCATTCTATGTTAATAATGCTGCTGAAAAGGAAAGAGGCGTGCCTAGATTAGTCATTAATTATAAACCTCTTAATAAAGTTTTAAAATGGATTAGATATCCGATCCCTAATAAAAAAGATTTGTTAGATAGATTAAGCGATGCTTTAATCTTTTCTAAATTTGATATGAAATCAGGATACTGGCAAATCCAGATTAAAGAATCAGATAGGTATAAAACGGCCTTCACAGTTCCCTTTGGTCATTATGAATGGAATGTCTTACCTTTTGGCCAAAAGAATGCCCCTTCTGAATTTCAGAATATTATGAATGATATTTTTAATCCTTATACAGAATTTATTATCGTTTATATAGATGACGTTTTAGTGTTTTCTAAAACAATAGAGCAGCATATTAAACACTTAAAAATATTTAAGAATTTAATAAAGAATAATGGGTTAGTTATATCTGCTCCAAAAATGAAATTGTTCCAAACTCAGGTTAGATTTTTGGGACATATTATTAATCAAGGAAAAATTATTCCCATAGATAGAAGTATAGAGTTTGCATCAAAATTTCCTAATGAAATTCTTGATAAAAAACAATTACAAAGATTTTTGGGTAGTCTTAATTATATTTCAGACTATTATGCTAATTTAGCACAAGATACAGCAATTCTGTATTCTAGGCTCAAAAAGAAACCTGAACCATGGACTGAGAAACATTCTCAGGCTGTTCAGAAAATCAAAGCAAAGGTAAAATGTTTACCTTGCTTATCTTTAGCCAATCCTAAATATTTTAAAATCGTCGAAACAGATGCCTCTAATATAGGGTATGGAGGAATACTAAAACAAGTAATTCCAGAAACTTCAAAAGAAGTTCTTGTTAGATTCACTTCAGGAAAGTGGAATCCCACACAGTTAAAATATTCAACTGTAAAGAAAGAAATGCTTTCTATTATTAAATGTATTTCTAAATTTCAAGGTGATTTATTAAATCAGAAATTCTTACTGCGAATTGATTGTAGTTCAGCAAAATCAATTATTGAAAAAGATGTTAAAAATCTTGTAGCAAAACAAATTTTTGCAGGATGGCAAGCTCAACTGGCAGCCTTTGAATTTGATATTCAATTCATAAAAGGAGAAAATAATTCTCTTGCTGATTATTTAACCCGTGAATTTTTACAGGGTGAATGACGACCCCTAATAGGGGAAGAGGCCGCGGTTATGGCCGAGGTCGAGGTTACGGGAATAACAATATGTTATCTCAAGAAACTGTCCCTCTAATAGGTGATTGGACTATATATCATCACAGACAAAGGATGCAGCAATTACCTGCACCACCTAAAAAAGAAGATATTCCTTCCTCTAGTAAAGCAGCAACTTATAAAGATGTTGCTATTACTGATTCCCAGCAGGATAAAGAATATTTCGAAAATCCTACCACCGAAACTATTTTGTTTCTGGAAGAAGAAGATCTTAAGCTCACTCCAAATGATGGATGGTCCTTAAGAACGAAATACCTTGAATCAAGAGGTTATGCTGGCCTGAATAATCAGGGAAGGCAGAATTTAGAAATTTTGCTAAAAATCACTGAATCGATAACGATTACTCATTATCATCAGAACAATAATCCTGCGAATTTTATAAATTTCAGCAAATGTCATATCCAGAAAATACTTCATCCAAGAGAATGGGGATTTAATCCCAATGCGGAAAAAGCTATAAAAATAGCAGAGGAGAAGTATATTTACTTCAACTACTGGGATTATGTAGAAGCTTTCACAAAAGCTTTTTACTATCAAAATCCAAAAAACAAACATTCTTGGTTTTTCAGTATAGATCCAGGGGTGCTTAATAAGCCAGTTCCTAATTGGTTCTACCAATGGTGGGCAAAATTTGGTCCCTCTTTAGAAATTCTTCCTAAGGAAATTAAGGATTTATATATCCCTTGGTGCGACAATAGTCCCCTTATTGCCAGAGTAACGGCTGAAAGAATGATTAAGGGACAATGTCCTTTCATATTTTTTACTAAATTTCAAATTCCATGGATTTGGAGATGGATAATATCAGTCTCCCAAGACAATCTTGATATTCCTATTTTACAAAGAAATTTCTTTTGTAAATGGTGGACTAATATAGATGTTAAAGATATACAGGCTAAAATAGCCACCATCAAAGCAACAATTGCTGCTGAAAAAGGCCAAGGTTCTAAAGAAAAATCGTCTCATCAATTTTCGATTGCCAATATGAAAGAATATTTTCAAAAGAAATATCCTACAGAGTCAGAGGAACAAATAATGGTCCGAGTCTTAGACTTTATGAAAGAACAATTCTTTAGTTCTTTTCCGTCTCATCCACCTCAGGAAGAGGATCAATCAATGAAAACTTCTTCATCTCAAGGATCAATGGATTCTAACCCCTATAATTGTCTAGCAGGCGAATCTCAAGCCGAAGAAGAAGAACATTTATCTACAGAAGAAATTCAACCGGATCAGGCCCGAGAGCCATCCCTTGGAGATTTCTGGGATGCTATGACTCAGACTTTAATTCAAAAGTCCAAAGATAAAGGAAAAGCTCCCCATAGCTGATCAATGCCGACCTTATTTAGAGCTTTTAAAAGGTTAAAAGATGATGAAAAGGAATGCCTCAATCTTACTCATCAGATTGATGATCTTGATTCTAAATACAAGAATGCATCTCTTCTAGAAAGGAAGAATCGGTCCACTTCAGAAATTATGAGGGATTTTCATGAGGTTAAACGTCTCCGCAACCGAAGAGAAAATATTAAAATTCTCTATTCTATTCGGAGAAAATTGCTTCTCAAGTATTCTAATCTGACAGGATAAGTGCCTTTGCCGACACAGCGGCAATAATTCAAGATCAATTATTTGGGAATTCACTATTGAAGGCAATAATATCTGCTTCTGATAATGGAATTTTAGTGGGCAAAGCATAATCTTTGCTTTATTAAAGTTTGTTGTTTGTTTTGTAAAAGTTGTTTGTATGTATTCATCATTGATTGCGTCGATGGGGCCCAATGAGCACCCGGCATCAATAATGTCTACTTTTCTTAAAGTTATTTGTCTGTTGTAATAATTCAGTTCTATCATGTGTAATAGTGTGTCTCTAACTCTCTATAAAAAGAGAGCTTTGTATTGATATTCAGTACGCTGCAATAACATTTCATTTTTCTTCTCTTCTTACTTGCTCATGTGCTGAGCCTTTTAATATACTTTTCTTATATTAATACTGCTGCTTTCTTATCTGCTTCTGCATAGCTGCATAGTACCAACTATATATATATATATATATATATATATAATGTGGTGGAATCGAGTCGGAGATTGAAAATCGAAGCATTTGTCGGGGATCGGGCCGGGAAGACATAAAATCCCGGCCCCGGCCCGCTCCCCGGTTTTTTTTGAAAATTATCCCCGTTCCCCGATTCGTACCCGAAAAAATCCCCGATTCCCCGCCCCGTTCGGTGCGCGGATCGGATCGGATCGGACGGACCGGGGTGAATGCCCATCCCTACTTGAAATCACGTATAAACATATTGAAATTTGTACTACTGTGGGTATATAAGATCAATATTCTCACATTAGTATGAATTACAATATCTCATTTTTGCTCATTTTTCTGTGTTACGTCTTTTCACTTGCCTTTAATTTATGTTTGCAATCGTTTGCTACATTCCTTCTAGCCAAACGAAACACTAATGTAGCAACCAATTACCATATCAAAAACCTTACCAACAGTAGCAATTATAATCTACAAATTAAACACCGCCAAACAAATAAACTATCATTAAAAATGCCACTGTAAACATAAACCATACCATATATATAAAAACCACATACAGTCAATACATAAACTCAAGCACATAGAACTCCAAACACTAGTATCTCTAGTCAATATAATCCTTACAATCAATCAAATCACAACATAATCCAAAAGCATCACCAAATGGACAGTAAACATAATTAAGCAATTAAATATATTGTGCATAATTTGTTACCAGACGGGTCGATATCAGGAACGAAACCCCCACCGTGACCAAACGGATAAGCAAACGCCTCGGGATCAGGTTTCGAATGCGAGAAATTAGCGGCATCAAGCTTAGCCTGGCAATTCTTTTGCCAGGCGAGAGCGGAGCAAAGCAGCGACAAGGATTTTCCAGTACCGGTGGGAGACTCATGTAAAGCGTGACAGTGACCGTCTCGTTGGGCACGATCGAGAGTGGATATGACTCTACTCATATACGAAAGCTGTGAGCCATAAGGCTTGTACGGAAACTCAACCGGAATGCCTACAAGATTGAGAACGTCTACAGAGACACAACAACTTCTCTTTCTACTGCTTCAATTCTATACGACCCATTAAATCCATTCCGGTAATGCCATGTTTAGAGTATCTATGTTTTTGAATTGTATTCACCATAAGTTAATTGTGATATCATATGGAATTCATATATTTGCGTCATGGTTCATTTTAATTGAATAAACTTCTCAATATCTTGCTCTTAATTAGATCTCCTGAATCCTGATGTTCTTTCATAATTTTATAAATTTCTAATCATGTGTTTCTGACTATTTAGCTCTCATATTTTTGAATTAGCGATAATTTGTTTATTCATAACGAGAAGCAAGATTTATTTTTACTTACAAGAGATATTCCTTTATTGCTAAAAATCAAATTATATTTTTATGTAATATATCTCTAAAGGTAATAAGATCGAAATAGAAATATCGAGGTTTGATATTTTTTAGATCTCCGTTGCAAAATTGATATGGCGACAAGCTTGAACAAAGAATATTCGAGATTTAATTTTCTTTAGAGAACTCGTGCTATATTTAAAAACGATCAGTTTTTATTTAAAAATATTCTACCTTAGCACTCAAAATGTTTTTATCCTCAAGAATATTAATATTTAGTGGTGGAAATTATATTAATAGTATAGTATAGATAGATAGTATAGATGTAATATAGGACGATCACGATCATGGCACGACATTTAACCTCTTTATTAAATTTACTAGCTTATAGCCCGTGCAAAGCATAGGCTACTTTCAATTTTTTATAATTTATTTATTGTGTTTTATAATAATATTATCAATATTAATTTTAATATGTTATTGGAAAAATTCGAACCTTAAATATTTGTATATAATAATTTTTAGTAATAAATATAAATTAATATGTTATTGGTGGGAATCGAACCTTAAACCTATATATAACAATTTTTAGTATTATTGTATCTAACGGTCATGATTAACTTGAGTTAAAGATCTGACGGTCGTGAATGAGGGATAACCAGAAATAGGGAATAACCAAAAAAGGGGTTAACCAAACTACAAATTATACCTTTTTTCGCTTATTATAGTATGCTGGCCTAAAACCCGTGCGATGCACGGAATTTTTTAATATTATATAAAAAAAATTAATTAATCTCAATTATTTTTTTTAAAACATGAATTTTAGAGGCTTACATTTTTATATGAGATGATTTGATAATAATTATGTAAATGTTATCCGTGATATTTCTAGAAAACGAGAAATTTTAGTTAGAAAATATAGAAAAGATGATAGGTTTTAGTTAAAAAAAATAAGCCATTAATTATTAGTAATTATAAAATTATTACTTCATTTTATTAAATATAATGCCCGTGATATGATTAGAAACATAAAAAATTTAATTACAGAAATTAAAAAGGTAACGTGTTTTGGATGAAAAAGGTAACCGTCCATGATATAATTGGAAAAAGAGAGATTTTAGTTAGAGAAAAGAGAAAAGGTAATATGTTTTAACTGAAAAAGGTAATTGATTAATTAATAGTAATAATAATATAATTATGTTATTTTATTAAATAAAATTGCTCGTAGTGTTTTTTAAAAGGAGAAATTTTAGTTAGATAAAATGAAAAAGATATTATATTTTACCTAAAAAAGGAAATTATTTAGTTATTGTAAAATAGAAAAGATAATATGTTTAACCTGGAAAAAGAAATTGATTAATAAAGAAGAAATTTTAGTTAGATAAAATATAAAAATATTATATTTTACCTGAAAAAGAAATTATTTAGTTCTTGAAAAATAGAAAAAGATAATACGTGTAACCTGAAAAAGGAAATTGATTAGTAATTGAGTAAGGGTAAATAAATAAAATCAACAGTTACCGTACCGACCGATCAACCGACCGACCGACCAACCAAATTTTTAATGTTTTGGTTTTTATATAATAACTAGCTTATAACCCGTGATAGGTTATAAAATTTATTTAACATTATAATTATGTTTTTATATAATCCTTATTTTTAATTTTAATTTAATATAAATTTATATAATGATATGCATGGTTTGAAATTTATTTTGTAAAATTCTAAATTAAAAGTGTCGTTGACGGGTTCTAACTTTGAATTTTTAGTAAATTAATCATATAATATATCTTATTATTAGATCTAACGATTCTTATTTATTACTAAAAATAATGATTTGAATATATGGTGAGATATTTTTGGGTGTATATTAGTTATCGCAAGATTAATTTTAAATTAAAAAGTAACTTGTTTTAATTACAAAAATTACTACTGAAATAATTACGAAAAGATATGGTGTGATATTTTGGATATATATTAATTATTGTAATATTAGTTTTAAATTAAATGGTAAAGTGTTTCAATAGAAGTAAAATCTTTAGAAAAAATGGGTAATTGAGTTGTTGGAGCTGAAAAAAGAGTCCAAGTAGAAGCTCAATATGGATAAAAAGGAATTTTAATCTGAATATAATTACGTTAACCTTAGTAATTAGCTTTTTAAGTTATTTTTATAATTTAATTATCTGTGAAAACCAAAATAAATGGGATAACCAAACCGAAAACCAAAACTTTCAATGTTTCGGCTTTAATATAATAGTACTAGTTTATAACCCGTGCGAAGCACGGGTTTCTTTTGATAGATTATAAAATTTATTTAACATTATAATTATGTTTTTATATAATCTTTATTTTTAATAATTTTTTAATTTTAATTTAATATAAATTTATATAATGATATGCATGGTTTGAAATTTATTTTGTAAAATTCTAAATTAAATATGTCGTTGACGGGTTTTAACTTTGAATTTTTAGTAAATTAATCATATAATATATCTTATTATTAGATCTAACGATTCTTATTTATTAATAAAAATAATGATTTGAATATATGGTGAGATATTTTTGGGTGTATATTAGTTATAGCAAGATTAATTTTAAATTAAAAAGTAACTTGTTTTAATTACAAAAATTACTACTAAAATAATTACGGAAAGATATGGTGTGATATTTTGGATATATATTAATTATTGTAATATTAGTTTTAAATTAAATGGTAAAGTGTTTCAATTAGAAGTAAAATCTTTAGAAAAAATGGGTAATTGAGTTGTTGGAGCTGAAAAAAGAGTCCAAGTAGAAGCTCAATATGGATAAAGGAATTTTAATCTGAATATAATTACGTTAACCTTAGTGATTAGCTTTTTAAGTTATTTTTATAATTTAATTATCTGTGAAAACCAAAATAAATGGGATAACCAAACCGAAAACCAAAACTTGGCTTTAATATAATAGTATAGATAGAAGATAGATATAGATATAGTATAGATATATAAGGACATACTATAATTGGTATAATGAAAAGATTACTGTTATCATTATATCATATCATATGCATACAATTATTTTATTTTTTTATAATTGTGCAAGAAAAGAATCGAATTAAAAAACACACCATTACAACTGGTTGTGGTAAGAAGTGATGTTTGGGAAATATTTTATTTTATTAACAATATTTCGTAAATAGATGAAATTCTAAGAAAAAAGAATTAAATGGAAATAAAATCATGATTCTATGCATCCATATAAATTTTCAGTTATTAAAAAAAAAAAAATAGTTAATACAAGTTGGTTGACCCAAAAAGTATGGAAAAGATAATTAAATGAAGATATGAAAAGTTGGGCTTTGAGTTAGGTCCAGCCCACAGGGAAAGCCCAAGCCTTAAAAGTTAGGGTTTGGCTATAAAGCAACCCCATCCTGTACCCTGTTTTATCATATATTCATCGTAAGGTATTTCGCCTCCTTGTCCATCACTCTCTCTCCCCGTGATTCTGCGTGTCTGCATATATGTATATATATTTTAATAAGATGTGTTTTATAATCAGATCGATGATGATTTGAAAAACTGCGTTATCTATCTGTAATTTCCGATGAGGAATTGAAGATAATCCTTATTTTTCTTGAGATCTCCTCTATATTTTTTTTTATTTTTCTTAATTTTCGAAATTACAAAAAGGGCGAAAGCAGCAGCTATGAGGAATATGATTACTTTTTGTTATCCTTGCACTTTGAGTTTAACAGTGAAGAAACGTACGGGGAAAAGTTTTTTCTGAGCTGCTTGCTTGCTTATTAACAAGTAATTTCTGTAATTTTTATTTTTTTATAAATAAATAATTAATATTATGTGTTTATATATATATATGATGATACGAAGAAGCCAATTTGCAGAGCAAGGGCGTGTAATGATTAATGACGATAACTTGCATTGAAGGTTGGCAATAATAACACAAGCGATTCTCCGTGCCTTTCAAAGCTAATTTCATTTTGATTGCGGCCTCGAACAAATCGCTACATTTTCATCCTTTTTTTTCAATTTTGTTATAGTTGAGTTGATTAACAGAATGGCCTTTTGTTTTTTTTTTTTAATTTAAACCAGAGAAATAAAAGAATGTGTTTCTAAGTTATTGTGAAGAAGAGATTAAAGCCAATTTGCAGAGCAAGGGCGTGTAATTGAAATGACGTAAAACCTGGCATTGAAGGTTGGCTATAACAAAGAAGCGATTCTCCGTGCCTTTCAGACTCATCTCATTTTGATTGTGGCCTCGAACAAATCGCTATATTTTTTTCCTTCTAATACTATCTTTATGCCAAACAATTTTCTTATAAAAAGATGGATAACCTTTAAAAATGTTTTTGTTCTAAGTTATATTCGTGAATTTTGAGGATAGTTGCATAATTTATTTTCGAAATTTTTTTTTTTTGTATTTTAAAGATTTAGTAAAACCTCTATAAATTAATAATGTTGGGATCGGTAAATTTTGGCAAATTTTATTAATTTATAGAGATTATTAATTAATCGAGGTAAAATTTATACTGTTGCTATTATGTTGGGATCAAAAATTTGCATTTAAAATATTAATTTATCATGGTATCGAGTATTAATTTAACGAAGTTTTACTGTACTTGCATAATTTATTTTTGAAATTTTCTTTTTTTTGTATAACAATAGATTATACAAAAAAAGAAAATTTTAAAATTAAAAAATTTTAAAAAATAAATTATTGAACTATTCTATAAATATGTGTAGAAAGTAGGGGTGGTCATGTTCTGGGTTAAACCGTAAAAACTTTTTAAACCTCGATTTAAGATGCCTTCACGTCTTTCTGTAGCTAGAGACTCATTGCAACTTTATTTAGATGAAAGAAAGAAGTTAGCACCTGTTTTGCAAAAGCATGCTCAAAGAATTTGTTTCACAACTGATATATGGACATCTTTGCAAAACATTAGTTATATGTGTTTTACTGTTCATTTTATTAATGATGACTGGAAATTACATAAGAGGATTCTGAATTTTTGCCCGATAATCATTGTATCACTAATCACAAACCGATTAATCCGCTAAACCGAACCATCTAAAACCGCAACGCATGGCTCGGGTTAAATGGGTAGCGGGTAGCGGATTGGTTTGAAAATTTTAAAAACCGACATATGGTTTGGTTTAGGTTTGATCTTTAATCCGAACCAAACCGGACCGCGATCACCCCTAGTAGAAAGTGACAAAAATAGTGTTAAAAATTGGATGCAACAATTAACAACTTGATGCAAAAATTTATTTTGACTCAGATGCAAGAATTATTTATTTTCTGCAACAATGTCTCAAATTTTATTAATTTTTTCCCTACATCAATTAACAACAATTAAAAAGGAATATGTTAAATTTACAAGAATGCAAAATTGATTTACATTTCCTACAAATACCTAAAATATTGTATAAATATAAGTAGTTGCATAATATTTTTGGGCATTCTAATTTTGATTGCCCAGTGCGGTCGGGATCAGGAGCACCTATGAAAGTTGACGTGCCAAGGTACTCTTGGGTTCTAACATATTGAAATTGCAAGTTTGCCAAGAGCCTATCTAGTAAGGTTGCCAACTTTTGAAAAACCCTTGACAATTTTCTCAAATGGTTAATTAGATATATAAGTACAAAATGCGCATATCATACATACTTGTTATAGTTTACATTATCTATATTGTGACAATTTCGTCTCACTTTGGCAACTTTTAAAAACCCTAATTATTGAAGTGATTTTGAAGTAATTGTTGCCAAAATTGACAGGAATAAAAGAGAAAATAAAAAATTTATATAATGTGATAATTTGTTAACGGATAGTAATTTTGTTAGCAACCTCTGTTGAAAATGTTCTAATCAAGAACATTTAAAATTCACACTATTATAGTATGGGTATGGTGTCCCAGTTCACTTTTGAGATTCAGAAATCGTATTTGGTAATTAGTGGTTAATTATTAGGTGAAACGGATTGAATTAACAATTTTGACTAACATATTTGAGTTAATAGTTTCGACTATCATATTGAATTATTATTTCGCATAAAAATATTTAATAATTAATTGTTTGTATAGCTTTTTATATAATCCTTTAATTATTCGATAGTTATTAATTGTTTGTATTAATTGTTTGATAATTAGTTTTTATTTTTATAAAAATAAAACACATCTATAATCCTTTAATTGAAAAACATTTTTTAGTTTTTTCAAAATTAATTTATTGGGTCCAAATTGCTATCTCAATCCGCTAACTATCAAATATCCATATTATAATTTTCGTTTGATCAAATTTATAATTTGGTTCAAAGCTCTAATTTTAACTCGAATTTCTAGTTTCCAAAAATGACCATCTTGTTTCAAAAAAATTGTCAATCTTGTATCGATGTCAATGAAATATATCTAGTTTTAATATCTCGCATTTAGAATTTATCAAGTAGATTAGGGGCTCGGAGAACATAATAAAAACATTTTCATGGAACGTTTGTTCCTTTGTTTCGTGTTAAAGAAAAAAGGGAAATTCTTAATGGTACCCTCGTAAAATTGGTTTTTCCAAATGGTACACTAAATAGTTTTGACTTCCATTTGGTACCACTCTACTATTATGTTATTCCATGCTATACCTCTCCCGTCAACTTCCGTTAATCAAACGTTATATGACCTTGTAAACAACATAAAAACATATGAAAATTCTCAATGTTACCCTTCTACATTTGGCTTTTTCAAATAATACACCAAATAATTTTGACTTCAATTTGGTACCACTCTACTATTATATCATTACTTGCTATACCTTTCCCGTCAAACCCCGTTAGTCAAACGTTATTTGATCCTTAATTGACCTTAAAGTAAAAAAAAGTAATGAGAATGTTGAATTTATGGTTTTGATTAACAGTGCACCTTAAAAGACGAAAATGAAGATAGACTTCACAAAAGGGTAGTGCATGACAAGCTACTAAGATAAAAATTTCTCAATTTGGTTCATCTCATACTTAATCACAAGTTCAAAACAATTTCAGTTTAGTTTTAAAATATTTCTTTTAGAAGATCAATATTTATACTAGAGTAAAGTGCACTTTGTGTATCTGTACTTTACTCAAGACACCATTTAAAATACTATAGTTTAAAATCCATCACTTGCAATACTGAACAAATAATTTACTTATATTTCTTGTACTACCGTGTATTTATCACTAACTCCGTTAAATCATCAGGGGTTAAACAGTCTTTTTAAATTTGTACAGTATGTCTTAAAATGTAATAAAGGTGTGAGTAGCATTACATCTCACTACTCAGAAGGTCAATGAAAGCACTTCCAGCCAAAGACAAACTTCAGAGTCTAAGCCTGGTTACGGAACTTGGCAACAAAGTCAGACCCAGGAACTGGTTGATCTCCTACATGATTGCGCAAAAAATAGGTCCATCAGAAATTTAGAAGCAGTTCATGGTTACATTTTTAAAATGTAACCTCTCGGACGAGGACCTATTAGTGTTACTGAATCATGTAGCCTACTCTTATTCAAAATGCTCAGATTATAGTGCAGCCAAGTTGGTGTTTGATAAATTGCCTCAAAGAAATATCTTTTCTTGGACATTCATGATTGTTGGGTCAACGGATAATGGGTTCCTTAGTGATAGGATTGAGTACTTTTCTAAGATGCAAGAAGATGGGATATTGCCTGATGCATTTACATATTCTGCAATCATCCAGTTATGCATTGGTATAGAATGTGTTGATTGTGGTGAACCAGTGCATGCTCAAATTGTGAAAAGAGGCTTTGCATGTCATACTTTTGTGAGCACATCTCTTCTTAACATGTATGCAAGGTTGGGTGAGATTGATGATTTTTATCGGGTATTCAACAACATGAAAGAACCCAGTGAGGTGTCTTGGGCTGCCCTGATATCTGGACTTACATCGAATGATCTTTATCACCAAGCATTCGATAGTTTTCTTACTATTAAAAAGAAAGGATTTACTCCAAATACATTCACAGTTACAAGTGTTTTAAAAGCGATTGGGATGCTAGGTGACGTTATTAAGGGAAAGAAAGTTCACAAATATGTATCTAAATCAGGTATGTTGTCTAATGTTCGCGTTGGAAATGCACTTATTGACATGTATTCAAAATGTGGGTCTCTGCATGATGCAAAGTCGGTTTTCGATAACTTCATCGTGTCTGGACTGAACATGCCATGGAATGCAATGATTTCAGGCTATTCGATTAGCAAGTGTAGTGAAGAAGCTTTGAAGCTCTATGTCGAGATGTGTCAAAATAATATTAAATCTGAAATCTATACTTACTGTAGTGTACTCGACGCTTTTTCTGATTTAAGATGTTTGTGGTTTGGGAAACAGATTCATGGAATGATCATGAAGTCCGGGTATCAATTAACGGACTTAAGTGTTAATAACGCAACTGTAGATGCATATTCTAAATGTGGGTTCATTGAAGATGTAAAAAAAAATGCTTGACAGAATAGATGAGAAAGATATAATATCTTGGACAACCCTGGTTAATGCTTACTCTCAGGGCTCTAAGTGGAGGGAAGCACTAGCCATCTTTTTACAGATGAGAGAAAAAGGATTTACTCCGAACCAATTTACCTATTCTGTCGTTCTTGTTTCATGTGCTAATCTTTCTTTTTTGGAATATGGTCAACAAGTACATATATGTCCAGTTGGTGTTTGATAATTTGCATCAAAGAAATATCTTTTCTTGGACAGTCATGATTGTGATGCCCCAACTTCCCAATACTGAAAATATACTTTTTATAATAAAATATACTTTGATACAGGGAACTTTTAGAAACTTTCGGCATGAAGTATTCGTAAATCGGACTATCCACCTGTATTTCAACCCAAACCAAATTCCAATTCACAATCACAAATAAAACTTAATGCACCAACGGTTCCTCACCGAGGATCGATTCCAGGTTATGGTATGAAACAAGAAACTAAACTATACAAATTATTACAATTTCTTTCACTACCCTGAATACAATTAATATACCGTCTAATCTAGAGCTTAATTCCAATCTGTGCTTACCCGCTCTGACTTCGAGATCTAGCCTGTATAGGCAGCCTCATTGCTCTCATATGACGTGTAAGATGTAGACATCCAACCTTAATCCTAACTGAAAGGTTAGGGAAAATAAAGCAGGAGTGAGCCAACAACGCTCAGCAAGTTAATAATATAGTGAAACAATAACATTTCAATGATTCATTGATGAACAATATCAATGACCAACTTATCTCAAGAGAATAATTCAATTATATTCATTTTCTTCAGCCATAGCTTTTCAATCAAAACATTCTTTTCATTAAAACTGTTTTATCCTTGAACATACTTTTCATAAACCTTTTCAAAAACATTTAAGTTGATTGGAGTTTTTCCACGACTCCGGATAATACGGGTGATCAGGCACGTAAAGTCCCCATATTAGACACGAAGTCCCTCAGGACCTTGAAATTGGGTTCCCAATTAGGCAACACATTGGCCTTTCAAATGCCGGACTGGGCACTCCCCTAGCCTCTTACGCTTAAAAAAATGCTGGACTGGGCACTTCCCCAGCCTCTTACGTCTCCAATCTGAAGGAATCCGTGGAAAATATTTTAACGGAATTCCCCCACAATAAAATCTTTAAAACCTTTAAAACATTTCATTTTTTTTAAGTCCTTTATACTCACTGATAACAGATCAGCCCAGAATAAGGAATTTTAAAACATCTTTAATTAATTAAACCATTTTCATTTTCAATTATAAAAGACTGAGGGTCAGGGAAGCAATTGATATAAGGAATCATAAACAGCAAAGCAATACGACTGAACTAAACATGGCATGGTTCAGCAAAAATTGAATCATATATCAAGTAGGAAACATTAATCAATTAGGAAACGAGCAACTGTTAAGATTCTAGAATTTAACAACAATTTATAAGAAAATCAGGGAATACAGGAATCTGAAATTCAATTGAGAAATTGGTTTACTGCACTGGTGATAAATCAATGAAGAGTTATTAGTCAATAAAGAACAAAATAAGTGTTAGGGTTCTGGAATTTAATTCAAGGGTTTTGAAATCTGGTTTCGTCGGTATGGTTTAAAAGAATAAACATAAGGAAAAGACTAAGTTAAAACAAGGCATAAATTATAAGTCAGGAATTTATGGTTCAACAGGAAACAGGGTAATTAATAGGGTACATAAGTTAAATAATGGTTCATAAGGATAAGTAAGGCACGGGTGTTTCAACAGTAATTTATAAGGAATAATCAATAAGGTATTTAGGGTTCGACAATAATTAAGAAGGAATAGCAATTGGGTAATAAAGTTTCAATACAAGGTTCGAGTCACTTAAACAAAAGAAAGGGGTGTAGACCCTAGCAATACGATTTGGAAGAAAATCTTATAAATAATAGAAACAGATTCGCATCATTCAAAATAAATATGAGGAGTATAAATACTTGGAGGAAGGAATTTGAAAGAATAAATGAACAATACATGATATTTCACATCACTTGAACGATAAATGAGGGATAGTAAACTTGTCTCAATACACAGGGTTTCTATTTCCAATACTTTAACTACTTTTCACTTTACATCCGTCTCTACTTGACCTTCTTCGATCACGCATCCATTTTCCCTTTATCACTTGTCAATCCCAATGATTCTTTCCTTCCTCTACATTCCATTTACTCGTGCACTGTTCTTGGCTGGGTCTCCTACTCGTACCTATACCAAGGTAAAGTACTACTTTAGTGCTAAAACCAACCAAAACCTTACTATCAATCTAATCTACCCATACGCCTCCTATAACGCTTTACAACTTAGCACATATTGGTTATACTCATAAAATACTTTAGTACAACTAGACAAACCACATAAACACGTGTATCAAATTGATTTGCAAATAATTCTTATTAAATTACTATAAGAATTTACAAAATAATTTTTACGAAAATCGGACAGCACCTCCTATGTACGGTTACACTTCCCGTTTGAACATAACCAACCCACAACAACAATTAAGCATTCATTTGACTCAGTATGATATGATAAACATCCCAGACATACTAATGTACCTCATTTACAACTAATTAACTCCTAAACTTGCAAAACTCGAAACAACCCAAAAATAGAATAAAATCATTCTATGAAATAAAATTCTCGAAGCAAGGATTATACCACAATTTATACAAAATCAACACAAAACCGAGTCAAGCAATTTTTAAACCAGGCCACCGACTCGGTTAACCAACACAGCTCTAATACACTTGCCAGCTACCTTTTAAAACCAGCCACACATAACCCATTTACTCTCTTAACTTCCCTGTCTTACTCCCTTGCGGCCAGCTGTTCACCCACATCTCACCCCCACGCTTACCCAATAACAATCACAGCAGTACACAGATGCGACCACCAGAACAGGGTCACCCTCCTTATTGCCTCTTTCCCCTACGAGTAATTCCAGAACCCAGATTTCCCATAGCACTACCCAGTCTTACACTCAGTAAAAACAACGAACCATATATCAACTAAAAGCCCCAATTAAAAACACATAGTGTCTCTGACTGTTGTAGGAGTAATCACATACTCTGTCTCCTCATATGTGAAGATGATTGAAGGAGTCCCATTCTCTCCTCCATCAGCATAAGTAGAGTTCTTCCAGAAAGTAGCAATCTGCGTGGCAGAAAGCGTTGGTGGTTCGACTAAAGCTGTACCAATCTCTGAATCCCGCAAGAAGTTTTGAATCAAATGAAACGCCTCTGGAACGTTTGCATTGTTCAATGGGGCTACATAATTATTAGGAACAAACAATAACCCTTGAGCAGTAAAAGCTTTGGTGGCCATTAGAATCGATGTGAGAAGAAAATATCAGAGAAAAAGATATGTAGGAAAGGTGTTTGTGAAAATGCCCAAGTGAAATAACAAGTGACTGTGAGTGGGTTGTGTGCAGAGAAAATAACCGTGTATGTAAAAATGATTAGAGTTGTAATGAAAAAGTAAAACCCAATCGTTTTAAATATTAATACACCCAACCAATTCCTTGTTTAATGTGTGAGTGGGACACGTGGCACACATGCAATGAAAGTACTTTGCACGTTCAGTAATTGTGGCAATAATTACTGCTACTTTCTCTCTCCCATTACCAACACACTTTAACACTCCTACACTCATTAACAGTTGGCAATAATTTATTTCATTTTTCAAAAACTCTTTTTACCCCAAGTATATAAATTATCTGAAAGAAAATATACCTCAGAGTATAAGACAAAATTCATCAGCGTTTGTCAATTCTCCAACTTCATTACCATAATCCTTTAAAAAACTGCACAGGTGTGTGTGTATAGCAGAGTTTACCAATTCAATTTTTAGAGCATCTAATTTTTCATAAAATCCATAAAGTAAATCAGTAAACACTTGATGCACAAACTCTCATAGTAAACACTGAATGTATGATGAATGCTAAACTCTGTAGTAAACGATTTATATACAGTATCATCTAATTAATTTATACCCCCCTTTCTATTTTTTTTTGTTTTGTTTCTCCAGTAATCAGAGGTTGGAACTAGTCACCAAAAATCCTATAATTTTAGCCCTTATCATCTTGATAAGTTTCTGGGTCTTCCTAGTCTTTGACTAGTCACCAAAAATTAGAGAAATTTTAGCCCTTACTATATACCAGCAAGTTCCTGGATCGTCCTAGACACCAACATAATCTCAAAGGAGTTTTAGCAACCTATATACATTTCTTTAGGGGTAGTCTAATAATAGCATTTAAATTAACAGTGTATAACTAACAAAGTTTAGAGCTCATCAACATCAGAAGTTATCCATGAGAGGCAATGCACATAGTATTTACAGACTCAGAGTTTAGGATAAATAAACTAAGAGATGCTATAAATATGAAACAGTATCATGCTGTGTTAATTTTCTGCACAGTCAAAGATTAGATCACAAATAACTTAGAAGGATTCATGATTATTTACTGAGAATCATGCTTCATACATATTTCTTCATCGGTGTTTACATTCAGACAATAATAATATCAGAGTTTCTCCAACATGTCAACAGTGTATGACCTACAGAGCATGCTAACAGAGTTTAACAGTTTAACGAACAGAGTTTGCATAGCAGAGTTTAACAAAAGAGTTCACATAGCAGTTAACATATCACAGAAATATGAACAACACATTACATAAGTAAAATTTTGAGTCTAACCAATATCTCTAGTCAAAACTAGAGACCATTCCTAGTTCATTTACCAGCCTTGTAAATACAGCTTCACTCAATGGCTTGGTAAAGATGTCTGCAAGCTATTGAGCTCAATATTTCCTTCCTCTACATGGTCTCTGATAAAGTGGCACCTTATGCTGATGTGCTTTGTCATTGAATGCTGTACTGGATTACCTGCCATAGAAATAGCACTTTGATTATCACAGTAAATAAGTATTTTACTGTACCTCAATCCATAATCCAGCAATTGATTCTTCATCCACAGAATCTGTGCACAACAGCTACCAGCAGCAATATACTCTGCTTCAGCTGTAGATGTAGAAATTGATTTCTGTTTCTTGCTGTACCAAGAAACAAGTCTATCACCCAGAAATTGACAACTTCCACTGGTGCTTTTTCTGTCTATCTTACAGCCTGCAAAGTCTACATCAGAGTAACCAAGTAGCTTGAAATCTGATTCTCTAGGATACCACAGACCTAAGGTTATGGTCCCCTTGAGATATTTAAAAATTCTCTTCACAGCTGTTAGATGTGGTTCTCTGGGGTCTGCCTGAAACCTTGCACAGAGACAAGTTGCATACATGATATCAGGTCTGCTAGCTGTTAGATAAAGAAGAGATCCTATCATGCCTCTGTAGCTTGTCATATCTACTAGAGCTCCTGTGTCTTTGTC
The DNA here is from genome assembly GCA_036435485.1 of Saposhnikovia divaricata. Classification (NCBI taxonomy): domain Eukaryota; kingdom Viridiplantae; phylum Streptophyta; class Magnoliopsida; order Apiales; family Apiaceae; genus Saposhnikovia; species Saposhnikovia divaricata. The sequence continues at coordinate 137,130,672 of CM071600.1, forward strand.
CAACTTTGTTGTTGTTGCCATGGGAGTTGATGCAGATGAGCAGTCAAGCATAACAAATTTCTTGAGAAGATTTCTGGTATATTTTGCTTGATTTATGAAAATCCCATCATCTGTTTGCTTCACCTGTAGGCCTAGAAAATAACTAAGCTCTCCCATCATGCTCATTTGATACCTGGATTGCATGAGCTTGGCAAACTTCTTACAGAGTTTATCATTAGTAGACCCAAAAATTATATCATCAACATATATCTGAACTAAAAGCAAGTCATCACCATAGTTAAAGTAGAATAGTGTTTTATCAATTGCACCTCTGTTGAACCCACTTTCTAAAAGAAATTAAGCCAGAGTTTCATACCATGCTCTTGGTGCCTGCTTAAGTCCATAGAGTGCCTTATCCAGCCTGTAAACATAGTCTGGATATTTTGGGTCGACAAAACCTGGTGGTTGTTCAACAAACACTTCTTCTTCAAGCTTCCCATTCAGAAAAGCACTTTTCACATCCATCTGAAATACCTTGAATTTCTTGTGAGAGGCATATGCTAGAAAAATTCTTATTGCCTCCAATCTTGCAACTGGAGCAAAAGTTTCATCATAGTCTATTCCTTCCTGCTGTGAATATCCTTTTGCCACAAGTCTAGCCTTGTTCCTTGTAACAACTCCCTCACTGTCAGTTTTATTTCTGAAAACCCATCTAGTACCAACAACAGATCTATTCTTTGGTATAGGTACAAGGGTCCATACTTCATTTCTTTCAAATTCATTTAACTCCTCCTGCATTGCTGTTATCCAGTTAACATCTTGAAGAGCTTCTTCTACCTTCTTTGGTTCATTCTTAGACAAGAATGCATGAAACAGACATTCATTTGTTGTAGCACTCCTTGTCCTTACTTTTGCATCTGGATCTCCAATAATTAAATCAGGTGTATGAGATTTTGTCCATTTCCTAGCAGAAGGTAAATGGCTTCTGCCAGTATGTGATCCTCCCCCTTGATCCATGTTCTCCTGATTTTCTTGTTGTCTTTCTTCATTTTCTGAGGCTCCCCCTGAATTTGACTGCTAAGAGTTTAAATTGTCAGATTTTGTACTTTCAGAGTTTGAGTCATCAGAGTTTGATCAAGATTTTTCAGTTGACTCATTATCAGAATTTGAGTCATCATTTTGATCATGCTCCCCCTCAACTGGTTCTCCTTTTTGTTTTGGCTGAGAAGTTTCTTCAGTGTTTACCAGTAGAGGTTCAGAGTATGCTTCAACAGAGTTTGTCAGATCAGTTTCATCAGAGTTTACTTCATCAGAGGTTAAGTCTTCATTTTCAAAGTGCAGTTGATCATGTTCATTTACATCTTCAAGTCCAGTTATTTTCTTGTCATCAAATGACATATGAATTGACTCCATGATCACCTTGGTTCTCAGATTATAAACTCTGAATGCCTTAGTTGACAGCGGATAGCCAACAAAAATTCCTTCATCAGCTTTTAACTCAAATTTGGTCAACTGTTCAGGATGAGTTTTCAACACAAAGCATTTGCACCCAAAAATATGAAAATATTTCAGATTTGGCTTCTTTTCCCTCACCATATCATATGGTGTTTTTCCATGATTGTTGATCAGTGTGGCATTTTGAGTAAAACAGGCTGTTTGAACTGCTTCTGCCCAGAAATAGGTTGGCAATTTTGCTTCATCAAGCATAGTTCTGGCAGCTTCATCAAGGTTCTGTTCTTCCTCTCAACTACACCATTTTGCTGTGGTGTACCAGGTGCAGAAAACTCTTGCTTCACTCCTCAGTTCTTGCAGAATTCTTCCATTGTTGCATTCTTGAATTTAATTCCATTATCACTCCTGATTATTTTGACTTTGTGTTTTGATCCTTTGTCCAGCAGCTTTATATGCTCCATCAGAGTTAATACAGTTTCATCCTTCTTTGCTAGAAAATACTCCCAAGTGTATCTGGTGTGTTCATCAACAATGACTAGAGCATATTTCTTTCTTCCAATTGACAAGACATTCACTGGTCCGAAGAGATCAACATGTAGAAGATGATAAGGATCAACAATTGAAGATTCAGACTTGCTCTTGAAAGATGACTTCCTTTGTTTAGCCTTTTGACAGGAATCACACAGGCCATCAACATTTAATAAAGACTTTGGAAGTCCTCTTAGAAGATCCTTTCTTATCAACTCATTAATGTTGTTCAGATTCAGATGAGAGAGTTTCTTATGCCACTTCCAACTCTCTACACTAGACATTCTTGTGGACAGGCACACAGCTTTTCCATCAGAGTTTGTCAACAAACTTGCTTCATAGATATTATTGCACTTGTGTCCAACTAGAACAACTTTCCCTGTAGATTTACTGATGATTTCACAGTATTCAGGCTGAAAATCTACATGATATCCTCTGTCACAGATTTGACTCACAGATAGCAGATCATGCTTGAGTCCTGGAACCAGAGCTACATTTGTGATGATGACACTTCCAAGATTGATATTGCCATATCCCAGAGTACATCCTATGTTGCCATATCTATAGGAAACTTTTGGGCCAGCCTTCTCCTCATACTCTGATAGCAGGGCTTTATTTCCAGTCATGTGTCCTGAACATCCACTGTCCACGACTAGGGTACTCTCCCTAATGCCCTGCAATCACAAACAATCACTGAAGGTCAGATTTAAGGATCCAGACTTGCTTGGATCCTTTGGCTTTCTTAGTTTTGTTAGCTTTAGCAGCGGAATTTACATTATCAGAGTTTAAGCTAACATTTTCAGAGTTTACACTTGCAGAATTAACCTTAACCCATTTCAAATTGGGCTTCAGTTCATAATTGATACTCCTAAGTTTTGATGATCACAAACAGTAAGCCATTTGGCTTATTAATAGATATAAAACAACATGCTAGTTGTGTAAAGTTTTGATGATCACAAACAGTAAGCCATTTGGCTTATTAGTAGATATAAAACAACATGCTATTTGTGTATGTACTCACTTGGTTTTTGCAGGATACTCTAGCTTACTGATTGTATAATCAGTCTATCTAACAGCAAACCAAAGTTGAGATACAGTGATAGTTTGGCAAGCCAGTTGCACACAGTCAATACATAAAGAACAAGCTGATAGCATGTAGTTTGATATAAAACATCATGTATTTCTGTATTGTACTCACTTGGTTTTGCAGGGTATAATAGCTTACTGATTGTATGTTCAGTTTGTCACAAACAGCAAGCCATTTGTACAAACAGCAAGCCATTTGCAACTGTTCAGAATTCCTGTAGATAAAGATCAACTAGACATATCTATGTTCTCAGGAAACTTGGTTGATGATATGGAAATGCAAAAGTATAAATCCATGTATCTGTTCAGCTCACCAGAACCAAAACAGCAAGCTGACATGAACTTGCTATGTTATTTCGGTACTGTACTAACTTGGTTTTGCAGGGGAAATTAGCTTACTGATTATATAATCAGTATATCACAAATAACAAGCCAAATGCATGGACAATCAGCATACTTGTCTCACAAACAGCGTGCCAGCTTCACAAACAACAAGCTGATTGTGTCTGACAGAATTAAAGAACAATTCGGAATTCAAGGAGCATGCAACGGAAATATTGTTAGGAATATTTGTAGGGGCCCTCTGAATATTTTCTAGCATGCCAGTACTCATAGCCCACACATTTTGGGAGACAAAATTGATTCCTTCACTTAAACTAAGTAAAGTAACATTCTACTTTACTATACTTTAAGCTCCACTCAAACAAGTCACATGGGGATGTTTCCTTCATCATATCAAACATTATTCTTCATACTATACACGCTCCATCTTCTCTCTCAACTGATACATACATTCAAGCTCCTCCAAAATTGTTTAAAACAACAATCACTACTAACGGCTTCAAGAAATTATATACCGTTGGAGCCTTTCTATCTTAAGTTCAAAATATTCTTGTCTACCTATATAAGGACTGGTCTTTCTCAGTTCTTATCATCCATTATTGAATATCTATCAAGTGCAGAAACAAGAAACTATACACAACCACCAAGCTTACATTGTAAAATCTTTCTAAACCTTTCAAACCCATATATACGCGCATATATATATTCAGAGGGTTCATAGGTTGAGTTGTATTTATTCAAATCATTGTATTGTTCAAGTTGTAATTGATTTGTTGCTGTACAAGGTTGGCTTAAGGTTTAGGGTGGGTCGAACTAGGCTAGAGAAGGATACTTGGGAAGTATTGCTTAGAGAGCTAGTTCAGCACAAGAAACAGCAAGCCATTTGTAAGCAGCAAGGGTGTAAGGGAGATATATTGTTGGATCTTGTAATTGGTTTATATTTGATCAATAATATATTCTCTTACCAAGTTTGGTAAAGGACCAGGACGTAGACCATAGGGGATTAGGGGTCGAACCTGGCTAAAAGACTTTGTGTCACATTTAATTTTCTGCATATTATTTACTGCATTGCACTTTAGGTACAAACAGCTTGCCATTTATAAACTGTACTGTCGCAAATAGCACGTTGTTCGTTACAAACAGCACGTTGTTTCTAGTAAAATTTTAAACAGGTCATAAATAACCATTGTTAGCCTAAAACACCTATTCACCCCCCCTCTAGGTGTTGTTTTCAATTGGTATCAGAGCTTTGGTGTACTAACATTTCTGTAACAGGAAAGTACAGATCCTATGGCACACATTTATGAAGAGGGAGAATCATCAAACATGCCACCACTTCTCGTTGGTAAAGAAAATTATGATTTATGGAGACTAAGGATGAAGATGATTCTGATCAGAAATCCACTTGAATGGTTGGTTGTTAAAGATGGTCCATTTACCTTTCTGGATGAAAACGGCAAGCCAAAAGATGTTGATGATCTTACCGGGGAAGAATTGATAAAAGCAAGCTATAATGGAAATGCCAAGTACACACTGATTTGTGGTCTTTCAGATTCAAATTTTGCCAAGGTCAGTTCGTGCATCACAGCAAAGGAGATATGGGATACCTTAGAAATACATTATCAAGCTTCAACAAAAGAAGGATGTGTCAATCCAAAACAGCAAGCTGTTTCATGTGACGTCAATCCAAAACAGCAAGCTGCTTCATGTGACACAGATAAATCTAAGGCGCCACTCCTAACATGGAATGATGATGAGGAATCAGCTTCTAATGATGACTCAAGTGATGAGATGGACAATCTAGCCTTTGTTGGTATTGATGATAAAGGATCCATAAGAGAAGAAAATGTGGATAGTGATTATTCAAATTCGGATGATGCAAGTGAGGTAAACTCAATTAACTCTGATTTACCTTCTACTTCTACCATGCTAGATGAACTAACCATGCATATGCCAAGTAATGTATCTATCATTGAGTTCATGGAATTGAAAAATAAAAATAATGAGCTTGAAAAGAAGAATACTCATTTGAAGAAAATCATTTCTGATTTAATGGTTGAAAAGGCTCCTGAAATCAACCATGATGATCTTATTGCTGATTTAAAGGAGAAACTCATTCAATTCGAAGGAGTTAATAAATTAATTATACAAAGGAATGAGGTTCTTATGAAAGAACTCAGGGATTTGAGGTCAAAGATTAAAGCTAGAGATGAGTGTATAGAATCATACAAGATTAAGGAATCTAGCCAAGCCGAGTCTTCAAAATCTGCGGAGAAGAGAAAACAGCAAGCTGAATGTGCAGACAAACAGCATGCCATTCTTATCAAACAGCAAGCTGAACTGATCTCTCTCCTGGAAAAAGAGGTCAAGGATCTCGAGAAAGAGATGGAAACGTTTATTCAAGGAGAAGACAGCTTAAAGACAATGATGAAGAAGGCAAATGTTCCATTGGTAAGAGAAGGAGTTGGCATGAACCTCAACAAGAAGCATGGTGCACTCAAATACGATGGAAGAAATGGCATACCATACAACTATGCTATGCCTTGGAAAACATGCAACAAATGTGGTGGAAAAGGCCATCTGGAAAAACATTGTGTGGCTCAAGTCAATCACAAAGCGAAAACAGCTTACCAGATGGACCAGTCAGGCGACAAACAGCTTACCAGAATGGACCAGTCAGGCGACAAACAGCTTACCAGAATGGACCAGTCAGGGGACAAACAGCATGCCAGAATGCTTCTGTCAGAAGGAAAACAGCTTACCATTCACCGAAAGTGGTCCAAATGTGGATTAAGAAAACTGATTTAAATGTTTTATATACTATTGCTACTAACCAATTTGGACCCAAACCTATATGGGAACCAATACATTAAGTTGGTAATTGTTTGTTTTTGTAGATATGTCTTGCGGCTAAAGGAAGGTCAAAACAATGGATATTGGATAGCGGATGCACTAGACATATGTGTGGAGACAAGTCTCAGTTCAAAAGTCTTAAAATGAAGAAATGAGGAAGAGTTACAATTGGTAATAGTAAGACTCTTCGAATCCTTGGTATTGGTTCTATTGGTAATAGTAATATATCAATTGATAAAGTTCAATATGTCAAAGGTCTTTCTTATAATTTACTTAGTGTCACTCAATTATTTGATGATGGACATTTTGTTCAGTTTGGCATTGATAAAACCACTATTACTATTGGTACTAACAAAATCCCCCTAGTTGCTAGAAGGGAAGGAAATATATATGTATTAGACTTCGAAATGCAGGAAACAGCATGCTGTTTGGCTGCAATAGACAATGATCCATATATATGGCATAGAAGATTGGGACATGCACACATGGACTTGCTTAATAAACTTTCAATACATATACCAAAAATATTGAGGTCTACAATACATATATACGTAGTCCCTGATAACATCTCTATCAAAGGATCCCACTCTAGACCCACTGGTATTTTCTTTTGGTAGACTCTGAGATCACTGTATCGCTCGTTGCAATCATATTCAACTTCTCTTGAGTCCCTTTGTTAATTCTACTTGTTTGTTCTCTAAGTTGAACTACCATGCTCTAGCGTCCGAATCATGTGTGGAATTATCTAGCACGCTCGTCTTATGATAACATTCTCGTATAACTCATGTAAAATTCGCCATCAAGGGTAATGAAATCGACAACGACATAATGACCAACTTTCAGGTAAACCCGTTACTTATCGAAAATCGGATCTTATAGCCAAAGTAAAAGACTGTCATTATTCCAAGTACTAAGTACCATTAATTATGTAGGGAAGTCTAAACTTCTTGATTCTTAAAATGCCGCATCCTAAAATGTGGAGGACTATGGGCCACAAAATTTATGCCAGCCTAGTCATCCGATCATATTGGCAATATCGCCTCTACCTCAGATGCTCTTGAGGTTTCGCTCTGCTTTCTATATCATTACCTATGATAGGTCATGTACGACTCTCAAACCTCTATTCATCATTCTGAAGGTCTCTAAGGATTCTATCGACCCTAGTACAATACCTCCAGTAAACACTCCAGTCCATTCTACTCACCGGTACCTCTTCCGGTAGTCCAATAATAAGTTTACTACGATCCCTTATGTCATTCTCCTACTTAGACTTAACTCTCAACACTCTCATTTCTGAGTACTGTAAATTATCGCTCTGATACCATTTCTGTGACGCCCCCAAATCCGAGGTCAAAGATTCAGGTCGTCACATCACTTCCAACCATATCGTACCTGTATTAACTTTACAACTCAACAATACATCCATCCAGACCTCAATCTTACGCACAAACAAGTTAGAGCCTCAGAAACGATAATCAAAAGTAACACTAAATATTACAATTCATCTGTACAATCCAGAGTCTTACGCACTTCCACTTATACAACTATACTTGAAGACAAGTCTTACTATTACAGTTGAAAACCTATCAGACTTACTCTGTAGTATTTATCAGGAACTAAATCATCTCCGGGGTAATTCTTCTACTCCACTTCTGCTGGTACGGAGTTAATCGGCCAAATTCTTCTCTTTCTGAAAAGTTTTTATAAATCAAGAATGAGCTACATAATGCTCAGCAAGTTCACCATTTTGAAAAATAATAATGTGGTTTATTTCGAAAACATTCCCAACTATATGGGTATATATCTCAGATTTCAAAACATAATTGGACAATGTATATGTCCGAGTTTGAATAAAACATCTATACTTACTAAGGAGCTTTAAGAATAACATATGAACCCTTTATAAGGTTCCCATTTCAATATATCTCAAGTTTGAAAATATATACATTCGAGTATATCATTTTCGGCAAAACACTCTACGATTAACATACTGTACAGGGAATACATCATTGCAAACCTCTTTCCTTCCATTAGCTTAGAAGGTTTCTCATACAAAAACATTTCATTCTTTGAAACAATTGCAAGAGTGCACTAACACGTGCCAATCTTTATAGAAAATCTTACAGTTCTAGATACTGCACGATGTCAATATTTTTCTTATCAAAAACCACACTATCAGCAACTTGGCACTTAGGCCCAAGAAGCAGTGTTTGAGTATTTTTTTCCAAAGTGGAGGATGGGACTGGAAGAAAACATAAAAACCTGACAGGGATTGACGATGATCAGTCGCCACATCCAAGTCCAATAATCCGCGGGTCTTCTCTACCGGTAGAAGGATAGAAACTACATCCGTAACTATCCCCGGGTGAAAACTACATCCGTAATCACCCTCGATGAAAACTACATCCGTAATCATCCTTCGGCAACACCTGGGCCGGAATAATAATTGATGGACCGCCTGGCTCACGGCCGCTTACACATCCCGGGAATCGTTCGTCAACGGTTCCCACACCTGCCAGAGTCCCTTTTTCTTTTTCTTTTAAAAACTTGATTTTGATTGAAAACTGAGTAATTGAGGTCTGACATCAGTCGACCGATAATTCTTGAAATCATACAAGAAGCAAACCTGACCGGGGGTTTTCGAAAATGTTTTGAGTTCGAAAGAGTTCGTGCTTGAAAGTGCTAAAGGTATCTTGGATTAGCTTTGTCTTTAAAATAATGAACAATAATTAATAAATGATATTTTAAGAGTTAATATTAATAATTAATAAAATAATTATTTAATTAAATAAGCTTTTAATCCAAGATAGGTATTTTGAGTATTTATGATGATATAAAAATAATTACTTGAGAATACGATACTTCCCGAATGACCCTTCGGGTTTTCGCAATTTAATTACGATATAATAATATACCGCTCCCCGGTCAATAGTATATATGGACCACTACGACCTCTATTGCTAGAGTCGTTGTCCGAAGAAAACATTTCATTCTAAGTTCAAGGGGTGCAAACATATATGTGCTTATACATCTCAATTTCATCATTACTTCAATAAGCATAAACATTTGATACTAGTGAAAACTACAAACACAACAGTGAAAGTCCTTGTATATGTAAGTTTTGAAAAGTAAACTTGCCTTGGTGAGGTTGGGGTGGTCGAGCTTGCGGAGTGGATTGATCTATACATAATCAATAGCCGTTCGTTAGTACCTTAACAATATCTCTTTTAATTGCGAGGTTTTAGGGGGTACAAAATTAACTTAATGACTTCGTCTTATGACTCTCTAGCTCCACTATAGGTTCATGTCATCACTCGATTATGTTCGTCACTTATTCGACTTAATTTGGTTACCATATTCGAAGCGTATTCATTCCCCCTTAAATCACACTCCACTTACGACTTTTTCCCTTGCGCGAATTTTACTCTAACATTTTTATAAAATTGAAAAATACATATTTTAATCCAATTCTTTTTGGGTAGCCTTCACCACTGCATTTAATAGCTCCTCTAATTTTTCAATGATTCTACATAAATTTTTAGGGGTTTAAACAAGGTTCACAAGGGGACCATTTAGTGCAGTTCGGATTCCAGAAACACATTTCACTTCTCAGGCCATAACTCAAAATCTATACATCACCTAGTCATGAACCTTATATTTCTGGAAACTACATTCAAATAACTTTCCAACAATATATATTAGGACTCCAGGGCACAAGATTTAGGGGTTCAAAATCCTCCTACAAGACAGTACAAGTTCCTGGAAAAATACTCAGCATGCTTTTACCACTTAACCATCCAAGAATCTTATATAAACATCACAACCATCATCTAAACCACCAAGATCATACTCTATAACATACATGGAGTTACATACACTAACCACAAGCTTAAAAATCATAACCACAACATTTAAACTCAAGATCTACATCATCCATAACTTATATGTCCAAGATTTACACTAATATCAATTGATCTAACATTAAACATCACAAATACTACATGGCCAAGAAGGGTTAGGGTTTTTATACCTTCTTGAGTATCTAGGAGCCTTGGGTATGCCTTACAAGTCTCAAGAACACCTTGGATGAGCTCCTACAATCCTTACAACTCAAGATCTAAATAAAAACTCAACATTGTTACTATTCAACAAAACTTCAACAATTTATAACTTGAAAACTAATGGATGAAAAGGGTTGGAATTCATAGTATACCTTCCTTATATGATGTAGAGTACCTAGGATTTTTGCCTTGAATTAAGAGTGAAGAGAAGTGGAAGAAAGAAAATTTTTCTTCCCCTTTTCTAGCTTTGGCCGAGAGCAATGAAGAACAAGGGGGGGGGGAGAGAGTTTTTGTTTTGCTTTTTGTGTTGGGTGAATAAAGTAAGATGAGTTGGTTGATAGATATTAGGTGTATGTATATGTATCACATGTTGCAAGTCTAGTGCCTAGACCACCATACCTCCTTGTCTCCTTGGACAATGTACCAACTAGTTACTATTCCTCTTGCTATCTTTGCATTGCTAGTTTACTTTCCTAACTACTTAGTTGCATGGGACTTGCATGCAATATCTTTCCTTGTATCATTATTCTTCCACCAATGCTTGTCACTTAATCTTTAATTCGTATCGTATCTTAATTAATTTCTCGTAATAGAATTTTGTCGCGTAGAGATTTCCCTTGTAATTCCTTAAGTACTTAATTGTGTAAATTCCTCGAATATCCATAACTCCTCGTCATAATTCCTAATAAATCTTTTAATACTCCAATAACTCTCAAGTACCAAGTTTTATAAATCTTACTAACAATAATATTCTTGCCTTCAACAATCTTCCCTTTATCTTACATGGTGAATGTAACAACATAATTTCTCAGACAATCAATTCCATTAAACAACATGGGTGACTAAAAAGGTTCCAAATTCACAATGTCATATGATATTATAAAAAGAATATTACAAAAGTTAGGGTTCTTACATCCTCCCCTCCTTAAAAGGATTCCGTCCCGGAATCAGGTTGAAAACAGCTGGGGGTATTTTTCACGCTTCGTGCTCTCTAGTTCCCATGTTGATTCTTCGACATTCTGGTTCCTCCACAAAACCATCACTAGTTTGATAACCTTGTTCCTCAGCACTTGTTTTTTTTCCATGATTTCCACTGGTTTCTCCTCATAAGTCAAATCTGGCTGTAGGTCTATCTGGTCGTATTCTATCACATGCCGAAAGTCCGTATGGTAGGGTCGTAGCATGGACACACGAAATACATAATGCACTTGCTGCAAGCTCGGGGCAAGGCTAGTTCATAGGCTAACTTTCCAACACGCCTCAAAATCTTAAAAGGTCCAATAAACCTCAGACTTAGCTTCTCTTTCTTAACAAACCGCATCAATCCTTTCCAGGGGATACCTTTAGCATCACGAAGTCTCCCACCTCATACTCCTTTGATATCTCATAAAATTTGACCATTCGAAATAATGGGTTTCGTAAAAAAACTAATGACTTTTACATACACTCGTCTGTACCGCAAAGACGTAATATCGATTCGAAATCTTCATTTAATAATTCGTACATATCGTGATTACGAAAATTTCTCATCCACCCATAAAATTACTATTCGTCCCGGTTTCGAATATTCACGAAAATTAGGGTTATTGCAGTCTCCTCTCCTTAAAAGGATTCTATCTTAAGAACCTAAGGAAAATAGTTGTGGATGCAATTCCAACTTTACCCTTTCCACCTCTCAGGTTGACACTTCAACCCTTTCTGTTCTCTCACCTTGGTCTCACCATCGCTTTAATGTTATTTCTCAATGCATGCTCTCCTCGACCTGTATTCCTTATCGGTTGTTCTATGAATGAAAATTTCTATCCCACTACTTATACGTTTCTCTTCTACCTTGTTCATAGTATCCGTGTTGAGTCCTCGTATCGTTGGCCCGTGAATACTTTATGGTCGTGTTATATAATCTGAGACAACGTCGATACACACGGTATTCCTCATATTCCTTCGCTTGATTAGCAGGCATGCGTTGCCTCCCGTCAGCCGTTACCACTTGCTGTGGATACTGTATAGTCTTCGGCATACGTCGAACCAGTTCAGCTACTATATCCCTCGTTCATTGACTTCTTCGTAATGCAAGAAAAGCGAAGCTTCTTCTTTCGCAGTACGCTTTACAAGAGACGTCCTTACGTTCGCATGGTGACGATCGTGATAACAACATTAATTTCATAGATAAGTTTTTATTCTCGATTTCCCCGTGAAATCTAAGGCATGACACTAAATACAAATTCGATCGTCTGGATAATTCTTCTTCCATGTCCGTCAGCCACAGGTCAAATTAGTACATACGCTCAATCTCTTTGTTAAATATACCTGAAAGCACCATCAATATTCGAACTTTAACCTTAAGTCTTTATCTGACGTAATCGCTGCAGAAGTTTTATATTGCACCATCATCTCTTCCGTATATAATTCGATAATCTTCTAAATGGAAAGTCTCTCATAGGTAAATCACTTGGTCCAACAATTATAACTCACTAGGGCCATCTCTTGGCTCGGTCTTCGGCGACCTACTTATGAAATTCATTATAATTTTGTCCACGTTCAAGATTTTCTACAGGCGGAATTAATCCACTAGATCTCTATCATTCTGCTTTTGACATGTCACGTTTGTACTTAATAGTTTGCCAATACCATTCTTCATATTCGTTTGCCAAACATTCTCTTAATTCTCTATACATCTTTGTCCTTCCCCATAATTTATTTATTTTCCTCTAACATTATTCTTTATTGTATATACTCTATTTTCTTGGTCAATACTGACTGAATTCCAATTTCCAATAATACCTTCTATAGGTATCGGCCACCACACTGGCCTTCCCTAGGTAATAACAAATTTCTCCATTATACTCCCTGCTCCCTTTCGTCACCTTCTCTTTCTTATGTTTAGTTCTAATATGAAGATATACTTATGGCACTTGTGGAAAAATTTCACACTTTTCTCATAAGGTTAACGTCTCAGTTTTATGCGTGAACGCTATCATGACTAATCCCCGACTCACGGTTAGTATATCATATCCCGTAACCTTTATGTTGTTTAGAAGTATAGGCTATCATCCCCTTTCTACTGCATCAGCACACCTATTAAACTCTTGAAAGACGCATCATCGTGACCCTCAAAGTCCTTTTCTCATTATAAAGTATAGCTAACAACGAGGTTGTTACTAATCTCTCATATCATTCTTAAAACTTTATTTATTAACCCACATGGGCTTCGGACTCACTAGTCAATCCACATGATACTACCAAAATTTATAATGTTTATATTAATGTGAAATTCCGACTTTGGTGCCGTACAGAGGTCGATCTTGAGTTGGTGAAACCTTCTCTTCAACCTTATCCTTGAAAAAAACAACTACACATTTTAACTAATCAACAATTCCTCCCTTTCCGATAAGGGTATCAGTTCTCGATGGTATATGTAAGATGTCATACGCTCGTCCTCTTTCACAACTGGCGCCAATCAGTCTGAGGCCTGCATGCTGCTGCGATTCCCCATAAAATTGATTAGGTGGTAATCTCGAAGGATCATTGGCATATATCCATGCACCCATTTGTTATTAGGGGCATGTTAAACTTTATGTCTCTCTATGTGCATCAATCCCTTTAAGCTAAGTAAAGCTTCACATTCTTGCCACGATATTTCTTCCTTTCTTGTCCATCTCACTTCCATGTTAGTTTCCTCTAAGGATATGTTTTACATCGCAATCGATTTGCATTTCCTGGATCAGGAAAAGGCTTGGTAACTCCAGAATTCATTAATATAACATCCTGAAAACGGTTGGTAGGAGCGTACTCCCAACCACCTCATCATTTCTTATAACTTTCCTCACACTAATATTAAAGGTCTGGTGGTATGCCCCGACATGTTATTTCTACTTTAATAATTGCTCGGCATAACACTCTGGCTGCACAATTACAGCATTTGGTTTTTGATCTTATATTGGTGTAACGGTTCATAATTGTACCTCCCGCTCACCTTAGAGTCATCACTTTGAAAGGAATGGTTTCAAAATAACAAGGTCCAATAGATAATTTCAATAAGAATTCCACATTGGATGTTCCAAGAATGTTGATGGTTCCAAATACTAGGAGTCTCGATTTTCGGAGATGTAAGGATAGACAGAAAGAGTACAACAAGGTTTATTCCTTCAGGTTCTGATAATTCTGTAATGGGATATCATAGAGAATGTTGCACGAGGGCAATGATTGTTGGATACAAAAGTCATAAAGACGGTCTTTATACAATTCTTACATCGGGTGGATACTTTTCCTCCTGAATAATAAGAGGAAATCTAAAGTCGCATTGATGAAGGTCAGCCAATAGAAAGCAATTTTACTCCATGACAATTAAAGAATGAAGTAGTTTGTCATTCAAGTAATCAATGGTTTCAAATGAATTCTCCTTATATGAATGAAAGAATAAAATATTCAAGTGATATAAAGTCTAATACGAAGATGGGTAAGAGTTCAAGTCGAGTGGGCGACCTCACTAGGTCTCAATCGAGTTATTCATCGAACTTTCATCATCATGCTTTACCGCAGGCGAAATGCATGGCAGAATTGCTGAATAAATTAAATTGGGAGTTGGACCAGTGAAACAATAACTAGTCCTTTTCAAGAAACACTAGCAACTAGCTAGACAAAATTTGCTCGTCCACCTGTTTGAGACATCACCACTAGCTAGGACAATTAGCTAGGTGTTCTTCACAACATTACAATTTTGACTAGTTAGAACAATCAACTAGTCATTCATATTGACATATCGACTAGCCAGTTTCAATTGGCTAGAACGGAACTTCAACATCGTAGCCACTGAAGAAACTTTAGGCTACTCGGACAACGAATGGAAATAAGAAGTTATTAAGTTTGAAAAAGAAAACTATAAAATCTGAAAAGAATGTTCTAGGTATCGGAACAATCGATAACCTCTCATCAAATATTACTTACCAGTGAAACGGTCCACCCAAGGGTGCCTCCGTACAAATGCTTTATCAGATCCTACAATAGAATTAAATTTAGAATACCAATATCAAAATGATATCCTTACTATGATTTCAATGTACGATGTACAATCTCATCTTGAATAGAAGAAAAGAATTCATGAAGGATGTCTGGACATTAGATCATCCATGTCCTCAGTAATTTGTTAAATATTTATGAGCTCAACTGAAGAGTGCAAGTATGAAAGAAGCAATCAAATATCAATATTCATTAAGAAATATTCATCGATTAATTAAGGAAATATTTGTTGAACCTTCCTTGGATAATTGAAAGAAAGTGTAAATAGGCCTGAGCCGAACAAGATCATCATAATTTTTTTTTGAATAGAATGTTCATGGATCAAATAAAATTACTTCGGATAAGTCCTGCTTTAGGGAAAGTATATCACTGGTTGTTATTCCACAAGTTTGAAGTAGAAAGCTAGAAGGGTTACCTGATATAAACTAATCGAGGTAACATGGTTAGTGAAAAGTTTAAAATGATGTAGTGCACCAGCCGGTAGTTACCAAAATAAGTTAATAATCATTCGTGCATCTCATTATCACCATTATGAGGGTAGCTCCATCTCTTCGTCTTCGTAATACAAGACACCAACTTGTGCGTCTCTCAATCATCATCTTAAAGTCATTTATCGAGTTAGGGTTTCACAAATATATCTGTCATTTCTGTGCTTTATCTTGAAGACCAAACTTCACATCATTTCGGGGACACCTGCTAAGTCCATAGGGTCCTACTTCATGCCTTCCGACATGAATCACAAGTGGCCAGTTCCCCCTGGGAACAGATCAAAGAGATCTCTCAGGGATCTCAGTGCAGTCCATAGGTTCAGTGGCGGGTGTGTGTATGTGAACATATACCAAAAATATTGAGGTCTACAATACATATATACGTAGTCCCTGATAACATCTCTATCAAAGGATCCCACTCTAGACCCACTGGTATTTTCTTTTGGTAGACTCTGAGATCACTGT
The DNA here is from genome assembly GCA_036435485.1 of Saposhnikovia divaricata. Classification (NCBI taxonomy): domain Eukaryota; kingdom Viridiplantae; phylum Streptophyta; class Magnoliopsida; order Apiales; family Apiaceae; genus Saposhnikovia; species Saposhnikovia divaricata. Next base: position 137,146,942 of record CM071600.1, read on the forward strand.
ATCGCTCATTGCAATCATATTCAACTTCTCTTGAGTCCCTTTGTTAATTCTACTTGTTTGTTCTCTAAGTTGAACTACCATGCTCTAGCGTCCGAATCATGTGTGGAATTATCTAGCACGCTCGTCTTATGATAACATTCTCATATAACCCATGTAAAATTCGACATCAAGGGTAATGAAATCGACAACGACATAGTGACCAACTTTCAGGTAAACCCGTTACTTATCGAAAATCGGATCTTATAGCCAAAGTAAAAGACTGTCATTATTCCAAGTACTAAGTACCCTTAATTATGTAGGGAAGTCTAAACTTCTTGATTCTTAAAATGCCACCTCCTAAACTGTGGAGAACTATGGGCCACAAAATTTATGCCAGCCTAGTCATCCGATCATATTGGCAATATCGCCTCTACCTCAGCTGCTCTTGAGGTTTCGCTCTGCTTTCTATATCATTACCTATGATAGGTCATGTACGACTCTCAAACCTCTATTCATCATTCTGAAGGTCTCTAAGGATTCTATCGACCCTAGTACAATACCTCCAGTAAACACTCCAGTCCATTCTACTCACCGGTACCTCTTTGGTAGTCCAATAATAAGTTTACTACGATCCCTTATGTCATTCTCCTACTTAGACTTAACTCTCAACACTCTCGTTTCTGAGTACTGTAACTTATCGCTCTGATACCATTTCCGTGACGCCCCCAAATCCGAGGTCAAAGATTCAGGTCGTCACATTACCATCCAACCATATCGTACCTGTATTAACTTTACAACTCAAGAATACATCCATCCAGACCTCAATCTTACGCACAAACAAGTTAGAGCCTCAGAAACGATAATCAAAAGTAACACTAAATATTACAATTCATCTGTACAATCCAGAGTCTTACGCATTTCCACTTATACAGCTATACTTGAAGACAAGTCTTACTATTACAGTTGAAAACCTATCAGACTTACTCTGTAGTATTTATCAGGAACTAAATCATCTCCGGGGTAATTCTTCTACTCCTCTTCTGCTAGTGCGGAGTTAATCGGCCAAATTCTTCTCTTTCTGAAAAGTTTATATAAAGCAAGAATGAGCTACATAATGCTCAGCAAGTTCACCATTTTGAAAAATAATAATGTGGTTTATTTCGAAAACATTCCCAACTATATGGGTATATATCTCAGATTTCAAAACATAATTGGACAATGTATATGTCCGAGTTTGAATAAAACATCTATACTTACTAAGGAGCTTTAAGAATAACATATGAACCCTTTATAAGGTTCTCATTTCAATATATCTCAAGTTTGAAAATATATACATTCGAGTATATCATTTTCGGCAAAACACTCTACGATTAACATACTGTACAGGGAATACATCATTGCAAACCTCTTTCCTTCCATTAGCTTAGAAGGTTTCTCATACAAAAACATTTCATTCTTTGAAACAATTGCAAGAGTGCACTAACACGTGCCAATCTTTATAGAAAATCTTGCAGTTCTAGATACTGCACGATGTCAATATTTTTCTTATCAAAAACCACACTATCGGCAACTTGGCACTTAGGCCCAAGAAGCAGTGTTTGAGTATTTTTTTTCCAAAGTGGAGGATGGGACTGGAAGAAAACATAAAAACCTGACAGGGATTGACGATGATCAGTCGCCACATCCAAGTCCAATAATCCGCGGGTCTTCTCTACCGGTAGAAGGATAGAAACTACATCCGTAACTATCCCCGGGTGAAAACTACATCCGTAATCACCCTCGATGAAAACTACATCCGTAATCATCCTTCGGCAACACCTGTGCCGGAATAATAATTGATGGACCGCCTGGCTCACGGCCGCTTACACATCCCGGGAATCGTTCGTCAACGGTTCCCACACCTGCCAGAGTCCCTTTTTCTTTTTCTTTTAAAAACTTGATTTTGATTGAAAACTGAGTAATTGAGGTCCGACATCAGTCGACCGATGATTCTTGAAATCATACAAGAAGCAAACCTGACCGGGGGTTTTCGAAAATGTTTTGAGTTCGAAAGAGTTCGAGCTTGAAAGTGCTAAAGGTATCTTGGATTAGCTTTGTGTTTAAAATAATGAACAATAATTAATAAATGATATTTTAAGATTTAATATTAATAATTAATAAAATAATTATTTAATTAAATAAGCTTTTAATCCAAGATAGGTATTTTGAGTATTTATGATGATATAAAAATAATTACTTGAGTATACGATACTTCCCGAATGACCCTTCGGGTTTTCGCAATTTAATTACGATATAATAATATACCGCTCCCCGGTCAATAGTATATATGGACCGCTACGACCTCTATTGCTAGAGTCGTTGTCCGAAGAAAACATTTCATTCTAAGTTCAAGGGGTGCAAACATATATGTGCTTATACATCTCAATTTCATCATTACTTCAATAAGCATAAACATTTGATACGAGTGAAAACTACAAACACAACAGTGAAAGTCCTTGTATATGTAAGTTTTGAAAAGTAAACTTGCCTTGGTGAGGTTGGGGTGGTCGAGCTTGCGGGGTGGAATGATCTATACATAATCAATAGCCGTTCGTTAGTACCTTAACAATATCTCTTTTAATTGCGAGGTTTTAGGGGGTACAAAATTAACTTAATGACTTCGTCTTATGACTCTCTAGCTCCACTATAGGTTCATGTCATCACTCGATTATGTTCGTCACTTATTCGACTTAATTTGGTTACCATATTCGAAGCGTATTCATTCCCCCTTAAATCACACTCCACTTACGACTTTTTCCCTTGCGCAAATTTTACTCTAACATTTTTATAAAATTGAAAAATACATATTTTAATCCAATTCTTTTTGGGTAGCCTTCACCACTGCATTTACTAGCTCCTCTAATTTTTCCATGATCCTACATAAATTTTTAGGGGTTTAAACAAGGTTCACAAGGGGACCATTTAGTGCAGTTCGGATTCCAGAAACACATTTCACTTCTCAGGCCATAACTTAAATTCTATACATCACCTAGTCATGAACCTTATATTTCTGGAAACTACATTCAAATACCTTCCCAACAATATATATTACGACTCCAGGGGACAAGATTTAGGGGTTCAAACCCCTCCTACAAGACAGTACAAGTTCCTGGAAAAATACTCAGCATGCTTTTACCACTTAACCATCCAAGAATCTTATATAAACATCACAACCATCATCTAAACCACCAAGATCATACTCTATAACATACATGGAGTTACATACACTAACCACAAGCTTAAAAATCATAACCACAACATTTAAACTCAAGATCTACATCATCCATAACTTATATGTCCAAGATTTACACTAATATCCATGGATCTAACATTAAACATCACTAATACTACATGGCCAAGAGGGGTTAGGGTTTTTATACCTTCTTAAGTATCTAGGAGCCTTGGGTATGCCTTACAAGTCTCAAGAACACCTTGGATGAGCTCCTACAATCCTTACAACTCAAGATCTAAATGAAAACTCAACATTGTTACTATTAAACAAAACTTCAACAATTTATAACTTGAAAACTAATGGATGAAAAGGGTTGGAATTCATAGTATACCTTCCTTATATGATGTAGAGTACCTAGGATTTTTGCCTTGAATTAAGAGTGAAGAGAAGTGGAAGAAAGAAAATTTTTCTTCCCCTTTTCTAGCTTTGGCCGAGAGCAATGAAGAACAGGGGGGGAGGAGAGAGTTTTTGTTTTGCTTTTTGTGTTGGGTGAATAAAGTAAGATGAGTTGGTTGATAGATATTAGGTGTATGTATATGTATCACATGTTGCAAGTCTAGTGCCTAGACTACCATACCTCCTTGTCTCCTTGGACAATGTACCAACTAGTTACTATTCCTCTTGCTATCTTTGCATTGCTAGTTTGCTTTCCTAACTACTTAGTTGCATGGGACTTGCATGCAATATCTTTCCTTGTATCATTATTCTTCCACCAATGCTTGTCACTTAATCTTTAATTCGTATCGTATCTTAATTAATTTCTCGTAATAATATTTTGTCGCGTAGAGATTTCCCTTGTAATTCCTTAAGTACTTAATTGTGTAAATTCCTCGAATATCCATAACTCCTCGTCATAATTCCTAATAAATCTTTTAATACTCCAATAACTCTCAATTCCCAAGTTTTATAAATCTTACTAACAATAATATTCTTGCCTTCAACAATCTTCCCTTTATCTTACATGGTGAGTGTAACAACATAATTTCTCAGACAATCAATTCCATTAAACAACATGGGTGACTAAAAAGGTTCCAAATTCACAATGTCATATGATATTATAAAAAGAATATTACAAAAGTTAGGGTTCTTACACACAAAGCAAAGAAAATGGTATCTACTTCTAAACCTTTAGAGCTTCTGCACTTGGACTTATTTGGTCCAGAATCCTATAAGAGTATTGGAGGTAAACAATATGGTTTTGTTATTGTAGATGATTATTCTAGATTTACTTGGGTGTTGTTTCTTCGTACTAAAGATTGTGCTTTTATTGAGTTTGAGAAACTGATAAAATTACTTGAGAACAAACATGATACAAGACTTGTAGGCATAAGAAGTGATAGAGGAGGAGAATTTATCAATGAGAACTTTATTGCATATTGTGAAGAAAGAGGAATTTCCCATCAATTTTCTGCTCCAAGGACTCCACAACAAAATGGTGTGGTGGAAAGGAAGAATAGGTCACTTCAAGAAACTGCAAGGACTCTTCTTCAAGAAAGCAAACTGCCTAGGAGTTTTTGGGCCGAAGCTGTGAATACAGCATGCTATTTGTTGAATCGAATCATAATCAGGCCTATTTTGGACAAAACTCCATACCAGTTGTTAAGAAACAAGAAGCCGAATATCAGCTACTTCAAAATATTTGGTTCTAAATGTTTTGTGCTCAAGACAATCGGTAAAGATGGTAAATTCGATGCAAAATCATATGAAGCCATATTTCTTGGTTATTCTTTAACAAGTAGAGCTTATAGAATTTATAATATTAATAAACATATTGTTGAAGAATCTATTGATGTTACATTTCAAGAACCTAACAATGATCTACCAAGAGATGAGGAAGAATTTGCAGGTGAAAGAGAAAATATGCAACCTCAAATTTTTGTCAAACAGCAAGCTGGAAGTTCAAATCAGCAAGCTGGAAGTTCAAATCAGCAAGCTGGAAGCTCAAATCAGCAAGATGGAGGTTCAAAACAGCAAGCTGGAAGTTCAAACCAGCAAGCTGAAGCTGAGACTGAAACTGGAAGTCAGCAAGCCAAGAAGGATGCAGATTCTGACAAACAGCAAGCTGGAAGCTCAAGACAGCAAGCTGAAATGGAAGATGCGATTTCTAAAGTGGCAAAAATGACTTTGGAAGGTCCTAGAGGTTCAAGGGCTACTGAGAAACTACCTATCTATGATGGGGAAGATCAGTTACCACCGGCAAAGATAAGAAAGACTACTCATGAAGAAATAGCTCAACATTCTTTACCAAGGTCAACAAGAGTAGTAAAGAATCATCCTCCAGAGTTAGTTATTGGTGATATTACTGATGGAATCACAACAAGAAGAGGAAAGGCAAACTATTGTGCTCATGCTGCCTTCCTAGCTCAAGAAGAACCCAAAAATATCAATGAAGCACTAGAAGATGAAAATTGGATCATGGCTATGCAAGAAGAATTAAATCAATTTGAGAGATGTGATGTTTGGGAACTTGTCAAGCCACCAAAAGATGCTTCAATCATAGGAACAAAATGGGTGTTCAAAAACAAAGTTGATGAATTTGGCACCGTTACTCGAAATAAAGCAAGACTTGTAGCTCAAGGTTATAACCAACAAGAAGGAATTGACTTTGATCAAACATATGCTCCTGTTGCTCGTTTGGAATCAATTAGAATGCTTCTGGCCTATGCATGTTTCAAGAAAATTAAGCTATATCAAATGGATGTAAAGAGTGCATTCCTAAATGGCGTGCTGGAAGAGGAAGTCTATGTCAAACAGCCTCCTGGATTGGAGCATGAACAGTATCCAAACTATGTATTCAAGCTAAAGAAGGCTCTTTATGGTTTAAAGCAGGCCCCTAGAGCTTGGTACAAAAGGCTTAGTAAGTATCTAATCCAAAATGGATTCATTCGAGGTAAAATCGATCCCACATTATTTATTATGCAAAATGGTAAAGACATTTTAATTGTTCAAATATATGTGGATGATATTATCTTTGGAGCTACTAATGAATCAATGTGCAAGTGGTTTTCAAAGTGTATGCATAGTGAGTTCGAAATGAGCATGATGGGTGAGCTCAATTATTTCTTGGGTCTTCAAATCAAGCAATCTAAAGATGGAATTTTTGTGCACCAATCCAAGTATACAAAAAGTCTGCTCAAAAGATTTGGTTATGAAGATGTTAAACCGAAATCAACTCCTATGATCCAAAACAGCAAGCTGTTTGCAGACGAAAATGGTAAGGCAGTTGATATCAAAAGGTATCGAGGTATGATTGGAAGCTTACTGTATTTAACTGCTTCTAGACCTGACATTATGTATAGTGTGTGTGTGTTTGTGCAAGGTTTCAATCCAATCCTAAGGAGTCTCACTTAAATTCTATTAAAAGAATTTTTCGATATTTAAGTGGTACCATTACTCTTGGTTTGTTCTATCCTATCACAAATACTTTTGATCTTGTTGGGTATAGTGATTAAGATTATGCAGGTTGTCAAGTTGATAGAAAAAGTACTAGTGGTGTTTGTACATTTCTTGGACAAAGTTTGGTTTCACGGCAATGCAAGAAACAAACTTCTGTAGCGTTATCCACGGCAGAAGGAGAGTATCTAGCAGCTGGGAGCTGTTGTTCTCAACTTCTATGGATGATTCAAACACTAAGGGACTTTGATATCAAGTGTGAAAAGGTTCCAATAAATTGTGACAACACTAGCACCATTAATATTTCAAAGAATCCGGTGAATCACTCAAGAACGAAGCATATCGATGTTCGACACCATTTCTTGAGAGATAATGTTGCTAAAGGCAAGATAGAGTTGGTCTTTGTTCCAACAGAGTTTCAACTAGCTGATATATTCACAAAGCCTCTTGCTGAAGAATGATTTTCAGTCATTCGAATGCAACTTGGTATGTGTTCTATCTAAAACAGCATGTTGAATGATTGTTTGCAGGACATGTTAGCTTACCATTTGTACAGGTAACATTCAACAAATAGCAAGCTATCTATGCAGGTAAAATACCACAAACAGCAAGCTGTTTGTACAGGTAACCTACTGCAAGTAGCATACTGTTTGTCATCGCTGTTAGCTTACCATTTGTTCTATTCGCATGTTACAATTGGTATACTGAATGCATTATATTCTGCATATCATTTGTTGATCTTAAGAGTTTTAATTTTTGATGGATTAAGGGGGAGAACTTTAGGAGAATACTTAATGAAAATGTATTATTGGATGTTTTTATTTGATCTTGTTAGATTATTATTTTATATCTAATTTTGAGTTGCAGGGATTTAGGGGGAGTTATTCTAATTCTCCTAAATTAGTTGTAATCATCAAAAAGGGGGAGATTGATACTCCTAAGTTTTGATGATCACAAACAGTAAGCCATTTGGCTTATTAATAGATATAAAACAACATGCTAGTTGTGTAAAGTTTTGATGATCACAAATAGTAAGCCATTTGGCTTATTAGTAGATATAAAACAGCATGCTATTTGTGTATGTACTCACTTGGTTTTTGCAGGATACTCTAGCTTACTGATTGTATAATCAGTCTATCTAACAGCAAACCAAAGTTGAGATACAGTGATAGTTTGGCAAGCCAGTTGCACACAGTCAATACATAAACAACAAGCTGATAGCATGTAGTTTAATATAAAACATCATGTATCATGTATTTCTGTATTGTACTCACTTGGTTTTGCAGGGTATAATAGCTTACTGATTGTATGTTCAGTTTGTCACAAACAGCAAGCCATTTGTACAAACAGCAAGCCATTTGCAACTGTTCAGAATTCCTGTAGATAAAGATCAACTAGACATATCTATGTTCTCAGGAAACTTGGTTGATAATATGGAAATGCAAAAGTATAAAGCCATGTATCTGTTCAGCTCACCAGAACCAAAACAGCAAGCTGACATGAACTTGCTATGTTATTTCGGTACTGTACTAACTTGGTTTTGCAGGGAAAATTAGCTTACTGATTATATAATCAGTATATCACAAACAACAAGCCAAATGCATGGACAATCAGCATACTTGTCTCACAAACAGCGTGCCAGCTTCACAAACAGCAAGCTGATTGTGTCTGACAGAATTAAAGAACAATTCGGAATTCAAGGAGCATGCAACAGAAATATTGTTAGGAATATTTGTAGGGGCCCTCTGAATATTTTCTAGCATGCCAGTACTCATAGCCCACACATTTTGGGAGACAAAATTGATTCCTTCACTTAAACTAAGTAAAGTAACATTCTACTTTACTATACTTTAAGCTCCACTCAAACAAGTCACATGGGGATATTTCCTTCATCATATCAAACATTATTCTTCATACTATACACGCTCCATCTTCTCTCTCAATTGATACATACATTCAAGCTCCTCCAAAATTGTTTAAAACAACAATCACTACCAATGGCTTCAAGAAATTATATACCGTTGGAGCCTTTCTATCTTAAGTTCAAAATATTCTTGTTTACCTATATAAGGACTGGTCTTTCTCAGTTCTTATCATCCATTATTGAATATCTATCAAGTGCAGAAACAAGAAACTATACACAACCACCAAGCTTACATTGCAAAATCTTTCTAAACCTTTCAAACCCATATATACACGCATATATATATTCAGAGGGTTCATAGGTTGAGTTGTATTTATTCAAATAATTGTATTGTTCAAGTTGTAATTGATTTGTTGCTGTACAAGGTTGGCTTAAGGTTTAGGGTGGGTCGAACTAGGCTAGAGAAGGATACTTGGGAAGTATTGCTTAGAGTGCTAGTTCAGCACAGGAAACAGCAAGCCATTTGTAAGCAGCAAGGGTGTAAGGGAGATATATTGTTGGATCTTGTAATTGGTTTATATTTGATCAATAATATATTCTCTTACCAAGTTTGGTAAGAAACCAGGACGTAGACCATAGGGGATTAGGGGTCGAACCTGGCTAAAAGACTTTGTGTCACATTTAATTTTCTGCATATTATCTACTGCATTGCACTTTAGGTACAAACAGCTTGCCATTTGTAAACTGTACTGTCGCAAACAGCACGCTGTTCGTTACAAACAGCACGCTGTTTCTAGTAAAATTTGAAACAGGTCATAAATAACCATTGTTAGCCTAAAACACCTATTCACCCCCCCCCCCTCTAGGTGTTGTTTTCAATAATAATTATGATAGATAGCATGATAATCCCTGCAAGTATAAATAGAATGCAAAGTACTTCCACAATGTTCATATAAAGTCTGTGGTCTAGTTCTAACATAATCTTTCTTTACTTTAGACTTGGAAGGTAAAGAATTAATGTTTTTATTCTTCCTGCAGAAACTAGCAAGATGGTTAATGCTACCACAGTTATGACATGTTTTTCTTGGAGCAAAAGTAGCAAGCATTGGATAATTACCTTGAGTAATGCCTACTTTACCATTTCTATTCTTCCTAGACACTTTCTGTTTCTTAGCAGATTTTAACTCCTTAAGCTTATGCTAGAGTTGTTTATCTGTCATTGAACCAATATTAACCTGTTTAACACTAGTTTTTACTGGTTCTTTCTTAACAGCTCCTTTTTCAGCTTCAGACTTAGGTTCATTTATTCCATGAACAAATTTTGTAGAAGGAAGATGTGTTCTAATTTTGACTTTGTTTTGAAACCTAAGTTCATCTCCCTCACAATAACCTAAACCAACTGTGTCTGATTGAAAAACCTCTTGAGTGTCTTTTCCAGAATGAGTCCAAGTTTTAATTATGTGATTTGACTTTTCCAATTCAGATTCTAGTTGCTTATATCTTCCAAGCAACTCCTGTTCTAGATAAACAGCAGCATCTCTTTCTTTCTGAACTTGTTGCATGTTTTCAAGTTTCTCTTCAACAATTTTATTTCTCACTTTAAGTTCAAAATTCTCAGATTTGATTCTCTCATTCTCTAAAGTCTGATCCCTATAATTGATATGCAAAGCCTTAAGATAGATTCTTAATTCAGTTATATCATCAGTATTATAAGCATAGGTAGTTAGAGGTACCTTGTTTTCAGAATCTTCAGATTCATTCTCAATAGAAGCCATGAGAGCATAGTTAACATCCTCATCTGAGTCTGAAGTATCTGCCCAGTCTCTACCTTTTGTGAAGAGTGTTTTTTCAGTTTTACCCTTCTTGCACTCAGGAGCATAGTGACCCATCTCCTTACACTTGTAGCATTGAATCTCAGACTTGTCTTTCTTCCCAGATTTGGTATCCTTTCTCTCAGACTTTCTGAAACTCTTTCTGTCAGAATTTGAATCTTTCTTAGAAAACCTTTTTCCCTTCTTGAAGTTCTTGAAGGTCTTCACCATCAAAGCAGCCATTTGCATCATTTCTTCTTCATCATCCTCAGAATCAGATGATTCATCAGTGTTTGAATCAACATCAGAGTTTGATGACTCACTTTCAGAATGTATGACTAAAGCTTTTCCCTTAGCTTTCTTCCTTGATGCTTCCTTCTTCAAGGGTTTTTCTTCAACCTTAAGAGCAACAGACTTTGTCTTCTTGCTTGATCTCCCGTTTCTCTGTTCCAGTTCCAGTTCATGAGTTTTGAGCAACCCATAAATTTCATCAATCTCAGTATCAGCAAGATCATAGTCATCTCTTATGGTGGTTGTCTTCACATTCCACTTTTCAGGTAGAGCAAGAAGAAATTTGAGATTTGAATCTTCTAGATCATACTCTTTATTAACCAGTGACAAATCATTGAGCAGTTTACAGAATCTGTCAAATGTTTCTGTCATAGTTTCTTCAGATTTAGCCTCAAAGTGCTCATACTCCTGTGTAAGTATGTTCCTTTTATTCTTCTTGATAGCAGCAGTTCCTTAACATCTAACCTCAAGGGCATCCCAGATTTCTTTGGCAGTAGTGCAGTTAATCACTTTATTAGACATAACATTGTCTAAGGCACTATGAAGTAGATGCCTAACTTTTGCATCCTTAGCAATAGATGAAAGATCTTCAGGAGTCAGATCTTTCTTCTCCTTTGGAACTATTTTAGCTTCTTGACCAGCAGTAGCAACAGATAGCTTTGTAGGTTTACGAGGACCTTCATAAATTCTGTCAAGATATTCTGGATCTGTAGCCTCCAGAAACATGGTCATCTTCAGTTTCCAAATTGAATACTCGGCTGGTCTGAGAATAGGAACCCTGATTGTCTCATAACGACTCACAGTAGTAGGTTGAGCCTTCTCAGAACTTGAACCTGTTGGAAGAGGTATCTCTGCCATTGATTATAGATGTGTGTGTTGATCTTAAACTGTATAGAGTAACAGATTGGATCTGATACCAATTGTTAGGCCGAATACACAATTATAATCAAGATTGTATGAGAGATTAACAATAAAACACACGTTTAAACAATTAAAAACTGTTTGGAATTAATAACTCCTCTCTCAATAATGTAAAATATCACAGAGAGCTGCTTAGGTTACAATGAATAATATTGCGTTACACGATCGATACCCTTCTAGGGTTAACCTAACTGTATTTATAAGATATACAGCTGCTATACAATCGATAATTGATACTCCTATAAATTTGCTATACAATTGATATCAATTACGATTGCTACACGTCTCATTAGTCAACTCAATCTCTTTGACATCTATCCAATCTTCAAAGATATTGCTTCCATAATTATCTTCAATAATTCTTCAAACACTTTTGACCAGTAGACGCTTCCTCCAGACAGAGTTTAACACACTCTGTCGAGCTTCCATCTGTCAGCGTTTAACTAAACTCTGACTGCTTCCAGCTAAACTCTGATTTTTCACTGTAACACTTAAACACTGATTAATATTCACATCAATTATTTCTAACATCAATAGCCCTTTCATTCTGTCTAATATTCTATACGGTATGGCTGCCTTGGTCTACAGCATTTGGATTTGATCTTGTATTTCTTCTAGGCGGCATGATTCTGTAAATAACAATATTCTCCATTAATTACCCAAATTGGGGCACAATATTCATTATTCCCATATTCCATAATATATCACTAATTAACAAATTTATATACCGCCATTTTAATTAACAACAAGGTATAAGATGACTTAAACAGAATATAAGTAAACTGCACTGGTTAAGATAAATACATCACAACCTGCGAATAACATTTTTCATTACCATATATGCTTCATAATGTACACAGTTTAAGCCTCAAAAGATACTGATACAAGCTAATTCTGATACAACAAAAGTACTACCAACAGTCCTCTAATCACACTAGGATTAATACAATAAACACACTAGACTAATCCTCCAAAATGACACCACTAAGGTGACTATAGTCTGATCAGTGACTAAGAACTATGAACTACGGATCATGGCAATCCTGCTCTGATAATATCCCTCAGCTTAACCATAACAGACGAAATAACCTGGTCTACCTCATCTCTCCACTCTGGTGCCCCTCTCCCTGCTGTCAATTCCCTAATGCGAACAAGTGATCGCATCTCTACGCTGATCAACCCTACAGATATCCCCTCCGGAATCTGGGCTGCCCTGCCCGTAGGTCCAGCCAACCTCTGCAACAACATATCCACCATACGGCGGGACTCTAACAACTGTCCCTCCAAAAGCTGATAATCTGGCAATAGAGTAACATGAATAGCATCTCCTTCTGGTGGGTGGACCTCTGGTAGGGGTGCCTCTACAGGTGAGGGTGGAGCTATAGGTGGGGGTGGATCATCAAAAGGGGCTGGATCTGCCTCTGAATCCTCCAAAGGATCTGAATCCTCCAAAGGGTCTACCTCCTCCTCAGGGTCATCCAATGGGTATGGACTCGGTGCCGGTGATGGCACTGGAGCAGGTGGAACAAGAATCATCTGAATATCTCTAAACACCGGTTGTTCCTCTACCTCAGTCTAAATCCTAGGATGTCTAGGTGCTGGAACGTCCTCCTCCGGAACCTCTGGCCTCACCATAGAGGGACCTTCCTCAACCGACCCGACTGCTGGTCTCTGTCCCCTCACATATGGCACTACTACCATAGCATCCAAATATTGTTGTCTATGCCCGACCCGAACTCTTCTCCTCAAACCTGCTACGACATGCGAGGGAATCTCAATACCGCGCTCCTCTAACTGTACAGCCTCCTCCTCTGTAATCCCTCGCCACCCATCGTGACTCGCCTCACCAATCCGCTCCTCCTCCTACAATAAAACATAACTCTTATTAGTAGTAATATATAAAATATTAATCCCTACTTAGGGTCAGTGCTATATCCGATAGACCGACCTTGAACTCGATATGAGTTCACGCATTTATCATATATATACATATATCTTTGCCTTATTAACGCTCTTGTTCCTGAGCAGTATGACTCTGAGCTCTGATACCATTTCTGTGAAACCCCTAGATCCGGTGTAAGATACCAGATTATTTTAGGATTTATTATTATTATTTTATTATTATTTAATTATGTTGATTAGTATTTAAAGAATAGAATTGGATTTGAGAATATCGTTGTGGAATTCATCGATATTTAGTATTGAGTTTATATGAGTATATATTGAGTTATGTGTGCCAATGTGTGCCCCAGTATTTTATTGGTATTTTTAGTGATTTAAAAATATTTAAATCAAGTATTATTGATCTTCAAAAATCTTTATTTAATTATCGGAGGGCTTAAAAATCATGAAATCTTTTGTAAAATTATCTTTATATATTTATTGAGTTTTTAAAATTGTTGGGTGGATTAATTTGGGTGGTTGAGTATTTTAAAATGATTTTAAGAGTTTTATTGTATTTAAAGGATCAAAACTTGGAAAATTCATATTTAATTCATTTTTGATCCTAAAAATATTTTAAAAATACATGGGTGATCGTAATTTTATACTCTTTATTTTAAAATTTTAAAGTTTCATAATTCACCCATTTTCTATTAAAATTCGATTTTTAGAAGTAAGTTAATTGAATTTTTATTCATTTTCAGCAAAGCAAAATTATGGAAATCACTTCATTTTTTTTTCCAAAACCCAGCTTCCCCAATGACATTTCTCAGTTCTGTTTCTTGGTTAATCTCCTGAATTCTCTCGAGACTTCCATCTCTTTATCTCTCTCTAAGTCTCTCTCAAATCACCTCTCTCACTCTCTTTTCTATCTCTCCCTTCTTTATATCTCTCGGCTGTTCTCTCCCTCTCGGAAGGATCTCTCCCCTTCTCTGTTCCTCCTGGGATTGTGTTGCTGTAGTGGGTTGGTGTGGATTGCTTAGTGGTTGGTTGAGGGAGTTGAGTCGAGAAAGATGGTTGGAGGGAGAGAGGTTGAGAAGGAGATGATGAACTGGAAAGAGAAGGAGAGAGGGAGCTGTGAAGAGAAAGACGAGATAGATATGAAGAGAAGGCAGTGGCGGGAGTGTGTTTGTGTTTTGTGTTGGTTAAGGTCCAAGAGAGGAGGCAGTTGTGTAGCAGATGAGGCGGTGGTGTAGTAATTAAAGGCTGTATATGGATGTAGGAGTGTGTGTCTCGGTTGTGTTTGCAGTGGGGATAGTGGCGGCGTCGGGTGGAGAACGGCGGTACAACAGAGAAGGGTCGGTGGAGGAAGTCATGGTACTGTTGTGGTTGGGCTGTGGGAGGCAGATTGAGGGAGAGATGGTATAGCATGTTGATGGTGGCAGCAAGAGAGGTGAGTAAGTTAGTGTATGGTGTGTGTGCCGAGAGATTGATATGAACTTGAGTGAGTGGTACCAGTGTATGGTTTCCGTTTATGTGAATGTTTTGTGTTGTTAAAGGACCAAGGGAAGATAAGAAAGGATGTAAGAGGGGAGATTAAGATTGTTAGTGGGTGTGAGGATCTAGTACTTTGGGTCTGCAAGTACCATAAAAAAAAATGTGTGTGTGCTTGTTCTGTATATGTTAAAATGTGTTTGGCCGTATGAGTATAATTCGAATTTGATGATTAAGTAAGAAGGGTGGTATAAATTTGAATGTTATGAATGGTTAAGCATTAATTAATTCTTTATGATGATTTTAGTAGTTAACGATTGTGTATAGATGATTGTTAATTGTAATCGGTAAAATAGTAGATTTCATGTTGTGCTTAGATTAATGATCCTAATTGTTAGATTTCTATTAAGTATGATTGGATTGATTCCGAGTACTCAAAACGTGGTAACAATGTAATTTTGATTGTAGTGTGAATAGAAGCACATATTGTATTTGTTGAGTGCATGGAATGTCAGAAGTCTATATAAGGTATACTGGTATGGATTATATTGACCGTGAGTTGTATTGAATTATGGTTAAAGCGAAGGTGTGCTTGATTGCTTGTTCGGTCAATTGTATTATGGCAGGGTAGATGAAAGGCAGAGTGTGTAAACTTGTAACACTATAACTAATGTAACTCAACTAAAGGAAAAGATACTTAACCAGAAGACAATCAAGAACAAGAAGTCACAAGAAATCAACACTAAATGAAGACAAGGTAATTGATACAATTCAACATGTTAACTATGATTAAGCCAAGAAGAAATCATTGAGAGAAGTTCAAGTCAAAGTTGTTCATGCCTCAGTGATTTGAAAAACCAAGAATCAAGATCATAACTATCAGTATCAATAAGACCAATTGATTTCAAGTGAACAAGAAGGAAAGCAAATATTGGAAAGCCACATTACAAATTGGATATGGTAATTTATTCAAGAAGCAAAAACACTATCAAGACTAGTCACTTATGAACCAGACCAGTGCATCAAGTGTCAGGACATTGATAGCAAGTTTATGTCAGTAATAAAGATCCATATTCAAGAGCTTAGTGAAGAACAAAGAAGACATGAAGATATCACAAGTTCAAGATGTGCATTGAAGTTTCAAGTTGAAGACCAGAATATTTTCTAAGTACTAAATATTCTAGATGACCAAGTAGAAGTTTCTAAGTAGAAGTTCTACTTAGAAATTCGAGATGGCTAAGTAGAAATTTTCAAGTAGAAGTTCTACTTAGAGTGCAGCTTCAACATGACACATGGCATCTTCTGATTGGCAGATTTCCAAGCTTTCAAGATAAGGCAAGATTTATGTGGACATCATTGGGCCACGTATATCTTAGTCTTTGAAGACTACAGGACATAGATTACATGTAGTATAAATAGAAGTACTTGTGTAATGTTTTTAGTCAGTGAGCAATTCTTGATAGAAACACTTGTAAAAGAGAGAGAGTGCATTCACAGAGCTTAGTATCATTCACTTCTCTCTGAACTTCTGTTATACTTTGTAATGAATGTTGTAGCAACCACTTCAAGTTATATATAAGACATATATTCCTTGAATCTGTGTGTTCGTTTATTGCATCGTATTTATTGTTTCTCATATTCGAAAAGTTGTATTCACCCCCCCCTCTACAACACATTTGGACCTAACAATTGGTATCAGAGCTATATGTTTAACATACAAAACATAGATCCTTGTGTTGAGTAGAAGAATCGTGAGTTTTCATTTTCTAGATCTACTTTTCATTTTCTCGAAAAGTGTGCTTTAATTCGTTTGTAGTGAAAACTCATCCGAAAAATTATTTAAACTCCAGGTGTGATTAGTTAGCTTGGGTGTATTTTAATTAATTTTTGTGAATTAATCTGGGTACTTTCATATTTGGTGTTCTTGAGTGTTCATCATCTGTTCTTATCAAAGAAGACAACCCAACAACTTTTTGATCTCCTTTTCAAATAGATAAATAGTAAAAGAATAAAAAGGTGTTTTTGGACTTTGTGATTTGCATTATTCACGGCCGAAAGTGAAACAAGACATACTCAGTACCTAGAACGTGGGTTAGGTGGGTTAGGTGAGTAAAGCATCAAAAGTCAAAAGGTGCTAAAGAGATAATATTGTTTATTCAATATTAAAGTAACCTGCAGAAAAATTATTCTAAGGACAAAAGTTCTACATAGAATTTCTACTTGAGATTTTCTACATAGAATTTCGACTTGGACAATTTCTACTTGGTGAAGTTCGACTTGAGCAAAATTTCTACTTAGAGAAATTTTGACTTAGGCAAAAGTTCTACATATATATTCTACATAGCCTAGTCTTGGGTACTTAGAAACTTTTAGTGACCAGAATTAAAATGGCTCCTAAAAATGCATTCAAGATCCCAATGTTCAACCGAGATCACTATGAAGAATGGGTTTTCAGAATGAGACTATATTTAGAGACTGTTAACCCTGAATATCTGGAAGTCCTTGACAAGGGTAAATGTGTTCCAATGGTGGTTATTCCTGCACATATGGAAGGAGGGGTGGTTATAGCACCTCGGTCTGAGCCTAAAAAGGCCTCGGAGTTTTCGGATGCTGACAAGGAACAAATAGCTTGTGATACTGCCGTTCGACAAACCTTGATGGAATCTCTTGATCATGAAATGTTCAACATAGTCAAAGGTCTGACTACAGCAAAGAAGATTTGGGACAAGATAGAAGTTGTCATGGAAGGATCTGCAGAGGTTAGAAGTAACAAGACACTCATACTCAAGATGGAGTATGACACCTTTAGAATACGAAAAGGAGAAGGCATAACAGACGTCTATCTACGATTCAGTCAGTTGGTGTTGGATTTGAATCTGAGAGGTGTAACTCTCCCCATGGTTGAGACTAATACGAGATATCTGAGGAACCAGCCAAAGAGCATTGAACATAGGGTCTACGCAATAAGAGAAACCAGAGATTTGCATACAACTTCTCTGGAAGAGTATTATGGAATATTAAAGACCTATGAGCTGGAAACACTTCAAGATCAAGCATGGGACAATGATTCAAAAGGAAAAGAAACTACATCAGGATTAGTTGCTGATGAGGAAGAGTCTAAGAAGGCAATGGTTGCAGCAAAGCCTAAATCATCACTTGCACCACATCAAGTTGATAATGATGACGAGTGCACATCTAACAGTGATGATGACTACTACACCCAAGAAGAGCTGGACAACATGGACGATAGTGTCGTGGCATACATGGCAAGGAAGTTCAGCAACATGAGATTCAGAAAGAGCAACCGACCACAAAGAAATTCTTCATCTTTCTATCGGGCTGCTAAGGGTGGTGGTAGTTCGTCAGGCTACCAAGGTAAAGGCAAGAATACCAGCTACAAATCTCCTTTGGATTTCAAAATGAAGTTCAAATCATATAATTGTGGTGAAGCTGGACATTTTGCCTCGGACTGTAAAAAGCCTAAACAGACTTATCCAAAAGAGACATATGAATCCCTCAAAAGCAAGTATGAATCGTTGGTGAAGGAAAGACATGGAAAACGAGCTTTATTGGTGACAGAAGGAAGAGCTTGGGATGATTCAGATGAGGAAGATGTTACTCATGTAGCAAACTTTGCCCTCATGGCTGAGACATCAGAGGAACCAGAGGTACCAGTTCTGACTCTTAAAGTAGAAATGTCTATTGATGATTATAAGGAACAGAACGGGGCTCTTAGTGAAGAGATCTATATGTTGTGCAAAAGCCTAGACTCTTCTCAAAAGGAACAGAAAAGACTTGTTGCCAAATGTAGAATGCTTGAGGCAAAAGTGGAAGAGTTAGAGGCTGCTTGCACTGTAGATACTTCCCTAAGAGACTTTATCAAATCTCTAGAACACAAGCTCGTCCTTAAGGAAGAAGTAGAAGCATGTCTTAGGAACAATCTAGCTGAGTTAGAAACTAAATGCGAAGCTTACAAACTAGCTGCTAGTAAAGTGTATGTAGATAATGACACATTTAAAAAGATAACTGGAGTAGGTGTAGGACTTGATTATTCTGACCTTCCTAAGAAAGAAGGAAAGAGACCTATTGACCCTAGTTCCAGTGACCTTAAAAAGGAAACACCTATCATTCTTAAGTCAGCTGTCAAACCTATCTACAAACACCTTGTTCCTAGAATAGAAGAAGAAGAGACTGAATTGATAGCTAGATATGAGATTGAGATGGAAGATCGCCAGAAAGCACAACCTATAACTCCTATCAAACAAGTTAAAATCAATTTCCCTAGAGATGAATCTAGACTAGGATTAGGAGCTAAGGCTGTTAAACAACAAGGAAAGAAAGAAAAAGGCATAAAAGAGGTTAAGGCTGAACGAATAAAGAAAGCATGTTATCACTGTAAATCTACTGAACATCTTTCTTATGCATGTAAAGCTAACATAAATGTTCCTGCTGCACATGCCATGCCTACCACACATACAATGAACAATCTGCATCAGAATCATGCACAGTGTGGTCAACCTAATTGTATGCCATGCACTTTTAACATCATGCAAACTTTTGTGCATTTAATGAATGCATCTAGCCAGTCATGCTCAAATACTGTTGCTAGTTCAAACATCAAGAAAAAGCATGTGAGAGCCAAGACTGTCAGTCCTCCTAAAGTTAGGAGTGACAAACCTTCTCCTAAGACTGACAAATCTGTCAAGTCTGAGAAAGGAAAGGAGATAGTCGAAAGCTCTAGTAATGTTAAGAAAAGTGCATCTCCTGTTGTTAAATCTGTTGATTCTCGATCTTATCGAAAAGCCGGGCCCAATCAAAGTTGGGTTCCGAAGAATGTCTAACCAATCTGTCATTGCAGGGCGTTAAGCAGAATAGAAATAAAGTTATATGGGTGCTAGATAGTGGAGCATCGAGGCATATGACTGGAAACAAGTCCCTGCTTACAGAGTTGGTTATGAAAGCTGGCCCTTATGTTACCTTTGGAGATGACAGCATAGGTGTGACTAAGGGATATGGCAAACTGAAGACTGGTAATGTCATCATTGAAGATATTTCCTATGTTGAGGGACTGAAGCACAATCTGTTGAGTATCAGTCAATTCTGTGACAAAGGTTACGAAATTGTCTTCAACAAGAAAGGTATATCAATCACTCACATTAAGGAAGGCTCATTAGCTTTGAGAGGAGTTCGAAAGGCAGATCTTTTTGTTGCAGATATGGATTCAGCAAATCAGAATGAGGTCACCTGTTTCTACAGCAAAGCCTCGGATGATGAAAGCTGGTTATGGCACAAAAAGCTATCTAACTTAAACTTCAAAACGATGAATGCTCTCGCGAGGCGAGAATTGGTGAGAGATCTACCTCAAATGGAGTTCGCTCCGAAAGGACTCTGTGAAGCTTGTGAAATGGGAAAGTCGAAGCGAGCATCGCATAAAAGCAAAGAAATTTCTAGTATTACTGAGCCTCTGCAACTTCTTCATATGGATTTGTTTGGCCCAGTGAATGTCCTATCTTTGTCTAGGAAAAGATATGCTTTGGTAATCGTGGATGACTTCTCCAAGTATACATGGGTATTGTTCGCAATGACGAAAGACGAAGTACCTTTCTTAATCATTGATCACATCACTCAAATTGAGAATGTTTCAACACTTACTGTGAAGACGATTAGATCAGACAATGGCACTGAATTCAAAAACGCAGTGCTAAATGACTTCTGTGTATCTAAGGGAATACGTCGTCAGTATTCAGCCCCGAGAACTCCACAGCAAAATGGAGTAGTTGAATGGAAGAATAGAACATTGGTTGAAGCAGCAAGAACTTTGTTGTATGATTCGAAACTTCCTCTGTACTTCTGGGCCGAAGTAGTGAGTACCGCTTGTTACACTCAAAATAGAACCTTGATCATAAAAGATAAAGAAAAGACACCATGTGAGCTAATGAACAACAGAAGACCAACCAATGACTTTGGAGCAAAATGCTATGTACTTATAGATGATGAAATACTTTCATGACTTTGGAGCAAAATGCTATGTACTTATAGATGATGAAAATCTAGGCAAGTTTGCAGCGAAATCTCGTGAAGGAATCTTTGTTGGTTACTCTACAGATGTGGTGGCAGCTTATAGAGTGTTCTTAGTGAATGATCGAAAAGTGACTGAAAGTTACAACGTCAGATTCGACGATACCAAACTCTCATCAATTTCAAGAGACTCTAGTGAACCTGAGTCCCTAAAATTTTAGAATCTGGACTTAGAAGATCTTGAAGATGAACCTGAGTTGGTTGTTCCATTAAATGTTCCAAGTGTACATGAAGAACCTGAGTCTAGTGAACAAGATAATTCTACAAGATCAGGAGAGACTTCTTCAGTACGAACCGGCAACAACTCAGGGGGAGTAAATAGCAGCTCAAGGACTACTGTTCAAGGCTCGAGTCGAGTTGACTCTAGTTCTGTAGGAGCTGGCACTAACTCAGGGGGAGTTAGTGAGAATAATCAAAATAGTCAGCACCACAACTCAGAAAGTCAAGCTGAATCATCAAGACAATTTCCAGGTGAACGGGTATGGAATAGAGACCATCCGTTTGAGTTAATTATTGGTGATCCAGATGCTAGTGTGATTACTAGAAGAACTGCAAGAGCTGACCTGGCTAACATTTCCTTATATTCTGGGTTCTTATCCAAGCTTGAACCTAAAGAAATAGAAGAAGCTCTTGGTGATGCTGATTGGGTGATTGCAATGCAAGAGGAACTCAATCAGTTTGAAAGACAGAAAGTTTGAAAACTGGTACCCCGACCAAAGAACATATCCGTAATTGGAGCAAGGTGGGTATTCAGAAATAAACTGGATGAAAACGGACTTGTAACACGAAACAAGGCTCGTTTGGTTGCAAAAGGTTATTCTCAGCGAGAAGGAATTGATTATGATGAAACCTATGCACCGGTTGCAAGACTTGAGGCAATCAGGATGTTCTTGGCATTTGCAGCACATAAGAACTTCAAAGTTTTCCAGATGGACGTGAAAAGTGCCTTCCTGAACGGAGAGTTAGAAGAAGAAGTGTATCGGGAACAGCCGCCCAGCTTCATTGATCCAGAACATGTAGATTTTGTGTATCTTCTCTTCAAATCTGTCTATGGCCTCAAGCAATCCCTAAGGCGATGGTATGAAACCCTATCCTTATTCTTAATTGAAAATGGTTTTGTTAGGGGAGTAATTGATAAAACATTGTTCTATAAAAATGTAAGAAATGACTTAATACTTGTTCAAGTCTATGTGGACGATATTATTTTTGGGTCATCAAATGAGCGCTTGTGCGAGAAATTTGCCAAGCTAATGCAGGAAAAATATGAGATGAGCATGATGGGAGAGCTGTCCTTCTTCCTTGGATTACAGATTAGTCAGAGAAAAGATGGTATCTTTATCTGTCAATCCAAGTACGTCAGAGATTTACTCAAGAAGTATAATCTAGAAGATGCATCACCAGCTAAGACTCCCATGGCAACAGCCACGAAGCTTGATGAAGACAAATCAGGTAAATCAGTTGACATCACAAGCTATCGAGGTATGATTGGCTCACTCCTCTATTTAACTGCAAGTAGACCCGATATAATGTTCGCAACTTGTTTATGTGCAAGGTTCCAAGCGGATCCTAGAGAATCACATCTCGTAGCCGTCAAGAGAATTTTCAGGTATCTCAAGGGCACACCAAATCTAGGGATTTGGTACCCAAGAGATACAGGTTTTAATTTAATTGGCTATTCAGATTCAGACTATGCAGGTTGCAGGATTGATAGGAAGAGCACATCTGGTGCTTGCCAATTTCTTGGCAGAAGATTGGTTTCCTGGGAAAGTAAAAAGCAACATACAGTATCTACTTCTACTGCTGAAGCTGAGTACATTGCTGCTGGAAGCTGTGTAGCTCAAATACTGTGGATGAGGAACCAATTGAAGGATTATGGCATGGAGCACAAGAAAATTCCAATCATGCGTGACAACACAAGTGCCATTGCCATAACCAACAATCCTGTAGATCACTCAAGAACCAAGCACATCGACATCAGGTATCACTTCATAAGAGAACATGTCGAGGAGGGGACTGTGGAGCTACATTTTGTGCCCACAATGCAACAAATTGCAGATATATTCACCAAACCTCTTGATGAAGTAACATTCAATAGATTGGTTGGTGAATTGGGAATGCTTAACACAAGTTAGTAAAGCCTTCTATCTGTAAAATCCATGTTTATGTTTGTATGTGCAAGCTACTCAATCATTATGTGCTTAGACTTTAAAATGCCTAATTAATGATTGTTATAGGTTGCATATAGTGTGTTTTTGCATAAATTCCTTGTGTTTTAAGTGTCTTTTATAGCACAAATCTGTGAATTTATGCTTGTTAGATTGCATGATCATAGGGGGAGTTAAATTCATAATATTCTAAATATTGCATGATTTTTAGATGAATTTACCAATGAGTTTCATGTAATTAGAGGCCTTAGAATTAAAAAACTTCAAAATTTCGAGTTAGGTTCTATCTCGAAACTCATCTAGAAATTCGACTTGAATTTCGACTTAAGCTGTCAGAGTGAAGTTTTGAAAATTCTAAGTCTGGGAAGAATTTCGAGTTGGCTATCTCGAAATTAATCTCGAAATTCGACTTCGAGTTCGAGTTCGAGTTACCAGTGTGCCTAGTTCTATCTTCAAAATATTCGAGATAAAGTCTATCTCGAATTTTATCTCAGGTTGAGATGAGGTTTCCATTAAGGGAATATTTTGAAAAGAACTGAGAATTAACTTCGAGTTAGTCTATCTCGAAACTCAACTCGAATTTCGACTTGATGTTCGAGATAGAGTTCTCAGTTAAGCTAAAGGGAATTTTTCGAGTTACACTCCTAACTCGAAACATATCTTGAATTACCCTGTACTTTTTGCTTCAAGGGGGTATTTTGGAAAGAATTTGAGATTAACTTCGAGTTAGTCTATCTCGAAACCCAACTCGAATTTCGACTTGATGTTCGAGATAGAGTTTTTAGTCTATCTCGAAACTCAACTCGAATTTCGACTTGATGTTCGAGATAGAGTTAAACTTCTAACTCGAAAAGTATCTCGAATTTCCCTGTTTTTCTTCTAGAGGGGAATTTTCCAAGTTTACTACAAATCAATAATGTTCGAGATAGGATTTCCCTATAGTTTTTGCTGTAAAATTGGTTAAAGTGCTTATTTGTGCTTAATTGTTCGAGTTAACCTCTATCTCGAACTTCATCTCGATGTTCGAGATAGAGATGTTCGAGATAGAGTTCGACTTAAGTCCTCCCTGTATGTACTTAGACTTTAACACTATTTTTAACAGGGATACTTTTGTCATTTCACAATCATCTATATATACATCTCTAACTCGATGCATCATTCACTTTACCTAATTTCATTTTCACAGCAGCCGTTTCACAAAAACAAGGCGATTTCACAAACTTCATACCATTAATCCGTGTTTTTGTGATTAAACTCATACTAATCACGAATTACTGCCAATTTGTTGACTGCTATTCACTGTGTTATCATTAATCGTTGTGGTACTGTGTTTAGTGACCATTCATACACGCGCATATACATACACACGAACATATATTGTTTGTGTAACTGTTCACAAAACACGATTTCCACATTCTTCATCCATATACACACACGAGTTTACTGGTATACACACGAATATTCATCTTCTTTGAATATTCAGATTTAGTAATTGGCAACTGTTCATATCCCGTAGTTTAACTTTTCAGATTGTCTTTTGATATTCTCGAAAAATTAAAAGGGATAAAACTGTTAATTCGTAAATTATTTATTTTTCAAAATTAAAAAAAAATTTCACATCTTTTAAAGAAAAACATTTAATTAAAATGGCTCACCAATTTTCACTTGCTAAAAACAATTTTTATAATATTTCTACGGAAATTGGTGATCAACTCCCGCGGTTTAAGTTTTGGATACGCTTTCTTAATTTGTACTCCAAGGCTAGCCATGCTTTTACTGTTAAACCTACACTCGTACATGATGCTTTACAGCAATTATGGACTAGTGCGGTTACTTTTGGGAGCAAAACAACCCCCTTCGGTTTCAGGTTTTCCTTAGCGGGTCAGGAATATGAGGTGACTGAAGAAATTGTCAACAGGGTTCTGGGATTCCCGATCAAAGATGCTTATGATCCCGAACCTACAGCGGAACAACGCCTCACATTCTTTGAAGAAATAGGATGTTATCCTCCGACTGGCCGGATCACTAGAAACATCCAAAAACAATTCTTCCATGTGGAATGGAATTACTTTTTCGAGGCCATCACAAGATGTTTTCGGGCACGCGAAAAAGATTTTCATCAAATTCCAATTCCAATGCAAACCTTTGCAGTTGCCCTAGCAAGAGAACTTGATATAAATTATGGACGCATAGTTCTCTCTGAGATAGTGGCTTCAATGGGATCTCCTGCAAGCAGAGATCTCACTACAACTGATGTTGTATGCTGGTTTCCTCGGTTCCTACAAATGCTGATTAATGATTTAATACCGAAGGATGCTCTTGCTGTTAGACAGGGATTTGCCAGAAGCCCAACATCTGCACCGCTAGGGATGGGCACTAAGTCACTTTCAACTATTGCTAATCAGGATAAACATCAAGGTAAACATATGTCAATTCCTGAAAATATTAAAATGTGGCTTAGATATGATGCAGGAGTTACCAATTTGGAGGAATCATCGCAAGTTTCATCATATGCTCAGAATCCATCTGCTCATGCTGAGGCATTTGATGGGATTCCTGATGAGCAAAGCGATGAGGCACAATGTAATGAATCAGGTAATCTCTCCCTGCATACTATTCACTCCTCCTCCTATGTATCTGATTCCGAGACCCGAGAGACTGCTAACCCGCAGAATCTATCCCAGGGTGAGAGCTATATTTCTGAGCCTGATACACATTCTTATTCTCTTTCACCCCTGTTAACGGAAGTCAGAAAGCCAGCACGTATATATGTAGGAGATGATGAGGAGAGTGAACCCGAAGAGCAGCAACTTATTCGAAAGAAAGCCAAACTTTTTCATGCTGCTACTTCAAAAGTCCAGTCAAACCCTAATGTGTCACACGCAACCACTCCACCTCACGAGAGTGGTTCTCCCATTAAACAATCTGCACATAGGGATTTTGATGACAATTATGTACCTTTTGAAGATCCTGTTGCTTCAAAAGGACATGAAGTTTTAACAACTTCAGCCGTACCTTCACCGGTACGTACTGATGCTGCAAAGAGGATCGGTTCTGATGTCGTACAAGGACACTTTGCAGCCCCTCAGCCTGAGATTCCAACTCAGGACATAACAGAAATAGATCCCATAACTGCCAATTATATTGCTTATCCAATTTCTGCAGGTACTGCTTCATTCTTTGGATCAATCATTGAAGACATACACGAGCGTGAGACAGGGAGTGTGTGTGAGAGGTTAGGGAGAGAGGGACCTTCTTTTTTAAGGCCCGAAACCGAGCGCCAAATACCAACAGAACGAATATTAGAGCGAGGTCACCTAAACCAAACACCGTCCCTTAACATTGAAAATCTTGATACGCGTATGACTTCTATGGAAAATCAGATGAGGCAGTTCGGACAGACGATGGGGCAGTTCGGGATGAACATTGGAAACAATCAAAGGGCTCTAGACGACTACGCAGCAAGAATGGCAAGTCAAGCTACAGCTTTTGATGCTTTGACAAATAAGGTCAATGACTTGGGCCATGCTGGTGGTGTCTTGGGAAGCACTCTTAATGAAAGGATGGGGGCAATGGAGTCTACAATGCATACAATGGCTATGGAGATCAGTAGAATGATGTTCGCAGTCAGGAGTTTTGTGCCCCCGGAGTGTTTCGAGTCGCAACAACCTCCCCCCGATGCTGGTGCAGGTGGTGCTAGTGGAGCGGGAGCCTCTGGTTCTGGTTTTGGAGGTTCTTATACAACTGGTGGATCTGAAGACCAAGGTGGAGCTCAGGATAACTCACCTAAGGGGGAGAGTGGAAAGGAGACGAGACAGCAGGCAGTTCACATCGAAGAAATTGAAGAACCCGCTGATCTTGTCAAGGAACCAGAAATTGAGCCGTCTATTGATGAAGAGGCTCTGAGGAGGAGAAAGGGTAAGGCAATGATGGTTGATGAACCATTTGTTGACCTGAGTCATCAGGAAACAGTACAGGAGGTACTTGACTCAGATTCTGATATGGAAGACGTACCTTTGGCACATGCTATAAAGAGATCTTTGAAGGAACAAGGTGGAGGTGCTGGGATGTCTTCCGGAATGCCTGAAGAAATTCCTGTTGATGAGGAAACCATTAAAGCTCAACAGTTAGCCTTGGAACAAGCTCAGTTCCATAAAATGAAGATGATGCAAGAACGTGCTGCATTCCTAGAGAAGAAAGTGGAGCTCCAAGGGAAGCAGTATGATCATGAGCTTGCAAGGCTAGCTGATCCTCAAGTTGATCTGGACAAACGAAGGATAGGGCAGAAGTGGGATGAAGCAAGGAAGATATTGATGGGATCCTGTGCGAAAGGAGTTCATAACAAGGGGCAGATGATCTGTTCTACAACTTGAATTTGCAGAATCCAATGACTGTGGACTATATAAATGCTTTGAAGAGATTAATTTCTAAAGTCAGGGTTGGATACAATGCAAATCTTAAGGAGTGGCAGGTTATTTTGTCTTTGGTAGTAGGAGTCCCAACATCTTTCCTATATGTGGATGACCAATTCATAACGAGAAGATCTGCGTCAGAGTTGTTCTTGCTAGCAACCAAAATTCAATACTCTCAATCTGAGGAGCTAAGCATTCTGTATAGGGATCAGTTAATGCAGCTAGCAGAGGACAAGGGTCCAGAATTCTCAGCATATCCAAATTTTGTCCGGATGGTAGTTGACGGGAAGATGAAGAGGGTTAGCATGGAGGAAAATGACTTAACGGAGCTTTCAGTGGAATCTCTCAAAGCTGTCTGTAGACAAATGATGAGTAAGGGATTCGCTTCTGAGCTTAAAGAAAAATCCATGAAGATCATTGAAAGAGTCATATTCAAGAAGAGCAATGAGGTGTGGAAGTGTGATATCATTGCTCCAAACCCTCTAGATGACGTGAAGATTGAGCCGGAGCTGATAGAGAAGAAATGGAATATTCTTCAAGCCATGAAGAATGTAGATGAAGCTCTGACTCTTCCTTCTGGAGCACTGGAACAAGGAGAGATAAGGGAGGAAATTGGTGTTCCAGGAAGTGATAGTGTATACTGGATACACGCTTATGTTGAAGATACAGCTGATGCCTTAGTATTCATAGATGCAGACCAGAATCAAACAATCTTGCATATGAGTAGAAAATGGCTGCTACGGACTCAAGATGCTGCATTTCTGGAGAGAGTATTATATGTATTTAAATGGGGCGAAGTGGAAGATAAGTTTGTAGAAGAAAAGCAGAGACTCATGAGTTACCTGTCTGAAGTAGTAGTGGAAAAGAAGCGGATGGAGCGAGATGCGGCCAGTGTCCACAATACTGACCGTGTCAAGGGCTACCCCAAGATGATCTATTGTCAGTTTAAAGCTGATAAATCTCACTGGAAACCTTAGCTCATAATGAAGAACTTTGAGGACATTCCAAAGATCAGAACTATTCAGGAGGTGGACAAACTCAGAAGGCTTTTCAAACATCCTTATCCAGAGCCCAAGAATCCTCTAGAAATGGAAGCTGTAAGTCTGTTGAATGCTAGGTGGAAGCAGCTTTGTGATCCAGTGTACAAGAAAGAACAGCAGCAGAAGGAGAAGCGCAAAAGGCAGAAAGAAGAGAAAGACCAAGCTGCTGAAGCTAGAAAGAGGAAACGGAATTAGGGTTAAAGGTCAGAGTGGTGTGAACTTGAAGTTGGAAAAACTTCATGTCTTTCGGTTGCTTTAACTCACTTGAGGAAAATTCACCTTAGAGTGAATCCAATAAGGTGATATAAGTTTGACTAAAAGGTATGAAATAATCCAGGTGATAGGAATCACTCAAATGATCTTTAATTCGAAGTTCGAATTCTGTTTCTAGTTTAAGTTCTTTGTATTGTTTTCAAGTACTTTTCAATTGTATATTATTCAAGACTGTAATGTTAATTATCTTTTCTCGTCTCACTGTTTAGTTGAGTTATCCTTCATTAATTTGAATGTCATTGTTAGACAGTCAAATAGGGGGAGATTGAAAGGCAGAGTGTGTAAACTTGTAACACTATAACAATGTAACTCAACTAAAGGAAAAGATACTTAACCAGAAGACAATCAAGAACAAGAAGTCACAAGAAATCAACAATAAATGAAGACAAGGTAATTGATACAATTCAACATGTTAACTATGATCAAGCCAAGAAGAAATCATTGAGAGAAGTTCAAGTCAAAGTTGTTCATGCCTCAGTGATTTGAAAAACCAAGAATCAAGATCATAACTATCAGTATCAATAAGACCAATTGATTTCAAGTGAACAAGAAGGAAAGCAAATATTGGAAAGCCACATTACAAATTGGATATGGTAATTTATTCAAGAAGCAAAAACACTATCAAGACTAGTCACTTATGAACCAGACCAGTGCATCAAGTGTCAGGACATTGATAGCAAGTTTATGTCAGTAATAAAGATCCATATTCAAGAGCTTAGTGAAGAACAAAGAAGACATGAAGATATCACAAGTTCAAGATGTGCATTGAAGTTTCAAGTTGAAGACCAGAATATTTTCTTAGTACTAAATATTCTAGATGACCAAGTAGAAGTTTCTAAGTAGAAGTTCTACTTAGAAATTCGAGATGGCTAAGTAGAAATTCTCAAGTAGAAGTTCTACTTAGAGTGCAGCTTCAACATGACACATGGCATCTTCTGATTGGCAGATTTCCAAGCTTTCAAGATAAGGCAAGATTTATGTGGACATCATTGGGCCACGTATATCTTAGTCTTTGAAGACTACAGGACATAGATTACATGTAGTATAAATAGAAGTACTTGTGTAATGTTTTTAGTCAGTGAGCAATTCTTGATAGAAACACTTGTAAAAGAGAGAGAGTGCATTCACAGAGCTTAGTATCATTCACTTCTCTCTGAACTTCTGTTATACTTTGTAATGAATGTTGTAGCAACCACTTCAAGTTATATATAAGACATATATTCCTTGAATCTGTGTGTTCGTTTATTGCATCGTATTTATTACTTCTCATATTCGAAAAGTTGTATTCACCCCCCCCCCCTCTACAACACATTTGGACCTAACAGTAGACCCTATTTTAAAGGAGGTGTTATCAAATTTTATGAGAATTATTTTGTAATTCTTGTAGTAATTTGATAAAACTTATTTGTAAATCAATATGGCGTATGTGTTAAAGGGGTATAAGTATAAGTTGATATTATGTGCTAAGTGTTTATATGATTTTGTGATTATATGTTACTATATATGATAAGTTGTAAAATGTATAGGACACGTTTGAGTATAGCAGAATTAGACGGTTAAAGTTATAAGCGTAATGAAGTAGTACATTACCTGTATATAGGTATGCATAGGAGGCCAGCTAAGAGCCAGTGCAAATGGAATGTAGAGGGAGGAGATAATCGTCGGGACTGACAAGTAATGAAGGAGAGACGAATGAATGACCAAGTAAAGGCCAGCGAATAAGAAGTAGAGACGAATGTAAAGTGAGTAAAGAATTGAGATACTGAAATTGGAACTTCGTGTATCGAGGCAAGTGCACTAACCCTCGCTTATCGTTCAAGCGAGATAAATATGTTTCTATTCAATATAAGTATTCTCTTCAAATCCTTATTGCTAGTATCCTCTCCTTCAAATTATTGATAAGGATATATTTTATTCATATATCATGTGGAAAGTAGAATTTCAGTTTTATTGCCAGTATTATTCTTTCTTAAGTATTGTCAGTAATATTCTATTAAAGTTTTTGCTGGTATTGCATTCTTATTCCTTGTTTTAGTATAATGTTCTTAATGTATATGGTTTCCCTAAGATTAATTGATAGTAAAGTAGTTTAATGGAATTGGAAGAATTTTATAAAAATGTGGACCAGCTTCGTGGTCAGAGTAGTAAAGGCCAATGTCAATAAGTGCCTAGTGAGGGATCCCAGAGTATTGTTTTTTAGCTGGACTTACGTGGCTGATCACCCGTAATGTCCAGAGTATGATGAAAACCCCAATTCTATTAAATGTTGTTTTTATGCAAATATATTCTTATGATAGAATGTTTAAGTTAAAGTACATTTTCATTTCCAAGTATGTTGGATATAAAGTTATGATTTGAGTTAAAAGTTATGATTTGAGTTAATAAATACTGTTAGTATAAAAATGGAAAGTTATTATACTAGTGTTTTGAACGGTGAAAACTAATTCACAGTTATTATGGTCGCTGTGGCATTTGTTGCGCAGTGATAGTAAGGACCAAGAATGAATTGAGATCTTCTTATTTATTCAAACTCGTGATTGTCAGGCCGGTTAGGCAGCTAGGTGTGTAAACGCTTAGTGACATGAATAAAATTTGAGTAACTGAGAATTTCTTGGAGATTTTGTTAAAGTAATAGTTAAAGTATTTTGCAAGTATTAAAAGTATTGAATCTAGTATTACGAACATTCTCAGTTATTAAATTCTGATTTCGAGTTATAAATGTTTTAAATGATATTAATCTTCTGTTAAAGTTAAGAATCCAGATTTCAATTATAGTATTGATTATAAATTGGTGAGCATTCCTTCGCTCATATTTATTGTTCCTATTTCTTGAATTGCAATTATTGCATTCTTATTTCATCCAGTTCAGTTCTATATATAACTTGCTGAGCATTCTTTGGCTCACACTTGTTGTTTTTAAAATCTAACTTTTCAGTAAACTAGTTGTCGAGGCTTAGCTTGTGCAGTTCAGAAAGTGGAAAGAAGAAGCAGGATGCTGTTGTGAAGCTGACGTGGATCAAGGTGTTTAGACTTAAAGTTGAATTATTGTATGTAAATATAGTTTAGTAGTTATAGTATGTATTTGATTAGTTGGCCTGGTATACTTTCATTCGAAGTTATACCAGTGTATTAAGTTTGTATAAAGTTTTGTATATAGAGTTGTATTTAAGTTGGTTTTGGGTTTTCTTGTTTCTAGAACTGTAACCTAAGATCCTTAGTTGGGAGTTGGGGTCAAAGATCTTTTGATTGAGTTTTTATTTTTATTTCAGTTTTATTTTGATTTCAGATTTTTAGTTTAGTATTCAGCAGGTTTATGTTGTATTTACGAATACATCATGGCCAATTTTTGTTAGAATTATTGAGTTTGTTAGTGTGATGCCCAAATCTTCTGACCCCGGATTTGGGGGCGTTACATCCGGGGTCAGGGATCCAGGTCATCAAGGTCCAATTTCCATTTAAACATATTACACTCTTGATACTTAAATAATTTAATGACATTATATACGCACAATATTGACCCCACACTTATAACAACACACACCAGTCATAAGCTCAGAGAACAGCATCTATCATTAAAAATGGTTAAAGTAAAGTTGTTATTACAAACCCAAAATATTTAAGTAGCATTGTTGAAAATACTTCTGCAGGAAGCGTATCAACAACCAAAATATATTACAACAGACTTTTGATTTAACTTACACACGTCTACTCATACCCTGAATATATATATATAGGCTACCTCAGGAATAGGCGATAGATCCCTATCATATATCCCCGCCCTTACCCGATCCGGGGTGTGGTGCGACGTATCGGCGGCATCTGCTATAGCTGTGATATAAACATAGGCAAGAGTGAGCTAAAATAGCTCATCAAGATAAAGTTTTAAATCCTGTTTGAAGTAGAACAATTTATAAAAGCTTTGGAAGTGTTGGTTGTTCATTTAAAGTTGTTTCAATAAAGTATAACGATGAAGTTACAAGGTAAAGTAAGGAAAACATTTTCATAAATACCTGTATTTTGTTTGCGTAGCAATACACCAACATAAACTTGCTTGTTATTCATTATAAAGATATAATATCAGTTTCTCTTCTAATTCCTTGATACCATTCATTGTTTCATACCATTTCATTCTTTTCCAACATCCTAGTGCAATGAAATTTTCAACAATTATTTAAGAATATAGGGGATCTTCATCATAGCCAGATACGACAGGACGATGATCAGTCGCCCTATACGTACATGTTCCTGTTTACTACTAGTAGAAGGAATGACCCTCTCCGGTAATCATCCCTGGTGGAAAGTTCTCCACAATCCCCCCTCGGCAACACATGGGCCGGAATAAGATATTGCAAGCTGGACTGCATTGAACTCAGCCAAAAGATAGAATCCCCATTATTAAGTTGTTATTCCATTTATTTTAAAATTTTCATTTTCGTAATTCCATTTTCCAAAGTACCCCATTTTATCCATAAAGTACCTTGCATTATTTGTATTCATAAATAATTTCAGAAATCAGAAACATACCCATTGCAACACAATAATATGTAATCATGTATACATATATACATTTTCAACAAAACCATTTTCCTGGAATTTTATAATTTAATAAAGTAAAGATAAAAGAACTCTTGCCTGGAAGGGTCGTAGGGGTAACGTGTCTCCGATCAGTTCGGTGATCTATAAACAATCCCAAAATTATTCAAGGTTAATCACTTAGCATTTTGAAAGGATAAGTATATACTTTACTCAGGTTAAATTCATTTTCAAGTTAACTCATTTGACATCCCCCTAACATAACCCTTATTAACATCATTATAACCGACACTGGCTCGATATCAAGGCCGTGCATGGTACTTATGCTTGGGGTACTTAAGTCATATAAGTCCTAGTGTCGATCGTTTACTATAAAAGATTACACCTCGCGAGTTATTGACCGTTTTCTAAGTGGTTTTCCAATGTTATTACTAAGTGCGCCCTTAAGGAGTCCATTCGCACTTAACTTAGATTCGAACATTTTTATAAAATTGAAAAATAATCCAATTGACATGAGATTTTCTCTCACACCTTCCTTATGATCTCTAATATTTAATTACCGAGATTCGCCACTGAATTAATTACGTTAAGGGGTTTCATTTTCAATTATGAACTTGCATTTATGATTTCGAACTACTTTTAGTAAATCGACTATAACTCCTAAACCGTAAGTCCGTTTGTTTCGATTCTTTCGCTAAAACGATCTATGACTCGAGAACTACAAGGATAGGTCATGTTCTTGTTAAGGTCAGAGGTTATTTATCTCGGGTATGCTCTGTTTTAAAGGTTAATGAAATTTCGGCATTACGACGGCTGTAAATCGGATATTTCCAAAATCAAATCTTTCCAATAACCATGGTTTCCACTCCAAATCACACATACATGTTATTTACCTTTGAACTAAGGCCAAGCAATGTCTTTCCGTTCATATAAACTACTTTAACAATTTTCAATACCCAATCATAGTTCTCATGCTTTAAACATACATAATAGCACTAAAACTCAAACAAATCTCATAATCCATCAAGGGTTTCAAGTATTATACCTTTGTTTGAAGCTTTATAAGGCTAATATACTCTTACAATCCTTGAACCTTGCTTATAATATCCTTTAGAAGTCATACATCAAAGATCAAAAACAAAACAAGTTAGTAAAACACTATTCATCATCACTTTCTTAAATCATTTTGAAAATGATAACCTTAAAGAATGATGTTAAACTCTTGGATATACCTTCTACTAATATTCCTCTTTAATTTAAGCTATAGCTTGAGAAATTTGAATGGTGAAATCTCCTCCTTCCCCCTCCTTTTTCCCCCTTGGCCGAGAGCACCTAATGGTGGTGGTGTTTTGTTTTTTTTTTTTTTTGTTTTATGAATAATGATCCTTTAATCCTTGTATTATTGATATATCACTTGGATGCATCTCCTTTAATGTGTTG
This sequence comes from Saposhnikovia divaricata, assembly GCA_036435485.1. NCBI lineage: Eukaryota > Viridiplantae > Streptophyta > Magnoliopsida > Apiales > Apiaceae > Saposhnikovia > Saposhnikovia divaricata. Next base: position 137,181,788 of record CM071600.1, read on the forward strand.
TTAACTTATCATTGGTCCACTTGTTTGCACCAAAACATGCATGTCCAATTTTGGTTAAGTTCTAAAAGATCATCCTAGTTTTAGTTGACTTACACTTAAGTCACTTAATTCCTCCTTTTTCCATTAATTTGGTTCCCTTGTATCTCGTTAATAAAATCAATAAGTCACGACTTATAAGTAACATTCCATTGCTTTAATGTAGCACAATTCCTTAAATCATATTACATCCTTAAATCTTTCAGCTTCTAGGAAAATTTTGGGAAAAAAATAAAAGTGCTATTCTTCAAAATTTCAATATCATTTACATACACTTATTCTGTCCATGGATCATCAATACGAACTTAGAAATCCGTTCCGGGTACTTCTATATAATGTCGTCTAATAATATTCTCATTCCCACCAAAAACATTATTCACACTCTATTCTCTTTTTATTCCTTATATTTATAAAATGTCCCTGTTCTCTTTTGGACGTTCCTTAACCCTTTTACGGAACCACTGATACATTCATACTCCATTACATAATAAAAGTTTTAATTACTACCAAAATCCAGGTTCTTACAATTCAAAATCAAAATTTCGACGCAATTAAATTCTAACTCTAATATCCCATAATATCAAAACTCGACTTCCAACCATTACTCATCATATCTTACAAATCGTCAAAATTTAAACTCTACACATTATAATCCCATATTTATCAATAACTCATTTCCTTGAACTATTATATTTTATATATTCATCAGCTTCACCTTCTGCTTCCGTCAACTCCGCTTGGTGCTTCCTACTTTCCTCTAACGATTCATTTACAATAACCTAGATCTTTGGATCTTCCATCTAGAATTTCCCAAATTCTTTGAACATTTCCTTGAGCATTGTATGCCTATTTAATATCTTCTGGTTCATCCGGTTGCACTGACACTTGATCGGTTTTTTATCTCTTCTTTGACTCCTAAAAGCTTTCTCCATCTTTATCCGTTTGTTTCCTGATTTGTAGGCTTGCCTACTGCTGGAACTATCTTGGTAAAATCTTTGACAACATTTGATAATTCCTAGCCGGTCCTTCAAAGTTTTCGATCTTTGCTGACGTCTTAAGCCTTCTCCGACTCATTGCTGTTTCATCTTCACATAATTCATTTCGATCCTTTCGTCATATCCAGAAAATTATAATTCTTCCCATTCCAATACTCATACTTAGAAACCTTATGCATGCTCTTCCTCTATCCTTAATTATCTTACTATGCCTTCCGATCTTGATTCCTCGAAACTGACTACATTCCTGGTAGTAATTAATTAATCCACTTTATATCTTTGTCTGGGGAAAATCCTAGAAATTCTTCAATACAGACATTCGATAAAATTTAATCACTGGAATCTGCTTCACCCTAATAGTCTCCTTACTGGTATCTCCATATATGTAAGATAAACTTTATATTTGTGACATAACAACCACTTAGTCTGCGTGATCGTTAAAACTCCGTTGTCTGTTTACGGCCTCGAACACAACTTCTACCTTCCTTTACAATCTTTCTTGCACCTCATACTCGATCAATCGATTCGATCCTAGAATCCCACCTTGTTCTCCCATCCGTACTCATATCCACACTTATTAGCGTCATTCGTAGCCTTTTTGAAATTTCCAGCTCCTGAGCAATTTATAAGGGAGGATGCAATCATCGACAAAACGTCTTATCTTCCAGTGCGTATGGCGTACCACTTCTAGCTTCTAACTCTGTCGTTCACTACCACACCATTCTTTCCGCTTACTCTCATAGTCTTCCATATTTAGTCTAGTACAATTTCAATATGATTCCTCTCGAAGTCCTTCCTTCTGACAATGGAGGTCCTGCTGGTCTCAATAATTCATATTCTATAGGTAGCTATCTTTCCTCGTTATTCTGGTTTTCAAAATCTCCTAAATCTTACATTCTTTTCCAGCTAAATCTTACATCCTCGGTTAACACAATTCCTGTAAGTTTCCTGATTCTCTGTCTTTCTTTCTTACTATCTCGTTCCATCTGGGTTAATTCGCTCTTACTCTTAATATTCACGATCCTCTGAACTATATTCGCATAAGTCATTAACTCCCACATAATCAATTTACTTCCCATCTAGCTTTACTCTGCTTCGCTCAAATTATCCCATCCCAGTTCTAAATTTCATACCCGACAATTGGTCTCGAATCATCTAAAATCTCATAATATTCATGTTTCCATATCTAAAGTGGAATATGCAATAAACAAATGTTCTTCAACAATCTTTCCTTAACATAACTATCACATACTAACTATATCCATTTCCACTTAACTTTTGACCTTAACCAAATTATTATTTCGTGTCCTTGTCATTAGCTCCTTAACCATACTCAGTTCTCCATATTATCGAATCTTGCACGTGGGTTATCAATCCACTGCGTAATATAACTTGATATTCAATCTCTGCTTTAACCTTAATTCTCAAACCTGATCATGCAATTCTTAGTCTACGTAAATATAGCTTGGACAACCTAATATGTCATCGTCTCCGTCTTTACCGCATTCAATCACTAATAGCTTTAGGAATCATAAAGGTTTATAACAAAAGAAATCAATACAATGGACAGGTGTTAGCAGGTATATATATAAGTTGATTTGTGTTTGATAAGAATTTTATAAAAGAATTAACTGAGAGATCAATATGATCATTGAACTAATTTCAGGTTGCATTTGTCACTTAGGACAACGACCATAGCACAAGAAGGGGGTCAGCCTTCTTCTACTTTCATGACAAACACAATCAGTGGCGTCCCACCAGACTTCTATCACATAGATAAGATGTCCCTGAATCCCCTACATACATAGGGTTGTTCATCCCAGTCAGAATAAATATGGTCAAGTATTCAGAGAGAAACAAAAAGAATTCAAAGGTCTCAAAAGTTTATATATATATATATATATATATATATATATATATATATATATATATATATACAATGCTGAATAAGGGATAGAAAATATTTGGGGAAAATAGAAAGAATTCAAGGATCTCAATAATTTATATGCATCATGTTGAATAAAGTGATCCCCTGGAAAATAGAGGTATCTTTGAAAAATAGGAATGTGTTTAAATGAATCTGAAAAATTCGTCATCAATTGAAATATAGTTGATTATCAAAGGTGATGGGGTATTATCAAAATAAGAAGAAACAGAAAGAAAGGTTGAATCTCCTTAATCACTAAATTAACTGAAATCAATAGCTAGTAATAAATAACCACGTCCTTACTCCATCACATGCCAGAAATCACATTTTGTACCATGTTTACAGTATTTTTCACACTTTCTATATCGTTCGCGGGGTAGCTAAAATCACAAAAGATATTCTAAAAGGTACACAAAGGTCAACAAATAGTGTCTTCCATGTTAGTAGCTCCAGTCGTCTAATTAACTCACGCGGTTCCGAATTTGCTGCTTCTTCCAAGACCGAATCGTCAAATGAATCGAACTCCCGCTCGTACGATATGTCGGATACCAAATAATTTCGCAACCTTCGTCCTAATACCCTAAAGCGAACCTTGTCCTAATTTGTTCCGCCTAACGTCTCACCTAAATACTTACACCTAATCATCCTAACTTGTTTTAGTGACCATAACCTGTCGTTCTGATACCAACCTGTGATGCCCCATCTTCCCAATACTGAAAATATACGTTTTATAATAAAATAGACTTTGTACAGGGAAATTTTAGAAATTTTCGGCACGAAGTATTCGTAAATCGGACTATCCACCTGTATTTCAACCCAAACCAAATTCCAATTCATAATCACAAATAAAACTTAATGCACCAACGATTCCTCACCGAGGATCGATTCCAGGTTATGGTATGGAACAAGAAACTAAACTATACAAATTATTACAATTTCTTTCACTACCCTGAATACAATTAATATATCGTCTAATCTGGAGCTTAATTCCAATCTGTGCTTACCCACTCTGACTTCGAGATCTAGCCTGTATAGGCAGCCTCATTGCTCTCATATGACGTGTAAGATGTAGACATCCACCCTTAATCCTAACTGAAAGGTTAGGGAAAATAAAGCAAGAGTGAGCCAACAACGCTCAGCAACTTAATAATATACTGAAAAAATAACATTTCAATGATTCATTGATGAACAATATCAATGACCAACTTATCTCAAGAGAATAATTCAATTATCATCATGGAACAAGGCTTTTCATTTTCTTCAGTCATAGCTTTTCAATCAAAACATTCTTTTCATTAAAACTGTTTTATCCTTGAACATACTTTTCATAAACCTTTTCAAAAACATTTAAGTTGATTGGAGTTTTTCCACGACTTCGGACAATACGGGTGATCAGCCACGTAAAGTCCCCATATCGGACACGAAGTCCCTCAGGACCTTGAAATTGGGTTCCCAATTAGGCAACACATTGGCCTTTCAAATGCTGGACTGGGCACTCCCCCAGCCTCTTATGCTTAAAAAAGTGCTGGACTGGGCACTTCCTCAGCCTCTTACGCCTCCAATCTGAAGGAATCCGTGGAAAACATTTTAACGGAATTCCCCCACAATAAAATCTTTAAAACCTTTAAAACATTTCATTTTTTTTAAGTCCTTTATACTCACTGATAACAGATCAGCCCAGTATAAGGAATTTTAAAACATCTTTAATTAATTAAACCATTTTCATTTTCAATTATAAAAGACTGAGGGTCAGGGAAGCAAGTGATATAAGGAATCATAAAAAGCAAAGCAATAAGATTGAACTAAACATGGCATGGTTCAGCAAAAATTGAATCATATATCAACTAGGAAACATTAATCAATTAGGAAACGAGCAACTGTTAAGATTCTAGAATTTAACAACAATTTATAAGAAAATCAGGGAATACAGGAATCTGAAATTCAATTGAGAAATTGGGTTACTGCACTAGTCATAAATCAATGAAGAGTTATTAGTCAATAAAGAACAAAATAAGTGTTAGGGTTCTGGAATTTAATTCAAGGGTTATGAAATCTGGTTTCGTCGGTATGGTTTAAAAGAATACACATAAGGAAAAGACTAAGTTAAAACAAGGCATAAATTATAAGTCAGGAATTTATGGTTCAACAGGAAACAGGGTAATTAATAGGGTACATAAGTTAAATAATGGTTCATAAGGATAAGTAAGGCACGGGTGTTTCAACAGTAATTTATAAGGAATAATCAATAAGGTATAAAAGGTTCGACAATAATTAAGAAGGAATAGCAATTCGGTAATAAAGTTTCAATACAAGGTTCGAGTCACTTAAACAAAAGAAAGGGGTGTAGACCCTAGCAATACGATTTGGAAGAAAATCTTATAAATAATAGAAACAGCTTCGCATCATTCAAAATAAATATGAGGAGTATAAATACTTGCAGGAAGGAATTTGAAAGAACAAATGAACAATACAGGATATTTCACATCACTTGAATGATAAGTGAGGGATAGTAAACTTGCCTCAATACACAGGGTTTCTATTTCCAATACTTTAACTACTTTTCACTTTACATCCGTCTCTACTTGACCTTCTTCGATCACGCAACCATTTTCCCTTTATCACTTGTCAATCCTGATAATTCTTTCCTTCCTCTACATTCCATTTACTCGTGCACTGTTCTTGGCCGGGTCTCCTACTCATACCTATACCAAGGTAAAGTACTACTTTAGTGCTAAAACCAACCAAAACCTTACTATCAATCTAATCTACCCATACGCGTCCTATAACGCTTTACAACTTAGCACATATTGGTTATACTCATAAAATACTTTAGTACAACTAGACAAAACACATAAACACGTGTATCAAATCGATTTGCAAATGATTCTTATTAAATTACTATAAGAATTTACAAAATAATTTTTACGAAAATCGGACAGCACCTCCTCTGTACGGTTACACTTCCCGTTTGAACATAACCAACCCACAACAACAATTAAGCATTCATTTGACTCAGTATGATATGATAAACATCCCATACAAACTAATGTACCTCATTTACAACTAATTAACTCCTAAACTTGCAAAACTCGAAACAAACCAAAAATAGAATAAAATCTTTCTATGACATAAAATTCTCGAAGCAAGGATTATACCACAATTTATACAAAATCAACACAAAACTGAGTCAAGCAATTTTTAAACCAGGCCACCGACTCGGTTAACCAACACAGCTCTAATACACTTGCCAACTACCTTTTAAAACCAGCCACACATAACCCATTTACTCTCTTAACTTCCCTGTCTTACTCCCTTGCCATACTCCCTTGCGGCCAGTTGTTCACCCACATCTCACCCCCCACGCTTACCCAATAACAATCACAGCAGTACACAGATACGACCACCAGAACAGGGTCACCCTCCTTATTTCCTCTTCCCCCTACGAGTAATTCCAGCACCCAGATTTCCCATAGCACTACCCATTCTTACACTCAGTAAAAACAACGAACCATATATCAACTAAAAGCCCCAATTACAACCAAACGATTTCGCACATCAAATTCGAACCGAAATTTCTTAAAAATCGGAATTATGGTAAAATCCGAAACTCATCAAATTTCAAATCTCATACTTTCGGTTCACAATTATCCGGACCAGCAAGAACAGTAGTACCCACACGCAGCCCCATCTGGCTAAAGATACCACAGCAAGAATCCTCCATTTTATTACACAAAATACAAAGTAAAACACATACAACTGTCTCGCACAAACCACACCTGTACTGAACCCAAACCCAGAAACCACCAAAACCCGTACTCATCTTCTATCGCCTGGCTTCAAAAACAACAACCCAACTGTAACAAATGAAAACCCCAAAAAATTTGACCCATAATTCGGGCATACACATACATGAACAACAACGCAGATACCACACACACAGAGTAAATTACACATACACCTCCCAGCAGTAATACAAAGATAGAACCGGACCTATTCAACGGTGAAGGATGATTCCCAATGGTGTTTTCACCGAAATCACAAGAACTCGCCTACTACACACGCACTGCTGTGTATACATACACATAACTAATCTCTACACGCGACACACACACACACACACTCGGTTTGGATGAAGAAGAAAAGGGAAGGGAGAGAGAGAGAGAGAGAGAGAGAGAGAGAGAGAGAGAGAGAGAGAGAGAGAGAGAGAGATGGTCTAGAGAGAGAGAGATTTTCAGCGAGAGAGATAGTCGAGAGAGTGCTGGAGAGTTTGAGAGATTGATGTTCTGTTTCAATCAAACCAAATTAGGGATTTAAGAGATGAATTAGGGATAAAAGCAATGTAACTTCACTGAAACAAATTCTAAAATCAAATAATAAACTTTTAAAAGTGAATTTTAATGGAAATTTTTTGTGAAAATTTAAACTTTTCATTTTTTTTTAAAATAAAGAGTACAAAATTACGATCACACACATATTTTTAAAATATTTTTAGGATCAAAAATGAATTAAATATGAATTTTGTAAGTTTTGATCCTTTAAATACAATAAAACTCTTAAAATCATTTTAAAATACTTAAACATCCAAAACAATTCTCCGAATAATTTTAAAAACTAAATAATATCATAAATATAATTTCACAAAAGATTTCGTGATTTTTATCAACTCCAATAATTTTATAAAATTCTCAGAAAGTCAAGAATGCATATTTAAATGAATTTTTAATCGTCAAAACACAAATAAAAATACACGATCTTACACGACACATATAGATCATCATGCAAACATATAAATACGGTATCACATATATTTATCCAAAAAAAAAATTTCACCTCAAATAATTTACATTCAATATTAAATAATAATAATTATAAGTGTGATATTTTTCTAGGGCGTTATAATGATTGCTGGGAAAAGACAACTTTACCCCTGATGATTTAACGGAGTTAGTGACATATAGACGGTAGTACACGAATTATAAGTAAATTTTGGTATTGCAAGTGATAGATTTTAGACTATAGTATTTCAAGTGGTGTCTTGAGCAAAGTACATGTACACAAAGTGCACTTTATACTATATTTCTTTTAGATTATCATAGTTAAATTTACTGAGTGAATATGGTTGAATCCTTTGAATAAACATAGTTGAATTTTTAGGATAATTTTGTTATCTTTTTGCATTAATTTTTCATTTTATCAAATGACTATTAGATTGTATTCAGCTGCAATTATTTGCGTTTTTATATTAATTACAAGGTTATATAAGGTTTGATTAATGGGGGTTGACGGTTGGGGTATAACATGGAGTGACATCATAGTAGAGTGGTACCAAATGGAAGTTAAAATAGTTTAGTGTACCATTTGAAAAATTCGATTGTACGAAGGTACCATGCATTGAGAATTTTCTTTTATGTATTTATACCGTTTAGAAGGTCATATAACGTTTGATTAACGGGAATTAATGGTAAGGGTATATCATGGAATGATATAATAATGTATTTGGTTGGAAAATTCAATACTATGAGGTTATCATTGAGAATTTCCCAAGAAAAAAAATCAAAAGTTTATTCATTTTGAGATGAATTGATAAAACAAAAAACAAAACCGAAACTAATATCCTCCCAAGTATCTTTGTTAAAAGAAACAATTGTCTTTACTAAATTTATTGCCAAAGAAAATTTTATACAATTCGAAAACCGTTTGTGGAAAAAAAACGATTTCAATTTGGGATTTTAAGACTTGAAATTTTAATGCTTCCCTCGTTATAAAATAACTATTTTACTTTATTCTTATTCAAATAGGTAAAATTTTGACAAAAAATATCTATGTTAGGTAAGGGCTTATCTCTTATCATTTCAGGTCATGGTTTCGATTGTCGCTTATTCTCGAGATTTATTAGAACAGATACTCTATTAGGATTTATGGGTGATAACTTAGAGACAACTTAACTAGATTTTATCATGCATAGTTTTTACTAAGTAGAACATACTATTACAGCCAGAGTATGTTCTTGTAAGCAAATAAGTTACTATCATGTAATAAATGTATATCTTGGAAGAAGTTCATTCAATTGTTCAAGTCTTAAGGAATACATGAGGTTGACAGGAAGAATAAAAATGTTTCTGTCATAACATTGACAGCAAGGTTACAAGAAGACAGCATGTTGCAAGTCATGACAGAATATCCACTCTGACAGCAACATTGAAGGAAGCATGAAGATAGCAACATTCTCACACTTTGACAACAAGTCTGGAATTCCTGACAGCAACATTGGCGGGGATTTATACTGTTATCTAAAGCACATTCTTATGACAACATACTTGCCGCCTAAGGTTACTGTCTCCATGGAATTAGTTTGAATGGGAATCTACCAAGTCAAACATGTGATAGAGAAGATGTTCAAGAAACAGGCATGCTGCAGTATCCAAAGACTGTAGCAGACCTACAAGACTACAACAGAAGCTTGAGAGATAACAAGACAAAGCTTACCAATTCTAGAGTATGGTAAATCAACATCTACTAGAACTGGGAAAGCTTAATTTAGAATGTATCCAGATTGCTTTGTATGTACTGATAACTCTGTTTGTATAGCAATCTAGAAAAGCCACATGGGTATGAAAATTGTAAGGAGCTGCCACTTGAAAAGGACAGCAGCTCCACAACCCATGTAGATAGAGACAGTAGAGCAAAGTCAGATTTATAGAGATTTATCTCTCATTCTATCTGTATCACTCAAGAAGACGAAGCTGGAGAAAACTATTTTTCTCTAGGTTGTAGCAAAACATTGCAAAATAAATAAAACATTTATTTTGTGAGAAATATCTTGAGTTACTACTTGTGATTGCATTTCTTCCATTGATAAATTAGAATCTTTATTATTGTTGTTGAAGTAGAGATTTGAATTTATCAGTATTACATTCAACCCCCCCTTCTACAATACTCAGGGACCAACAACAAGTATCAGAGCACACAGATTGATATACTAATCTGAGATCATGACGAGTATACAGAAATCAAGTGGTATTAAGATTCCAGTATTTGATAAAGAAAACTACAACTTTTGGAAAAGAAAGATTTTGTTATTTATCAAAGCTGCACATCCACTATACTTGGGAATCCTCGAGAATGGCCAATTTGTTCCTCAAAAGGAAATACCAGCCTCTACAGTTGTAGACACTATTATTCCAGCACACTGGGTTGCTAAGAGAGATTCAGAATACATAAATTCTGAGAAAGAAAAAGTAGCCCTGGATGATTACTTACAACTCATTCTGCTTGACTCTCTCACCTTGGACAAAGCCATGTGTGGAAATGTTATGGGATGCTTATCTGCCGAAGAGATGGAACAAGATAGAGTTGTTATGTGAAGGAAGTGAAGAAGTAAGGGAGAACCAGAGACAGATTCTTGTATCTCAATATGAAGCCTTTATGGCTAAGCCTGGTGAGGAGCTCACCCACATGTTTGAAAGATTCAGCAAGCTGATAGCTGAGCTACAGATTTATGGAAAGTTCTATGAAAGGAAAGAGGTCAATGTCAAGTTCCTGCTCACTCTTCTTGAGCATCTTGAGCACAAAATAACTGCCATCCGAGAAGGAAGAAACTTGAATGATGTTTCTCTTGAAACACTCTATGGCGTGCTCAAGTCCTATGAACTTGAACTCTTTCAAAAGAGAGCTATTCAGAATGGAACTAAAGGAAAGATGGCAAACATGTCTATGCCCTTGTCGCCCATGAACCACATATCTCCCTGCCAAGTTAACCATCATAAGGTTCTCAACAAACACAAGTGCCATCTCTGAAAATTGAAGAGGTGTTGGATGATGAGGAGAAGGTGGTTCTGCAACTTAGAGATGTTGAAGACGAAGACTTCTATTCTTTAAAAGAAATATAAAGCATGGATAATCCAACCATGGCTTATATGGCTAAAAGATTCAAGAATATCAAATTCAGAAGAGACAAGGCATATAAGCCACAAGGTCAAACATCTAAGTTCAACAAGGGAAACTCATCTAAGGCTACTGGTGGTGCCATAAGAGGAGGATACAAGACGGGAATGGTGGATATGTCAAAGTTAAGATGCTACAACTGCAATGAGCTTGGTCACTTTGCTACAGAATGTCGAAGGCCAAAACAGAATCAAAAAATGGAGAAAGGGTCTGGAAGTCAGTTCAAAAGAAGTCAAGGAAAAGCCTATGTGGCTAAAGGAAAATGCTGGGATGACTCTGATGATGAGGAAGAAGAAAAGTTTGTGAACTTAGCTCTTATGGCTAGATCGATGATGAAGCACCAAGTTCCTCAAGTAAGGTACCATATCTCATTTTACTTGACATGTCTAAAACTGAGTATAAGCAAACTATTGAAGAATTGAGTGCTGAGATGTTCAATATTCATGTTAGTTTATCTGTTGCAAATGAAGAAATTGCTAGGTTAACTAAATAGAATGAAACACTCAAGTCCGAGAATGACATGCTTTTTCTTAAGACCAGTCCATTAGATCCATTAGCTCAAGAAAATAAAAGATTGAAAAATGATGTTGGTTGTGATACGCAGATAGAAGAATTTTTAAGAAATGAAATTGCTGAAAATGAATTCAAGCTTAATGCCTTTAGAAATTCTTCTAACTTAGTTCAGGAATATCATGAGAATCACACTGAGAATCAGAAAGTTGGATTAGGTTTTGACTACGGTAGGAGACGTGGAAAGGAAACTGTGGTTAAGGATTGTTCAGAAGATGCTGCTGTCAAACCTCATATTCTCAAGAAGGTTTGCAAACCAATTTTTAAAATTGTTCAAGTTGACTTTGATGAGGATTCCTTACTCATCGAACAAGAACTTCTTGATGAGGATGAGAGTACTGATAGTACACCTAATGAAGGGAAAGATACTGTCAAGATTCCAGTGACAAAAACTTTGTCAAGCAATTAGACAGAATGTTCTAAAGAAGTTGTCAATAAAGATAAGATAGAAACTTTCAAAGATACTGTCAAGAGAGTACCCAAGACAGTAACTTCCAAACCTACTGTTAAGATATCAAGAGTTAAAGGTACAGTCAAGGGTAGTTCGACAATAGCTTCAGGACATACTATCAACATAAGTGCCTACAAGTCTAAGAATAAGAATGGCAAGTTAGGGATTGATAAGAAGAATGATTATGCTTATGTTAAAAATGCTCCTAGGAAACTTTGAAATAATTATGGCTCCTCTCAACATTTAACACATGTTTGTAAGCAACCAGTAGAGACCAAAATCAATGTGACTGAGGTTAATGGCAACTTACGTAGAACCCCCATTATGCAAAGAACTATGAGTGTTTGTAGTAATATTGATTGTATGCCTTGTAAAATCACAGCCATGAGTACATGTTTCAATCTACCTATTCTGTCTACTAAAAAATGCTCTTATCTGCAATTTGTTGAGTCTTCTAAGCCAATTTATGTCAGTAAAAATGCAGCACCCACCAAGAAAAAGACCAAGTCTTATTCTAAATCTGAATAGTTGCAAAAGGAGTCAAACAAGAAGTTTCTAGTGTTAGTTCAAATGTGAACAATGATATAGTTAATTGTGAGACTGAATGTGCAGGAACCAACAAGGATTGGATACTAGATGCAAATTAAATATCATTTGTTTTGTAGGGCAAGAATAAGAAACAGGTCATGTGGATCATTGACAGTGGATGCTCCAGGCACATGACAGGTGATAAAGCCCTGCTATCACATTATGTTGAGAAACCTGGCCCAATCATAACTTTTGGAGACAACAACAAAGGTTACACTGTGGGATATGGATGTTTAGAAATTGGAAATGTTGTCATTGATGATATTGCTCTTATGGATGGATTAAAGCACAATCTACTCACTATCAGCCAATTCAGTGAGAGGGGATTTATGGTTGACTTTGACATGATGGTTTGCAACATCTATCACAAGAAGGATGGAAGCCTCTCTCTGAAAGAAGTAAGGAAAGGAAGCCTGTTTGTTGCAGACCTGAACTCTGCTAAGAAAGACAAGGTCTACTGTTTCTACAGTAAGGCAACGGTTGGTGACAACATGCTTTGGCACAAGAAACTCTCTCACCTCAACTTCAAAACCATGAATATGCTGATGAAGAAGGAACTAGTAAGAGGACTACCTCAACAGGAATTCTGTCAAGAAGGACTGTGTGAGGACTGTCAAATGGGAAAATTAAGAGGAGCTGTGTATAAGTCAAAGAAACTGAACACCAATGCTGAATCACTCAAATTGATTCACATGGATCTTTTTGGCCCAGTAAATGTTCCATCTCTAGCCAAAAAGAGATATGCCCTGGTCATGGTGGATGACACTCTAGGTACACTTGGATAAGGTTCTTAGAATCTAAGGATGAAGCAGCTCAAGAAATCATTGATCACATAAGAGTTCTTGACAGAACTCCAGATGCTAAAGCTCAAATCTTAAGGAGTGACAATGGTACTGAGTTCAAAAATGCTACATTGGGAAATTTCTGCAAAGATTCGGGAATTGTTCAACAATTGTCCACTTCCAGGACACCACAATAAAATGGATTTGTAGAGAGGAAGAACAGAACCCTCATTGAAGCTGCAAGATCTATGTTGAATGATGCAAAATTATCAATATATTTCTGGGCAGAAGCAATTAACACAGCTTGCTACACACAGAACATAACCTTAATCAACAAGACTCATGGAAATATTCTTACTATCTACTGACAGGAAAGAAACCTACTATTAGGAATTATGGGTGATAGCTTAGAGACAACTTAACTAGTACTTAGTTTTATTTGTATAGACTAAGTAGAACATACTGTCACAGCCATAGTGTGTCCTTGTAATCGAATAAACCACTGTCATGTAATAATTGTATCTCTTAGAAGAAGATCATACATTTGTTCAAGCCTCAATTTATACATAAGGAAGACAGAAAGAATAAATGTTACTGTCACAACATTGACAGTAAGGTTACAAGAAGACAACATGTTGCAAAGTCACGACAGCAAGTTTCATCTAACAACAACATTGGCAGAAGCATGAAGACAGCAAGATTCTCACACTTTGACAGCCAGTTTAAAAGTCCTGACAGCATCATTGGTGGGGACTCATACTATCATCCAAGGAACATTCTCATGACAACAAACTTGGCGTCAAAGGTTACTGTCTCAATGGAATATTTGAATTGGGGATTTATCTCAATCAAACCCATGACAATTTAGATGTTCAAGAAACAGATTTGTTGTATCTTGTCAAAGATTGTAGAAGACCTGCAAGACTACGACCAAAGCTTGATAGATCACAAGATGAAGCTCGACAATTCAAGAATATGACAAGTCTACATCTACTAGAATTATTTTAGCTAGTTTTAGAAATGAACCCAGATTGCTTTATGATTAATGATAATCTGTTTGTATAGCATTTTGGGAAAGTCACATGGGTGTGCAATTTGTAAGGAGCTGCCACTTGAAAATGACAGCGACTCCACAACCCATGTGACAGAGATGTTAGAGAAGATTAGTCTTTATAGAGAAACATCTCTCATTCTTTCTGTAATCGATTTAAGAAGTCGAAGCTTGAGAAAATACTTTTTCTCGAGGTTGTAGCAACACTTCACAAAATAAATAAAACATTTATTTTGTGAGAATATCTTGAGTTACTACTTGTGTTTGCCTTTCTTGTATAGATAGTCTACAATCTTTATCATTGTTGTCGAGGTAAAGATTTGGAATTATCTATATTGCATTCAACCCCCCCTTCTGTAATATACTCCAGGACCAACAACTGGTATCAGAACGAATAGATTGATATACTAATCTGAGACCATGACGAGTATACAGAAGTCAAGTGGTATCAAGATTCCAGTATTTGATAAAGAGAACTACAATTTTTGGAAAAGAAAAATCTTGTTATTTATCAAAGCTACACATCCATTGTATTTGGGAATTCTTGAAAATGGCCCCTTCATTCCGAAGAAAGAAGTAGCTGCTGCCACTGTGAATGGTGAAGTAATTTCAGCTCACTGGGTTGCTAAGAGACCCTCAGAATACACAGAGTCTGAGAAAGAAAAGGTAGCCTTGGATGACTACTTACAACTCATCTTGCTTGATTCTCTCACACTGGACAAATCCATGTGTGGAAATTTTATGGGATGCTCATCTGCTAAAGAGATGTGGAACAAGATAGAGTTGCTGTATGAAGGAAGTGAAGAGGTCAGAGAAAACCAAAGACAAATTCTTGTATCACAATATGAAGCTTTTATGGCCAAGCCTGGTCAAGAGCTCACTCACATGTTTGAAAGATTCAGTAAGCTAATAGCTGAGTTACAAATTCATGGAAAGTTCTATGACAAAAAGGAGATTAATGTCAAGTTTCTGCTCACTCTTCCTGAGCACCTTGAGCATAAAATCACTGCCATAAGAGAAGGGAGAAACTTGAATGATGTTTCTCTTGAGACTCTTTATGGTATACTTAAGTCATATGAACTTGAACTCTTTCAGAAGAGAGCTATTCAAACTGGAGCCAAAGGAAAGATGGCAAACATGTCTAGTGCCCTTGTAGCTCAAGATCCACTTGTTTCTCTGCCAAGTGAACCCTCACAAAGTTCACAACCAACACAAGTGCCATCTCTGAAGATTGAGGAGGTGTTGGATGATGAGAAGAAAGTGGTTCTACAGCTCAAAGATGTTGAAGATGAAGACTTCTATTCATTAGAAGAGATTGAAAGCATGGATAATCCAACCATGACATATATGGCTAAAAGATTTAAAAATATAAAGTTCAGAAGAGATAAGACATATAAGCTACAGGGTCAGGAATCTAAGTTCAACAAGGGAAACTCTTCAAAAGCTGTTGGTGGTGCAACAAAAGGAGGATACAAGACAGGAATGGTGGATAGGTCAAAGTTCAGATGTTACAACTCAATGAGCTAGGTCATTTTACCACAGAGTGCAGAAGGCCAAAACAGAATCAAAGAATGGAGAAAGGATCTGGAAGTCAGTTTAAAAGAAATCAAGGAAGAGCCTATGTGGCTGAAGGAAAATGCTGGGATGACTCTGATGATGAGGAAGAAGAAGAATTTGTAAATCTAGCTCTCATGGCTAGATCTGATGATGAAGCATCAAGCTCCTCAAATCAGGTACCATATCTCATTTTACTTGATATGTCTAAAACTGTGTATATGCAAACTATTGAAGAATTAAGTGCTGAGATGTTTAACATTCATGTTAGTTTATCTGCTGCTAATGAAGAAATTGTTAAGTTAACTGAACAGAATGAAACACTCAAATCTGATAATGAAATGCTCTTGCTTAAAACCAGTCCATTAGATTCACTAGCTCGAGAAAATGATAGACTAAAAAATGATATTGTCTGTGCTTAGGAGATAAAAGAATTCCTAAGAAATCAAATTGCTGAAAATGAATTTAAGCTTAAGGCCTTTACAAATTCTTCTAAGTTAGTTCAGGAATATCATGAGAATCACACTGAGAACCAAAAGGTTGGAATAGGTTTCGACTATGGTAGGAGGCCTGGTAAGGCAACTGTGATTGATGATTGTTCAGATGGTGATGCTGTCAAACCTCATATTCTCAAGAGAGTTTGTAAACCCATTTTCAAAACTGTTCAAGCTGATTTTGATAAGAATTCCTTGCTCATCAAACAAGATATTCGTGAAGAAGATGAGTGTATTGACAACACATCTACTGAAAGGAAAGAAACTGTCAAAATTCCCATAACAGAAACTTTACAAAGCAATCGGACAGAATGTTCTAAAGAAGCTGTCAACAAGAATATGACAGAAACTTTCAAAGATACTGTCAAGAGAGTACCTAGGACAGCAACTTCCAAACCTACTGTCAAGACAGCAGGTATGAAAGGTACTGTCAAGGGTAACTCGACAGCAACTTCAGGACATACTGTCAACACAGATGCTTACAAGCCTAAGAATAGGAATGGTAAGTTAGAAATTGATAAGAAAAATGGCTATGCTTATGTCAAGAATGCCCCTAGGAAGCTTTGCAATAATTGTGGATCCTCCCAACACTTAACACATGTTTGTAAGAAACCAAATGAAAACAAGGTTCATGCAACCAAGGTTAAAGGTAACTTACACAGAACTCCCATTATGCAAAGAACAATGAATGTTTGTAGTAACCTTGACTGCATGCCATGCAAAATCACTTCCATGAGTACATGTTTTAATCTGCATATTCTGTCTACTGAAACATGCTTCTATATGCAAACTGTTTAGACTTCTGAGCCTGCCAGTGTTGGTAAAAAGGCAGCTTCCATTGACAAAAGGACCAAGTCTTATTCTAAAACTGAGTGGGTAGCAAAAGAAGTCAAACAGGATGATTCAAGTGTTGATTCAAATGTGATTAACGATGATATAAAATGTGATGCTGTAACTACAGGACCCAACAAGGATTGGGTACCAGATGCAAATTAAATATCATCTGCTTTACAGGGCAAAAAAAAGAAACAAGTCATGTGGATCATCGATAGTGGATGCTCTAGACACATGACAGGTGATAAAGCCCTGCTATCACAGTATGTTGAGAAAGCTGGCCCAATCATAACTTTTGGAGACAACAGCAAAGGTTACACTGTGGGATATGGTTGTTTGGAAATTGGAAATGTTGTCATAGAAGATATTGCTCTTGTGGATGTATTGAAGCACAACCTGCTCAGTGTCAGCCAATTCAGAGACAGAGGATTTAAGGTTGATTTTGATATGATGGTCTGCAATATCTATCACAAGAAGGATGGAAGCCTTTCTCTGAAAGGAGTCAAAAAAGGAAGCTTGTTTGTGGCAGACTTAAACTCTGCTAAGAAAGACAAGGTTTACTGTTTCTAAAGTAAGGCAACAGTTGGTGACAACATGCTTTGGCACAAGAAGCTCTCCCACCTCAACTTCAAGACCATGAATATACTAATGAAGAAGGAGCTGGTGAGATGACTACCTCAACAAGAATTCTGTCAAGAAGGATTGTGTGAGGACTGTCAAATGGGAAAATTAAGAAGATCTGTGCACAAGTCAAAGCAACTAAACACCAACACTGAATCACTCAAACTGATTCATATGGATCTCTTTGGACCAGTCAATGTGCAATCATTAGCAAGAAAGAGATATGCCTTAGTCATGGTGGATGACTATTCTAGGTACATCTGGGTAAAGTTCCTAGAATCAAAGGATTAAGCTGCTCAGGAGATCATTGATCACATCAGGGTTCTTGATAGAACTCCTAATGCAAAAGTTAAAATTCTAAGGAGTGATAATGGAATTGAGTTCAGAAATGCTACTCTTGGAAACTTCTACAAAGATGAAGGAATTGTTCAACAATTCTCTGCTGCCAGGACACCACAACAAATTGGTGTGGTAGAAAGAAAGAACAGGACTCTCATTGAAACTGCAAGAACTATGTTGAATGATGGTAAATTACCAACATATTTTTGGGCAGAAGCTATCAACACAGCTTGTTACATACAGAACAAAACCTTAATCAACAAGACTCATGGGAACACTCCTTGCTATCTATTGACTGGAAAGAAACCTATTGTCAAATACTTTCATGTATTTGGAAGCAAGTGTTTCATGATGATAGACAACCATGAAAGAAAAGGAAAGTTTGATGCTAAAGCACACGAAGGCATTTTCATGGGATATGGATTAGAAAGGACTGCTATGTCATAGAACACAAAGTCATTGAAGAAAGTGTGAATGTCACATTTGATGAAACCAAGTTTCCAGGATTGCAAGAAGATGGTCAGATGCAGCCTCTGAGATTTGAGAATCAAGGATACTTGGAAGAAAAAGAAATTGTTACTGAAGAACCATCTTGTACTCAAACTCTTGAGTTTGTGTAAGAACCCCAAATTTTGGATATAATTAAAACTTTTTATTATGTACTGAGGTAATGGTGAATAGTGATTACGACTATGATGTAACGATTGAGATAATGAATGAAAGGAATAGATTTGGATTCAAATGTTTTTATGTCTTGAAGAATACTATTGGTTGACGCTTTAGATAAGAATTATCTATCTCCTAGGGAATTGAGATTTGATAATTCTAAAGGAGAAGATTATTCTTATGTCATCCAAATCGATATCTGTTATTGGTCTAGTGGGTCCGTAAAAAGGTTAAGGAACGATCGAAAAGAGATCAGGGACAATTGTACAACCCTAAGAGGATAAGTAAAGAAAAATGGATGAATAGTGCTTTTGGTGGACATAGGAATATTATTAGACGACGCGATATATAAGTATCCGGAACGAAATTCTGAGTTCGTATTAGTGATCCAGGGGAAAAAGAGTGTATGTAAAAGCTGTCGGATTCTGAAAAATAGCACTTTTATTTTCCCCGAGATTTCCTTGGACACTGAAAGACTTAAGGAATTATTGAAGGGATTTAAGGAAAATAGGTTCAAGAATTATTAAAGAGAATGGAGGATGATAGTTATAATATTAAGACGGTTTCCGGGAAAACCCTAACTAGAAACGAATGAGTTATTCCTCCGAACGATCAATCAAATTAAGTAATAACCGGACAAAGAGACAAGCAGAGAGCCAAGATACATGCATGTGCAAATAGATAAGATCAAGTAACTAAGTAGTTACAAAGTAACTAGCATCTTTAGAAACCAAATCACTTAGTTAGCTTGCATGACACCTTTCCACCACAAAATCACAACACTTGTCCCTTGGATTGCATCATATATGAGCAAAGCACTTTAATAAAGTAGCTTTATGCTAGATATTATCATCAATAATGCATTTTGGACAAGGATGAGATCAAAGCAAGCAAAACAAACTCCATTCCTCTCATTCTCTCAAACTGTCCATCTGAAACACTCTCCAAAGACAAATTCATATCTCCATTTATATCCATGATAAAATCACCAAATTTTAACCATAGCCTCTCCACTCCATGGGTAATATTATATCAAAATTTCATGTCCAACAAAGTAGTATATCCTAGTCAAATCCATGCTCAAAGTTGAAGAAGCCAAACTGATCTGTGCTTGACAGTTTCTGTCTAGAGGAGAAAGGGGGCTCAAAACCCTAGCTAGGAAGCTTTAAATCTGATGATCTAGGACTCAAAACAAATCTTATGAAGAACCCAAGATGTGGTAAAAATTTGAGAGCTAAACCCTTGTTTTTCGATTTTTTATGATTTTTACAAGTTGAGTGATGAATAGTGTTCTTCAAGAACTAATCTTGTTTTCTTTGATTCCTATGGTTGATTTAGCTAGCTTAAGGCCACTCAAGGAGCATAAAAAGCCTAGTGAGGCTAGAACATACTCCAAGGAAGGTAGACCTCTTGAAACCGTAGCATTTGATTTGAGATTTATATATGTTTTTGATGGTTTTAGCTTTGTATGATTATAGTGGTGATTATAAGCATGATTATGTAGTTAGTTATGTGATTTAAGAAGCATGATGATTTTAAGGTTAAGATCAGTGGTTCTAGGGTTTGTTGAGATGAGAATCATGTTTATGAATTATGTTGATGCCCGGTGTGGCTTGGTTGTGTTGTTACGATTTTTAGAACGTCCGATTTATAGCCGTCGTAATGCCGAATTTTTGTTAACAC
Source organism: Saposhnikovia divaricata (assembly GCA_036435485.1). Taxonomy (NCBI): domain Eukaryota; kingdom Viridiplantae; phylum Streptophyta; class Magnoliopsida; order Apiales; family Apiaceae; genus Saposhnikovia; species Saposhnikovia divaricata. The sequence goes on from CM071600.1 coordinate 137,202,323, forward strand.
TTAAAAACCAAACATGGCAGTTAATATAATTTCCTGACCTTGGTAATATTGTGACTGGTCCTTGTAGATCTCGAGTCATAGATTGTTTTGGCGTGAGAATCGAAACATTCTGACTTACGGTTTAGGAGTTATGGTCAAATTACTAAAATTGGTTCGGAACCGTAAGTAAAAGTTCGTAACTTCAATTGAACGCTCGTAAAGCATGTTACTCAGTGGCGAATCTTGGTAAATAAATACTAGAGGTCATAAGGAAGGTATGAAAGAAAACCACATGTCAAACGGATCGTTTTCCGATTTTATAAAAATGTTGGAATCGAAGTTAAACGCGAACGAACCCCTAAAAACCCGCTTGATTATAACTTCGGTAAAACACTTAGAAAACGGGCCATAAAACTCGGAGTATAATATTGATTCGTAACGATCGACTTTAGAACTTGTATGACTTAAGTATGTCCCAAGTGTAAGTACAGTGACGTGTCGCATTAACGAACGAATGTCGGGTCGGATCGATGATAAAAGGAATCCACTAAAAGGGGTATAACGAGATAACTCGAGAACGTGTTTCGATTTAAGTATAACTTAACTTTTGAGATGTTAAGTGATTAATCCCGAATGCCTTGGCTATTTATAGATCACCAAGCTGACCCGGGACCCGCTACCACTACCCCTTACCGTACTCGACTACCAGGCAAGTTTCAATTCCCTTCTTTTAGGCTGTTGTTGTGATTGAATATATATATATATATATGTTTTCTGTTATACATATGCCATAGCATGCATGCCTACTTTCAAGTTATATCGTTATGCTTGTTCCCTGATTGTTTATTGGCTTATAAATTAGATAGCTAACGTATCAATTATAAGCCGGTTATTGTAAGACCCTCATAGAAGGGCGTATCCATCTTATTCATCGAATATAGACCGGGAGTCAATATTTCTTGACATATCGAGATTACCTCGAAAGAAAATATCTAAGTAAATATTTTCCATTATTCGGGCGACGAATATTATTTGAATATTCGTTCGAGATTATTTATTTAACGATCCCTACTTCAAATAATTATTTGAACGTAACTATTCGACGAATAATATTATTTAATATTCATTCAGAGTCGAATTATTTATCGATTATTATTTCGAATATTCTTCTAAAGGTTGGACTACTAAATGAATATTATTTGGATATTCATTTAGAATATTATTCATTAAATGAATATTACTTTTGAATATTCATTTAAGATAGTAATTACCTGATGAATATTATTATAATGTTCATCTGAATCTTGATTTATTTATCGAGTCTTATCTCGAATATTCCTTTAAAGCTTGGATTACTAAATGAATATTACTTGATATTCATTTAGAATATTATTCATTAAATGAATATTACTTTTTCAATAAACATTTAAATTCCTAATTAATTATGAATATTATTTTGAATATTCATCCAGGGTTCTATTTAATCATCGAATATTATTTTAAATATTTTAAATATTCCTTTCAGGTCTTATTATTTAATGAATATTTAATTATGCAATAAATATTCTCTCGATATTTCTTCAAGGATTATTTGAGAAATACTCTGATTAAAGATATTCTTTCATATTCCTAAATATTCTGTAAAATATTTTAATTCAATAAATATTCTCTGAATATTTATCCCATACTTAGAATAACCTCGATAAGGTTTATCTTCTTCGATTATTACGGAAAATATTTCGGAGTCATATTATTATTAATCTTATATCAAGAAAAGTTCTCAGACATCATTCTTCTTTGAGTCTATCTCTCTAATAATAAGGGAACCTTACTTGGAAAATGATATTTATCTTGTCGACTTCCCGGTCATAAAGTATTCTCTTCACTCGCAACTCGGGTGCTATTGACTTATTAAGTCGTTGTTTACCTTCTCATCTTTCGAGGGGTAAGATGGTTGGAACAAGTTGATATTCGTTACCAAGCAATAGCTTGGAAGTTATTGGTGCATTTTCCTTTCCAACTAGATACGACTACTTCGTGGAGTCTTATCAACAAGTATTATACTTGGGGAAACGGGGACGAACGTTACATTCAGAATCATGAATTCTATTTGAACTAGGAGTCGTGTAAGAGGCCGAGTAGCGCCGGTCCATCCCCTTTGGCCCAACCGTTGGCCGGGGAGAGCTAGTAAGGCGGTAGACAAGTAAAGCCGTCAGTTCTTCCTTCTACCGGTAGTAAATCTAATTTGAGCTGTACGATCTCGACTGATCATCAAGATTGGAACAGCGGGCACGGTGAATACTCCATCATTGGTTCATCATCCAAACTTATTTATTTCCTGCAACATGATTACTGTTGGCAGAGCTGAAAAAGTGTTCATAACTGGAATTGCAATCTTTTCATTCAAGTTCCTCTTTTAATTGCAATGAGAATATCTCGCTTACTTTTGATGTAGCAGATATTTCCACAAAACAAATACTTTGAGTTACCTTGTAACTTCATCCTTTATATTATACTGGCAATAACTTCATTAATGCATGGCATATGATTTCAAAGGATATTTTGAACTACTGTATATATGCATCACTGTTCAGTTATATTATTGTTGGTGGGCTTCTGCTCACCCTTGCTTCGTTCATATTATGTCACAACAACAGCTAGGACAGATGGCTCGCGTCAGGCGCACTCGGCGCAAGCGGGTTACCCGACCCACCGGACTCCCCGCTGAGATGCTAGCCGCCATTGTTGAGGTAGCTTAGTTAGACAGCTTTTGTTTCCTGTTTAACTATATGTATTATTAATGTAATCAACGGCAAAACTGTTAAACTTATGATGTTATCCTTTTGGGATTGTAATAACGTTTATTCGTAACCCTTTAATGTAAAACTTATTTCAATTTCATCTCTGGGACTATAACTGTTGTATGTGTGAGTGGATATTATTGTGGGGTCACAGCATGTGATTTATTTATTATGGACTCAAGTCAAGTATTATGAATGGATGTAAGACCGTAACCACCAGATCCCTGACCCCGGATCTGGGGGTGTTACAGAAATGGTATCAGAGCGTACGTTATAAACCCCAGAGATGAGGCAACGTTAAAACAATAAATTCACTAAGATAATAAGAACTCTTGCCAAGTTCATAGTCGGACTACTTAAGGTAGTGATGACGTATAAAACCCTTATGGGAACTCTTAAGTATCATGATAGTAACTTAGCTCGATATCGTATCGACGAATAAGGTGACAGACCTTGAGGCATAAGAGCAGCAGCGCGATGATGCTTTATGTGCTGAAGATCAGCGGGTAAATTCGATGGAGTACCCTACTGGATACCCTGAAGAGGTTCCAGCAGATAAGGAAAATCCTGTTAGGATAAGGAGCTTACCCTCGAGGAATGAGGGCTACAGCCAGAAAGACTGAGATGATTAAGGTATAGTGCTCAGAAAAGTGAGCATAAAGCGCTGAGCTATTAGCAAGAGAACCAAAGATTCATGTTGGATTCGTAGCCGGACTACTGGATGTAGTACCAGCGAGTAAGACGGATTGGAAGAATTACTTGAGATCTTATACGGGAATAGACGAGAATCTTCAGAGACTTTCATATTAACGAAGATAGAGCTAGAGGGATGTATGATTATCAAAGACATCGATTTAGGGCGAGGAGCAGAGTCCCTAGGAATAGTTGAGAAGGAGGCAGTAAGTGCCATATCATTTGATAAATGAATTAGTATGAATATGGTCAGTAATAATTCGCCATGAGAAGGCAGATGTCATAGGTTGTAATTTATAAAACCAAATTGAGGTTGATGAAGTTGTTTTACACAGGAAAATGTCCATTTTATGAATGAATCAGTTAGAAAGTGAAAACATTGGGAAGTGACAGCATGATTGGATAAAGTTATATAGGGAAGTAGTAAGCAAGACAATGATCTCAGAACCTACCGGAAGATAAGACCAGTGAGTCAAGATGAACTCGTAATGAGACTATTGTCAGAAACTGAGTATAGAGTTATCGCAACACAGTTAAATGATGAACCAGAAACGTTAGATGCATGTGATTCAGAGAAATATTAAATTCTTTCTTTTCGTTGAATGGATTATAGTAGTTACCTTAAGTTTACTCCGACGCGGAATTATAATGGATCAAGTAATACGATCAGTAGTTAAAGAGAAAAATGTGAGAAAATCTTCCTGGAGCTAAAAGATGAAATTGGTAATGACCAAGAGTTGGCATTGTTTAATGGAAAAAGGGAGACTTTGTGCTTCCAACGACGCTTCGCATAAAAGATTAGGATGTGTGCTTGCGCAGCACGACAAAGTACTTGCGGAGGCATTCGGACAGCACGGTTCACCAGGTTCGGATGGCCTTAATAGTGCCAATTTTTGCGGAACAACCAACTCCGACGGTAATGTTCCTTCTGAGACTAGTGGTTAGGTACACTGACATTTGGTAATATTGAATGTCAGGACGTATAGGTATCAGGATATTGTGTCAGGTTTCAGTTTGAAACTGTTTTCCCTTCTAAGGGATGTATATAATTGGTTCCTCTCCAGTGGTTAAACTTCCAATCTAATGACGATTATTTCGTAAATTATGACTGCTTATGGTTCTACCTGCTTGGAGGTTCATAGAACCATTCTTCAGGTTTCGAAACTGGTCTACTTAATGTTACCAGTAGGTGGATAGATTGACCAAAATTTCCCTGATTCTGGAAAGAAATCCGGAGAATTTTGGCAAACCTTGTCTTTCTGATTATCAAAGAACGTCATGGAAGAAAGTAGAAACTGGGGCGAACCCCGTGAATTGGGTAAAGTAACCGCTATATGGGTTGGTGGACAGACCCTGGTTATCGTGATTGATTGTAGAAATACAATGATGAAGTGATATTGGACGAAAACAGGAAATGTAAGTAAGAAACCAGCCGGACTGAGAAACTCCGGGATTGACTTAAGTGAAAAGGCTGTTATTCCAGGAATGGTAAGCTTGCGTGGCACGTGGGAGTGATAAGAATAGTTGAAAAGATAAAAATAGAGGAAAGGTGACCGGAGACGGCGCTGAGTAGCCGATTAAGACTTATATGAAGTAAAGTTTTGGAAAGGTAGAAAGATATCAAAGAAGAAGGCACTATGCCAGCAATTGCTAGAAAAGTAATGCTATTAGCCAACCCCTAAAATCATATATTTTTATTTTAGTGTGGCCAGTTGAGGCCAAGTCACAAAGGACTATTAAGTGACTAGACCAGCAATGAAAGGACAAAGCAGGGTTGTTTCTAAGTAAGCACCGACTGCAAGGGCTTCTGATATGACGGAAATATTAATGAGATTGTAGGAATCTTCTACTGAACCCTTTGCAACCCATGTTTGGATTGGGAATTTACTAGACTTTTGGAATGGGGTCACCCGTACTAAAGTGATTCATGTGTATATGATCGTCCAATATTACGAAAAAAAAATGGAAGTACAATGACTTGAGATGTATGATGTTAGGGTATCATGAATACCATGAATATATTATGACTAAGGAAAGTAAACAACGAAGGTTTATGAAAAGAGTATAGAAATGGTCAGAGATGGATCAGTATGCTGTAAAAATTTCGTCTAAGGCAATTACCTTTGAGAAGAACGATAAGTACTAAGAGATTCACGTTGAACTCGACTCGACCAATATCTTCCAGAACATCCTTGCTACCAGTACCAAGTTCTGTAAGAGAGCAGATAGACATACGTTGTCTTTCAGAAGGTCAAATAGGCTGACAACTATCTGAAAGAAGAGGTTAGCATTAAGCCACCGATCGATTATCAAATGAGAATGATTGAGAAGAGACCCTTATTAAGGATACATGATTTGATTGCCAAGTACAGGATGCAAGAATTCCTTGGCAGTTGAATTAAGGATAGGATATCCATAAATTAAGACAAACCCTGGGGAATGCACAAGGGATGGCATTAACCCTAATAATGACATTATGAATTCAGATGATATGAGCTGGACTTGCTAAGGCAACAATGACCTGTAAGGATTATTAAAAAGAGTCCTGGAAAGAACATAGATAGAATTATTAGAGTATTGATCAATGACGTTTTGATATACCCTGTACCCAGAAAATACAAGGGGAATGATGAGGATGACCTAAGAAACCTTACAAGGAAAAAGGTAATATTCCGAACTTCAAAATGGAAGTTTGGTAAGGAATGTATGACATAGTAACAATAATGCCAGATGAGGCATGTATGAAACCCTGAGGAAGTATGGATTGAACCTATAAAGGTTGAGATTATCCTAATATAAAGAAAGAAATAAGAAACGAAGTATCCTAAGTAGGATTGGGAATAAACGTGATAAAGTTCCCACGGGAAGGTGGAAGCAATGACTTATGGAAAAAGACTGTTAGATATGTTTTTCTCCTTCAGCAGAGCTTAAGGAAGGATGCTTTCACCCAACAGTGATGGGAGTGAGGTAGAAAGATTTGAGTTGGAATGTATCCAGAGAACATGGATAACAAGAAATCATTATTATCAGGAAAGGCCAATGAGGCGGCCGACAGTCTAAGTGTAGAGGAATAATTACAAATGTTCATACCGAAGAAACAGAATGATATTTGGAAGGACCTTGAAGGTCATATCGGAGTGGAGGAACTTACATTCCTTCTGATGACTGTGCAAGAATTGACGGTAATAATAGTTTAAGTAAAGATTCGATTCCCGATATTATCTTAAGCAAACTACACACCTTAGAAGGTCCCGTTTTGAGGCAAACCAGGACCATGATACAAAATTGATGAAGTAAACCGTTAAGTTTCCAGTCTTTTATGGAAGCTGTATGAGTGATAGTTTCATCAACCTGACATAGCTGCGATGCTTGAAACTCTTCTGCAATTTTATCTACTTCATGTAATATCTACATCAAGTTCAGGAAGTGTTCCTTATGGATAAGGAATAATGATTAATTTGTCTCCCTAAAGGATTGAAACCCGTACGGTTAGCTATTAACGCATTACGTAAACAACAAGCGATGGTGATTCTTCTAAGAAAGTAGATGACAACGTAAAGATAAAGAAAGTGTTGCTATTGATAATCTAAATGGCATGTTGATGAATGACAAGCAAATTTGTGTTAGTATACTTCTGCGCAAACAAGATAGAGAATATGAGGTTGATGATTCAGGATGCTAACTGTATTCCTGTAGAAAGAATTAATGAGACTTAGAGAGAAGGGCAGTTGAGCCCGAGACTTATTAGGCCACCTGAGAGTTTAAAAGTGTTCGGAAGGTGGCATTCGAGCCATTTTTACCCCCAAAGCTTATAGCACGGTAGTAACGTGTTTCATGTGGCAAGGCTACGCCAGTAAAATGCAGATACTCGATACTCGATAGATGATAAAAGTACGAGCAAGTAGATATACGACCTGGTCTGACTTACGAAGAACAACCTGTGGAAAACCACGGGTAGAAAAGAACAAGTGATGAGAAACAAGGTTGACAGAAGTAGATTATATTTAAGGGATCGGGCCAGATTCATTTCGGAAAGTTTAAATTGGAATAACGTGATGATTATAGAGTAAATGTGACGGAATACCGATAAGGAGGTACCAAGTGCAAAAGGTGTCTCAATAAAGAGATGAAGGTGAAAGTAAATAACAGAAGTAAATAAGAATCAGATAATGAGAAGGATGTGATTGATAAATAAAAGACGGGGAAAGCAACTACGAAATATGAAGCAAGGAATGTTAGGAATGGTTTAATAAATGGGTTTTTCGATGAATTCTCGGGATGACAACCTGATAGTGTTAATATTATGGATATGAAAAAGCTAGTAGCGTGACATGGAATGTCAGTAACAATGGTGTCAAGCGAGAAACTAAGATTTAACCTGAGAGGTTCAAAGATTTTCCAAAAGTAAGTGTTGCTAAGGTTGAACCAGGGTACAGGTCCAGAGAATAGTGGACAAAGCAGCAAGAGATGTTGACACGTGAGATTGCGATCAAATAGTATTGGATATAATTATGATGATTTTCTTCTTTGATGAACCTTTATAGTTCAGAAGTAAATTTTGAGTATGATATTTTACAATCATGAAAACTTTCTATAATCCTTTAGGATTCTTTTCTTTTCTTCTCTCTTATTCATCTTCTTTATGAATTGGGAAGAACAACCCTTTAAGGAGGGGAGGTACTGCTACGTGACTATCTGTCTATGTGATAGAAGTCTAAGTGGAATACCATAACTTGTTTAATTGCTTGTCAAGTACTAAAGGATGGCCCCCTTCTATACTAACTATGCAATATAACAAATGTTCAATTGATCATAGTGATCTCTCAATAAATCCTTCCACTTCTCTATATTGATCGAGTTTGCGAAGATTAAAGCGATCGAGAAATGCACAGTGCGAGCGAGGTTATCTCCGAATTCGCAGCACGATAGTAATACCAAAGCCACTGCGGATATCAATAAGTATAAGACTGAGTAAGAGTATAACCCGGATAGTGTGTTGTACGAAAAGTAGCAACGCTGATGGAAAAAGGATAAAGTATGGATTGTAGCACTAGAAGATGTGCTTGGAAAGGGTAGAATGACTAAGAATTGACCGGGAAGCTAAAAAGTGAACGACAGGCAAATGACTCTTTGCTTCCTACCTGATTCCGGGACGGAATCCTTTTAAGGAGGGGAGACTGTAAGAACCCCAAATTTTGGATATAATTAAAACTTTTTATTATGTACTGAGGTAATGGTGAATAGTGATTACGACTATGATGTAACGATTGAGATAATGAATGAAAGGAATAGATTTGGATTCAAATGTTTTTATGTCTTGAAGAATACTATTGGTTGACGCTTTAGATAAGAATTATCTATCTCCTAGGGAATTGAGATTTGATAATTCTAAAGGAGAAGATTATTCTTATGTCATCCAAATCGATATCTGTTATTGGTCTAGTGGGTCCGTAAAAAGGTTAAGGAACGATCGAAAAGAGATCAGGGACAATTGTACAACCCTAAGAGGATAAGTAAAGAAAAATGGATGAATAGTGCTTTTGGTGGACATAGGAATATTATTAGACGACGCGATATATAAGTATCCGGAACGAAATTCTGAGTTCGTATTAGTGATCCAGGGGAAAAAGAGTGTATGTAAAAGCTGTCGGATTCTGAAAAATAGCACTTTTATTTTCCCCGAGATTTCCTTGGACACTGAAAGACTTAAGGAATTATTGAAGGGATTTAAGGAAAATAGGTTCAAGAATTATTAAAGAGAATGGAGGATGATAGTTATAATATTAAGACGGTTTCCGGGAAAACCCTAACTAGAAACGAATGAGTTATTCCTCCGAACGATCAATCAAATTAAGTAATAACCGGACAAAGAGACAAGCAGAGAGCCAAGATACATGCATGTGCAAATAGATAAGATCAAGTAACTAAGTAGTTACAAAGTAACTAGCATCTTTAGAAACCAAATCACTTAGTTAGCTTGCATGACACCTTTCCACCACAAAATCACAACACTTGTCCCTTGGATTGCATCATATATGAGCAAAGCACTTTAATAAAGTAGCTTTATGCTAGATATTATCATCAATAATGCATTTTGGACAAGGATGAGATCAAAGCAAGCAAAACAAACTCCATTCCTCTCATTCTCTCAAACTGTCCATCTGAAACACTCTCCAAAGACAAATTCATATCTCCATTTATATCCATGATAAAATCACCAAATTTTAACCATAGCCTCTCCACTCCATGGGTAATATTCTCTCAAAATTTCATGTCCAACAAAGTAGTATATCCTAGTCAAATCCATGCTCAAAGTTGAAGAAGCCAAACTGATCTGTGCTTGACAGTTTCTGTCTAGAGGAGAAAGGGGGCTCAAAACCCTAGCTAGGAAGCTTTAAATCTGATGATCTAGGACTCAAAACAAATCTTATGAAGAACCCAAGATGTGGTAAAAATTTGAGAGCTAAACCCTTGTTTTTCGATTTTTTATGATTTTTACAAGTTGAGTGATGAATAGTGTTCTTCAAGAACTAATCTTGTTTTCTTTGATTCCTATGGTTGATTTAGCTAGCTTAAGGCCACTCAAGGAGCATAAAAAGCCTAGTGAGGCTAGAACATACTCCAAGGAAGGTAGACCTCTTGAAACCCTAGCATTTGATTTGAGATTTATATATGTTTTTTATGGTTTTAGCTTTGTATGATTATAGTGGTGATTATAAGCATGATTATGTAGTTAGTTATGTGATTTAAGAAGCATGATGATTTTGAGGTTAAGATCAGTGGTTCTAGGGTTTGTTGAGATGAGAATCATGTTTATGAATTATGTTGATGCCCGGTGTGGCTTGGTTGTGTTGTTAAGATTTTTAGAACGTCCGATTTATAGCCGTCGTAATGCCGAATTTTTGTTAACACTTAAAAACCAAACATGGCAGTTAATATAATTTCCTGACCTTGGTAATATTGTGACTGGTCCTTGTAGATCTCGAGTCATAGATCGTTTTGGCGTGAGAATCGAAACATTCTGACTTACGGTTTAGGAGTTATGGTCAAATTACTAAAATTGGTTCGGAACCGTAAGTAAAAGTTCGTAACTTCAATTGAACGCTCGTAAAGCATGTTACTCAGTGGCGAATCTTGGTAAATAAATACTAGAGGTCATAAGGAAGGTATGAAAGAAAACCACATGTCAAACGGATCGTTTTCCGATTTTATAAAAATGTTGGAATCGAAGTTAAACGCGAACGAACCCCTAAAAACCCGCTTGATTATAACTTCGGTAAAACACTTAGAAAACGGGCCATAAAACTCGGAGTATAATATTGATTCGTAACGATCGACTTTAGAACTTGTATGACTTAAGTATGTCCCAAGTGTAAGTACAGTGACATGTCGCATTAACGAACGAATGTCGGGTCGGATCGATGATAAAAGGAATCCACTAAAAGGGGTATAACGAGATAACTCGAGAACGTGTTTCGATTTAAGTATAACTTAACTTTTGAGATGTTAAGTGATTAATCCCGAATGCCTTGGCTATTTATAGATCACCAAGCTGACCCGGGACCCGCTACCACTACCCCTTACCGTACTCGACTACCAGGCAAGTTTCAATTCCCTTCTTTTAGGCTGTTGTTGTGATTGAATATATATATATATATATATATGTTTTCTGTTATACATATGCCATAGCATGCATGCCTACTTTCAAGTTATATCGTTATGCTTGTTCCCTGATTGTTTATTGGCTTATAAATTAGATAGCTAACGTATCAATTATAAGCCGGTTATTGTAAGACCCTCATAGAAGGGCGTATCCATCTTATTCATCGAATATAGACCGGGAGTCAATATTTCTTGACATATCGAGATTACCTCGAAAGAAAATATCTAAGTAAATATTTTCCATTATTCGGGCGACGAATATTATTTGAATATTCGTTCGAGATTATTTATTTAACGATCCCTACTTCAAATAATTATTTGAACGTAACTATTCGACGAATAATATTTTTTAATATTCATTCAGAGTCGAATTATTTATCGATTATTATTTCGAATATTCTTCTAAAGGTTGGACTACTAAATGAATATTATTTGGATATTCATTTAGAATATTATTCATTAAATGAATATTACTTTTGAATATTCATTTAAGATAGTAATTACCTGATGAATATTATTATAATGTTCATCTGAATCTTGATTTATTTATCGAGTCTTATCTCGAATATTCCTTTAAAGCTTGGATTACTAAATGAATATTACTTGATATTCATTTAGAATATTATTCATTAAATGAATATTACTTTTTCAATAAACATTTAAATTCCTAATTAATTATGAATATTATTTTGAATATTCATCCAGGGTTCTATTTAATCATCGAATATTATTTTAAATATTTTAAATATTCCTTTCAGGTCTTATTATTTAATGAATATTTAATTATGCAATAAATATTCTCTCGATATTTCTTCAAGGATTATTTGAGAAATACTCTGATTAAAGATATTCTTTCATATTCCTAAATATTCTGTAAAATATTTTAATTCAATAAATATTCTCTGAATATTTATCCCATACTTAGAATAACCTCGATAAGGTTTATCTTCTTCGATTATTACGGAAAATATTTCGGAGTCATATTATTATTAATCTTATATCAAGAAAAGTTCTCAGACATCATTCTTCTTTGAGTCTATCTCTCTAATAATAAGGGAACCTTACTTGGAAAATGATATTTATCTTGTCGACTTCCCGGTCATAAAGTATTCTCTTCACTCGCAACTCGGGTGCTATTGACTTATTAAGTCGTTGTTTACCTTCTCATCTTTCGAGGGGTAAGATGGTTGGAACAAGTTGATATTCGTTACCAAGCAATAGCTTGGAAGTTATTGGTGCATTTTCCTTTCCAACTAGATACGACTACTTCGTGGAGTCTTATCAACAAGTATTATACTTGGGGAAACGGGGACGAACGTTACATTCAGAATCATGAATTCTATTTGAACTAGGAGTCGTGTAAGAGGCCGAGTAGCGCCGGTCCATCCCCTTTGGCCCAACCGTTGGCCGGGGAGAGCTAGTAAGGCGGTAGACAAGTAAAGCCGTCAGTTCTTCCTTCTACCGGTAGTAAATCTAATTTGAGCTGTACGATCTCGACTGATCATCAAGATTGGAACAGCGGGCGCGGTGAATACTCCATCATTGGTTCATCATCCAAACTTATTTATTTCCTGCAACATGATTACTGTTGGCAGAGCTGAAAAAGTGTTCATAACTGGAATTGCAATCTTTTCATTCAAGTTCCTCTTTTAATTGCAATGAGAATATCTCGCTTACTTTTGATGTAGCAGATATTTCCACAAAACAAATACTTTGAGTTACCTTGTAACTTCATCCTTTATATTATACTGGCAATAACTTCATTAATGCATGGCATATGATTTCAAAGGATATTTTGAACTACTGTATATATGCATCACTGTTCAGTTATATTATTGTTGGTGGGCTTCTGCTCACCCTTTCTTCGTTCATATTATGTCACAACAACAGCTAGGACAGATGGCTCGCGTCAGGCGCACTCGGCGCAAGCGGGTTACCCGACCCACCGGACTCCCCGCTGAGATGCTAGCCGCCATTGTTGAGGTAGCTTAGTTAGACAGCTTTTGTTTCCTGTTTAACTATATGTATTATTAATGTAATCAACGGCAAAACTGTTAAACTTATGATGTTATCCTTTTGGGATTGTAATAACGTTTATTCGTAACCCTTTAATGTAAGACTTATTTCAATTTCATCTCTGGGACTATAACTGTTGTATGTGTGAGTGGATATTATTGTGGGGTCACAGCATGTGATTTATTTATTATGGACTCAAGTCAAGTATTATGAATGGATGTAAGACCGTAACCACCAGATCCCTGACCCCGGATCTGGGGGTGTTACAGTTTGGAGGAGATGCTGTCAACACAAATGATGTTAATCAAGCTCCAGCTCAGTCACAAACAATTACATCTAATCATGAAGCAGATGGTGACTCTGGAGATCTTGAAGAACATGGAGAAGACAACAATGTGGAAGAATTAATTCCTCAAGAAGGAACTGATCAAGCAGAACAAAATAGAAGCTTGCCCAGGTCCACTAAATAGAACAAGGATCACACCTCTGATTTAATCATTGGCAATCCTTCCACTGGAGTAAGGACTAGAAGGAATGTCTCTACTGACAGCATGCTCTCCTGTTTTCTATCAAAAATTGAGCCGAAGACAATTGATGAAGCATTGTTGGATTCTGATTGGGTGATAGCTATGCAAGAGGAGCTCAACCAATTTGAAAGAAACAATGTGTGGAAACTAGTACCAATACCTAAAGGGAAATCAGTTGTTGACACAAAATGGGTCTTCAGAAACAAGTTGGATGAAAGTGGAAATGTGACAAGAAACAAAGCAAGGCTAGTGGCCAAAGGATACTGTCAACATGGGGGAATAGATTATGATGAGACATTTGCACCTGTTTCTAGACTTGAAGCTATCAGAGTATTTCTAGCCTATGCTGCACACTGCAATTTCAAGGTATTTCAAATGGATGTCAAAAGTGTCTTTCTTAATGGAGAGATAGATGAGGAAGTGTATATTGAACAGCCACCTGGATTTGAAGATTCTCAATTGTATGACTTTGTCTACAAGCTGTTCAAGGCACTTTACGGTTTGAAACAAGCACCTAGAGCTTGGTATGATACACTCTCTACCTTTCTGTTGGAGAATCAATTTATAAGAGGTGTTGTAAATAAAACATTATTCTACAAACATCATGGCAAGGACATCATTCTGGTACAGATCTATGTTGATGACATAATCTTTGGTTCTACAAATAAAAGCTGTGTGAGAAGTTTTCATCTATTATGAGGAACAAATATGAGATGAGTATGATGGGAGAACTATCATTCTTTCTTGGCCAGCAGATTTACCAAAAGTGTGATGGCATCTTCATTTGTCAAGCAAAATATGTCAAGGAACTGCTCAAGAAGTTCAACTTAGAAGATGCATCACCTGCCAAGACACATATCTCTACTGTAACCAAACTGGATCTAGATCCTAAAGGAAAGAAAGTGGACTCTAGTACTTATAGAGGCATGGTTGGATCACTGCTATATCTAACTGCTAGCAGACCAGACATAATGTTTGCTACATGTCTCTGTGCAAGGTTTCAAGCTGATCCAAAAGAGTCACACTTGATTGCTATCAAGAGAATCTTTAGATACTTGAAAGGCACTCCAAATTTATGCCTTTGGTATCCTAAAGAGACTGGATTTGATCTAGTTGGATATTTCGATTCAGACTATGCTGGCTCAAAAATTGATAGAAAAAGCACAACAGGCAGCTGTCAATTTCTTGGTGGAAGATTAGTGTCATGGTTTAGCAAGAAGCAGCATTCTGTATCCACCTCAACTGCAAAAGCTGAATACATTGCAGTTGAAAGTTGCTGTGCTCAAATTCTTTGGATGAAGAATCAGCTTTTGGATTATGGTTTAGAGTTATCAAACATTCCTATCTACTGTGATAACACTAGTGCTATAGCCATCTCAGACAATCCAGTTCAACATTCCAGGACAAAGCACATTGATATAAGGCATCATTTAATAAGGGAACATGTTGAAAAGGGAACTGTGAAGCTGTTCTACATTCCTACAGAAAAGCAACTTGCAGACATTTTCACAAAGCCATTGGATGAAGCAACCTTCAACAGGTTGGTAAGTGAATTGGGAATGCTAAATCTAGTATGTTAACTTACTAGTTTTTATATTTTCAAGGTGTTAAATTGCAGCTCGTGACAGTAGCCTTCAATGTTGGTGTCATGAGAAGTTACTGTCTTATGTGCTACTTGTTATTGACAGCATGTCTGCTATGACTATGCTAAAATTGAAATTACATGCGTATTTTAACTTATGTAATGAGTAGTCACGTGACCTTAACTTAAATCACACGCGTGCCAGTGATAATTAGTCGTGTCATTTGAAATGACCCGGGGTAATTGTCAGTCCTTTTTCTTTTAAAGTTTAATACATTATTAAAAGGAAGCGTGTGGGAAACTGTAGCGTCTTCTAGTGTGCTATAAATGAACCCGAGGCCAAACCCCTATTTTCTCATTACACAATTAAGAGAAACTAGAGAATGAGTAAGAGGAAAGCTTCAAAGATCTCCACTTCCGAGAGCCTCATGACAGACAAAGGCGAAGAGGTGCCCAAAAAGGAGATGCCAGAGAAACAGAGGAAGCTGCTGCTGCTGAGAACCCTTGGGATCCATGGTTGGATAAGCTTTAGGCTTATCTGGACATGCAGGGGATCACCAAGGAGGAGGATGTGGAGAAGGTCGTCAAGGACCTGCTGGAGGAAGCTCTTACGGAGCTTAATAAGAATTAATGCTTAGTTTTTAAGAACTTTTTATGTATTGTGTTTTTATAATGAAAAGTTCATCGTCTTCTTCAGTTTTCTTGCCTGTTTCTTTACTTTATTCTCCTACATTGGTTATCTATTGGGTAAATGCATGTATGCATGTGTGTATATGTGAATGTGTGTATGTGTGCCTGAAACGAGTATGCGCTTTAATCGATTAAAATGCTAATTGGTAATTAAGTAATAGACAAAATTCATTTAATAGATTAAAATTCATTTTAATTTGGAATTTCCGCACAACTTGCTGTCAACAAGGAAAGGTGCTATCCTGAGATTTTTTTAAAAGAAAATTGTCTATAAATTACTTAATGGTGTCAGCATGTTCTCGCACCAATATTACTGTCAATCAAAACATACTGTCACCACCCCAAGATTACTAACGATTTGTTCCAGCGCACAGGTTACTGTCAAGAGTTAGTGGACCGTTGAAATTGGGATTTTTACCTTCACGATTTACAGCCACTAAAAAGTAAATACCCACTACACCACGTGAACATTTAATGGGTTAAGACAAAGTTACTTTCCCCTTTTTCAGTAAAACATTTGATATTCTCATATAAGCAACTGTCAAACACACAAACACATAACTCTCAGCAGAACCTCTCTCTCTCAAAAGCTTAAATCTCTCTCTCCCAAATCTCAAAGCAAAAATGGCACCCAAACAATCCTCTTCTCAAACAAACTTTGCTGGTATTCTCTCTGCTGGAGATGTTGGTGAAGGTTTCAAAGGACTTGTATCCTTCATGAACAAGTCCTATCTAGGTCATGCTATTACTTCGACACCTTCTTTGGACCTAGACAGACTTGAACAATTTTGGAAAATAGCCTTTGTTCAAGGAGATGCTGGTAGTGAGTCCATAAATTTTGAAATCAACAACACTACCTACATTCTCACAATCAAGGGCATCAATGAAGCTCTAGGAATTGGACTACAAGAAAATGAATCATACCATGAGCTTGTAAGTGATGAAGCCCTAAAGAAGTTCTTCTTGAAAATTAGGTATTCTGACCCTGTTCTTAAAGAAGAAACTTCAAGCTGGTACCCAACTGGAGAAATGGACAGAAAATATCTAAGAAAAGAGTGGAGCATGATTATTGATGCATTGGTGAAGGTTTTCTCAACAAAGACCTCTGGATGGAATGGTATCCCTACCTACATCAAGAAACTCACCCACTCTCTTGTTCATGGGTACAAAGTGGATGTTGGAAAGTTGTTCATGGGACAGTTCAAATCTGCCCTAGGCAAAAAGGTACATATCTATCCTCGCTTTCTTATGATGTGTATAAATTCTTTATGTGGAATTGATGAAAATGCATCTCTCACAAAGGAGTTCAATGTTTTGAAAAGAAATACACACACTACACTCAATTCACAGAATTTAAATGCACATATTCCACTCTGTTTTACACATCACATGGTTGATCAAGTGCCTAACCTTGATTTTCCATTGCCCTCCGGGTATACTATTTTCTCTCTTGAGAATGAAGCTGAATTAAGCCCAAATTCAGTCAACCCTCATTCTACTCAATTTATACGAGTCAGACCATCTAGACTACCAAAAGCCACCAAAATAGCCCTGCAAGAATCCAAGAAAAGACCCTTGAAAACCGGTGTTGAAGGTAATTCTAAGAGTGTTGAGGGAGAAACTGCACTTGATGCAGCAAATAAGGATGTTAGTGAAAGTGAACCCATAGTGGTTCCTCTTGAGCCTAAGAAGAAGAGAGCTAAGAGGGCCAAAGCCACTGTCAGCCACCCCACAGTCTCACAAAAGGCTGTGGAGGATAAAAGGGAATCAAACACAAGATGCTTCTTCTCAACAAGGAGTATCTATTGAAATTGGTCTGTCTCCCAGGGCATCTTGTAAAGAGTCTGCACAAACTCATGAACTCACTCATGAGAAGCCCACACTTGCAGAAACACACATGGAGATAGGGCACAGTGAGGATCAAACTCCAACTATTAATGTTCCACAAGTTACCCCTGTGGAACAGCCAGTACTCTCTTCTATACCGTCACCTTCTTTATTCTCTAATCCATCAATTATTTCTTCTCAACAACCTAGAGAAGGGGATAGTACCAACCCTTCAGGTTTTGATCATCCATCTTCTATCATGGATGAGCCCCCATCAAGTGGTCCACAAGAACCCATTGCTCAAAGTGTGATGAACACCACTCTCTAAAACACTGAGTTAGATCATGATGCAATTCTGCCAGATATTGAAATAGCCAGCATCATGATTGATCTCCAGAAAGCGACTTACCCTCAGGAAGTTGCTGTCACAGCCTCAGCTACTGTCAAAGACACAACCAAAGTTGCTGTCACCCCACCTGCTGACAGTAACCTTTTGGATAAAGATACTGTCATCTCTACACAGCTTGATCAAGACGCAGTCATTGTTGAAGATGCTTCTGATAATGATCATGTGCCAATATCCTCTTTCAAAAAGGTAAAATCTAAACCTTCTCTTTTAATGCATGTTAGTACTGCTCATACCCATGCATCTAGGTTGAGTGAGGGTGCGAAAAAGAAAAGAGAGATAAAAGAAAAGAGAGGTGAGCATAAAAATGAGAGGCAGCCAAATGAGCTAGCAAAAGGAGAGGGACTTGAGCATGTCCAGAGTGAAAAAGAGAAGAACCCCAGCAAACAAGCTCTAGGCCTTGAGTGTTCAACTATGAGGAGTGATGAGATCACTCAGAAAAACAATGAGAGTGTGAGAACCCCCACAGCCTCCTTGCCACAATCTTTTCCTTTGCCTCCAAAAAGATTAAGATCTGGTGGTCCTTCTAAACAAGTTGATTCAAGGTTGAAATCCCTTGAAGACAGATGTGCATCTATGGAAGCTAAAATTGACAATCTGTCCACTATAGTAGCTACTAGTTTTGCTGAGACTCAACAGACTCTGCTATCATTCTCTGCTACTCTTAGTGTTGTCAACTTAATTAAGGGGGAGAAAGTGGTAGATCAGAATATAGTGGTAGATCCAAATACCTCAGACAAAGTGGTAGAGAAGGAGAAACAAGGGGAAGCAACAAGCAAGGGGGAGTCAAGATGTAAGGGGGAGCAGGTACAAGTTGAAGATGGAGAAGAGAGTGAGGGGGAGCCAGAGGAAAAGGAAGAAAGAAACTTTGGTGAAGAACTGAAAGCCTCTGGAGATGGTGATCTTATTGAACATGAAATGGATGGTGAGCCAGTATTGGTAACTAAAGAAGTAATGGAGCAATTACAAGAAACTAAAAAGTCTGAAAGACCAATACTGCTCCTCTAAAAATTAAGGAGCCAACTTCAGAAATCATGGAAACTCCACTGGAAAAACTATGGAGAGAACAGGAAGAGCAAAACAGATTGGGTAAAGGCAAAGATAAAATGCCTGAGTACATAAATCTGACAACTGGAACCACCTGGTCTGATGGAAGTGAGTACAGCCCAGATGATGCAGGAATAATGATGGTTAGCCACATGGAGAGTACTTTGAACAACAAGGATGAAGAATTCAGTATGTTGGTGGATAACTCAATCACAGAAGCAGGAGGAGTTTACAACAAACTATCAACAATACTGAAGGATAAAATAATAAGTATCTCTATGAAAGTTAACTTGGAGAAAAGATGAGCAATTGATGTATATCTAAAATATGGCATTTCAATATTCATCACAATGCAACTACTGCAAAGCTTGCAAGCAAGAATACTAAATTCCTTAGCAACAAAAGTGAAGTCCAATTCAACAACCTTTAATGAAAGTCTGTTGGCAAAGATCAAGAGGCTTGTTGAAGACAAACTCCTAGAAGTGATTGACAATCCATATGGTGTTTGCTACAGGATGACCACACGTCTAGGAGTAAAGAAAATTGGTTTTCTACATTTGGATGGAGAAACAAAGTTGAAAACTGACTCAGTTATGATAGTACTGAGACACATTCTCAAATCCAGAATTACCAAAGAAAAGGTCAAGGCTTTCAAGGACAATCACAAACTTTTGGTAAAGAGAGATGAGAATCTTAGCTCTCAAATAAAGAAGTTAATTTCTGAAGCAAATGCCAAAAGAAGTGAAAGAGGTGGAAGCTGCACATTTGATGACACCCTTGATGATGTTAAAGATGAACCTGATGGTAGTGGAGAATTTGGTGCACCTGGAAATGGTGCCAAAGCAACTGCTGAGATTGCTGGAAGTCAAACTCAGGAGAAAACAAAAGAAGAAACTCCCACAACTGACAAGAAAGATGATGACGCTAAAGATGAATGGGGGATAGACATTCTTGAAGCCTTGGAAGCAAATATTTTAAGGTTTGTTTTTGACTGCCTTAATGATGAAAAGGATGATGTTAACAAAGACACTGTCAAGAGCACAAATGAAGATACTGTCATGAAGGACACAGTTGAAAAAGACACTGTCAAGAGCTTGAATGAAGATGCTGTCAAGGACAAGGATGCCAAGGCATTCAAACCTAAAAGGATAAAAAGAAAAGCAAGAGCCTGGCGCTCAACTCCTACAAAGGGGAAGACAAAGGCTGCAGTTAAGACAAAGAAGCATGGAGTAGTGGTTGATAATACTATTATTCAGAAAAGAGAAATGATGAACAGCTTCAAATGTCATAAAGCAAATGTTGAAAGAGACAAGAAATCCGTCTCTTTGGACTTGGATGAAAGTAAGCAACATGCAACCAAATACACCACCTGGCATAAAGATGGAAGTAGAATGATGTATGTTGACAAGGATTTCAATATGATCATAGGGTCAACAGTGGTAGACAGGTACAGCCTCAAAATGACATCTGAAGTAGTAACACGCAGAATTGATTTCTTTGTGTTGGCAAGGATGGTGGAGCTTATGGTGAGTCATGGCAATGTCCCTAAACCAGCAATGGAACACGTCCAGAAATACAATTTACTCAATGTCAGCCAATTCAGTGAGAGGGGATTTAAGGTTGACTTATTTATGATGGTTTGAAACATCTATCACAAGAAGGATGGAAGCCTCTCTCTGAAAGAAGTAAGGAAAGGTAGCCTGTTTATTGCAGACCTGAACTCTGCTAAGAAAGACAAGGTCTAATGTTTCTACAGTAAGGCAACGGTTGGTGACAACATGCTTTGGCACAAGAAACTCTCTCACCTCAACTGCAAAACCATGAATATGCTGATGAAGAAGGAACTAGTAAGAGGACTACCTCAACAGGAATTCTGTCAAGAAGGACTGTGTGAGGATTGTCAAATAGGAAAATTGAGAAGAGCTGTGTACAAGTAAAAGAAACTGAACACCAACACTGAATCACTCAAATTGATTCACATGGATCTTTTTCGCCCAGTAAATGTTCCATCTCTAGCCAAAAAGAGATATGCCTTGGTCATGGTGGTTGACACTCTAGGTACACTTGGATAAGGTTCCTAGAATCTAGCAGCTCAAGAAATCATTGATCACATAAGAGTTCTTGACAGAACTCCAGATGCCAAAGTTCAAATCTTAAGGAGTGACAATGGTACTGAGTTCAAAAATCCTACATTGGGAAATTTCTGCAAAGATTCGGGAATTGTTCAACAATTCTCCATTGCCAGGACACCACAACAAAATGGATTTGTAGAGAGGAAGAACAGAATCCTCATTGAAGCTGCTAGAACTATGTTGAATGATGCAAAATTACCAACATATTTCTGGGTAGAAGCAATTAACACAGCTTGCTACACACAAAACAGAACCTTGATCAACAAGACTCATGGAAATATTCTTACTATCTACTGACAGGAAAGAAACCTTGTAACGCCCCCAAATCCGAGGTCAGAGATTCAGGTCGTCACGTCACCATCCAACCATATCATACCTGTATTAACTTTACAACTCAACAATACATCCATCCAGACCTCAATCTTACACACAAACAAGTTAGAGCCTCAGAAACGATAATCAAAAGTAACACTAAATATTACAATTCATCTGTACAATCCAGAGTCTTACGCAATTCCACTTATACAACTACACTTGAAGACAAGTCTTACTATTACAGTTAAAAACCTATCAGACTTACTCTGTAGTATTTATCAGGAACTAAATCATCTCCGGGGTAAATCTTCTACTCCTCTACTGCTGTTGCGGAGTTAACCGACCAAATTCTTCTCTTTCTGAAAAGTTTTTATAAAGCAAGAATGAGCTACATAATGCTCAGCAAGTTCACCATTTTGAAAAATAATAATGTGGTTTATTTTGAAAACATTCCCAACTGTATGGGCATATATCTCAGATTTCAAAACATAATTGGACAATATATATGTCCGAGTTTGAATAAAACATTTATACTCACTAAGGAGCTTTAAGAATAACATATGAACCCTTTATAAGGTTCCCATTTCAACATATCTCAAGTTTTAAAGTATATACATATGAGTATATCATTTTCGGCAAAACACTCTACGGTTAACATACTGTACAGAGAATACATCATTGCAAACCTCTTTCCTTCCATTAGCTTAGAAGGTTTCTCATTCAAAAACATTTCATTCTTTGAAATAATTGCAAGAGTGCACTAACACGTGCCAATCTTTATAGAAAATCTTGCAGTTCTAGATACTGCACGATGTCAATATTTTTCTTATCAAAAGCCACACTATCGGCAACTTGGCACTTAGGCCCAAGAAGCAGTGTTTGAGAATTTTTCCAAAGTGGAGGATGGGACTGGAAGAAAACATAAAAACCTGACAGGGATTGACGATGATCAGTCGCCACATCCAAGTCCAATAATCCGCGGGTCTTCTCTACCGGTAGAAGGATAGAAACTACATTCGTAACTATCCTCGGGTGAAAACTACATCCGTAATCACCCTCGATGAAAACTACATCCGTAATCATCCTTCGGCAACACCTGGGCCGGAATAATAATTGATGGACCGCCTGGCTCACGGCCGCTTACACATCCCGGGAATCGTTCGTCAACGGTTTCCACACCTGCCAGAGTCCCTTTTTCTTTTTCTTTTAAAAACTTGATTTTGATTGAAAACTGAGTAGTTGAGGTCCGACATCAGTCGACCGATGATTCTTGAAATCATACAAGAAGCGGAACCTGACCGGGGGTTTTCGAAAATGTTTTGAGTTCGAAAGAGTTCGAGTTTGAAAGTATTAAAGGTATCTTGGATTAGCTTTATCTTTAAAATAAAGAACAATAATTAATAAATGAAATTTTAAGATTTAATATTAATAATTAATAAAATAATTATTTAATTAAATAAGCTTTTAATCCAAGATAGGTATTTTGAGTATTTACGAAGATATAAAAATAATTACTTGAGTATACGATACTCCCCGAATGACCCTTCGGGTTTTCGCAATTTAATTACGATATAATAATATACCTCTCCCCGGTCAATAGTATATACGGACCGCTACGACCTCTATTGCTAGAGTCGTTGTCCGAAGAAAACATTTCATTCTAAATTCAAGGGGTGCAAACATATATGTACTTATACATTTCAATTTCATCGATACTTCGATAAACATAAACATTTGATATGATTGAAAACTACAAACACAACAGTGAAAGTCCTTGTATATGTAAGTTTTGAAAAGTAAACTTGCATAGGTAGAATCAGGAACATAATATCTTGAAAATAAATGCTTAGGGTTGGAAAACTTGCCTTGGGAAGGTTGGGGTGGTTGGGCTCGTGGAGTGGAGCGACAATCTATAAATATCCAATATTCGCTCGTTAGTATCTTAGCAACACCACTTAATCATAATGTTTTAAAGAATACAAGGCCATCTTAGCGACTCCACCATTTGACCCACTAACCCTCCTATATGACCATGTCATCACATTATCACATTCTTTACCCATTCGACTCAAATCTATTCCTCAAACTCGAAACTCAAGTGAATACTCTTAAAACTACTTTAAACTAATCTCCTAAGTGGTTTTTCACTTGCGCGGATTTTACTCCAACATTTCTATAAAATTGAAAAATACATATTTTAATCCAATTCTTTTTAGGTAGCCTTCACCACTGCATTTACTAGATTCTCTAATTTTTCCATGATCCTACATAAATTTTTAGGGGTTTAAACAAGGTTCACAAGGGGACCATTTAGTGCAGTCCGGATTCTAGAAAGACATTTCACTTCTCAGGCCATAACTCAAAATCTATACATCACCTAGTCATGAACCTTATATTTCTGGAAACTAAATTCAAATACCTTTCCAACAATATATATTAGGACTTCAGGGGACAAGATTTAGGGGTTCAAAACCCTCCTACAAGACAGTACAAGTTCCTGGAAAAATACTCAGCATGCTTATACCACTTAACCAACCAAGAATCTTATATACACATCACAACCATCATCTAATCCACCAAGATCATACTTTATAACATACATGGAGTTACATACACTAACCACAAGCTTAAAAATCACAACCACAACATTTAAACTCAAGATCTACATCATCCATAACTTATATGTCCAAGATTCACACTAATAACCATGGATCTAACATTAAACATCACAAATACTACATGGCCAAGAGGGGTTAGGGTTTTTATACCTTCTTGATGTTCTTACAATCTCAAACAAGCTTGGTTAACCTTGGGAAAGCCTTACTTTATGCTCACCATCTTCAATCTCACCAAAGAAATCAAGAACATGGAAGTGGGTTTCCCGACTGGAAAAACACGCCCCAAAGATCAGCTAAAACGAAGCCCTTGCACTCGTTTCCTGGTCGAGGCTCCTGAATGAAAGTTGTAGAGCGTCTTAACAGCTTTCTAACCGTATAAAGAACAAAAAATTTCATTGAGTAATGAAGGCTCTAGACCCGTTTTACTGAGAGGGTGTTCTGCTGGGCAGAATGGTTTTGTTCTTGGTTTTATGTTCTAATAATGTCATACACTTGATATATATCTATTTTTGGTTGGATGCATCTCATCCTTGCTAGGTGGCAACCTCTCATTGGCTCCTCTAGATTTCTTATCCACTTAAATTGCAACTAAGTCCTTTGCTAATTGCAACCAAGTCCTTGTCTCTTGTTTCTTGCACTTAAGTCCTTTTGTTTTGTTTTCTTTTCCACCGCTTTGATTTCCTTGTCGTTTCTTGAATAAAATAAATACGTACAACTTATACGTTGCATATTATTGCTCTAATATAGCACAATACCTCGAACGAATATTAATTCCAACATCCCTTGTTTATTTCTCTTTATCTCAGAAAACGTTCTCCCGATTTCTCAAGCATTCTCTTTTCTCAATTCTAGGAGTTCATTCTCAATCCTTTTTCCCTCTCATCATATATCCTTCCTTGGACTCTTAATATACCATATCCTTCATCCATGATTCGTTCGCTCAATCGCTTAATCTCATTGTAAAGTTTCAGCGGTTTCTAGAACGTTTGTTTCACTTCCTCAGTGGTTTTCGTTCCAAATTCTCAAATAACTTATAATAAAATTCCAAAATATTAACTCCTCAATTCCTCAAATTAAATATCTCATTTCTTGATATTACTGATATATAATTCACTGATCGGTCAAATATTACACGAAAATAGAATTTGGAATTTCTGAATTCCGATCGCATTTACATACACTTATTTACTCCGTAGATTACTAGTATAACTTCGGAATATCCACACTACGTCTCGTATATAGGTGGCATGAAAAATTTTCTTAATCCTCAAAATCACTATTCATCCACCAAATCACTATTCATTGATGCACTTCATCATAATAGGAAAAGTTTTAATTCTACCGAAATTTTGGGTTCTTACAGTCTCCCCTCCTTAAAAGGATTCCGTCCCGGAATCAGTTTAGGAATCACTGGGGTTACTCCTTCTTTGTTTCACTCTTTCAACTTCCAGGTGGATTCTTCCACATCTTGATTTTCTCACAATTCCTTATTAGTTTGAAAACCTTGTTCCTCAGCACTTGTTCTTCTCTATCCATGATTTCCACGGGTTGCTCCACATAGGTCAAGTCTGGTTTTAGGCCCACTTGGTCGTACTCTATCACATGCCGAAAGTAGCATGGACATATGAAACACATTATGAATTTGCTGCAAGCTTGAGGGCAAGGCTTACTCGTAGGCTAACTTCCCGATACGCCTCAAAATCTCAAAAGGTCCAATAAACATCAGACTTAGCTTCCCTTCCTTACCAAATCGCATCAATCCTTTCCAGGGCATACCTTTAGCATCAAGAAGTCTCCCACCTCATACTCCTTTGATATCTCACAAAATTTGACCATTCGAAATAATGGGTTTCGAAAAAAACTAATGACTTTTACATACACTCGTCTGCACAGTAAAGACGTAATATGAATTCAAAATCTTCATTTAATAATTCGTACATCTCGTGATCGCAAAGATTTCTCATCCACCCATAAAATTTTGGTTATTGCAGTCTCCTCTCCTTAAAAGGATTCTATCTTAAGAACCTAAGGAAAATAGTTGTGGATACAATTCCAACTTTACCCTTCCCAACTCTCAGGTTGACACTTCAACCCTTTTGTTCTCTTACCTTGATCTTACCAACGCTTTAGTGTTGCTTCTCAACGCATGCTCTCCTCGACCTGTATTCCTTATCGGTTGTTCTATGAATGAAAATTTCTATCCCACTACTTATACGTTCCTCTTCTACCTTGTTCATAGTATTCGTGTTGAGTCCTTGTATCGTTGGGCAGTGAATACTTTGCGGTCGTGTTATATAATCTGAGACAACGTCAATACGCACGGTATTCCTCATTTTCCTTGGCTTGATTAGCATGCATGTGTTGCCTCCCGTCAGTCGTTACCACTTGCTATGGATACTGTATAGTCTTCGGTATATGTCGAACCAGTTCAGCTACTATATCCCTCGTTCATTGACTTCTTCGTAACGCAAGAAAAGCGAAACTTCTTATTTCGTAGTACGCTTTACAAGAGACGTCCTTACGTTCGCATGGTGCCGATCGTGATAACAACATTCGTTTCATGGATAAGTTTTTATTCTCGACTGCCCCGTGAAATCTAAGGCACGACACTAAATATAAATTCGATCGTCTGGATAATTCTTCTTCCCTGTCCGTCAGCCACAGATCAAATTAGTACATACGCTCAATCTCTTTATTAATTATACTTGAAAGCACCTTCAATATTCGAAGTTTAACCTTAAGTCTCTATCTGACGTAATCACTGCAGAAGATTTATATTGCACCACCATCTCTTCCGTATATAAATCGATAATCTTCTAAATGGAAAGTCTCTCGTAGGTAAATCACATGGTCCAGCAATTATAAATAAACTAGGGCCATCTCTTGGCTCGGTCTTCGGCGACCTACTCATGAAATTCATTATAATTCTGTCCACGTTCAAGATTTTCTACGGGCGGAATTGATCCACTAGATCTCTATCATTTTGTTTTTGACATGTTGCGTTTGTACTTAATAGTTTGCCAATACCATTCTTCATATCTGTTTGTACTTAATAGTTTGCCAATACCATTCTTCATATCCGTTTGCCAAACATTCTCTTAATTCTCTGTACATCTTTGTCCTTCCCCATAATTTAGTCATTTTCCTCTAACATTATTCTTTATTGTATATACTCTATTTTCTTGGTCAATACTGACTGAATTCCAATTTCGAATAATCCCTTCTATAGGTATCGGCCACCACACTGGCCTTTCCTGGGAAATAACAAATTTCTCCATTATACTCCCTACTCCCTTTTGTCACCTTCTCTTTCTTATGTTTAGTCCTAATACGAAGATATACTTATGGCACTTGTGGAAAACTTTCACACTTTTCTCATAAAGTTAACGTCTCAGTTTTATGCGTGAACGCCATCATGACTAATCCCAGACTCACGGTTAGTATATCCTATCCCGTAACCTTTATGTTGTCTAGAAGTATAGGCTATCATCCCCTTTCCACTGCATCAGCACACCACTTAAACTCTTGAAAGACGCATCATCGTGACTCTCAAAGTCCTCTTTTTATCATTAAGTATAGCTAACAACGAGGTTGTTGCTAATATCTCAATTCATTCCAAAACTTTGTTCATTAATCCATAAAGGCTTCTGACTCGCTAGTCCACTCAAATGATACTACCATAATTTTATAACGTTTATATTAGTGTGACATGCCAACTTTGGCACAGTACAGAGGTCGATCTTGAGTTGGTGAAACCCGCCGTTCAACCTTATCCTTGAAAAACAACTACGCGTTTTAACTGGTCAACAATTCCTACATCTCCAGTTAGGGGTATCGATTCTCGATGGCATATGTAAGATGTCATACGCTCGTCCTCTTTCACAACTGGTGCCAATCAGTCTGAGGCCTGCATGCTGCTGCGATTCCCAATAAACTTGATTAGGTGGTAATCTCGAAGGATCATTGGGATATATCCATGCATCCATTTGCTATTAGGGGCCTGTTAAACTTTATGTCTCTCTATGTGCATCAATCCCTTTAAGCTAAGTAAAGCTTCACATTCTTGCCACGATACTTCTTCCTTTCTTGTCCATCTCACTTCCATGTTAGTTTCCTCTAAGGATATGTTTTACATTGCAATCGATTTTAATTTCTTGGATCAGGGAAAGGCTTGGTAACTCCAGAATTCATTAATATAACATCCTGACAACGGTTGGTAGGAGCGTACTCCCAACCACCTCATCATTTCTTATAACTTTCCTCACACTAATATTAAAGGTCTTGTGGTATGCCCCGACATGTTATTTCTACTTTAATAATTACTCGGCATAACGCTCTGGCTGCACAATTACAACATTTGGTTTTTGATCTCATATTGGTGTAAAGGTTCATAATTGTACCTCCCGTTCACCTTAGAGTAATCACTTTGAAAGGAATGGTTTCAAAATAACAAGGTCCAATAGATAATTTCAGTAAGAATTCCACATTGGATGTTCCAAGAATGTTGATGGTTCCAAATACTAGGAGTCTCGATTTTTGGAGATGTAAGGATGGACAGAAGGAATACAACAAGGTTTATTCCTTCCCGTCCTGATAATTCTGTAATATGATACCATAGAGAATGTTGCATAAGGGCAATGATTGTTGGATACAAAAATCATAAAGACGATCTTTATACAATTCTTACATCGGGTGGATACTTTTCCTCCTGAATAATAAGAGGAAATCTAAAGTCGCATTTGATGAAGGTCAGCCAATAGAAAGCAATTCTACTCCATGACAATTAAAGAATAAAGTAGTTTATCATTCAAGTAATCAGTGGTTTCAGATGAATTCTCATTGTGTGAATGAAAGAATAAAATATTCAAGTGATATAGAGTCTGATACGAAGATGGGTAGAATTCGAGTTGAGTGGGCGACCTCATTAGGTCTCAATCGAGTTATTCGTCAAAACTTTCATCATCATACTTTACCACATGCAAAATGCGTTGCAGAATGAATTAAATTGGGAGTTGGACCAGTGAAACAATAACTAGTCCTTTTCAAGAAACACTAGCAACTAGCTAGACAAAATTTGCTAGTTCACCTGTTTGAGACATCACCACCAGCTAGGACAATTAGCTAGGTGTTCTTCACAACATTACAATTTTGAATAGTTAGAACAATCAACTAGTCATTCATATTGACATATCGACTAGCCAGTTTCAATTGGATAGAACGGAATTTCAACATCGTAGCCACTGAAGAAACTTTAGTCTACTCGGACAACGAATGGAAATAAGAAGTTATTAAGTTTGAAAAAGAAAACTATAAAATCTGAAGAGAATGTTCTAGGTATCGGAACAAGCGATAACCTCTCATCAAATATTACTTACCAGTGAAATGGTCCACCCAAGGGTGCCTCTGTACACATGCTTTATCAGATCCTACAATAGAATTAAATTCAGAATACCAATATCAAAATGATATCCTTACTATGATTTCAATGTACGATGTACAATCTCATTTTGAATAGAAGAAAAGAATTCATGAAGGATGTCTGGACATTAGATCATCCATGTCCTCAGTAATTTGTTAGATATTTATGAGCTCAACTGTAAGAACCCCAAATTTTGGATATAATTAAAACTTTTTATTAAGTAATGATAAAATGAGGAACAATGATTCCGACAACAAGGTCACCAGCTCTAATGAATGGTGGTTTCAAAGAACAATGATTGTAATGAATGGATATTGCTTTGGACAATGATCTTGATGCATTGGTATATTGTCAGAATAGAGTAATTCGATGGTTGAGGACCTAGATAAGAATAATCTACCATCCAGGAAGGAGCTAATGGATCCTTGAAGGGAAATGAGTACGTGCATAGTATTTCCCATACGTGCATAGTATTTCCCGTACGTGCATAGTATTTCCCGTACGTGCATAGTGTTTCCTGTACGTGCATAGTAATTTGGTGGATGAATAGTGATTTTGTAAGTTGGAAAACACGCCACCCTATGTACGGGACGTGATATGGATGTTTCGAAGTCATATTAGTAATACGCGGAGGAAATAAGTGAATGCAGAGACGATCGGAATTCAGAAATTCCAAATTCTTTTTCGGTATAATATTTGACCGGACAGTGGATTAAATATTATTATAATCCAAGAATTGAGATATTAACTTTGAGGATTTGATATTTTGGGATGTCATTATATTTGATTTAAGAATGAAGGTAGGAAACCACTGAGGAGTGGTTATGGCTACAATGTAATAATTGATATTTGGAAAGAATGAATGGAATTCGACTTTATTATTTCTATGTCTTGAAGAATGCTAAAGGGTAACAACATAGGTAAGAATAATCTATCTTCTAAGGGAATAAGATATGGCAATTTCAAGCAGGAGAATATTCTCATGTCATCCAGATCGGTAACGATTAATCCAGTAGTTCCGTAAAAAGGTTAAGGAACGATCGAAAGAGAATACGGACAGTTATACAACCCTAAGAGAACAAGTAAAGAATACAGAATGAACAGTGTTTTGGTGGGAGTATATAATAATATGAGACGACACTATATAGAAGTATTCGGAACGGATATCCGAGTTCGTATTAGTGATCCAGGGGGAAAATAAGTGTATGTAAAAGCTGTCGGATTCTGAAAACCGCACTTTTATTTTCTCCGAGAGTTCCCTGGACACTGATAGCCTTAAGTATTTAACGAATGGATTTAAGGAATATAAATTGGAAAGTTAGAATGAAAGATGGAGAATGAAAGTATTAATATTAAAGAGGATTCCCGGTAAACCCTAATTAGAAATCCGTGAAATATTCTCACGAACGATCAATCGAAACGGGTAATAACCGGACACAGAAACAAGCAGAGGAAGCAAGAGTCTTGTGCAAGCTATTAGAATAAATATCTAGTAACCAAGTGGGCAAGAGTAACTAGATTAATTGGAGCATAACTAGTACTTAGAAATCAAAAACCCTTGGTTAAGCTTGCAACCATGGAAAACACAACACTTGTCCATGCTAATTACCTCATCCAATGCAGCACACTCCACTAAACCCACTTGGATGAGATATTATCTCACAAAAATCACTTTAAACATTATTACAATAAACCAATACAAAGAAAGAGCAAGAACACTCTCCCCCCATTACCATTCCATTCGGCAACACCATTAATTCCAAATCCAAACTCCACCTTCCCACCATTGTTTGTTCTTGAAATAATTAAGGTGAGTCTTACATTTCATAAAACTTATCTCCTCAAAATCTTAGCTTCAAACTCATCCTTTTCCATTTTCAAAAAAATCAAACAAGAGGAGGGTGAATAGTGTTCATCATGTACTAACTTTGTTTTCTTGGTTTTTCATGGTTGATCTAGCAAGCATAATCACTCCTAAGGACCATACACGGCTTAGTAAGGCTATATCACTATCTAAGGAAGGTATAAAGCTCTTGAAACCCTAACCCTTGTTTGAGATTTAAGCATGTTTATGATAGTTATAACTTAGTTATGGTTATGTTAAGATTACAAGCATGATTATGTATGGATTTTGGATTAATGATGTAAATAGCTAGATGAACGGAAAGGCATTGATTGGCCTCAGTTCATGTATATAAGTCATGTATATGTTGTTTGGGTTGGATACTATGTTTATGGGAAGATTCGAAATTGGTAGATATTCGATTTACAGCCGTTATAATGCCCGATTTTGCAATACCATGTTTTGTATGCCATTTTCCATGTCTAACCCCTACTGTCCAGAGACCTTATCTGCCATGATAGGATAGGTAATGTTCTAAGCTCCGTTTTGATATAAAGATCACGTGAAACGGACTTACGGTTTAGGATTTATGACCAAATTACTAAAAGTAGTTCGAATCCGCAAACGAAAGTTCGTAACTGAAATTGAACCCTCGTAAACTATGTAACGTCATGGCGAATCTTGGTAAATAAATACTAGAGGTAAAAAGGAAGGCGTGAAAGAAAACCGTATGTCAAAAGGATCATTTTTCGATTTATTAAAAATGTTCGAGTCGAGGTTAAACGCGAACGAACCCCTAAAAACCCGCTTGGTTATAACCTTGGTAAAACACTTAGAAAACGGGCGATAAAACTCGGAGTATAGTATTGGTTCGTAACGATCGACTTTAGAACTCATATGACTTAAGTATGTCCCCAGTATAAGTACAATGACATGTCGTATTAACGAACGAATGTCGGGTCGGATCAGTGATAAAAGTAATCCACTAAAAGGGGTATAACGAGATAACTCGAGAACGTGTTTCGAATTAAGTATAACTTAACTTTTAATATGTTAAGTGATTAATCCCGAATGCCTTGGCTATTTATAGATCACCAAGCTGAACCGGGACCCGCTACCACTACCCCTTACCGTACTCGACTACCAGGCAAGTTTCAATTCCCTTCTTTTAGGCTGTTGTTGTGATTGAATAAATATATATATATATGATTGCTGATATACATATGCCATTGCATGCATGCCTACTTTCAAGTTGAATTGATATACTTGTTCCCTGAATGTTATTGTTGGCTCATAAGCTAGATAGTTATATATCAGTTATAAGCCGATTATTGTAAGACCCTCATAGAAGGGCGTATACATCTTATTAATCAAAAATAGACCGGGAGTCAATATTCCTTGATATATCGAGATTACCTCAGAGGAAAATATTTAAGTAAATATTTTCTATTATTTGGGCGACGAATATTATTTGAATATTCGTTCGAGACTAATTATTTTAACGATCCTTACTTCAAATAATTATTTGAACGTAACTATTCAACGAATAATATTTCTCAATATTCATTCAGAGTCGAATTGATTATCGATTATTATTTCGAATATTCTTCTAAAGATGAGACTACTAAATGAATATTATTTGGATATTCTTTTAGAATATTATTTTATTAAATAAATATTACTTTTGAATATTCATTTAAGATATTGAATACTTGATGAATATTATTTTAATATTCATCTGAAGCTTGATTTAATTATCGAATATTATCTCGAATATTCCTTAAAGCTTGGATTACTAAATGAATATTACTTGATATTCATTTAGAATATTATTCATTAAATGAATATTACTTTATCAATATTCATTTAAATTCCTAATTAATTATGAATATTATTTTGAATATTCATCAGGGTTATATTTAATCACCGAATATTATTTTAAATATTTTAAATATTCCTTTCAGGACTTATTAAGTAATGAATATTACTTTGAATATTCATTTGATTATTTAATTATGCAATAAATATTCTCCTGATATTTCTTCAGGGATTATTTTGAGAAATACTCTGATTAAAGATATTCTTTCATATTCCCAAATATTCTTTAAATATTTTAACTCATTAAATATTCTCTGAATATTTATTCCATACTTAGAATAATCTCGATAAGGTTTATCTTCTTCGATTATTACAGAAAATATCTCGGAGTCATATTATTATTAATCTTATATCAAGAAAGGTTCTCAGACATCATTCTTCTTTGAGTCTATCTCCTTAATAATAAGGGAACCTTACTTGGAAAATGTTATTTATCTTGTCGACTTCCCGGTCATAAAGTATTCCCTTCACCCGCAACTCGGGTGCTGTTGACTTATTAAGTCATTGCTTACCTTCTCATCTTTCGAGGGGTAAGATTACTGGAACAAGTTGATATCCGTTACCAAGTAATAGCTTGGGAGTTATTGGTAAATTTTCCTTTCCAACTAGATACGACTACTTTGTGGAGTCTTATCAACAAGTATTATACTTGGGGAAAGGGGGACGAACGTTACATTCAGAATCATGAATTCTATTTGAACTAGGAGTCGTGTAAGAGGCCGAGTAGCGCCGGTCCATCCCCTTTGGCCCAACCGTTGGCCGGGGAGAGCTAGTAAGGCGGTATACAAGTAAAGCCGTCAGTTCTTCCTTCTACCGGTAGTAAATCTAAATTGAGCTGTACGATCTCGACTGATCATCAAGATTGGAACAGCGGGCGCGGTGAATACTCCATCATTGGTTCATCATCCAAATTTATTTATTCCCTGTAACATGATTACGGTTGGCAGAGTTGGAAAAGGGTCATAACTGGAATTGCAACCTTTTCTTGCAAGTTCCTCTTCTTAATAACGATAAGAATATCTCGCTTACTTTGATGTAGCAGATATTTCTACAAACAAATACTTTAAGTTACCTTGTAACTTCATCGGTCATATTATACTGGCATCATTTCCGTAAATGCATGGCATATGGTTTGAAAGATACTTTTGAACTGTTATACCTTATCATTCAGTTATATATTATTGTTGGTGGGCTATTGCTCACCCTTGCTTTATTATTATATCACAACAACAGCTAGACCAGATGACTCGCACAAGACGCACTCGACGCGGGCGAGGACGATGAGACTACCAGAGCTGAAGAAGAAGCTATTGGTAGGGTATATTTATTCTTTCAGTACCAAGAATATGGTCTAGTATGACTTATGTAAATGGATGGCAAAGAGTATGTATTTATATTGAAATTCTTTTGGATTGTAAGAACTCATAATGTGATTAATAAAAATTTGATTGTTACTCTGATTTCATCTCTGGGACTATAACGGGTGTGTTTTATATTGTTGTGTTGGGTTATAGAGACGTAATTTATTTTATGTTAAGGGAAGTTCAATTGTTGTGGACAGAATTGGAAACCGTAACCACCGGATCCCGGACCCCGGATCTGGGGGTGTTACAGAAGTGGTATCAGAGCGTACGTTATAAACCCCAGAGATGAGGTGACGTTAAAACAATAAATTCAATAAGATAATAAGAACTCTTGCCAAGTTCATAGTCGGACTACTTAATGTAGTGATGACATATAAAACCCTTATGGGAACTCGTAAGTATAATGATAGTAACTTAGCTCGATATCGTATCGACGAGTAAGGCGACTGACCTTGAGGCATACGAGCAACAGCGCGATGATGCTTTATATGCTGAAGATCAGCGAGTAATTCGATGGAGTACCCTACTGGAGACCCGGAAGAGGTTCCAGCAGATAAGGAAAATCTTGTTAGGATAAGGAGCTTACCCATGGGTAATGAGGGTCGCAGCCAGAATGACTGTGATGATTAAGATATGGTGCTCAGAAAAGTGAGTATAAAGAACCGAGATATTATTAAGAGATCTGAAGATGCATGTTGAATTCATAGCCGGACTACCAGATGTAGTACCAGCAAGAAAGAAGGATTGGAAGAATTACTTGAGATCTTATACGGAAATAGATGAGAATCCTTAGAGATTTTCATCTTAACAAAGAAAGAGCTAGAGGGATGTATGATTATCAAAGACATCGATTTAGGGCGAGGAGCAGAGTCCCTAGGAATAGTTGAGAAGGAGGCAGTAAGTGCCATATCATTTGATAAATAAATTAGTATGAATATGGTCAGTAATAATTCGCCATGAGAAGGCAGGTGTCGTAGGTTATAAATTATGGAACCAAATTGAGGTTAATAAGGTGGTTTTATTAAGGAAAATGTTCATTTTATGAATGAATCATTTAGAAAGTAAAGACATTGGGAAGTGATAGCATGATTGGATAAAGTTATATAAGGAAGTAGTAAGCAAGACAATGATCTCAGAACCTACCGGAAGATAAGACCAGTGAGTCAAGATGAACTCGTAATGAGACTATTGCCAGAGACTGAGTATAGAGTTAATTCAACTCAGTTAAATGCTGAACCAGAAACGTTAGATGCATGTGATTCAGAGGAATATTAAATTCCTTCTTCTCTTTGAATGGATTATAGTAGTTACCTTAAGTTTACTCCGACACGGAAGTATAATAGATCAAGTAATACGATCAGCAGTTAAAGAGAAAAATGTGAGAAAATCTTCCTGGAGCAAAAAGGTGAAATTGGTAATGACCAAGAGCTGGCATTGCTTAATGGAAAAAGGAGACTTTGTGCTTCCAACGACGCTTCGCATAAAGGGTTAGGTAGACCGACATTTGGTAGTATTGAATATCAGGACGTATAGGTATCAGGATATTGTGACAGGTTTCAGTTTGAAACGGTTGATTCCCTTCTAAGTGATGGATATAATTGATTCCTCTCCAGTGGGTAAACTTCCAATCTGATGATGATTATTTCGTTATCTATGACTGCTTATGATTCCCCCTGCTTGGAGGTTCATAGAACTATTCTTCAGGTTTCGAAATTGGTCTCCTTAATGTTACCAGTAGGTGGGTAGATTGATCAAAATTTCCCTGAGTCTGGAAAGGAATTCGGTGAATTTTGGCAAACCTTGTCTTTCTGATTATCAGAGAATGTCATGGAAGAGAGTAAAAATTGGAGCAAACCCTGTGATTTGGGTAAGGATGCTGTAAAATGGGTTAGCAAACGGACCCTGAGCATTACAATCGATGGTAGTGATAAAATGATGAAGTGAGATTGGACGAAAATAGGAAATGTAAGTAAGAAACCAGCCGGACTGAGAAATTCCAGGACTGACTTAAATGAAAAGGCTGTTATGCCAGGAATGGTAAGCTTGTGTGGCACGCAGGATTGATAAGAATAGTTGAAAAGATAAAAGTGGAGGAAAGGTGACCGGAGACGGTGCCGAGTAGTCGATTAAGACTTATATGGAGTAAAGTTTTGGAAAGGTAGAAAGGTATCAAAGAAGAAGGCACTATGCCGGCAATTGCTAGAAAAGTAATGCTATTAGCCAACCCCTAAAATCATATATTTTTATGTGTGGCCAGTTGAGGCCAAGTCACAACGGACTATAAAGTGACTAGACCAGCAATGAAAAGACAAAGCAGGGTTGCTTCTAAGAAAGCACCGACTGCAAGGGCTTCTGATATAAAGGAAACATTAATGAGATCGTTTGAATCTTCTGCCGAACAACCCATGTTTTGATTGGGAATTCACTAGACCTTTTTGGGATGGGGTCACCCGTACAAAAGTGACTCATGTGTATATGGTGGTCCAAGATTTCGAGTAAAATGGAAGTATAGTGACTTGAGATGTATGATGTTAGGGTATCATGAATACCATGAATATATTATGACGGAGGAAAGTAAACAATGAAGGTATATGAAGAGGGTATAGAAAAGGTCAGAAATTGAACAGTATGCTGTAGGAATTTTGTCTGAGGCAAGTACCTTTGCGAAGAACGATAAGCACTAAGAGATTCACGTTGAACTCGACCAATATCTTCCAGAACATCCTTGCTACCATTACCAAGTTCTGTAAGAGAGCAGATAGGCATACGTTGCCTTTTTGGAAGGCCAAATAGGCTGACAACTATCTGAAAGAAGAGGGTGGCATTAAACCACCGATCGATTATCAAATGAGAATGATTGAAAAGAGACCTTTATTAAGGATACATGTCTGATTGCCAATTATAAGATGCAAGAATTCCTTGGCAGTTGAATTAAGGATAGGATATCCATAAATTAAGACAAACCCTGGGGAATGCACAAGGGGTGGCATTAACCCTAATAACGATATTATGACTTCAGATGATATGAGCTGGACTTGCTAAGGCAACAATGACCGGTAAGGATTATTAAAAAGAGTTCTGGAAAGAACATAGATAGAATTATTAGAGTATTGATCAATGACATTTTGATATACCCGGTACCCAGAAAATACCGGAGGAATGATAAGGATGGCCTATGAAACCTTACAAGGAAAAAGGTAATATTCCGAACTTCAAAAATGGAAGTTTGGTAAGGAATGTATGACATCGTAACAATAATGCCAGATGAGGCATGTATGAAACCCTGAGGAAGTATGGGTTGAACCTATAAAGGTTGAGATTATCCTAAGATAAAGAAAGAACTAAGAAAAGAAGTATCCTAAGTAGGATTGGGAATAAACGTGATAAAGTTCCCACGGGTAGGTGGAAGCAATGACTTATGGAAATGACTGATAGTTATATTTTCTCCTTCAGCAGAGCTTAAGGGGGAATGCTTTAACCCAACAGTGATGGGAATGAGGTAGAAAAAACTTGAGTTGGAATGTACCCAGAAAACATGGGTTACAAGAAATCATTATCATCAAGAAAGGCCAATGAGGTGGCCGACAATCTAAGTATAAAGGAATAATTACAAATGTTCATACCGAAGAAACAGGATGATA
This sequence comes from Saposhnikovia divaricata, assembly GCA_036435485.1. NCBI lineage: Eukaryota > Viridiplantae > Streptophyta > Magnoliopsida > Apiales > Apiaceae > Saposhnikovia > Saposhnikovia divaricata. Next base: position 137,240,763 of record CM071600.1, read on the forward strand.
TTTGGAAGGACCTTGAAGGTCATATCGGAATGGAGGAATTTACATTCCTTCTGATGACTGTGCAAGAATTAACAGTAATAATAGTTTAAGTAAAGATTCGATTCCTGATGGAGTCTTAAGCATATTACGTACCTTAGAAGGTCCCGTTTTGAGGCAAACCAGGACCATGGTACAAAATTGATGAAGTAAACTGTTAAGTTTCCAGTCTTTTATGGAAGATGCATAAGTGATAGTTTCATCAACCGGACCTAGCTGCGATGCTTGAAACTCTTCTGCAATTCTATCTGCTTCATGTTATATCTACATCAAGTTCAGGAAGTGTTCCTTATGGATAAGGAATAATGATTACTTTGTCTCCCTAAGGGATTTGAAACCCGTAGGGTTAGCTATTAACGCACTACGTAAACAACAAGCGATGGTGATTCTTCTAAGAAAGGAGATGACAACGTAAAGATAAAGAAAGTGCTGCTATTGATAAGCTAAATGGCATGTTGATGAATGACAAGCAAGTTTGTGTTAGTGTACTTCTGCACAAACAAGATAGAGAATATGAGGTTGATAATTCGTGATGCTAAACGTATTCCCGTATAAAGAATTAATGAGACTTGGAGGGAAGGGCGGTTGAGCCCGAGACTTATTGGGCCACCTGAGAGTTTAAAGTGTTCGGACGGCGGTATTCGAGCCAGCCTTACCCCCAAAATTATAGCACGGTCATAACGGGTTTTCATGTGGCCAGGCTACGCCAGTAAAATGCAGATGTTCAACAGATGATAGGAGTACGAGCATGTAGATATACGACCTGGTCTGACTTACGAAAGACAACCTGTGGAAAACCACGGATAGAAAAGAACAAGTGATGAGAAACAAGGTTGGCAGAAGTAGATTATATGAATCTAAGTTAAAGGAATCAGGCCAGATTCATTTCGGAAAGTTTAAATTGAAATAACGTGATGATTATAGAATAAATGAGACGGAATACCGATAAGGAGGTACCAAGTGTAAAAAGGTGCCTCAATAAAGAGGTGAAGGTGAAAGTAAATAATAGAAATGAGTAAGAATCAGCTATTAAGAAGGATGTGATTGATAAAGAAAAGGTTGGGGAAGCAACTATGGAATGAGAAGCAAGGAATGTTATGAATGGGTTTTCTAATGAATTCTCAGGATGACAACCTGATAGTGTCAATATTATAGTTATGAAAAAGCTAGTAACATGATATGGGAGGTCAGTAATAATGATGTCAAGTGAGAAATCTAAGATTTAACCCGAAAGGTTGAAGGATTTCCCGAATGTGAGTATCGCTAAGATTGAACAAGAGTATTTGTCCATAGAATAATGGACAAAGCAGCAAGATATGTTGACACGTGAGATTGCGATCAAATAGTATTGGATATAATTATGATTAATTTCTTCTTTGATAAACCTCTATAGTTCAGAGGTAAATTCTGAGTATGATATTCTACAATCATGAAAGCTTTCTATAATCCTTTAGAACTCTTTTCTCTTCTTCTCTCTTATTCATCTTCTTTATGAATTGAGAAGAACAACCCTTTTAGGAGGGGAGGTACTGCTACGTGACTATCTGTCTATGTGATAGAAGTCTAAGTGGAATGCCATGACTTGTTTAATTGCTTGTCAAGTACTAAAGGCTGGCCCCCTTCTGTACTAACTATGCAATATAACAAATGTTCAATTGATCATAGTGATCTCTCAATAAATCTTTCCACTTCTCTATATTGATCGAGATTGCGAAGATTAAAGCGATCAGGAAATGCACAGTACGAGCGAGGTTACCTCCGAATTCGTAGGGTGATAGTGATACCAATGTTACTGCAGGTATCAATAAGGATAAGACTGAGTAAGAGTATAACCCGGATAGTGAGTTGTACGAAATGTAGCAACGTTGATGGAAAAAGGATAAAGTATGAATTGTAGCACTAGAAGATGTGCTGAGGAAGGGTAGAACGACTAAGAATTGACCGGGAAGCTAAAGAGTGAACGGCAGGCAAACGACTCTTTGCTTCCTACCTGATTCCGGGACGGAATCCTTTTAAGGAGGGGAGACTGTAAGAACCCCAAATTTTGGATATAATTAAAACTTTTTATTAAGTAATGATAAAATGAGGAACAATGATTCCGACAACAAGGTCACCAGCTCTAATGAATGGTGGTTTCAAAGAACAATGATTGTAATGAATGGATATTGCTTTGGACAATGATCTTGATGCATTGGTATATTGTCAGAATAGAGTAATTCGATGGTTGAGGACCTAGATAAGAATAATCTACCATCCAGGAAGGAGCTAATGGATCCTTGAAGGGAAATGAGTACGTGCATAGTATTTCCCATACGTGCATAGTATTTCCCGTACGTGCATAGTATTTCCCGTACGTGCATAGTGTTTCCTGTACGTGCATAGTAATTTGGTGGATGAATAGTGATTTTGTAAGTTGGAAAACACGCCACCCTATGTACGGGACGTGATATGGATGTTTCGAAGTCATATTAGTAATACGCGGAGGAAATAAGTGAATGCAGAGACGATCGGAATTCAGAAATTCCAAATTCTTTTTCGGTATAATATTTGACCGGACAGTGGATTAAATATTATTATAATCCAAGAATTGAGATATTAACTTTGAGGATTTGATATTTTGGGATGTCATTATATTTGATTTAAGAATGAAGGTAGGAAACCACTGAGGAGTGGTTATGGCTACAATGTAATAATTGATATTTGGAAAGAATGAATGGAATTCGACTTTATTATTTCTATGTCTTGAAGAATGCTAAAGGGTAACAACATAGGTAAGAATAATCTATCTTCTAAGGGAATAAGATATGGCAATTTCAAGCAGGAGAATATTCTCATGTCATCCAGATCGGTAACGATTAATCCAGTAGTTCCGTAAAAAGGTTAAGGAACGATCGAAAGAGAATACGGACAGTTATACAACCCTAAGAGAACAAGTAAAGAATACAGAATGAACAGTGTTTTGGTGGGAGTATATAATAATATGAGACGACACTATATAGAAGTATTCGGAACGGATATCCGAGTTCGTATTAGTGATCCAGGGGGAAAATAAGTGTATGTAAAAGCTGTCGGATTCTGAAAACCGCACTTTTATTTTCTCCGAGAGTTCCCTGGACACTGATAGCCTTAAGTATTTAACGAATGGATTTAAGGAATATAAATTGGAAAGTTAGAATGAAAGATGGAGAATGAAAGTATTAATATTAAAGAGGATTCCCGGTAAACCCTAATTAGAAATCCGTGAAATATTCTCACGAACGATCAATCGAAACGGGTAATAACCGGACACAGAAACAAGCAGAGGAAGCAAGAGTCTTGTGCAAGCTATTAGAATAAATATCTAGTAACCAAGTGGGCAAGAGTAACTAGATTAATTGGAGCATAACTAGTACTTAGAAATCAAAAACCCTTGGTTAAGCTTGCAACCATGGAAAACACAACACTTGTCCATGCTAATTACCTCATCCAATGCATCACACTCCACTAACCCCACTTGGATGAGATATTATCTCACAAAAATCACTTTAAAAATTATTACAATCAACCAATACAAAGAAAGAGCAAGAACACTCTCCCCCCATTACCATTCCATTCGGCAACACCATTAATTCCAAATCCAAACTCCACCTTCCCACCATTGTTTGTTCTTGTAATAATTAAGGTGAGTCTTACATTTCATAAAACTTATCTCCTCAAAATCTTAGCTTCAAACTCATCCTTTTCCATTTTCAAAAAAATCAAACAAGAGGAGGGTGAATAGTGTTCATCATGTACTAACTTTGTTTTCTTGGTTTTTCATGGTTGATCTAGCAAGCATAATCACTCCTAAGGACCATACACGGCTTAGTAAGGCTATATCACTATCTAAGGAAGGTATAAAGCTCTTGAAACCCTAACCCTTGTTTGAGATTTAAGCATGTTTATGATAGTTATAACTTAGTTATGGTTATGTTAAGATTACAAGCATGATTATGTATGGATTTTGGATTAATGATGTAAATAGCTAGATGAACGGAAAGGCATTGCTTGGCCTCAGTTCATGTATATAAGTCATGTATATGTTGTTTGGGTTGGATACTATGTTTATGGGAAGATTCGAAATTGGTAGATATTCGATTTACAGCCGTTATAATGCCCGATTTTGCAATACCATGTTTTGTATGCCATTTTCCATGTCTAACCCCTACTGTCCAGAGACCTTATCTGCCATGATAGGATAGGTAATATTCTAAGCTCCGTTTTGATATAAAGATCACGTGAAACGGACTTACGGTTTAGGATTTATGACCAAATTACTAAAAGTAGTTCGAATCCGCAAACGAAAGTTCGTAACTGAAATTGAACCCTCGTAAACTATGTAACGTCATGGCGAATCTTGGTAAATAAATACTAGAGGTAAAAAGGAAGGCGTGAAAGAAAACCGTATGTCAAAAGGATCATTTTTCGATTTATTAAAAATGTTCGAGTCGAGGTTAAACGCGAACGAACCCCTAAAAACCCGCTTGGTTATAACCTTGGTAAAACACTTAGAAAACGGGCGATAAAACTCGGAGTATAGTATTGGTTCGTAACGATCGACTTTAGAACTCATATGACTTAAGTATGTCCCCAGTATAAGTACAATGACATGTCGTATTAACGAACGAATGTCGGGTCGGATCAGTGATAAAAGTAATCCACTAAAAGGGGTATAACGAGATAACTCGAGAACGTGTTTCGAATTAAGTATAACTTAACTTTTAATATGTTAAGTGATTAATCCCGAATGCCTTGGCTATTTATAGATCACCAAGCTGAACCGGGACCCGCTACCACTACCCCTTACCGTACTCGACTACCAGGCAAGTTTCAATTCCCTTCTTTTAGGCTGTTGTTGTGATTGAATAAATATATATATATATGATTGCTGATATACATATGCCATTGCATGCATGCCTACTTTCAAGTTGAATTGATATACTTGTTCCCTGAATGTTATTGTTGGCTCATAAGCTAGATAGTTATATATCAGTTATAAGCCGATTATTGTAAGACCCTCATAGAAGGGCGTATACATCTTATTAATCAAAAATAGACCGGGAGTCAATATTCCTTGATATATCGAGATTACCTCAGAGGAAAATATTTAAGTAAATATTTTCTATTATTTGGGCGACGAATATTATTTGAATATTCGTTCGAGACTAATTATTTTAACGATCCTTACTTCAAATAATTATTTGAACGTAACTATTCAACGAATAATATTTCTCAATATTCATTCAGAGTCGAATTGATTATCGATTATTATTTCGAATATTCTTCTAAAGATGAGACTACTAAATGAATATTATTTGGATATTCTTTTAGAATATTATTTTATTAAATAAATATTACTTTTGAATATTCATTTAAGATATTGAATACTTGATGAATATTATTTTAATATTCATCTGAAGCTTGATTTAATTATCGAATATTATCTCGAATATTCCTTAAAGCTTGGATTACTAAATGAATATTACTTGATATTCATTTAGAATATTATTCATTAAATGAATATTACTTTATCAATATTCATTTAAATTCCTAATTAATTATGAATATTATTTTGAATATTCATCAGGGTTCTATTTAATCACCGAATATTATTTTAAATATTTTAAATATTCCTTTCAGGACTTATTAAGTAATGAATATTACTTTGAATATTCATTTGATTATTTAATTATGCAATAAATATTCTCCTGATATTTCTTCAGGGATTATTTTGAGAAATACTCTGATTAAAGATATTCTTTCATATTCCCAAATATTCTTTAAATATTTTAACTCATTAAATATTCTCTGAATATTTATTCCATACTTAGAATAATCTCGATAAGGTTTATCTTCTTCGATTATTACAGAAAATATCTCGGAGTCATATTATTATTAATCTTATATCAAGAAAGGTTCTCAGACATCATTCTTCTTTGAGTCTATCTTCTTAATAATAAGGGAACCTTACTTGGAAAATGTTATTTATCTTGTCGACTTCCCGGTCATAAAGTATTCCCTTCACCCGCAACTCGGGTGCTGTTGACTTATTAAGTCGTTGCTTACCTTCTCATCTTTCGAGGGGTAAGATTACTGGAACAAGTTGATATCCGTTACCAAGTAATAGCTTGGGAGTTATTGGTAAATTTTCCTTTCCAACTAGATACGACTACTTTGTGGAGTCTTATCAACAAGTATTATACTTGGGGAAAGGGGGACGAACGTTACATTCAGAATCATGAATTCTATTTGAACTAGGAGTCGTGTAAGAGGCCGAGTAGCGCCGGTCCATCCCCTTTGGCCCAACCGTTGGCCGGGGAGAGCTAGTAAGGCGGTATACAAGTAAAGCCGTCAGTTCTTCCTTCTACCGGTAGTAAATCTAAATTGAGCTGTACGATCTCGACTGATCATCAAGATTGGAACAGAGGGCGCGGTGAATACTCCATCATTGGTTCATCATCCAAATTTATTTATTCCCTGCAACATGATTACGGTTGGCAGAGTTGGAAAAGGGTCATAACTGGAATTGCAACCTTTTCTTGCAAGTTCCTCTTCTTAATAACGATAAGAATATCTCGCTTACTTTGATGTAGCAGATATTTCTACAAACAAATACTTTAAGTTACCTTGTAACTTCATCGGTCATATTATACTGGCATCATTTCCGTAAATGCATGGCATATGGTTTGAAAGATACTTTTGAACTGTTATACCTTATCATTCAGTTATATATTATTGTTGGTGGGCTATTGCTCACCCTTGCTTTATTATTATATCACAACAACAGCTAGACCAGATGACTCGCACAAGGCGCACTCGACGCGGGCGAGGACGATGAGACTACCAGAGCTGAAGAAGAAGCTATTGGTAGGGTATATTTATTCTTTCAGTACCAAGAATATGGTCTAGTATGACTTATGTAAATGGATGGCAAAGAGTATGTATTTATATTGAAATTCTTTTGGATTGTAAGAACTCATAATGTGATTAATAAAAATTTGATTGTTACTCTGATTTCATCTCTGGGACTATAACGGGTGTGTTTTATATTGTTGTGTTGGGTTATAGAGACGTAATTTATTTTATGTTAAGGAAAGTTCAATTGTTGTGGACAGAATTGGAAACCGTAACCACCGGATCCCGGACCCCGGATCTGGGGGTGTTACATCAACTGAAGAGTGCAAGTATGAAAGAAGCAATCAAATATCAATATTCGTTAAGTAATATTCATCGATTAATTAACGAGATATTTGTTGAACCTTCCTTGGACAATTGAAAGAAAGTGTAAACAGGCCTGAGCCGAACAAGATCATCATAAATTTTTGAATAGAATGTTCATGGATCGAATAAAATTACTTCAGATAAGTCCTGCTTTAGGGAAAGTATCTCACTGGTTGTTATTCCACAAGTTTGAAGTAGAAAGCTAGAAGGGTTACCTGATATAAACTAATCGAGGTAACATGGTTAGTGAACAGTTTAAAATGAAGTAGTGCACCAGCCGGTAGTTACCAAAATAAGTTAATAATCATTCGTGCATCTCATTAACACCATTATGAGGGTAACTCCACCTCTTCGTCTTCGTAATACAAGACACCAACTAGCGCGTCTCTCAATCATCATCTTAAAGTCATTTATCGAGTTGGGGTTTCACAAATATATATGTCATTTCCGTGCTTTATCTTGAAGACCAAGCTTCACATCATTCCGGGGACACCTGCTAAGTCCATAGGGTCCTACTTCATGCCTTCCGAAATGAATCACAAGTGGCCAGTTCCCCCTGGGAACAGATCAAAGAGATCTCTCAGGGATCTCAGTGCAGTCCATAGGTTCAGTGGCGGGTGTGTGTATGTGAACATATACCAAAAATATTGAGGTCTACAATACATATATACGTAGTCCCTGATAACATCTCTATCAAAGGATCCCACTCTAGACCCAATGGTCTTTTCTTTTGGTAGACTCTGAGATCACTGTATCGCTCGTTGCAACCATATTCAACTTCTCTTGAGTCCCTTTATTAATTCTACTTGTTTGTTCTCTAAGTTGAACTACCATGCTCTAGCGTCCGAATCATGCGTGGAATTATATAGCACGCTCGTCTTATGATAACATTCTCGTATAACATAGGTACAATTCGCCATCAAGGGTAATGAAATCCACAACGGCATAGTAACCACCTTTCAGGTAAACCCGTTACTTATCGAAAATCGGATCTTATAGCCAAAGTAAAAGGCTTTCATTATTCCAAGTACTAAGTACCCTTAATTATGTAGGGAAGTCTAAACTTCTTGATTCTTAAAATGCCGCCTCCTAAACTGTGGAGGACTATGGGCCACAAAATTTATGCCGGCCTAGTCATCCGATCATATTGGCAATATCGCCTCTACCTCAGCTGCTCTTGAGATTTCGCTCTGCTTCCTATATCATTACCAATGATAGGTCATGTACGACTCTCAAACCTCTATTCATCATTCTGAAGGTCTCTAAGGATTCTATCGACCCTAGTATAATACCTCCAGTAAACACTCCAGTCCATTCTACTCACCGGTACCTCTTCCGGTAGTCCAATAATAAGTTTACTACGATCTCTTATGTCATTCTCCTACTTAGACTTAACTCTCAACACTCTCGTTTCTGAGTACTGTAACTTATTGCTCTGATACCATTTCTGTAACGCCCCCAAATCCGAGGTCAGAGATTCAGGTCGTCACGTCACCATCCAACCATATCATACCTGTATTAACTTTACAACTCAACAATACATCCATCCAGACCTCAATCTTACACACAAACAAGTTAGAGCCTCAGAAATGATAATCAAAAGTAACACTAAATATTACAATTCATCTGTACAATCCAGAGTCTTACGCAATTCCACTTATATAACTACACTTGAAGACAAGTCTTACTATTACAGTTGAAAACCTATCAGACTTACTCTGTAGTATTTATCAGGAACTAAATCATCTCCGGGGTAAATCTTCTACTCCTCTACTGCTGTTGCGGAGTTAACCGCCCAAATTCTTCTCTTTCTGAAAAGTTTTTATAAAGCAAGAATGAGCTATATAATGCTCAGCAAGTTCACCATTTTGAAAAATAATAATGTGGTTTATTTTGAAAACATTCCCAACTGTATCGGCATATATCTCAGATTTCAAAACATAATTGGACAATATATATGTCCGAGTTTGAATAAAACATTTATACTCACTAAGGAGCTTTAAGAATAACATATGAACCCTTTATAAGGTTCCCATTTCAACATATCTCAAGTTTTAAAGTATATACATATGAGTATATCATTTTCGGCAAAACACTCTACGGTTAACATACTGTACAGGGAATACATCATTGCAAACCTCTTTCCTTCCATTAGCTTAGAAGGTTTCTCATTCAAAAACATTTCATTCTTTGAAATAATTGCAAGAGTGCACTAACACGTGCCAATCTTTATAGAAAATCTTGCAGTTCTAGATACTGCACGATGTCAATATTTTTCTTATCAAAAGCCACACTATCGGCAACTTGGCACTTAGGCCCAAGAAGCAGTGTTTGAGAATTTTTCCAAAGTGGAGGATGGGACTGGAAGAAAACATAAAAACCTGACAGGGATTGACGATGATCAGTCGCCACATCCAAGTCCAATAATCCGCGGGTCTTCTCTACCGGTAGAAGGATAGAAACTACATCCGTAACTATCCTCGGGTGAAAACTACATCCGTAATCACCCTCGATGAAAACTACATCCGTAATCATCCTTCGGCAACACCTGGGCCGGAATAATAATTGATGGACCGCCTGGCTCACGGCCACTTACACATCCCGGGAATCGTTCGTCAACGGTTCCCACACCTGCCAGAGTCCCTTTTTCTTTTTCTTTTAAAAACTTGATTTTGATTGAAAACTAAGTAGTTGAGGTCCGACATCAGTCGACCGATGATTCTTGAAATCATACAAGAAGCGGAACCTGACCGGGGGTTTTCGAAAATGTTTTGAGTTCGAAAGAGTTCGAGTTTGAAAGTATTAAAGGTATCTTGGATTAGCTTTATCTTTAAAATAAAGAACAATAATTAATAAATGAAATTTTAAGATTTAATATTAATAATTAATAAAATAATTATTTAATTAAATAAGCTTTTAATCCAAGATAGGTATTTTGAGTATTTACGAAGATATAAAAATAATTACTTGAGTATACGATACTCCCCGAATGACCCTTCGGGTTTTCGCAATTTAATTACGATATAATAATATACCGCTCCCCGGTCAATAGTATATACGGACCGCTACGACCTCTATTGCTAGAGTCGTTGTCCGAAGAAAACATTTCATTCTAAGTTCAAGGGGTGCAAACATATATGTACTTATACATCTCAATTTCATCGATACTTCGATAAACATAAACATTTGATATGATTGAAAACTACAAACACAACAGTGAAAGTCCTTGTATATGTAAGTTTTGAAAAGTAAACTTGCATAGGTAGAATCAGGAACATAATATCTTGAAAATAAATGCTTAGGGTTGGAAAACTTGCCTTGGGAAGGTTGGGGTGGTTGGGCTCGTGGAGTGGAGCGACAATCTATAAATATCCAATATTCGCTCGTTAGTATCTTAGCAACACCACTTAATCATAATGTTTTAAAGAATACAAGGCCATCTTAGCGACTCCACCATTTGACCCACTAACCCTCCTATATGACCATGTCATCACATTACCACATTCTTTACCCATTCGACTCAAATCTATTCCTCAAACTCGAAACTCAAGTGAATACTCTTAAAACTACTTTAAACTAATCTCCTAAGTGGTTTTTCACTTGCGCGGATTTTACTCCAACATTTCTATAAAATTGAAAAATACATATTTTAATCCAATTCTTTTTAGGTAGCCTTCACCACTACATTTACTAGCTTCTCTAATTTTTCCACGATCATACATAAATTTTTAGGGGTTTAAACAAGGTTCACAAGGGGACCATTTAGTGCAGTTCGGATTCCAGAAACACATTTCACTTCTCAGGCCATAACTCAAAATCTATACATCACCTAGTCATGAACCTTATATTTCTGGAAACTACATTCAAATACCTTTCCAACAATATATATTAGGACTTCAGGGGACAAGATTTAGGGGTTCAAAACCCTCCTACAAGACAGTACAAGTTCCTGGAAAAATACTCAGCATGCTTATACCACTTAACCAACCAAGAATCTAATATACACATCACAACCATCATCTAATCCACCAAGATCATACTTTATAACATACATGGAGTTACATACACTAACCACAAGCTTAAAAATCATAACCACAACATTTAAACTCAAGATCTACATCATCCATAACTTATATGTCCAAGATTCACACTAATAACCATGGATCTAACATTAAACATCACAAATACTACATGGCCAAAAGGGGTTAGGGTTTTCATACCTTCTTGATGTTCTTAAAATCTCAAACAAGCTTGGTTAACCTTGGGAAAGCCTTACTTTATGCTCACCATCTTTAATCTCACCAAAGAAATCAAGAACATGGAAGTGGGTTTCCTGACTGGAAAAACACGCCCCAAAGATCAGCCAAAACGAAGCCCTTGCACTCGTTTCCTGGTCGAGGCTCCTGAATGAAAGTTGTAGAGCGTCTTAACAGCTTTCTAACCATATAAAGAACAAAAAATTTCATTGAGTAATGAAGGCTCTAGGCCCGTTTTACTGAGAGGGTGTTCTGCTGGGCAGAATGGTTTTGTTCTTGGTTTTATGTTCTAATAATGCCATACACTTGATATATATCTATTTTTGGTTGGATGCATCTCATCCTTGCTAGGTGGCAACCTCTCATTGGCTCCTCTAGATTTCTTATCCACTTAAATTGCACCCAAGTCCTTTGCTAATCGCAACCAAGTCCTTGTCTCTTGTTTCTTGCACTTAAGTCCTTTTGTTTTGTTTTCTTTTCCACCGCTTTGATTTCCTTGTCGTTTCTTGAATAAAATAAATACGTTACAACTTATACGTTGCATATTATTGCTCTAATACAGCACAATACCTCGAACGAATATTAATTCCAACATCCCTTGTTTATTTCTCTTTATCTCAGAAAACGTTCTTCCGATTTCTCAAGCATTCTCTTTTCTCAATTCTAGGAGTTTATTCTCAATCCTTTTTTCCCTCTCATCATATATCCTTCCTTGGACTCTTAATACACCATATCCTTAATCCATGATTCGTTCGCTCAATCGCTTAATCTCATTGTAAAGTTTCAACGGTTTCTAGAAAGTTTGTTTCACTTCCTGAGTGGTTTTCGTTCCAAATTCTCAAATCACTTATAATAAAATTCCAAAATATTAACTCCTCAATTCCTCAAATTAAATATCTCATTTCTTGATATTACTGATATATAATTCACTGATCGGTCAAATATTACACGAAAATAGAATTTGGAATTTCTGAATTCCGATCGCATTTACATACACTTATTTACTCCGTAGATTACTAGTATAACTTTGGAATATCCACACTACGTCTCGTACATAGGTGGCATGAAAAATTTTCTTAATCCTCAAAATCACTATTCATCCACCAAATCACTATTCATTGATGCACTTCATCATAATAGGAAAAGTTTTAATTCTACCGAAATTTTGGGTTCTTACAAACCTATTGTTAGGATTTATGGGTGATAGCTTAGAGACAACTTAACTAGTACTTAATTTTATTTGTATAGACTAAGTAGAACATACTGTCACAGCCATAGTGTGTCCTTGTAATCGAATAAACCACTATCATGTAATAATTGTATCTCTTGGAAGAAGTTCATACATTTATTCAAGCCTCAAGTTATACATAAGGAAGACAAAAAGAATAAATGTTACTGTCACAACATTGACAGTAAGGTTACAAGAAGACAACATGTTGCAAAGTCACGACAAGGGAAATCATACAAAGTGGGTATTCAGAAACAAATTGGATGAAGGTGGAAATGTGACTAGAAACAAGGCAAGGGTAGTAGCTAAAGGTTACTGTAAATAAGAAGGGATAGACTATGATGAGACATTTATACCTGTTGTTAGACTTGAAGCTATAAGGATTTTTCTGGCCTATGCTGCACATTGTAACTTTAAGGTGTTCCAAATGGATGTCAAAAGTGTCTATCTCAATGGAGGGTTGGAAGAAGAAGTGTATGTTGGACGGCCACCTGGATCTGAAGATGCTGAATTGTATGACTTTATCTACAAGCTGTTCAAAGCACTGTATGGATTAAAGCAAGATCCAAGAGCTTGATATGAGACACTCACTACCTTTCTGATAGAGAATCAATTTACAAGAGGTGTTGTAGATAAGACATTATTCTACAAGCACCATGGCAAGGACATCATTCTGGCTTAAATCTATGTTGATGACATAATTTTTGGTTCTACAAATGAGAGGCTGTGTGAAAAGTTCTCATCTCTTATGAGAAACAAGTATGAGGTGAGTATGATGGGAGAACTGTCATTCTTCCTTGGTCTACAAATTCATCAAAAGGATGATGGAATCTTCATATATCAAGCTAAATATGTCAAGGAACTACTCAAAAAGTTCAACTTGGAAGATTCATCACCTGCCATGACTCCTATCTCCACAGCAACCAAACTGGACTTAGATCCTAAAAGGAAGAAAGTGGACTCTAGTGCTTATAGAGGCGTGGTTAGATCTCTGTTATACCTAACTGCTAGCAGGCTAGACATAATGTTTGTTACAAGCCTCTGTGCAAGATTTCAAGCTAATCCAAAAGAGTCACACTTGATTGATATGAAAAGGATCTTTAGGTATCTAAAAGGCACTCCAAATTTAGGCCTTTGGTATCCTAAAAATACTGGATTTGATCTAGTTGGATATTCTGATATAGACTATGCTGGTTGCAAGATTGATAGAAAAAGCATAACAGGTAGCTTTCAATTTCTTGGTGGAAGATTGGTATCATGGTTTAGCAAGAAGTAGAATTCTTTATCTACCTCAACTACAAAATCTGAATATATTGTAGCTGGAAGTTGCTGTGCCCAAATTCTATAGATGAAGAATCAGCTATTGGTTTATGGTTTAGAGTTATCCAACATTCCTATATACTGTGATAACACTAGTGCCATAGCAATCTTAGACAATCATGTTCAACACTCCAGAACAAAGCACATTGATATCAGGCATCACTTCATAAGGGATCATGTTGAAAAGGGAACTGTGAAGCTGTTCTATATTCCTACAAAAAAGCAACTTGCAGACATTTTCACAAAGCCACTCGAAGAAGCCACCTTTAATAGGTTGGTAAGTGAATTCGGAATGCTAAATCTGGTATGTTAACTTACTAGATTTTACATTATCCATTGCTTTGTAGCTCGTGACTGTATCGTTCTAGGTTGCTATCATGAGAAGTTACAGTCTATATGTCTGCTAATTGATATGATAGCATGGCCACGAACAGGCAGACCTAATATCATATAAACATCCTCTAGAATGATAGTCATCTCACCAAATGTGAAATAAAAGGTGTTGGTCTCTGGCCTCCACCTCTGCACCAACGTCGTGATTAATTGCATGTCATTCTGGGGAATCGAGCGTGACCCCTGTCAGTTAGTAAACTCACCTGGGTCTCATCAAATACCCACTGGTCGTGGTTGGCTGTCAACTGGCGGACATCCAACCTCTCCCGCTCACCCACTTACCATATGTGATTGCTAATATGATCTTCCTGCATGGTAAATAGAGATCTATCGAGAGGCCCGCACTGCATATCTATAGCATCTGCAACGTGCGAAATCAAAAAATTAGACAGATTTCATAAACATCTATTAAATTGACTAAAAGTTGATAAAGAAAAATTACCAACATGTAAAAATTTCATTATCACATATACGTATCAATACAAATGAATGTTAACTGAAAGTCTTATGTTTAACCTATTTATAAACATCGAGGATTTAACTCTGAAAGGCATATGACATAGCCTATTTATAATTCGAGGATCCTACTCAACTTAAATTAGATTGTAATAAGTAAATAATATATAAACTGTCACAGGAATCTCAGATAGTATTATTTATCAGAAAGAAAGAAGTTTAAAGTCAATCTACAGACTTGAAGAATTACTACATTGAAAGAAGTTCAGACATTTGATCAAGCCTCGGTGTAGTATTTAAAGAAGTGGATTCATTTAGAGTGATAGAGATTTCTACAGTGATTGGTCAAGTACAGACAAAGTGAAGAATGAGTTTAAAGAGTTTTTGGAAGAGTAAAGAACCACAATTTAAAGTCTGAAATCAAGAACAATCATTGGAGTTAGTCGCTCATGAACCAGGCAGTACATCGAGCATCAACAAGTAATTCAGTGGTTGCTCTATCTAGAATTAATACTAATTCTATTATTAATTAACTATATTATTTATTGATTTATTTAATAAATTAATTCTGCAAAGAATTAATTTATTTAATAAATTAATTACTAAGTTAATTGATCTTAGAATTATTTATTAATATTTAAAAAGTTTAAAGTTTATTCTAGTAAGAGTATATTATACTCTTGCTGAGTATTTTCTATACTCTTATCATGGAAACTAGCCATACTCTTGCTGGGGAAGCCATACTCTTACCAAGCTTTGAACCTATACTCTTGGTGGACCAAGGCATTTGTATACTCTTACTGAAGGATCAACCTATACTCTTACTAGGTTGATCATACTTTAACCGAGTTAAAGCTATACTCTTGCCGACCCTTTCATGCCATACTCTTACCGAGGGTTGAAGAGGGTTATACTCTTGCCCATGCTTGCATACTCTTATTAAAGTTGCATACTCTTATTAAAGTTGCATACTCTTACCAAGGTTTGTTCCATACTCTTGCCCATGAGCTATACTCATGTCGAAGGATTAAAAGACAACGGAATAGATAGAAGGCAGCAAAAAAAGTATTTGTTGATTTATTTAAATACAAAGACCAGCCGCCTCAGTTCATTCAATACACAGACAGAAGAAATTAAAGACATACAAAAGCATCAAACTCTCTCATCTTTATATCTTTGCCAAAGCTTTTAATTTTCACAATAATTCAAGTTTTTACTCCTAATTTATATCTCAATTTTTATTAACAAATATAGAAAAGTTCATGTCAAATTTTCTAATTTGTTTTTATTAACTAGATATTACTCTGTACTATATTTGTAACCATCCTTAAGTTTAATATATCGTTATATTTAACTTGAACTTTGTTTCATTTAATTTCGCAAAAATTTATCCAAACCAAGTTTAAATCAACCGGACAAATTTCGATAAAAAGGTATAGATTGTATTCAACCCCCCTTCTACAATCTTTCAGGACCTAACTGTAAGAACCCAGATTTTTGGTAGGAATTAAAATTTTTATTATGTATTGGTGTAGAAATGAATAGTGATTACGACTACAATGTATCAATGGTTTTACTGAACGATTATATTTAATGTATTTGGATTCAAGAAATTATACGCTATGAATGCTACAATTGGTTGATAATTTAGATAAGAATAATCTATCGTCAAGAAAGTAAGCTAAGGTATACCAACAGAGGAAGTATTCTCATGTCATCCAAATCGATATCTGGTAGGTATCTAGTATAAGTCCAGTGACTCCGTAAAAGAGATTGAGAACGCTCGAGAAAGCGCGAAAGCATTTTTCTAAGTACAAGAAATAAAGAGAGAATAAGCAATGAATAGTGTTTTTGGTGAAAATTTGAATATTATCAGACGACGCTATATAGGAGTATTCGGAACGGATTTCTGAGTTCGTATTAATAACCGATAGGCAATATAAGTGTTTGTAAATGATATCAGATTCTGAAAAATAGCACTTTTATTTTTCTCGAGATTTCCCTAGATACTGAAGGATTTAAGGATTTAATATAAATATTTAAGGAATTTAAATTCAAGAATTATAAAGGAGAATTGAGAATGGCAGTTTAATATTAAGAAGGTTTCCGGTAAAACCCTAACAATAAATACTTGAGATATTTCTCCGAACGAGCAATTAAATTGAGCAATAACCGGACAAAGAAACAAGCAGAGAACCAAGATTTAAGCATGTGCAAGTGGATGGAGTAAGGAACTAAGTTAGTTACAAAGGTAACTAGCAACATTAGAAACCAAACCAACTAGTTAGCCAAGATTACATCATCTCACCATATGAACATAACACATGGCCACTTGATGATGCATTGGATGACCAAATCACTTTAATAAAGCTACTTTATGCTAGATATTATCACAATAATTCATTTAGACTAGATGAGATCAAAGACAAGCCAAGCAAACACCATTCTCTCCCATTTGTCTTCACCTTCGGCCAAACAGACAACAGCCCAGAAAATGGGCATATCTCCTTCGTTTCTCAATGAAATTTTGCGTTCTATAGCTTGTTGGAAAGGTATTAAGATTCTCTACAACTCTTCTTTAGGACCCTCATCCAGAAAGGCATGGTAAGGACCTCGTTTTTGCAGTTCTTTGAACAGATGAATATTAACTTTCAAGAACTAACTTTAGTTTTCTTGTTTCTTTGAATGATCCAAGCTATCCTAAGGTTATATATGGGCTATACAAGGTTTATTAAGGTCATACACACTCCAAGGAAGTAATCATCTCAAGAAACCCTAGCACTTATGTTAAGTTTTTGATGATCTTGGATGAGATATGATGATGATGTCGATTATAAGCATGTATAAGTGATTATATAGTTGTTTTAGTAAATCTAAGAGCTATGGTTCAAATGATGGTTAAGTGAAATGTTATTGGACTTGATAAGATGAATATTATGTGTGTAAGATGAATATCAAGTGAAATGTTTAAGGTTGATAAAATTATCGGATATTAGTTGAATATTTATTCGAGGAATTATTTGTTTAATGAATATTCTCATACTTATTCAAGGTTTATTTTGAGCAATATTTTATATTAAGAATATTCTTTAAATATTTATGATTTAATAAATATTCCTGAAATATTTATTTAATTCTTTTAACTTGTTTCTAGAATGATTCATTTTATTCAAATATTATTTTCGACCTCCAGATATTATGTAAATTATTTCAGAGTCTTATTATTATTATTATTATTATTATTATTATTATTATTATTATTATTATTATTATTATTATTATTATTATTATTATTATTATCAAAGAAGGTTCTCACAAATTCTATTCTTCACTCAAATCTTTCTTCAAAATTATAAGGGAACCTAGTTTGAGAATTGTTATTTATTTTATTTGACTTCCCGGTCATAAATATTTTGAAGTTATTCTTTCACTCGCAACTGCATTGCTATTCATCGATTGAATCTTTTGTTACTTCCACATCATTCGAGGGGTAAAATGATCGGAACAAGTCTGTATCCATTAACAAGCAACTGTTTGGGAAATATTGGTGAGTTTTCCTTTCCAACTAGATACGACTACTTTGTGGAGTCTTATCAACAAGTATTATACTTGGCGAAAGGGGGAAGAACTTTACGTTTCAGAGTCATGGATGTTATTCGAACTAGGAGCCGTGTAAGTGGCCGAGTGGCGCCGGTCCAGCAATGGCCCAACCGTTGGCCGGGGGGTTCCAGAGGGCGGTAGACAAGTAAATCCGTCGGTGCTTCCTTCTACATGTAGAGAACAAATATGGGAAGCATAACATGCGACTGATCATCGTAAATGTTATGGCTTCTGGCGCGTCAATGCTCCAGTATTAATTCATCTTTCAAAGTTAGAAATTTTCTGCAACATTATCAGTGTTGGCAGGGTTGAAAAGTGTTCAAGACTGGGATTGCATATTTTTCCTGCAATTTCCTTTTTATGAGATGTGATGATATCTGGCTCATATTTTTGCATAGCAGATATTTCTACGAAAGATATATTTTGAGTTACCTCTTAACTTCATCGTTTATATTATATTGGCACTATGTTCGTTAATGCATGGCATATGGTTTCAAAAATACTTATGAACTGTTATATATATTATTGTTCAGTATACATTATTATTGGTGGGCTATTGCTCACCCTTGCTTTATTTATTATATCACAACAACAGCTAGAGCAGATGGCCCATCCAAGGCGCACATGGCGCAAGAGTGTGGGAGCCGTTAGAGAGCTACCAGTTGATGTAGCTACCGTTGTTGAGGAGGAAGCTATTGGTAGACTAGTTTTCAGCTTTTGAGCATCGGATATATTTATCCATATAACATATGTAAATGGATTGCAAAGAGTATGTAAGTTAAATTGTAATTCTTTTGGGTTGTAATAACTCAAGCTCGTGATTAATAATAATTGATAGTTACTCTGATTTCATCTCTAGGACTATAACTAGAGTGTTTTCTGTTATTGTTTTGGGTCACAAGGTTGCAATTTAATTATGTTGGTTTTGTGGATGGATAAAGAGTCCGTAACGACCGGATCCCCGAACCCGGATCTGGGGCTGTTACAGAAATGGTATCAGAGCGAGAGTTATATATCCCAGAGATGAGGCGACGTTTTAACAATAAATTCACTAAGATAATAAGAACTCTTGCCAAGTTCACCTAAAACACTTATGGGAACTCTTAAGTATCATAATAGTAACTAGCTCAATATCATATCGACGAGCAAGGCGACAGACCTTGAGGCTTACGAGTAGTAGCGCGATGATGCTTTATTATATGACCGACGATCGGCTTGTAGATTCGATAGAGAACCCTACTGAGAACCCGAAGGAGGTTCCAGCTAAGGAGGTGAATCCTGTGAAGGATAAGGAGTTTACCCTTGAGGAAATGAGGGCTGCAGCCAGAGAGACTGTAAAAGTTAAGGTATAGTGCTCAGAGACGTGAGCGTAAAGAACTGAGATATTATTAAGAAAACTAAAGATGCATATTGGATTCAAAACCGGACTACCGGATGTGGTACCAGCAAGTAAGACGGATTGGAAGAATTACTTAAAATCCTATATGGGGATAGATAAGAATCCTTAGAGACTTTCAGATTAATGAGAAAAGAGTTAGAATGATGCATGATTATCAAAGACATCGATATAGGATGGGGAGCATCATCTCCCGGAGCAGTTGAGATTGAGGCAGCAAATGCCATATCATTTGATAAATGAATTAGTGTGAATATTATCAATAGTAATTCGCCATGAGAAGGCAGATTATATAGGTTATAACTTATGAAGTCAAATTGAGATTTATGAGGTGGTTTTATTCAGGAAAATGTTCATTATATGAATGGATTAGCGTAGAAAGTAAAGACCTTGGGAAGTGATGGCATGATTGGATAAAGCTATATAAGGAAGTAATAAGCGAGACGATGATCTCAGAACCTACAAGAGGAAAAGACCAGTGAGTCTATGATAAACTCGTAATAAGACTACTGTCAGGGACTAAGTATAGGTTTAATTCAACTCAGTGAAATGATGAACCAGAAACATTAGATGCATGTGGTTCAGAGGAATATTAAATTCTTTCTTTTCCTTGAATGGATTAGAGTAGTTACATTAAATTTACTCCGACGCTGAATCATAAATGGATCAAGTAATACGATCAGTGGTTAAGAGGTAATGGAGAATGTTTTGAGATGAAACCCGAAAGAGCAAGTGCAGCCAAGATTCTCGAAGTAGGAATTCTGATAAAATGAAGTTCAGTTATTATGACATGCGATCAAATAGCGAGTAGTGTTGGTTGACCCCGTCGAGTTAAAGGCAGTTTCAATTGGGAAAGGCCAACCACCCCAGCAAAGGTGAGAAATTTCATAAGATTCACCATGTATTACCAAAGACTTGTTCAGGACTTTACAAAGATTGCAATCCCAAAACCTGACTTATTTGTAAGATTAAGAAGTTTGAATGAACAGGAAAATGTGAGAAAATCTTCCTGGAGCTAAAGAGGAAATTGTAGGCAACCCAGCGTTGGCATTGCCTAATGGAAGAAGGAAGACTTTGTGATATATTATGACGCACCTCATATAGGTTTAAGTGGTGTGCTTATGCAGCACGGTAGAGTAATTGCGGATGTATTCGGACAGCACTGTTCACCAGATTCGGATGGCCTTGGTAGTGCCAATTTTGTGGAATGACTAACTCCGACGGTAGTGTTCCTTCTGAGACTGGTGGTTAGGTAGACTAACATTTGGTAGTATCAACTATTAGGACGTATATGTATCAGGAAGATGTGGCATGTTTCAGTTTGAAACTTTTGATTTCCCTTATATGGGATGTATATATTCGGTTCCTTTCCAGTGGTTAAACTTCCAACTTTATGTCAATCATTCCGTTATTATAACTGCTTACGATTCTACCTACTTGGATGTTCATAGAACTATTCTTTAGGTTTCAAAATTTATCTTCTTAGTATTACCAGTGGGTGGATAGATTAACCAAAATTTTCTTGATTCTGGAAAGAAATTCAACAAATTTTGGCAAACCTTGTCTTTCTGATTATCATAGAACGTCACTGAAAAGAGTAGAAACTGGAGCGAACCCGGTGGATTGGGTAAAGTAGCCGCTATATGGGTTGGTGGACAGACCCTGATTATTACAACTGATTGAAGAGATAAAATGATTGGACGGTAAAACAGGAAATGTATTTAAGGACCAAAACGGACTGAGAAATTCCGGGATTGACTTAATTGAAAAGGATATTATACGAAAGGTGTTAAGCTCATATAGCACGCGGGATAGATAAGAGAAGTGAAAAGATAAAAAAGAAGTAAAGGAAAGGTGATCGGAGGTGGTACCGAGAAGTCGATCGAGACTTATATAGAGTAAAATTTTGAAAAGATCAGAAAGTATCAAGGAAAAAAGGAAAAGCGAAGAGTGGCAGTGCTCGAGTTGAGTAACTATACTACTCTGGTACCTAAGATTTGCTGTGTAAGGGAAAGCAGTGAACAAATACAAAAAGGAAAAGTTTAAGAGTACGCGGGAAAAAGCATATTGATAAGCGTAACCTACCCTAGATAAGTTATCTTCGCTATGGACGAAGGAGGCGCTATGCCGGCAATTGCTAGAAAAGTAATGCCATTAGCTAACCCTAACTCACGTACTGTAGCGTGGCCATTTGGGGCCAGGGGACCAAGAATCATAAATTGACTAGACCAGTAATGTAAGGACAAAGCGGGGTGCTTCTAACCAAGCGCCAACCGCGAGAACTTGGGATATAAAGCGAAGTGATTCAGGCGTATATGATTGACCGGCTTATGACCTAGAAAGAGAAGTAAAGTGAATTTAGATACATGATGATGGGATTTTACATCAATGGAGGTTTATGAAGAGAGTGTCAGAGATGGTGCTGTATGATGTATAATTGTTATCTGAAACAGAATATCCTCAAGAAGAGTAATAGGTATTAAGAGATTCACGTTGAACTCGACCAATATCTTCAAGAACATCCTTGCTACCATTATCGAGTTCTGTAAGAAGAACGGATACACATATGTTGTCTTTCGGAAGGTCATAAAGACTGACGTCAATTCGAAAGAAAAGGCTAGCATTAAGCAACCTATAGATTATCAAGATGAGAACGATTGAAAAGAGACCCTTATTAAGGATATGTGATCTGAATGTTAATTAAAGGATATAAGTATTTCTTGAAAATAGAATTGAGGATAGAATATCCATAATTTAAGATGAACTCGGGGGATGCACAAAGGATGGCATTACCCCTAATAAAGACATTGTGAATTTGGACGAGATAAGTTGGATTGACCAAGGCATCAATAATCTTTAGGGATTTATTGAAAGGAGTTTCGGAAAGTACATAGACAGAATTGTTATAGGACCGATTAATGATACTTTGATATACCCTGTACCCAGAAAATACAGTAGGAATGATGAGGATGACCTAAGAAACCTTATAAGAAAAAAGGGTAATATTCTGAGTTTCAAAAATAGAATTCTGGTAAGGAATGTATGACAATAATAATGCCAGGTGAGGCATGTGTGAGACCATGAGGAAGTATGTATTGAACCAAATAAAGGTCGAGATTATCCTAAAACAAGAAAGAATTAAGAGAAGAAATATCCTAGGTATGATTGGGAGTAACTGTGATGAAGTTCCCACGGGAAGGTGGAAGCAATGACTTATGGAAAAAGATTGATAGATATTTTTCTCCTTCAGCAGAGCTTAAGGGAGAACGCTTTCACCCAAATCGATGGGAATGAGGTAGAAAGTTTGAGTTAGAATAAATCCAGGAAACATTGATTACAAGAAATTATTGTTATCAGGAAAGGCCAATGAGGTGGCCGACACTTTAAGGATAGAAGAGTAATTACAAATGCTCATACCAAAGAAATAGAAGGATATAGAAATGAACCTTGAAGGTCATAATGTGGTGGATGAATTCACATTTCTTCTGATGATTGTGCAAGAATCAACTATAAATAATAGTTTAAGTAAAGATTCAATTCCTGACATCGCCTTAAGTATATTACATACTTTAGAAGGTCCTATTTTGAGGTAAACCCGGACCATGATACAAAATTGGCTAAGTAAACCGTTAAGTATCCAGTCTTCTACTGAGGATTTATGATTAATAATTTCATCAACCTGTCATAGCTGCGATGCTTGAAGCTCTCCTGCAATTTTATTTGCTTCATTAATATCTACATCAAGTTCAGGAAGTATTCTTTATGGATAAGGAGTAGTGATTATTTTGTCTTCCTAGAGGATTTTGATATGACAATTATGAAACCCGTATGATTAGCTAGTAAAGCACTACGTAAACGACAAACTATGGTAATTTAACAATGGACTACATTAATGCAGTGGTGATTCTTCTGAGAAATGAGATGATAACGACTGTGGAGATGTCGGAATGAAAAACAGAAATAGATTGTATTGGATCTAAATTAGATAAAAAAAAAATCATCAAGGTTTACTTAGGATGGTTTAATTTCGGAAAGACGTGAGGTTTGAGATAAATGATAATGCTATAATGGTTCATAAAGAGATTATAGTCGAAATAGAAACAAGGTGACTGATGAAATAAATGTAGAGTTGAGGATATAAAGGAAAGAAAGTTTGAGGATCAATAAGGGAACTAAATATGCGGACTCCTGAGAAACCCTAGCAATGAAGCTAGAAAAGTATGGAACTGACGTGACAAAGGTTGTTGGTCACAACGGAAAGTTGAAATTGAAAGCATAAATGACATACAGATTAACTCCATTTAAGTTGGGGGAAATTTGGAATAGATTGATTGAGTAATAAAGAGACTCATGGATCGAGAAAATGAGAATTTAGATGGTTGAACAAAGGAAAATTTGATCCCAAAAATATGAGGCTTATTGAGTACATGTAACGGGATACCAATAGAGAAATACCAAGTACAAAGGACATCCCAATAATAAGATGACGGTAGAGATAAATAACGGAAGTAAAGAAAAATCAGATAATAAGAAGGATGTGATTGATAAAGAAAAGATTGGAAAAGTAATTACGGAATGGGAAGCAAGGAATGGTACAAATAGATTGACGTTCTCGAGATGACAACTTGATAGTGTTAGTATTATAAATATAAAAGAGCTAGTGGCACGGCATGGAATATCAGTAACAATGATGTCAAGCGAGAAATCTAAGATTTAACCTGAAAGGTTGAAAGATTTTCCAAAAATGAATGTTTCTAAGATTGAACAAGAATATAGGTCCATAGAATGATGGACAGAGTAGCGAAGATATGTTGGTACGTGAGATTACGATAAAGTAGTATTTAATACGATTACGATTATTTTTCTTCTCTGATGAACCTCTATAGTTCAGAGGTCAATTCTAAGTATGATATTTTGCAATCATGAAAAAAAATTCTATAATTCTTTGAAATTCTTTTCTTCTCTTCTCTCTTATTAATCTTCTTTATGAATTGAGAAGAACAACCCTTTTAAGGAGGGGAGGTACTGCTACGTGACTATCTGTCTGTGTGATAGAAATCTAAGTGGAATACCATAACTTGTTCAATTGCATGTCAAGTACTAAAGGCTGGCCCCATTCTATACTAACTATGCAATATGAAAAATGTTCTTTGATCATAGTGATCTCTCAATAAATCCTTCTATTTCTATATATTGATCGAGATTGCGAAGATAAAAATGATCAGGAAATGCATAGTACGAGTGAGGTTATCTCCGAATTTTCAGCGCCATAGTGATACCAAAGTCACTGCAGATACCAATAAGGGTAATAGTATATGATTGGGTAAGAGCATAACCCGGAGAGTGTGTTATACGAAAAGTAGCAAAGTTGATGAAAAAGGATAAAGGGAGTATTGTAGCACTGGTGAGATGTGCTGTAAAAGGATTGGAATGATTAAGGATTGACAGGGAAACTGGAAAATGAAATGACAGACAAGCGACTCTTTGATTTCTACCTGATTCCGGAACGGAATCCTTTTAAGGAGGGGAGACTGTAAGAACCCAGATTTTTGGTAGGAATTAAAACTTTTATTATGTATTGGTGTAGAAATGAATAGTGATTACGACTACAATGTATCAATGGTTTTACTGAACGATTA
The DNA here is from genome assembly GCA_036435485.1 of Saposhnikovia divaricata. Lineage (NCBI taxonomy): Eukaryota > Viridiplantae > Streptophyta > Magnoliopsida > Apiales > Apiaceae > Saposhnikovia > Saposhnikovia divaricata. The sequence goes on from CM071600.1 coordinate 137,266,326, forward strand.
TATTTAATGGATTTGGATTCAAGAAATTATACGCTATGAATGCTGCAATTGGTTGATAATTTAGATAAGAATAATCTATCGTCGAGAAAGTAAGCTAAGGTATACCAACAGAGGAAGTATTCTCATGTCATCCAAATCGATATCTGGTCGGTATCTAGTATAAGTCCAGTGACTCCGTAAAAGAGATTGAGAACGCTCGAGAAAGCGCGAAAGCATTTTTCTAAGTACAAGAAATAAAGAGAGAATAAGCAATGAATAGTGTTTTTGGTGGAAATTGGAATATTATCAGACGACGCTATATAGGAGTATTCGGAACGGATTTCTGAGTTCGTATTAATAATCGATAGGCAATATAAGTGTATGTAAATGATATCAGATTCTGAAAAACAGCACTTTTATTTTTCCCAAGATTTCCCTAGATACTGAAGGATTTAAGGATTTAATATAAAGATTTAAGGAATTTAAATTCAAGAATTATAAAGGAGGATTGAGAATGGTAGTTTAATATTAAGAAGGTTTCCGGTAAAACCTTAACAATAAATACTTGAGATATTCCTCCGAACGAGCAATGAAATTGAGCAATAACCGGACAAAGAAACAAGCAGAGAACCAAGATTTAAGCATGTTAAAGTGGATGGAGTAAGGAACCAAGTTAGTTACAAAGGTAACTAGCAACATTAGAAACCAAACCAACTAGTTAGCCAAGATTACATCATCTCACCATAAGAACATAACACATGGCCACTTGATGATGCATTGGATGACCAAATCACTTTAATAAAGCTACTTTATGCTAGATATTATCACAATAATTCATTTAGACTAGATGAGATGAATAGTAACTTTCAAGAACTAACTTTAGTTTTCTTGTTTCTTTGAATGATCCAAGCTATCCTAAGGTTATATAAGGGCTATACAAGGTTTATTAAGGTCATACACACTCCAAGGAAGTAATCATCTCAAGAAACCCTAGCACTTATGTTAAGTTTTTGATGATCTTGGATGAGATATGATGATGATGTCGATTATAAGCATGTATAAGTGATTATATAGTTGTTTTAGTAAATCTAAGAGCTATGGTTCAAATGATGGTTAAGTGAAATGTTATTGGACTTGATAAGATGAATATTATGTGTGTAAGGTGTATGGTATGCCCGGTGTGGCTTGGTTGTTGTTATAAATTTGGGAAAACGTGTAAACATAGCCATTATAATACCCGATTTTACAATGGCCTGTTTTGTATGTAACTTTCGGGCAGTAAACCCCACTGGTTATCTTCAAGTTTTGCCATGATAAGTTAGTTTCTGTTTTAAGCTTCGTTTTGATATAAAGATCGTATGAAATGGACTTACGGTTTAGGAGATATGGTCGAATTAATAAAAGTTGTTCGGAACCGTAAGTGCGAGTTCGTAACTTCAATCGAATCCACTTAACCTGATAAATTCAGTTGCGAATCTTGATTATTAAATACTAGAGATCATAAGGAAGGTGTGAGATAAAACCTCATGTCAAACGATTTGTCTTTCGATTTTATAAAAATGTTCGAATCGAGGTTAAGTGCGAATGAACCCCTTTGAGGTATACTTGGTTATAACTTAGAAAACGGGCAATAAATTTCGAGGTATAATCTTTGTTAGTAAACGACCGACCTTAGAACTTATACGACTTAAGTACCTACCAAGTGTAAGGGTAATGACAAGCCTTAATAACAAACAAATGTCGGGTCATAACGGTGATAAAAAGAGTTACACTAAAGGGTGTATAACGAGATAACTCGAAAATGTGTTTTAACCTAAGTAAAGTATATACTTAACCTTTCAAAGCGTTAAGTGACTAATCTTGGATATTTGATTATTTATAGATCACCGGACTGACCCAGGGCACACTATCCCTACCAGATTACCAAGCAAGTTTCCAATAATTTGGAACTGTTGTTGTGATAATATATGATTGAATGTTGTTATACATATGCCATAGCATGCATGCCTACTTCCAAATTATATTGTGATACTTGTTCCATGAATTGATGTTGGCTTATAAGCTAGATATGATATACTAGTTATAAGCCGGATATTGCTAAGACCCTTAGTGAAGGGCATGTGATTTTCCTTCATTAAATATAGACCGGGAGTCAGTATTTTGTAATATATAGATAGTCATGGAAACCCGGAGGGATTCCAGTGACAGATTATTTGAGTAATATTATTTATGAACATTATTTATATTTCCATAAGTATTAATTACTTGGAAATTATTCGAGGAATGTTATTTGAATATTCATTCGAGATTATTTATTTAATGAATATTATTTTGAATATTCATTTGAGATCATTTATTTAATGAATATTATTTGGAATATTCATTTGAGCTTTACTTCTGTAATGTATATTATTCTGAAAATCCATTTAAGGTCTTACTTATTTCTTGAATATTCATTTAAGGTTGATTAAATTATCGGATATTAGTTGAATATTTATTCGAGGAATTATTTATTTAATGAATATTCTCATACTTATTCAAGGGTTATTTTGAGCAATATTTTATATTAAGAATATTCTTTAAATATTTATGATTTAATAAATATTCTTGGAATATTTATTTAATTCTTTTAACTTGTTTCTAGAATGATTCATTTTATTCAAATATTATTTTCGACCTCCAAATATTATGTAAATTCTTTCAGAGTCTTATTATTATTATTATTATTATTATTATTATTATTATTATTATTATTATTATTATTATTATTATTATTATTATTATTATTATTATTATTATTATTATTATCAAGGAAGGTTCTCACAAATTCTATTCTTCATTCAAATCTATCTTCCAAATTATAAGGGAACCTAGCTTGAGAATTGTTATTTATTTTATTTGACTTCCCGGTCATAAATATTTTGAAGTTATTCTTTCACTCGCAACTGCGTTCCTATTCATCGATTGAATCTTTTGTTACTTCCTCATCATTCGAGGGGTAAAATGATCGGAACAAGTCTGTATCCATTAACAAGCAACTGTTTGGGAAATATTGGTGAGTTTTCCTTTCCAACTAGATACGACTACTTTGTGGAGTCTTATCAACAAGTATTATACTTGGGGAAAGGGGGAAGAACTTTACGTTTCAGAGTCATGGATGTTATTCGAACTAGGAGCCGTGTAAGTGGCCGAGTGGCGCCGGTCCAGCAATGGCCCAACCGTTAGCCGGGGGCTTCCAGAGGGCGTAGACAAGTAAATCCGTCGGTGCTTCCTTCTACATGTAGAGAACAAAGTTGGGAAGCATAACATGCGACTGATCATCGTAAATGTTATGGCTTCTGGTGCGTCAATGCTCCAGTATTAGTTTATCTTTCAAAGTTAGAAATTTTCTACAACATTATCAGTGTTGGCAGGGTTGAAAAGTGTTCAAGACTGGGATTACATATTTTTCCTGCAATTTCCTTTTTATGAGATGTGATGATATCTGGCTCATATTTTTGTATAGCAGATATTTCTACGAAAGATATATTTTGAGTTATCTCGTAACTTCATCGTTTATATTATATTAGCACTATGTTCGTTAATGCATGGCATATGGTTCAAAAATACTTTAGAACTGTTATATATATTATTGTTTAGTATACATTATTGTTGGTGGGCTATTGCTCACCCTTGCTTTATTTATTATGTCACAACAACAGCTAGAGCAGATGGCCCGTCCAAGGCGCACTTGGCGCAAGAGTGTAGGAGCAGTCAGAGAGCTACCCGTTGATGTAGCTACCGTCGCTGAGGAGGAAGCTATTGGTAGACTAGTTTTCAGCTTTTGAGCATCGGATATAGTTATCCATATAACATATGTAAATGGATGGCAAAGAGTATGTAAGTTAAATTGTAATTCTTTTGGGTTGTAATAACTCAAGCTCGTGATTAATAATGATTGATAGTTACTCTGATTTCATCTCTGGGACTATAACTGGTGTGTTTTATGTTATTGTTTTGGGTCACAAGGTTGCAATTTAATTATGTTGGTTTTGTGGATGGATAATGAGTCCGTAACGACCGGATCCCCGGCCCCGGATCTGGGGCTGTTACACTAACAAACTCAACTTAAACAAGAATGTAATAATAAATAGTATATTTACTATCACAGAGATCTCAAATGTTCAACTGCCAAAAGATAGAAGACAAAGACAATCTACAGTTTTGATGTTTTACTACATTGGAAGAAGTTCATTGATTTGATCAAGCGTTAGTGGAATAGTTAAGAGAATGGATTCTATTTATAGCGACAAGAGGATCCTACAGTGGCAGAATACATATAAAGAGGTTTGAATAAAGAGTGAAGAAAAGGAAGATATGAGCCATAGCTTCAGAGGCAAGATATGAAGAACCGTCGTTGCAGTTAGTCACTCATGAACCAGACCGTGCATCAAGTGTCAACATTATACAGTGGTAGTTTGTCATTAACGTCAGTGGTTCAAGCTATCAAGACTGGGTCAAAGAAAAATCATTGTGGAATAAAGAAAAGTGCTGAATCTGTAACTGTTGATGAGTGGATTTTGTATCAACTTTTGTGAGGTTTTTAGTAAGTTGTAAAGGCTAACGATCAATTGTTCTATGGAAGATTTGGGTTATGTTTGTGGGGGTGAGCTGAGCTTGAGAGTGCCTCCAATAATCTCAAGTTCCTTTAGAGATAATTAGAGAGCTAAAATCTATCCCCTCTCAAGGTGCCTACGTATCCTTCATATAGGAATCAAGCTCACGTAGTTTTAATGCTAAGCTGATTCTACTTGACCAGCTTTATAAGGCAGTCTAGTTCGTGTTGGACTCAGGTTCTTTTAGAGTTTACCACGAACTGTTTGGCTAAGTAGAGTAGAACTCGAGTTCGTACTCCACTATAATTCTGATGTCTATTAGAGATAATCTAGGATCAACTGCGTTCTAAAAGTACACTCCAATAATAAGTCTATATCTGTCTAGATAACTTCTAGATCTTTCTGTCGGCTAATCTTAGGAACCTGGTGCTCAGGAACCTGTTTCTCAGGAACCTCTTTATTTCGGGATCTGTTGCTCAGGAACCTCTCTATAGGCATCCGTACCTGCACAAATAACAAACTCATTAGGCTGGAAAGCTTCTTTGATGTCTTCACATGTTTCTGGCTGTCTCTACGATTTCTACTAGGCTGGCTTGAATTCTTCTAAGGGGAGGAAGCTAGTCCATTCATAATCTGTTTAGCTTCCGGTTCATCAGGAACCTCCTGATACTCGTGGTTTCTTGATCATCTCTTTGTCTGATGCTCATTTCTTCATATCTAATCTTCATGGCTAGTGTTGGACCTTGACTTCTAGCTTGTATGGATTGGACCCTATGGCTTAATGGGCCTAAATTCAGCCCATGGTAATTTTGGGCACAACAATAACCCATAAGGATTTTACTATCAAGTGGATTGGCTATGCGGAAAAAGAATTTTCATAAAAGAAATGCAAAGTGATATATTCTTAAAGATGAAACCCCGATTGTAATTAATTTATTTTTTGATAAGCAAAAGGAGTTCGGTTCCAGACGTTCTGGACACCATAGCTAGACCTGACTAGCTATGAGGAAAAAGAATTATCACAAAAGAAATGCAAAGTGATATATTCATAAAGTTGGAACCCCGGTTGGAATTTATTTATTTTTTATTAAGCAAGTATTTATTCATATTAACAAATATTTTATTTATTTAGAAATTTATATTTGTAAATATATAAATAATTTTAGATATTTATTTTTATAATTTCTAAAGTAAAATAAATAATTATTAATTAAATATTATAAGCTGTGCGGGACAAAAATCATTTCTACGGAGCCCGTCTATATAAGACGAAATAGGCCCGGGTTGTTTTGAATTTAACAGGTCACCTTTTGTTTCTTTGGAAAGTGCAGACGCGTGTCCAATGAAATGAAAAAGTAAGTGATTTGAACACTACGCCATAGATGGCTTTCTACAACGGTTTTACAAATGTGTTGCAGTAGCTATGCTGGATCTTGCCTACTACAACATTGGTTTTAAGTGTTACCGTAGATATGATCAACCGTTATCGTAAATGTAGTATAAAAAAATAAATATTTTTGATGAAAAATTGAAAATAATTAATTATTTAAATTTGAATGTAATAAAATTTATGATAATATTTGTTTTGATTATAAAAATAATCAATATGAAATTGGATTCAATGCTAATTTTTATTTTATAAAAGTACAACATATTTTAATAATTAATTATTGAAAATTAATAAATATTTTAAATAGAAAGTAATGAATTTAGTGATAAAAATTATTTTGATTATTAAAATTTTCAATATGAAAAAAAATTTCATTATGAAATAGGATTGAATGTTGAAATTTTTTATAAAAATAGAGCATTTTTTTAATAAATTTAAAATTAACAAATTAAAATAATAAAAACAAACACGTGATTCTCACGTGAATAGCAAAGTACTGATAAATTGGGTGAAAATTGTGTGAGCGGCAAAATAGCCGCCTAAACAAAAAGTTTCAAGACATTATTTGTTCAATTATTTTCTCAATTTTCATCTTAGTCTCTCTCAAGCTATCGTTCACAAACTTTATATGCACTTAGGGGTTCAATAATATGCTAAGAGATCGATTTACAAGATTAGGGATTCAAATTTTGGGTTTGTTTGAAGACTCATTTAATCTGCAATTAGGGATTAAGGTATTATTCTCCTCCCTTTCGATTTGCAATTAGGGGCAATTTTGTGTTTTCTATGCACCAAAGTTGTGTTGTATTTGTATGTGTATGTATATGTATATGTGTAAGTGTATATTTCTTTCTCAGTCTCTCTACTTTATATGTATAAGTATATTTTGTAAATGATTTATTGTGTGTATCTGTAAATGAATTTTGTCAAGAGCAAGAATTGATGAATCTAGTGTTAACTTTTGCATTGCTTAAGTAGCTATATCTTACTTTAGTAGCGATATCCTACTGTGTAGGCATAAATCTAATGAAAAGTAGGCTCTTGCTCGTCATGTTGGTTCACTCTTTTGCTTACGAAATTCAAAGCGTTCTTGTTTAATGTAATAGTATTATCTAGTATTATTTAGTATTTATGCCTAAAAACCAATATATATGCAGGAAAAATATGAAAAGGCCATGGCTTCAGTAGTTGCAATGGAGAAAAGGGTTGTTACGGCAGAATAAATGATGGAGGCTACACTGCAGTATGAATCTGACCAAGTCAAAGCACAATCTTACCAAAGGTACTGAAAGTCTTAAAATGCCAGCTCATCCCTGTGTGGCCTTGATTTTTAGGATAAGCATTAAGGGTATATAAAAAGAATAACTGCAAAATGAGTTGTTTATAACCTATTAAAATCTAATAAACAAAACAAGTTGAAGAAATTTTGGGATGTGGGCTGAATAGTTTTAACATGAAGTACCTCTGCACAAACATAGCTCATTGAAGACTAATTCTGCTTTGGTTATAATGATTTTCTTATTTTTGCGAATAGTCTGTATTAAAAATTCACTTTTCCCCATATTGTTATGTGTGTCCCCATGAATATAACTTTCATGTGTATTGCCGATCGCAATGAGATACAATATCAAATTTGATATTGCCATTTCAATGGAATACTCTAGTGTTACTAAATAATTATACATTTATGTATATTTTGTGTGTTGATTAACAAAACTGGGGACCTCTAATTTAGCAAAAACAAAAAAGAAATTGAGAACCTCTGACTTTATTATTCTTACAGGATGCAACCAATTTCTACACGGGAGCCACAAACAAAAAGAACAAGTTTGCTCTCATTTGGACTCAGCTGGCGCGATAAAAGAAAGGTAAACTAATCACATATTTCTGAAGTCTCAAACGTGACTACTTTCGTGCATTTAATTTATGTTTTTTTTTGTTGGATCACAACTGAAGATACCCTAGATGCAGCATTCATCCTCTCAACAATAGGATCAGTTATCACAACAACAGTTGCAACAGGTTTGCTTCTAGTTAGCCATTTTGGTAGGAACTTACCTAAGAGAGTTCTAAACTGTTAATAATATGCTAGGAAATAGCAACAGTTTCTATTTCTCCTACCAATACAAGTGGCAATGGCAAATTAGTTTTTTTTTTTTTTGTATTTTCCCCTCTAATTTAGGCTTTGGGGTTTTAATTAACAATGTTTTTGTCCTTTTATCACCATGTAGAATAATAACAGAAAAAGAATGCAACACTCGTCTGGACCATCCAAGAGTATTGGTACTGGAAATACGGTAGGTCCTTCACCGAACTCCCCACCATCAATAATTCATAGTGCTGGTGATGGGATAACTGCTGCCAGTAGCCTGCAACATATAAAAAGTGGACATAAAAGGTTGATGATGTATAGTTTAGATGCAGCAGGCCTTGCATCATCTGCAAATTAGTTGGCAGGCCCTTCTGTATTCGTCATATAATTATATGCTTTAACATGTGTGCTAGTGTTATGCAACTCAGAAAATGTTTCTTGTTAATGCAGTACTAGTGTTGCATCAACTCTTTACTCGTCAAGAGTGCCTACTATCTGTTGTTTAAGTGATTAAGGAATGTGCATTATGTTCTTAAATTTGTGCCCATGTATATAGTTTCAAATTTTTGATGATATTTCTTATTAAATGGTGAAGTCTATGAGCATTGGAAAGTTAAACATTGCCTTATTTCTCAAAGAACATTTAATGTTGCAGAATGACATAGAACAGTTCAGAAATGTTGGAGTTGTTGAATCTTTTTTGTCTAATGATGGAGTGTTAACGTTACAACTCACTTGGAGAAGGTCAACACAGAACAAAAAGGTCACAGATGTCCCTGCCCCCGTTATAGTTTAAGACATTTTATTTATATTGTATTAGTGGATTGTGATATTTTTAGAGTTGAAGATCGTTTGAATCTTGTAATGCTATTGGTGATTGCTTGGGAAATGACAACAAAGAGAATTTTAATAAAATATTAGATTTGTTATAGTATGAAATGCAAATGTGTGTGTATATATATACATGCAGCCTACATGTGGGACCCACTAAAAAGTGGGGCCCAATTTTGGTCCCACCAACTAGTGGGCCCCATTTTTACAATAAATGTATAACTTGTTGCAACACAATTTATCATGTTGGTGTAGGTTAAATAAATGCCATTGAAGCTACGACATTTTTGAAGGGTTGCGGAAGGCCATCTATGGCATAGTGGAATTAGAATTGAACAGGTCCTTTTTTGTTTATTTCAATACTCTTACCAGATCTAATACTCTTACCAGCCTTAATCTCAATACCCTTGCTAGTGTGAATTCCATATCCTTACCGAAGTAAAGGGCTGGATACCCTTACTGGACAAGTGATACCCTTACCGAAAATATTGATACCCCTTGATAAGTTTGAAAGGCGTATGACATAACCAATTTGTATACTTCGAGGATCCTACTCAACTTAAACAAGATTGTAATAAGTAAATAATATATAAACTGCCACAGGAATCTCAGATAGTTTTATCTGTCAAAGAAAGAAGAATAAAGTCAATCTACAAACTTGAAGAATTACTACATTGAAAGAAGTTCGGCTGTTTGATCAAGTCTCACTGTAGTATTCAAAGAAGTGGATTCATTTAGAGTGACAGAGATTTCTACAATGATGGATGAAGTATAGACAGAGTATAGAAAGGTTTACAGAGAGATGAGAAAAGAAAAAGAACCACATCCTAGAGTTTAAAATGAAGAACAGTCATTGAAGTTAGTCGTTCATGAACCAGACAGTGCATCGAGCGTCAACGGAAAATTCAGTGGAAGGTCTTCATTATTTTCAATGGTTTAAAGAAATGGTTTGGCTATCAAATGATTTATATTAATTCTCCTTTAATTAATAAAATAATTTAATTGATTTAATTAATAAATTAATTCAATCAGAATTAATTTATTTATTAAATTAATTATCGTATTAATTAATTCAGAATTAATATATTAATCATAAGTAAATTAAAACTAAAATGACTATGAAGTTAGTCATGCCAAATTATTAAAAAAGAAAGTCATGATGAGCTGCTGTGAAAGATAGTCATGCAAGTTCAAAGTTAGTCATGTAGAAAATAGAATGAAGATAGTCATGGTAGCTTTGAAAGTTAGTCATGCCGAAATATTTGTGGTGATAGTCATGGCAGTTGTCAAGAAAATCATGCCAACAGATGAATGATGATAGTCATGGCAGGTGTCAAGAAAGTCATGCAAGGTTAATCTCCATTAGTCATGCCGAAAGTCATGGTAAGCCAACCTTAGTCATGCCGAATCAATCACCATGACTCCTTAGTTATTCGAGAGTTAAATCACAAAAAGAAGGTCATGGGATTTGTTTATTTTGTTGTTGATAAAAGATCAAGCTGGCCAGACCTCAAAATCACAAAACACAAGATCAAGACATAATCAAGAAAAATCATATCATCTCTTTTCTCTCATCTTTAACACAAAAACCACATGAGCTTTTAATTCCTTAGAAATTCAAGTTCTTAGCCTTTGTAATATTTTATCCGGTACAAATTATTAACTTGTAACTCTTATACTACTAGCGAGTTTTTACTCCTAGTTCATATCTCAAACTATTTTTTAGCATTCGAACTTTTATTAACAAATACAGAAAAGTTCATGTCGAATTTTCTAATTTGTTTTTATTAGTGAGATATTACTCTGTACTGAATTTGTAACAACCTATCAAGTTTAATATAATTTATATTCAATTTAAATCTTGTTTAATTTAATTCCGCATAAATTTGTCTTGAACTAAGTTTAAATACCCCCGACAAATTTCGAGAAAACAGTATAGTTTGCATTCAACCCCCATTCTACAAACTTACAGGACCTAACAGAGCTAAAACAAGAAAAAGAGGCAGGGACTTCATTTTGTTTTTCAACATAAAAGATCAAAGGCGGCTGGACTTAAACTATACAACTTCAAAACCAAAAAAAGATCAAGATATATAGAAGAAAAGAGAAACACAATTTTACAAATTCATTTTTAGATAATATTGTAATATCTTAGACTCTAGATTTTGTATACTTGTAATCCTTGAACTATCTAGCGGATCAAATATCCATAGAACTTATCTCAAAATGCTTTTTAGCATTCGATCTTTTTATTACAAATATAGAAAAATTCATGTTGAATTTTTTATAGATTTGTAATAATTAGTTTGATCTTCAAAGCTTGTAATATGTACCCATGTATTTAGACACAAACAAGTTAATGTAATTTTGGGCATGTTTGGCTTATCATATAAGTTGTAGCTTATGGTTTATAAGTCCATAAGAGCTTATGAGAGGTGTTTTCCTACCCAACTTATTAGCTCAACTTATAACTTATATGTTGATAAGTTAAATGTTGAGTATCCTTAACATTCAACTTATGGCTTGTTTGGCTCACCTTGGGCCTGTTTCGGAACTCATTTTGCTCTCAACTTATGGCTTATAAGGCCATAAGCACTTATGGGAGGTGTTTGCCAAAATAAGTTTTAGCTAAACTTATAACTTATAAGCCCATAAGTTGAATGTTAAGAATTCTTAACTTTCAACTTATAACTTATAACTTATTCTCGATATACGCAATATATAATATCATTCAAATCTTCAAAACCATATATCTCTCGATCCATTCATTAGAAAATTGATATCTATATATCAAATTTCCCTATTCATCGAGATCTATCCATTGATATCCATTGTTATATATAAAAAACAAATATTTTGAAAATTATAAAAAAAAATTAACTTATAAGTTATGATTTACCCAAACAATCTACTGATTATAAGTTCTGATTTACCAAACACTCTAATCTCTACTCTACTTATCACTTATATGACATAAGTGCTTATAAGTCATAAGCTACTCATTTTAAGATACCCCAAACATACACCTTATATTAAGGACTTATGGACTTATTTTCGGGTAAAAATTTTATATTTTGATAATTTTTTTATACAAGTATTTAATTTATGTTTGATATTCAATAAATTGGAAAAATAAGTTGGAAAGTTAGGAATCTTAACTTTCAACTTAAAATAAGTTGACTTATTCTGGAAAATAAGTTCTCCCAAACACCCCCTTATTCTTATAACTTATTTTGGATACAGGCAATATATAATATCCTTCAAATCTTCAAAATCGTATATCTTTTGATCCGTTCATTAGAAAATTGATATGAATATATCAAATTTCTCTACTCATCGAGATCTATCCATTGATATCCATTGATATATATTAAAAAACAAATATTTTAAAAATAATAAAAAAAGTTAACTTATAAGTTCTGATTTACCAAACACTCTACTGATTTATAATTTCTGATTTATAAGATCTGATCTACTTATCACTTATATGACATTTATGCTTTTAAATCATAAGCTACTCATTTTAAGATACCCCAAACACTCACTTTATATTTAACTTGCAAAACTTATTTCCTTTATTCCGCATCAATTTGTTCTTGATTTAATATTATACCAAAATAATAAATTCGATTAAACGACGTAGTTTGTATTCAACCCCCCTTCTACAAACTAAGTTGGACCTAACATGAACCATGTATAATAAAACACACGCATGTTGCCTTATATAATACTAAATATCACATAATTCAAATAAATAAATTAAGTAAAATTCGAATTTAATATGGAAAAATTGATTTATAAATGTAACATTTATAAAAAATTCAAATTTAGAGGTAGTGATTTTATTATCATGTTATTCGAACATGATCACCACAAAATCCACATAAATCGAACGGATACATTCAAGTTAGCGAAATATTACGTAATATCTAATCTCCTTTTGGATATAGGATTAATAATATAGCTAACATAATATGCTTCTTCCAGGTTGACCTAATGCAGAATGATATGAACTATAATTTTATTATTTTTTATATGCCATTTTCTTTCAAATTCTTCTTTGCAACCTCAGTCTATTTCATATAGAAATTTTGTTTTTATAGGTTCATGACCAGTGTGAGAACATTGCATTATAAACTTGCAGTTGAGATGACATGAACATACTTTAAGGGAAGCAAAATTGTTCGTCTTGAACCTATTTCGTTTCTTCACGATTTATCTGTTCTTTCTAATAAGTATATTCTAGCCAGAAGTAAGGTGCATTCTTCACTTTATAAGAATCTTTGCATTGATATATATTTTTGCAAGTCGAATTGTTCCTTCTGTTACTTGCAGCTTCCATGCATTTACTTTCTCTCTTCTTAGTAATATCATCACAATATTGTGTTTAATATTGCCTCCAATAAGTATGCTACCTCTTGCGGCTAGTGTGGACCGTTGTAATCGTATTGTTATGGAAAACAATGCCTATCACTATGAAAAGACAAAGATTATAATCTTACTCTCTCAAATTTATAATTACCCGATCCCTGTTCATAACTTGAACTTGTACATCATACTCAATAATATTATTGGTATTTATATATAGTCCTTATTGACATTCAATATTAATACATATCACCACTCATATTACAATTTCATAATTACGAGTTTCCAGTCAAAAATTAATAAACCAACCGCTCACATAGAGGTATTCACATAGAGGCCCGTGCAAGGCACGGGCCGTTACGCTAGTTTACAATTCGAACCCAAACAAATTAAACCTTAATATAATTAATGAACAATTTATCCAAATAATTCGAATTAGAAATATGGAAATTAAATTTTAAATTAGGAAAATTAATCCTAGTTTGGATTAATTAATCAAAATTCGAATTAATAAATCATATTTAATCATAAATTCGAATTTTAAACTCAAAAATTCAAATTAATGATACAAAAATTCGAATTGAAATTCTACAACTCATAAATTTTTTTATAATTTTCTCAAAATAGACCACAACTCACAAATTAGCCTAATTCGATTTATAAACCCTAATAATTCGATTTAATTCATAATTTTATCAAAAATTCGGATAATTATTCGAATCATAATTCTAAAGGGTAATCAAACTATTTCAACATAATTGAAGATGAGAAACCCTAATTTCAACTCATGTAGGGTAAAACCCTTAATTTCAACTAATTGCAACCAAAATGGGTAATTCGAACTATGGACTACCGCGTCAAAACAATGCGGCTACCGCAACTTAAGTTTGCGGCAATAGTAAGGGTAAAAATGTAATTTTACAAACTTTTTACTTCCGCAATATCTCATTGCGATAGGCATTTTAAGGGTAAAAATGTAATTTTACAAACTCCCTACTTCCGCAATAGCTCATTGCAGTAGCCGCAATGATCCATTGCTGCAATATATAATCCAAACCGTTTAATTTTGAAATTAAGGGATGTGATTTGGTGGCTGAATTTCCCCTACCAACCAACGGTGGTTGTGGAAGGGCGCGCGCGCGCGGACACACACACACACACATAATATATATATATATATATATATATATATATATATATATATATATATATATATATAAGTCATTACTCCATGAAAAACACCTTTAAATAAAAAACAATAAAGAACATCATATAATTTTATATAAAATTGCTTTCAGATTATAATTTTCACATTAAAAATGATCCTATAATGGATCAAATATAATATGATTACACTTAATATAAAATATATATAAGATTCTATAATGGATTATATACCAGATTCCATTTAACATTTAATTCTTAATTTTAAATGAGATTCTAGTTAGATTCGATATATTAAGCTTAATTGTTTTTCATATTTGTGATTCTTATCATAACAAATCATATTTTATAAAAAATAAAATATTATCATGATGTTTTTTTTATTGTTTTTTATATAGTTGTTTTTCCTAGAGTGCAACTCATATATACATTTCTCATTATTATTTAATATTAGCCAATTAAATAATCCATATACACATTTCTCATTTAGTTCTTAATTTTTAATTTTAAGATTATGGAGTGCAACTCATATATACATTGACCAATCTAACATGCCCATCCATTATTATTTAATATTTTTAATTTTTTTATATATTCATAAATGTTTTATGTGCCATATATACAAATATATATAAATTTTGGTCCCCCTCATCATTATGATGTCCTAACCGTTCGCCTTATCCAAGGGTCGGTCATGATCAATATTGTCTTTTTTTTACAATTTTTTTAGTTTCATTTTTTTTTGAAACAAGTTGTCTTATTCGAAAATGTTTTGTAGACAACGAGGAAGCTGGAATACTGGAAATTTAGTGGGAATTTAGTTCAGTTAATACATAAAAGTATTACTACTAATTGTACTAATAAATCATGATCTTTTGGAGGGAGCTTGTGATGGCTTTGTGGACTACCCAAGTTGGCTTCATTTGGAACAATATATTTTGACTTATTTTTGATTCGAAATCGGGACTTGACCCGATTTGTGAAAATGACACGGAATTTGACTCGTGATGTCACATATGGTTTCAGAACCGATTCTCGAAAACTTGATTCGTCAAGTTGCCGAATACGGGGACACAAAGGCTGGTGGTATTATCCTACAATGTATAGAGATCCAGAGGTGGGGACACGAATCCAACATTATCCTACAAAGGCTAAGGAGGAGCGATCTTGGAGCTATGGGTAGGGATGTCAGCGGATCGGATCGGGTTGGAATTGTGAAGTATCCAAATCAAAGTCCAAATCAAAATCCATATATATTACCAAATCCAAATCCTATTGGAATTTAAAATCGAAATCCAAACCCGATAGTTGAAACTCTTAAAAAATATAAAAAATAGTTTTATACCATTTTTTTATTGTGAACCTAAAAAAATCATGGAACATTAAAAATTTAGCTATACAAACCAAAAACATTACTAATGCCATGAATTATAAATAAAACTTGGACTTTAAAATCTTAGTTTTCAAATTGAAAATAAAAGATATTGGAATAAGAATCAGGAAAGATGGAGTCGATTATAGTTTATTTCAATACAGCGTATTGGGTTGTGGACATATCGATCATAAATAGTAAATAATATAAATAAAATCTTATTATCATTATTGAAAACAAAAAGGTAAATTAAAAAATAAAAAAACTATTAACATATATTTATATATAACACATATATCCAAATTCAAAATTTCGGGTTCAACAAAATCCAATCGAGTCAGAATGGATCGATATCCATCAGATTGAATTGTTTAGGCTTGACGAGGATGTCAGGAGTTTAAGTGAGAGAGTTTGTAATACCTTAGTTCACATCGAGGAGATCTGTGACTTTAGTTCAGATTATAAAGAAAAGTATTACTATTAACTGCAACAATAAGATTTTTGGGGATCTGTGATGGATATCTGTACTACCCAAGTTGGTTGTATTTGGACAAGTATACTTTAACTTATTTTGATTCAATATCGAAATTTGGCACGATTTTCAAAAAAGAATCAGAATTTGATCCGAATTATCACACTAATATTAATTTTTCTTATACTATTTTGAACATTTCAATGTATACAACTAAATTAAAATTTTTAACTAACAAATTTGTCTTCTCTTCCTTTAAATTCTTTATAAATTTTATTAAATACTTGGTTAAACCTAAATTATACATATTTAAAATAAAATATTTAATTAATTCAAATTAATCATCAGGATTAATTTTCATTTAATCATTGTTTAGTATCTTCCCTGACTAAAACGAATTCCTCTTTTTTACTTGCTCCGTCCCATTTTACATGTTTCTTTTGAAAAATTAGGCATATTAAGAAAAAAGTTAGTTGGATAAAGTTTTCCAATAAATACTAAAACAAATTTTTTTCTGAAAGTAATATGTAGGAAGGAGGGAGTATAACATTTTTGGGAACTAACCATATCTGTACTATACTATAATAAGCAAAAAAGGTATATTTTGTAGTTTGGTTTTGATTATTCCTTTCATTCACACCCGCTGGAATGGTAGCTCAAATGGATACAATATTAAAGTTTGTATAAAAATTATTATATACAAAGGTCTAATATTCGAATCTCGTCAACAAAATTTTAATTTAGAATTAATATTAAAAGATGTTACATAGAAAAGTTGAAAATTCGATTCCCGTTAATAACATATTAATTTAAATTTAATACCAAAAATTTTTATATACAAAAATAAAATATTTATAATATTATGAAACTACATTATAAATAAATTAAAAAAAATTAAAAATAACCCGTATTTTACACGCACGGTAAGCGCATCATAAATCTACGGTAGGTTCAAAATCCAAATCTAGTGTATACAGTAGTAATTTCCAAACAAAAAAAAAAGAAAAGAAAGCAGTCGAAATCAGATTTTATACAGCTGTAATACACAGTCCACATATATTCAAAATTCAAAATACCATCCCCTATTTACCAACAATCAAATCCAACCGTGAAAACAAACATTACGATCTGAATCCTGACCGTCCACTGAAAAATACCAGCTCATCCCGCTTTCCCAAAAATTTCAAACCCCACCCAAACAAACCAACCCTAACATAATCCAAATCAATACTCACAAAAACAAAACCCCTTTTCTGTATCTATATCTGTATCTATAAAACACACCCAATTTACATACTAGTATAAAAACAACACCTTAACCACTCAGTCACCGCCTCTCATTTCATCCTCACTCTCTCACACTTTCACACTCTTTTCTCTCTCTAAACACTTTCTCTCTCTAAAAACCAATCGAAAATGAGAGAAATTCTTCACATTCAGGGCGGTCAATGTGGAAACCAGATCGGAGCAAAGTTCTGGGAAGTGATCTGCGCCGAGCACGGCATCGATTCCACAGGGCGTTACCAGGGCGACACTGACATTCAATTGGAGCGAATCAATGTGTATTACAATGAAGCCAGTTCTCAGAGGTATGTTCCCAGGGCTGTGCTTATGGATCTGGAGCCTGGTACTATGGATAGTCTCCGATCTGGACCCTACGGTCAGATCTTCAGGCCTGATAACTTTGTGTTTGGTCAATCTGGTGCTGGTAATAATTGGGCCAAAGGTCACTATACTGAAGGTGCTGAGTTGATTGACTCGGTGCTTGATGTTGTCAGGAAGGAAGCTGAGAATTGTGACTGTCTTCAAGGTCTCTCTCTCTCTCTCTCTCTCTCTCTCTCTCTCTCTCTCTCTCTCTCTCTCTCTCTCTCTCTCCCCATTTGTAGATCTATGAGTGTTGGAATATGAGATGACTACAGATCTACGAGTATTGGTTATTTATATGAAGTTGTTGAAATGTTTGTCTGTGTATGCATAGATCTGCGGGTATTGATTTGTAAATGAACTTGTTGAGATGTGTGTATATATATGTGTATGAGATAAAGGAAGATTAGCGTGTTTACTAATTGTTTTTGATTGTTATTTACATTACGTAGTGCTCGATCTGTATCCCTTTATGCCTAGGTTTGTTTATTCAGTATACAAGTGTATTATGTTTTGTGTCTGATCTGATTTATTTCTTCGTGATTTGTTTGTTTTATTCAGTCTCTACGTCACTAACTGTAAGACAGTAATGTATATTCAGATCTATATGGATTTAAACAAGCATGTGATTCTCGAATGTTCTGTATTGGTGTCAATTAACTGAGCACATTATTGTTTGTTTAGGTTTATATGCAGGTGTTCGTTCTCATGTGTTTCTTCATGATTTGTTTTTAGAGATTTATACGATCTTTTGAGGCCTTTATTATTTTTAATTTGAGAAACTAATGCTAGACTTGATATGACATGTGTGCATGTATAAGATTTAGATATTGTGCTGATTATTAGTGATGGTTGTGCAGGGTTTCAGGTGTGTCATTCACTCGGTGGTGGAACTGGATCTGGAATGGGTACACTTCTGATTTCAAAAATCAGAGAGGAGTATCCTGACCGTATGATGCTTACTTTCTCAGTTTTCCCATCACCTAAGGTTTCTGATACTGTGGTTGAGCCTTATAATGCCACTCTTTCTGTTCATCAACTTGTTGAAAATGCTGATGAGTGCATGGTTCTTGACAATGAGGCTCTGTATGACATTTGCTTCCGTACCTTGAAACTAACCACGCCCAGCTGTAAGTTGTAAAACCTCTGTTTTGCATTCTGGGTTTTTGTAATTTTATTTCTACACATTTCATGCTATATTTATGTATTTATTAAATTTATTTGTTTTGTTTGAACAGTTGGTGATCTCAACCACTTGATTTCGGCCACAATGTCTGGTGTTACATGTTGCTTGCGTTTCCCTGGTCAGTTGAACTCTGACCTCAGGAAGTTGGCTGTAAATCTAATCCCCTTCCCTAGGCTTCACTTCTTTATGGTGGGTTTTGCACCTCTTACATCCCGTGGTTCCCAACAGTATCGTGCTTTGAGTGTGCCTGAGCTTACCCAACAGATGTGGGATTCCAAGAACATGATGTGTGCAGCTGATCCCCGCCATGGTAGATACTTGACAGCTTCTGCTGTGTTCAGAGGAAAGATGAGCACCAAGGAGGTTGATGAGCAGATGATCAACGTTCAGAACAAGAACTCATCTTACTTTGTTGAATGGATCCCAAACAATGTGAAGTCAACTGTTTGTGATATCCCACCGACTGGCTTGAAAATGGCTTCTACTTTCATTGGGAATTCGACTTCAATTCAGGAGATGTTCAGGCGTGTGAGTGAGCAATTTACTGCTATGTTCAGGAGAAAGGCCTTTTTGCATTGGTACACAGGTGAAGGTATGGACGAGATGGAATTCACCGAAGCTGAAAGCAATATGAATGATCTTGTGTCTGAGTATCAGCAGTACCAGGATGCGACTGCTGATGAGGAAGGGGAATATTTTGAAGATGAAGAAGAGGATGGGCAAGAAATGTAAGGTGTTCTGCCATGAGTGTACTGTGTGAACTGCTGAGTATGTAGGATGCTGCAACTGTCTGTTGCCTTTTGGGAACAATATTCAGTCTTCTGAAGCTGTTGTCTAGCTATTATGTGGTTTGTTTAATTTCTCAAAGACAGTTTGCAAAATCTTGTTAAGAATTTTACTTGGCTTTGTTATTATATTCAGTTTTATTTGCAGATTTCGTAGTTTTTGCTTGCTTGTGTTACAAAAGCAAAGTTTACTTTCTGATTGATTTATAATCTGCAAGTCTCTTGAGCCACTTTCTGTGTATTTTGCATGATGAATTGTGTTGTGTTATAATGTATGCCATGGTAATCAATCTTGGATTATACAGTCTGTTTACAGCAACTTGTAATATATAATGTAGAAACCATCAGTTTATTTGATTAATATCCTGTCGCTCTGCAGTGGGCTGATTCTATCATATGTCATTAGATTTTCTTTTATAAGGTAGAATAGTTTTGTTAGAACTTAGAACACGATATGGATGTTAATTTTTGAACTTTTAGACTCAGATAGGTTGCATGTATGTTTGGTATAGTAACCATAATTGGATTATGAGCTTGGTCGCAACTCATGTCTGCTTGAAATTTACTAAGATGTCTTTTTTTTTTTTTCAAAAAATGAAATTGAGATGTCTTTTTATGATGATGTTTTTGCTTGTGTTTTTAGTTTCTACCTTGCACCGAGGACGAAAGATAGGTAAAGGAGCTTGCTATTAATATACGCTAGGATCATGACAGCAATAAAATAGAGAAATCCCAATCTGGAGCTGGTACATGTCTCATTTATAAACATGTGACCACACATGACAATGATTGATCACGAAATCACAGCTAACAAAATGATGGAACTGATACACAACCAGGATTCGGATTTACAAAAATTAAACGAGCCAACCAAAGGCAGAAAAGAACTTCAGAACTTGAACATGTACATTTTGAGTTCTTGCCCTCTTAAATACCTTTATCTACAACTATAAATATAGTGGAGCCTCCACAAATTTAAAAGATAAGTTGGCCCATCCAGACATTTAAATTTTCCCCTCTGATAGTAGTTCTGAATCTGCCCCTGATTAGCCCGAGAAATTTTACCTACAAACAACACAAAGAATGCTCTTCGAGCACCTCATACACTGCCAATGATTGGTGCAGCAAGAACTTTTCGAAAATAGTTGCTCTCTTATGAGCTATTAGAGTATCTTCAAGAGATCCCTACATTCACTCTTAAAAATAATATAAATAAATAGCTCTTAGGAAGTTATTACATTGATTTATGTGTCAAACTCCAACAATCCTCTTTATATTAGCTCTTTACTTATAATATATTCATAAATCAATCCCATTATAATCAAAACTTGTGCAAAAATTGGTGGACATGAATAGTTTATTATTAAAATATAATTTAAGAGCTACTAGTGGCTCTTAGAAGTGAGGAGAGAGAAGAGGCTCTTAGTGTTTTTAAGAGCCACTAAACTCCTCATTTTTTGAGTTAAGAGCTCAAGTAGAGAGCCTCTCTCTTAAAGCTTTTGTCTTTCTTCACGACACCCTCAGGATCTAACAGTGATGAGTGCATCCAGATTGTGCCCGTCTCGGCCTAAAACCCTAAGATAAAACATTGTATTTCTTCGATGAATTTCCTCTCTGAACTTCCACAAATATCACATGCTTCTTCCTGGTATTTGATACATCAATTGAGTTGCAAAGCAACGGACCAATATGCCCTACATGAGAATTGACCTCGCATCGTAATCAACCCAAGCTTGCAATTTTTGCCCATTACAGAACAGAAGGTTTATCAAAGAAACATTATTCACTTTAACAGAAACAGAGCTGTTAGCATCAGTAGCGGGTTTGGCTGGAGGATGCAAATATAATTACTACAACCCTTTACTGCCACCCTACTTGTTTGACATTTAAAAGACATACATAAATTCTATACCAGATTCTTTACGCGTAGATAACTGTTATAACGGAAGCAAGAAAGATGATAAACAGAAGAGAAATAATTTATATTGATCTTGAGGATTTTCAGATTACAGATTTCAGATGCTCAGATCTCTCAGAAAATTTACAAGAGAAATATGGATGTCTATTTATAGACTAAATCTAAGGGGTTAGGTGTGGTTGGTGGCCGCCGGAGGAACAGTAGCCGGCGGCGTCGCCGCCGGCGTCGCCGGCGGCGTCGCCGGCGGCGGCCGCCGCAGTCAAATCCGGCGGCTACCTAATTTAAGTCATACTAACAAATCTCCACCTTGACTTGAATCCTCTCACAGAAAATAGATAACAGATGTACCAGATGCATCATAATAATGCCAGATGTACCATATAAAACTCTTCATCTTGACTTGAATCCTCTCACAAATAACAGATAACAGATTTACCAGACGCATCATAATAATACCAGATGTATTAGATGCACCATAATAATGCCAGATGTACCGGATGCACCATAATAATGCTAGATGTACCAGAAAAAACTCTTCTGCCTCAGATTTTGCCCTAAAAAAAAGGACAATCAACAACTCCGAACATTTAGCAAGTCCAAACAATGTTGAAACTTGCTATGTGGAACCGGATTGGTGAGCATATCAGCTGGGTTATCAGCAGTACCCACTTTGCTCACCACAATTCTCTTGGGAGGCACCCCATAATTAGCTCTCCTTGATCTATCAAGGGCCAAACTGTGCTGATTCGCTACTGAAACTGATGATTCTGATTATGACTGTGGTTGTTGAACTTCTTGTTGTGGTTCACTCTCATCTTGAGTGACTTCCTGCTCCACCTGTTTCTCAACACCACCACTTTCTGAAACAATCGTAGATCCACGATTTATCAGATAACCTGATGTACTAACTGCTTCCGCCCAGAATCTTCTAGTTAGTCCAGCATTAGAGAACATGCACCTAGCTCTCTCTAGAAGTGTCTGATTCATACGCTCTGCTACACCATTCTGCTGCGGTGTATCCCTGACTGTATGATGCCTAGAAATCCCTTCTCTCTCCACAAGTGTCTGATTCATACGCTCTGCTACACCATTCTACTGTGGTGTATCCTTGACTGTATGATGCCTAGAAATCCCTTCTCTCTCCAGAAATGTCTGATTCATACGCTCTGCTACACCATTCTGTTGCGGTGTATCCCTGACTGTATGATGCCTAGCAATCCCTTCATTCTTACAGAACTCATCAAACTCAGATGAGCAAAATTCCAGACCATTATCAGTTTGCAGCCTCTTAATCTTCTCTGAGGACGCGACAACAGAACCTGATAATGTAGAACCTTGAAGAAGATACAAGGTACCACGTTTAACACCTTTCAGAACCACATCAGAACCCTTGCAGACATGTAGAACTCCGCCTTCACCTTGAAAACTGAAACCCTTGCTGTCTAACGTAGTCAAAGATATCAGATTCTTTGTCAGAAGTGGAACATGCCTAACATCATTCAATGTGCAGAATTTACCATCATGTGTCCGAATTTTAATCGAGCCTATTCCAACGGTCTCACAAGCAAAACTGTTAGCCATAGAAATCTTGCCACCGTCTACTCGCTCGTAGGTTGTAAACCACTCCCGGCGCGGACATATATGATAAGACGCTCCAGAATCAAGAATCCACACATCAGAGTGATGCATGTGATCAGCAGCAACAAGAGCAATATCTTCTTCAGAAGTAGCATCAGCTACAGCAGCAGTATCTGTCAAATTATCCTGTTGCTTCTTTTTCTTGGGACAGTCAGATTTCCAGTGTCCCTTCTCTTTACAGTAATTGCAGACATCATTAGGTTTTGGACCCTTAGGAACTGATTTCTTCCCCGACTTTCCATGTCCATTACTCCCACTGGCTATTAATCCAGCAGCCTGACTATCTGCACTTGTACCAGCCGCCTTATGGCGCAGCTCTCTAGAATGAAGAGCAGATCTAACCTCCTCTAGAGAAATAGTATCTTTACCAACAATAAACGATTGCACAAAGTTCTGGTACGATAATGGTAAAGAAACTAACAGAATCAAAGCAGCATCCTCATCTTCAACTTTAACATCAATATTACGCAATTCTAATAAAATTGTGTTTAATTGATCTAAGTGATCTCGAAGAGACATACCTTCCTGCATTCGCAGACTGAACAGACGTTGCTTCAGAAGCAACTTATTTGTTAAAGACTTTGTCATGTAGAGACTTTCAAGCTTCAACCACAGACCAGACGCGGTATCCTCCTCCGCGATTTCAGTAATAATATCATCTGCAAGGCACAACAAAATTGTTGAGTGTGCCTTTTCTTCTAGACTGGCCATCTCAGCGCTTCCAGAAGCAACCATTTTTGTGTTCAACGGCGCCCAGAACCCCTGTTGCTTTAACAAGGCACGCATCTTGATTTGCCACAGACTGAAACTATTTCTCCCAGTAAATTTGTCGACCTTAACGCTAATACCAACAGACATCTTTCTCCCAGAACCGTATATGTGAACAGTGCCCGTGAACAGTGCTTGTGAACAGTGCCTGTGAACAGTACCGTGAACAGTACCCCCCCGCGAACAGTACCGTATGAACAGTCCGTATGAATAGTACCGTATGAACAGTACCGTATGAACAGTGTCGTCTTCTCCGATGATGAACAGTGTTGTCTTCTCTGGCGATGAACAATAACTCCGCCGGAACAGTGTCGTCTTCTCCGGCGATGAACAGTAACTCCGGCGAGCTTAAAAAATCCGGCGAAAATTTTTTTGCAGCAGTTTCGACCAAAGCTCTGATACCAATTTGTTATAACGGAAGCAAGAAAGATGATAAACAGAAGAGAAATAATTTATATTGATCTTGAGGATTTTCAGATTACAGATTTCAGATGCTCAGATCTCTCAGATAATTTACAAGAGAAATATGGATGTCTATTTATAAATAGACTAAATCTAAGGGGTTAGGTGTGATTGGTGGCCGCCGGAGGAACAGTAGCCGGCGGCGTCGCCGGCGGCGGCCGCCGCAGTCAAATCCGGCGGCTACCTAATTTAAGTCATACTAACAATAACATTGTCTGTACTTCGACTATTAAGTTTAACTTCACTGTGCTCAAGTGTATTTTATGTACTTCACGTTTGGAGAGCACAGCATTTGAAGTACCCAACTTATCAAATATGTTCAATGTCTGTTCGTCCATCTCTATATTCTTACCAAATGCATGCACTTTGTGTACATCCGTCTATCTTTTTTGATTAACCCTTTGCACTTTATGTTAGGAGGAAATGGCACTATTGAGATTGGTTAGTGAAGGACATTTGGCTATTTGAGAATCTGTGCTAGAAGACAATTGTTTTCATTGTCAAAATATTAAATGGAATTTATCAACTTTCCTGTTCCAACTTAACTCCGACCTGGACGGTACAAGTTCAGAGCTAAGGATTCATCAGTATCCAAAATGTTTTGAACATTTTGGATATCTAGAACTTCTTTTATAATGTAATTTTATAATTGAGTTGTGGACTTGTGGTTGCACATTAATGAACTTTATTTCTGATTGATGTGTATAACTTCGTTGCAAATCATGTTAGAATTGTACTACAACTCTGCATTCAGGTCAATTAACACTCCTGCAAATCCCAGAAATTTCTCTACACCTGTTACAGATGTGTCCTCTTTAAAAAGGAGAAAGGGGTGTAAGATGTTTTAGAAAAACCTAAATACTGCACAGGGATGTGATTGTCAATTAGCCACCAAACATCCCAAATGTTTGTTTTCCTTCGATGTAAATGCAGTATGCCTATAGCTCAGAAGCTAAAACTTGCTCATATTCTCCTTGCACTGGATGACGGGAAATTCTATTGTTAATGCATCATTACATGTTGATATACATAGAGCTGGCAAAATGTGTGATTGGTTTGGTTTTGTTTCGAATAATATGGTTTTGGATTGGTTCTTGATCTAAATCCATTTAAAAACCATATTTCTTTAAATTTGGTTTTGGATTTGGTTTGGTTTCTATGGATTTGGATTGAAATATGGATTAATAACTTTTTTAAATGAAATTTTTAATTTTTTTAATATATCTTACGATCTTAATGTAGTTCATTACTGTAAATTTGACCTCTCTCTCGACTTCACTGCACCCTGAGATTTTGTCTTCTATTTTGTCTTCTGCTGCATGAGAGTTCGAATAAACAGTCCCGTAGGCATCCTCTTAGACACCTTATACATAGACTTGAAATCTAACACAAAAGCAGCACTATCTCATATATAATAGAAAGGAGTCCAAAATACAGGACACTAATGATCATCATGTAATATGCATGTATGGAATTTGTGTAATGATGATCATGTAATATGTATGTATGGCAATTTTTTTACAAATAATAATAATAATAATAATAATAAATAATAATAATAATAATAATAATAATAATAATAATAATAATAATAATAATAATAATAATAATAAAATGTATGGCAATTTTCTCCGCTTATCATATGCCGTACTCTTCTATTCTTCTAACTTAATGCTATGACATTCATATTCCTCGTAATGTTATAGATTATCAAGAAGTAGCAGCAGAAAAGAAAAATAAGAAACACAATCTTTTTGCAAAAACCGCTCAAGTCTTAAACATACATATAATCAAGATGACTCTACCGCACTACGTATGAAAATATGGATATCACTTATTTGATCCAAATTAGATCCATATTTAGGCTAAAATATGTGACTTTTAACCGGTCCAAATCCATTTAAAATGTGTGATTTTTTATTGGACCAAATTTTAAAAAATGGTTTGGTTTGAACTGGATATATGGTTTTGGGCCCATATTACCAGGTCTAGATATACCTATAGCCAGTTAAGGAATCCAATGTTTACAAGTGTTTATTCAATAAGCATAGTCAGTCACTGGTAACAAATTCATGAGGCCCCGTGTAACAATTTACTTGAGAATTGTTAGTGAAAATTCCACCTTAAGTTACAAAAGCTCCCTGTAGCAATGATGTTAATTCTTAACAAGTGATGCCTAACTAAACAGTCATTACTTTTGGGACAGTCACAAGTACTGTCAAAGAAATGGGCTACAAAACCACGGTAGCATCATGGATAATGTAAAATGGAGGCTTGACTTTGATGGTCATAGCGTAGTCATGTAGTTGGATAAACCAGTTTGTTGTGAGGTTATGGTATCTTAAACTTAGATGGGAATGAACGGTTTCGGCTAACATAGACGCTTCTGGTGAGAAGTTTTGCTTCTCCAAGCTTTTGGGTTTATTTGAAATTAATTGTGAAGGAATGAATTACACATACCAGCCAGATGTGACTCCATATCCAGGTTCATTTTCAGGTTAAGTGTACCATTTAAAGATATTCTTTTTTTTAATTATCTGTACACGGCATCATATGAATATCATTTTACTCCTGTAAATGTGCAGGTCACCAAACACCTCGGCTAATACTATACAGAACTCTAATCAAGGTCTGTCCGGGCTCTTTTAAGAGTCCAGAAACTATTCTCAAATTATTTCCCTAGGTATTCTTGTAGTCCAGAAACTATTCTCATTTTGCTCTTACTTTAGCATGTATTTCTACCTAAAATGATGCTATGGATCAACATTTTGACACTTTCAATTGAGTTCATTTCATGGGGAATTAATAATACCATAGACAGGTTGGTATTAAAACAGTCCCTTCTATAAGAACAAAAATAGTGATGAAAAAGTTATCCTTATAACTAATTCAAGGGATCAAATATAGTGTAATGAGAAAAATTAAATGAAATCCGCAGATCATGATCCAGGTAAACAAATATAATCTGAAAGTATTTGGTTTTCTTCTGTATTATTTAATATCGATATATAGAATGGTAGTTGCAGATGTCTGAAGTACATAGAGTTTTCTAGGCTGTAAAGCTCCAGGTATACGTGTATCCTCTTTTGAGAGGATTATCCTCCTTGTAATGTTAAATTTAATGGATTTTTGTGCTTCCAACATCCAAAAGATTACAATTACTAATAAAATGCTCTTCACATAAGACCTCCATCGGATGTATACAATCTTAAAGCATATAACAAGGACAAAAGGCAAAATAATGTAGTGCATGACTTCATTCCAAGTACTTCTCTAGTTTCTCGATTTCATCAGCACTTCCAATGTAAATTGGAGTGCGCTGGTGTACCTAAAAACAAAATGACGGGCTTATTTAGAGATAACTGTGATTAAAGTACAGTCCCTTTTGTTTTCCTTAATATTTAGTTGAATTTGACCTTGGTGCCTGCTCCATAAGCTACTATGTAAAGAAAGCATGAAATTTACCTGCTTAGGCACAATGTCAAGTATTCTCTGATGACCATCTATTGCTTTTCCTCCAGCTTGTTCTATCAAATAGCTCATTGGTGCACACTCATAGAGTAGCCTCAAATTCCCATTCTTGGCATTCTTATTGTCAGGATTCCCGTAGATGCCACCATATAAAAGCATTCTATGAATTTCCCCAACAAGGCAACCAATGTAACGCCCTGAGTACGGTTTGCCATTGGAACCTGGCTGTCGCAAATGATCAAGGTATTTCTTGAGCTTATCATCCCAGAGATCATAGTTTCCTTCATTAAAAGAATAAATCTTTCTTCCAGATTTTGGTATCTTGATATCTTCATGTGTCAAAACAAATTCCCCATATGCTGGATCCAAGGTGAACCCATACACACCATTTCCTACTGAGAGAGTGAAAACCACTGAGCTTGAATACAAGCAATAGCCAGCCCCCAATAAGTTACTTCCGGGCTGGCAAGCACTAACTATGCACTTCTGTTTTGCTTCATCGAGCTGCACATGCACTTTTAAAGGTGAGAGAGAAAAACTTTTAAGTCTGCTGATGAACTAGATCATAATTTTATATATAGCGTTTTTGAAAACTGGAATATAGGGCTAAGATTTTTTCTGCCCTTTGTAGTAGTAAGCTGGAGATAGTATAGATCTAGTGTCTGGTAGATGCCCTTTTCCATTTGATAATAAGAAGTTGAACTTTCGAGTATCGCATATAGATTTTTGCATTCGAGGCACATCTAATCATCATTACTAGAATCTCTAGCTAGTAACATAATCCAATCTTGTCCCTATCAATTTGCATTCACTATACTTCTTTGCTTGTTATATAACCTGATAAGCATGGGCGGACACAGGGCTGGGCTCTGGTGGGTTCCAGCCCGGGTCAATTTAGCCGGCAAAAAAATTTTACTTGTAATATGTGATTTACAAAATGGTTCAGCCCGGTCCATTTTAATCTCTTAGTCCGTCTTAGCCCATCCCATTTTCATACAGTTGATTAACAGGTCACACTCGTGCAGATTACGTTGGTCCATAGTAAAAAAAAAAAATTTGTAGTTCACTTATATATGTTTAGCCCAGGTGGATGCAACATCCTGGGTCCGCCCCTGCTGATAAGATTCCGTATTTTTATGAGTAATTTAAGAATATAAGAACGGGAGAGGGTCTTGTAATACCGTATCAGCATCATAGTCAACAAGACATTGCTCATCAGGGCCATAAATTCCAAAGATTGAGCCGGTGGTTAAAGCAATATCGATGTTTGCAGATCCATCAATAGGGTCAAAAACAACAATGTAGTTTCCTGAATACGTTTCTTCAACTGCAACGGGTACATCTTCCTCCTCTGAGGCTATAACTCCGGTTCTCCCACTTGATCTTAGGCAATTACAGAACAACTACAACAACATCAATAACTAGTCATGATCATTTATTAAATTGTGCATATAAACAAAAAATGCAGTTTATGAAATGTTGAGTGGACGTTAAAAAACAAGTAAACCTCATTGGAGATAACGTCGAGTTTCTTTTGATCTTCGCCTTGAATGTTGATGGTTCCTTGAGTACCAGTAAGGTTGATGATGCTTGATCTTTGTAGTAAAGAAGCTATTTGCTTACATGCCAAAGAAATGCTAGATAGTACAATTGTTAGTTCGGCGTCTATGTGACCGGCTTGTTCTTGTTTCAACAACCATGTGGTTAGATTTTCAATCTCATATCTATTCTTCTTCTTGATAGTCACTGGTTTAGTAGCTGCTGCTGCTGCAACTTCAACTGCCTCACAACGGACTCCGAAACCCAAGTTTTTGGTGAATGTTTGCTGCTTGTAGCTGTGTGAGGGGTGGAGAACTGTTGGGGAAAAACTAGGTATTGATTTGGAACTTGACAAGAAAATGGCTGATGGAGTTGATATTGATTTAACCATTTCCCTTTATTTTTCTGGGTTGCTTCTTTCTTGGTGTTTTAGAGTATAAAGGGGTCCCCGCTTATCTTTCCATATTTGTGTGAACAAAAAAGGAAGGTGCTAATGTTATGTATAATGTATTAGTAGAGCACTGTTAGAGCATCTGTAAGATTAGTAATTATAAGAGCATCTCCAACGCTAACAATCTCTTAGCTATAATAATGATAAGGCAGACAGTGTTTTTAGCTAATAGCTATTTTTTTTCCTTCTCCAACCATGCAAATTGTTAGGTAACTGTGAGGTACTCCCTCCGTCCCAACGGATTCTTTACAGTTACTATTTTGGGTCGTCCCATCCATTTCTTTACATTCCCAAAATAGTAAGTTTTAACACTATTACACCCACTACTTCACTTATTTTAACAATACTTTACACTATTACACCCACTACTTTACTTATTTTAACAATAAAATCACTATTACATCCACTACTTCATTTATTTTAACAATATTACACCCACTTTATACCCACTATTATATATTTGTCTTGTCCTCCGTGCCCAGTTAGGATGTAAAGATCCCACTGGGACGGAGGGAGTAAATTTTTAGATAATGGGTATCACATCTTCTATATTTGGCTAATGTCTATGAATTATAGATAATATCTAAAATCCATATTATCCACTCATATCATGACACATCATCAATCTCATATATTTTTTTATATTTATTAATAAAGCTAATTATTTTAAAATATAGCTAACAATTATAACTAATCCTATTAGAGTTTAACTCCTTACAGGTTCAGTAAATTTTACATAACCATTAATTTATATTATTTTAGCTAATCATTTTAGCTACTCCCATTGGAGATGCTCTAATGGTTAGGTAAATTTATTGAACTTGTAATGGTGTTTCAAGGGTGTTAGATAGCTAGCTATAATTCAAAAATAATATATATTGTATAATGGATGGGTAGAAATTGATTAAAAAATCAATTTATTTTGCTTACAGATCCAGATCCTTTAATGATCACCCAAATTTATCTAACAGGAGAGAGGTTTGGAGGAGGAAAAATTGAAATGTGTTAGCAATAAATTTATAATATGACCACAACAAGGATTTTTTGTTAACAGATAGGCTCGATTGAACTTGCTCTTAGGAGTGTCACAATAGGTATCAAAATAGTTAGCAAATATGTATATCGCTTTTATATTAGTGACTAGCTTATAACCCATGTAATGCACTGTTCTTTTTTAAATATTTATAATTATATTAATATTTTTAATATTTAAATGTTGTTAATTTTCATATCAAATTATTGTTAAAAAATTGATATATATAAGATTTTTAACTTTTAAATCAATAATTGTATTTTATCTTGAATTCTTAAAATTTGATTTGAACGATATTACAGCCCACGTAAAATTAAAAAAAACTATCTTTAATTTAGTGATTGTTTAATAATTATTTTTCAATTAGAACTACGCAGAAACAAAAGAGAGAAGAAATTGGTAATTTTTTACATTGAAAATTCTATTCACTTATGAAATCTACTTCAATTTCGTTTTGATTTTCAAAACACCCTTCTTTAAAATTATTTGAAGATGTAATAACCGTAAAAAAGTTCTTATATTATTGACAGCCCTTTCTATGAATAAATTTTCGTAAAATTTAGAAAGTTTGAATTTCCAACAAGGTTAGATGAGCTGGTAAAATTTACTTGGCATCTATTTATCTAGTGTATTTATTTTTTTTCTTTTCACCGTCTATTTTACCTTCAACTATCATTTATTTTGTCGCGCGGTTACTAGTTTGGGTGTTAGAACGATTTGTAAAATATTAAATATATACATAGGTAGTTGTTTAATTATTTACTGTAAATTAAATCGTATTCAACTTTATTTATTCCATTGGAGTCATGAACTTTGAGATATTTTATTTCATATCTATTTTATTATCTTTTCCAGCCCATTAAAAGCCCAAATGATGTTAGTACTTACTAAAGGAAATATGATCAAAAAAATGATCATCTTGATCATTACTCACCCGAGAGAAAAAAAAATAGAAAGAGAGAGAGAGAACAAAACCTCCATTAAAACACCTTCTTCAAAAGCCTAAATCTTCTAAAATCTTACATGCAATTGTATATTTGTGTAGATTTTTTAAAACTCTTCAAATTGGTATCCACTTATAAGGGTTTTCAATAACTTAGCTCTAAAAGTGTTTTTCTAAAAAGGGTATGAACATTTTATACCCAAATCTTTCTTTATTCTTGTGTTAGTAATTTTGATAGTACTCCCTCTGTCCCATCCAATTGTTTACACTTTTTTGAAACTTTCTGGCACGCATTTTAAGGTAGATTTTAATGATAGTTCCATAACTTATTTTTGAAATTTTCTTTTTGTGTATAAAAATAGGATTGTTCTTTTTTTATACAAAAAAAGAAACTTTCAAAAATAAGTTATGGAACTATCCTTAAAATCCACCTTAAAATGCGTGTCGACACCCTATTTTGAAATGATAACAAATGGACGGGACGGAGGGAGTATGATTGTGGTTTATATATTTAGAAAAATTGGATTTTGTGTTGACTTATTTTGTGGTTTTTAATTGATTGTGATGTTACAATTTATAGGTTAAAGATTTAGAGAATAGGAGAGTTGTGATTTTGGGTTTGAGGTTTGAAGAATGGGGATGATGGTGCGTGTCGGGGAGAGGGGCGGTGGTGCCCGACGACGACGATGGGGAAGGTAGGATGTGGAGGTCGAAGGAGAGATTGAGGGAGAAAGGGAGATGAGAGTAGAGATTGAGATGAGAGAGGGGGTTTGCGAGAGAAACGGAGAGAGAGAGAGAGAGAGAGAGAGAGAGAGAGAGAGAGAGAGAGAGAGAGAGAGAGAGGGAGAGGTTGAGAGAGAGGAGGGGAGGCGAGAGATAGAGTAAGAAGAGGGAGAGAGAGAGAGAGAGAGAGAGAGAGAGAGAGAGAGAGAGGTGGAAGGGGGAACCACCGGCGCCGCCATGGTGTCTGGCCGGTGACCCGAGGAAGATGATGGGGTGGGGTTGGTTAATGGTAATGATGATTAATTAATTGGTTAATTGTATATTATTGTGTTTAATTGGGAATTTGTTTGATAGTGAAATTACTTCTAATTAAAGTAGAATCAAGATTTAATTGTTTTAAAAGAAAATGGTGTTTATTTTAGATGGGAAATTTAATTAAAAATTTATAAAATGTGATTAGTGAATAAAGGATTGTTTTAGAAAGGGGCACTATCAAATTGTTTTAAAGTTGATTAAAAATGAAAGTTTCGTTAACTATAATAAAAGAAAATGGAATAAATAGAACCATTAAAACTAGAATTTATTTTGGTAGACTCACATTTCGCTAATAGCAAATTCATGATTCAATGGATTTAAATTGAATAAGAATGAAATATCTTGAGTTAATTCATTCAGAGAATAAAATAGGATTTATTTCAAATAGACTTAAGTAGGAAAATTGAGGATTATAAAAATTTTGAAATTCCGTAAGAGCTAATTTAATCCCGAGTTATGGTTTAAATGAATTAATTATTAATGATTGATTAGGAAATAATTAGAGACCTTTTTAAAACGAGTATTTCCTTACAAATGAATAGAGTGAGATTACCGCGAAAATTATATTTTCATTTGATCAACGCCCTAAAATAAGACTTATTAAAACTTATTAGGAAACGAATAGAGCCTCCACTCTAGAATACTATATTAGTTACGAATCACGCGTTAGTGCGATTTTAAGAGTGCGAGTATATTTCAACTTATATTTTTCGAAATTTCTTGATTATCGATGACATGATTACCGAATTATTTCACATTACGTGATGAATTTTTACCCGAGTACTAAAATCATTTTTGATAATTATTATAGAGTTTCCCTTTTCAAGAATTGAGACTTTTGCTCGCGGTTAGCACTCTTTTATTTATTTGGTAGCGTTTAGCGTCGAGACAGAGGCAAGTTCATTCCTACCCTAAATCTCGGAAATTTCGTATTTCTATCCTTATTATTTCATTCCTTATTTATTTTTGAGTTATCAATTATGAGATTTATTTGTTGCTCCTTATGATACAATAACTTCATGTTGAGTATTATTTTCTCGTTAAATATTAATTTGCTGTTAAAATTAGTTTACTTGTGAATTGTATCATCTATAAGCGTAGAAGAAATTTCGTTGCTATCGGGTTGATCTCATTAACTCGAGATGACTATTTATTTTGATTCTGTGGAACTAGTCTCATTTGTTCGAGATAGTTAAATTCATTCTTTTCAGTCGAATTTATTGTACAAATTAGATAATATTTATTGATTATCTTTTAGTTGGTTCATCTTTCGAATCAACAAATAAGAGTTATATAATTAGGATCGTTAGAGTGTATACTCGTGGAAAACTTTCTATTTAACGTTCATCAATTACGAGTATTATAAATATTCGAGTGGTACTATTTGTTCAATACGACTCAAAATATTTCATCTTAAGACTATTCTCATTATTTCGAGATAGTTGCCTTTCTTGTCAGAGGTTGGCATTTTGTTCGTGTCAACCAATAAAATATGATTATTGAGAGTTACATCAATCCATTATTCGGATTGGTGGCACATTTGAGTAAGACTGGCAGTCCGCCAGATCAACAAATATTTTTCCTGGAAAGTTTATCTCAAATTACTAGTTTATTAAAAGTTCGGGAATTCTGTATTCTACTGGTCAAATTTTGGGAAAGAGGCCCATTATAGAGAATGAGAGACTTGTGTACCGTTATATGGACACGAGAATATTTTAGGCACTATGTTACCAGGGTTGACTTAATAACCCATTATGATGCTAGCATACATAAATATATATTATATTTTGTTGATATCGCATTGTAGCCGTGATCGGGCAAAGTGCGGTGTCATAGGAGGACGGTATTCCCGGTCGGATAGTTGTTCACCCCACCGAGATACCGAGAGGTTGGAAGACCAGTTTATTCATTTCTCATGAGTCATCAGAGTTACACCAAATGAGTCCTTCGAGAATCCTGTTATCGAGATGAGTCTTGAGTCAATGTCAGATTGCTGATATCCGATTGTTCATTAAATTTCGAGTTTATTATTCGGTAAATCTTATTATATTTATATACTGAGCAAGGAGAGAACTTGCTGAGCACCATAGTTGATCATTCTTGCTTTATAACATTTATTCAGCTGTCAAGAAGGAAAGAGGCGAGACGTCTAGCCAGGGATCCAGAGGAAAGGGGAAAGCCCAAGGCTATGCTGACAAGGACTAGAATATCCAGCTGGAACCTTTATCTTTCTACTTTTGTGAACTTGTGTATGATATTATTCTGGGATGTAACAAGTCATATTGTAATAATGTGTGAGACCGATCTTGGATCTGCGGAGTGGGACTCTTATGCTCCGTTATGTTAAATATTTTGCTTTATTATTGAGCTAACGTGTGTTGCAGGATATCGAGACAATGTGACGACCCGGGTCCCCGGACAGGGCGGATTTGGGGGCGTCACAGCGTTGGTATCAGAGCGTTAGATATATTCTTAGGAAAACATGAGAGCTTAGGAATATAATACGACGTGAGAGTTTAGAGATATATACGGCGTTAGAGACAAACTAGGAATGCGGTAAACGGAAGCTTAGTAACACACCATTTAGTATTTAGTACCGTATATCCTTTATTTGATAGTAGTTTATACCTATATAGTTATATGTGCATTGTTGACTAGAATTGGTTAGGATAGAGATTTGTATTTTTTAAATGTCGGCTTCAGGTTCTGTGGGCTTTCATTCTGTTCGAGACAAATCTCCTACACCTTATTCGCACGGACCCCTAGTTCCTAATTTATTTAAGATAGGATGCCTAAGTTTCCATTATTATTAAGATCGGTTGATACTCTACAGAGTTTCCACATTTTGTAAATGTTGTCAATACCTTTACCAGAGCCAGAGTTGTAACAGCACGAGTTACGTCCACTAGAGATGGACTTATAGAGAGATTCAACTATGTGTTTCAAGTTCGAGGCTAAACTCTTAAACGATTTCATGACCGACATTAGTTCTTCTAAAGATATAACTTATAGAGGTTGAACAGTTCTATATGATAATGTGTTTTTTGTACATACACTCTTAGAGATTTTCTTCCCTGATAAGCTACCGAAGTCTGCAAGTGTCGCTTTTATTCGAGAATTGATAGTTGTTCCTAAGAGCTTATTTTGTGCTGGAAAATCGTTCTTTAAATAACTTCCTTAGCAATGATTATCGATAATTCTTATCATACGAATTTACTCAGGCAATTTCTATCCTGTTTGAAAAGAACCTATATTGTTTAGTGGTTAATTTACCCAGCATCATGTACCTTCATAAATACAAACCCTTTCATGTCCCTTCCTATATTTGACACCCTTTATATTACTGAGATGAACAACCCTGCATATATAGGGGAAGACTATTTGTCTCTGTGATAGAAGTCTGGTGGGACGCCACCGTTTGTACTGTTGTTTGTCATTAGAGTACCAAAGGCTGGCCACCTTGTGTACTATGACGGTTGTCCTAATGACACATGCAACAAAACAGATGTTCAATGATCATAATGATCTCTCAGTTAATCCTTTCATAAAAGATTCTCACTATCAAGAATTGAGCATACACATGTTGATGTTTAACATTTATTCCTTTATGAGTTATCTCTATTCAATGTTCTTATGGATCCTAAAATGATTGGTGCCTAAGAATTTTAAAAGTGGTATACTGAAATTTGAAAGTGATGAAAATTCACTCCCAGAAATGGGAATTTCAGCAACTTAAGTTTGAGTGCCAATTTTTAAATATGAATAGACCATTGCGCTAATTCGCTAGTCAGATCTTTGAAACCCTACATAGTGTTTCATGCTTATGTATTAAGGTTCTAAGAAATTGGTTTTAATACGGAGCAATAATTGAACTCAATCCTTTAAAAGTGAGAAGCGAATCGATACCGAATATACATTGATGATATATCACTTGTTGATGAAAGAGTAATCGTTTTTCCTTTAGGAAAAGAAAGAGAACATTAATGCATGTTTCCCCTATCTTTCTTTTTGAATATAGTAGGTAAACGACAAATCAACTTTTGGAAGTTTTGAGATTAATGTTTGAGACAATTAACATGATTGTGAGCTTTTCTCTCAGTGGAGTTCGTGGAAAATCTCAATAAATAGTTTAGATCGACCTTTCTCTAACCTAATAAAAGGACAGTTATATTATTATAAATGTTACCATCTATCTATCTATTTCGTTGATGACTACATGAATTCTGTATTTTCCATGGAATCATGAATCCAAAATTCTATCATTTCGGAGTGAATGAAAAACGATACATATAGAAGTATTTAGAGATATCTTTATTGAATCATTACAGAATTCACCATGATCTATGTTGCATACTTGTCCTAAAACCTATTTTATATCACTATGTAACTAGTTTGTGATACTTCAAACCCTTAAGGCATGTCTTATCGTATCTTCTAAAATTTTCTTACCCCAAGTACAACAATTATTTTGCCCCTATATACCTACAACATTGCTTTAATGAACCACACCGCAGTTTATAATCAAAGTGAGAATATTTTGGATTATAAAGTAGAAGCAAAACCCAGGGCCTAGACCAAAACCAAATTAAGGGTGATTTTTGGAAAGTATTCCTTGATTTTCTTTAAAACGAGAAGACCCTAAGAGAAGAAATGCATCTTATGATTGAGAAACTCAAACCATACCATCACTCTTAAGACTTATAAGTATAAGTAGTAAGATATTGATGAGATCAAAAGGATTACTAATTCTAAAGAAATGAGAGCATGGTTGAGAGAAATGAAGAATGTTTTCTTTATATAGTGTTGAATAAGCTAGGACTATCATCGTTACTATGTATATGGTGAAAAGTGAATCAAATTATTGGTGGAAGGTAATGCGGTTATACCCTGGACCAGGTTTACAGAGTTGTTTCTAGAAAAGTACCTTCCTAAGTATTTAGAAAACCAAATGGAAATCAAGTTCTTAGAATTAAACAAGGAGCCATGACCGTGGCGGAATATGAGTCAAAGTTTACAGAAATTTCATGGTTTGTACCCTATCGTATTGACACAGAGGAGAAAAGAGCTAAGCGTTTTCAACAAGGATTGAAGCCCTGGATACAGAATTGAGTCGCTGTGTTTAAAATTACCAATTATGCAACCTTAGTTCAGAAAGCGGCTATAGTCGAAAGTGAGAGTGAGTTGTACCTGAAGGATAGAGATGGAAAGAAGAGGAAGTTTTAGAATAGTGGAAGTAACTTTATGAAAAGGTCTGATAATCGGAGCGACAAGAAACCTTTTGTGAAAAGAGAAGATAGAAGTGCTGATACTAGAAGGATTGGGAATCATGACACCAGAGGAAGCAACCAGAGGTTCGAACCCCTGCAGACAGTTAATGTGATGTAAAGAAGACCACCTCTGCCAGAATGCAAGACATGTGGAAAGAAACACCCTGTCATCAAGCCAGCGTGAATTGTTATAATTGTGGACAGAAAGGTCATTATGCTTCTAATTGTAAGGATAAATCTGTCATCTGTTTCAATTGTGGAAAGAAAGGTCACGTGTCCCGAGATTGCAGATAACCTTCAAAGAAGAATCCAGCACCTCGACTCACAGCACCTCGTAACAACAAGCCGACAGCACGAATTTTCAACATGACTGTGAGAGATGCCATTGACGACAACGATGTAATCGCAGGTACACTTCTAGTAAATTCCGAGGATGCGTGTGTTCTAGTTGATTCTGGAGCCACCAAATCTTTTATTTCGGAAAACTTCATGAACAAGCTAAATCTTGAGTCTGTACCCTTAGAGGGAATTCTGAACATAGAAGTAGCTAATCAGGAAGTCATTCCAGTGAACCGATTGTGTCCGAATTATTTTATAGAGATACAGAGACAACATTTTGACGCAGACCTCATTCCTTTTAAGTTAAGAGAATTCGATGTAATCCTAGGGATGGATTGGTTAGCACGCTATGATGCTCAGATAAATTGTCATTGGAAGAAGGTTAGCCTAAAAGGATCTAATGGTATAATAATTCCGTTTCGTGGACGGAAACTTACTAGGAATTTTCTGCTAATGATTCAAGCTAAAAGATTACTTTGGCAAGGATGTCAAGCCTATCTGGCTCATGTGATAGATAATGAGAAACAAACCCCTACAATTGAAAAGATTCCAGTGGTTAATCAGTTTAAGGATATTTTCCCCGATGAGTTGCCTGGACTGCCACCAGATCGGGAGATAGAATTTATAATTGATCTAGCCCCAGGAACCGTGCCCATCTCAAAGGCACCTTACAGGATGGTACCAGTGGAAATGAAGGAATTGGTGACGCAGCTGTAAGAGTTACTTGACAAAGGTGTAATCAGACCAAGTGTGTCCCCGTGGGGAGCTCCAGTTTGTTAGTAAAGAAGAAGGACGGATCCATGCGATTATGTATTGATTATCGTGAATTGAACAAGATGACCATCAAGAACATATACCCTCTACCTCGGATCGATGATATATTTGATCAACTTAAAGGAGCTACGCACTTTTCGAAGATTGATCTGAGATCCGGTTATCATCAACTGAAGATCAAGCCCGAGGATGTCCCTAAGATTGCCTTTAGAACCCGATATGGACATTATGAGTTCTTAGTTATGTCATTTGGATTGACAAATGCTCCAGCTGCTTTCATGGATTTCATGAATCATGTGTTCAAGAGGTACCTGGATAAGTTCGTGATTGTATTTATTGATGACATTCTGATATACTCGAAGTCTCCTGAGGAACATGCTGAACACCTCCGCCTGGTTCTAGAAGTGCCAAGGAAGGAAAAGCTGTACGCAAAGTTTTCGAAGTACGAATTTTGACTGAAAGAAGTTCAATTTTTAGGGCATATTGTGAGCGGTGAAGGGATTTCTATAGACCCCGCTAAGATAGAAGCAGTAGCTAATTGGGAGGGACCCAAGACTCCGATAGAGGTCACAAGTTTCCTTGAATTGGCCAGATATTATCGTAGATTTGTGAAGGATTTCTCAAAGATAACTACACTACTGACTCGACTTACCAGAAAGAGTGAAAAGTTTGAATGGACCTCCAAATGCAAAGATAGCTTTCAAGAATTGAAAAAGAGACTGACTTCTGCCCCAGTTTTAACCTTACCTGATGAAAAAGGCGATTTTGTGATTTTCAGCGATGCCTCTCACAAGGGTTTAGGATGCGTACTAATGTAACACGGGAAAGTAATAGCTTAGCCCTTTCGACAACTGAAGGAATATGAGTCCCGGTACCCTACTCACGATCTAGAACTTGCTGCTATTGTATTTGCACTTAAGATTTGGAGACATTACCTGTATGGAGAGAAATGTTAGATTTACACAGATCATAAAAGCTTAAAGTACATATTCACGCATAAAGAATTAAACATGAGACATAGAAGATGGTTGAAATAGATCAAAGACTACAATTGCATGATAAACTATCACCCGGGAAAGGTTAATGTACTGGCTGATGCTTTAAGTAGAAAGGAAAGGCTCAAACTGTTGGTAACCTCGGAAGAATTGATCAGAGAATTTGAGAAAATGGAGTTAGAAGTCAAGGTCTCAGTCCAAAACAATGAAAGAGTTTACAACATTCATTTTTAACCAGAGTTGCTTGAGAAGATTCACCGCTGTCAGGAACAAGTAAAAGAAGAAAGAATGTCAGAATTGACAGGAAAAGAGTTTCCGAGTTCAAGAGATGATAAAGGAATTAAACGACTTGCTCCGAGAATTTGGATCCTTAATGTTACAGAATTGAAAGGAGAAATCGTGAGCGAAGCGCATAACTTGAGATATTCCATTCACCCAGGGAGCACAAAAGTATATCAAGATATCAAGCTGAATTATTGGTGGCCCAACATGAAAAGAGAGATTGTAGAATGGGTAAGCAAGTGTTTTGAAATGTCAGAGAGTGAAAGCAGAACATCAATGACCCAGTGGATTACTTCAACCATTAGAGATTCCCGAGTGGAAATGGGAGCACGTCACGATGGATTCTATAGTAGGTTTACCTTGAACTAGAGCGAATTATGATGCCATATGGGTTATAGTCGACAGACTCACGAAGTCCACACATTTTCTTCCGATCAGTGAAAGGTATTCAGTAGAAAGACTAGTAGGTTTGTATTTGAAGGAAGTGGTAGTTCGCCACGGAGTGCCTGTGTCAATTGTGTCAGACAGAGATGCTCATTTTACTTCTAGGTTCTGGAAGAGTTTTCAGGATTGCCTAGGTACCCAACTGAAACTGAGTGCAGCCTATCATCCGCAGACTGATGGGCAGAGTGAAAGGACAATTCAGACGATAGAAGATATGCTACGAGCCTGCGCCTTGGATTTCAAGGGAAGTTGGGATGATCATCTGCCATTAGTTGAGTTTGCATACAATAATAGTTATCACTCCAGTACTGGTATGGCCCCGTATGAAGCTTTATATGGAAGAAAGTGCAGATCTGTTGGGATGAAGTCGGTGAAAGAAAAAAAATACTAGGGCCGGAAATTGTTCATCAGACAAAGCAGTCCATAGATAAGATTCGGAAGAGGTTAGTTGCTACTCAAGACCGTCAACGAAAATGTGAAGATCTGAAGAGAAAGGATAAGTCATTTGAGATAGGAGATAAAGTGTTGCTGAAAATTTCCCCGTGGAAAGGAGTGATGAGATTCAGAAAGAAAAGGAAGCTTAGTCCTAGATATATCGGACCGTTCGAGATTCTTAATAAAGTTGGAGCCGTGTCAAATCAATCAGCCTTACCGCCAGATCTTCAACACATTCACGATGTATTTCACGTATCAATATTGAGAGCTTACCATCCTGATCACTGACACGTATTAGAGTATGAACCTATCAATGTCAAAGCTGACCTGACCTACGCAGAACAACCAGTGGAAGTGGTAGACTACAAAGTGCATGAGCTACAAAATAAGAAAGTAAATTTAGTAAAAGTGATTTGGAGGAATCGTCAAATCGAAGAAGCCACTTGGGAGTTAGAAGATAAAATTTGAAGTAAATATCCCGAGTTGTTTAGTTAATAATGTGATCCCGAGGACGGAATTCTTTTAAGTGGGGAAGACTGTAATAACCGTAAAAAAATTCTTATATTATTGCCAGCCCTTTCTATGAATAAATCGTAAAATTTAGAAAGTTTGAATTTCCAACAAGGTTAGATGAGCAGGTAAAATTTACTTGGCATCTATTTATCTAGTGTATTTTTTTTTCTTATCACCGTCTATTTTACCTTCAACTATCGTTATTTATTTTATCGCGTGGTTACTAGTTTGGGTGTTAGAACGATTTGTAAAATATTAAATATATACATAGCTAGTTGTTTAATTATTTATTGTAAATTAAATCGTATTCAACTTTATTTATTCCATTGGAGTCATGAACTTTGAGATATTTTATTTCATATCTATTTTATTACCTTAGTGGGTTAAATAAAAGATTATTTAGAAATTACTAGATAGAATCCATTTTGGAGTAGTAAATGGCTAGTGCATGCGTAAGCCCACTTCCATAAGTTTTTATATTTTTTTACCTTTTCTAGCCCATTAAAAGCCCAAATGATGTCAGTACTTATTAAAGGAAATATGATAAAAAAGGATCATCTTGATCATTACTCACCCGAGAGAAAAAAAAATAGAAAGAGAGAGAGAACAAAACCTCCATTAAAACACCTTCTTCAAAAGCCTAAATCTACACAAATATATAATTGCATGTATGATCAAGATAAGATTTTAGAAGCTTCTAAAATCTTAGCTTGATCATACATGCAATTGTATATTTGTGTAGAGTTTTAAAAACTCTTCAAATTGGTATCCACTTATAAGGGTTTTCAAGAACTTAGCTCTAAAAGTGTTTTTCTAAAAAGGGTATGAAAATTTTATACCAAATCTTTCTTTATTTCTTGTGTTAGTAATTTTGATAGTATGATTGTGGTTTATATATTTAGAAAAATTGGATTTTGTGTTGACTTATTTTGGGGTTTGTAATTGATTGTGATGTTACAATTTATGGGTTAAAGATTTAGAGAATAGGAGCGTTGTGATTTTGGGTTTGAGGTTTGAAGAATGGGGATGATGGTGCATGTCAGGGAGAGGGGCGGTGGTGCCCGACAGCGGCGATGGGGAAGGCAGGATGTGGAGGTCGAAGGAGAGATTGAGGGAGAAAGGGAGATGAGAGTAGAGATTGAGATGAGAGAGGGGGGTTTGGGAGAGAAACGGAGAGAGAGAGAGACACACAGAGAGAGAGAGAGGTGGAAGGGGGAACCGCCGGCGCCGCCATGGCGTCCGGCCGGTCACCCGAGGAAGATGATGGGGGTGGGGTTGGTTAATGGTAATGATGATTAATTAATTGGTTAATTGTATATTATTGTGTTTAATTGGGAATTTGTTTGATATTGAAATTACTTCTAATTAAAGTAGAATCAAGATTTAATTGTTTTAAAAGAAAATGGTGTTTATTTAAGATGGGAAATTTAATTAAAAATTTATAAAATGTGATTAGTGAATAAAGGATTGTTTTAGAAAGGGGCACTATCAAATTGTTTTAAAGTTGATTAAAAATGAAAGTTTCGTTAACTATAATAATAAAAGAAAATGGAATAAATAGAACCATTAAAACTAGAATTTATTTTGGTAGACTCACATTTCGCTAATAGAAAATTCATGATTCAATGGATTTAAATTGAATAAGAATGAAAAATCTTGAGTTAATTCATTTAGTGAATAAAATAAGGTTTATTTAAAATAGACTTAAGTAGGAAAATTGAGGATTATAGAAATTGTGAAATTCCGTAAGAGCTAATTTAATCTCGAGTTATGGTTTAAATGAATTAATTATTAATGATTGTGTTGCGAAATAAAAAGTAGGGTTATCGAATTGCGGCTAGGGTTCGTGAGCTTCGTGCTTTAATTGTTGCGCTTACGTTTTCGTGACCTAATTCGGGTCCTCACAAGATGCCTACGTATCTCAGAGTTGAGAATCAAGCCATGACGTAGTTCTGAGATGAGGGGTCTGGCCTTTTATATAGGTTGTGGGAGCTTTAGAATCGTAATAGGGTTTGGAGACTTGGTGGACAAGTTACCGTCATTGAGGAAGATTCTGACTCCTTCCTTGTAGGAGTTAGTTTCCATGTCGAATTAGGTGCCTTGGAGGCTACATAATATCCCAGGGATATTCAAGAATGTTCCTTGTTTCTAGAATGTTCCCGGTTTGTGGATCAGGCCCATGTTAGAAACAAGCTTATACCGAGCGTCCCCGGTTTGGGCTGTTCTTTTGGGCTTAATCATTAATTATGAATTTAATGCCCAACTAGGGTTTCGGGCCTTATTTATGAGCCAATAAATATTATATTAATTATGTTCTTAGGGATTATTTTTCACCCATATCATT
Source organism: Saposhnikovia divaricata (assembly GCA_036435485.1). NCBI lineage: Eukaryota > Viridiplantae > Streptophyta > Magnoliopsida > Apiales > Apiaceae > Saposhnikovia > Saposhnikovia divaricata. The sequence continues at coordinate 137,310,858 of CM071600.1, forward strand.
TGCCCCCAACTTCTAGGAAAACTTGATTTTGTAGAAGTTAAGGGTCACACCGGCCCTACCAGGGTATCGTCTTATAGTGAAGTGTGGAGCGACCTACACAGTCACAACGACTAATATTCTTTCCCAATTTATTACTTAAGAAAGTTAAACGTTCCTTGGCCTCTCGAACTTTTTTTTAAGATTTCTGGGCCTTTCGGGAATAGGATTAGTGCCGTTTTGAGCTCGTGGACTCTAATCCAAGTGCAATTCGTGCATAGGATCCTTTATCATAAATTCATTAGTGATTTATTTCCCTCAACTTATCTAAGTTAGGGTTAATATCAGACGGTCATTGCTCATAAGCCTCAATAAGGGCTAATTTTTGAGCAAAAGACATTAATTCGATCCTAATCGGGGCTAAACAACCCTAAACGGGGCTATAAAGGCCTTGATCGAGGCTAACTAGTTCATACTTAATGTAATTACTACTAGGATATCCACCCTTAACCTTGAAATAGGTTAATTTTAGAGTGGAAGTCCTTAAACGTCGATAATCGAGGCTAATCACCCCCTAATTGCGATTAGCGAAGCCCTAATCCCTAATTTTGGAGTTGAGCCAATCTAGTGGAGATTCTTATAACCTCATGGTTGTAGAAAGAATCATGTGAAAATTCTCATTTTTGAGTTGTCTAGGCAAGAAATACGATCCTCTGGACAAGGTGTTTCAAACACCTTCCTGATTTTGAACACCCTCCTGGTTTTGAACACCCCTGGCATTCCAAAACTCAAATTTTGAAGTTGAGCTCATATGATAGGGATTCTTATAATCTCCTGGTATGAAGAAGAATCACATGAAAACATGCATTTTTGAACGTTTTGGAGGCGAAATACCTCAATTTAAGCTAGTTTTCAAACCAGACCTTGTTTCAAACAAGGTCATTTTTTTCAACTTCTTGGAATCACTAAGGAACCTGCATGGGCTTGTAGAGGACCTAGTAAGGGTCTCAAATCTCAAATTTGAGAGAAAATGGAGCATTTTTGAGCGTTCTGGAGCCAAACGAAATCACCTAGGGGCTTAGGTGTTCACAACACCTGAGCCATTTTTTGCCCCAGGTGACCTGGTCGGCCTACCCTGGTCGGCCATTCGGCCAAGGGTGCCTGGTCGGCCACCCCTGGTCGGCTGGGCCCCAATTTTTTTTTTGAATTTTGGCCAAATTTTGACTAGTTGAATTTGACCTTTGACTTTGACTTTTGACCTTGACTTTGACCAAAGCCAAATCTTGTTTTGAACTCCCCTCCTTGTTTCTAGAGTGAGTTTACAACACCATGGTTGGTTTTGTGATCCTTGATCTCAAACAACCTACTTCTTAGTTTTCAGGACCTTCCGGGTCTTAACTTGTCCTTGAACTCTTGGTTTCAAATCACCTTGGGTTAAACTATGGCCCTTGGCTCCCTGAAATCCTTACATACTTACAATAGGGTGTTTTAAACAACCTTGGCCTTGACCCCCCTTGTCATGGAGGTCTTTGCTTCTTTAGTTGATTGTATAGGGATTTCACTTATTTTCAACACCTGACTTCAAGTCTAGGATACTATGGTCGGTTTTTATCCTTGATTTTATACTTAAGGACTTTAAACTCCCTACCTTGTTTGTAGGACCGTGTCTTAGCTTGATTTTATTCAATGGTTCCTGACTTCCAGGCCTTGAATTCAATCAACCAACTTAATTCAGGGCAAACAACATCGTTAGCCATCTAGGCTTATATTTTGTGCAGAGATTCAAAACCCCTACTATATTTTTAGAGTATATCCTCCAAATTTCCTTAAAGTATTAGCTTTTTAGCTAATCTTGATGTTTAGTGCCTTAATCGTGGGTTTTTGGCTTAATCCTCTGTTTAGGCTTAATAAGCATGAGTTAGTACAACCTCCTAGGTTGCTAACTATGTTGTTGCTTCATCCTGCATTTCCATTCATTTCTTTCGCTTATTCATACGAATTAGATCTTTTATTCGACTCAATTTCGAGTTCATAAAACCTTTTTCCTGCTGTTTTCGGCTATTTAACCTGTAAACGCGGGTCGTCAGAAAGATGACCTGCTATGGAGGGTCGCCCATTTCCTTATAAAAGAGTGGGGGTGGAAGTCATTCTTCACACTTCCTTCTTCTCTCGAAGAAAATTTCTATCTGAAGAGCTCTCAAGCTTCAAGTACTTCTTTTAATTTCAGACAAACCTGATGGCAAGTGAGGGTGGTTAGAGCACCGTAGTTCCTTCTAAGGGCCTTCTCCAAGCAATCAACAGGAGGACCAAAGACAACAATGGGAAAGGTAAGGTCTTTCCTCCTCGTTATCAGTTAACTTTACCCCAGCTCTTAGACGAGCCCGGGGATGTGTTTCTAAACAACGCGGAATTCGATTCTTTCATTTTCCCTAGCACTCTAGATGTAGGAGATATTAACGACTTACTCAAATACGAATTTCCTTCTGGCTTGAAACTCAGAATCCCCACGCCAGGGGATAGAACTTGTAATTGGCACCCTGAGAATTTATTTGTATACAAAGGTGCTATTACCGCTGGCCTTAGGTTTCCAGTTCACCCTTGGGTTGTTAGGTTGCTAGCTGAGGTTAAAATCAACCCGTGCCAACTATATCCTAACTCCTGGAAATTTATCTTAATTTTTTTGGTTGAATACATCAAAGGAGGCATCTGCCTTAGCATTCCATTATTTAGACATTTATTTGCTTTCAAAAATAGCCCTATTACTAGGAAAGGATGGGTAAGCATCCAACATCGTACAAAGTCAAGAATGATTATCAACGCTGCCTCCGTGCCTGATTCATACCACAACTGGAGGCACGAATTTTTTATCCTTAGATGGAAATGGGGAGACTGGGGTGACTTTTTCAGGTTTAAATTCAATCACGTGAATGATGAGGGTGTTAGTGAGCTTCAACTCTCCAGTGAAGAAAAAGCTCAGCGGGATTGGCTTATTTCAACCTTTCAAAATGCTCACTATCGTGAAGTCGTGACTGAACATGCCTTGATAGAGGCCGGTCTTAGTAGTATTGTAAGAACCCCAAAATTTTGGATATAATTAAAACTTTTTATTAAGTAATGATAAAATGAGGAACAATGATTCCGACAACAAGGTCACCAGCTCTAATGAATGGTGGTTTCAAAGAACAATGATTGTAATGAATGGATATTGCTTTGGACAATGATCCTGATGCATTGGTATATTGTCAGAATAGAGTAATTTGATGGTTGAGGACCTAGATAAGAATAATCTACCATCCAGGAAGGAGCTAATGGATCCTTGAAGGGAAATGAGTACGTGCATAGTGTTTCCCGTACGTGCATAGTGTTTCCCATACGTGCATAGTGTTTCCCGTACGTGCATAGTAATTTGGTGGATGAATAGTGATTTTGTAAGTTGGAAAACTTTTCACGCCACCCTATGCACGGGACGTGATATGGATGTTTCGAAGTCATATTAGTAATACGCGGAGGAAATAAGTGAATGCAGAGACGATCGGAATTCAGAAATTCCAAATTCTTTTTCGGTATAATATTTGACCGGACAGTGGATTAAATATTATTATAATCCAAGAATTGAGATATTAACTTTGAGGATTTGATATTTTGGGATGTTATTATATTTGATTTAAGAATGAAGGTAGGAAACCACTGATGCAGTGAAACAAGCGTTCTAGAAACCGCTAAAACGTTATAACGTGATTAATCAATAAAGCGAACGAATCCTAGATTACGGATTAAGTTCGTATCGAGATTAAATATCCTACATGGTCATCACGAGGATTATATTAAGGATTGGGGAAGGTATTATGAATATCGAGAAATTTCCCGGTAAACCCTAGAGGTGAAACTACTTAGTTATTCGCCCGAACGATCAATCGAAACGAGCAATAACCGGACAAAAGAAACAAGCAGTGGAAGCAAGAGTCATGCATAAGCTACTAGATAAATATCTATCAACCAAGTGGGCTAAGTAACTAGCATGTTAAGGATTGAACTAGTAGTTAGCCAAATCAAACTCTAGTTAGCCATAAATCAATCCAAGTGCTACACATGCTTTCAAATCTCACCATTCATTCCAAAAGCACTTTAATAAAGTAAAAAGAGATGAGATATCATCCAAGGCTCATCACTTTATGAATTATTATCAAAACAACCAAGCAAACACAAAGAACTCTCCATTTTCCTTTCTTCCTTGAAAAATTCTGCCAAGGTGCTAGAAGTAAGGCTTCCAACCATCATTTGATCTTGAAATATTTATGGTGAGTACTTCATATCATAACTTAGATCCCCTAAAAATTTCAGCCTCAAATTCACTTTCTTTCATTTTCAAATAAATCATCAAAGGTGATGATGAATAGTGTTTTCAAGAACTAATCCTTGTTTTTCTTGTTTTCATGGTTGATCCTAGCTAAGTTAAGGCTATCCAAGGGCAATACCAAGCTTTGTGAGGCTAGTACATACTACAAGGAAGGTATAAGACTTGAAAACCCTAGACCTACTTTGAGTTTTAAGCATGTTCTTGATGGATCTAGCTTAGTTATGATTATGTTCATGCTATAAGCATGTTTAGTTAGTGATTTAGTGATTTGATTAACATGATGATTTTGATACTAAGATCAGTGGCTTCTGGACTTGTTGAGATGCTTATTATGTGTATAAGTTGTTTAGATGCCCGGTGTGGCTTGGGTTGTTGATTACGATTTATGGAACGTCCGATTTATAGCCGTCGTAATGCCCGATTTTTGTTAACCTTAAGAAATCGTGTTTTACAGTAGCCATAAGTCACTGTCCAGTATCATGTTCTGCCATGGCAAGATAGATCATGTTATAAGCTTTGTTTTGATATAAAGATCATGTGAAACGGACTTACGGTTTAGGAATTATGGCCGATTCACTAAAAGACGTTCGAAACCGTAAGTACGAGTTCGTTATTAAAATTGAACCCTCGTAAAATACGTAAGTCAGTGGAGAATCTTGGTAATTAAATACTAGAGGTAAAAAGGAAGGTGTGAGAGAAAACCTCATGTGAAATGGATCGTTTTCCGATTTTATAAAAATGTTCGAATCAAAGTTAATCGCAAACGAACCCCTAAAAAACCCGCTTGATTATAACTTCGGTAAAACACTTAGAAAACGGGCGATAAAACTCGGAGCATAATATTGATTTGTAACGATCGACTTTAGAACTTGTATGACTTAAGTATGTCCCAAGTGTAAGTATAATGACATGTCGTATTAACGAACGAATGTCGGGTCGAATCGATGATAAAAGGAATCCACTAAAAGGGGTATAACGAGATAACTCGAGAACGTGTTTCGATTTAAGTATAACTTAACTTTTAAGATGTTAAGTGATTAATCCCGAATGCCTTGGCTATTTATAGATCACCAAGCTGAACCGGGACCCGCTACCACTACCCCTTACCGTACTCGACTACCAGGCAAGTTTCAATTCCCTTCTTTTAGGCTGTTGTTGTGATTGAATATATATAAAAATGTTTTCTGTTATACATATGCCATAGCATGCATGCCTACTTTCAAGTTATATCATTATGCTTGTTCCCTGATTGTTATCGGCTTATAAATTAGATAGCTATCGTATCAATTATAAGCCGGTTATTGTAAGACCCTCAAAGAAGGGTGTATGCATCTTATTCATCAAATATAGACCGGGAGTCAATATTTCTTGACATATCGAGATTACCTCGGAGGAAAATATTTAAGTAAATATTTTCCATTATTCGGGCGACGAATATTATTTGACTATTCGTTCGAGATTATTTATTTAACGATCCTTAATTCAAATAATTATTTGAACGTAACTATTCGACGAATAATATTTTTAATATTCATTCAGAGTCGAATTATTTATCGATTATTATTTCGAATATTCTTCTAAAGGTTGGACTACTAAATGAATATTATTTGGATATTCATTTAGAATATTATTCATTAAATGAATATTACTTTTGAATATTCATTTAAGATAGTAATTACCTGACGAATATTATTTTAATGTTCATCTGAAGCTTGATTTATTTATCGAGTCTTATCTCGAATATTCCTTTAAAGCTTGGATTACTAAATGAATATTACTTGATATTCATTTAGAATATTATTCATTAAATGAATATTACTTTTTCAATATTCATTTAAATTCCTAACTAATTATGAATATTATTTTGAATATTCATCCAGGGTTCTATTTAATCATTGAATATTATTTTAAATATTTTAAATATTCCTTTCAGGTCTTAATAATTAATGGATATTATTTTGAATATTCATTTGAATATTTAATTATGCAATAAATATTCTCTCGATATTTCTTCAAGGATTATTTGAGAAATACTCTGATTAAAGATATTCTTTCATATTCCTAAATATTCTGTAAAATATTTTAATTCAATAAATATTCTCTGAATATTTATTCCATACTTAGAATAACCTCGATAAGGTTTATCTTCTTCGATTATTACGGAAAATATTTTGGAGACATATTATTATTAATCTTATATCAAGAAAGGTTCTCAGACATCATTCTTCTTGAGTCTATCTCCCTAAAAATAAGGGAACCTTACTTGGAAAATGTTATTTATCTTGTCGACTTCCCGGTCATAAAGTATTCTCTTCACTCGCAACTCGGTTGCTATTAACTTATTAAGTCATTGTTTACCTTCTCATCTTTCGAGGGGTAAGTCGTTGGAACAAGTTGATATCCGTTACCAAGTAATAGCTTGGGAGTTATTGGTAAATTTTCCTTTCCAACTAGATACGACTACCTTGTGGAGTCTTATCAACAAGTATTATACTTGGGGAAAGGGGGACGAACGTTACATTCAGAATCATGAATTCTATTTGAACTAGGAGTCGTGTAAGAGGCCGAGTAGCGCCGGTCCATCCCCTTTGGCCCAACCGTTGGCCGGGGAGAGCTAGTAAGGCGGTATACAAGTAAAGTCGTCAGTTCTTCCTTCTACCGGTAGTAAATCTAAATTGAGCTGTACGATCTCGACTGATCATCAAGATTGGAACAGCGGGCGCGGTGAATACTCCATCATTGGTTCATCATCCAAACTTATTTATTTCCTGCAACATGATTACTGTTGGCAGAGCTGGAAAAGTGTTCATAACTGGAATTGCAACCTTTTTATGCAAGTTCCTCTTCTTAATAACAATGAGAATATCTCGCTTACTTTTGATGTAGCAGATATTTCTACAAAAAAATACTTTAAGTTACCTTGTAACTTCATCGTTCATATTATACTGGCATCATTTCCGTAAATGCATGGCATATGGTTTGAAAGATACTTTTGAACTGTTATACATTATCGTTCAGTTATATATTATTGTTGGTGGGCTATTGCTAACCCTTGCTTTATTATTATATCACAACAACAGCTAGACCAGATGACTCGCACAAGGCGCACTCGACGCGGGCGAGGACGATGAGACTACCAGAGCTGAAGAAGAAGCTATTGGTAGGATATATTTATTCTTTCAGTACCAAGAATATGGTCTAGTATGACTTATGTAAATGGATGGCAAAGAGTATGTATTTATATTGAAATTCTTTTGGATTGTAAGAACTCATAATGTGATTAATAAAAATTTGATTGTTACTCTGATTTCATCTCTGGGACTATAACGGGTGTGTTTTATATTGTTGTGTGGGGTCATAGAGACGTAATTTATTTTATGTTAAGGAAAGTTCAATTGTTGTGGACAGAATTGGAAACCGTAACCACCGGATCCCGGACCCCGGATCTGGGGGTGTTACAGAAGTGGTATCAGAGCATACGTTATAAACCCAGAGATGAGGTAACGTTAAAACAATAAATTCAATAAGATAATAAGAACTCTTGCCAAGTTCATAGTCGGACTACTTAATGTAGTGATGACATATAAAACCCTTATGGGAACTCGTAAGTATCATGATAGTAACTTAGCTCGATATCGTATCGACGAGTAAGGCGACAGACCTTGAGGCATACGAGCAGCAGCGCGATGATGCTTTATATGCTGAAGATCAGCGGGTAATTCGATGGAGTACCCTACTGGAGACCCGGAAGAGGTTCCAGCAGATAAGGAAAATCCTGTTAGGATAAGGAGCTTACCCATGGGTAATGAGGATCGCAGCCAGAATGACTGTGATGATTAAGATATGGTGCTCAGAAAAGTGAGTATAAAGAACCGAGATATTATTAAGAGATCTGAAGATGCATGTTGAATTCATAGCCGGACTACCAGATGTAGTACCAGCAAGAAAGAAGGATTGGAAGAATTACTTGAGATCTTATACGGAAATAGATGAGAATCCTTAGAGATTTTCATCTTAACAAAGAAAGAGCTAGAGGGATATATGATTATCAAAGACAGCGATATAGGACAAGGAGCAGAGTCCCTAGGAATAGTTGAGAATGAGGCAGTAAGTGCCATATCATTTGATAAATGAATCAGTATGAATATTGTCAGTAATAATTCGCCACGAGAAGGCAGATGTCATAGTTTATAATTTACGAAACCAAAGTGAGGTTAATGAGGTGGTTTTATTCAGGGAAATGTTCATGAATGAATCAGTAGAAAATAAAGACATTGGGAAGTGACAGCATGATTGGGTAAAGTTATATAAGGAAGTAGTAAGCAAGACAAGGATCTCAGAACCTACCGGAAGATAAGACCAGTGAGTCAAGATGAACTCGTAATGAGACTACTGCCAGAGACTGAGTATAGAGTTAATTCAACTCAGTTAAATGATGAACCAGAAACGTTAGATGCATGTGATTCAGAGGAATATTAAATTCCTTCTTCTCTTTGAATGGATTATAGTAGTTTCCTTAAGTTTACTCCGACACGGAATTATGATAGATCAAGTAATACGATCAGCAGTTAAAGAGAAAAATGTGAGAAAATCTTCCTGGAGCTAAAAGGTGAAATTGGTAATGACCAAGAGCTGGCATTGCTTAATGAAAAAAGGAGACTTTGTGCTTCCAACGACGCTTCGCATAAAGGGTTAGGTAGACCGACATTTGGTATTATTGAATATCAGGACGTTGTGACAGGTTTCAGTTTGAAACTATTGATTCCCTTCTAAGGGATGGATATAATTGATTCATCTCCAGTGGGTAAACTTCCAATCTGATGATGATTATTTCGTTAACTATGACTGCTTATGATTCCACCTGCTTGGAGGTTCATAAAACTATTCTTCAGGTTTCGAAACTGGTCTCCTTAATGTTACCAGTAGGTGGGTAGATTGATCAAAATTTCCCTGAGTCTGGAAAGGAATTCGGTGAATTTTGGCAAACCTTGTCTTTCTGATTATCAGAGAATGTCATGGAAGAGAGTAGAAACTAGAGCAAACCCTGTGATTTGGGTAAGGATGCTGTAAAATGGGTTAGTAAACGGACCCTGAGCATTACAATCGACGGTAGTGATAAAATGATGAAGTGAGATTGGACGAAAACAGGAAATGTAAGTAAGAAACCAGCCGGACTGAGAAATTCCAGGATTGACTTAAATGAAAAGGCTGTTATGCCAGGAATGGTAAGCTTGTGTGGCACGCGGGATTGATAAGAATAGTTGAAAAGATAAGAGTGGAGGAAAGGTGACCGGAGACGGTGCCGAGTAGTTGATTAAGACTTATATGGAGTAAAGTTTTGGAAAGGTAGAAAGGTATCAAAGAAGAAGGCACTATGCCGGCAATTGCTAGAAAAGTAATGCTATTAGCCAACCCCTAAAATCATATATATATATATATATATATATATATATATATATATATATTTTTTTTTTTTTTTTTGTGGCCAGTTGAGGCCAAGTCACAAAGGATTATCAAGTGACTAGACCAGCAATGAAAGGACAAAGCAGGGTTGCTTCTAAGAAAGCACCGACTGCAAGGCCTTCTGATATAAAGGAAACATTAATGAGATCGTAGGAATCTTCTGCTGAACAGCCCATGTTTTGATTGGGAATTCACTAGACCTTTTTGGGATGGGGTCACCTGTACTAAAGTGACTCATGTGTATATGGTTGTCCAAGATTACGAGTAAAATGGGAGTATAATGACTTGAGATGTATGATGTTAGGGTATCATGAATACCATGAATATATTATGACGGAGGAAAGTAAACAATGAAGGTATATGAAGAGAGTATAGAAATGGTCAGAAATTGAACAATATGCTGTAGGAATTTTCTCTGAGGCAAGTACCTTTGCGAAGAACGATAAGCACTAGGAAATTCACGTTGAACTCGACCAATATCTTTCAGAACATCCTTGCTACCATTAACAAGTTCTGTAAGAGAGCAGATAGACATACGTTGTCTTTTGGAAGGTCAAATAGGTTGACCACTATCTGAAAGAAGAAATTAGCAGTAAGCTACCGATCGATTATCAAATAAGAATGATTGAAAAGAGACCCTTATTAAGGATACATGATTTGATTGCCAATTATAGGATGCAGGAATTCCTTGGCAATTGAATTAAGGATAAGATATCCATAGAGTAAAGCAAACCCTGGGGAATGGACAAGGGATGGCATTACCCCTAATAAAGGACATTGTGAATTTGGATGATATAAATTGAATTGATTAAGGCGACATCAAACTTTGAGGATTTATAAAAAATAAGCAGTTTTGAAAGGTATATAGACAGAATTATTATATGATTAATTACTGATATTTTGATGTGCCCTGTACCCAGAAAATACAGGAAGAATGATGAGGATTACCTAAGAAACCTTACAAGGAAAAAGGTAATATTCTGAAGTTCAAAATGGAAGCTTGGTAGGGAATATATGACATAGAAATAATTATGCCAGACGAGGCATGTGTGAAACCATGGGAAAGTATGGATTGAACCAACAAAGGTTGAGATTATCCTAGAACAAGAAAGAACTAAGAGAACAAATATCCTAGGTATGATCGAGAGTAACTTTGATAAAGTTCCCACGGGAAGGTGGAAGCAATGACTTATGGAAAAAAAAAAAGACTGATAGTTATATTTTCTCCTTCAGCAGAGCTTAATGGAGAATGCTTTAACCCAACAGTGATGGGAATGAGGTAGAAAAGTTTGAGTTGGAATGTATCCAGAGAACATGGATTACAAGAAATTGTTAGTATCAGGAAAGGCCAATGAGGTGGCCGACAATCTAAGTATAAAGGAATAATTACAAATGTTCATACCGAAGAAACAGAATGATATTTGGAAGGACCTTGAAGGTCATATCGGAATGGAGGAATTTACATTCCTTCTGATGACTGTGCAAGAATTGACGGTAATAATAGTTTAAGTAAAGATTCGATTCCTGATGGAGTCTTAAGCATATTACGTACTTTAGAAGGTCCCGTTTTGAGGCAAACCAGGACCATGGTACAAAAAATTGATGAAGTAAACCGTTAGGTTTCCAGTCTTTTATGGAAGATGCATAAGTGATAGTTTCATCAACCGGACCTAGCTGCGATGCTTGAAACTCTTCTGCAATTCTATCTACTTCATGTTATATCTACATAAAGTTCAGGAAGTGTTCCTTATGGATAAGGAATAGTGATTACTTTGTCTCCCTAAGGGATTTGAAACCCGTAGGGTTAGCTATTAACGCACTACGTAAACAACAAGCGATGGTGATTCTTCTAAGAAAGTAGATGACAACGTAAAGATAAAGAAAGTGCTGCTATTGATAAACTAAATGGCATGTTGATGAATGACAAGCAAGTTTGTGTTAATGTATTTCTGCGCAAACCAGATAGAGAATATGAGGTTGATGATTCATGATGCCAAATGTATTCCCGTAGAAAGAATTAATGAGACTTGGAGGGAAGGGCAGTTGAGCCCGAGACTTATTGGGCCATTTGAGAGTTCAAAAGTGTTCTCGAGCCAGCCTTACCCCCAAAACTTATAGCACGGTCATAACGGGTTTTCATGTGGCAAGGCTACGCCAGTAAAATGCAGATGTTCAACAGATGATAGGAGTACGAGCATGTAGATATATGACCTGGTCTGACTTACGAAAGACAACTTGTGGAAAACCACGGATAGAAAAGAACAAGTGATGAGAAACAAGGTTGGCGGAAGTAGATTATATGAATCTAAGTTAAAGGGATCGGGCCAGATTCATTTCGGAAAGTTTAAATTGGAATAACGTGATGATTATAGAATAAATGTGACGGAATACCGATAAGGAGGTACCAAGTGCAAAAAGGTGTCTCAATAAAGAGGTGAAGGTGAAAGTAAATAATAGAAATGAGTAAGAATCAGATAATAAGAAGGATGTGATTGATAAAGAAAAGGCTGGGAAAGCAACTATGGAATGAGAAGCAAGGAATGTTATGAATGGGTTTTCTAATGAATTCTCAGGATGACAACCTGATAGTGTCAATATTATAGTTATGAAAAAGCTAGTAACATGATATGGGATGTCAGTAATAATGATGTCAAGTGAGAAATCTAAGATTTAACCTGAAAGGTTGAAGGATTTCCCGAATGTGTGTATCGCTAAGATTGAACAAGAGTATTTGTCCATAGAATAATGGACAAAGCAGCAAGATATGTTGTCACGTGAGATTACGATCAAATAGTATTGGATATAATTATGATTAATTTCTTCTTTGATAAACCTCTATAGTTCAGAGGTAAATTCTGAGTATGATATTCTACAATCATGAAAGCTTTCTATAATCCTTTAGAACTCTGTTCTCTTCTTCTCTCTTATTCATCTTCTTTATGAATTGAGAAGAACAACCCTTTTAGGAGGGGAGGTACTGCTACGTGACTATCTGTCTATGTGATAGAAGTCTAAGTGGAATACCATAACTTGTTTAATTGCTTGTCAAGTACTAAAGGCTGGCCCCTTCTGTACAACTATGCAATATAACAAATGTTCAATTGATCATAGTGATATCTCAATAAATCTTTCCACTTCTCTATATTGATCGAGATTGCGAAGATTAAAGCGATCAGGAAATGCACAGTACGAGCGAGGTTACCTCCGAATTCGTAGGGTGATAGTGATACCAATGTTACTGCAGGTATCAATAAGGATAAGACTGAGTAAGAGTATAACCCAGATAGTGAGTTGTACGAAAAGTAGCAACGTTGATGGAAAAAGGATACAGTATGGATTGTAGCACTAGAAGATGTGCTGAGGAAGGGTAGAACGACTAAGAATTGACCGGGAAGCTAAAAAGTGAACGACAGGCAAACGACTCTTTGCTTCCTACCTGATTCCGGGACGGAATCCTTTTAAGGAGGGGAGACTGTAAGAACCCCAAAATTTTGGATATAATTAAAACTTTTTATTAAGTAATGATAAAATGAGGAACAATGATTCCGACAACAAGGTCACCAGCTCTAATGAATGGTGGTTTCAAAGAACAATGATTGTAATGAATGGATATTGCTTTGGACAATAATCCTGATGCATTGGTATATTGTCAGAATAGAGTAATTCGATGGTTGAGGACCTAGATAAGAATAATCTACCATCCAGGAAGGAGCTAATGGATCCTTGAAGGGAAATGAGTACGTGCATAGTGTTTCCCGTACGTGCATAGTGTTTCCCATACGTGCATAGTATTTCCCGTACGTGCATAGTGTTTCCCGTACGTGCATAGTGTTTCCTGTACGTGCATAGTAATTTGGTGGATGAATAGTGATTTTGTAAGTTGGAAAACTTTTCACGCCACCCTATGTACGGGACATGATATGGATGTTTCAAAGTCATATTAGTAATACGCGGAGGAAATAAGTGAATGCAGAGACGATCGGAATTCAGAAATTCCAAATTCTTTTTCGGTATAATATTTGACCGGACAGTGGATTAAATATTATTATAATCCAAGAATTGAGATATTAACTTTGAGGATTTGATATTTTGGGATGTTATTATATTTGATTTAAGAATGAAGGTAGGAAACCACTGAGGCAGTGAAACAAGCGTTCTAGAAACCGCTAGAACGTTATAACGTGATTAATCAATAAAGCGAACGAATCCTAGATTACGGATTAAGTTCGTATCGAGATTAAATATCCTACATGGTCATCACGAGGATTATATTAAGGATTGGGGAAGGTATTATGAATATCGAGAAATTTCCCGGTAAACCCTAGAGGTGAAACTACTTAGTTATTCGCCCGAACGATCAATCGAAACGAGCAATAACCGGACAAAAGAAACAAGCAGTGGAAGCAAGAGTCATGCATAAGCTACTAGATAAATATCTATCAACCAAGTGGGCTAAGTAACTAGCATGTTAAGGATTGAACTAGTAGTTAGCCAAATCAAACTCTAGTTAGCCATAAATCAATCCAAGTGCTACACATGCTTTCAAATCTCACCATTCATTCCAAAAGCACTTTAATAAAGTAAAAAGAGATGAGATATCATCCAAGGCTCATCACTTTATGAATTATTATCAAAACAACCAAGCAAACACAAAGAACTCTCCATTTTCCTTTCTTCCTTGAAAAATTCTGCCAAGGTGCTAGAAGTAAGGCTTCCAACCATCATTTGATCTTGAAATATTTATGGTGAGTACTTCATATCATAACTTAGATCCCCTAAAAATTTCAGCCTCAAATTCACTTTCTTTCATTTTCAAATAAATCATCAAAGGTGATGATGAATAGTGTTTTCAAGAACTAATCCTTGTTTTTCTTGTTTTCATGGTTGATCCTAGCTAAGTTAAGGCTATCCAAGGGCAATACCAAGCTTTGTGAGGCTAGTACATACTACAAGGAAGGTATAAGACTTGAAAACCCTAGACCTACTTTGAGTTTTAAGCATGTTCTTGATGGATCTAGCTTAGTTATGATTATGTTCATGCTATAAGCATGTTTAGTTAGTGATTTAGTGATTTGATTAACATGATGATTTTGATACTAAGATCAGTGGCTTCTGGACTTGTTGAGATGCTTATTATGTGTATAAGTTGTTTAGATGCCCGGTGTGGCTTGGGTTGTTGATTACGATTTATGGAACGTCCGATTTATAGCCGTCGTAATGCCCGATTTTTGTTAACCTTAAGAAATCGTGTTTTACAGTAGCCATAAGTCACTGTCCAGTATCATGTTTTGCCATGGCAAGATAGATCATGTTATAAGCTTTGTTTTGATATAAAGCATGTGAAACGGACTTACGGTTTAGGAATTATGGCCGATTCACTAAAAGACGTTCGAAACCGTAAGTACGAGTTCGTTATTAAAATTGAACCCTCGTAAAATACGTAAGTCAGTGGCGAATCTTGGTAATTAAATACTAGAGGTAAAAAGGAAGGTGTGAGAGAAAACCTCATGTGAAATGGATCGTTTTCCGATTTTATAAAAATGTTCGAATCAAAGTTAATCGCAAACGAACCCCTAAAAAACCCGCTTGATTATAACTTCGGTAAAACACTTAGAAAACAGGCGATAAAACTCGGAGCATAATATTGATTTGTAACGATCGACTTTAGAACTTGTATGACTTAAGTATGTCCCAAGTGTAAGTACAATGACATGTCGTATTAACGAACGAATGTCGGGTCGGATCGATGATAAAAGGAATCCACTAAAAGGGGTATAACGAGATAACTCGAGAACGTGTTTCAATTTAAGTATAACTTAACTTTTAAGATGTTAAGTGATTAATCCCGAATGCCTTGGCTATTTATAGATCACCAAGCTGAACCGGGACCCGCTACCACTACCCCTTACCGTACTCGACTACCAGGCAAGTTTCAATTCCCTTCTTTTAGGCTGTTGTTGTTATTGAATATATATAAAAGTGTTTTCTGTTATACATATGCCATAGCATGCATGCCTACTTTCAAGTTATATCATTATGCTTGTTCCCTGATTGTTATTGGCTTATAAATTAGATAGCTATCGTATCAATTATAAGCCGGTTATTGTAAGACCCTCAGAGAAGGGTGTATGCATCTTATTCATCAAATATAGACCGGGAGTCAATATTTCTTGACATATCGAGATTACCTCGGAGGAAAATATTTAAGTAAATATTTTCCATTATTCGGGCGACGAATATTATTTGACTATTCGTTCGAGATTATTTATTTAACGATCCTTACTTCAAATAATTATTTGAACGTAACTATTCGACGAATAATATTTTTAATATTCATTCAGAGTCGAATTATTTATCGATTATTATTTCGAATATTCTTCTAAAGGTTGGACTACTAAATGAATATTATTTGGATATTCATTTAGAATATTATTCATTAAATGAATATTACTTTTGAATATTCATTTAAGATAGTAATTACCTGACGAATATTATTTTAATGTTCATCTGAAGCTTGATTTATTTATCGAGTCTTATCTCGAATATTCCTGTAAAGCCTGGATTACTAAATGAATATTACTTGATATTCATTTAGAATATTATTCATTAAATGAATATTACTTTTTCAAAATTCATTTAAATTCCTAATTAATTATGAATATTATTTTGAATATTCATCCAGGGTTCTATTTAATCATCGAATATTATTTTAAATATTCCTTTCAGGTCTTAATAATTAATGGATATTATTTTGAATATTCATTTGAATATTTAATTATGCAATAAATATTCTCTCGATATTTCTTCAAGGATTATTTGAGAAATACTCTGATTAAAGATATTCTTTCATATTCCTAAATATTCTGTAAAATATTTTAATTCAATAAATATTCTCTGAATATTTATTCCATACTTAGAATAACCTCGATAAGGTTTATCTTCTTCGATTATTACGGAAAATATTTCGGAGACATATTATTATTAATCTTATATCAAGAAAGGTTCTCAGACATCATTCTTCTTGAGTCTATCTCCCTAAAAATAAGGGAACCTTACTTGGAAAATGTTATTTATCTTGTCGACTTCCCGGTCATAAAGTATTCTCTTCACTCGCAACTCGGTTGCTATTGACTTATTAAGTCATTGTTTACCTTCTCATCTTTCGAGGGGTAAGTTGTTGGAACAAGTTGATATCCGTTACCAAGTAATAGCTTGGGAGTTATTGGTAAATTTTCCTTTCCAACTAGATACGACTACCTTGTGAAGTCTTATCAACAAGTATTATACTTGGGGAAAGGGGGACGAACGTTACATTCAGAATCATGAATTCTATTTGAACTAGGAGTCGTGTAAGAGGCCGAGTATCGCCGGTCCATCCCCTTTGGCCCAACCGTTGGCCGGGGAGAGCTAGTAAGGCGGTATACAAGTAAAGCCGTCAGTTCTTCCTTCTACCGGTAGTAAATCTAAATTGAGCTGTACGATCTCGACTGATCATCAAGATTGGAACAGCGGGCGCGGTGAATACTCCATCATTGGTTCATCATCCAAACTTATTTATTTCTTGCAACATGATTACTGTTGGCAGAGCTGGAAAAGTGTTCATAACTGGAATTGCAACCTTTTTATGCAAGTTCCTCTTCTTAATAACAATGAGAATATCTCGCTTACTTTTGATGTAGCAGATATTTCTACAAACAAATACTTTAAGTTACCTTGTAACTTCATCGTTCATATTATACTGGCATCATTTCCGTAAATGCATGGCATATGGTTTGAAAGATACTTTTGAACTGTTATACATTATCGTTCAGTTATATATTATTGTAACACCCCCAGATCCGGGTTCCGGGATCCGGTGGTTACGGTTTCCAATTCTGTCCACAACAATTGAACTTCCCTTAACATAAAATAAATTACGTCTCTGTTACCCAACACAACAATATAAAACACACCCGTTATACTCCCAGAGATGAAATCAGAGTAACAATCATATTTTTATTAATCACATTATGAGTTCTTACAATCCAAAAGAATTTCAATATAAATACATACTCTTTGCCATCCATTTACATAAGTCATACTAGACTATATTCTTGGTACTGAAAGAATAAATATACCCTACCAATAGCTTCTTCTTCAGCTCTGGTAGTCTTATAGTCCTCGCCCGCGTCGAGTGCGCCTTGTGCGAGTCATCTGGTCTAGCTGTTGTTGTGATATAATAATAAAGCAAGGGTGAGCAATAGCCCACCAACAATAACATATAACTGAACGATAATGTATAACAGTTCAAAAGTATCTTTCAAACCATATGCCATGCATTTACGGAAATGATGCCAGTATAATATGAACGATGAAGTTACAAGGTAACTTAAAGTATTTGTTTGTAGAAATATCTGCTACATCAAAGTAAGCGAGATATTCTTATTGTTATTAAGAAGAGGAACTTGCAAGAAAAGGTTGCAATTCCAGTTATGACCCTTTTCCAACTCTGCCAACAGTAATCATGTTGCAGGAAATAAATAAATTTGGATGATGAACCAATGATGGAGTATTCACCGCGCCCGCTGTTCCAATCTTGATGATCAGTCGAGATCGTACAGCTCAATTTTGATTTACTACCGGCAGAAGGAAGAACTGACGGCTTTACTTGTCTACCGCCTTACTAGCTCTCCCCGGCCAACGGTTGGGCCAAAGGGGATGGACCGGCGCTACTCGGCCTCTTACACGACTCCTAGTTCAAATAGAATTCATGATTCTGAATGTAACGTTCGTCCCCCTTTCCCCAAGTATAATACTTGTTGATAAGACTCCACAAAGTAGTCGTATCTAGTTGGAAAGGAAAATTTACCAATAACTCCCAAGCTATTACTTGGTAACGGATATCAACTTGTTCCAGTAATCTTACCCCTCGAAAGATGAGAAGGTAAGCAACGACTTAATAAGTCAACAGCACCCGAGTTGCGAGTGAAGGGAATACTTTATGACCGGGAAGTCGACAAGATAAGTAACATTTTTCAAGTAAGGTTCCCTTATTATTAGAGAGGTAGACTCAAAGAAGAATGATGTCTGAGAACCTTTCTTGATATAAGATTAATAATAATATGACTCCGAAATATTTTTCGTAATAATCGAAGAAGATAAACCTTATCGAGATTATTCTAAGTATGGAATAAATATTCAGAGAATATTTAATGAGTTAAAATATTTAAAGAATATTTGGGAATATGAAAGAATATCTTTAATCAGAGTAATTCTCAAAATAATCCCTGAAGAAATATCAGGAGAATATTTATTGAATAAATAAATATTTCAATGAATATGCAAAACAATATTCATTAATTAATAAGACCTGAAAAGAATATTTAAGGTAATATTCCTAATTAATTAGGAATTTAAATGAATATTCAAAAGTAATATTCATTTAATGGAATATTCATTTAATGAATAATATCCTAAATGAATATCAAGTAATATTCATTTAGTAATCCAAGCCTTAAGGAATATTCGAGATAATATTCGATAATTAAATCAAGCTTCAGATAAATATTAAAATAATATTCATCAAGTATTTAATATCTTAAATAAATATTCAAAAGTAATATTTATTTAATAAAATAATATTCTAAAAGAATATCCAAATAATATTCATTTAATAGTCTCATCTTTAGAAGAATATTCGAAATAATAGTCGATAATCAATTCGACTCTGAATGAATATTGAGAAATATTATTCGTTGAATAGTTACGTTCAAATAATTATGTGAAGTAAGGATCGTTAAAATAATTAGTCTCGAACGAATATTCAAATAATATTCGTCGCCCAAATAATAGAAAATATTTACTTAAATATTTTCCTCCGAGGTAATCTCGATATATCAAGGAATATTGACTCCCGGTCTATATTTGATTAATAAGATGTATACGCCATTCTATGAGGGTCTTACAATAACCGGCTTATAACTGATATATAACTATCTAGCTTATATGCCAACAATAACATTCAGGGAACAAGTATATCAATTCAACTTGAAAGTAGGCATGCATGCAATGGCATATGTATATCAGCAATCATATATATATATATATATATATATATATTTATTCAATCACAACAACAGCCTAAAAGAAGGGAATTGAAACTTGCCTGGTAGTCGAGTACGGTAAGGGGTAGTGGTAGCGGGTCCCGGTTCAGCTTGGTGATCTATAAATAGCCAAGGCATTCGGGATTAATCACTTAACATATTAAAAGTTAAGTTATACTTAATTCGAAACACGTTCTCGAGTTATCTCGTTATACCCCTTTTAGTGGATTACTTATTATCACTGATCCGACCCGACATTCGTTCGTTAATATGACATGTCACTGCATTTATACTTGGGACATACTTAAGTCATATGAGTTCTAAGGTTGATCGTTACGAACCAATATTATACTCCGAGTTTTATCGCCCGTTTTCTAAGTGTTTTACCGGAGTTATAAAAGAGTCGTCTTTTAGGGGTTCGTTCGCGTTTAACCTCGACTCGAACATTTTTAATAAATCGAAAAATGATCCTTTTGGCATACGGTTTTCTTTAACGCCTTCCTTTTTACCTCTAGTATTTATTTACCAAGATTCGCCATGACGTTACATAGTTTACGAGGGTTCAATTACAGTTACGAACTTTCGTTTACGGATTCGAACTACTTTTAGTAATTTGGTCATAAATCCTAAACCGTAAGTCCGTTTCACGTGATCTTTATATCAAAACGAAGCTTAGAACATTACCTATCCTATCATGGCAGATAAGGTCTCTGGACAGTAGGGGTTCGACATGGAAAATGGCATACAAAACATGGTATTGCAAAAATCGGGCATTATAACGGCTGTAAATCGAATATCTACCAATTTCGAATCTTCCCATATACATAGTATCCAACCCAAAAAACATATACATGACTTATATACATGAACTGAGGCCAAGCAATGCCTTTCCTTTCATCTAGCTATTTACATCATTAATCCAAAATCCATACATAATCATGCTTATAATCTTAACATAACCATAACTAAGTTATAACTATCATAAACATGCTTAAATCTCAAACAAGGGTTAGGGTTTCAAGATCTTTATACCTTCCTTGGGGTGTGTATGCACTTATTAATCCTTGTATAGTCCTTGTATAGCCTCCATGAAGCTTGGATCATCAAGCAAAATCAAGATTCAAGAATTTTGTTCTTGAGGTTACTATTCATCCTCCACTTTCTTGATTTTTTTGAAAATGGAAAAAGTGGTGTTTGGGGCTAAGATTTCTAGGGTATCATTTTTATGAAATATAGGATCTATGATAAATTTTTGGAGATCAAACAATGGTGGGAAGGATGATTTTGTTTCTTGAATTAAGCCAAAAGGCCGAATGGTGTAGAATGGAGAAGACATGGTTTTTGCTTGGTTGATTTCTTGGTAATAATGCATAAAGTAGCTTGGCTTGGATAATATCTCATCTTGCCTTACTTTATTAAAGTGATGATGCATGGAGTGATGTATTTGTGAGGACAAGTGTTGGAGATTGGATGGTTTAAGGCTAACCAAGTAGTTTGTTTTCTAAGGACTAGTTTCCTTGCTAAGTATCCTAGTTACTTTAGTCCACTTGGTTGCTAGATCTTTTCTAGTGGCTTATGCATGACTCTTGCTTCCTCTGCTTGTTTCTTTTGTCCGGTTATTGCCCGTTTCGATTGATCGTTTGGACGAATAACTAAGTAGTTTCACCTCTAGGGTTTACCGGGAATCCTTTTTAATATTAATACTTTCATTCTCCATCTTTCATTCTAACTTTCCAATTTATATTCCTTAAATCCATTCGTTAAATACTTAAGGCTATCAGTGTCCAGGGAACTCTCGGAGAAAATAAAAGTGCGGTTTTTCAGAATCCGACAGCTTTTGCATACACTTATTTTCCCCCTGGATCACTAATACGAACTCGGAAATCCGTTCCGAATGCTTCCATATAGTGTCGTCTCATATTATTATATACTCCCACCAAAACACTATTCATTCTGTATTCTTTACTTGTTCTCTTAGGGTGGTACAATTGTCCGTATTCTCTTTCGATCGTTCCTTATCCTTTTTACGGAACTACTGGATTAATCGTTACCGATCTGGATGACATGAGAATATTCTCCTGCTTGAAATTGCCATATCTTATTCCCTTAGAAGATAGATTATTCTTACCTATGTTGTTACCCTTTAGCATTCTTCAAGACATAGAAATAATAAAGTCGAATTCCATTCATTCTTTCCAAATATCAATTATTACATTGTAGCCATAACCACACCTCAGTGGTTTCCTACCTTCATTCTTAAATCAAATATAATAACATCCCAAAATATCAAATACTCAAAGTTAATATCTCAATTCTTGGATTATAATAATATTTAATCCACTGTCCAGTCAAATATTATACCGAAAAGAATTTTGGAATTTCTGAATTCCGATCGTCTCTGCATTCACTTATTTCCTCCGCGTATTACTAATATGACTTCGAAACATCCATATCACGTCCCGTACATAGGGTGGAGTGAAAAGTTTTCCAACTTACAAAATCACTATTCATCCACCAAATTACTATGCACGTACAGGAAACACTATGCACGTACGGGAAATACTATGCACGTATGGGAAACACTATGCACGTACTCATTTCCCTTCAAGGATCCATTAGCTCCTTCCTGGATGGTAGATTATTCTTATCTAGGTCCTCAACCCTTGAATTACTCTATTCTGACAATATACCAATGCATCAGGATCATTGTCCAAAGCAATATCCATTCATTACAATCATTGTTCTTTGAAACCACCATTCATTAGAGCTGGTGACCTTGTTGTCGGAATCATTGTTCCTCATTTTATCATTACTTAATAAAAAGTTTTAATTATATCCAAAATTTGGGGTTCTTACATTATTGTTGGTGGGCTATTGCTCACCCTTGCTTTATTATTATATCACAACAATAGCTAGACCAGATGACTCGCACAAGGCGCACTCGACGCGGGCGAGGACGATGAGACTACCAGAGCTGAAGAAGAAGCTATTGGTAGGATATATTTATTCTTTCAGTACCAAGAATATGGTCTAGTATGACTTATGTAAATGGATGGCAATGAGTATGTATTTATATTGAAATTCTTTTGGATTGTAAGAACTCATAATGTGATTAATAAAAATTTGATTGTTACTCTGATTTCATCTCTGGGACTATAACGGGTGTGTTTTATATTGTTGTGTGGGGTCATAGAGACGTAATTTATTTTATGTTAAGGAAAGTTCAATTATTGTGGACAGAATTGGAAACCGTAACCACCGGATCCCGGACCCCGGATCTGGGGGTGTTACAAGTATCCCTCTCGAGGGTAATCCTTAATTTAACTCATTATTTTCATCATACTTGTTCTTATTCAAACATTGTTTTCTTTGCCTTTTCTTGCAGTTGCTGAGGAGATTGACAGCCAGCCGAGTCGTGCTCCTCAAATTACTAAAAGGATGATTAAAAAGGCTGAGAAAGAGGCCAACCTTGATGACGTTCCAGTTCCTGAATTCCTTTAGCATTACTCAAAAGCTGGAAAAAGAATCAGGAGTTCGGATGGGAGTATGAAAATAGCGTTCATGCCTGAGTGGGGAATGTGTGAGCAGGACGCTATCAGAGATAGCCATCTTCTTGCTCAGGAATGGTCTCGGAATGCCATAGACCCGGCTAATAAGGTTCATTTTGCAACAGCAATGGACCTTGGGGAAAATGAGAGCTGGGGAGAATTTCACGCCTATAACATAAGCTTATCTCCCCTTCCTTTTCATTACTCTTGCTAGATATTGACCATCATGGCTTAACACATTTCTTTATGGTGTTTTATTCTTGTAGCTGAACGATCACTTCCAGAACGCTGTCCAACTTGGGAAATCGTACAAGGATAAGGAAAGAGTTGCCCTCAAGGTTGTGGAGAAGCATCAGAAGGAATCTGAAGAATGAGAGACTAAGTACTTCACCTCAGAAGACCAACTCTCATCCCTTAGGGGAAAATATGCGGCCTTGGAGAACAGGACCCAAAATAACGAAGACTCCATCATTCAGAACTACTTGGGCTCGGATACATTCCTTGCCTTCATTGATGAGCATGACAGGGAGGTCCAACCGGATAGCATGACTATAGGTTGGGAAAAAGCTGTGAGTAAGATTAGTCATGACCATAAAGGGGTCGTTTTTCCTTCCTTTTACCGAAGTCCCTGGAAGGTGACTGATGCTGATGACTTTGTTGAGGGTGTTGGAATTACCTCTCATGTAAACAGGCGCGCTTCTGGCTCTGGGACTAAGGCCACTCCCCAACGTTCAGGATCTAGTTCCGGGAGACACCCTTCAAAATCCCGTGGGAAGGATCAAAGTGGCAGCTCAGAACGCCCTTTAGCTAGCCAAATTCGTGAACCCAGATCAGTGAGTGTCAGTAGTTCCTCGACTTCAACTTCCAAAAGCAAGGAAGAAGGTGAGCTGGAATCATCCAGTGAAGAAGAAGTCCCTGTTCAGGTTGCTCCTCCCAAAACCAAGAAACGGTTGGTGAAGACTGCTTCTGTTAAGAAGTAATTATCCTCTGAGCCTTGCATGGCCTATGTTATCCTCATGTGGCTTTTATCCAGTTCTTATTATATTCATGGACTTATATTTTATTCGGTGTTTTTGTAACTTATGACTTGAATCCTGTCCTTTAGGGGTATTTTATCTACATGCTTGTTTCCTTTAATTCATACGTTCCTTTATTTACGGTACTTGGTCATCCTAGACTTACACACATCAGGTGTTTGGTACATCACTAAAATCACAGAATCGTAGAATGGAAAACAAGCTTGTATTAATAACGTGAAACGGGCTCAGCCCTTACATAGAACACTACATCCTACTAGGAGCAACATGCTCTGCAATGGTTTCATATGAACCTTATTTCTACTTCTATTAGATAGGCAAAAAGCTAAGTCTTTACTAGGAGAGCTTAAATATAATAAATCTTGAGATTCGAGGCGTGCCAAGTGCATGGCACCTCATTTCCATCCAAGGTTTCCAGCTTGTAAGAGCCTCTTCCCAACATCTTGCTGACTCTATACGGTCCCTCCCAATTAGGGGCCAACTTTCCTATCTGTCCAACTCCGGATGCTTCTATCTTTCTTAAAACCAAGTCGTCTTGTTTAAAGACCCTTTCTTTGACCCTATAGTTATAATGAAAGATGCCCTCTTCTGGTGCTCAACATTGCGGGCGTTCGCTTCATCCCAGACTTCATCAATTAGATCAAGGGCAAACCTCATGCCTTCCTCATTAGTTTCTTGCTCATATGCTTCCACCCTTAGAGACACGTGAGAGATCTCCACGGGCACAACTGCCTCTGCTCCATAAGCTAGCAAAAACGGAGTAGCTCCTGTTGTTACTTTACAGGTGGTACGATATGCCCAAAGTATAGGCAGCAACTCGTCCACCCACGTGTTTCGTGAACGTTCGACCCTTTTCTTGAGTCCATCAAGGATAATCCGATTCGCTACCTCAGCTTGCCCATTAGACCGAGGGTGAGCTACTGAAGTGAAGCGAAGTTCGATGATTCTCCTCACAATACTTCTTAAACTCATCATTGTTGAACTGGCGCCCATTATCCGTCACAAGGATTCGTGGGATACCGTATCTGCAAATTACGTTCTCCCAAAATAACTGGGCAACTTGTTGGGTGGTTATCTTGGCTAATGGTTTATCTTCAATCCACTTGGTAAAATAATCGATGGCCACTATCAAGAACTTCCTTTGTGCTGAAGCCACAATTAAGGGACCAAGTATGTCCATCCCCCACATGGCAAACGGAATAGGAGAGTTAATCGACGTTAACATTTCTGGTGGCTGCCTAACAATCGGGGCGTGTTTCTGACACCTGTCACACTTCTTGACATAACTTTGCGCATCAGCGAACATCTCTGGCCAATAGAATCCCAGACGGGTGATCTTATGGGCTAGGGCTCTGCCCCCCAAGTGCTGCCCACAGATCCCTTCGTGAACTTCCTTTAACGCTTCTTCTGCCTCTTGGGGCCTCAAACACTTCAAGTATGGGATAACAAAAGACCTCTTATAAAGGATGCCTTCAATCAAGGCATATCTCAATGCTCTCACTGACAGTTTCCGTGCCTCCGAGGCGTCTTCAGGGAGCCATCCAGTTTCCAAATGGGCCTTGATAGGATCTATCCAACAGCTTCTTACATCAATGGGTGCCACCAATTTTGAATTGATGGTAGGGGCCTTCAGGACCTGGAAGTAAACACTCCCTGCATAATTCTCTATCTCAGAAGAGGCGAACTTTGATAGGGCATCGGCCTTGACGTTCTCCTCCCTTGGTATATGCTCCATATAGCATTCATCAAATTGAGTCATAACAGCTTTCACAACCCTTAGGTATTTTGCCATAGTTTCATCCTTGGCTTCAAACTCACCATTCACTTGCGATACTACGAGTCTTGAATCTTCACAGACTTTAAAGTTCCTGACTCTCAATATTCTGGCCAAGCCTAATCCGGCTATCAAGGCTTCATATTCAGCTTCGTTGTTGGTTGTTGGAAAGTCCAACTTCAAAGCATACTCTACTAATAACCCATCGAGGCTTTGCAAGACTAGGCCTGCACCACTAGACTTTGTTTTTGATGCTCCATCAAAATAGAGCACCCAATATTCCTTCTGATCAGGTACAAGCTCCTTGGATTTATCTTTACCTTCTTAGTTTGGCACTATCTCCTGCCCCCCCGACTTACATTCAACCACGAAGTCAGCTAGTGCTTGAGCCTTGATGGCTGTCCGAGGCTTATACGTGATATCAAACTCCCCGAGTTCGATTGCCCACTTAATTAGCCTTTCACTGGCCTTAGGGCCATGCAATATACTTCTTAACTGCTGGTCCGTCAGGACTTCAATCTTGTGTGCCTGAAAATAAGGTCGTAGCTTCCTTGAAGCTGTTACCAGTGCCAAAGCAAACTTCTCGATGGGTGAGTAATTCAACTCAGCTCCGTGCAATACCTTGCTCACGTAGTAGATAGGTTTCTGGACCTTGCCTTCCTCTCGAATGAGAACGGCACTCAATGCTTGTTCGAATACCGCTAGATACAAATATAGGGTCTCTCCGGGACTAGGTTTGGCCAACAACGGGGCCTCAGTCATGTACTTTTTAGCTGTTCAAAGGCCTCTTGGCTTTCTGATGTCCACTCAAAATTTTTCACTTTCTTCAAAGCCTGAAAGAAAGGCAAACATTTATCGCCAAACCTTGAGATGAATCTTCCCAAAGCAGCTATTCTACCAGTCAACTTCTACACGTCCCTTACAGAACGGGGTGGCCTCATGTCGAGAATCGCCTTGATCTTATCTGGGTTGGCTTCAATGCCTCGTTTTGAGACCATCAAGCCCAAAAACTTCCCTGATCCAACGCCAAAAGCACACTTAGCCGGATTTAGCATCATCTTATGGTGCCTCAGCACTTCAAACGCCTCTCTGAGGTGTTTAACATGGTCTGCTGTAAACAAGCTCTTGACCAATATATCATCAACATATACCTCCATGGTTTTCCCAATCAGATGGGCGAATATCTTATTTACCAGTCGCTGATAAGTAGCTCCTGCATTCTTTAGTCCAAAAGCCATGATAAGGTAACAAAAAACACCAAAGTCAGTTATGAAAGATACCTTTGGGATGTCATCCTTGTGCATCTTAATCTGGTTGTAGCCACTGAAACCATCCATGAAACTCAACATTTCGTGCCCAGCAGTGGCATCTATTAGCGTGTCAATCCTTGGCAGAGGGAAGCAATCCTTAGGGCACGCATCATTCAAATCGGTGAAGTCTATGCACATCCTCCACTTACTGTTGGCTTTCTTGACCATCATAGGGTTAGCCAACCATTCAGGGAACTGAATATCCTCAATAAAGCCAGCTTCTAAGAGCTTATCCACCTCTTGCTTAATGGCCTCTTGCCTTTCAGGAGCAAAATTCCTCTTCTTCTGTTTTATTGCCTTCCGCTTGGGGTCGACGTTCAACTTGTGAGTTATGAGTTGGGGGTCAATCCCTGGCATATCAGCTGCTGTCCAAGCGAACACATCTATGTTTCCTTGTAGGAATTCTATTAATTTGCCCTTCAAGGGTTCTTTTAAAGAAGCTCCAACATACGTAACTTTTTCAGGGTCTCTACCATCCAGAGGTATAGGAACCAAATCCTCTGCTGGTTTTCCTCGGTGTTCATCATCTCCTCGGACATCCATGTCTTCAATCGGAAGGACCTACCCCTCGGCTCTATCAGCTCTTAATGTGGCCACATAACAACTTCTGGCCATCTTCTGATCACCCTTTTGTTCTCCAACACCATTCCTGGTTGGAAACTTGACTTTCATATGGTAGCTGGAGGCAACGGCCTTAAATGTGTGGAGTCCAGTTCTTCTAAGAATCGCATTATATGTGGAGGCTGCCTTGATTACCAGGAAGTTCAACATCTGAGTGGCCTCCTTGGGCTCCTGTCCAATAGTAACTGGCAGTTGGATAGTTCCTTCAACATTGGATTCGACTCCATTGAACCCATATATAGGCATGTTGTTTGGAGTCAACTGCGAATCATTGTATCCCATCTTCACAAATGCATCATGAAACAAAATATCGACGGAAGCACCATTGTCTATCAAGACTCGCTTCTCCTCTGAATTTCAAATTATAGGAGTTATGACCAACGGGTTGTCAAAACCGATCACTACTTCAGTGTTTGCGCGTTTCGGGGCCTCTCTCACGATGTGCATCACCTCTCTGGCGTATGCCTTTCGAGAGTTCCTTGTTGTGCCGGTCGCAGTCGGGCCTCCCCAAATCATGTTAATAACTGGCCCTCGTGGCAGTGGGTACGATCATGGTCGTTGTCCCTTCTATCATTATCCTTTCTGTCATTATCTCCTTTGATTTCCACGATCTTCGCCTTTTGTGAACCTGCTCAGCTTCCCTTTTCGGATCAAGAATTCGATCTCGTCCTTGAGTTGTCTGCAATCATCAATGTCATGCCCTATATCCTTGTGAAACCTACAGTATTGATCCTTGTTTTTCTTTGCGGGATCACCCCTGAGTGGCTTCGGCCATCGGAAATCCTTGTCTTTCTCAATATCCATCAGGATTTGACTCCTAGGGGTATCAACCTTGCGTATTCAGAGAACCTTGGCCCCAAATTTTTCTTAGGGGCAGAGTCGGAGTCCTTGCTAGTTCGGGTATACTTGTCCCTAGCATCATACTCCTGCTCTTGCTTTCACTTTCGAGAGTTTCCGTTTCCTCCATTCGTGGTTGGAGCTTCTGCCTTCCTCATGCTCTCTTCTGCCTTTATGTATTTACTCGCCCTTCTTTGGAGCTCAGTCATGCTCTCAGGAGGATGTTTTGCCAACGACATCTGAAAGTAAGGGTTCGTTGTTCCATTCTGCAAGGCTATCATAGCTACCTTGTTTTCCACATCTGGGACGTTCAACGTCTCATTGGTGAAGCGCTTGAGATAATCCCTCAGGTTCTCATTCTTTCCTTGTTTCACTTGCATGAGAGATGCAGAGCTTTTTTCATGGACCTTTCCACTAACAAATTGGTTTATGAAAGCAGTGCTCAACTCTTTGAAAGAACCAATCGAGTTTGCTTGCAATTAGCTATACCATCTTTGAGCCATGCCTGCCAGGGTTTGAGGGAACGCCCTACACTTAAGAGCGTCGCTAGCTGGTTGTAATAGCAGTACATTTGAGAATGTCCTGACATGATTCGAAGGATCACCCGTTCCATCGTATACTTTTATCGTGGGCATCTTAAACTTTCGGGAAACACGAGCATTCATCACCTCCTCAGTGAATGGGGGTGTGGTAACTCCTCCAGTTGGGGCATCAGCCCTTCTCTGTCTCCTTGAAGACCTTTCCAAATCAATGAAGGGAATCTCCCTCGAAGTTGGAGGAGGCCTATTCTGGTTCTGCCTTGCTTGCTCTCTGGCTATGTCATCCTTCAGCTTTTGGATTTTAGCCTCATAAGCCTTGATCCTCTCAGCAGCAGTTGGAGGGGGCCCATCATGGATCCTTTGAGTCCTTCTCATAGGCTCCTTGCTTGCACGTCACCTCCTTGGGGCTTCATCGCGATCGTCATCCTCAGACGATGAATCATCAGTGTAAGGTTCAGAGTAATCTTAATATCCTTGCTCAGGGGGGGGGGGGGTAAACCCCTAATATAGGGTGGTTGATAAGACTCGGGTATCTGCAGGGCGTAACCACTTGGTCCAGGATCCCTTCGATTTGGGGGGTAATTAGGCAACCCGTATAACGGATCAGTACTCACGGGGAGTGTATTGGTGGAGATCTGAACTCCTGAGAGTGGGGGACGGCTAGTTAATGGAGAGACCACCATCTGAAGCTGATTAGTCTCCCGTCCCGGGTGGACATCCACTGGTAAGGTTCTCTCAACATAGAGATTCGTCCCTATAGGTTGAGAAACTTGAGGTTGAGTGGTTGTCTCTGTTGATGGGGGTACATACCCTTGTTCCGTAACAACGGGTGGAGCGGTGGAGATGACCGGTGGATCGGAAGTAATAGGAGCGTTCTCGGTTGTTGTTCTTCGTGTGTTAATCATGGTTGATGTTGTCGTCCCACAGACGGTGCCAAATGTTGTGGAATAAAAAGTAGGGTTATCGAATTGCGGCTAGAGTTCGTGAGCTTCGTGCTTTAATGGCTGTGCTTGCATTTTCGTGACCTAATTCGGGTCCTCACAAGATGCCTACATATCTCAGAGTTGAGAATCAAGCCAAGACATAGTTCTGAGATGAGGGGTCTGGTCCTTTATATAGGCTGTGGGAGCCTTAGAATCGTAATAGGGTTTGGAGACTTGGTGGACAAGTCACCGTCATTGAGGAAGGTTCTGACTCCTTCCTTGTAGGAGTTAGTTTCCATGTCAAATTCGGTGCCTTGGAGGCTACATAATATCCCAGAGATATTCTAGAACGTTCATTGTTTCTAGAACGTTCCCGGTTTGTGGATCAGGCCCATGTTATAAACAAGCTTATACCGGGCATCCCCGATTTGGGCTGTTCTTTTGGGCTTAATTATTAATTACGAATTTAATGCCAAACTAGGGTTTCGAGCATTATTTATGAGCCAATAAATATTATATTAACTATATCCTTAGGGATTATTTTTCACCCATATCAGATTGATTAGGAAATAATTAGAGACCTTTTTAAAACGAGTATTTCCTTACGAATGAATAGAGTGAGATTACCGCGAAAATTATATTTTCATTTGATTGACGCCCTAAAATAAGACTTATTAAAACTTATTAGGAAATGAATAGAGCCTCCACTCTAGAATACTATATTAGTTACGAATCATGCGTTAGTGCGATTTTAAGAGTGCGAGCGATTTTAAGAGTGCGAGTATATTTCAACTTATATTTTTCGAAATTTTTTGATTATCGATGACATGATTACCGAATTATTTGACATTACGTGATGAATTTTTACCCGAGTACTAAAATCATTTTTGATAATTATTATAGAGTTTCCCTTTTCGAGAATTGAGACTTTTGCTCGCGATTAGCACTCTTCTATTTATTTGGTAGCGTTTAGCGTCGAGATAGAGGCAAGTTCATTCCTACCTTAAATCTCGGAAATTTCCTATTTCTATCCTTATTATTTCATTCCTTATTTATTTTTGAGTTATCAATTATGAGATTTATTTGTTGCTCCTTATGATACAATAACTTCTTGTTGAGTATTATTTTCTCGTTAAATATTAATTTACTGTTAAAATTAGTTTACTTATGAATTGTATCCTCTATAAGCGTAGAAGCAATTTCGTTGCTATCGGGTCGATCTCATTAACTCGAGACGACTATTTATTTTGATTCCGTGGAACTAGTCTCATTTGTTCGAGATAGTTAAATTCATTCTTTTCATTCAAATTTATTGTACAAATTCGATAATATTTATTGATTATCTTTTAGTTGGTTCATCTTTCGAATCAAAAAATAAGAGTTATATAATTAGGATCGTTAGAGTGTATACTCGTGGATCAAGTGGAAAACTTTCTATTTAACGTTCATCAATTACGAGTATTATAAATATTCGAGTGGTACTATTTGTTCAGTACGACTCAAAATATTTCATCTTAAGACTATTCTCATTATTTCGAGATAGTTGCCTTTCTTGTTAGAGGTTGGCATTTTATTCGTGTCAACCAATAAAATATGATTATTGAGAGTTACATCAGTCCATTATTCGGATTGGTGGCACATTTGAGTAAGACTGGCAGTCCGCCAGATCAATAAATATTTTTCCTGGAAAGTTTATCTCAAATTATCTGTTCACTAAAAGTTCGGGAATTCTGTATTCTACTGGTCAAATTTTGGGAAAGAGGCCCATTGTAGAGAATGAGAGACTTGTGTACCGTTATATGGACATGAGAATATTTTAGGCACTATGTTGCCAAGGTTGACTTAATAACCCATTATGATGCTAGCATACATAAATATATATTATATTTTGTTGATATCGCATTGTAGCCGTGATCGGGCGAAGTGCGGTGTCATAGGAGGACAGTATTCCCGGTCGGATAGTTGATCACCCCACCGAGATACCGAGAGGTTGGAAGACCAGTTTATTCATTTCTCATGAGTCATTAGAGTTACACCAAATGAGTCCTTCGAGAATCCTGTTATCGAGATGAGTCTTGAGTCAATGTCAGATTGTTGATATCTGATTGTTCATTAAATTTCGAGTTTATTATTCGGTAAATTTTATTATATTTATATACCGAGCAAGGAGAGAACTTGCTGAGCACCATAGTTGCTCATTCTTGCTTACAACATTTATTCAGCTGTCAAGAAGGAAAGAGGCGAGACATCCAGCCAGGGATCCAGAGGAAAGGGGAAAGCCCAAGGCTATGCTGGCAAGGACTAGAATATCCAGCTGAAACCTTTATCTTTCTACTTTTGTGAACTTGTGTATGATATTATTCTAGGATGTAACAAGTCGTATTGTAATAATGTGTGAGACCGATCTTGGATTTGCGGAGTGGGACTCTTATGCTCCGTTGTATTAAATATTTTGATTTATTATTGAGCTAACGTGTGTTGCAGGATATCGAGACAATGTGACGACCCGGGACCCCGGACAGGGCGGATTTTGGGGCGTCACAGAAGATACTTCCACTATAAACACAATACAGTTTTAATAATAAGTGTAAGAGAGATTTTGTCCAAAATTTTGGTAATTGGTAGTCTTTCCCAGTACGATAAAATAAATAAGAACCGGTAGATCTGAAAATAAATAGATGAAAACCGTTGTATCTAGCATAAAAAAATATTAATATTTTAATACATAAACTAAAAAGCGTATGTATATTGAAATATGAAAAAGTGCATGTCAATGATTTGAATCATATATAATTAGGTTTTCTAAATTGAATAATATTATCAATGTATATCTTCTACATTGAATAGGATTAGTGCAAAAATCCGTTATTGTATTTTCTCTTGAGATTTTGTGTCTTTCCGTTTGGATAATAATTATTAAAGCATCACTAAACTAAAGATAAATTTATGAGTTTCGCGTGCGCTATAAAATCATCAAATCTGATTTCTAGATATTAAGAAAGAGTCCAAATAGTAAATATGATTTTTCTTTAATACTCATAAATAAGTAAAATTTAATTTTAATACAACATTTTCGAATTATATCCTTTTTAGATTATAATTTTCCTTTTAAAATTTAATTCTAACAAAACCTTTTTAAATTAAATCCTTTTTAGATTAGAATTTTTTTAATATAATATAATCTTGATCGTCTATTTTTAAAAATATTAGATTCGACGATTGAGATTATTTTGACGATGCAGTGACCAAACCAAAATTATGTATCAGATCCTTTTTACGCTTATTATATATAAGAATATTATTTAATTATATATATAGGCAAATGGGTGTGTGTGAAGATACTATTATATTATTA
Source organism: Saposhnikovia divaricata (assembly GCA_036435485.1). Taxonomy (NCBI): domain Eukaryota; kingdom Viridiplantae; phylum Streptophyta; class Magnoliopsida; order Apiales; family Apiaceae; genus Saposhnikovia; species Saposhnikovia divaricata. The sequence goes on from CM071600.1 coordinate 137,344,680, forward strand.
TTAAATATTTTAGTTTCAGCTTGAATCGGAGTATATGTTACTTTTTTCAACTTCTCCTTAATATGAGTAAGTATAACTTTTTAATTTTAAGATACTAGATAACGAACACCTTCACAGTAAGCCACCACTCTCATACTATATAATAAAATAAATTTTAAAATTTGCATTATGTTTTTTTTATATGCGTGAACGAAATAGCAAGAGATAGGTTTAAGTGCGTGTTCGATCGATCAAGAACGAAAAAGTAATTGTACTATAGATAATGACTACTTATACTTTTGATAAATTCTAATAATATGTAACCTGGATGACTAAATTTATACTCCCTCTGTCCCAAAAAACTCTTCCCATTTCGGCCGGACACGTTTGCCAACGGATACTTTTAATCGTTAATATCTCTAATTTCGAATTAGTATTAAATATAAAAACTTCACTGTATTAAAGTACTCATAAATACGAATCTAACAAGATCACTCATGACTATATTTGGTCTTATAGATTAGACGTAAATTAGTAATTTGTCTCATGTTATGAACAGTGCCGACATTCTTGATACTTTATCATGTCAGCCACGTACAGCTCAGCATATTACTCAGCAGTCTAGTCAGACTATGCCACATCAACCACCTTAGCTGTCATTCTATTATAACAAACTTTAGCATAGCTGTGTAGACTTCTTGTATATAAATAGCTTAGCTCTAGTTATTTGTAACTAACTTCCATCTTGTACATATTCATCATATTGTAATCCTTCTTCTCTGTTAATAGATTGTACATTTCATCAGAAATTATCATGGTATCAGAGCAGGTAAAGCTCATTTCCATGGAAGATCCAACCTAAAGTTCACTAATTCTTTCAATTTTCATGACGATTAAGTTCATCTGAGTTTCGTTATCTGAGCTTCGTCGTTATCTGAGTTTTTCACTGTTGGTTTCGTCGTCTCGCCGAGAATTTCATCGTCCTCGTCGTGAATCTTTATCATTTCAGGTGTCTTCGTTCTTTGATTCTGTATCTCGATTACTTTTTGTTCTCAAAACAGACATTTCCATACATATATCTTGTTTTGATTACATATATCTTGTTCTTGATATCTCTATTTTGTTCTTGATTTCTTCTAAAACACTAAAAAAATCTGTTCTAAATCGCAGTCTTAGTGATCTTCTTTTACAAGAAATTTGCTTATCTGTTTCTTGTTTCTTAATCTCTGAATCTATGGCGACAGTTAGTCAAGATACAGCTAATGTCTATTACATTCATCCGTCTGATGCATCTAGTACTCAATTAGTATCTATCAAGTTTAATGGAGTAGGTTTTCATAACTGGAAATGTAAGAACCCTAATTTTTGGTAATATTTTCTTTTATTTAATATCACGTGGCATTGTCAATTTGGAACCTTTCTAGTCATCCCTGTTGTTTAATGGAATTGATTGTCTGAGAAATTATGTTGTACATTCTCTATGTAAGATAAAAGAAAAGATTGTTGAGGGCAAGAGTTTTATTGTTAGTAAGATTTATAAAACTTGGGATTTGAGAATGATTAGAGTATTAAAAGATTTATTAAGGATTATGACGAGGAATTATGGACATTCGAGGAATTTACACAATTAAGTACTTAAGGAATTATAGGGGAAATCTCTACGTGACAAAATATTATTACTAGAGATTAATTAAGATACGATACGAATTAATGATTAAATGACAAGCATTGGTGGAAGAATAATGATACAAGGAGTAGTATTGCATGCAAGTCCCATGCAACCAAGTGGTTAAGAATAAGCAAACTAGTTAACAAAATGGAAGAGGAATAGTAACTAGTTACTTGCTTTTCAAAAAGGGGAGACAAGTAGTACATGTGACCATACCTATGCTAGTACCTTGCTATACATACACATTATGTATCACCCAACCTTACTTTATCAATTATTCACCAAACAACACAAAAACCAAAAACCAAAAGCTCTCCCCCCTTGGAAGAAGAAAGCTCTCGGCCTAGCATAAAAAGGAAGAAGAAAATTCTTCCTCCCCCATTTCCCACCACTCATAAATCAAGATATAATTACTAGGTCCTCTACAACATCTAAGCAAGGTATGTTAAGAGTTTGAAGCCATTCCATCCATCCAATTTCAAGATATTAATTATAATAGATATTGGGAATAGTAACCATGTTTGATTTTCTTTTAGATCTTGGATTGTAAGGGTTGTAGGAGACCATTCAAGGTGTTATTGAGTTGTGTAAAGCTTATCCAAGGCTCCTAGGTGCTCAATGAGGTATAAAAATCACAAACCCTTTTGGTTATGTAGTGTTTATAATGTTTGGTAGTAGATCCATGTATATATGAGTTAATCTTGGTTGTATAAGTAATGGATGACATGGATCTTGAGTTTTGATGTTGAGATTGTGACTTTTATGATTATGGATAGTATATATATCTCCATGAGTGTTATGAACCTTGAACTAAGTGAATTAAGTGTTGGTTGTGTTGTGGAATTGTGATAAATGGTTGATCTAAGTAGTATATGCTTGCTGAGTTTTTCCAGGAGCATTGACCTGTCTTGTAACCCGGTTTTGAACCCCCAAATGTTGTCCCCTGATGTCCTACCATATATTGTTGGAAAGATAATTGAATGTAGTTTCTGGAAATGTAAGGTTCATGGATAGGTGATGTATAGATTTTAAGTTATTGCCGGAGGAGTGAATTGTGTTTTTGGATTCCGGACTGCACTAAGTGACCCCTTTGTGAACCTTGTTTAAACCCCTAAAAATATATGTGGGATCATGGAAAAATTTTAGAAGTTAGGGAATGCAGTGGTGAAGATCACCCAAAAAGAATTGGATTAAAATATGAATTTTTGGATTTTATAAAAATGCTAGAGTAAAATTCGCGCAAGGGAAAAAGTCGATTAGTGGAGCAAAATTCTAGGGTTAATGATTATGATTCGAATGTGGTAACTAAATTAAGTCGATTAAGTGACGAGCGTAATCGAGTGATGACATGAACCTATAATGGGACTAGAGTGTCATAGGACGAAGTCGTTAAGTTAATTTCGTACCCCCCTAAAACCCCGTAATTAAAGAGATATTGTTAAGGTACTAACGAGCGGTTATTGCTTATGTATAGATCGTTCGACTCCGCACGCTCGACCACCCCAACCAAACCAAGGCAAGTTTACTTTTCAAAACTTATCCATATACAAGGACTTTCACTGTTGTGTTTGTAGTTTTCAATTATATCAAATGCTATGTTTATCGAAGTATTGATGCAATTGAGATTGAATAAGTACATATATGCTTATACCCCTTGAACTTAGATTGAAATGTTTTCTTCGGACAACGACTCTAGCAATAGAGGTCGTAGCGGTCCGTATATACTATTGACCGGGGAGCGGTATATTATTATATCGTATCTAGTTTGCGAAAACCCGAAGGGTCATTCGGGTAGTATCGTATACTCAAGTAACTACTGTTATATCTTCGTAAATATTCGAAACCCTATCTTGGATTAAAAGTTTATTTTATCGAATAATTATTTTATTAATTATGAATATTAAATCTTAAAATATTATTTATTAATCATTGTTCATTATTTAAAGACAAAGTTAATCCAAGATACCTTTTAATACTTTCAAACTCGAACTCTTTCGAACTCAAAACATTTTCGAAAACCCCAGGTCAGGTTCTGCTTCTTGTATGATTTCAAGAATCATCGATCGACTGATGTCGAACCTCAATTACTCTGTTTTCAATCAAAATCAAGTTTTAAAAGAAAAAGAAAAAGGGACTCTGGCAGGTGTGGGAACCGTTGACGAACGATTCCCGGGATGTGTAAGCGGCCGTGAGCCAGGCGGTCCATCAATTATTATTCCGGCCCAGGTGTTGCCGAAGGATGATTACGGATGTAGTTTTCATCGAGGGTGATTACGGATGTAGTTTTCACCCGAGGGATAGTTACGGATGTAGTTTCTATCCTTCTACCGGTAGAGAAGACCCGCGGATTATTGGACTTGGATGTGGCGACTGATCATCGTAAATCCTTGTCAGGTTTTTATGTTTTCTTACAGTCCCATCCTCCACTTTGGAAAAATACTCAAACACTGCTTCTTGGGCCTAAGTGCCAAGTTTCCGATAGTGTGGCTTTCGATAAGAAAAATATTGATATCGTGCTGTATCTAGAACTGCAAGATTTTCTATAAAGATTGGCACGTGTTAGTGCACTTTTGCAATTATTTCAAAGAATGAAATGTTTTTTTGAATGAGAAACCTTCCAAGCTAATGGAAGAAAAGAGGTTTGCAATGATGTATTCCCTGCACAGTATGTTAACCGTATTATTATTTTGCAAAATGATGGACTTGCTGAGCATTATGTAGCTTATTCTTGCTTTATAAAAACTTTTCAGAAAGGGAAGAATTTGGTCGGTTAACTCCGCGACAGCAGAAGAGGAGTAGAAGATTTACCCCGGAGATGATTTAGTTCCTGATAAATACTACAGAGTAGTCTGATAGGTTTTCAACTGTAATAGTAAGACTTGTCTTCAAGTATATTTGTATAAGTGGAATTACGTAAGACTCTGATTTGTACAAATGAATTGTAATATTTAGTGGCACTTTTGATTATCGTTTCTGAGGCTCTAACTTGATTGTGTGTAAGATTGAGGTATGAATGGATGTATTGTTGAGTTGTAAAGTTAATACAGGTATGATATGGTTGAATGGTGGCGTGACGACCTGAATTTTTGACCTCAGATTTGGGGGCGTTACAGGAAACGATCAATGATGTTAACACTCTCTGCTAAGAACAAATTAGGTTTTGTTGATGGAACAGTTAAAGTTCCTGAGAAAACTGCTGCTGATTACAAAAATTGGGAGAGATGTAACGATCTAGTGATCTCTTGGTTTATTTTTAATCTTGATGAAAGTATTGCTAAGAGTGTATTGTTTCTGGATACGGCACGAGAAATCTGGATTGAATTAGAAGAAAGATGTGGATATGCTTCTGTTGCACAAGTCTATTCTTTAGAGCAACAATTGACAGAAATTTCACAAGGTCATGATTCTGTTTCGGAGTTTTTTACTAAAATCAAGACTTTGTGGGATGGACTGAATAGTGCTAATCCTTTGCCACATTGTACTTGTAAGCTGTGTACTTGTAATCTTACTCAAAGATTATAACAAAGACAGCAGGAACAAAGAGTTTTGCAGTATATGATGAATTTATCTGAAAGTTTTGCTACTGTGAGAGGCAATGTACTCATGATGCAGCCTTTACCTACAATTGCACAGACCTACAGACTGTTTGCTCAAGAGGAAAGGCACAAAGAACTTTCACATTCTACAAATGTTAGATATTGATTCAAGTGGTGATCAGGACCTGGACTACTGATCAGATACTGATGCTGACGTCATTAGTATTGCACCGTCAGGATTGTGTTATCATCAGGATTGGAAGCTGATCAGGATTTCATGAGGATATACATCAGTCCAGGAATCTAGGAAGATTGACATGTCAGTTCCTGATTTGTAGGAATGCAGCTATCATTCAAGATATGTATTAAGAAACGTATGTAATTGATTTGATATATCTTGTAATTGATAGTGTATCTGTGTACTGTATATAAACACAGTTTAGGTTTTACTTAATTGTAATCGCTTACATGAATTATCTTGTAACCTAACAGCTCTCAAGAACATAAGAATTTCTTGAGAGAGTTTGTAACAGTTTCATATCAGAGTTAATAAAGCTATTATATATTCATACTTGTGTTATTATTTCTGTTTAAGTCAAAAATCTTATACAATTGTATTCAACTCCCCTTCTACAATTGTTAATTGCTGGGCAACAATTGGTATCAGAGCAAACTGATTTACTACAATCAGAAACGATCTTAACATGTCGACAAGCAAGTATGAAAGTATTAAAATCCCTGTTCTCAAAAAGGCTGAATACCCCACATGGAGGGTAAAGATATTGATGTATCTAGAGGCAACTGATCCTAACTATCTCGATCGAATATATGATGGACCATATATCCCTAAGAGACTGGTTGCTAGAACAGATACTATACCTGAGCACTATGTTCAGAAGACAAAGGCTGAATGGACTCCTGAGGAAAAGGCTGAAGTACTCAGAGATGCAAAGGTGAAGAACATTCTTCATAATAGTCTTGATGCTGTCATGTCAAATAGAGTGATAGCATGTAAAACTGCTAAGGAAATATGGGATACTTTGGAGACTCAATGCCAGGGTACTGAATCTATCAAAAGAAACAGAAGGGCTCTGTTGATTCAAGAGTACGAGCAGTTTGATGCAAAATCTGTTGAGAGTCTCACTGATCTGTATGATAGATTTCTGACACTATTGAATAATCTATCTCTGGTGGGTAAAGAGTATGAACCAGAAGACTCAAATACCAAGTTTCTTAGAGCTCTGTTTGAGGAGTGGGATACTCAAACCTCTATCATTAGGCATCAGTATGATCTTAATACTGTATCTCTTGATGAAGTCTATGGGATGTTAAGAACCCATGATCTTGAGGTTCAACAGAGGAAGAATAAGAAGACCAACAAAGCAAAGGCTGTTGCTTTGAATGCTGAATCAAAATCAAAAGGAAAAAGCGTGGAGGTTTCAAGAAGAAGAAGTAGAGTCGTTGAGTCCAATACTGATGACTCATCATCAGATCCTGATGCAAATCCTGATACTGATACTGATGATGACTCTACTGATTCTGATATGATGGAAATGGTTGCTATGATAGTCAAGGGATTCAAGAAGATGAAGTTCAGGAAGGCTAGAAGACAAGGCAACTTTCAGAAGAAACCTGTCAATACTGACAAGAACAGGTACAAGAAGAATGAAAGCAAAGGCAGCAAGTTTGACAAGTCAAAAGTCAAATGCTACAATTGTGATGGAATGGGTCACTTTGCAACTGAATGCAAAAAGGCCAAAACCAAAGCTCTAATCTCATCTAGCAAGGATTGGATGGATTCTTCCTCAGACTCTGAAGAAGAAAAAGTGAACTATGCACTAATGGCAAATGTGGATGAGATTGCTGCTCCTGAAAATAAGGTACCTGAAGTTGTTTTTGATTTTGATACTGATAATGTCTCTGAGTTAAGATCTTTCTTAAAGTCTCTGCATATTAGCTTTAAAAGTCAATCTCTTGAAAATGCTAGAATAATATATGAGATGTGACGCCCCCAGATCCGGGGTCGGAGATCTAGGCGCTCACGGTCCATTTTCCATTAGTAACATATCTGTTCTTGTACACAATATTTATAACACAGCCATCGACCCCATAATAAACTCACACCACACTCACACACACAGGTTAGAGCCTCAGAAACGTCACACATTGATTAAACAGTAATAAAGTTATCAGAGTTATTACAGACCGAATTAAATAGTATTTATGCTACCAGCAACACTCCGATATGAAGCGAAGCTGACGGCTTGAAAGTTTGTTACGATACACTGCCTTGCACAGGTCATGCTGATAAATAAAACGTACTGACAAAAGCTGCCAACCAATCCGGCTAATGGGGCCTACCGGTGGAATCTCAAGTGGAGGCTCGGGCCTAGTCACCTGCTTTCGAGCAGTCTGCCTGGGTCTTGCCATTTCGCTTAGCTGTTGTGTTTGTAAAGTTTGAAAACAAGCAAGAGTGAGCAACTATAGCTCAGCAAGAAATATATATATAAGATAAGCAATATACATCTCATATGATTGGCAGTTGATATATTTGTTTGTATCAATCAGTTATGAAATCACTTGTCATAGTTGATAAATCTCGAAGGTGCAACAATATGTGCCCATGTTTTCAAAATAAACTTGCAGTTCTAGATACTGCATTGAATCAACATCTTTCTCATCAAAATAGAACACTATCAGCAACTTGGCACAAAAGCCTAAGAAGCAGTGTCAAAGCATTTTTCCAAAATGGAGGAATGGGACTTAAAGAAAACACAAAACCTGACAAGGATTGACGATTATCAGTCGCCACATCCAAGTCCAATAATCCGCGGGTCTTCTCTACCGGTAGAAGGATAGAAACTACATCCGTAACTATCCCTCGGGTGAAAACTACATCCGTAATCACCCTCGATGAAAACTACATCCGTAATCATCCTTCGGCAACACCTGGGCCGGAATAATAAGTGATGGACCGCCTGGCTCACGGCCGCTTACACATCCCGGGAATCGTTCGTCAACGGTTCCCACACCTGCCAGAGTCCCTTTTTCTTTTCTTTTAAAACTTGATTTTGATTGAAAATAGAGTAATTGAGGTCCGACATCAGTCGACCGATGATTCTTGAAATCATACAAGAAGCAGAATCTGACCGGGGGTTTTCGAAAGTGTTTTGAGTTCAAATGAGTTCGAGTTTGAAAGTATTAAAAAGTATCTTGGATTAACTTTGTCTTTAAGTAATGAAAAATGATTAATAAGTAATATTTTAAGATTTAATATTAATAATTAATAAAATATTTATTCGCTAAAATAAACTCTTAATCCAAGATAGGGTTTCGAGTATTTACGAAGATATATTAATAGTTATTTGAAGATACGATACCACCCGAATGACCCTTCGGGTTTTCGCAATATAGATACGATATAATCATATACCGCTCCCCGGTCAATAGTATATACGGACCGCTACGACCTCTATTGCTAGAGTCGTTGTCCGAAGAAAACATTTCAATCTAAGTTCAAGGGGTAAAAGCATACATGTACTTGTTCAATCTCAATTGCATCAATACTTCGATAAACATAGCATTTGATATAATTTGAAAACTACAAACACAATAGTGAAAATCCTTGTATATGGATAAGTTTTGAAAAGTAAACTTGCCTTGGTTTGGTTGGGGTGGTCGAGCGTGCGAATTCGAACGATCTATACATAAACAATAATCGTTTGTTAGTACCTTAACAAATTCTCTCTAATTACGGTGTTTTAAGGGGGTACGAAATTAACTTAACGACTTCGTCTTATGACTCCCTAGCCCCACTATAGGTCCATGACATCACTCGTTTACGCTCGTGACTTACTCGACTTAATTTAGTTACCACGTTCGAATCATAACCACTAACCCTAGAATAATGTTCCACTAATCGACTTTTTCCATTGCGCAAATTTTACTCTAGCATTTTTATAAAATCCAAAAATTCATATTTTAATCCAATTCCTTTTGGGTGGTCTTCACCACTGCATTACCTACATTCTCAAATTTTTCCATGATCCCAAATATATTTTAAGGTGTCTAAACAAGGTTCACAAGGGGGTCACTTAATGCAGTCCATAGTCCAGAAACAAAATTCACTCCTCCGGCTATAACTAAAAATCCACACATCACCTAGCTATGAATCTTACATTTCCAGAAACTACATTCAATTATCTTTCCATAAATATAAGGTAGGACATCAGGGGACATCATTTGGGTGTTCAAAATCGTGCTACAACACAGATCAAAGTTCCTGGACAAACTCAGCAAGCTCAAATCACTTAGATCAACCATTTTTCATACTTCCAAAACATAAACACCACTTAATACACTTAGATCATGACTCATAACACTCATGGAGATATATATATTAACCATAGTCATAAAAATCACAATCTCAACATCAAACCCAAGATCCATGCTATCCAATACATGTACATTCAAGATAAGCCCTAAAATACATGGATCTACTACCATACTATATGAACAACACATAACCAAGGGTGGTTTGAGATTTTATACCTTCTTGAGTAGCTAGGGACCTTGAATGAGATTTACAACAACTAAGAATACTTGGATGAGCCCTCACACACCTTAATCCTTCAAGATCTAAAAGATAATAAACTTATGTTAACACTTTTCTAACTTTCAACAATTTATATCTCAAGAACGAATGGATGGAAGGCTTTGAAATTGATACCATACCTCTAATATGATGCAAGGAAGCCCTAGGAATTTTAATCAAGGTTGTAGATGAAGAAATCTTGGAGAGAAAATCTCTCCCTCTCTCCCTATGTGGTTCGGCCGAGAGCTATATTCAAGGGGGGGGGGGGAGTGTTTTGCTTTTGTTTTGTTTGGTATGGTTAAAAGAAATGCTAAGTATGCTATGTATTATTGTGGTTAATAAGAGTAGTCACATGTTGCCAAGCTATAGCCTAGGTTGCCTCCCATGCCCTCTTGTCCCCTAAGTACATCATCCACCATGCTAGTCACTATTCACTTCTACTTTTATGTTTTCTAGTTCCTTTTTCTAACTAGCTAGTTACATGGCACTTGCATGTAATTTCTTTCCTTGTAATATTATTCTCCCACCAATGCTTGTTATTTAATCCTTACTTCGTATCGTAACTTAATTATTCTTTCGTAATAATATTTCGTCACGTAGAGATTTCCCCTATAATTCCTTAAGTACTTATTGTGTAAATTCCTCGAATGTCCATAATTCCTCGTCATAATTCTTAATAAATCCTTTAATACTCTAACCATTCTCAAATTCCAAGTTTTATAAATATTACTAACAGTAAGACTCTTGCCTTCACAATCTCTCTGTATATCTTACATCATAAATGCAACAACGCAGTTTCTCAGACAGTCAATTCTATTAATCAACAGGGATGACTAGAAAGGTTCCATAATGATAATGTCACAAGATATTAAATAAAAGGAAATATTACCAAAAATTAGGGTTCTTACAGCCTCCCCTCCTTAAAAGGATTCCGTCCCGGAATCAGGTTGAAAACAGTTGGGGGTGCTTTTGCCGCATTGCGCTCTCTAGTTCCCATGTTGATTCTTCGACATTCTGATTCCTCTACAAGACTCTCACTAGTTTGACAACCTTGTTCCTCAGCACCTGTTCTTTTCGATCCATGATTTCTACGGGTTGCTCGACATATGTTAAGTCTAGTTGCAAATCCACTTGATCATGTTCTATCACATGTCGGAAGTCGGTATGGTACGGTCGTAGCATGGACACATGGACCACATTATGTACTTGCTGTAAGCTCAGGGGTAAAGCCAATTCATAGGCTAACTTCCCAACTCGTTTCAAGATCTCAAAAGGTCCAATAAATCTCGGGCTTAGCTTTCCCTTCTTACCAAATCTCATCAATCCCTTCCACGGCGATACCTTCAACATCACAAACTCTCCTACTTCATATTCTTTGTCCTTGCGGGTCTGGTCCGCATACTTCTTCTGTCTGTCTTGGGCCGCGACCAGCCGTCCTCTTATGAGCTCGATAGTTTCTCTTGTCTGTTGGACCAGTTCAGGCCCTAAAATCTTCCGCTCTCCAACTTCTTCCCAACACAAGGGAGACCGACATCTTCGTCCGTATAAAGCTTCATATGGGGGCATGCCTATACTCGCATGGTAACTGTTATTGTAGGAAAATTCGATCAACGGCAAGTGGTCATCCCAACTTCCCTTAAAATCAATGGCACATACCCTCAATATGTCCTCGATGGTCTGGATGGTTCTCTCACTCTGTCCGTCTGTTTGGGGATGGTATGCAGTACTCATGTTTAACTTAGTCCCCACACAATCCTGAAAACTTCTCCAGAACCTGGAGTTGAATCTCGGGTCTCTATCTGATACAATGCTCACAGGAACCCCATGTCTAACCACAATCTCCTTTAGGTAAATATCTGCCAGCCTGTCGACAGTATATCTCTCGTTGATTGGAAGAAAATGTGCTGACTTGGTCAACCTATCGATAATTACCTAAATGGCATCATGATTCGTCTTGGTCCTTGGTAATCCGACCACAAAGTCCATCGCAATCTGCTCCCACTTCCACTCGGGTATCTCTAAGGGTTGCAACAATCCACTGGGCCTCTGGTGTTCGGCCTTTACTCTTTGACATGTCAAGCATTTACTTACCCACTCTGCCACGTCCTTTTTCATATTAGGCCACCAATAGTATTCTCTCAGATCCCTATACATCTTAGTGCCTCCAGGGTGAATTGAGTACCTCGAACTATGAGCCTCTTGCAAAATCTCATCTTTTAACTCTTGAACGTTCGGAATCCATATCCTAGATGCGTACCTCATAATTCCATTCCCGTCCTTCTCACACTTAATTTCTTCGCCAGTCAAGATTTTCTCCATCGAATTCTTTTCTTCTTCCATCTTCTTTTCCTGGCACAACTTAATCTTTTCCAATAACGGTGGTTGGACTTTTATTTCCATTAGACTCTCTTGTCCAATTCCTGGTAGCCTCACTTCAATCTCCAGTTTCTCAAGGTCCTTGATCAATTCGTCCACTGACGTTATCATCTTAAGCTTCTCCTTTCGGCTAAGTGCATCGGCCACCACGTTGGCCTTCCCTGGGTGATAATGAATCTCACAATCATAATCTTTAATTAGCTCTAACCATCTCCTATGCCTCATGTTTAACTCTTTCTGAGTGAATATGTACTTTAAGCTCTTGTGATCCGTGTAGATTTCACACTTTTCTCCGTACAGATAATGTCTCCAGATCTTTAAAGCAAAAACTATCGCTGCTAATTCCAAATCATGGGTGGGGTATCTTATCTCATACTCCTTAAGTTGTCTGGACGCATACGCAATCACCTTACCGTGCTGCATAAGCACACACCCTAAACCTTTATGGGATGCGTCGCTATAAATCACAAAATCTCCCTTATCATCAGGTAGGGCTAGTACTGGTGCGGTCACCAACCTCTTTTTCAACTCTTGAAAGCTCTCTTCGCATTTTTCAGTCCACACAAACTTCTCGGTCTTGCGAGTTAGTCGGGTCAAAGGGGCTGCTATCTTTGCAAAGTCTTGGACAAATATCCTATAGTAGCCAGCCAGTCCTATGAAACTTCTCACCTCTGTCGGAGTGGTTGGTCTCTCCCAATTTGTTACAGCCTCTATTTTGGCTGGGTCCACTAGAATGCCTTGTTCGCTAATCACATGCCCTAAAAACTGAACTTCCTTCAACCAAAATTCGCACTTTGAGAACTTAGTGTACAACTTTTCTTCTCTCAATGCTCCCAATACAATCCTCAAGTGCTCTGCATGTTCCTCCTTCGTCTTGGAATAAATCAAGATATCATCGATGAAGACTATAACACACTTGTCCAAGTATTTCTTGAAGACTCGATTCATTAAGTCCATGAAAGCTGCAGGGGCATTCGTTAACCCAAATGACATCACTAGGAACTCATAGTGTCCATACCGGGTGCGAAAGGCCGTCTTTGGTATATCTTCTGGTTTAATCTTTAACTGGTGGTACCCGGTCCGCAAATCAATCTTAGAGAAATAAACTGCATCTTTCAATTGATCAAACAGGTCATCTATCCTGGGCAAGGGATACTTATTCTTGATAGTCACCTTGTTCAACTCTCTGTAGTCTATACATAATCTCATGCTGCCGTCCTTCTTCTTCACGAATAACACCGGGGCTCCCCACGGTGACACACTAGGTCTTATCATCCATTTATCCAACAACTCTTGTAACTGAGTGGCCAGTTCTTTCATTTCCACTTGGGCTAGCCGATATGGGGCTTTCGAAATTGGGGCCGTACCCGGAACTAAGTCTATAGCAAACTCGATGTCCCTATCGGGTGGTAGTCCGGGAAGATCGTCCGGAAATACATCCGCGAACTCATTGACGACAGGGATTTCCTGTAGGTTCGGTGTCTCTTTCTTGGTATCCTTCACATAGGCTAAATAGGCTTCGCATCCTTTACGTAACAGCTTCTTAGCTTGAATCATAGTCAGGAACTTTTGGCTTTGCCGTTTCCCACTAAATACTACTTCCTCGTCCCCTGGCAGTCTCAAACTTACTTTCTTCTTGACACAATCAATCTGGGCTCCATGGGTTGTTAACCAATCCATACCTACTATTACGTCAAACTCCCCTAGTTTAAAAGGTATTACGTCTACCCGAAAGTGTCGTCCTTCTATTTCTAGGTCACAACCTGGACATACTTGGCTAACGGGAATAATTTCATGATTAGCTATCTCTATTTGTAATCTGTCTTTCAATGGTTCAGTCTTAAGGCCTAACCGACATACAAAATCTAGAGATATGAAAGACTTGGTAGCTCCCGAATCAAATAAAACATTTGCTTTAACTGAGTTGAGTAATAGGGTACCTGCAATCACATCCGTGTTCCTCACGGCATCCTGCACCGTCATGTTAAAAGTTCTTGCAGTAGGGGCCTTGTTAGAAGCAGTTCCACTCACTCTCGATGCAGCTGGCCCAGAGGACATACATTCCCTCATTCGGTGCCCTGGTTTCCCACACTTGAAGCAATTACCTCCGACACTCGGGTTGTTACTAGTTCCGCGACAGGCGTTAGCATAATGCCCTGTCAGCCCACACTTGAAGCACTTCACATCTTGCAGGTTACACACGCCCGCATGTTTCCTTCCACATTTGTTGAATTCTGGGGGTTGGGCTCGAGATGGGGTAGAGTAAGACGATCCCTGCGGTTGGCCGCCCTGGCCCACACTCCAACTTTCAGTTCTCTTGGTTCCAAAGTTCCCGCTGGGTTGGGACATCGTTCCTCGCTTAAATTTGCTCGGAAAGCTCCCACCAGCAGAGTTTCCCTTTCGGCTATCCAACTTCCTCTTCTTTCCTTCTCTCTCCTTCTGCATCTGTTCACTTCCAGCCTCAACAATTGACGCTTTCTGTACCAGGGTGGCATAGTCTGTCAGCTCAAGAACCGCCACACGATTCTGAATCCATTGTTTTAGCCCTAATTGAAATCTTCGAGCCCTCTTTGCCTCAGAGTTCACATACTCCGGCACAAACCTTGACAACTCAGTAAATTTGGCCTCATACTCGGCCACCGTCATGTTTCCTTGTTTCAGCTCCAAAAACTTCAGCTCCATTTGTGTCTCCATGAACCTAGGAAAGTACTTCTCCAAGAACAACTCGCTAAATCTCTCCCAGGTTACCACACCTCTTCCTTCCAAATTCTTCTTAGCTTCCCACCAATAGTTCGCCTCACCCTTCAGAAGGTAAGTGGCGAAAACAGTCTTCTGCTCTTCAGCGACACCCAGTATCTCGAAAGATTTTTCCATTTCCTTCAGCCAGGCCCTTGCCTCGACAGGGTCGGCAGTTCCTTTAAATTCTGGGGGTTTCAGGGATTTGAAGTTCCGGAAAGCATTAGCATTAGCATTCTGGGGTGGTTGCTGAACTGGGGGACGGTCCAAGTTCTGCCTAAGTAACTCCATGAACTGTTCCATAGGGCCTCCCCTAGGATGTTCTACCTCTCGGGTATCATCACCAGCTTCTTCTTCTTCATACTCAGAGTCGTCAAACAGGTTATGATCGTTGCCCTCATTATCACTCAGGTTGACATTCTCCCCTTCACGGTTCTGGTGGCCTCCGGCTCCATGGTGGCTACCCTGGCCCTCAGAACTGATCGGGTGGGCTCGGGTGTTCATTCTTCTGGGTGGCATGATTCTGATAATAAAACAAGAAAGGGGTTAGGGTTTTCCAATTACCTGACAGCGTTTGCACGGGTCAGGAGCGTATCGTTCCTCCTCATAAGGGTGGAAGTGCAAAAGTTTTAATAATCCGTTGTTGGAGATAAAATGTCAAACATTTTTGGGGGAAAAGATCCCTTTGGGATGCGAAAACATTTACAAGAGTTTTCAAAATTTCGAAACCTCAAAAATATTTTTCAAAATTTCAAAACACATTATGAGTCAGCACCCATATCCTCCTCAGGGTCCTCGGTCTCTCGCATCAGGGCCTCATCATGCTCCCTCTCGAAAGCCTCAGGGTCTGGTATCTCATCCATCTACACAAGGGAAATAAAGTGGGTCACTAACCATAAAAGAAGGGTTTAGGATTAGTTCCCTCACGGGCCTTAAAGTCAGGGCTATATCCGATAACCCGACTACCAACTCGATGAGAGTTCTAAGTATTATTGAAGTTGTTATTAAGGTTATCGTTATTGTTATTATTATTAGGGTTGCTTTCTTAAATTACTATCGTTTCTGAGAACTGTAACCTCGCTCTGATACCATTTCTGTGACGCCCCCAGATCCGGGGTCGGAGATCTAGGCGCTCACGGTCCATTTTCCATTAGTAACATACCTGTTCTTGTACACAATATATATAACACATCCATCGACCCCACAATAAACTCACACCACACTCACACACACAGGTTAGAGCCTCAGAAACGTCACACATTGATTAAACAGTAATAAAGTTATCAGAGTTATTATAGACCGAATTAAATAGTATTTATGCTACCAGCAACACTCCGATATGAAGCGAAGCTGGCGGCTTGAAAGTTTGTTATGATACACTGCCTTGCACAGGTCATGCTGATAAATAAAACGTACTAACAAAAGCTGCCAACCAATCCGGCTAATGGGGCCTACCGGTGGAATCTCAAGTGGAGGCTCGGGCCTAGTCACCTGCTTTCGAGCAGTCTGCCTAGGTCTTGCCATTTCGCTTAGCTGTTGTGTTTGTAAAGTTTGAAAACAAGCAAGAGTGAGCAACTATAGCTCAGCAAGAAATATATATATAAGATAAGAAATATACATCTCATATGATTGGCAGTTGATATATTTGTTTGTATCAATCAGTTATGAAATCACTTGTCATAGTTGATAAATCTCGAAGGTGCAACAATATGTGCCCTTGTTTTCAAAATAAACTTGCAGTTCTAGATACTGCATTGAATCAACATCTTTCTCATCAAAATAGAACACTATCAGCAACTTGGCACAAAAGCCTAAGAAGCAGTGTCAAAGCATTTTTCCAAAATGGAGGAATGGGACTTAAAGAAAACACAAAACCTGACAAGGATTGACGATTATCAGTCGCCACATCCAAGTCCAATAATCCGCGGGTCTTCTCTACCGGTAGAAGGATAGAAACTACATCCGTAACTATCCCTCGGGTGAAAACTACATCCGTAATCACCCTCGATGAAAACTACATCCGTAATCATCCTTCGGCAACACCTGGGCCGGAATAATAAGTGATGGACCGCCTGGCTCACGGCCGCTTACACATCCCGGGAATCGTTCATCAACGGTTCCCACACCTGCCAGAGTCCCTTTTTCTTTTCTTTTAAAACTTGATTTTGATTGAAAATAGAGTAATTGAGGTCCGACATCAGTCGACCGATGATTCTTGAAATCATACAAGAAGCAGAATCTGACCGGGGGTTTTCGAAAGTGTTTTGAGTTCAAATGAGTTCGAGTTTGAAAGTATTAAAAAGTATCTTGGATTAACTTTGTCTTTAAGTAATGAAAAATGATTAATAAGTAATATTTTAAGATTTAATATTAATAATTAATAAAATATTTATTCGATAAAATAAACTCTTAATCCAAGATAGGGTTTCGAGTATTTACGAAGATATATTAATAGTTATTTGAAGATACGATACCACCCGAATGACCCTTCGGGTTTTCGCAATATAGATACGATATAATCATATACCGCTCCCCGGTCAATAGTATATACGGACCGCTACGACCTCTATTGCTAGAGTCGTTGTCCGAAGAAAACATTTCAATCTAAGTTCAAGGGGTAAAAGCATACATGTACTTGTTCAATCTCAATTGCATCAATACTTCGATAAACATAGCATTTGATATAATTTGAAAACTACAAACACAACAGTGAAAATCCTTGTATATGGATAAGTTTTGAAAAGTAAACTTGCCTTGGTTTGGTTGGGGTGGTCGAGCGTGCGAATTCGAACGATCTATACATAAACAATAATCGTTTGTTAGTACCTTAACAATTTCTCTCTAATTACGGGGTTTTAAGGGGGTACTAAATTAACTTAACGACTTCGTCTTATGACTCCCTAGCCCCACTATAGGTCCATGACATCACTCGTTTACGCTCGTCACTTACTCGACTTAATTTAGTTACCACGTTCGAATCATAACCACTAACCCTAGAATAATGTTCCACTAATCGACTTTTTCCATTGCGCAAATTTTACTCTAGCATTTTTATAAAATCCAAAAATTCATATTTTAATCCAATTCCTTTTGGGTGGTATTCAACACTGCATTACCTACATTCTCAAATTTTTCCATGATCCCAAATATATTTTAAGGTGTTTAAACAAGGTTCACAAGGGGGTCACTTAATGCAGTCCATAGTCCAGAAACAAAATTCACTCCTCCGGCCATAACTAAAAATCCACACATCACCTAGCTATGAATCTTACATTTCCAGAAACTACATTCAATTATATTTCCATCAATATAAGGTAGGACATCAGGGGACATCATTTGTGTGTTCAAAATCGTGCTACAACACAGATCAAAGTTCCTGGACAAACTCAGCAAGCTCAAATCACTTAGATCAACCATTTTTCATACTTCCAAAACATAAACACCACTTAATACACTTAGATCATGACTCATAACACTCATGGAGATATATATATTAACCATAGTCATAAAAATCACAATCTCAACATCAAACCCAAGATCCATGCTATCCAATACATGTACATTCAAGATAAGCCCTAAAATACATGGATCTACTACCATACTATATGAACAACACATAACCAAGGGTGGTTTGAGATTTTATACCTTCTTGAGTAGCTAAGGACCTTGAATGAGCTTTACAACAACTAAGAATACTTGGATGAGCCCTCACACACCTTAATCCTTCAAGATCTAAAAGATAATAAACTTATGTTAACACTTTTCTAACTTTCAACAATTTATATCTCAAGAACCAATGGATGGAAGGCTTTGAAATTGATACCATACCTCTAATATGATGCAAGGAAGCCCTAGGAATTTTGATCAAGGTTGTAGATGAAGAAATCTTGGAGAGAAAATCTCTCCCTCTCTCCCTATGTGGTTCGGCCGAGAGCTATATTCAAGGGGGGGGGGGGAGTGTTTTGCTTTTATTTTGTTTGGTATGGTTAAAAGAAATGCTAAGTATGCTATGTATTATTGTGGTTAATAAGAGTAGTCACATGTTGCCAAGCTATAGCCTAGGTTGCCTCCCATGCCCTCTTGTCCCCTAAGTACATCATCCACCATGCTAGTCACTATTCACTTCTACTTTTATGTTTTCTAGTTCCTTTTTCTAACTAGCTAGTTACATGGCACTTGCATGTAATTTCTTTCCTTGTAATATTATTCTCCCACCAATGCTTGTTATTTAATCCTTACTTCGTATCGTAACTTAATTATTCTTTCGTAATAATATTTCGTCACGTAGAGATTTCCCCTATAATTCCTTAAGTACTTATTGTGTAAATTCCTCGAATGTCCATAATTCCTCGTCATAATTCTTAATAAATCCTTTAATACTCTAACCATTCTCAAATTCCAAGTTTTATAAATATTACTAACAGTAAGACTCTTGCCTTCACAATCTCTCTGTATATCTTACATCATAAATGCAACAACGCAGTTTCTCAGACAGTCAATTCTATAAATCAACAGGGATGACTAGAAAGGTTCCATAATGATAATGTCACAAGATATTAAATAAAAGGAAATATTACCAAAAATTAGGGTTCTTACATGAGATGTCAGAATTGACTAAAAGAAATGATCATCTAGAAGCTGAGTTACTCTTCATGGAAGAAGTACAAAATGAATGTGATAAGGCTAAGCACATGAAGCTAGAAATGGAGTTTTAATGTACTGCACTTGAAAAGGAACTTAATGAAGCTAATGAGAAACTCAGAACCTGGACACACTCTGGAAAGAAAACACACGATCTTATCACAGATAAGAACTGGAAAGAAGGTCTAGGTTATAAACCAGAGGATAAAAAGAAAAATAAAGGTAAAGTTGTTACTGCTGAAACAACTAAATCACGAAGAGTTGTTGTGAATGAGTCAACAAATCCAAAAACCTATAGACATATAATGGACAGAACAAAGACCAAATTAAAACCTGTCAAGTATGTGTATCCAGAAAATCCCAACTCTACTTTAGAAAAAGGATCTACTTCTACACAAAATTCTAAGTCTAAGTCTGTCAAAAATATAGGTCTTTTGTCTAAGAAACAACTCAGAGATAGAATCTGTGAAGTGACAGATAGAGAGAAAACCACTACTGCTAAGAGGAATAGAAATGGTAAAATTGGAATAAACAAAGAGAATAATTATAAGTATATTCCAAATGCACCAAGGAAAACTTGCTTTAATTGTGGTAACTCTAATCATCTTGCTATTGATTGCAGGAGGAGTAAAAAGAAGGCTACTGTAGTTCATAAGTATGACATTAGGAATAGATCAGTGTTTTATAAACCACAGAATCCTTGTTTTCACTGTGGCAGTAAATGACATTCTATCTATACATGTGAAGAATACCATAGTTTGTACTACAACTATTATGATCCCTTGCCAAAATTTAATAAAAGTGCAAATTCTGGTAGAACAAAGAGTCTGAATACTAAGCATGCATCTGTTAATTCTGATAATGACAAAGGAAATTTTGATGGATTTAAATCTGACAGAACTGCTTTTGTTAAAAAGACTTCTGCTGCTAATAGTGTTAAATTGCATGCAAAAAGAACCCAACAAGTGTGGGTTCTTAAAAAAATTCTAACTGAGCTATTTGTGTTTCTGATTGCAGGGTAAAAAGAAAAATGTGTTAGTCATGGATAGTGGATGCTCTGTGCACATGACGGGAAACAAAACCTTGCTATCAGAATTTGAGGAGAAAGCTAGCCCAACAGTGTCTTATGGAGATGACAACATTGGACAAACTTTGGGATATGGCAATATAATCATTGGAAATGTCATCATTGAAAAGGTAGCTCTGGTGAACGGACTCAAACACAATCTACTTAGTGTGAGTCAAATCACAGACAGAGGTTATCATGTCGACTTCAATGATACTCACTTTGAAGTGATCAGTAAAACATCTGGAAGGATTGTCTTGACTGGTCAAAGACGTGGTAACATTTACGAAGCCAA
This sequence comes from Saposhnikovia divaricata, assembly GCA_036435485.1. Lineage (NCBI taxonomy): Eukaryota > Viridiplantae > Streptophyta > Magnoliopsida > Apiales > Apiaceae > Saposhnikovia > Saposhnikovia divaricata. The sequence continues at coordinate 137,365,572 of CM071600.1, forward strand.
TGTCTACACCAATATTGATGGTCCCTCAACATGTCTCATTAGTAAAGCAATAGTAGATGAAAGTTGGAATTGGCACAAGAAGCTTTCTCATCTCAACTTGAACAACATCAATGAGTTGGTTAAGAAAGATTTGGTAAGAGGATTACCAAAGGCGTTATATACTCCTGATGGACTCTGTGATGCTTGTCAGAAGCCTAAACAGAGAAGGACATCATTCAAGAGTAAATTTGAATCATCAATTGATGAACCATATCACATGTTACATCTTGACTTGTTTGGACCAGTCAATGTTATGTCCATCAGTAAGAAAAGGTATACTCTAGTCATTGTTGATGAATATACTAGATTTACCTGGGTGTATTTTCTGCACAGAAAAGATGAAACAGCAGAGATACTTTTGGACCACGTAAGACTCATTGAGACTGGCACAAAGTACAAAGTTAAGATTCTAAGAAGTGATAATGGAACTGAATTTAAGAATTCAATAATGGAAGAGTTCTGCAAGTACAAAGGAATAGTTCAACAATTCTCTGCTCCTGGCACACCCAAGAAAAATGGAGTAGTTGAAAGAAAAAACAGAACTCTTATTGAAGCTGGCAGAACAATGTTGGAGGAAGCTTGTAAGAACCCTAATTTTTGCAATATTTTCTTTTATATAATATCATGTGGCATTGTCAATTTGGAACCTTTCTAGTCATCCCTGTTGTTTAATGGAATTGATTGTCTGAGAAACTATGTTGTTGCATTCACTATGTAAGATAAAGGGAAGGTTGTTGAAAGCAAGAGTCTTATTGTTAGTAAGAATTATAAAACTTGAGATTTGAGAATTATTGGAGTATTAAAAGATTTATTAGGAATTATGACGAGGAATTATGGATATTCGAGGAATTTACACAATTAAGTACTTAAGGAATTACTAGGGAAATCTCTACGCGACAAAATATTATTACAAGAGATTAATTAAGATACGATACGAATTAAAGATTAAGTGACAAGCATTGGTGGAAGAATAATGATACAAGGAGTAGTATTGCAAGCAAGTCCCATGCAACTAAGTAGTTAGGAAAAGCAAACTAGTAGTACCAAATGGACAAGAGGAATAGTAACTAGTTGCACCACTTTCCAAGGAGACAAGAGGACATGGTGGCCATACCTAGACTTGTACCATGTATTACATACACTAATACATGTATCACCCAACCACTTAACACAATTATTCAACCAACACAAAAATCAAAACACAAAAACACTCCCCCCCTAGAACAAAAAGCTCTCGGCCAAGAAGAAAAACAAGGAAGAAATTTTTCTTTCTTCCATTCTCCTCATTCATAATTCAAGGCATAATTCCTAGGCTCTCTACATCATCTAAGAAAGGTATACTAAGAATTCCAAGCCCTTTCATCCATTAATTTTCAAGATATTAATTGTTAAAGTTATTGTGAATAGTAACATTGTTAAGTTTTCTTTTAGATCTTGGATTATAAGGAGTGTAGAAGCTCATTCAAGATGTTCTTGAGATTTGTAAGGCTTACCCAAGGCTCCTAGATACTCAAGAAGGTATAAAAACCATAACCCCTCTTGGCCATGTAGTGTTTATGATGTTTGATTATAGATCCATGTGTATTTGTGTTAATCTTGGATATATAAGTGATGGATGATATAGATCTTGAGTTTTAGTGTTGTGGTTGTGATTTTGATGCTTGTGGATAGTATATGTATCTCCATGAATGTTATAAAGTATGAACTTGGTGACTTAGATGTTGGTTGTGTTGTGGAAGTAAGAATCTTGGTTGATTTAAGTGAAACAAGCATGCTGAGTTTTTCCAGGAACTTGACCTGTCTTGTAAGATGGTTTTGAACCCCCAAATTTTGTCCCCTGAGGTCCTACCATATATTGTTGGAAAGGCATTTGAATGTAGTTTCCAAAAATATAAGGTTCATGACTAGGTGATGTATGGATTTTTAGTTATGGCCGGAGAAGTGAAATGTGTTTCTGGATTCCGGACTGCACTAAATGACCCCCTTGTGAACCTTGTTTAAACCCCTAAAAATTTATGTAGGATCATGGAAAAATTTGAGAAGCTAGTAAATGCAGTGGTGAAGGCTACCCAAAAAGAATTAGATTAAAATATGAATTTTTAAATTTTATAAAAATGATAGAGTAAAATTCGCGCAACGGAAAAAGTCGTTAAGTGGAGTATAATTTTATGGGTGATGAATATGATTCGTTTATGGTAACCAAATTAAGTCGAATAAGTGACGAGCGTAATCGAGTGGTGACATGAACCTATAGTGGGGCTAGAGTGTCATAAGACGAAGTCATTAAGTTAATTTCGTACCCCCTAAAACCCCGCAATTAAAGAGATATTGTTAAGGTACTAACGAACGGTTATTGCTTATGTATAGATCGTTCCACTCTGCACGCTCGACCACCCCAACCACACCAAGGCAAGTTTACTTTTCAAAACTTACATATACAAGGACTTTCACTGTTGTGTTTGTAGTTTTCAATCATATCAAATGTTATGTTTATCGAAGTATCGATGAAATTGAGGTGTATAAGTACATATATGTTTGCACCCCGTGAACTTAGATTGAAATGTTTTCTTCGGACAACGACTCTAGCAATAGAGGTCGTAGCGGTCCGTATATACCATTGACCGGGGAGCGGTATATTATTATATCGTAATTAAATTGCGAAAACCCGAAGGGTCATTCGGGGAGTATCGTATACTCAAGTAATTATTTTTATATCTTCGTAAATACTCAAAATACCTATCTTGGATTAAAAGCTTATTTAATAAAATAATTATTTTATTAATTATTAATATTAAATCTTAAAATATTATTTATTAATTATTGTTCATTATTTTAAAGACAAAGTTAATCTAAGATACCTTTAATACTTTCAAACTCAAAACATTTTCGAAAACCCCCGGTCAGGTTCTGCTTCTTGCATGATTTCAAGAATCATCGGTCGACTGATGTCGGACCTCAATTACTCTGTTTTCAATCAAAATCAAGTTTTCAAAAGAAAAAGAAAAAGGGACTCTGGCAGGTGTGGGAACCGTTGACGAACGATTCCCGGGATGTGTAAGCGGCCGTGAGCCAGGCGGTCCATCAATTATTATTCCGGCCCAGGTGTTGCCGAAGGATGATTACGGATGTAGTTTTCATCGTGGGTGATTACGGATATAGTTTTCACCCGGGGATAGTTAAGGATGTAGTTTCTATCCTTCTACCGGTAGAGAAGACCCGCGGATTATGGGACTTGGATGTGGCGACTTATCATCGTCAATCCCTGTCAGGTTTTATGTTTTTTTTAAGTCCCATTCCTCCATTTTGGAAAAATGCTTTGACACTGCTTCTTAGGGTTATGTGCCAAGTTGCTGATAGTATTCTATTTTGATGAGAAAGATGTTGACTCTATGCAGTATCTAGAACTGCAAGTTTATTTTGAAAACAAGGGCACGTATTGTTGCACCTTCGGAATTTATCAACAAATACAAGTGATTTTAGAACTGATTGATACAAACGAGTTTAATATGTAAGAACCCCAAATTTTGGATATAATTAAAACTTTTTATTAAGTAATGATAAAATGAGGAACAATGATTCCGACAACAAGGTCACCAGCTCTAATGAATGGTGGTTTCAAAGAACAATGATTGTAATGAATGGATATTGCTTTGGACAATGATCCTGATGCATTGGTATATTGTCAGAATAGAGTAATTCGATGGTTGAGGACCTAGATAAGAATAATCTATCATCCAGGAAGGAGCTAATGGATCCTTGAAGGGAAATGAGTACGTGCATAGTGTTTCCCATACGTGCATAGTATTTCCCGTACGTGCATAGTGTTTCCTGTACGTGCATAGTAATTTGGTGGATGAATAGTGATTTTGTAAGTTGGAAAACTTTTCACGCCACCCTATGTACGGGACGTGATATGGATGTTTCGAAGTCATATTAGTGATACGCGGAGGAGATAAGTGAATGCAGAGACGATCGGAATTCAAAAATTCCAAATTCTTTTCGGTATAATATTTGACCGGGCAGTGGATTAAATATTATTATAATCCAAGAATTGAGATATTAACTTTGAGGATTTGATATTTTGGGATGTTATTATATTGATTTAAGGATGAAGGTAGGAAACCACTGAGGAGTGGTTATGGCTACAATGTAATAATTGATATTTGGAAAGAATGAATGGAATTCGACTTTATTATTTCTATGTCTTGAAGAATGCTAAAGGGTAACAACATAGGTAAGAATAATCTATCTTCTAAGGGAATAAGATATGGCAATTTCAAGCAGGAGAATATTCTCATGTCATCCAGATCGGTAACGATTAATCCAGTAGTTCCGTAAAAAGGTTAAGGAACGATCGAAAGAGAATACGGACAAGTATACAACCCTAAGAGAACAATTAAAGAATACAGAATGAATAGTGTTGTGGTGGGAGTATATAATAATATGAGACGACACTATATAGAAGTATTCGGAACGGATTTCCGAGTTCGTTTTAGTGATCCAGGGTGAAAATAAGTGTATGTAAAAGCTGTCGGATTCTGAAAAACCGCACTTTTATTTTCTCCGAGAGTTCCCTGGACACTGATAGCCTTAAGTATTTAACGAATGGATTTAAGGAATATAAATTGGAAAGTTAGAATGAAAGATGGAGAATGAAAGTATTAATATTAAAAAGGATTCCCGGTAAACCCTAATTAGAAATCCGTGAAATATTCCTACGAACGATCAATCGAAACGGGCAATAACCGGACAAAGAGACAAGCAGAGAGCCAAGAGGTATGATGAGCTAGTGGAAGGTGACATAATCACTTTATGCAAGATAAGATCAAAGAGACCAAGCTAGTTACAAAGCTAACTAGCAATCTTAGCAATCAAACCAAGTACTTAGCATGCTTTCTCATCCTACCACACCAAATTAAACACTTGTCCACCAAGATGATGTATGCCATGACCTAGTACCTTTAATAAAGCAACTTTATGTTAGATATCTTCACAATAATGCAAGAGAGCAAGGAACCAAGCCAAGCAAACACCACCACTCTCCATTCTCCTTCCATTCGACTTCTTGCATAATTCAAGATCCAAAGTCCAACTTCCAACCATTGTTAAATCTCAAGAAAATTAAGGTGAGTCCTATATTTCATAACTAAGATATCCTATGAATTTCATCTTCAAATTCCATACCAATCTTGAGATATAAAATCAAGAAGATGGTGATGAATAGTAACTTTTAAGTATTAACTTTGTGTTCTTGTTTTCTTTTGATTGATTCAAGTATACTAAGGCTACTTAAGGATCATTCAAGGCTTAACAAGTGTTATTCACTCTCCAAGGAAGGTATAAAGCTGAAGAACCCTTAGTACTACTTTGAGTTTATGGATCTTTTTGGATGGATATGTGATGGAGAGGTGTTAGTATGCTTAGATCCATGTATGTATAATTGGTTGTTATTGATATTTCATACTTGTTGGATTTGAGTTGTTCTTGAGATATCATGACTTAGAATAGATGAGAAACTTTAGGTCTTGAATTGGTTGTTGTTGGAGGATGATTTGATAATGATAAAAATTTGGAAAAGCGTGTAAACATAGCCGTTATAATGCCCGATTTTACAATACCATGTTTTGTATGCCATTTTCCATGTCGAACCCTACTTTCCGGAGACCTTATCTGCCATGATAGGATAGGTAATGTTCTAAGCTTCGTTTTGATATAAAGATCACGTGAAACGGACTTACGGTTTAGGAGTTACGGCCGGATTACTAAAAGTAGTTCGAATCCGTAAACGAAAGTTCGTAACTGTAATTGAACCCTCGTAAACTATGTAACGTCATGGCGAATCTTGGTAAATAAATACTAGAGGTAAAAAGGAAGGCGTGAAAGAAAACCGTATGTCAAAAGGATCATTTTTCGATTTATTAAAAATGTTCGAGTCGAGGTTAAACGCGAACGAACCCCTAAAAGACGACTCTTTTATAACTTCGGTAAAACACTTAGAAAACGGGCGATAAAACTCGGAGTATAATATTGGTTCGTAACGATCAACCTTAGAACTCATATGACTTAAGTATGTCCCAAGTATATGTTGGTGTATACTGAAAATATTTATTTGAAGTATATACATTTATTTCTGGCCTATTTTATTGAGAATCATTTAAATGTTTACATGTTGTCTAAATATTATATATTGTGAATAATCTAGTATCAAATGGGATACAGAATATTAGATTATTAAATACGGTTTATATAATATAATAAGGTTCACAGCACAGGTGGAGTTAGACAATCCACTGGAATGGCTGTAGTATTATTTAGATTAGTTTATATTGACTAATAAATAATACTAGTATACTTTGTGTATATTGAACAGGATCAAATTTAGAATTGTTCCCTAATACTGATTAAGAAGGTGAACTAAGATTCTATGTTATTATTAATGCTTAGGTTCTTAATCCGGAAATAATAATTGACACGTATATATTATTTACATGCTTTGATTTATATATGAAATAATTCTTGTGAATTATATCATTATATTTTGGGTGATGAAATAATATATATGGTGGGATATTATTTATTGAAGGAATCCATGTCCTGATAATATTCGGGTTAATGATGTCCCCTTGAAAGCTCAAAAAGATTTAATTATGTGAAACCCTGCAGGTGGATTTATTCCGGCATAATTAAATAAAGGTTGAGTGGATAATCAAGGATAAAAGATATTAATTAAATGAATTATCAGTAATTTATTTAATTAATGGACATGCGATATTTTAAACATGGGGAATTTAATAAGCAAATAATATTGGAACCGAATTAATTAATTAAATTACGGTATTAGGAAAGGTAGTGCAAATATTAATTCTTTAGTGGATTGAATTAATATTTAATTACATTGGGCTAGGCTCAAGATGTAATTAGAAGGCCCAACCTAATTATCCATGATCCCTATTGTAGCCTATATATATTCCTATTCTCTTCTTGCTGGGGGCTGGTCGAAAAAATTGGTAGCCACCCAGGAGCAAGAAGAGAGGTAAACTTGAGAAGACGAAGGCCACACTTCGCTCAAGGGAATTTGGGAATACAATAGAAGAGCGTGGAATCAACCGTTAACAAGGTGATTTTTCTATTCGTACTCGTTAATTTATTGTATCGAAATTCGCAGTGCCAAGATCTGATTGTCCCAACAATTGGTATCAAGAGCCTGGTTCATTGGTTCTGCGAATTTTGATACGATGTCCATGTCGTAATTATATATGCATGTGTATAGTGGTGTGCTTGGATAATAATCTTTTGCAGGTTGTTTAGTATCCACTATTATGGCCATGTAATTTTAATTATGTGTTTGGATCCCACGTGGTTTAATCGTGGTTGTAAAACACGAGGGTTGATCGTGTTAGAATAGATTTACAAAATTAGTTTTGTATTAGATCTATTTTTTTGTAATTGTTTGTTGGATTTTATTAAGATCCGGGTAATTTGTAACAATTATGTGCGATCGGAAATCAAAACGGAGATCAAAATTATTCCGCTGCGAAGCTGGTTGAAGGCTGTTGGTTTGGTAATTTACTGTTGTTGGAACGAAACAGAAAATAGTCGAACAGATGCAGAGAAGAAGAGGCGCGCGTGAGAAATTCTGATCTGAAGCCTGTAACGCATGTGCAGACTGCGTTACAGGTCTGTTCAGGCTGTAAAGCATGACGCACATGCGTGACAGGTCTGTAACAGGCTGTAACGCATGACGCACATGCGTGACAGCAGTTCCAGGGGCAGTAACGCAGTCCGTGAGTGCGCAACAGCAAGGTTTTTGGCAGAAAATTGTTTTTTCAGCAGAATAAAGGGCTGGAAATTTAATTTTTTTCAAGGGGCCATAATAGTGGATTTAAATTATGTTTTTTAATTTTAATTCCGCTATTTAATTTTTTAATTATTGCTTTAAATAATTATTATGTGTGTTGTTAATTATGTGTGTAATTTTTAATTGCATGTTTAACATAATTAGGACGACATGTACATTAATTTTATTTATTGCTTTAATTTTATGATGCATGCTGCTATGTTATGTGTTCTTTGTTTTGTTATTTTTATAACATTTGGACCTCGAAAAAATAACATAGGGCGATGCATCTAGATAAAATTCCTCAATTTTAAATAAAAATTCTAAGTGGGTGAGGGAATTAATTAGGAATTAAATCCCATGGTCTCCATTATTGTTTGTATGTAATTTAACACCGAGACGAATATAAATTATATACATGCCACCCATCGTGGCGTATGATTTATGGTGTCAGGTAGTGTTATGGATATTACTAGAACAAACTTCCTAAATTAATTACGAATATTGAAAGGTATACATGCCACCCATCGTGGCGTACCAAGTTTCATAGAATTCAATTAATTAGAATGGTACCACTGATTGAATATAGATTTCAATATAGAGAGAAAGGATGATTCTGTCTAGAAAGGGGTCTTAAGTGATGCCTCTTGACAATGCTCCCCCCGATCTGGGAATTATCCTATTATCGATTATTGATTTGAAATATTTAAAGGTGGTATCCAGTCTTTTTATTAATTTAAGATTTAATAATGGTATACACTTAGCTATGAAAAATAATATATAGTCCACCCTAACGTGGCGTATTATTTAGTAATAGGACCGAAGTAATATTTAAACGAATTTAAGTGGTATATATGTCATCCATCGTGGCATACCAGATACTTATGGTGTTTAAATATTAGTGCATTAATTTTAATTAATTGTTAGAGGAAACCAATAGGATTTAAGATTTATGCAACTATCTGATTATGTGTTACATGTATGATTCTCAGGATTAGATCACTATGGGCTTTAATCCACTATTCACCATACTTAAGGATAACAAACTTACTGGACCGAACTATATTGAATGGAAACGTAATTTGGACATAGTGTTGACTGCTGAGGAGTACAAATTTTGTACTTATGAACCCAAGCCAGACCAGCCTGCTGAAGATGCTCCTGAAAGTGAGAAGGAGTATTATAAGCGGTGGATTAAGGCTGATGAGATGTCGCGATGTTACATTCTGGCAGCAATGTCGGGTGTTTTGCAGCATCAGCATCAGGCTATGCCCACTGCTTCAGATATGCTCTTTAATCTCAAGGAACTTTTTGGAGAACAGAATAGGGCTGCTAGGCAAGTAGCAATGAAGGCTTTAATGAACACTCAGATGGTTGAAGGAACACCTGTAAGGGATCATGTTCTCAGAATGATGTCTCATCTGAATGAGATGGAGATCCTTGGTGCTGATATTGATGGGGAAACCCAGATCGATATCATCCTTATGAGCTTGCCCAAAAGTTTTGAGCAGTTCCGCTTGAATTACACCATGAACAAAAGGATGTATAGTCTTGCGGAACTTCTGACAGAACTTCAGGCAGCTGAAGGACTCTTTAAGCAGAATGTTCAAGTGAATGTGGCCGAGAAAGTTTCTTCATCTAAGCCGAAAGGTAAGAAGAAGAAAAAGACTCAGACACAGAAAGCTGGAAAGATTGCTAATGCAGTGGGAGTTCAAGGTGGTGTGAAAAAGCCAAAGGGCAAGTGCTTCAGGTGCAAGCAGTCAGGTCACTGGAAACAGGATTGTCCTCTTCCTAAGAAGACAAACAATACTGGTATGTCTCTTTCTCTAGTTACAGAAACATATATAGCGGCTATATCTACGAACACTTGGTGTGTAGATACAGGAGCCACTGACCATGTTTGTAACTCTATGCAGGGGTTCCAGCAATCCAGAATGCTTAGAGATGGCGAGATATATGTGTTCATGGGAGATGCTACGAAAGTAGCAGTAGTTGCAGTTGGAATAATTACATTATCTTTTGGCGATGATAGGATTTTGGTTTTGAACAATTGTCTTTATGTACCTTCGTTTAGAAGGAATTTAATTTCGGTTTCTAAACTTGCCATGGATGGTTATAATGTTTGTTTGGATCGTAATGTTTCTATTATGATGAATAAACGAGTTATATGTTCTGGTACATTGCAAGACAATTTATATATTATTAATCCTATCCAACCAATGGTGCAACATAAGGAAACTAATAACATTCTTTCTAGCTCAAATAAAAGAAAGAAACCTTCTGAATTGAACCAAACATATCTTTGGCACTTAAGATTAGGTCATATTAACTTGAGGAGGATTCAAAGACTGGTAGTAGATGGGCCATTAGGCTCGTTGGCAGTGGAGCCATTTCCAGTTTGTGAATCCTGCTTGGAAGGTAAGATGACTAATAGGCCTTTAAAAGCAAAGGGGAATAGAGCTAAAGAAGTATTAGAATTGGTTCATACTGATTTATGTGGACCTATGAGTATCCAAGCAAGAGGAGGTTATGAGTATTTTGTCACTTTCATTGACGATTATTCTAGATATGGGTACATTTATTTGTTGCGCCGTAAGTCTGAGTGCTTTGAAAAATTCAAAGAGTACAAAGCAAGTGCGGAGAAGCGACATCTTGGAAAATGTATCAAGTCACTACGATCAGATCGTGGTGGCGAATACTTGCTTGGAGAATTTAGGGAATATTTATCAGAAAATGGGATTGCATCCCAGTTGTCTGCACCTGGCACACCTCAGCAGAATGGTGTAGCAGAAAGAAGGAATCGGACTCTTTTAGAGAGTATTAGATCGATGATGAGTTATTCAGATTTACCCAAGTCGTTTTGGGGATATGCTATAGAAACAGCGGCTTACCTTCTGAACTTGGTACCTTCTAAGTCGGTTCCCAAGACTCCAATAGAATTGTGGACTGGTAGCAAACCAAGTCTAAGACATATTCGGATTTGGGGTTGTCCAGCACATGTGCTGAACAAGAACGCGACCAAGTTAGAATCTCGTACAGAAGTAAGGCTGTTTGTAGGCTATCCCATGGGAACGAAAGGTTATTCATTTTATAGTCCTAGGGATCGAGATATCATTGTTAGCACCAATGCTAGATTCTTAGAAGAAGACTATATAATGAACCACAAACCCATGAGTAGTATCGTTTTAGAGGAACTAGTGGGAGGGACAGATAATCCCCAAGTGCCAATAGTACAAGTAGACCAACCACAAGAAAATGCACAACCTGTCACTAATACCACACCGGTGCTTCGTCGTAGTGGGAGGGTTGTTCAACAACCTGATAGATTCATGTTTTTGGGAGAGTCCTCGAACTTGGTCTCTGGTGAACATGATGAGGATCCCAGGACATACGAAGAAGCAATTCTAGATAAAGATGCAGATCTTTGGCAAAAGGCAATGGAATCTGAGATGGAATCTATGTATTCTAATCAAGTTTGGGAGCTCGTGGAACCACCCAAAGGTGTAAAACCCATTGGATGTATGTGGATCTACAAGAAGAAAAGAGGATCTGACAAAAAGGTGAAAGCCTGGAAAGCACGACTTGTTGCGAAAGGGTATAATCAGAAAGAAGGGATCGATTATGAGGAAACTTTTTCGCCGGTTGTTATGCTTAAGTCGATCCGGATTCTTTTATCTATAGCAGCTCATCTCGATTATGAGATTTGGCAAATGGATGTCAAGACAGCTTTCCTTAATGGAAGTCTTGAGGAAACCATCTATATACAACAACCAAAAGGATTCATTAAGGAAGGCCAAGAGCATCTTGTTTGTAAGCTTAAGAGGTCTATTTATGGACTAAAACAAGCTTCTAGGGACTGGAATATTCGTTTTGATCAGGCAGTCCAGTCATATGGATTTGATCAAAGTCCAAGCGAATCATGTGTGTATAAGAGAAGTGAGGGTAATGCAGTGGTTTTTCTAGTACTGTATGTAGATGACATTTTACTCATTGGAAACAATGTTAAGATGTTGTCATCAATAAAGGCATGGTTGTTCAAACAATTTGAAATGAAGGACTTAGGTGAAGCGGCATACATCCTTGGGATCAAAGTAATAAAGGATCGCAAGAAAAGGATGTTGGCTTTATCTCAAGAGCCCTACATTGATGAAGTATTAGCTCGTTTTAACATGCAGAACTCTAAGAAAGGTTTTCTACCTTTTAAGCATGGAGTGGCTCTATCCAAGGAGCAGTGTCCTTCGACACCTAAGGATATAGAGAGCATGAAAGCAGTTCCTTATGCTTCGGCATGTGGAAGCTTAATGTATGCTATGTTATGTACGAGGCCTGACATCTGCTTTGCTGTAGGCATGGTTAGTAGATATCAGTCGAACCCAGGTCAGGAACATTGGAGTGCAGTAAAAACTATACTCAAGTACCTGAGAAGGACTAAGGAGTATATGTTAATTTACAAGGCCTCAGATCTATTTCCTTTGGGATATACTGATTCAGATTTCCAATCAGATAGGGATAAGAGGAAATCGACCTCGGGATATGTTTTTACTTTGGGAGGTGGAGCCGTTATATGGAGGAGTGTAAAGCAGAAATGCATTGCAGACTCTACCATGGAAGCCGAGTACGTGGCGGCCTCTGAGGCTGCAAAGGAGGCTGTATGGTTCAGGAACTTCCTTTTGGACTTGGATGTGGTACCTAATTTGCCTAGGAGCTTCACAGTGTATTGTGATAACACTGGTGCTGTGGCAAATTCGAAGGAACCGCGAGATCACAAAGCAGCTAAACATATTGAACGTAAGTATCATCTCATACGAGGAATCGTAAAGCGAGGAGATATAGTTGTGGCTCACATAGCATCAGAGGACAACCGGGCAGATCCTTTCACAAAGAGCCTGCCAGCCAAAGTTTTTGACAGGCATGTGGAAGCGATAGGAGTCAGACGGATGGACACATAGTTTTTTGTGTAATAGTGGATTAAATAAACACTGATATACTCATAGAATATTTTGAGTATAAGTGGGAGATTGTTGGTGTATACTGAAAATATTTATTTGAAGTATATACATTTATTTCTGGCCTATTTTATTGAGAATCATTTAAATGTTTACATGTTGTCTAAATATTATATATTGTGAATAATCTAGTATCAAATGGGATACAGAATATTAGATTATTAAATACGGTTTATATAATATAATAAGGTTCACAGCACAGGTGGAGTTAGACAATCCACTGGAATGGCTGTAGTATTATTTAGATTAGTTTATATTGACTAATAAATAATACTAGTATACTTTGTGTATATTGAACAGGATCAAATTTAGAATTGTTCCCTAATACTGATTAAGAAGGTGAACTAAGATTCTATGTTATTATTAATGCTTAGGTTCTTAATCCGGAAATAATAATTGACACGTATATATTATTTACATGCTTTGATTTATATATGAAATAATTCTTGTGAATTATATCATTATATTTTGGGTGATGAAATAATATATATGGTGGGATATTATTTATTGAAGGAATCCATGTCCTGATAATATTCGGGTTAATGATGTCCCCTTGAAAGCTCAAAAAGATTTAATTATGTGAAACCCTGCAGGTGGATTTATTCCGGCATAATTAAATAAAGGTTGAGTGGATAATCAAGGATAAAAGATATTAATTAAATGAATTATCAGTAATTTATTTAATTAATGGACATGCGATATTTTAAACATGGGGAATTTAATAAGCAAATAATATTGGAACCGAATTAATTAATTAAATTACGGTATTAGGAAAGGTAGTGCAAATATTAATTCTTTAGTGGATTGAATTAATATTTAATTACATTGGGCTAGGCTCAAGATGTAATTAGAAGGCCCAACCTAATTATCCATGATCCCTATTGTAGCCTATATATATTCCTATTCTCTTCTTGCTGGGGGCTGGTCGAAAAAATTGGTAGCCACCCAGGAGCAAGAAGAGAGGTAAACTTGAGAAGACGAAGGCCACACTTCGCTCAAGGGAATTTGGGAATACAATAGAAGAGCGTGGAATCAACCGTTAACAAGGTGATTTTTCTATTCGTACTCGTTAATTTATTGTATCGAAATTCGCAGTGCCAAGATCTGATTGTCCCAACAGTATAAGTGCAGTGACATGTCGTACTAACGAACGAATGTCGGGTCGAATCATTGAGAATAAGTAATCCACTAAAAGGGGTATAACGAGATAACTTGAGAACGTGTTTCGATTTAAGAATAACTTAACTTTTAATATGTTAAGTGATTAATCCCGAATGCCTTGGCTATTTATAGATCACCAAGCTGAACCGGGACCCGCTACCACTACCCCTTACCGTACTCGACAACCAGGCAAGTTTCAATTCCCTTCTTTAGGCTGTTGTTGTGATTGAATAAATATATATATGTTTTCTGATATACATATGCCATAGCATGCATGCCTGCTTTCAAAGTTATATCACTATGCTTGTTCCTTGATTGTTATTGGCTTATAAATTAGATAGCTATCGTATCAGTTATAAGCCGGATTATTGTAAGACCCTCATAGAAGGGCGTATACATCTTATTCATCATTATAGACCGGGAGTCAATATTTCTTGATATATCGAGATTACCTCGAAGGAAAATATTTAAGTAAATATTTTCCATTATTCAGGCAACGAATATTATTTGAATATTCGTTCGGGATTATTTATTTAATGATCCTTACTTCAAATAATTATTTGAACGTAATCATTCGACGAATAATATTTGTCAATATTCATTCAGAGTCGAATTGATTATCGATTATTATTTCGAATATTCTTCTAAAGATGAGAATACTAAATGAATATTATTTGGATATTCTTTTAGAATATTATTTTATTAAATAAATATTACTTTTGAATATTCATTTAAGATATTAAGTACTTGATGAATATTATCTTCAATATTCATCTGAAGCTTGATTTATTTATCGAATATTATATCGAATATTCCTTTAAAGCTTGGATTACTAAATGAATATTACTGGATATTCATTTAGAATATTATTCATTAAATGAATATTACTTTATCGATATTCATTTAAATTCCTAATTAATTATGAATATCATTTTGAATATTCATCCAGGGTTCTATTTAATCATCGAATATTATCTTAAATATTTTAAATATTCCTTTCAGGACTTATTAAGTAATGAATATTATTTTGAATATTCATTTGATTATTTAATTGTGCAATAAATATTCTCTCGATATTTCTTCAAGAATTATTTGGGAAATACTCTGATTAAAGATATTCTTTCATATTCCTAAATAATCTGTAAAATATTTTAAGTCAATAAATATTCTCTGAATATTTATTCCATGCTTAGAATAACCTCGATAAGGTTTATCTTCTTCGATTATTACAGAAAATATATCGGAGTCATATTATTATTAATCTTATATCAAGAAAGGTTCTCAGACATCATTCTTATTTGAGTCTATCTCCTTAATAATAAGGGAACCTTACTTGGAAGATGTTATTTATCTTGTCGACTTCCCGGTCATAAAGTATTCCCTTCACTCGCAACTCGGGTGCTGTTGACTTATTAAGTCGTTGTTTACCTTCTCATCTTTCGAGGGGTAAGATCACTGGAACAAGTTGATATCCGTTACCAAGTAATAGCTTGGGAGTTATTGGTAAATTTTCCTTTCCAACTAGATACGACTACTTTGTGGAGTCTTATCAACAAGTATTATACTTGGGGAAAGGGGGACGAACGTTACATTCAGAATCATGAATTCTATTTGAACTAGGAGTCGTGTAAGAGGCCGAGTAGCGCCGGTCCATCCCCTTTGGCCCAACCGTTGGCCGGGGAGAGCTAGTAAGGCGGTACACAAGTAAAGCCGTCAGTTCTTCCTTCTACCGGTAGTAAATCTAAATTGAGCTGTACGATCTCGACTGATCATCAAGATTGGAACAGCGGGCGCGGTGAATACTCCATCATTGGTTCATCATCCAAACTTATTTATTTCCTGCAACATGATTACTGTTGGCAGAGCTGGAAAAATGTTCATAACTGGAATTGCAACCTTTTCATGCAAGTTCCTCTTCTTAATAACAATGAGAATATCTCGCTTACTTTTGACGTAGCAGATATTTCTACAAACAAATACTTTAAGTTACCTTGTAACTTCATCGTTCATATTATACTGGCATCATTTCCGTAAATGCATGGCATATGGTTTGAAAAATACTTTTGAACTGTTCTGTATTATCGTTCAGTTATATATTATTGTTGGTGGGCTATTGCTCACCCTTGCTTTATTATTATATCACAACAACAGCTAGACCAGATGACTCGCACAAGGCGCACTCAACGCGGGCGAGGACGATGAGACTACCAGAGCTGAAGAAAAAGCTATTGGTAGAGTATATTTATTCTTTCGGTACCAAGAATATGGTCTAATATGACTTATGTAAATGGATGGCAAAGAGTATGTATTTATATTGAAATTCTTTTGGATTGTAAGAACTCATAATGTAATTAATAAAACTTTGATTGTTACTCTGATTTCATCTCTGGGACTATAACGGGTGTGTTTTATATTGTTGTGTTGGGTTATAGAGACGTAATTTATTTTATGATTAAGGAAAGTTCAATTGTTGTGGACAGAATTGGAAACCGTAACCACCGGATCCCGGACCCCGGATCTGGGGGTGTTACAGAAGTGGTATCAGAGCGTACGTTATAAACCCCAGAGATGAGGTGACGTTAAAACAATAAATTCAATAAGATAATAAGAACTCTTGCCAAGTTCATAGTCGGACTACTTAATGTAGTGATGACATATAAAACCCTTATGGGAACTCGTAAGTATAATGATAGTAACATAGCTCGATATCGTATCGACGAGTAAGGTGACTGACCTTGAGGCATACGAGCAACAGCGCGATGATGCTTTATATGCTGAAGATCAGCGGGTAATTCGATGGAGTACCCTACTGGAGACCCGGAAGAGGTTCCAGCAGATAAGGAAAATCCTATTAGGATGAGGAGCTTACCCATGGGTAATGAGGGTCGCAGCCAGAATGACTGTGATGATTAAGATATGGTGCTCAGAAAAGTGAGTATAAAGAACCGAGATATTATTAAGAGATCTGAAGATGCATGTTGAATTCATAGCCGGACTACCAGATGTAGTACCAGCAAGAAAGAAGGATGGGAAGAATTACTTGAGATCTTATACGGAAATAGATGAGAATCCTTAGAGATTTTCATCTTAACAAAGAAAGAGCTAGGGGGATGTATGATTATCAAAGACATCGATTTAGGGCGAGGAGCAGAGTCCCTAGGAATAGTTGAGAAGGAGGCAGTAAGTGCCATATCATTTGATAAATGAATTAGTATGAATATGGTCAGTAATAATTCGCCATGAGAAGGCAGGTATCGTAGGTTGTAAATTATGGAACCAAATTGAGGTTAATAAGGTGGTTTTATTAAGGAAAATGTTCATTTTATGAATGAATCATTTAGAAAGTAAAGACATTGGGAAGTGATAGCATGATTGGGTAAAGTTATATAAGGAAGTAGTAAGCAAGACAATGATCTCAGAACCTACCGGAAGATAAGACCAGTGAGTCAAGATGAACTCGTAATGAGACTACTGCCAGAGACTGAGTATAGAGTTAATTCAACTCAGTTAAATGATGAACCAGAAACGTTAGATGCATGTGATTCAGAGGAATATTAAATTCCTTCTTCTCTTTGAATGGATTATAGTAGTTACCTTAAGTTTACTCCGACACGGAATTATAATAGATCAAGTAATACGCTCAGCAGTTAAAGAGAAAAATGTGAGAAAATCTTCCTGGAGCTAAAAGGTGAAATTGGTAATGACCAAGAGCTGGCATTGCTTAATGGAAAAAGGAGACTTTGTGCTTCCAATGACGCTTCGCATAAAGGGTTAGGTAGACCGACATTTGGTAGTTTTGAATATCAGGACGTATAGGTATCAGGATATTGTGACAGGTTTCAGTTTGAAACGGTTGATTCCCTTCTAAGGGATGGATATAATTGATTCCTCTCCAGTGGGTAAACTTCCAATCCGATGATGATTATTTCGTTAACTATGACTGCTTATGATTCCACCTTCTTGGAGGTTCATAGAACTATTCTTCAGGTTTCGAAACTGGTCTCCTTAATGTTCCCAGTAGGTGGGTAGATTGATCAAAATTTCCCTGAGTCTGGAAAGGAATTCGGTGAATTTTGGCAAACCTTGTCTTTCTGATTATCAGAGAATGTCATGGAAGAGAGTAGAAACTGGAGCAAACCCTGTGATTTGGGTAAGGATGCTGTAAAATGGGTTAGTAAACGGACCCTGAGCATTACAATCGACGGTAGTGATAAAATGATGAAGTGAGATTGGACGAAAATAGGAAATGTAAGTAAGAAACTAGCCGGACGGAGAAACTCCAGGATTGACTTAAGTGAAAAGGCTGTTATGCCAGGAATGGTAAGCTTGCGTGGCACGCGGGATTGATAAGAATAGTTGAAAAGATAAAAGTGGAGGAAAGGTGACCGGAGACGGTGCCGAGTAGTCGATTAAGACTTATATGGAGTAAAGTTTTGGAAAGGTAGAAAGGTATCAAAGAAGAAGGCACTATGCCGGCAATTGCTAGAAAAGTAATGCTATTAGCCAACCCCTAAAATCATATTTTTTTTTTATTTTAGTGTGGCCAGTTGAGGCCAAGTCACAAAGGATTATCGAGTGACTAGACCAGCAATGAAAGGACAAAGCAGGGTTGCTTCTAAGAAAGCACCGACTGCAAGGGCTTCTGATATAAAGGAAACATTAATGAGATCGTAGGAATCTTCTGCTGAACAACCCATGTTTTGATTGGGAATTCACTAGACCTTTTTGGGATGGGGTCACCCGTACTGAAGTGACTCATGTGTATATGGTTGTCCAAGATTTCGAGTAAAATGGAAGTATAGTGACTTGAGATGTATGATGTTAGGGTATCATGAATACCATGAATATATTATGACGGAGGAAATTAAACAATGAAGGTATATGAAGAGGGTATAGAAAAGGTCAGAAATTGAACAGTATGCTGTAGGAATTTTGTCTGAGGCAAGTACCTTTGCGAAGAACGATAAGCACTAAGAGATTCACGTTGAACTCGACCAATATCTTCCAGAACATCCTTGCTACCATTAACAAGTTCGGTAAGAGAAGAGATAGGCATACGTTGCCTTTTTGAAATGCCAAATAGGCTGACAACTATCTGAAAGAAGAGGGTGGCATTAAACCACCGATCGATTATCAAATGAGAATGATTGAAAAGAGACCTTTATTAAGGATACATGATCTGATTGCCAATTATAAGATGCAAGAATTCCTTGGCAGTTGAATTAAGGATAGGATATCCATAAATTAAGACAAACCCTGGGGAATGCACAAGGGGTGGCATTAACCCTAATAACGACATTATGACTTCAGGTGATATGAGCTGGACTTGCTAAGGCAACAATGACCGGTAAGGATTATTAAAAAGAGTTCTGGAAAGAACATAGATAGAATTATTAGAGTATTGATCAATGACATTTTGATATACCCGGTACCCAGAAAATACCGGAGGAATGATAAGGATGGCCTATGAAACCTTACAAGGAAAAAGGTAATATTCCGAACTTCAAAAATGGAAGTTTGGTAAGGAATGTATGACATCGTAACAATAATGCCAGATGAGGCATGTATGAAACCCTGAGGAAGTATGGGTTGAACCTATAAAGATTGAGATTATCCTAAGATAAAGAAAGAACTAAGAAAATAAGTATCCTAAGTAGGATTGGGGATAAACGTGATAAAGTTCCCACGGGTAGGTGGAAGCAATGACTTATGGAAATGACTGATAGTTATATTTTCTCCTTCAGCAGAGCTTAAGGGAGAATGCTTTAACCCAACAGTGATGGGAATGAGGTAGAAAAAAACTTGAGTTGGAATGTACCCAGAAAACATGGGTTACAAGAAATCATTATCATCAAGAAAGGCCAATGAGATGGCCGACAATCTAAGTATAAAGGAATAATTACAAATGTTCATACCGAAAAAAAAAAAAAAACAGGATGATATTTGGAAGGACCTTGAAGGTCATATCGGAATGGAGGAATTTACATTCCTTCTGATGACTGTGCAAGAATTGACAGTAATAATAGTTTAAGTAAAGATTCGATTCCTAATGGAGTCTTAAGCATATTACGTACTTTAGAAGGTCCCGTTTTGAGGCAAACCAGGACCATGGTACAAAATTGATGAAGTAAACCGTTAAGTTTCCAGTCTTTTATGGAAGATGCATAAGTGATAGTTTCATCAACCGGACCTAGCTGCGATGCTTGAAACTCTTCTGCAATTCTATCTGCTTCACGTTATATCTACATCAAGTTTAGGAAGTGTTCCATATGGATAAGGAATAATGATTACTTTGTCTCCCTAAGGGATTTGAAACCCGTAGGGTTAGCTATTAACGCACTACGTAAACAACAAGCGATGGTGATTCTTCTAAGAAAGGAGATGACAACGTAAAGATAGAGAAAGTGCTGCTATTGATAAGCTAAATGGCATGTTGATGAATGACAAGCAAGTTTGTGTCAGTGTACTTCTGCACAAACAAGATAGAGAATATGAGGTTGATAATTCGTGATGCTAAACGTATTCCCGTAGAAAGAATTAATGAGACTTGGAGGGAAGGGCGGTTGAGCCCAAGACTTATTGGGCCACTTGAGAGTTTAAAGTGTTCGGACGGCGGTATTCGAGCCAGCCTTACCCCCAAAATTATAGCACGGTCATAATGGGTTTTCATGTGGCCAGGCTACGCCAGTAAATGCAGATGTTCAACAGATGATAGGAGTACGAGCATGTAGATATACGACCTGGTCTGACTTACGAAAGACAACCTGTGGAAAATCACGGATAGAAAAGAACAAGTGATGAGAAACAAGGTTGGCAGAAGTAGATTATAGGAATCTAAGTTAAAGGGATCGGGCCAGATTCATTTCGAAAAGTTTAAATTGGAATAACGTGATGATTATAGAATAAATGTGACGGAATACCGATAAAGAGGTACCAAGTGCAAAAAGGTGTCTCAATAAAGAGGTGAAGGTGAAAGTAAATAATAGAAATGAGTAAGAATCAGCTAATAAGAAGGATGTGATTGATAAAGAAAAGGCTGGGGAAGCAACTATGGAATGAGAAGCAAGGAATGTTATGAATGGGTTTTCTAATGAATTCTCAGGATGACAACCTGATAGTGTCAATATTATAGTTATGAAAAAGCTAGTAACATGATATGGGATGTCAGTAATAATGATGTCAAGTGAGAAATCTAAGATTTAACCTGAAAGGTTGAAGGATTTCCCGAATGTGAGTATCGCTAAGATTGAACAAGAGTATTTGTCCATAGAATAATGGACAAAGCAGCAAGATATGTTGACACGTGAGATTGCGATCAAATAGTATTGGATATAATTATGATTAATTTCTTCTCTGATAAACCTCTATAGTTCAGAGGTAAATTCTGAGTATGATATTCTACAATCATGAAAGCTTTCTATAATCCTTTAGAACTCTTTTCTCTTCTTATCTCTTATTCATCTTCTTTATGAATTGAGAAGAACAACCCTTTTAGGAGGGGAGGTACTGCTACGTGACTATCTGTCTATGTGATAGAAGTCTAAGTGGAATGCCATGACTTGTTTAATTGCTTGTCAAGTACTAAAGGCTGGCCCCCTTCTGTACTAACTATGCAGTATAACAAATGTTCAATTGATCATAGTGATCTCTCAATAAATCTTTCCACTTCTCTATATTGATCGAGATTGCGAAGATTAAAGCGATCAGGAAATGCACAGTACGAGCGAGGTTACCTCCGAATTCGTAGGGTGATAGTGATACCAATGTTACTGCAGGTATCAATAAGGATAAGACTGAGTAAGAGTATAACCCGGACAGTGAGTTGTACGAAAAGTAGCAACGTTGATGGAAAAAAAAAAGGATACAGTATGGATTGTAGCACTAGAAGATGTGCTGAGGAAGGGTAGAACGACTAAGAATTGACCGGGAAGCTAAAAAGGGAACGACAGGCAAACGACTCTTTGCTTCCTACCTGATTCCGGGACGGAATCCTTTTAAGGAGGGGAGACTGTAAGAACCCCAAATTTTGGATATAATTAAAACTTTTTATTAAGTAATGATAAAATGAGGAACAATGATTCCGACAACAAGGTCACCAGCTCTAATGAATGGTGGTTTCAAAGAACAATGATTGTAATGAATGGATATTGCTTTGGACAATGATCCTGATGCATTGGTATATTGTCAGAATAGAGTAATTCGATGGTTGAGGACCTAGATAAGAATAATCTATCATCCAGGAAGGAGCTAATGGATCCTTGAAGGGAAATGAGTACGTGCATAGTGTTTCCCATACGTGCATAGTATTTCCCGTACGTGCATAGTGTTTCCTGTACGTGCATAGTAATTTGGTGGATGAATAGTGATTTTGTAAGTTGGAAAACTTTTCACGCCACCCTATGTACGGGACGTGATATGGATGTTTCGAAGTCATATTAGTGATACGCGGAGGAAATAAGTGAATGTAGAGACGATCGGAATTCAGAAATTCCAAATTCTTTTCGGTATAATATTTGACCGGGCAGTGGATTAAATATTATTATAATCCAAGAATTGAGATATTAACTTTGAGGATTTGATATTTTGGGATGTTATTATATTGATTTAAGGATGAAGGTAGGAAACCACTGAGGAGTGGTTATGGCTACAATGTAATAATTGATATTTGGAAAGAATGAATGGAATTCGACTTTATTATTTCTATGTCTTGAAGAATGCTAAAGGGTAACAACATAGGTAAGAATAATCTATCTTCTAAGGGAATAAGATATGGCAATTTCAAGCAAGAGAATATTCTCATGTCATCCAGATCGGTAACGATTAATCTAGTAGTTCCGTAAAAAGGTTAAGGAACGATCGAAAGAGAATACGGACAAGTATACAACCCTAAGAGAACAAGTAAAGAATACAGAATGAATAGTGTTGTGGTGGGAGTATATAATAATATGAGACGACACTATATAGAAGTATTCGGAACGGATTTCCGAGTTCGTATTAGTGATCCATGGGGAAAATAAGTGTATGTAAAAGCTGTCGGATTCTGAAAAACCGCACTTTTATTTTCTCTGAGAGTTCCCTGGACACTGATAGCCTTAAGTATTTAACGAATGGATTTAAGGAATATAAATTGGAAAGTTAGAATGAAAGATGGAGAATGAAAGTATTAATATTAAAAAGGATTCCCGGTAAACCCTAATTAGAAATCCGTGAAATATTCCTACGAACGATCAATCGAAACGGGCAATAACCGGACAAAGAGATAAGCAGAGAGCCAAGAGGTATGATGAGCTAGTGGAAGGTGACATAATCACTTTATGCAAGATAAGATCAAAGAGACCAAGCTAGTTACAAAGCTAACTAGCAATCTTAGCAATCAAACCAAGTACTTAGCATGCTTTCTCATCCTACCACACCAAATTAAACACTTGTCCACCAAGATGATGTATGCCATGACCTAGTACCTTTAATAAAGCAACTTTATGTTAGATATCTTCACAGTAATGCAAGAGAGCAAGGAACCAAGCCAAGCAAACACCACCACTCTCCATTCTCCTTCCATTCGACTTCTTGCATAATTCAGGATCCAAAGTCCAACTTCCAACCATTGTTAAATCTCAAGAAAATTAAGGTGAGTCCTATATTTCATAACTAAGATATCCTATGAATTTCATCTTCAAATTCCATACCAATCTTGAGATATAAAATCAAGAAGATGGTGATGAATAGTAACTTTTAAGTATTAACTTTGTGTTCTTGTTTTCTTTTGATTGATTCAAGTATACTAAGGCTACTTAAGGATCATTCAAGGCTTAACAAGTGTTATTCACTCTCCAAGGAAGGTATAAAGCTCAAGAACCCTTAGTACTACTTTGAGTTTATGGATCTTTTTGGATGGATATGTGATGGAGAGGTGTTAGTATGCTTAGATCCATGTATGTATAATTGGTTGTTATTGATATTTCATACTTGCTGGATTTGAGTTGTTCTTGAGATATCATGACTTAGAATAGATGAGAAACTTTAGGTCTTGAATTGGTTGTTGTTGGAGGATGATTTGATAATGATAAAAATTTGGAAAAGCGTGTAAACATAGCCGTTATAATGCCCGATTTTACAATACCATGTTTTGTATGCCATTTTCCATGTCGAACCCTACTGTCCAGAGACCTTATCTGCCATGATAGGATAGGTAATGTTCTAAGCTTCGTTTTGATATAAAGATCACGTGAAACGGACTTACGGTTTAGGAGTTACGGCCGGATTACTAAAAGTAGTTCGAATCCGTAAACGAAAGTTCGTAACTGTAATTGAACCCTCGTAAACTATGTAACGTCATGGCGAATCTTGGTAAATAAATACTAGAGGTAAAAAGGAAGGCGTGAAAGAAAACCGTATGTCAAAAGGATCATTTTTCGATTTATTAAAAATGTTCGAGTCGAGGTTAAACGCGAACGAACCCCTAAAAGACGACTCTTTTATAACTTCGGTAAAACACTTAGAAAACGGGCGATAAAACCCGGAGTATAATATTGGTTCGTAACGATCAACCTTAGAACTCATATGACTTAAGTATGTCCCAAGTATAAGTGCAGTGACATGTCGTATTAACGAACGAATGTCGGGTCGGATCAGTAAGAATAAGTAATCCACTAAAAGGGGTATAACAAGATAACTTGAGAACGTGTTTCGATTTAAGAATAACTTAACTTTTAATATGTTAAGTGATTAATCCCGAATGCCTTGGCTATTTATAGATCACCAAGCTGAACCGGGACCCGCTACCACTACCCCTTACCGTACTCGACAACCAGGCAAGTTTCAATTCCCTTCTTTAGGCTGTTGTTGTGATTGAATAAATATATATATGTTTTCTGATATACATATGCCATAGCATGCATGCCTGCTTTCAAAGTTATATCACTATGCTTGTTCCTTGATTGTTATTGGCTTATAAATTAGATAGCTATCGTATCAGTTATAAGCCGGATTATTGTAAGACCCTCATAGAAGGGCGTATACATCTTATTCATCATTATAGACCGGGAGTCAATATTTCTTGATATATCGAGATTACCTCGAAGGAAAATATTTAAGTAAATATTTTCCATTATTCAGGCAACGAATATTATTTGAATATTCGTTCGGGATTATTTATTTAATGATCCTTACTTCAAATAATTATTTGAACGTAATCATTCGACGAATAATATTTGTCAATATTCATTCAGAGTCGAATTGATTATCGATTATTATTTCGAATATTCTTCTAAAGATGAGAATACTAAATGAATATTATTTGGATATTCTTTTAGAATATTATTTTATTAAATAAATATTACTTTTGAATATTCATTTAAGATATTAAGTACTTGATGAATATTATCTTCAATATTCATCTGAAGCTTGATTTATTTATCGAATATTATATCGAATATTCCTTTAAATCTTGGATTACTAAATGAATATTACTGGATATTCATTTAGAATATTATTCATTAAATGAATATTACTTTATCGATATTCATTTAAATTCCTAATTAATTATGAATATCATTTTGAATATTCATCCAGGGTTCTATTTAATCATTGAATATTATCTTAAATATTTTAAATATTCCTTTCAGGACTTATTAAGTAATGAATATTATTTTGAATATTCATTTGATTATTTAATTGTGCAATAAATATTCTCTCGATATTTCTTCAAGAATTATTTGGGAAATACTCTGATTAAAGATATTCTTTCATATTCCTAAATAATCTGTAAAATATTTTAAGTCAATAAATATTCTCTGAATATTTATTCCATGCTTAGAATAACCTCGATAAGGTTTATCTTCTTCGATTATTACAGAAAATATATCGGAGTCATATTATTATTAATCTTATATCAAGAAAGGTTCTCAGACATCATTCTTATTTGAGTCTATCTCCTTAATAATAAGGGAACCTTACTTGGAAGATGTTATTTATCTTGTCGACTTCCCGGTCATAAAGTATTCCCTTCACTCGCAACTCGGGTGCTGTTGACTTATTAAGTCGTTGCTTACCTTCTCATCTTTCGAGGGGTAAGATCACTGGAACAAGTTGATATCCGTTACCAAGTAATAGCTTGGGAGTTATTGGTAAATTTTCCTTTCCAACTAGATACGACTACTTTGTGGAGTCTTATCAACAAGTATTATACTTGGGGAAAGGGGGACGAACGTTACATTCAGAATCATGAATTCTATTTGAACTAGGAGTCGTGTAAGAGGCCGAGTAGCGCCGGTCCATCCCCTTTGGCCCAACCGTTGGCCGGGGAGAGCTAGTAAGGCGGTACACAAGTAAAGCCGTCAGTTCTTCCTTCTACCGGTAGTAAATCTAAATTGAGCTGTACGATCTCGACTGATCATCAAGATTGGAACAGCGGGCGCGGTGAATACTCCATCATTGGTTCATCATCCAAACTTATTTATTTCCTGCAACATGATTACTGTTGGCAGAGCTGGAAAAATGTTCATAACTGGAATTGCAACCTTTTCATGCAAGTTCCTCTTCTTAATAACAATGAGAATATCTCGCTTACTTTTGACGTAGCAGATATTTCTACAAACAAATACTTTAAGTTACCTTGTAACTTCATCGTTCATATTATACTGGCATCATTTCCGTAAATGCATGGCATATGGTTTGAAAAATACTTTTGAACTGTTCTGTATTATCGTTCAGTTATATATTATTGTTGGTGGGCTATTGCTCACCCTTGCTTTATTATTATATCACAACAACAGCTAGACCAGATGACTCGCACAAGGCGCACTCGACGCGGGCGAGGACGATGAGACTACCAGAGCTGAAGAAAAAGCTATTGGTAGAGTATATTTATTCTTTCGGTACCAAGAATATGGTCTAATATGACTTATGTAAATGGATGGTAAAGAGTATGTATTTATATTGAAATTCTTTTGGATTGTAAGAACTCATAATGTAATTAATAAAACTTTGATTGTTACTCTGATTTCATCTCTGGGACTATAACGGGTGTGTTTTATATTGTTGTGTTGGGTTATAGAGACGTAATTTATTTTATGATTAAGGAAAGTTCAATTGTTGTGGACAGAATTGGAAACCGTAACCACCGGATCCCGGACCCCGGATCTGGGGGTGTTACATAATAACTGCTAATCATATGAAATGTTATATTGCTTACCTTATACATATATTTCTTGCTGAGCTATAGTTGCTCACTCTTGCTTGTTTTCAAATTTACAAACACAGCAGCTAAGCGAAATGGCAAGACCCAGACAGACTGCCCGAAAGCAGGTGACTAGACCCGAGGCAACAGTTGAGATTCCACCGGTAGGCCCCATTAGCCGGATTGGTTGGCAACTTTTGTTAGTTCGTTTTATTTATAAGTATGACCTGTGCAAAGCAGTGTATCGTAACAAAATTTCAAGCCGCCAACTTCGCTTCTTATCGAAGTGTTGCTGGTAGCATAAATACGATTTAATTCGGTCTGTAATAACTCTGAAACTTTTATTTCCGCTTAATCAATTGTGTGACGTTTCTGAGACTCTAACCTGTGTGTGTGTGTGCGGTGTGAGTTTATTGTGGGGTCGATGGCTGTTTTATATATTATGTGCAAGAACAGGTATGTTATTAATGGAAAATGGACCGTGAGCGCCTAGATCCCCGACCCCGGATCTGGGGGCGTCACAGAAATGGTATCAGAGCGAGGTTATAGTCCTCAGAAACGATAGTAATTTAAGAAAGCAACCCTAATAATAATAACAATAATAATAACCCTAATAACAACCCTAATAATACTTAGAACTCTCATCGAGTTTGCAGTCGGGTTATCGGATATAGCCCTGACTTTAAGGCCCGTGAGGGAACTACTCCTTAAACCTTTCTTTATGGTTAGTGACCCACCTTATTTCCCTTGTGTAGATGGAGGAGATACCAGACCCTGAGGCTTTCGAGAGAGAGCATGATAAGGCACTGATGCGAGATACCGAGGATCCTGAGGAGGATATTGGTGCTGACTCTGAGCTTGGCCCCTGGATTACGCTGATAGGAGATACTGATGATGAGGATCCCGTTGAGGAGCCCTTTGAGCCTGAGCCTGAGCCAGAGCCTGTTACCCCATCTCCTGTAGCTACTGATGAGGAGAGTGTGAGATCCGGTGAGGGTCATGTTGTGTCACCCCCACCTTCTCCGCAGTCATCGAGCCCTGTTTCATCGGACGGTGACTCCGAGGATGATACTTCTAGAGAGGAGGAGCTTGACCCTACCCCTGCTCCTGCTACTGCTACTGCACCTGCTCCTGTTCCTGTCATACCACCCCCGCCGATGGACCTACCCCCAGTGTCGGGTACTGAGCACGCTTACATGGTGCAGTTCCTGACCCGAGACTTGCTTTCTGCAGAGGCCAGACTTAACGAGGCGAGGCGGGCACTAGTGGAGGAGCGCGAGGCGCGCTTGAGGATCCAGGCTGAGATGAGGACTGCTGTTGTTAGGAGGACTAGGGCTCGACTCCATAGGATTGAGAGGAGGAGTCGCGAGAGGATTCTTGGTTTAGGGATCCGCGGGGGCGGAGTGATCCAGGCTAGGGATGCTAGGCGTGTTGTGCGTCGTGCATTTTCCCGAGTGAGGACCTTGCTCCGTCGCGGTGCGGCCCCATGATGTGTACTGATAGCTCAGTCCCCTAGGTTCAAATGACATTAGTGTGTCGATTTTGCGGGATAGTTGACTTGTGCAGTGGTATCCTTTCTGACCAGTGGATGAGTAGACTGACCTACAGATATGTAGATGTGACTTCGGATAGTATGTACGGATGTAGCCCTACTTTTGTGTAGCCCTGACTATTCAGATGATGTACTTGTTATTGTTCCACTTTTGCTAGACTTTGACATCGGAACTATGTATTTGGCTCTAACATCCAAACTTTGTGATAACCCTTGTACCGTACTTATTTAGTTTCAGTTTCCTTAATATTGTCTCAACTGCCTTACTTTCCGATGCCATGATTTACTGTTTTGATATACAACTGTGAATATATACAATTGCTACAAGCCACAAATGCACCCATGCTGTTTCAAATTTACGATATGCGATTTCAAATTGTTCTCTACAATTTCCAAAATGTTCCTACAATTTTTGAAATAAAATTTTTCAAAAAAAAAAAAAATTTTGAGGTTTTGAAATCTTGAAAACTCCTGCAAATGTTTTCGCATCCCATAGAGATTTTTTTTTCAAAAATGTTTTGACGTTTTATCTCCAGCATCGGGTTATTAAAACTTTTGCAACTTCCACCCTTACGAGGAGGAACGATACGTTCTTGACCCGTGTAAACGCTGTCAGGGAATTAGAAAACCCTAACCCATTTCTTGTTTCATTATCAGAATCATGCCACCCAGAAGAATGAACACTCGAGCTCACCCGGTCAGTTCTGAAGGCCAGGGTAGCCACCATGGGACCGGAGGCCACCAGAACCATGAAGGGGAGAATGTGAACCTGAGTGATGATGAGGGCAACGATCAAAACTTGTTTTATGACTCTGAGTATGAAGAAGAAGTAGCTGGTGATGACACCCGAGAGGTGGAACATCCAAGGGGAGGCCCTATGGAACAGTTCATGGAACTACTTAGGTAGAACCTGGACCGTCTCCCAGTTCAGCAACCACCCAGCAATGCCAATGCAAATGCTTTCCGGAACTTCAAATCCCTGAAACCCCCAGAATTTAAAGGAACTGCCGATCCGGTCGAGGCAAGAGCCTGGCTGAAGGAAATGGAAAAATCTTTCGAGATACTAGGTGTCGCTGAGGAACAGAAGACTGTTTTCGCCACTTACCTCCTGAAGGGTGAGGCAAACTATTGGTGGGAGGCTAAGAAGAATTTGGAAGGAAGAGGTGTGGTGACCTGGGAGAGGTTTAGCGAGCTGTTCTTGGAGAAGTACTTCCCTAGGTTCATGGAGACATAAATGGAGCTGAAGTTTTTGGAACTAAAGCAAGGTAACATGACGGTGGCCGAGTATGAGGCCAAATTTACTGAGTTGTCGAGGTTTGTGCCGGAATATGTGAACTCTGAGGCAAAGAGGGCCCGAAGGTTTCAATTAGGGCTAAAGCAATGGATTCAGAATCGTGTGGCGGTTCTTGAGCTGACAGACTATGCCACCCTGGTATAGAAAGCATCAATTGTTGAGGCTGGGAGTGAACAGATGCAGAAGGAGAGGGAAGGAAAGAAGAAGAAGTTTGATAGTCGAAAGGGAAACTCTGCGGGAGGGAGCTTTCCGAGCAAATTTAAGCGAGGAACGATGTCCCAACCCAGCGGAAACTTTGGGACCAAGGAGCTGAAAGTTGGAGTGTGGGCCAGAGCGGCCGACCACAGGGATCGTCTTACTCTACCCCATCCCGAGCCCTACCCCCGGATTGCAATAAGTGTGGAAGGAAACATGCGGGCGTGTGTAACCTACAGGATGTGAAGTGCTTCAAGTGTGGGCTGACAGGACATTATGCTAATGCCTATCGAGGAACTAGTAACAACACCAATGTCGGAGGTAATTGTTTCAAGTGTGGGAAACCAGGGCACCGAATGAGGGAATGTATGTCCTCTGCGCCAGCTGCATCGAGAGTGAGTGGAACTGCTTCTAACAAGGCCCCTACTGCAAGAACTTTTAACATGACGGTGCAGGATGCCGTGAGGAACACGGATGTGATTACAGGTACTCTACTACTCAACTCAGTTAAGGAAAATGTTTTATTTGATTCGGGAGCTACCAAGTCTTTCATATCTCTAGATTTTGTATGTCAGTTAGGCCTTAAGACTGAACCATTGAAAGACAGACTGCAAATAGAGATAGCTAATCATGAAATTATCCCTGTTAACCAAGTATGTCCAGGTTGTGACCTAGAAATAGAAGGGCGACACTTTCGGGTAGACTTAATACCTTTTAAGCTAGGAGAGTTTGACATAATAGTAGGTATGGATTGGTTAACAACCCACGGAGCCTAGATTGATTGTGTAAAGAAGAAAGTAAGTTTGAGACTGCCAGGGGACGAGGAAGTAGTGTTTAGTGGAAAACGGCAAAACCAAAAGTTCCTGACTATGATTCAAGCTAAGAACCTGTTACATAAAGGATGCGAAGCCTATTTAGCCTATGTGAAGGATACCAAGAAGGAGGAACCAAACCTACAGGAAATCCCTATCGTTAATGAGTTCGCGGACGTATTTCCGGATGATCTTCCCGGACTACCACCTGATAGAGACATCGAGTTCGCTATAGACTTAGTTCCGGATACGGCCCCAATTTCGAAAGCCCCATATCGGCTAGCCCCAGTAGAGATGAAAGAGCTAGCCACTCAGTTACAAGAGTTGTTGGATAAATGGATGATAAGACCTAGTGTGTCACCGTGGGGAGCCCCGGTATTATTCGTGAAAAAGAAGGATGGTAGTATGAGATTATGTATAGACTACAGGGAGTTGAACAAAGTGACTATAAAGAATAAGTATCCCTTGCCCAGGATAGATGACCTGTTTGATCAATTGAAAGACGCAGTTTATTTTTCTAAAATTGATTTGAGGACCGGGTACCACCAGTTAAGAATTAAGCCAGAAGATATACCAAAGACGGCCTTTCGCACCCGGTACGGACACTATGAGTTCCTAGTGATGTCATTTGGGTTAACGAATGCCCCTGCAGCTTTCATGGACTTAATGAATCGAGTCTTCAAGAAGTACTTGGACAAGTGTGTTATAGTCTTCATCGATGACATCTTGATTTATTCCAAGACGAAGGAGGAACATGCAGAGCATTTGAGGATTGTATTGGGAGCATTGAGAGAAGAAAAGTTGTACGCTAAGTTCTCGAAGTGTGAATTTTGGTTGAAGGAAGTTCAGTTTTTGGGGCATGTGATTAGCGAACAAGGCATTCTAGTGGACCCAGCCAAAATAGAGGCTATATCAAATTGGGAGAGACCAACCACTCCGACAGAGGTGAGAAGTTTTATAGGGTTGGCTGGCTACTATAGAAGATTTGTCCAAGACTTTGCCAAGATAGCAGCCCCTTTGACCCGACTAACTCGCAAGACCGAGAAGTTTGTGTGGACTGAAAAATGCGAAGAGAGCTTCCAAGAGTTGAAAAAGAGGTTGGTGACAGCACCAGTACTAGCCCTACCTGATGATAAGGGAGATTTTGTGATTTATAGCGACGCATCCCATAAAGGTTTAGGGTGTGTGCTCATGCAGCACGGTAAAGTGATCGAGTATGCGTCCAGACAACTTAAGGAATACGAGATAAGATACCCCACCCATGATTTGGAATTAGCGGCGATAGTTTTCGCTTTGAAGATCTGGAGACATTATCTTTACGGAGAAAAGTGTGAAATCTACATGGATCACAAGAGCTTAAAGTACATATTCACTCAGAAAGAGTTAAACATGAGGCAGAGGAGATGGCTAGAGCTAATCAAATATTATGATTGTGAGATTCATTATCACCCAGGGAAGGCCAACGTGGTGGCCGATGTACTTAGCCGAAAGGAGAAGCTCAAGATGATAACGTCAGTGGACGAATTGATCAAGGACCTTGAGAAACTGGAGATTGAAGTGAGGTTACCAGGAATTGGACAAGAGAGTCTAATGGAAATAAGAGTCCAACCACCGCTATTGGAAAAGATTAAGTTATGCCAGGAAAAGAAGATAGAAGAAGAAAAGAACTCGATGGAGAAAATTTTGACTGGCGAGGAAATTAAGTGTGAAAAGGACGGGAATGGAATTATGAGGTACGCATCTAGGATATGGTTCCTGAACGTGCAGGAATTAAAAGACGAGATTTTGCAAGAGGCTCATAGTTCGAGGTACTCAATTCACCCTGGAGGCACTAAGATGTATAGAGATCTGAGAGAATACTATTGGTGGCCAGATATGAAGAAGGACGTGGCAGAGTGGGTAAGTAAATGCTTGACATGTCAAAGAGTAAAGGCCGAACACCAGAGGCCCAGTGGATTGTTGCAACCCTTAGAGATACCCGAGTGGAAGTGGGAGCATGTTGCGATGGACTTTGTGGTCGGACTACCAAGGACCAAGACTAATCATGATGCCATTTGGGTAATCATCGATAGATTGACCAAGTCAGCACATTTTCTTCCAATCAACGAGAGATACACTGTCGACAAGCTGGCAGATATTTACTTAAAGGAGATTGTGGTTAGGCATGGAGTTCCTGTGAGCATTGTATCAGATAGAGACCCAAGATTCAACTCAAGGTTCTGGAGAAGTTTTCAGGATTGTGTGGGGACGAAGTTAAACATGAGTACTGCATACCACCCCCAATCAGACGGACAGAGTGAGAGAACCATCCAGACCATTGAGGACATGTTGAGAGTATGTGCCATCGATTTTAAGGGAAGTTGGGATGACCACTTGCCATTGATCGAATTTTCCTACAACAACAGTTACCATGCAAGTATAGGAATGCCCCCATATGAAGCTTTATACGGACGAAGATGTCGGTCTCCCTTGTGTTGGGAAGAGGTTGGAGAGCGGAAGATTTTAGGGCCTGAACTGGTCCAACAGACAAGAGAAACTATCGAACTCATAAGAGGACGACTGGTAGCGGCCCAAGACAGACAGAAGAAGTATGCGGACCAGACCCGCAAGGACAAAGAATATGAGGTAGGAGAGTTTGTGATGTTAAAGGTATCACCGTGGAAGGGATTGATGAGATTTGGTAAGAAGGGGAAGCTAAGCCCAAGATTTATTGGACCTTTTGAGATCTTGAGACGAGTTGGAAAGTTAGCCTATGAATTGGCTTTACCCCCAAGCTTGCAGCAAGTACATAATGTGTTCCATGTGTCCATGCTACGACCCTACCATACCGACTTCCGACACGCGATAGAACATGAT
This sequence comes from Saposhnikovia divaricata, assembly GCA_036435485.1. NCBI lineage: Eukaryota > Viridiplantae > Streptophyta > Magnoliopsida > Apiales > Apiaceae > Saposhnikovia > Saposhnikovia divaricata. Next base: position 137,399,501 of record CM071600.1, read on the forward strand.
CAAGTGGATCTGCAGCCAGACTTAACCTATGTGGAGCAACCCGTAGAAATCATGGATAGAAAAGAACAGGTGCTCAGGAACAAGGTTGTCAAACTAGTGAGAGTTTTGTGGAGGAACCAGAATGTCGAAGAATCAACATGGGAACTAGAGAGCACGATGCGTGAAAAGCACCCCAACTGTTTTCAACCTGATTCCGGGACGGAATCCTTTTAAGGAGGGGAGGCTGTAAGAACCCTAATTTTTGCAATATTTTCTTTTATATAATATCATGTGGCATTGTCAATTTGGAATCTTTCTAGTCATCCCTGTTGTTTAATGGAATTGATTGTCTGAGAAACTATGTTGTTGCATTCACTATGTAAGATAAAGGGAAGGTTGTTGAAAGCAAGAGTCTTATTGTTAGTAATAATTATAAAACTTGAGATTTGAGAATTATTGGAGTATTAAAAGATTTATTAGGAATTATGACGAGGAATTATGGATATTCGAGGAATTTACACAATTACGTACTTAAGGAATTACTAGGGAAATCTCTACGCGACAAAATATTATTACGAGAGATTAATTAAGATACGATACGAATTAAAGATTAAGTGACAAGCATTGGTGGAATAATAATGATACAAGGAGTAGTATTGCATGCAAGTCCCATGCAACTAAGTAGTAAGGAAAAGCAAACTAGTAGTACCAAATGGACAAGAGGAATAGTAACTAGTTGCACCACTTTCCAAGGAGACAACAGGACATGGTGGCCATACCTAGACTTGTACCATGTATTACATACACTAATACATGTATCACCCAACCACTTAACACAATTATTCAACCAACACAAAAATCAAAACACAAAAACACTCCCCCCTAGAACAAAAAGCTCTCGGCCAAGAAGAAAAACAAGGAAGAAATTTTTCTTTCTTCCACTTCTCCTCATTCATAATTCAAGGCATAATTCCTAGGCTCTCTACATCATCTAAGAAAGGTATACTAAGAATTCCAAGCCCTTTCATCCATTAATTTTCAAGATATTAATTGTTAAAGTTATTGTGAATAGTAACATTGTTAAGTTTTCTTTTAGATCTTGGATTATAAGGAGTGTAGAAGCTCATTCAAGGTGTTCTTGATATTTGTAAGGCTTACCCAAGGTTCCTAGATACTCAAGAAGGTATAAAAACCCTAACTCCTCTTGGCCATGTAGTGTTTATGATGTTTGATGATAGATCCATGTGTATTTGTGTTAATCTTGGATATATAAGTGATGGATGATATAGATCTTGAGTTTTAGTGTTGTGGTTGTGATTTTGATGCTTCTGGATAGTATATGTATCTCCATGAATGTTATAAAGTATGAACTTGGTGACTTAGATGTTGGTTGTGTTGTGGAAGTAAGAATCTTGGTTGATTTAAGTGAAACAAGCATGCTGAGTTTTTCCAGGAACTTGACCTATCTTGTAAGATGGTTTTGAACCCCCAAATCTTGTCCCCTGAGGTGCTACCATATATTTTTGGAAAGGTATTTGAATGTAGTTTCCAAAAATATAAGGTTCATGAATAGGTGATGTATGGATTTTTAGTTATGGCCGGAGACGTGAAATGTGTTTCTGGATTCCGGACTGCACTAAATGGCCCCCTTGTGAACCTTGTTTAAACCCCTAAAAATTTATGTAGGATCATGGAAAAATTTGAGAAGCTAGTAAATGCAGTGGTGAAGGCTACCCAAAAAGAATTGGATTAAAATATGAATTTTTCAATTTTATAAAAATGCTAGAGTAAAATTCATGAAAGGGAAAAAGTCGTTAAGTGGAGTATAATTTTATGGGTGATGAATATGATTCGTTTATGGTAACCAAATTAAGTCGAATAAGTGACGAGCGTAATCGAGTGGTGACATGAACCTATAGTGGGGCTAGAGTGTCATAAGACGAAGTCATTAAGTTAATTTCGTACCCCCTAAACCCCGCAATTAAAGAGATATTGTTAAGGTACTAACGAACGGTTATTGCTTATGTATAGATCGTTCCACTCCGCACGCTCGACCACCCCAACCACACCAAGGCAAGTTTACTTTTCAAAACTTACATATACAAGGACTTTCACTGTTGTGTTTGTAGTTTTCAATCATATCAAATGTTATGTCTATCGAAGTATCGATGAAATTGAGGTGTATAAGTACATATATGTTTGCACCCCTTGAACTTAGATTGAAATGTTTTCTTCGGACAACGACTCTAGCAATAGAGGTCGTAGCGGTCCGTATATACCATTGACCGGGGAGCGGTATATTATTATATCGTAATTAAATTGCGAAAACCCGAAGGGTCATTCGGGGAGTATCGTATACTCAAGTAATTATTTTTATATCTTCGTAAATACTCAAAATACCAATCTTGGATTAAAAGCTTATTTAATAAAATAATTATTTTATTAATCATTAATATTAAATCTTAAAATATTATTTATTAATTATTGTTCATTATTTTAAAGACAAAGTTAATCCAAGATACCTTTAATACTTTCAAACTCGAACTCTTTCGAACTCAAAACATTTTCGAAAACCCCCGGTCAGGTTCTGCTTCTTGCATGATTTCAAGAATCATCGGTCGACTGATGTCGGACCTCAATTACTCCGTTTTCAATCAAAATCAAGTTTTCAAAAGAAAAAGAAAAAAGGGACTCTGGCAGGTGTGGGAACCGTTGACGAACGATTCCCGGGATGTGTAAGCGGCCGTGAGCCAGGCGGTCCATCAATTATTATTCCGGCCCAGGTGTTGCCGAAGGATGATTACGGATGTAGTTTTCATCGTGGGTGATTACGGATGTAGTTTTCACCCGAGGATAGTTACGGATGTAGTTTCTATCCTTCTACCGGTAGAGAAGACCCGCGGATTATTGGACTTGGATGTGGCGACTGATCATCGTCAATCCCTGTCGTGTTTTATGTTTTCTTTAAGTCCCATTCCTCCATTTTGGAAAAATACTTTGACACTGCTTCTTAGGCTTATGTACTAAGTTGCTGATAGTGTTCTATTTTGATGAGAAAGATGTTGACTCTATGCAGTATCTAGAACTGCAAGTTTATTTTGAAAACAAGGGCACGTATTGTTGCACCTTCGGAATTTATCAACAAAGACAAGTGATTTTAGAACTGATTGATACAAACGAGTTTAATAACTGCTAATCATATGAAATGTTATATTGCTTACCTTATACATATATTTCTTGCTGAGCTATAGTTTCTCACTCTTGCTTGTTTTCAAATTTACAAACACAACAGCTAAGCGAAATGGCAAGACCCAGACAGACTGCCCGAAAGCAGGTGACTAGACCCGAGGCAGCAGTTGAGATTCCACCGGTAGGCCCCATTAGCCGGATTGGTTGGCAACTTTTGTTAGTTCATTTTATTTATAGGTATGACCTGTGCAAAGCAGTGTATCGTAACAAACTTTCAAGCCGCCAACTTCGCTTCTTATCGAAGTGTTGCTGGTAGCATAAATACGATTTAATTCGGTCTGTAATTACTCTGAAACTTTTATTTCCGCTTAATCAATTGTGTGACGTTTCTGAGACTCTAACCTGTGTGTGTGTGTGTGTGCGGTGTGAGTTTATTGTGGGGTCGATGGCTGTTTTATATATTATGTGCAAGAACAGGTATGTTATTAATGGAAAATGGACCGTGAGCGCCTAGATCTCCGACCCCGGATCTGGGGGCGTCACAAAGCTAAACTACATACATATTTCTGGGCAGAAGCAGTCAACACAACATGCTACACTCAGAACATTACTCTAATCAATAGATATGGTGTCACTCCTTATCAAATGATTAAAGAGAAGAAGCCTAGTCTGAAACACTTGCATCTATTTGGTTGCAAGTGCTTTGTTCTTAGACCTCATCCTGAATAGCTATGAAAATTTGAAACTAAAGCTGATGAGGGCATTTTTATTGATTATCCAACTTCAAGAGCCTTTAAAGTATACAACGTAAGAACAAGGACAGTCATGGAGTCTATCAATGTTTCTTTTGATGATAAGAAGATAACAGGAATTGCTGAAGACTCGCATGACAGTTTGATCTTTGCGAATGAAGCTACCAAGAATTCTGATGAAGTAATGTTAGATACTGATACTCCATCAGATCCTGATGATCGACCAATGCCTGATGAAACAACCGTTACTGATGATGATTCAAATAATGCAAATGTTGAGGGGGAGCAACAGGAAAATACCATCAGTACTGAAACAACTCAAACATCAGGAGGAGAATCATTAGAAATAGACTCAAGTGATAATCCCGACAGCACTTCAGGAGGAGATAGCACTATCTCAGGGGGAGCTTCTAATAATTCTAGTTCTTTTGAAGATAACACCAATCAAGGGGGAGCATCCAACTCAAGAAATGATCTACCATCAGCAAGGAAATGGACCAAAAGCCATACTCCTGATTTAATTATTGGGAATCCTGATGCAGGTGTTAAAACCAGAAGTGCAACACAAAATGAATGCCTCTATAATAATTTTCTGTCAAAGGAGGAGCCTAAAAAGGTTGAAGATGCACTCAAGGATGCTGATTGGGTTACAGCAATGCGAGAAGAACTGAATGAATTTGAAAGAAATGAAGTCTGGAAACTAGTACCAAGACCAAAAGGTAGATCAATTGTTGGTACAAAGTGGGTGTTCAGAAACAAGACAGATTCAGATGGCACTATTGTGAGGAATAAAGCAAGACTAGTTGCAAAGGGGTACTCTCAACAGGAAGGAATAGATTATGATGAGACTTTTGCTCCTGTTGCAAGGCTAGAAGCCATCAGAATTTTTCAGGCATATGCAGCCCATAAGCAATTCAAAGTTTTCCAGATGGATGTTAAAAGTGCTTTTCTGAATGGAGAATTGGAAGAGGAGGTATATGTTGAACAACCTCCTGGTTTCATTGATCATAAATATCCAGATCATGTCTATAGATTGGATAAAGCACTTTATGGACTAAAGCAAGCTCCAAGAGCCTGGTATGAAACTCTAGCTCAATTCTTACTGGAAAGTGGTTTCAAAAGAGGTACAATTGATAAAACCTTGTTTTATTTGAATCATTGGAAGGACTTGCTGTTAGTTCAGATTTATGTTGATGATATCATTTTTGGGTCAACTAACCCCAAATTGTGTGAGAAATTTTCAAAACTGATGCAGTCTTGATATCAAATGAGCATGATGGGAGAAATGAGCTATTTCTTAGGTCTGCAAGTTAAACAGACTGATGATGGAATTTTTATCAATCAGTCAAAGTACACAAAGAATCTATTGAAGAAGTTTAATATGCAAGACAGTTCTACTGCTACAACTCCCATAGCTACAGCTACAAAGCTTGATCCTGATCAAGGTATTGAGGTTGATTTAACTAACTACAGAGGTATGATAGGCTCACTTTTGTATCTAACATCTAGCAGACCATATATCATGTATGCAACCTGTCTATGTGCAAGATTTCAGGTGAACCCCAGAGAACCACATCTCATTGCTGTTAAAAGGATTTTCAGATACTTGAAAGGCGCTCCATCACTTGGCCTTTGGTATGCTAGAGAGTCTGAATTTAATCTATGTGGTTACTCAGATGCTGATTTTGCAGGATGCAAAATAGACAGGAAAAGTACTTCAGGCAGTTGTCAGTTTCTTGGAGGAAGACTTGTTTCTTGGTTTAGTAAAAAGCAAAAGTCTATATACACGTCAACTGCAGAAGCTGAGTACATAGCTGCAGGAAGCTATTGTGCTCAGATCATGTGGATGAGGAATCAGCTAATGGACTATGGTTTGTCATATTCAAAAATACCTATTTATTGTGATAACCAGAGTGCTATTGCTATGACAGGAAATCCAGTTCAACATTCTCTTACTAAGCATATCAGTATCAGATATCATTTCATAAGAGAACAAGTACTGGAAGGGACAATCGAATTCCACTTTGTTCCTACTGATCAACAGCTAGCTGATATATTCACCAAGCCACTACCTGAAGCTACTTTTACAAAATTGGTGAATGAATTGGCAATGGTAAACTATGAGAGTTTCTGAGAACAAGGGGAGACCAAATACTGATGAGTATCAGATCCTGATGCATGTCGAATACTGATGAGAAGTCAATCCTGACGTCAGTCAAACATCAGATCCTGATGCAATGGTTTGGTTATCAGTACAATATATATACTACAAGTAATCCCTAATTGTTCTGTTCCTGATTTAACTGTGGTTATTGTTGATGAATTTGTTACTTATATGATTACTTTAATTAGTTTTCATTTTCTTTGATTTAATTCTTTGAAGAACAATTCATAAACATAAAATTTGCAGAACACATTGAATAAATTAAAGAAATAGGATTCTTCATTAATAATAAGAAAGAGATTACATGCAAGTATTACATCTTTTTGTTCTCTCTATCTACTAATCTATTCAACAGGAAAATAAAAAGTGAAGTCCAAACCACTCCATTATTAGCAGCCATCCCAGATCCCATCTTTGCCACTTTGTTTGGGTGGAAGTTGAAGGGATAAGGTTATTTTTGCTGACATATTCATTAACAATGGTTGGTGGTGTTGGATGAGGATGCCTTAGAGGAAAGCCATGTTAATGTTGCTTGAAGAGCAGCATCGATGTCGATCACTCTTGCAGGCCTTTCTCTCTCGATTTCTTCAAGACTGGCATCCATTTGCAGCCACAAAGTTCCAAGCTGCCTTTCCCAGTCAAATGCATCAAACTCTTCACGAGTATAACTGAAGATATCTCTGTTCTCTACGAGATGGAGATTCTTTTCCTTGATGGTAAGTTTTGACATTGTTTAACGGTGTGTTGTGTGAAGGGTTTTTGATTTTCAGGAGAGAATGAAGGATTAAAGGGATAGTGGACAAGTCTCTAGGCGTTAAATAGAGATGAGTGAGTAACAAAGTACCAAAATGCTTCGTATTCTGGTTTTTAATGGTTCCAGGTATTTTAAGAGAGTGTTATTTGATTTTTTTTAAATCAAATATTTTATTGTTATATTCATAAATGCACTTCTTAAAATTACGAGCGCGTGTATTTCACTCACTGATACATATAGATACACAACGTGTCATATACGGTTAACACCACTCTCTCACGTCGCACAAATCGATTACTGATACCTGTTTTGAGAAATTATTAGTTGTCTAAAATCAATTTAGATCACTAAATTGATTCATTATTCTCAAAACTATCAGTATTGTTCTTTTCTCTGCGCGAACATAAACACTAGTTGCACAAAATTTCAATCTCTCTTTGTCACACCAAAAATGGAGAATTCATCATTTGTAAACAATAAGGTTGTTATTAATGGTGTTACTTTTGCTCCCAACAATTATGTTGCTATTCTTAACCATCAGGAACTGTCGAATGATTTTCATATCATTCAGGATTTCTTGGCGTCTAGTCCGATTCATTATGCTTTAACGACACCCGCCAAAGTCTCTTTCAAGTGTGTGATGCAGGTTTGGAAGACTGCTGTCTTTGGTGTTCCTGAATCTTCAGGAAGGCCTAACCTGACCTTTACACACAATGGAGTTACACATCATGTTACTCCAGAAGTAGTTTGTGAAGCTCGGCACTTACCTTCTCTAAATGGTAAGACTCCTGCAACAATTTCTGATGCTTCCTTGTTGAAATTTGCTACGAGTCTTGGTTACAATGGAAATCAAAGAAAGTTTGGAGAGCTATACAGAACTAAGCTAAAGAAGGAATGGAATTTCTTCTTTGATACCATCAGTAGGTGCTTCTTGAACAAAGTCTCTAACTTTGATGCACTACCGACGACTTCAGTTCACATTGGGTACTCTCTAATCCATGATACTGTATTTGATTATGGGTCTTTCATTCTGAGAGCATTAAATGCTAGGAAAACAGATAAATGTGGTTATGTCTGTTTTATTAGATTTTTTCAACTAATATTCTCTCACTTATGTCCCAATGTTGATTTTGAAAATGATACAGTATTGCCTATCTGTAAGATTTCAGAAAACAATATCAAATCTTTGATTAAATCAGATAAGGCTAATGGTTTTGAGGGAAATCCATATATTCCTAAGGGGGTCTGGCTTCTCTTGAAAAAGAGATTGCCTGAACTTTATGGCCCAGCTACAGGTGCTATGGGACAGGATCAAACACATTCTGTTCCTGACACAAGCACACATCATAAACAGTTACCTAAATAGTCAACCACCTCTGGTGTCTCTCATAAGACATCAGTTGTAAAAGAAAGGAAGTCAGCTAGATCTGATGTGTCTAGAAGACAGTCAGGATTGAAGGACTTTTCCATCACAACCATAACTCAAAAGAAGTCACAAGGAGGTGAACAAGGGGTTCTAGTTGATGAATCTTTGATGAAGGCTGGAGCATCTAAAGAAACAGGTGAAAAAAGGAAGTTTTTGCAAAAGGTCTCTGATTCTGATAGTGATGATGACAAGACCATCTCTATGATCATGAAGAAAAAGGAAATTGTTGCTGAATTGGTTAAGCCAATAAAGCAAAAGAAGAGAAGAAGAATAGTCAACAAGAGTCAGTATTCTATTCCTGAAGATATGCAAAAGCTTAATGATGATATTGATCTTGATCTTGATGAGTCATCAATTCCTGACACATCTGTCATTCCTGATCTCTCTACTCCTGAAACATCACCTGTAAAGACTGTTGAAATTTCTGATTCTCCAGCACCTACATCTCCTAAGAGAAGAATAATTGAGATGTCTGTGGATGAAGTAAATGCTATTGCTGCTCAGCTTGGTCATAAACCAACACCTCTTCAGATTAAGAGACAAGCTGAAACAAAGGTTTTTAGCAGACTGAAGAAACAGAGGATCACTTCACCTCTAAAAGGATCAAGCCCACAAGAACCTGAACTTCAAAGGAGTTCAGAAGCTATTGAAGATCCAGTCACACAAGAACCACCCACTCAAAGTGTGGGTGCAGACATTTCTGAAGGAATGGTCTTACAAGAACCACTTTCTCAAAGGGAAGGTGAAGACAAGAACATTCCTGCCCCACAAGAACCATCTTCTCAAAGTGAAGATGCAGGCAAGCTCACATCAGCACAGGAGATTTCTAACACTGCATTTGAGGGAAGCACACAAGAACCTTTGACTCAAAGTGTTAAAGTAGCTTCACAACCTCAGACTACACAAGAACCATTGGTAGTAAATACTGATGCAGGTCATTCTTCAGTTGCAGATGTCCATCTTGATGAAAGTATTTCTGATCCAAATATTCCACTTCTCATTGAACCACTTTCTTCAAGACCAATGGAATCTATCTCAACTTCATCAGGTAACACTTCTATTTCTGCTTTTCTTACTGATTGTATGATTACAGATAGACCTGAGACAAGGGATACCTCTATCTGTATGACTTCAGTCCACTCCTCTCAGCCACCTCTTATTTCTTTGCACTTGTTGAGCCAGAACCTTTCTTGTGAGAAAGAGAGTGAACATTTAGAGAAAAAGAAGAGTGAAGAGAGGCAGTCTCCTGAACTGGCAAAAGGAGAGGTAGAAAAGAGTGAGAAGTTTCAAACTTCTGGTGAGGTAGCAGTTACTATTGAGAGTAACTTAGGTAATGTTTTGAGAAGTGATGAGATCACTTTACAAAAATAGAGAGATTTAGGAATTATTTCTTCTCTGAATGCAGGTTTTCAGTATACAACAGTCCCATCTGCTGTTGATTTAAAAATGAAAGGAGTTATGAATCCTGAAGACAATGTGGATGATAAAATTCCTGAGGCTAAAGATAGCTCAGATGATGATGATGATGATGCTGATCATGATTCTGAAGCAGCTCAGCTTAAAGCTGTCATGAAAGCAAGTCTAGGATCAACTTATGGATCATCCAGTCAATTTATGGAGTCTATGGGTAAATCTACAGCTGCTCCAGTTGAGATCATAGGAGATTAAAGCAATCTTATTCTTGAACATATTCAAGCTGCTAGAAGATCTGAATGGTATACTGAGTGGAATCAGTCTTCTGCTGATATAAATTTCAAAAATGCACTTTTTCACTCAGGGCATATCGCTACTAAGATTTCTGATCCTAATCTCAAAGCTCATCTGAAGACAACAACTATTGTGGCAAAAGGGCTGAGGATGAAATTAATTCTGTCAAGAGTGATAATGAAAAATTTCATTCTCTGTTTATTAAGGATTATTCTGAAATTGCCACTGCTAAACAGCTTTAACGTTTAAGCACTGCCTTCACCACAAGGATGGATACCTTGGAAGATAAGGTTGTCACTATGTCCTCCAGAATGACAAATATTGAAGATTCTCTACAACTTATCTTATCTTTATTGACTGATCCTGATGATGCTACTGATGTCAAAAAGGGGGAGAAGGTAGTCAAAACAAAATGCACACCTGATCTAGTTGTAAGAAAGGATGATGATACTTCTGGAAATGATGGTGGTGCTCAGTCACATGTACCAGGAACCTCTGATGCTGCTTTGGTAACAAGGAGAAGTCAGTCACAAACTCAAACCAAGTGGTCAACTCATGTTTCTGAATATGGTAAGAAAACAGTAAGAACAATGGAGCAATCTCAAATCCTGACAGAAGAACAATTTTTGTCACCTGGTCAAAGTCAAAGGCAAACACTTCCTACAATTTTTGAAGGTGATGAAGATTTGCTAATTACTGATGTAGAAGATGCTCCTCATCTTTTTGAGAAGATTACTACTGGGACAGGTGATAATGAAATTGTATATCACACTAGTGCTAAGGTTCATCAGTATCATGTTGAGAAGGCACTTGCTTTAACTTCTGAAGAAAATCCAAACATGACTATTGATAAAATCTTAGAAGAACAAAACAGGATTCTTGAAGAGATTGCTAGACAAAAAGAAGCTCCTTCTACAAGAAGAAGGAGAGGCAGAGGAGATAGAAGAAGAGGAAGAGGAAGAAAGCCTACTCAAACAAGTTCAAGACAGACAAGGTCTGGTGGAATAACGATTGAGGAGATACCTGAAGATTCTCAGAAAGTAAAGAAGAATAAATCTCCGTTACTTCTTACATTGACTCCAGATAACAAATTTAATGTACCTGAAGAAGCTGCTGATGAAAGACCTCAGTTAGCTAGAAAAGGTAAAGTTATTGTGAGGACTACTAAATCTGCTGTTCCTGATTCTGATGAAGCTGAAATCTTGAAAGAACTTGAGGTTATGATTCTTGCTGATGTGGTTGAAATTCACAATCTGGAAGTTGATGAACAAGAAAAGGAGGCCAGAAAAAGAGCAAAAGATACTGAGGTTGAAGAAACCAGAAAGTACTTGGAAGATCTGGATGGTTCAAACAGATTATTGTGGTATGATCGAAATAGACTTGTTCCAGAACATCGACAGAATGATACACCAGTAATAGGAAAGAAAAGCAAGAATTGGAAGAACAGAGTAAGCAACTATAGAAAACCAGTTGTTTTCAAATTTGTTGGAGTAATTACTGGACCTTCACTGTCTGATGAATCTTCATTGGTTGCTAAAGTTGAATCTATTGAATCTCTGCCACTGTGGACGAGTATGAAATCTAGTTTGAGGGGTTTAGAACCTGGAACAAGAGGAGGTATTGGATTTCGTAATGCAGAAGTTGTTTTTATATCTTAAACAGATCAACATTTTCTTGTTAAGAGGATTGGTGATGAACTAACTGTTGATGATCTTTGGGAACTAGAATCTGTTGCTATTGTTGCTTGCAATGTGGACTCAAAGAAGATAGATAAATTGCTGTATTTCATGAAAGACAAAAGTGTCAAGAAGCTATCTATTTATGAGGTGTTGTGCAAATCAACAAAAGAGTTAAAATATGTTCTCTATTTGCTTGAAAATAGACAGATTCCTGATAAAGAAGCCAGTGTTTACAATAACTGGTGTACCATGATCTTCAGAACAATCAAGTCCAGATATTTAGAAGGAGGATCAAGGTATGATGGTAATTACACTCCCATGTACTTGAATACAGAAGGAGAAGAAGTTGAAATGCAAAAGGGTTCAGCTGTTAAAGAAGTGATATTTTATCAAGAACAATTATCTCTGAATCCTGGTGGAAGAGATCTTGCATACTTACTATTGGGAGAGTTAGATTTACCAAGAAGTTCAATTCCGAATCTCAGAGCTGGAATCTATCAGATTGGTAAAGGTGACGAAGAACTCAGAAATCTGAAGAAAAGGTTAATTCAAATTCTCTGTGATAAAGAAGAAGAGTTATTATCAAATTTCTTTCAGATGAGTAATTTCTTTGTGAGAATTTCTGAGACTAAGGCTGAGGATTTCTTGTAATATTTTGTTTTGAGTTTTTGACATCACTGAATCAAGGAATTTGTGCTTTATTTCACAAAGTACAAATTGGGGGAGATTGTTAGATATTGATTCAAGTGGTGATCAGGACCTGGACTACTGATCAGATACTGATGCTGACGTCACTAGTATTGCACCGTCAGGATTGTGTTGTCATCAAGATTGGAAGCTGATCAGGATTTCATGAGGATATACATCAGTCCAGGAATCTAGGAAGATTGACATGTCGGTTCCTGATTTGTAGGAATGCAGTTATCATTCAAGATATGTATTAAGAAACGTATGTAATTGATTTGATATATCTTGTAATTGATAGTGTATCTGTGTACTGTATATAAACACAGTTTAGGTTTTACTTAATTGTAATCGCTTACACGAATTATCTTGTAACCTAGCAGCTCTCAAGAACATAAGAATTTCTTGAGAGAGTTTGTAACAGTTTTATATCAGAGTTAATAAAGCTGTTATATATTCATACTTGTGTTATTATTTTTGTTTAAGTCGAAAATCTTATACAATTGTATTCAACTCCCCTTCTACAATTGTTAATTACTAGGCAACAACAAATTCTGAAGCTATGGCTTTCTATGCAGACATGAGAAAATTTAGTAATTCTGGACAAAGGAGTTTTGATAAGAATTCTGGTAATATCAATAGTTTTAGAGCTGGTAACAACACTAAGCCTGCTGGTTTTAATGGAAAAAATTCTGGTGGAGATGGTAACAACACTAAGCCTGCTGGTTTTAATGGAAACAATTCTGGTGGTTATAATAAGAAGTTTACTAGGCCAGCATATTATTGTACTCATTGTAACATTCCTGGACATAGCATTGAAAGGTGTTTCAAGCTTAATGGATATCCACCTGGTTTTCAAGCAAAACAGGATAGAAAAGTTGCTGCAGTTTCTCAATACTCTAATGAGAATAATTCTGGAAATTTTGCTGATAATCAAGTTTCTGAGAATCAACAAACTGTCTCAGTTGATCAGTATAACCAGCTCATGAGTATGTTACAGCTTAATCAGAGTTCAAGTTCTAATTCTGATAATACTAAGCATGCTCTCTTGGCAGGTATATTTTGTATGCTTTCTACAAGCACTAATAATTGGCTGATTGATAGTGGTGCAACACATCATATTTGTCCATATATTGAGAAATTTGATTCTTATGAAATATCTAAAGATACAGATAATTTCATTACAATACTTGATAGTAGACAGATCAAGGTTTGTCACATAGGAACTGTCAGACTAAACAATGAGATTGTTTTAAAAGGGGTACTACATGTACCAGAATTTCAATTTCAATTGATATCTGTTAACAGATTGTGCTCAGATCTTAGTTTCAAAGTCAGTTTTACTGATTCAAATTGGTATGTTCAGGATCTTTTTCAGAACAGGTCTCAGATGCTTCTTGGTAGACTTTGCAATGGTCTTTATAGTGTTCAAGATACTGGTGCTACTGTTTTGAAGACTAAACATGTTCAAGCTAATGCAGCTACTCTACAAACTTTGAAAGACACTCAAATGTGGCATCTTCGACTTGGTCATCTTCCATTTCCACAAATGAAATTACTTCTACCACAGTTACTAGTTCAATATTGTCATAAAGCTGTCATTTGTCAAGCATGTCATACTGCTAAGAAAACCAGAAATTCTTTTGTTTCCAGTTCAATTAAGACTGTAAGTGCATTTCAATTGCTACATGTTGATCTATGGGGTCCTTATAGGATCAAATCTACTACTGGTTGTTCTCAGTTTATTACTATTGTGGATGATTTTACAAGATTTAAATGGATTCATCTGTTGAAATTTAAGTCTGAAGTACCTTCTATATTAGAGAATTTTTATCATTATGTGGAAACACAGTTTAAAACTAAAATTCTCTATATTAGAAGTGATAATGCTTTGGAATTATCAGAAGGTTCTGCTAAGCAATTCTATCTTTCCAAAGGAATCATACATCAGACCAGCTGTGCTTATACTCCACAACAGAATGGAGTTGTGGAGAGAAAGCACATACATCTTTTAGAAACTTCCAGAGCTCTGTCTTTCCATTCTAAAGTGCCTGAGAAATTTTGGGGTGATTCAATCTTGTGTGCTGCTTTTCTGATTAATAGAATGCCACTACAATCTATTGATTACCAAACAGCTTACTATAGGTTGTACAATACACCTCCTGGTCTTAGTACTCTTAAAATCTTTGGTTGCCTTTGTTATGTCTCAACTTGTAAAGTTAACAGGTCTAAGTTTGATCCTAGAGCTAATGCTCATGTGTTTTTAGGATATTCTAATACTCAGAAAGGTTTTAGAGTGTATGATCTTAAAACAAATTCTCTTACTATTTCCAGAGATGTCATTTTCTTTGAAAACTTATTTCCATTCCATCAAATTCATTCAAAATCTTCTTCTATTGATAAGTTTCTTGGTGAAATATTTCTTCCAGTTATAACAAATTCTAATTCAAACATTGATGATTTTTCCATCAATAATCCACCAGTTGCAACTGACAACAGTCAGCTATTTTCTTCAGAAAATCATTTTAATAATTCACATTCATCTTCATCTGTAAATGAAACAAATTCTTCTCATTCTTTGAGTGATAATGATTCATCTACATTTGTTGTTTCTCAACTAGTCAGACAATCTCTTAGACAAAAACAACCACCTTCTTATTTGGCTGACTATCAATGTCATTTGTCTAATAACAAAGATCTTACAAATTTCAATTCCAACTGGTGCAATATTGTGCCTTCTTCATCTTTTAAATCTTGCTATAGTTTATTGGCTTCTCAATCAGTTATCACTGAACCTTCTTGTTATCAAGAAGCAGCTAAACAACCTATATGGCAAGAAGCTATGGATAAAGAACTCATGGCTCTAGAGGCTAATAAGACATGAGATCTAGTTGACTGAAAGGCAGAGTGTGTAAACTTGTAACACTATAACTAATGTAACTCAAACTAAAGGAAAAGATACTTAACCAGAAGACAATCAAGAACAAGAAGTCACAAGAAATCAACACTAAATGAAGACAAGGTAATTGATACAATTCAACATGTTAACTATGATCAATCGAAGAAGAAATCATTGAGAGAAGTTCAAGTCAAAGTTGTTCATGCCTCAGTGATTTGGAAAGCCAAGAATCAAGATCATAACTATCAGTATCAATAAGACCAATTGATTTCAAGTGAACAAGAAGGAAAGCAAATATTGGAAAGCCACATTTCTAATTGGATACGGTAATTTATTCAAGAAGCAAAAACCCTATCAAGACTAGTCACTTATGAACCAGACCATTGCATCAAGTGTCAGGACATTGATAGCAAGTTTATGTCAGTAATAAAGATCCATATTCAAGAGCTTAGTGAAAAACAAAGAAGACATGAAGATATCACAAGTTCAAGATGTGCATTGAAGTTTCAAGTTGAAGACCAGAATATTTTCTAAGTACTAAATATTCTAGATGACCAAGTAGAAGTTTCTAAGTAGAAGTTCTACTTAGAAATTCGAGATGGCTAAGTAGAAATTCTCAAGTAGAAGTTCTACTTAGAGTGCAGCTTCAACATGACACATGGCATCTTCTGAGTGGCAGATTTCCAAGCTTTCAAGATAAGGCAAGATTTATGTGGACATTATTGGGCCACGTACATCTTAGTCTTTGAAGTCTACAGGACATAGATTACATGTAGTATAAATAGAAGTACTTGTGTAATGTTTTAGAGAGAGAGCAATTCTTAAGAAAAACACAAGAGAAAAAGAGAGAGTGCATTCACAGAGCTTAGTATCATTCACTTCTCTCTGAACTTCTGTTATACTTTGTAATGAATGTTGTAGCAACCCTTTCAAGTTATATATAAGACATATATTCCTTGAATCTGTGTGTTCATTTATTGCATCGTATTTATTGCTTCTCATATTCGAAAAGTTGTATTCACCCCCCCTCTACAACACATTTGGACCTAACAATTGGTATCAGAGCTATATGTTTAACATACAAAACATAGATCCTTGTGTTGAGTAGAAGAATCGTGAGTTTTCATTTTCTAGATCTACTTTTCATTTTCTTGAAAAGTGTGTCTTAAATCGTTTGTATTGAAAACACATCTGAAAAATTATTTAAATGCTCCAGGTGTGATTATTTAGCTTGGATGTATTTTAATTAATTTTTGTGAATTAATCTGGGTACTTTCATATTTGGTGTTCTTGAGTGTTCATCATCTGTTCTTATCAAAGAAGACAACCCAACAACTTTTTGATCTCCTTTTCAAACAGAAAATTAGTAAAAGAATAAAAAGGTGTTTTCGGACTTTGTGATTTGCATTATTCACGGCCGAAAGTGAAACAAAACATATTCATTACCTAGCACGTGGGTTAGGTGGGTTAGGTGAGTAAAGCATTCAAAGTCAAAAGGTGTTAAAGAGATAATATTGTTTATTTAATATTAAAGTAATCTGCAGAAAAATTATTCTAAGGACAAAAGTTCTACATAGAATTTCTACTTGAGAATTTCTACATAGAATTTCGACTTGGACAATTTCTACTTGGTGATTTCGACTTGAGCAAAATTTCTACTTAGAGAAATTTCGACTTAGGCAAAAGTTCTACATAAATATTCTACATAGCCTAGTCTTGGGTACTTAGAAACTTTTAGTGACCAGAATTGAGATGGCTCCTAAAAATGCATTCAAGATCCCAATGTTCAACGAAGATCACTATGAAGAATGGGTTTTCAGAATGAGACTATATCTAGAGACTGTTAACCCTGAATATCTGGAAGTCCTTGACAAGGGTAAATTTGTCCCAATGGTGGTTATTCCTGCACATACGGAAGGAGGAGTGGTTATACCACCTCGGTCTGAGCCTAAAAAGGTCTCGGAGTTTTCGGATGCTGACAAGGAACAAATTGTAAGAACCCCAAATTTTGGATATAATTAAAACTTTTTATTAAGTAAGGATAAAACGAGGAACAATGATTCCGACAACAAGGTCACCAGCTCTAATGAATGGTGGTTTCAAAGAACAATGATTGTAATGAATGGATATTGCTTTAGACAATGATCCTGGTGCATTGGTATATTGTCAGAATAGAGTAATTCGATGGTTGAGGACCTAGATAAGAATAATCTACCATCCAGGAAGGAGCTAATGGATCCTTGAAGGGAAATGAGTACGTGCATAGTATTTCCCGTACGTGCATAGTGTTTCCCGTACGTGCATAGTGTTTCCTCTACGTGCATAGTAATTTGGTGGATGAATAGTGATTTTGTAAGTTAGAAAACTTTTCACGCCACCCTATGTACGGGACGTGATATGGATGTTTCGAAGTCATATTAGTAATACGCGGAGGAAATAAGTGAATGCAGAGACGATCGGAATTCAGAAATTCCAAATTCTTTTTCGGTATAATATTTGACCGGGCAGTGGATTAAATATTATTATAATCCAAGAATTGAGATATTAACTTTGAGGATTTGATATTTTGGGATGATATTATATTTGATTTAAGAATGAAGGTAGGAAACCACTGAGGCAGTGAAACAAGCGTTCTAGAAATCGCTAAAACATTATAACGAGATTAATCAATAAAGCGAACGAATCCTAGATTACGGATTAAGTTCGTATCGAGATTAAATATCCTACATGGTCATCACGAGGATTATATTAAGGATTGGGGAAGGTATTATGAATATCGAGAAATTTCCCGGTAAATCCTAGAGGTGAAACAACTTAGTTATTCGTCCGAACGATCAATGAACTGAGCAATAAACGGACAAAGAAACAAGCAGAGAACCAAGATGCAAGTATGTGCAAGTGGATGAGATCAAGTAACTAAGTAGTTACAAGAGTGACTAGCATACTTAGCAAGCTAACTAAGTACTTAGCAAGTTAATCTTCTCCAACCACAAGAATTCAACACTTGTCCATTCCAAAGACATCATCCATGACATAACCCTTGATAAAGTAGCTTTATGACTTAGATATTTTCCAAGCATCACAATAATTCAAGATTTCCAAGCAAGCCAAGCAAGAACACCAACATCTCTCCCTTTCTTCCCCATTCGGCTATATGCCTTAATTCAAAAACCAAAATCAACCTTCCCACCATTGTTTGATCTCCAAATTTTTAACATAGATCTTATATTTCATAAAAATGATACCCTAGAAATCTTAGCCTCAAACACCACTTTTTCCATTTTCAAAGAAATCATCAAAGACTAGGGTGAATAGTGATTTTCAAGAACAACTCTTGATTTTCTTGATTTCTAGGATGATCTAAGCTTGGTTATGGGTATACAAGGACTATGCAAAGCTTAGCAAGGTCTTTACACACTCCAAGGAAGGTATAAATCTCTTGAAACCCTAGGCCTTACTTTGATATTATGCTTGTTCTTGATGATTTTAGAGTAATATGTTCTTAATGATGTTATAAGCATGATTAGTTAAGTGGTTTAGTGAATCAAGAAGCATGATGATTTTCAATACCAAGATCAGTAGCTTCTGGACTCTTAGAGATTCTTATTAAGTGTATAAATTATTTAGATGCCCGGTGTGGCTTGGTTGATGCGATATGATTTTTAGAATGCTCGATTCATAGCCGTCGTAATGCCCGATTTTCATTAACATTAAGAAATCGATTTGGTCAGTGGTCATAACTCTCTGTTCTTGACAAAGCAATGAACCTTACTGATAGGTTTTTAAACATAGATCACTTTGGCGAAAGAATCGAAGCATTTCGATTTACGGTTTAGGAATTATGACCAAATTACTAAAAGTAGTTCGAATCCGTAAACGAAAGTTCGTAACTGTAATTGAACCCTCGTAAAATATGTAACGTCATGGCGAATCTTGGTAAATAAATACTAGAGGTAAAAAGGAAGGTGTGAAAGAAAACCGTATGTGAAAAGGATCATTTTTCGATTTATTAAAAATGTTCGAGTCGAGGTTAAACGCGAACGAACCCCTAAAAGACGACTCTTTTATAACTTCGGTAAAACACTTAGAAAACGGGCGATAAAACTCGGAGTATAGTATTGGTTCGTAACGATCGACCTTAGAACTCATATGACTTAAGTATGTCCCAAGTATAAGTACAATGACATGTCGTATTAACGAACGAATGTCGGGTCGGATCAGTGATAAAAGTAATCCACTAAAAGGGGTATAACGAGATAACTCGAGAACGTGTTTCGAATTAAGTATAACTTAACTTTTAATATGTTAAGTGATTAATCCCGAATGTCTTGGCTATTTATAGATCACCAAGCTGAACCGGGACCCGCTACCACTACCCCTTACCGTACTCGACTACCAGGCAAGTTTCAATTCCCTTCTTTTAGGCTGTTGTTGTGATTGAATAAATATATATATATATATATGTTTTCTGTTATACATATGCCATAGCATGCATGCCTACTTTCAAGTTATATCATTATGCTTGTTCCCTGATTGTTATTGGCTTATAAATTAGATAGCTATCGTAGCAACTATAAGCCGGTTATTGTAAGACCCTCATAGAAGGGCGTATACATCTTATTCATCAAATATAGACCGGGAGTCAATATTTCTTGATATATCGAGATTACCTCGGAGGAAAATATTTAAGTAAATATTTTCCATTATTCGGGCGACGAATATTATTTGAATATTCGTTCGAGATTATTTATTTTAACGATCTTTACTTCAAATAATTATCTGAACGTAACTATTCGACGAATAATATTTTTAATATTCATTCAGAGTCGAATTATTTATCGATTATTATTGCGAATATTCTTCTAAAGGTTGGACTACTAAATGAATATTATTTGGATATTCATTTAGAATATTATTCATTAAATGAATATTACTTTTGAGTATTCATTTAAGATAGTAATTACCTGTCGAATATTATTTTAATGTTCATCTGAAACTTGATTTATTTATCGAGTCTTATCTCGAATATTCTTTTAAAGCTTGGATTACTAAATGAACATTACTTGATATTCATTTAGAATATTATCCATTAAATGAATATTACTTTATCAATATTCATTTAAATTCCTAATTAATTATGAATATTATTTTGAATATTCATCCAGGGTTCTATTTAATCATCGAATATTATTTTAAATATTTTAATATTCCTTTCAGGTCTTATTAATTAATGAATATTATTTTGAATATTCATTTGAATATTTAGTTATGCAATAAATATTCTCTCGATATTTCTTCAAGAATTATTTGAGAGATACTCTGATTAAAGATATTCTTTCATATTCCTAAATATTCCGTAAAATATTTTAATTCAATAAATATTCTCTGAATATTTATTCCATACTTAGAATAACCTAGATAAGGTTTATCTTCTTCGATTATTACAGAAAATATTTTGGAGTCATATTATTATTAATCTTATATCAAGAAAGGTTCTCAGACATCATTCTTCTTTGAGTCTATCTCCCTAATAATAAGGGAACCTTACTTGGAAAATGTTATTTATCTTGTCGACTTCCCGGTCATAAAGTATTCTCTTCACTCGCAACTCGGGTGCTGTTGACTTATTAAGTCGTTGTTTACCTTCTCATCTTTCGAGGGGTAAGATTGTTGGAACAAGTTGATATTCGATACCAAGCCACAGCTTGGAAGTTATTGGTGAATTTTCCTTTCCAACTAGATACGACTACCTTGTAGAGTCTTATCAACAAGTATTACACTTGGGGAAAGGGGGACGAACGTTACATTCAGAATCATGAATTCTATTTGAACTAGGAGTCGTGTAAGAGGCCGAGTAGCGCCGGTCCATCCCCTTTGGCCCAACCGTTGGCCGGGGAGAGCTAGTAAGGCGGTAGACAAGTAAAGCCGTCAGTTCTTCCTTCTACCGGTAGTAAATCTAAATTGAGCTGTACGATCTCGACTGATCATCAAGATTGGAACAGCGGGCGCGGTGAATACTCCATCATTGGTTCATCATCCAAAACTTATTTATTTCCTGCAACATGATTACTGTTGGCAGAGCAGGAAAAGTGTTCATAACTGGAATTGCAGTCTTTTCATGCAAGTTCCTCTTTTAATGACAATGAGAATATCACGCTTACTTTTGATGTAGCAGATATTTCTACAAACAAATACTTTAAGTTACCTTGTAACTTCATCGTTCATATTATACTGGCATCATTTCCGTAAATGCATGTCATATGGTTTGAAATATACTTTTGAACTGTTATACATTATCGTTCAGTTATATATTATTGTTGGTGGGCTATTGCTCACCCTTGCTTTATTATTATATCACAACAACAGCTAGACCAGATGACTCGCACAAGGCGCACTCGACGCGGGCGAGGACGATGAGACTACCAGAGCTGAAGAAGAAGCTATTGGTAGGATATATTTATTCTTCCAGTACCAAGAATATGGTCTAGTATGACTTATGTAAATGGATGGCAAAGAGTATGTATTTATATTGAAATTCTTTTGGATTGTAAGAACTCATAATGTGATTAATAAAAAATTTGATTGTTACTCTGATTTCATCTCTGGGACTATAACGGCTGTGTTTTATATTGTTGTGTTGGGTTATAGAGACGTAATTTATTTTATGTTAAGGAAAGTTCAATTGTTGTATACAGAATTGGAAACCGTAACCACCGGATCCCGGACCCCGGTTCTGGGGGTGTTACAGAAGTGGTATCAGAGCGTACGTTATAAACCCCAGAGATGAGGTGACGTTAAAACAATAAATTCAATAAGATAATAAGAACTCTTGCCAAGTTCATAGTCGGACTACTTAATGTAGTGATGACATATAAAACCCTTATGGGAACTCGTAAGTATAATGATAGTAACTTAGCTCGATATCGTATCGACGAGTAAGGCGACTGACCTTGAGGCATACGAGCAACAGCGCGATGATGCTTTATATGCTGAAGATCAGCGGGTAATTCGATGGAGTACCCTACTGGAGACCCGGAAGAGGTTCCAGCAGATAAGGAAAATCCTGTTAGGATAAGGAGCTTACCCTTGGGTAATGAGGGTCGCAGCCAGAATGACTGTGATGATTAAGATATGGTGCTCAGAAAAGTGAGTATAAAGAACCGAGATATTATTAAGAGATCTGAAGATGCATGTTGAATTCATAGCCGGACTACCAGATGTAGTACCAGCAAGAAAGAAGGATTGGAAGAATTACTTGAGATCTTATACGGAAATAGATGAGAATCCTTAGAGATTTTCATCTTAACAAAGAAAGAGCTAGAGGGATGTATAATTATCAAAGACAGCGATATAGGACGAGGAGCAGAGTCCCTAGGAATAGTTGAGAATGAGGCAGTAAGTGCCATATCATTTGATAAATGAATCAGTATGAATATTGTCAGTAATAATTTGCCACGAGAAGGCAGATGTCATAGGTTATAATTTACGAAACCAAAGTGAGGTTAATGAGGTGGGTTTATTCAGGGAAATGTTCATGAATGAATCAGTAGAAAGTAAAGACATTGGGAAGTGACAGCATGATTGGGTAAAATTATATAAGGAAGTAGTAAGCAAGACAATGATCTCAGAACCTACCGGAAGATAAGACCAGTGAGTCAAGATGAACTCGTAATGAGACTACTGCCAGAGACTGAGTATAGAGTTAATTCAACTCAGTTAAATGATGAACCAGAAACGTTAGATGCATGTGATTCAGAGGAATATTAAATTCCTTCTTCTCTTTGAATGGATTATAGTAGTACCTTAAGTTTATTCTGATGCGGAATTATAATAGATCAAGTAATACGATCAGCAGTTAAAGAGAAAAATGTGAGAAAATCTTCCTGGAGCTAAAAGGTGAAATTGGTAATGACCAAGAGCTGGCATTGCTTAATGGAAAAAGGAGACTTTGTGCTTCCAACGACGCTTCGCATAAAGGGTTAGGTAGACCGACATTTGGTAGTATTGAATATCAGGACGTATAGGTATCAGGATATTGTGACAGGTTTCAGTTTGAAACGGTTGATTCCCTTCTAAGGGATGGATATAATTGATTCCTCTCCAGTGGGTAAACTTCCAATCTGATGATGATTATTTCGTTAACTATGACTGCTTATGATTCCACCTGCTTGGAGGTTCATAGTATTCTTCAGGTTTCGAAACTGGTCTCCTTAATGTTACCAGTAGGTGGGTAGATTGATCAAAATTTCCCTGAGTCTGGAAAGGAATTCGGTGAATTTTGGCAAACCTTGTCTTTCTGATTATCAGAGAATGTCATGGAAGAGAGTAGAAACTGGAGCAAACCCTGTGATTTGGGTAAGGATGCTGTAAAATGGGTTAGTAAACGGACCCTGAGCATTACAATCGACGGTAGTGATAAAATGATGAAGTGAGATTGGACGAAAACAGGAAATGTAAGTAAGAAACTAGCCGGACGGAGAAACTCCGGGATTGACTTAAGTGAAAAGGCTGTTATGCCAGGAATGGTAAGCTTGCGTGGCACGCGGGATTGATAAGAATAGTTGAAAAGATAAAAGTGGAGGAAAGGTGATCGGAGACGGTGCCGAGTAGTCGATTAAGACTTATATGGAGTAAAGTTTTGGAAAGGTAGAAAGGTATCAAAGAAGAAGGCACTATGCCGGCAATTGCTAGAAAGGTAATGTTATTAGCCAACCCCTAAAATCATATATTTTTTATTTTAGTGTGGCCAGTTGAGGCCAAGTCACAAAGGATTATCGAGTGACTAGACCAGCAATGAAAGGACAAAGCAGGGTTGCTTCTAAGAAAGCACCGACTGCAAGGGCCTCTGATATAAAGGAAACATTAATGAGATCGTAGGAATCTTCTGCTGAACAACCCATGTTTTGATTGGGAATTCACTAGACCTTTTTGGGATGGGGTCACCCGTACTGAAGTGACTCATGTGTATATGGTTGTCCAAGATTTCGAGTACAATGGAAGTATTGTGACTTGAGATGTATGATGTTAGGGTATCATGAATACCATGAATATATTATGACGGAGGAAAGTAAACAATGAAGGTATATGAAGAGGGTATAGAAAAGGTTAGAAATTGAACAGTATGCTGTAGGAATTTTGTCTGAGGCAAGTACCTTTGCGAAGAACGATAAACACTAAGAGATTCACATTGAACTCGACCAATATCTTCCAGAACATCCTTGCTACCATTAACAAGTTCGGTAAGAGAGGAGATAGGCATACGTTGCCTTTTTGGAAGGCCAAATAGGCTGACAACTATCTGAAAGAAGAGGGTGGCATTAAACCACCGATCGATTATCAAATGAGAATGATTGAAAAGAGACCTTTATTAAGGATACATGATCTGATTGCCAATTATAAGATGCAAGAATTCCTTGGCAGTTGAATTAAGGATAGGATATCCATAAATTAAGACAAACCCTGGGGAATGCACAAGGGGTGGCATTAACCCTAATAACGACATTATGACTTCAGATGATATGAGCTGGACTTGCTAAGGCAACAATGACCGGTAAGGATTATTAAAAAGAGTTCTGGAAAGAACATAGATAGAATTATTAGAGTATTGATCAATGACATTTTGATATACCCGGTACCCAGAAAATACCGGAGGAATGATAAGGATGGCCTATGAAACCTTACAAGGAAAAAGGTAATATTCCGAACTTCAAAATGGAAGTTTGGTAAGGAATGTATGACATCGTAACAATAATGCCAGATGAGGCATATATGAAACCCTGAGGAAGTATGGGTTGAACCTATAAAGGTTGAGATTATCCTAAGATAAAGAAAGAACTAAGAAAAGAAGTATCCTAAGTAGGATTTGGAATAAACGTGATAAAGTTCCCACGGGTAGGTGGAAGCAATGACTTATGGAAATGACTGATAGTTATATTTTCTCCTTCAGCAGAGCTTAAGGGAGAATGCTTTAACCCAACAGTGATGGGAATGAGGTAGAAAAACTTGAGTTGGAATGTACCCAGAGAACATGGGTTACAAGAAATCATTATCATCAAGAAAGGCCAATGAGGTGGCCGACAATCTAAGTATAAAGGAATAATTACAAATGTTCATACCGAAGAAACAGGATGATATTTGGAAGGACCTTGAAGGTCATATCGGAATGGAGGAATTTACATTCCTTCTGATGACTGTGCAAGAATTGACAGTAATAATAGTTTAAGTAAAGATTCGATTCCTGATGGAGTCTTAAGCATATTACGTACCTTAGAAGGTCCCGTTTTGAGGCAAACCAGGACAATGGTACAAAATTGATGAAGTAAACCGTTAAGTTTCCAGTCTTTTATGGAAGATGCATAAGTGATAGTTTCATCAACCGGACCTAGCTGCGATGCTTGAAACTCTTCTGCAATTCTATCTGCTTCATGTTATATCTACATCAAGTTCAGGAAGTGTTCCTTATGGATAAGGAATAATGATTATTTTGTCTCCCTAAGGGATTTGAAACCCGTAGGGTTAGCTATTAACGCACTACGTAAACAACAAGCGATGGTGATTCTTCTAAGAAAGTAGATGACAACGTAAAGATAAAGAAAGTGCTGCTATTGATAAGCTAAATGGCATGTTGATGAATGACAAGCAAGTTTGTGTTAGTGTACTTCTGCACAAACAAGAGAGAGAATATGAGGTTGATAATTCTTGATGCTAAACGTATTCCCGTAGAAAGAATTAATGAGACTTGGAGGGAAGGGCGGTTGAGCCCGAGACTTATTGGGCCACCTGAGAGTTTAAAAGTGTTCGGACGGCGGTATTCGAGCCAGCCTTACCCCCAAAACTTATAGCACGGTCATAACGGGTTTTCATGTGGCCAGGCTACGCCAGTAAACTGCAGATGCTCGATAGATGATAAGAGCATGAGCCGGTAGATATACGACCTGGTCTGACTTACGAAAGACAACCTGTGGAAAACCACGGATAGAAAAGAACAAGTGATGAGAAACAAGGTTGGCAGAAGTAGATTATATGAATCTAAGTTAAAGGGATCGGGCCAGATTCATTTCGGAAAGTTTAAATTGGAATAACGTGATGATTATAGAATAAATGTGATGGAATACCGATAAAGAGGTACCAAGTGCAAAAAGGTGTCTCAATAAAGAGGTGAAGGTGAAAGTAAATAATAGAAATGAGTAAGAATCAGATAATAAGAAGGATGTGATTGATAAAGAAAAGGCTGGGAAAGCAACTATGGAATGAGAAGCAAGGAATGTTATGAATGGGTTTTCTAATGAATTCTCAGGATGACAACCTGATAGTGTCAATATTATAGTTATGAAAAAGCTAGTAACATGATATGGGATGTCAGTTATAATGATGTCAAGTGAGAAATCTAAGATTTAACCTGAAAGGTTGAAGGATTTCCCGAATGTGAGTATCGCTAAGATTGAACAAGAGTATTTGTCCATAGAATAATGGACAAAGCAGCAAGATATGTTGACACGTGAGATTGCGATCAAATAGTATTGGATATAATTATGATTAATTTCTTCTTTGATAAACCTCTATAGTTCAGAGGTAAATTCTGAGTATGATATTCTACAATCATGAAAGCTTTCTATAATCCTTTAGAACTCTTTTCTCTTCTTCTCTCTTATTCATCTTCTTTATGAATTGAGAAGAACAACCCTTTTAGGAGGGGAGGTACTGCTACGTGACTATCTGTCTATGTGATAGAAGTCTAAGTGGAATGCCATGACTTGTTTAATTGCTTGTCAAGTACTAAAGGCTGGCCCCCTTCTGTACTAACTATGCAATATAACAAATGTTCAATTGATCATAGTGATCTCTCAATCAATCTTTCCACTTCTCTATATTGATCAAGATTGCGAAGATTAAAGCAATCAGGAAATGCACAGTACGAGCGAGGTTACCTCCGAATTCGTAGGGTGATAGTGATACCAATGTTACTGCAGGTATCAATAAGGATAAGACTGAGTAAAAGTATAACCCGGATAGTGAGGTGTACGAAAAGTAGGAACGTTGATGGAAAAAAGGATACAGTATGGATTGTAGCACTAGAAGATGTGCTGAGGAAGGGTAGAACGACTAAGAATTGACCGGGAAGCTAAAAAGGGAACGACAGGCAAACGACTCTTTGCTTCCTACCTGATTCCGGGACGGAATCCTTTTAAGGAGGGGAGACTGTAAGAACCCCAAATTTTGGATATAATTAAAACTTTTTATTAAGTAAGGATAAAACGAGGAACAATGATTCCGACAACAAGGTCACCAGCTCTAATGAATGGTGGTTTCAAAGAACAATGATTGTAATGAATGGATATTGCTTTAGACAATGATCCTGATGCATTGGTATATTTTCAGAATAGAGTAATTCGATGGTTGAGGACCTAGATAAGAATAATCTACCATCCAGGAAGGAGCTAATGGATCCTTGAAGGGAAATGAGTACGTGCATAGTATTTCCCGTACGTGCATAGTGTTTCCCGTACGTGCATAGTGTTTCCTCTACGTGCATAGTAATTTGGTGGATGAATAGTGATTTTGTAAGTTAGAAAACTTTTCACGCCACCCTATGTACGGGACGTGATATGGATGTTTCGAAGTCATATTAGTAATACGCGGAGATAATAAGTGAATGCAGAGACGATCGGAATTCAGAAATTCCAAATTCTTTTTCAGTATAATATTTGACCGGGCAGTGGATTAAATATTATTATAATCCAAGAATTGAGATATTAACTTTGAGGATTTGATATTTTGGGATGATATTATATTTGATTTAAGAATGAAGGTAGGAAACCACTGAGGCAGTGAAACAAGCGTTCTAGAAATCGCTAAAACGTTATAACGAGATTAATCAATAAAGCGAACGAATCCTAGATTACGGATTAAGTTCGTATCGAGATTAAATATCCTACATGGTCATCACGAGGATTATATTAAGGATTGGGGAAGGTATTATGAATATCGAGAAATTTCCCGGTAAATCCTAGAGGTGAAACAACTTAGTTATTCGTCCGAACGATCAATGAACTGAGCAATAAACGGACAAAGAAACAAGCAGAGAACCAAGATGCAAGTATGTGCAAGTGGATGAGATCAAGTAACTAAGTAGTTACAAGAGTGACTAGCATACTTAGCAAGCTAACTAAGTACTTAGCAAGTTAATCTCCTCCAACCACAAGAATTCAACACTTGTCCATTCCAAAGACATCATCCATGACATAACCCTTGATAAAGTAGCTTTATGACTTAGATATTTTCCAAGCATCACAATAATTCAAGATTTCCAAGCAAGCCAAGCAAGAACACCAACATCTCTCCCTTTCTTCCCCATTCGGCTATATGCCTTAATTCAAAAACCAAAATCAACCTTCCCACCATTGTTTGATCTCCAAATTTTTAACATAGATCTTATATTTCATAAAAATGATACCCTAGAAATCTTAGCCTCAAACACCACTTTTTCCATTTTCAAAGAAATCATCAAAGACTAGGGTGAATAGTGATTTTCAAGAACAACTCTTGATTTTCTTGATTTCTAGGATGATCTAAGCTTGGTTATGGGTATACAAGGACTATGCAAAGCTTAGCAAGGTCTTTACACACTCCAAGGAAGGTATAAATCTCTTGAAACCCTAGGCCTTACTTTGATATTATGCTTGTTCTTGATGATTTTAGAGTAATATGTTCTTAATGATGTTATAAGCATGATTAGTTAAGTGGTTTAGTGAATCAAGAAGCATGATGATTTTCAATACCAAGATCAGTAGCTTCTGGACTCTTAGAGATTCTTATTAAGTGTATAAATTATTTAGATGCCCGGTGTGGCTTGGTTGATGCGATATGATTTTTAGAATGCTCGATTCATAGCCGTCGTAATGCCCGATTTTCATTAACATTAAGAAATCGATTTGGTCAGTGGTCATAACTCTCTGTTCTTGACAAAGCAATGAACCCTACTGATAGGTTTTTAAAAATAGATCACTTTGGCGAAAGAATCGAAGCATTTCGATTTACGGTTTAGGAATTATGACCAAATTACTAAAAGTAGTTCGAATCCGTAAACGAAAGTTCGTAACTGTAATTGAACCCTCGTAAAATATGTAACTTCATGGCGAATCTTGGTAAATAAATACTAGAGGTAAAAAGGAAGGTGTGAAAGAAAACCGTATGTCAAAAGGATCATTTTTCGATTTATTAAAAATGTTCGAGTCGAGGTTAAACGCGAACGAACCCCTAAAAGACGACTCTTTTATAACTTCGGTAAAACACTTAGAAAACGGGCGATAAAACTCGGAGTATAGTATTGGTTCGTAACGATCGACCTTAGAACTCATATGACTTAAGTATGTCCCAAGTATAAGTACAATGACATGTCGTATTAACGAACGAATGTCGGGTCGGATCAGTGATAAAAGTAATCCACTAAAAGGGGTATAACGAGATAACTCGAGAACGTGTTTCGAATTAAGTATAACTTAACTTTTAATATGTTAAGTGATTAATCCCGAATGTCTTGGCTATTTATAGATCACCAAGCTGAACCGGGACCCGCTACCACTACCCCTTACCGTACTCGACTACCAGGCAAGTTTCAATTCCCTTCTTTTAGGCTGTTGTTGTGATTGAATAAATATATATATATATATGTTTTCTGTTATACATATGCCATAGCATGCATGCCTACTTTCAAGTTATATCATTATGCTTGTTCCCTGATTGTTATTGGCTTATAAATTAGATAGCTATCGTAGCAACTATAAGCCGGTTATTGTAAGACCCTCATAGAAGGGCGTATACATCTTATTCATCAAATATAGACCGGGAGTCAATATTTCTTGATATATCGAGATTACCTCGGAGGAAAATATTTAAGTAAATATTTTCTATTATTCGGGCGACGAATATTATTTGAATATTCGTTCGAGATTATTTATTTTAACGATCTTTACTTCAAATAATTATTTGAACGTAACTATTCGACGAATAATATTTTTAATATTCATTCAGAGTCGAATTATTTATCGATTATTATTGCGAATATTCTTCTAAAGGTTGGACTACTAAATGAATATTATTTGGATATTCATTTAGAATATTATTCATTAAATGAATATTACTTTTGAGTATTCATTTAAGATAGTAATTACCTGTCGAATATTATTTTAATGTTCATCTGAAACTTGATTTATTTATCGAGTCTTATCTCGAATATTCTTTTAAAGCTTGGATTACTAAATGAACATTACTTGATATTCATTTAGAATATTATCCATTAAATGAATATTACTTTATCAATATTCATTTAAATTCCTAATTAATTATGAATATTATTTTGAATATTCATCCAGGGTTCTATTTAATCATCGAATATTATTTTAAATATTTTAATATTCCTTTCAGGTCTTATTAATTAATGAATATTATTTTGAATATTCATTTGAATATTTAGTTATGCAATAAATATTCTCTCGATATTTCTTCAAGAATTATTTGAGAGATACTCTGATTAAAGATATTCTTTCATATTCCTAAATATTCCGTAAAATATTTTAATTCAATAAATATTCTCTGAATATTTATTCCATACTTAGAATAACCTAGATAAGGTTTATCTTCTTCGATTATTACAGAAAATATTTTGGAGTCATATTATTATTAATCTTATATCAAGAAAGGTTCTCAGACATCATTCTTCTTTGAGTCTATCTCCCTAATAATAAGGGAACCTTACTTGGAAAATGTTATTTATCTTGTCAACTTCCCGGTCATAAAGTATTCTCTTCACTCGCAATTCGGGTGCTGTTGACTTATTAAGTCGTTGTTTACCTTCTCATCTTTCGAGGGGTAAGATTGTTGGAACAAGTTGATATTCGATACCAAGCCACAGCTTGGAAGTTATTGGTGAATTTTCCTTTCCAACTAGATACGACTACCTTGTAGAGTCTTATCAACAAGTATTACACTTGGGGAAAGGGGACGAATGTTACATTCAGAATCATGAATTCTATTTGAACTAGGAGTCGTGTAAGAGGCCGAGTAGCGCCGGTCCATCCCCTTTGGCCCAACCGTTGGCCGGGGAGAGCTAGTAAGGCGGTAGACAAGTAAAGCCGTTAGTTCTTCCTTCTACCGGTAGTAAATCTAAATTGAGCTGTACGATCTCGACTGATCATCAAGATTGGAACAGCGGGCGCGGTGAATACTCCATCATTGGTTCATCATCCAAAACTTATTTATTTCCTGCAACATGATTACTGTTGGCAGAGCTGGAAAAGTGTTCATAACTGGAATTGCAGTCTTTTCATGCAAGTTCCTCTTTTAATGACAATGAGAATATCACGCTTACTTTTGATGTAGCAGATATTTCTACAAACAAATACTTTAAGTTACCTTGTAACTTCATCGTTCATATTATACTGGCATCATTTCCGTAAATGCATGTCATATGGTTTGAAATATACTTTTGAACTGTTATACATTATCGTTCAGTTATATATTATTGTTGGTGGGCTATTGCTCACCCTTGCTTTATTATTATATCACAACAACAGCTAGACCAGATGACTCGCACAAGGCGCACTCGACGCGGGCGAGGACGATGAGACTACCAGAGCTGAAGAAGAAGCTATTGGTAGGATATATTTATTCTTCCAGTACCAAGAATATGGTCTAGTATGACTTATGTAAATGGATGGCAAAGAGTATGTATTTATATTGAAATTCTTTTGGATTGTAAGAACTCATAATGTGATTAATAAAAAATTTGATTGTTACTCTAATTTCATCTCTGGGACTATAACGGCTGTGTTTTATATTGTTGTGTTGGGTTATAGAGACGTAATTTATTTTATGTTAAGGAAAGTTCAATTGTTGTATACAGAATTGGAAACCGTAACCACCGGATCCCGGACCCCGGTTCTGGGGGTGTTACACAAATAGCTTGTGCTACTGCCGTACGACAAACCTTGATGGAATCTCTTGATCATGAAATGTTTAATATAGTCAAAGGTCTGACTACAGCGAAGAAGATTTGGGACAAGATAGAAGTTGTCATGGAAGGATCTGCAGAGGTCAGAAGCAACAAGACACTCATACTCAAGATGGAGTATGACACCTTCAGAATAAGGAAAGGAGAAGGCATAACAGATGTCTACCTACGATTCAGTCAGTTGGTACTGGATTTGAATCTGAGAGGTGTAACTCTCCCCATGGTTGAGACTAATACGAGATATCTGAGGAACCAGCCAAAAAGCATTGAACATAGGGTCTACGCAATAAGAGAAACCAGAGATTTGCATACAACTTCTCTGGAAGAATATTATGGAATATTAAAGACCTATGAGCTGGAAACACTTCAAGATCAAGCATGGGACAATGATTCAAAGGGAAAAGAAAGTGCATCAGGATTAGTTGCTGATGAGGAAGAGTCTAAGAAGGCAATGGTTGCAGCAAAGCCTAAATCGTCACTTGCACCACATCAAGTTGATAATGATGACGAGTGCGCATCTGATAGTGATGATGACTACTACACCCAAGAAGAGCTGGACAACATGGATGATAGTGTCGTGGCATACATGGCAAGGAAGTTCAGCAACATGAGATTCAGAAAGAGCAACCGACCACAGAGAAAATCTTCATCTTATTATCGGGCTGCTAGGGGTGGTGGTAGTTCGTCAGGCTACAAAGGAAAAGGCAAGAATACCAGCTACAAATCTCCTTTGGATTTCAAAATGAAGTTCAAATGCTATAATTGTGGTGAAGCTGGACACTTTTCCTCGGACTGCAAAAAGCCTAAACAGACTTATCCAAAAGAGACATTTGAAGCTCTCAAAAGCAACTATGAAGCACTGTTGAAGGAAAGACATGGAAAACGAGCTTTATTGGTGACAGAAGGAAGAGCTTGGGATGATTCAGATGAGGAAGATGTTACTCATGTAGCAAACTTTGCCCTCATGGCTGAAACATCAGAGGAACCAGAGGTACCAGTTCTGACTCTTAAATTAGAAATGTCTATTGATGATTATAAGGAACAGAACGGGGCTCTTAGTGAAGAGATCTATATGTTGTGCAAAAGCCTAGACTCTTCTCAAAAGGAACAGAAAACACTTGTTGCCAAATGCAGAATGCTTGAGGCAAAAGTGGAAGAGCTAGAGGCTGCTTGCACTGTAGATACTTCCCTAAGAGACTTTATTACATCTCTGGAACACAAGCTCGTCCTTAAGGAAGAAGTAGAAGCATGTCTTAGGAACAATCTAGCTGAGTTAGAAACAAAATGCGAAGCTTACAAACTAGCTGCTAGTAAAGTGTATGTAGATAATGACACATTTAAGAGGATAACTGGAGTAGGTGTAGGACTTGATTATTCTGACCTTCCTAAGAAAGAAGGAAAGAGACCTATTGACCCTAGTTCCAGTGATCTTAAAAAGGAAACACCTAGAATTCTTAAATCGGCTGTCAAACCTATCTACAAACATCTTGTTCCTAGAATAGAAGAAGAAGAGACTGAATTGATAGCTAGATATGAGATTGAGATGGAAGATCGCCAGAAAGAACAACCTATAACTCCTATTAAACAAGTTAAAATCAATTTCCCTAGAGATGAATCTAGACTGGGATTAGGAGCTAAGGCTGTTAAACAACAAGGAAAGAAAGAAAAAGGCATAAAAGAAGTTAAGGCTGAACGAATAAAGAAAGCATGTTATCATTGTAAATCTACTGAACATCTTTCTTATGCATGCAAAGCTAACATGAATGTTCCTGTTGCACATGCCATGCCTACCACACATACAATGAATAATCTGCATCAGAATCATGCACAGTGTGGTCAACCTAATTGTATGCCATGCACTTTTAACATCATGCAAACTTTTCTGCATTTAATGAATGCATCTAGCCAGTCATGCTCAAATACTGTTGCTAGTTCAAATACCAAGAAAATGTATGGGAGAGCCAAGACTGTCAGTCCTCCTAAAGTTAGGAGTGACAAACCTTCTCCTAAGACTGACAAATCTGTCAAGTCTGAGAAAGGAAAGGAGATAGTCGAAAGCTCTAGTAATGTGAAGAAAAGTGCATCTCCTATTGTTAAATCTGTTGATTCTCGATCTTATCGAAAAGCCGGGCCCAATCAAAGTTGGGTTCCGAAGAATGTCTAACCAATCTGTCATTGCAGGGCGTTAAGCAGAATAGAAATAAAGTCATATGGGTGCTAGACAGTGGAGCATCGAGGCATATGACTGGAAACAAGTCCCTGCTTACAGAGTTGGTTATGAAGGCTGGCCCTTATGTTACCTTTGGAGATGACAGCATAGGTGTGACTAAGGGATATGGCAAACTGAAAACTGGCAATGTCATCATTGAAGATATTTCCTATGTTGAGGGACTAAAGCACAATCTGTTGAGTATTAGTCAATTCTGTGACAAAGGTTACGAAATTGTCTTCAACAAGAAAGGTGTATCAATCACTCACATCAAGGAAGGCTCACTAGCTTTGAGAGGAGTTCGAAAGGCAGATCTTTTTGTTGCAGATATGGATTCAGCAAATCAGAATGAGGTCACCTGTTTCTACAGCAAAGCCTCGGATGATGAAAGCTGGTTATGGCACAAAAAGTTATCTCACTTAAACTTCAAAACGATGAATGCTCTCGCGAGGCGAGAATTGGTGAGAGATCTACCTCAAATGGAGTTCGCTCCGAAAGGACTCTGTGAAGCTTGTGAAATGGGAAAGTCGAAGCGAGCATCGCATAAAAGCAAAGAAATTTCTAGTATTACTGAGCCTCTGCAACTTCTTCATATGGATTTGTTTGGCCCAGTGAATGTCCTATCTTTGTCTAGGAAAAGATATGCTTTGGTAATCGTGGATGACTTCTCCAAGTATACATGGGTATTGTTCGCAATGACGAAAGACGAAGTACCTTTCTTAATCATTGATCATATCACTCAAATTGAGAATGTTTCAACACTTACTGTGAAGACGATTAGATCAGACAATGGCACTGAATTCAAAAACGCAGTGCTGAATGACTTCTGTGTATCTAAGGGAATACGTCGTCAGTATTCAGCCCCGAGAACTCCACAGCAAAATGGAGTAGTTGAAAGGAAGAATAGAACTTTGGTTGAAGCAGCAAGAACTTTGTTGTATGATTCAAAACTTCCTTTGTATTTCTGGGCCGAAGGAGTGAGTACCGCTTGTTACACTCAAAAAAGAACCTTGATCATAAAAGATAAAGAAAAGACACCATGTGAGCTAATGAACAACAGAAGACCAACAATCAAATACTTTCATGTCTTCGGAGCAAAATGCTATGTGCTTATAGATGATGAAAATCTAGGCAAGTTTGCAGCAAAAGCTCGTGAAGGAATCTTTGTTGGTTACTCTACAGACGTGGTGGCAGCTTATAGAGTGTTCTTGGTGAATGATCAAAAAGTGACTGAAAGTTACAACGTCAGATTCGACGATACCAAACTCTCATCAATTTCAAGAGATTCTAGTGAACCTGAGTCCCTAAAATTTCAGAATCTGGACTTAGAAGATCTTGAAGATGAACCTGAGTTGGTTGTTCCATTAAATGTTCCAAGTGTACGTGAAGAACCTGAGTCTAGTGAACAAGCTAATTCTACAAGTTCAGGAGAGACTTCTTCAGTACCAACCGGCAACAACTCAGGGGGAGTAAATAGTAGCTCAAGGACTACGGTTCAAGGCTTGAGTCGAGTTGACTCTAGTTCTGTAGGAGCTGGCACTAACTCAGGGGGAGTTAGTGAAAATAATCAAAGTAGTCAGCACCCCAACTCAGAAAGTCAAGCTGAATCATCAAGACAATTTCCAGGTGAACGGGTATGGAATAGAGACCATCCGTTTGAGTTAATTATTGGTGATCCAGATGCTGGTGTGACTACTAAAAGAACTGCAAGAGCTGACATGGCTAATATCTCCTTATATTCTGGGTTCTTATCCAAGCTTGAACCTAAAGAAATAGAAGAAGCTCTTGGCGATGCTGATTGGGTGATTGCAATGCAAGAGGAACTCAATCAGTTTGAAAGGCAGAAGGTTTGGAAACTGGTACCCCGACCAAAGAACAAATCCGTAATTGGAGCTAGGTGGGTATTCAGAAATAAACTGGATGAAAACGGACTTGTAACACGAAACAAGGCTCGTTTGGTTGCAAAAGGTTATTCTCAGCGAGAAGGAATTGATTATGATGAAACCTATGCACCAGTTGCAAGACTTGAGGCAGTCAGGATGTTCTTGGCATTTGCAGCACATAAGAACTTCAAAGTTTTCCAGATGGATGTGAAAAGTGCCTTCCTGAACGGAGAGTTAGAAGAAGAAGTGTATCTGGAACAGCCGCCTGGCTTCGTTGATCCAGAACATGCAGATTTTGTGTATCTACTCTTCAAATCTGTCTATGGCCTCAGGCGATCCCCAAGACGATGGTATGAAACCCTATCCTTATTCTTAATTGAAAATGGTTTTGTTAGGGGAGTAATTGATAAAACATTGTTCTATAAGGTTGTGAGAAATGACTTAATACTTGTTCAAGTATATGTGGACGATATTATTTTTGGGTCATCAAATGATTGCTTGTGCGAGAAATTTGCCAAGCTAATGCAGGAAAAATATGAAATGAGCATGATGGGAGAGCTGTCCTTCTTCCTTGGATTACAGATCAGTCAGAGAAAAGATGGTATCTTTATCTGTCAATCCAAGTACGTCAAAGATTTACTTAAGAAGTATAATCTAGAAGATGCATCAGCAGCTAAGACTCCCATGGCAACAGCCACGAAGCTTGATGAAGACAAATCAGGTAAATCAGTTGACATCACAAGCTATCGAGGTATGATTGGCTCACTCCTTTATTTAACTGCAAGTAGACCCGATATAATGTTCGCAACTTGTTTATGTGCAAGGTTCCAAGCGGATCCTAGAGAATCACATCTCGTAGCCGTCAAAAGAATTTTTAGGTATCTCAAGGGCACACCAAATCTAGGGATTTGGTACCCAAGAGATACAGGTTTTAATCTTATTGGCTATTCGGATTCAGATTATGCAGGTTGCAGGATTGATAGGAAAAGCACATCTGGTGCTTGACAATTTCTTGGCAGAAGATTGGTGTCCTGGCAAAGTAAAAAGCAACATACAGTATCTACTTCTACTGCTGAAGCTGAGTACATTGCTGCTGGAAGCTGTGTACCTCAAATACTGTGGATGAGGAACCAATTGAAAGATTATGGCATGGAGCACAAGAAAATTCCAATCATGTGTGACAACACAAGTGCCATTGCCATAACCAACAATCGTGTAGATCACTCAAGAACCAAGCATATTGACATCAGGTATCATTTCATAAGAGAACATGTCGAGGAGGGGACTGTGGAGATACATTTTGTGCCCACAGTGCAACAAATTGCAGATATATTCACCAAACCTCTTGATGAAGTAACATTCAATAGGTTGGTTGGTGAATTGGGAATGCTTAACACAAGTTAGTAAAGCCTTCTATCTGTAAAATCCATGTTTATGTTTGTATGTGCAAGCTACTCAATCATTATGTGCTTAGACTTTAATATGCCTAATTAATGATTGTTATAGGTTGCATATAATGTGTTTTTGCATAAATTCCTTGTGTTTTAAGTGTCTTTTATAGCACATATCTGTGAATTTATGCTTGTTAGATTGCATGATCATAGGGGGAGTTAAATTCATAATATTCTAAATATTGCATGATTTTTAGATGAATTTACCTATGATTTTCATGTAATTAGAGGCCTTAGAATTAAAAAACTTCAAAATTTCGAGTTAGGTTCTATCTCGAAACTCATCTAGAAATTCGACTTGAATTTCGACTTAATCTGTCAGAGTGAAGTTTTTGAAAAATTCTAAGTCTGGGAAGAATTTCGAGTTGGCTATCTCGAAATTCATCTCGAAATTCGACTTAGAGTTCGAGTTCGAGTTACCAGTGTGCCTAGTTCTATCTTCAAAATATTCGAGATAAAGTCTATCTCGAATTTTATCTCAAAGGTTCAGATGAGGTTTCCATTAAGGGAATATTTTGAAAAGAACTGAGTATTAACTTCGAGTTAGTCTATCTCGAAACTCAACTCGAATTTCGACTTGATGTTCGAGATAGAGTGCTCAGTTAAGCTAAAGGGAATTTTTCGAGTTACACTCCTAACTCGAAACATATCTTGATTACCCTGTACTTTTTGCTTCAAGGGGGTATTTTGGAAAGAATTTGAGATTAACTTCGAGTTAGTCTATCTCGAAACTCAACTCGAATTTCGACTTAATGTTCGAGATAGAGCTCTTAGTCTATCTCGAAACTCAACTCGAATTTCGACTTGATGTTCGAGATAGACTTCTAACTCGAAAAGTATCTTGAATTTCCCTATTTTTTCAAGAGGGGATTTTTCCAAGTTTACTACATATCATAAATGTTCGAGATAGGATTTCCCTATAGTTTCTGCTAAAAAATTGGTTAAAGTGTTTATTTGTGCTTAATTGTTCGAGTTAACTTCTATCTCGAACTTTATCTCGAAGTTCGACTTGATGTTCGAGATAGAGATGTTCGAGATAGAAATGTTCGAGATAGACTTCGACTTAGGTGTTCCCTGTATGGACTTAGTAATTTTTACTCTTTTTAACAGGGACATTTTTGTCATTTCACATTCATCTATATATACATCTCTAACTCGATGCCTAATTCACTTTACCTAATTTCATTTTCATAGCAGCCGTTTCACAAAAAAAAACAATGCGATTTCACAGACTTCATACAATTAACCCGTGTTTTTGTGATTAAACTCATACTAATCACGAATTACTGCCAAATTTTTGACTGTTAATCATTGTGTTATCATTAATCATTGTGATACTGTGTTTTGTAACCGCATATACACGCGCATATACATACACACAAACATCAAGTTTTGTGTATCTGTTCAAAACACGAATTCATATTCTCCACATATACACACGATTTCACTGATAAACACACGAATATTCATCTTTGTTGAATATTCAGATCTAGTCATTGGCTGTTCATATTCCGTAGTTTAAATTTTCAGACTATCTTTTGATATTCTCGAAAAATTAAAAGGAATAAAACTGATTAATTCGTAAATTATTTGTTTTTCTCAATTAAAATAAAAAATTCACATCTTTCAAAGAAAAACATTTAATTAAAATGGCTCACCAATTTTCACTTGCTAAAAACAATTTTTATAATATTTCTACGGAAATTGGTGATCAACTCCCGCGGTTTAAGTTTTGGATACGATTTCTCAATTTGTACTCCAAAGCTAGCCATGCTTTTACTGCTAAACCTACACTAGTACATGATGCTTTACAGCAATTATGGACTAGTGCGGTTACTTTTGGGAGCAAATCAACCCCCTTAGGTTTCAGGTTTACCTTAGCGGGTCAGGAATATGAGGTGACTGAAGAGATTGTCAACAGAGTTCTGGGATTCCCAATTAAAGATGCTTATGATCCAGAACCTACAGCTACAGAACGCCTCAGATTCTTTGAAGAAATTGGATGTTATCCTCCGAAAGGCCCAATCACAGGAAATATCCAAAAACAATTCTTCCATGTGGAATGGAATTACTTTTTCGAGGCCATCACACGATGTTTTCGGGCACGCGAAAAAGATTTTCATCAAATTCCAATTCCAATGCAAACCTTTGCAGTTGCCCTAGCAAGAGAACTGGATATAAACTATGGACGCATTGTTCTCTCTGAAATAGTGGGCTCAATGGGATCTCCTGCAAGCAGAGACCTCACTACCACTGATGTCGTCTGCTGGTTTCCTCGGTTTCTTCAAATGCTGATCAATGACTTAATACCGAAGGATGCTCTTGCTGTTAGACAGGGATTTGCCAGAAGCCCAACATCTGCATCGCTAGGGATGGGCACTAAGTCACTTTCAACCATTGCTAATCAGGATAAACATCAAGGTAAACCAATGTCTACTCCTGAAAATATTCAAATGTGGCTTAGATATGATGCAGGAGTTACCAATTTGGAGGCATCATCACAAGTGTCATCACATGCTCAAAATCCATCTGTTGATGCTGAGGCATTTGATGAGATTCCTGATGAGGAAAGCGATGATGCACAAGGTAATCAATCAGGTAATCTCTCCATGCATACTATTCATTCCTCCTCCTATGTATCTGATTCCGCGACCCAAGAGACTGCTAACCCGCAGGATCTATCCCAGGGTGAGAGCTATATTTCTGAAACCGATACACATTCTTATTCTCTTTCACCCCTGTTAACGGAAGTCAGAAAACCAGCACGTGTATATGTACAAGATGATGAGGAGAGTGAAACCGAAGAGCAGCAACTTATTCGAAAGAAAGCCAAACTTTTCCACGCTGCTACTTCACAACCACAGTCAAACCCTAGTGTGTCACACGCAACCACTCCACCTCACGAGAGTGGTTCTCCCTTTAAACAGTCTACACATAGGGATTTTGATGACAGTTTTGTACCTTTTGAAGATCCTGTTGCTTCAAAAGGACATGGAGTTTTAACAACTTCAGCCGTACCTTCACCGGTACGTACTGATGCTGCAAAGAGGATCGGTTCTGATGTCGTACAAGGACACTTTGCAGCCTCTCAGCCTGAGATTCCAACTCAGGAACAAACAGAATTTGATCCCATAACTGTCAACAACATTTCTTATCAATTTTCTACAGGTACTGCTTCATTATTTGGATCAATCATTGAAGACATACACGAGCGTGAGACAGGGAGTGTGTGTGAGAGGTTAGGGAGAGAGGGACCTTCATTTTCAAGGCCCGAAACCGAGCGTCAAATACCAACAGAACGAGTATTAGAGCGAGGTCACCTAAACCAAACACCGTCCCTTAACATTGAAAATCTTGATACGCGTATGACTTCTATGGAAAATCAGATGAAGCAGTTCGGACAGACAATGGGGCAGTTCGGGATGAACATTGGAAACAACCAAAGGGCTCTAGACGACTACGCAGCAAGAATGGCAAGTCAAGCTACAGCTTTTGATGATTTGACAAATAAGGTAAATGACTTGGGCCATGCTGGTGGTGTCTTAGGAAGCACTCTCAATGAGAGGATGGGGGCATTGGAATCTACAATGCATACAATGGCTGTGGAGATCAGTAGAATGATGTTCGCAGTCAGGAGTTTTGCAGGCAGTTCACATCGAAGAAATTGAAGAACCCGCTGATCTTGTCAAGGAACCAGAAGTTGAGCCGTCTGTTGATGAAGAGGCTCTGAGGATGAGAAAGGGTAAGGCAGTAATGGTTGATGAACCATTTGTTGACCTGAGTCATCAGGAAACAGTACATGAGGTACTTGACTCAGATTCTGACATGGAAGACGTACCGTTGGCACACGCTATAAAAAGATCTTTGAAGGAACAAGGTGGAGGTGCTGGGATGTCTTCCGGAATGCCTGAAGAATTTCCTGTTGATGAGGAAACCCTTAAAGCTCAACAGTTAGCCTTGGAACAAGCTCAGTTCTATAAAATGAAGATGATGCAAGAACATGCTGCGTTCCTAGAAAAGAAGGTGGAGCTACAAGGAAAGCAGTTTGATCATGAGCTTGCAAGGCTAGCTGATCCTCAAGTTGATCTGGACAAACGAAGGATAGGGCAGAAATGGGATGAAGCAAGGAAGATAATGATGGGACCCTGTGCGAAAGGAGTTCATAACAAGGATGCAGATGATCTGTTCTACAACTTGAATTTGCAGAATCCAATGACTGGGGACTATATAAATGCGTTGAAGAGATTAATTTCTAAAGTCAGAGTTGGATACAATGCAAACCTTAAGGAGTGGCAGGTTATTTTGTCTTTGGTAGAAGGAGTCCCAACATCTTTCCTATATGTGGATGACCAATTCATAATGAGAAGATCTGCGTCAGAGTTGTTCTTGCTAGCGACTAAAATTCAATACTCTCAATCTGAGGAGCTAAGCATTCTGTACAGGGATCAGTTAATGCAGCTAGCAGAGGACAAGGGTCCAGAATTCTCAGCATATCCAAATTTTGTCCGGATGGTAGTTGACGGAAAGATGAAGAGGGTTAGCATGGAGGAAAATGATCTAATGGAGTTTTCAGTGGAATCTCTCAAAGCTGTCTGTAGACAAATGATGAGTAAGGGATTCGCTTCTGAGCTTAAAGATAAATCCGTGAAGATCATTGAAAGAGTTATATTCAAGAAGAGCAATGAGGTGTGGAAGTGTGATGTCATTGCTCCAAACCCTCTTGATGACGTGAAGATTGAGCCGGAGCTGATAGAGAAGAAATGGAATATTCTTCAAGCCATGAAGAATGTAGATGAAGCTCTGACTCTTCCTTCTGGAGCACTAGAACAAGGAGAAATAAGGGAGGCTATTGGTGTTCCAGGAAGTGAAAGTGTATACTGGATACATGCTTATGTTGAAGATACAGCTGATGCCTTAGTATTCATAGATGCAGACCAGAATCAAACAATCTTGCATATGAGTAGACAATGGCTGCTACGGACTCAAGATGCTGCATTTCTGGAGAGAGTATTATATGTATTCAAATGGGGCGAAGTGGAAGATAAGTTTGTTGAAGAAAAGCAGAGACTCATGAGTTACCTGTCTGAAGTAGTAGTGGAAAAGAAGCGAATGGAGCGAGATGCGGCCAGTGTCCACAATACTAACCGTGTCAAGGGCTACCCTAAGATGATCTATTGTCAGTTTAAAGCTGATAAAACACATTGGAAATCTCAGCTCATAATGAAGAACTTTAAGGATATTCCAAAGATCAGGACTACTCAGGAGGTGGACAAACTCAGAAGGCTTTTCAAACATCCTTATCCAGAGCCCAAGAATCCTCTAGAAATGGAAGCTGTAAGTCTGTTGAATGCTAGGTGGAAGCAGCTTAAAGATCCAGTGTACAAGAAAGAACAGCAGCAGAAGGAGAAGCGCAAAAGGCAGAAAGAAGAGAGAGACCAAGCTGCTGAAGCTAGAAAGAGGAAACGGAATTAGGGTTAAAGGTCAGAGTGGTGTGAACTTGAAGTTGGAAAAACTTCATGTCTTTCGGTTGCTTTAACTAACTTGAGGAAAATTCACCTTAGAGTGAATCCAATAAGGTGATACAAGTTTGACTAAAAGGTATGAAATAATCCAGGTGATAGG
The DNA here is from genome assembly GCA_036435485.1 of Saposhnikovia divaricata. Classification (NCBI taxonomy): domain Eukaryota; kingdom Viridiplantae; phylum Streptophyta; class Magnoliopsida; order Apiales; family Apiaceae; genus Saposhnikovia; species Saposhnikovia divaricata. The sequence goes on from CM071600.1 coordinate 137,442,907, forward strand.
AATCACTCAAATGATCTTTAATTCGAAGTTCGAATTCTGTTTCTAGTTTAAGTTCTTTGTATTGTTTTCATGTAAATTTCAATTGTAAATTATTCAAGACTGTAATGTTAATTATCTTTTCTCGTCTCATTGTTTAGTTGAGTTATCCTTCATTAATTTGAATGTCATTGTTAGACAATCAAATTGGGGGAGATTGAAAGGCAGAGTGTGTAAACTTGTAACACTATAACTAATGTAACTCAAACTAAAGGAAAAGATACTTAACCAGAAGACAATCAAGAACAAGAAGTCACAAGAAATCAACACTAAATGAAGACAAGGTAATTGATACAATTCAACATGTTAACTATGATCAATCGAAGAAGAAATCATTGAGAGAAGTTCAAGTCAAAGTTGTTCATGCCTCAGTGATTTGGAAAGCCAAGAATCAAGATCATAACTATCAGTATCAATAAGACCAATTGATTTCAAGTGAACAAGAAGGAAAGCAAATATTGGAAAGCCACATTTCTAATTGGATACGATAATTTATTCAAGAAGCAAAAACCCTATCAAGACTAGTCACTTATGAACCAGACCATTGCATCAAGTGTCAGGACATTGATAGCAAGTTTATGTCAGTAATAAAGATCCATATTCAAGAGCTTAGTGAAAAACAAAGAAGACATGAAGATATCACAAGTTCAAGATGTGCATTGAAGTTTCAAGTTGAAGACCAGAATATTTTCTAAGTACTAAATATTCTAGATGACCAAGTAGAAGTTTCTAAGTAGAAGTTCTACTTAGAAATTCGAGATGGCTAAGTAGAAATTCTCAAGTAGAAGTTCTACTTAGAGTGCAGCTTCAACATGACACATGGCATCTTCTGAGTGGCAGATTTCCAAGCTTTCAAGATAAGGCAAGATTTATGTGGACATTATTGGGCCACGTACATCTTAGTCTTTGAAGTCTACAGGACATAGATTACATGTAGTATAAATAGAAGTACTTGTGTAATGTTTTAGAGAGAGAGCAATTCTTAAGAAAAACACAAGAGAAAAAGAGAGAGTGCATTCACAGAGCTTAGTATCATTCACTTCTCTCTGAACTTCTGTTATACTTTGTAATGAATGTTGTAGCAACCCTTTCAAGTTATATATAAGACATATATTCCTTGAATCTGTGTGTTCATTTATTGCATCGTATTTATTGCTTCTCATATTCGAAAAGTTGTATTCACCCCCCCCTCTACAACACATTTGGACCTAACATTGACTTACCTCCTGGAACAAAGGCAATAGGTTGTAGGTGGGTGTTTAAGGTTAAATTACATGCTGATGGAACCCTAGAGAGGTGTAAAGCTCGGTTAGTGGCCAAAGGTTTCAATAAAAAATTTGGTGTAGATTACTTGGAAACTTTTTCACCAGCTGTCAAAATGACAACTGTTAGATGTATGATTGCCTTAGCTGCTAGTAAGAAATGGTTGATTCATCAGTTGGATGTGAATAATACCTTCCTACATGGTGATCTAAATGAAGAAGTGTATATTCTACCACCTGAAGGTTATCCCAATCCTTTTAACAAGGTCTGTAGACTGAGAAAATATTTATATGGTCTAAAACAGGCTTCAAGGCAATGGTCTGCAAAACTGGCTACAGAATTGGTTCAACAAGGTTTTACTCAATCTAAACATGACTATAGTCTGTTCATCCATAAGCATGAGTCTGATATTATAATTATGGGAGTATATGTTGATGATATTATCATCACTGCCAGCAATCCAGCTTATATTCAACAGATAAAGGATCATTTAAATCAGGTGTTCAGTATTAAAGATCTTGGCAAGTTGCACTATTTTTTGGGGATTGAGATATCTTATTCTTCTGAAGGAATTATTCTCAGTCAAGAAAAATTCACTAAGGATCTTCTCAAATGCTGTCCTGATCAGATAAAAACCATAGCTGTAACTCCTTTACCAATACATCTTAAGCTTTCTAAGGATGAAGGTTCTGTTTTTCATAATCCAGAATTATACAGATCATTAGTTGGGAAATTGAATTTTTTAACTAGTACAAGACCAGATTTGAGTTACACGGTTCAACTTCTTAGTCAATTCATGCATTCTCCAACTACCTTGCATTATGAAGCCTTATTACATACTCTTAATTTTGTAAAGAATACAGCTGGTCAAGGAATTTTGTTACGAGAGTCTAATAATCTTACACTACAAGCCTATTCAGACTCTGACTGGGCTTCTTGTCCAGATACTCGACGATCAGTCACTGGTTATGTCTTATTGTTTGGGAATTCTCCAATAGCTTGGAAAACAAAGAAACAAGCTACTGTTTCTCGATCAAGTTCTGAAGCAGAATATCCTGCTATGGCCTCAGCTGCTTCAGAAATTACTTGGACAGTCAGTTTATTGCAGGAACTTGGTGTTACAGATTTGTCACCTGTCACTCTTCATTGTGATAATCAGTCTGCAATTCACATAGCTTGAAACCATGTTTTTCATGAACGTACGAAACACATTGAAGTGGACTGTCATTTCACTCGTGATAAGGTTCTTGAAGGATTAATTCAGTTGACATACTTACCTACACAACATCAATTAGCTGATATTCTTACAAAGATTGTGCCTTCCTCACAACTTCAGATTCTTTCTTCAAAGTTAGGTCTGGTTCCTTCACTCACCACTCCTAACTTGAGGGGGGATCTTGACACTTTATCATGTCAGCCACGTACAGCTCAGCATATTACTCAGCAGTCTAGTCAGACTATGCCACATCAGCCACCTTAGCTGTCATTCTGTTATAACAAACTTTTGCATAGTTGTGTAGACTTCTTGTATATAAATAGCTTAGCTCTAGTTATTTGTAACTAAATTCCATCTTGTACGTTTTCATCATATTGTAATCCTTCTTCTCTGTTAATAGATTGTACATTTCATCAGAAATTATCAAACATTTCAAACGAGAAAAACACTATGGCACGGAGGGAGTAACATATATATTCTAAATTTAGTTTTGTTTGTGTCATTGTATGCAAGTATAACAAAGTCCTATTGATGCATGAGAATTTGTGCGTGCAAATAATGTACATAAATTATCCTAACCTACCGTTAGTTTATAAGCGTGGAAGAGAAATTTATTGTATAATATTATTATAATATTATGTAGTCAATAGGAATCGAACTCTTAACCTTTGGTAGTACTCACATATTATCCTTCTTACTCTTATTATATAATTAGCTTATAATCCGTGCGATGCACGGGTTTATTTTGACATGTCATAAATTTTATTTATGCTATAATTATGTTTTTATATAATTATTATTTTTTAAAATTATTTTAATATTAATTTAATATTATTTAATATAAGTTTAATTAATGATATGCATGATTTAAAATTTATATTATAACATTTTAAGTTAAATATGTCGTTGACGGGATTCGAACCATGAATATTTAGTAAAGTAATTTAATCATAAAATATACATTATAATTACATCTAACGTTCTTAATAATTACTAAAAATCTAACAGTAATATGGTGTAATATTTTTTTGGTATACATTAATGATTGTAAAATTAAATTTTAAATTAAAAGGTAATGTATTTAATTAAAAAAGAAACATTGATGATTGGAAGATATGTTATAATTGATGTTTTTAGGTGTTTATAAAGGTAATATCAACTAAAAGTAAACATGAAAAAGGTAATCGAGTAATTACCATTAATTATATTATTCTATTATTTATTTTATTAATTAGAATAACCAAATCGACAAAATTTTAATCTTTCGGCTTTAATATAATAGTGTATACATTAATGATTGTAAAATTATATTTTAAATTAAAAGGTAATGTATTTAATTATAAAAGAAACTTTGATGATCAGAAGATATGGTATAATTGATGTTTTTAGGTGTTTATAAAAGGTAATATCAACTAAAAGTAAACAGAAAAAGGTAATCGAGTAATTACCATTAATTATATTATTAATTAGGATAACCAAACCGACAAACTCTTAATCTAATAAATCTATAATAAGATCACAACAAAGATTTTTTGCTAACAGATAGGCTCGATTGGAGTTGCTCTTGGGAGTGCCACAATAGTTATCAAAATAGTTAGCAAATATGTATATCACTTTTATATTAGTGACTAGCTTATAACCCATGCAATGCACTGTTCTTTTTTAAATATTTATAATTATATTAATATTTTTAATATTTAAATGTTATTAATTTTCATATCAAATTATTGTTAGAAAATTGATATATATAATATTTTTAACTTTTAATTTAATATTCGTATTTTATCTTCAATTCTTGAAATTTGATTTGAACGATATTACATCCCACGTAAAATTAAAAAAATTATCTTTAATTTAGTGATGGTTTATATAACGCCCTAGAAAATTTCGAATTTCAAATTATTTATTTTATATAAATTATGAATATTATTATGTGAGTATTGTTGGAAAGTGGAATATGTGTGAAGTTATGTTTATGTGATTATATGATGATTAGTATGAGCCGTGAAGGTCAGTATATTTTTATTTATAATTTTGAGGATTTAAGTTTATTTAAATCATGTATTTTTGATCCTCTGTAAATTTTATAAAATTATCGGAGGGATTAAAAATCATGAAATCTTTTGTAATATCATCTTTATATATTTATTTAGTTTTTAAAATTGTTGGGTGGATTAATTTGGGTGGTTGAGTAATTTTAAAATGAATTTAAGAGTTTTATTGTATTTAAAGGATCAAAACTTTGAAAATTCATATTTAATTCTTTTTTGATCCGAAAAATATTTCGAAAATATGTGCGTGCTCGTAATTTTATATTCTTTATTTTAAAAATGAAAAGTTTAATGTTCCGAATATTATTTGATTTCGATTTATAAGTCGTTTAAGTGTTAAAAAGGGGCCGGTATGAAGTGTAAAAGTGATATAATTGTATTGGGCCAAGCCCAATAGCACACAAAAACAAACACAATAGTAGAGAGGATTCTAGAATCGGGGGAGGGGGAGAAAAACACAGCAGGGGGGAAGAAATTGGAAGAGAGAAAAGAGAATTGGAGACTTGAATTCATACACACACATATATATATATATACATACGCGCGTGTGTGTGTGTGTAAGTGTGTGTGTGTGTATGTGTAAGTGTGCGTGCAGTAATGCGTGTATAGGAGGCGCGCGGTGTGTGTTGCAGGGGAGAGGGAGGTAGCGCGCGGGAGAGGGGCGGTAGAGGAGGGAGAGATCGCCGGTGATGGCGTGGTGATGGCGTGAGGAAGGTGAACTGGTGGAGGTAGTGGCGAGGCGCAGCAGCAGTGAGCAAGAGAGAGAGAGAGGGAGAGAGAGAGAGAGAGAGAGAGAGAGAGAGAGAGAGAGAGAGAGAGAGAGAGAGAGAGAGAGAGAGATTGTTGCGGGGAATCGATGAATTCGGAAAGTATAATCTCGCATTTTATCTATTTAATTTTCGTATTTAATTAGTTGTAAATTCGAGATAATTGTTTTAATTTTTGTAGTTTGAATTCAGAAAGTATATAAATTATTGTGATTGTAGTAATTTAATTGTGATTTAATTATGTAGTTGTTGTAATTTAATTAGTTTAAATTTCAATATCATTGTTGTAACTCTGTGATTAATTCGGAGAATATAGTTATTTAGTATCGTGGTGGTTAAGTATAATTGTGGGATTTATTTCGAGTTGAACAATATGTTTTGATTATTATTAATTGTTAATTGTTAGTCATTAATTGTTGAGGTTAATTGTAGACCCGATTATGTGTTTGGGCTAGCAGTGGTTAATTATTAATTGTTGAATGATATATTGAGATATATGGTTTTATCGAGTCACAAATGTTTATGTACTAAATGTATAAAGTCAAGTTATAGTATTTGTCGGATATTATGCTTGTCGAGTACTTGGTGGTAAATTATATGTGGTGGTGAGCTATTTGTATGGTTTTAAAATGTGAATTATATCAAAGATTAATTGTTAGATTTATTTTATTATGTGCTTATCTGCGAGGAGTTGCAATGAGGTCACAAGTCTTAAATGTCAATATTTAAAGACTTGTGTAATTCTCTTCAACTAGTTCCTCGGGCTTACGAATATCCATGATTAACTATCACGAGTATAATTAATATACTTGAGTGATGTGTTCATTGATATTTAAAAGTCTATTTAAGTTATTTGATTTCAATGCTTGAAAGTATGTTATGATTTCTAAGGGTTTAAGTATATGTGTCGATGGATTATTTCGAGAATATATTATGGTTTTCAGAATTAGATGGTAAGTGTTTATGTGAAGTGCATATTTGACCTAGTGGTTTACTAAAGCTAGTTTATGAAATGATTGTATATGTCTATGGGTGATGTATGTATAAGCGTTATAGGACGCGCATGGGTAGAGTAACACAAACAATAAGGTTTTGCTTGGTTTGATATTGAAATAGTATTTTACCTTGTAAAGGTACGAGTAGGAGATCTGGCCAAGAATAGGGCGCGGGTGAACAAAAATATGAGCCAAAGGACCATTATCCAAGTGGACAAATATATTGACGTGAAGATTGGCGATAAATGAAGTAAACATGGAGATAGGGCCGAATGAAGAGAGGCTAGCAAGTAAAAGAATTGAGTCGAGGATCCATACTAGGATCGAGAACTTCGTATAACAAGGCAAGTGTTATTGCTTGTCACTTATTATTCAAGTGATGCAATTTAGTTTATTTATTGTATTGAAATGAATTGGTCAAGTATAGTTGAAAAATGATATATATACCTCTTTAAATTACCATGATGCTGTTTATTTTCCCCACCCATAATTCACATGTCGGTTTTACAAAGAATCTTGTAAATAACCCTTTTTACATTCTGTCAACGGAATGCCATTTCTTCTATTTTTGTCCGATATTCTTAAGGAATTTTCTAAACGAGGACATCCAAGTTTTCTTGACTTTTATGAAGGTCTGTTGGCACAGTGCATGATCTAGTATATTTTCACCAATGGATTTCTAATTGGACAATGTTTCCCTAAGCTGATCTAAACCTTTCCCTATTGAAACTGTTTTACAACTACTGTTCTAGTCTATTTCTCCGCTTATGGAAGTGATAAGTGGATTTTATATCCACTTGGAATGCTTTGTATCGGCTTAAATTGATTACTTGGACTCAAGTATGTGGTGTGTTTAATGTGTTTTCGTTGAGTTTGGCAGAACTAAGAGTTGGAGGTTAAATTGTGTAAAATTCGGATTTTCCGGATAGGTTGCGCAGTCTACACTGTTTTGGCCATATCTGGAGTTCTAGAAGTCCGAATTCAGCGATCTTACAGCTCACGCGAAGACAACAAAATTTTCTACAACCTTGGGCAGTTTTCTGGGCGCAGGTTGCGCGTATGGGGTGCAGGCAGCGCGGGGAACAGACTGCTGGGCGCAGCCAGCGTGCGCGTAAAATTCTGTCAGATTGCTGATTCACTGTTTGGGCCATATCTTGAGTTCTACAAGTCCGTTTTGGACGATCTTACTGTCCACGCGAAAATAACGAGATTCTCTATCATTATAAAGTGGTTCAAAGGTCCAATTACGACTAGAACATCCCAGAAATATTGAAGAAAAGTCAGCTACGAATTTTCCTTCAAAACCGAATTAGTTTAGGAAACGTATTATGTGCCGAACTGCAGAAATTCAACTTTGACAAGGAAATTGCTACAATTCCTACTTCTAATAAGTATGGCAATTGCTCTGGGCGGCTAGAACGTTCCAGAATCAGATCTACACATAGAATTTGCAATTCTATTCTCATTCAAGAACGGAAATTGCCATACTCCTATTCCAACTCTAAAACGGCAATTGCTTGATGTAGAGGCAAATTTGGGCTATAAATACACATCTTGGGGGACAGAAAAAAAGCACATCATTACATATCAATTACTTAGTTTTATTTGTATCTTTTCGTACTTTATTTTTATCATGGGATTCTAACGGATTTATTTATGGAGCTTTAGTATCTTGATGCTTTAAAGATCTGTGTGTGATGTATATCTGATATCCTCGTATGGTTATGCTTAATTGATAGATGCGTCATGAACATCTAATTTGTTAATCTCTTGTGAAGTGAAAGTGGATCTTGAGATTTAGAACTTGCCATGCTAGCATAGGTTCATGATTGTCTATCAACATGATTCGTAGTATGAGATGAAAATACTTATATTGCCCTGTGTGATCTTTATGGATAACTTGTTCTTCAACCGTTATGTTTTCAAATTCTATAGACATATAGGGTCTAAGCATAATTGGTGTCTATTCATCTTCTATCTCTTTTGTGGATGTATGTTTAGTTTGGTATACTTATGCTGACAGGTAGCGTGTACTTGTTTCGTGTTATCCGATCAGATATCATAACCATTGCATATAGTGATTAAAGGTGTCAGATCTAAGCGAAGTATTTAATGAAGTTAGGATCCCATGTTGCTCTTGTAGACGTAATTCGATTTTATTTCTCGTTAGTTAATTAATTCTTAGTTTGTTAATTTGTTTCTTAGTTAATTTAGATAATTACAAACCCAAATTTGTTTCTTGTCTAAGCAATTGAAATTGATCATACATTGTTGCTTGAGCATATTTACATAGAAATGGCCAGTCTCTGTGGGAACGAACTTAAATTATTGAATATTACTTGTGACCACGTGCACTTGCGTGATTTAGTGCAAAAACAGGAAGCTCAAATTCTTCAGTGTGTATAAGTTTTATTAAATGTCGGTACCATATCGTTGCTTTAGTCTATAATTTTATTTGTTGAAATCTTATTGCACATTATATCCTTCTTCTTGTTCAAATGAACTTTCTCTTTGCATAGTCTGATGTGGTTATAATTCGAAGTATTCGTATCGATCTTGCTGATACCTATTCGAATTGACATTCTTTATAGTTTCCCCTATGTGGTATCGAACTTTTCGATACCAGACGATGATGTCGTTTCTTATTAATTCCTAATCCTAAGTCATCATTCTAGACGTGAGTTCTAATTGTTGGAAATCAAGGGTGGTCGATTGTCCCGACACCTGACCTGAGTATTAAAGATAGAATTTGAAGTTTTTATTAAATGAAAATGTTTTCAGGACTGTGGACGCCAGTCAGAGTATGAGTATTATGTTTTAGGCCAAAATGGGCCATGGATCCAGTTAAGTATTTGGATATACCAAGAGAGTATATCCGGAGTTTTAGTGTGACTGATCATCCACTTTAACTCGCTGCGTCAAAATGAAAATCCAATTCTAATCTATGAATTGATTATCCAGTTGACAAAGATTGTTATCATTAGACCTTGAGTTTTCGAGTATCATTACTGAATTGTTAAAGCCTGATTCCCTTGAAGTCTGTAATGTATTTTGGTTGAACAAAACTTTTACCTGTTCTAGTTCCTGTTGCACCTCATTAATGATAAAGTATTGGCCCTCGTGGCAACTTAAAAGTTAATATCATAGATTCTTTCATAGAATGAGTTGAAATTCTTTTGTTATCAGAATTGTTTCGATATTAAAATTGTTATCACTTTATGCACTTGCTGAGCATTGTTGGCTCACTCTTGCTTTTGTTTGTTTTCTCCAGTTAATAGAGAAGTTTAGTAGACCTAGTAAGGGGACAGTTGGTATTAATCTCCGAGCAGCGAGAGGAGACAATCGAGTTAAGGATTTCGCCAGATAGTGAATTGAGAATTGTCAAGGTTGGAGATATAGTTAGACAATGGTTTGTATATTCACAAAATGTATAATATTTTTATTATTCTGAGATTGAGTTGTAATAAAGTAATTCGATGGTTTGTTTCATACCATAACCTGTATGCGATCTTGGTTAAGGGGTTTTAATGTTTTATCAGTTTATTTAATGTTTATATCCAAGTTAGTATTATGTTTATTGTGGTTGGTGGCCCCAAATCTGTACCCCGGATAGTGGGACCGTTACAAGTTGGTATCAGAGCTACGGGTTATGGTCACTGAAACAAAATAGGAAGGTTAGGGTACGTGTATAAGATAGATGTCGGGTAGAATGATTTAGGACGAGGATTGTGTTAGGATACTTCGGCAAGCGTTGCGACGTTAATCGACCTTTCGGCATATCGCGCGAGTAGAAGTTCGAATCGTTTAAGGATCGAGCTATTAGCAAAACAGTGAACTTGAAGCGGTAAGCTAAGTGGGCGGCTGGAGCTATCAGTCCGGGAGACGTTATCTCGAGATTTTAGCGTAGAATTTAGGATATCCTACGAGATTAGTTTCGATATGAACGTTTCGGAAATGGTACGAGAAGGTTAAGAATGCGAAGTGAGAAGCGAGTATTAGAAAGGATTGAAGGTTAAGCGTAGTCGTGCACCCCTAATTATTGATTCGTTCCAAGTCATTATCTGAAGAAATTCCTTATTCTTTCTTTGAAATGTCGTAAATTAATTCCCGGTTGGTATCGTTGCTGAGGCATTCGTTGCGCAGTGACGGTTCAAAATCGAGAATGAATTGAGATCTTATTTATTCAACTCATTATTGTCATGCCGGTTTTGGCAGCTAGGTATATTAGTGCTTAGTCGACAAGAGTGAGACTATGAATAAATAGGAATTTCTTAAATGTTTGCCTAATCAGTAGTGGAAGTATCTATTGAAAAGTCTTTTATCCATCAATTGATGATGAGTTTTCGTATATCAAATGTATTCGAATTCAGTTCCATTCTTTTAGAGATATATATTTTCAGATGGTATTTGATCCAGTTTTACAAGAAATATTTTGAAACTCTTGAATCCCTTTTCATTATCATGAACACTTGATTTTCTCTGTTCCAGCTGAGATGAACAACCTATGCAAATAGGGGATTCAGGGACATCTTATCTTTGTGATAGAAGTCCAGTGGGACGCCACTGATTGTGTTTGTCATTAAAGTACTAAAGACTGGCCATCTCTATGTACTGTGGTGGTTAACCAGGTGACAAATGCAACCTGAAAATAGTTCAAAGATCATATTGATCTCTCGGTTAAATTCTTTTATAAAAGCCTTATCAAATAAACTCAGTGTATATTCATATTTGATGCCCCATTCATTTTGTTGACCTCCTTTATCGGAAATTCGATGATTTCAGAATTACTAGCAATAAAGAGATGTGAAGATAGACGCGACGACGTCTTAGGTGATTGAAACTACAATTGTGCTGACGAAGAACTGGTTATGTAAGTTTAAGAATTTGGTGAATAAGACAAATATGTCATGTCAAATTGGATTATTTACTGGATCGATGAGACATAGACAAGATTTGAGACTAATAAGAATTGAATAAAGGAAAAGAGCAGTAAATGAGAGCACATTATCATAGATATTGTAAAAGGGCGAAAAAAATGGTAATGAAGATGTTGGTAAAGATGTTCAATGTTAAAGAAGGATTGTTTTAGACACCTATGGTAAGGTGGAGGTAGTAAATGGAATGCCATAAGATGGTAGAATCAAGGAGAGATGATTTGAGTAAAAAAAAAGAGCAAAGTAGAATGAGAAGGTTTGTAAGGATTAGCAAGAAAGGAATCAAGAGTGAATGAGGGGTAAGATGAATACATGGAATGAATAACTTATGCAAGCCAGTGAAAATCACGATTTTCAAGGACGGTGGAAAGTTAGCCAAGATGAAATAAAATGTCATTAAGGTGGAAGGTAGAGAAATCAGAAAGTTTCCAGAAGTGACTAAATAGAAGACATATAAAATTTGCTAAGAAAAGAATGTGGAATCCTGAAGATGTGGAGTTAGAAGAGAAAAGGGCACCGTAGTTGCCCATAGAAAGAAAACTAGCAGAAATTAATGAGATCCCATGATTAGGAAATAAGATTTCGGGAGTAGAATCCATGGAGATTTTAATAAGAGTAATGTGGGAAGTTGTGGCTGTAACCAGAAGGGCAGTATGATAATAAGTAGTAGAGTCAGAAGTCAAAGCAATGTGTTATGAGCTTGGAAAGATGGGAGTTTTTGTCAGAAATAGTATCATATCAATCTTAGTGGAATTACGAAGAGAGTAATAAGACTACTGTTACAATTATCAAGGAATCGAGAAATTCAATGCAATTATAAAGGGAGTTATCAGGAAGTGGATTGTGACGACTATAAAAAGAGTCAAATATGATTCAGGGTTAGATTTATTTCCTATTAATGAAGGGGAGATTTCGATCTTAAGAAATGTGAAAAATGATGTTCTGAAGTCGAAAGCAGATATAGAAGTCTTAGCAATCAAACAAATCAAGAAATTGTTATATCAAAGGAATGAAGTCGTTTTGTATAAGAAGAAGTAGCAGAAAGGAGATGATTAAGTCAAATCAGATTTCAGTAAATAAGCTTTCAAACAGCATCCGAACGAAGAAATTAATATGATCGTATATCACATATAAAAATGTTTGACGACTCGTAAAATGTATGCAATCTAATGGAGAATGACCTTGAAAGGTTCCAAGTATGCAGAATCCTAATGTGAGTGGAGTTAAATGTTGAAGTCATAACGTGTAGAGTCAAATTTGAGGACTCGTCAAGTATGCAGAGTGGAGAATTGAAAGTTGATTTCAGAGGATACGGAATAATGTATTACGAATAAAATATATGTGATTTAAGGAGAATGGTTATTAGTTCGAAATGGTTGCATGGTAAAACGATGAGACGAAGGATGGATAGAAATTTTCCGATTATTCCCTCATCAAGTAACATTGCACGTGAAAAAGGAGTAAGAATGATTGAGGATTTCTTGATATTATTTTCTCAAAAAAAATAAAAAAATAAATTTATCTAAGGAAGGTTCATTTTAGGAGATGTAAATAAGTGGCGATGCAGGTTAAGTGGAAGATTCATGTTGATAAAAACGGGAGTTGTTGGAAATCATTGAGGAATTGTTTCATGATTAGTATCGAGTGAAGTTGTGACGGCGGAAGAATTGGTAATAAATTGGATATTTCAATCTTGTGTTTGTATTAAGTAAGGTCACAATTAAGGTGACAAGTGTATTAGTTATCAAAAGCTGAAAATAATCGAGGCTATGTTCTTCAAAAGACTTAGCAAACCAGAATATTTTATAAGAAGTGAGAATCGAGTTGTTAATTGAATTATGCTTGATGTGTTTCTAAGGGCGTACGTGTTTGGTTATAGTATTCGATTGCAAGCATGCGACTGAGAATGAACGAAGTGATATTAAGTTTCCAGATTGGGTATTCGGTAAGAATATGGGATTAAAGATAAGAAGAAACTTTTAATTATTCCCTTCTCGATCGACATAGTACTTGAAAGCGGAGTGGAAGCGATCAGAGAATTTCTCGAGATTCTTTCTCGAAGTTCTATCTAAAATTGTGTGGCTATAAATAAAGCGTGGGAAGTATACCAAGCGCAGATCATGGTAAATTTAGGCAAAATGCACGGTAGTATTATTGCGAAGGATTGGCGTGGTGATATAGTTTTAACGCAAGGTATAGTTCATGTTAGGAATATGTTTTACTTGATGATAACTTCACAATCAATCAAATTGTATAAGGTTTTGTAGCTATCAACGGATGAGGATTTATAACTCTATCCGTTGACAGGTAGCTCATCAACGGATGAGGTTTTTGTAGCATACTGCAGTATCTCTATGTTATCGGTTGATAGTGTTTTTATCCACAGTCATGTTGACCATCAATGGATACGCAGAATAGGGTAGCCAACTGTAAATAAGCTATGCTATGTAATTCTGTCTAAGTGAAAGTGTATCAACAGATGAAGACAAAACTCTATCAACGGATACAACTCAAATCCACTCTATCAACGGATACAGCTCAAGTCTCAATATCAACGGATACAGCTCAATATATCAGCAACGGATGTCAGTATACAATATCAACGGATAATCATTGACACTTTCTTCTATGCTAAGCTGGGGATTAGTAGTTGATAAGGACAGGTTTGACTGACAGATCACATGGGTTGATAGTAGATGCAAAAAGCAGTATGGCAGCCATACTTTGGAAACACAGAAGAAAGAAGCATTCCGTTTACACTATGAATACAAGAAAGGTGCAAGAGACATGTCTGTTCACAAGGACAACCTTTCGGCTACATGTGTATTTGGAGTGTAGTAGCAAGTCAACTAGAATTAGATTAATATTATCTTATTCCAGTAGTACTTGTAAAACTTGGGATTTATAACCAAGGGTAGCAACTCTTTGAATAGCTAAGAAAACAGATACATTTGCTTAGGGTTTTTGTTGAATATCCTTAGAAAGCAAAGAGTTGCAAAACAGAAGCTGTGTACTTTTGTATCGCAGAGTTTTCTTCGAATAAAAGCTTCAGGTGGTGCATTTAACCACCTAATTTTTATGCGTTTGTGCATTAATCTTTCTACAGCAATTATCTAAGTATAGATTTCTGGAGTTCTTATCAGAAATTTATAAATATCAAGAATTGTATTCAACCCCCCCTTCTACAATTATACAAGTGTGTAATATGGGAATAACAATTGGTATCAGAGCAAGCTTCTAACATATTTGAAGTTTAAAGATCAACACACTTCCAACATGTCTAAGAAGGATTATGGAGTAAAGATTCCAGTTCTTGATAGAGAGAATTACTTTCACTGGAAAGTAAAAATGCGTCTACATCTCTTGTCTATTGATGAGGGTTTTGTGGATTGCATTGACAAGGGTCCTCATGCTCCAATGAAGACTGCAACAAGAGTTGGCCTGGCTGAAGATGTGCCGGACACTCTCATTCCCAAACCTGTTTCTGAATGGAGTATTGAAGATATTGCAGAAGTCCACAAAGACAAAAAGACCATGAATATACTGTTCAATGGTCTAGAAACAGACATGGTTGACAATGTTATTAACTGTACTACCTCCAAGGAAGTATGGGACACGGTTCAAACCCTTTGTGAAGGAACAGAATAGGTGAGGGAAAACAAGATGCAACTAATAATCCAACAGTATGAACATTTCCACTTTAAGAGTGGAGAAACATTGAATGATACATTTAGTAGATTTCAAAAGCTATTAAATGGTTTGAAACTGTATGGAAGAATCTATCAAGTTAAAGATTCTAATCTCAAATTTCTGAGATCAATGCCCAAGGAATGGAAACCAATGACTGTTTCTCTAAGAAACACTCGAGAGTACAAGACATTTACTCTTGAAAGGCTCTATGGAACTTTAAAGACATATGAGCTGGAAATGGAGCAGGATGAAAAGATTGAGAAGTCTCAAAAGAAAAGTGGGTCAGTTGCACTTGTTGCCAACTTGGAGCAGAAGGAGGAAAGGACAGAAGCTGCTAGTTCTACACCAAACAGGGAGGTTTGTAAAGGTAGAGCAGAATCAAGCAGGAGCAAGCAAAAGGTGTCCGCGGAATTGAATGTCCTTTAGCAGGATGAATTGGATGAAATAGATGAGCACTTAGCTTTTCTATCTAGGAGATTCTCTAAGCTGAAATTCAAGAGAAACTCTGGGGTGACCAAGCCATTTAACAAGGATTTTTCCACAAGCAACTATATGGATAAATCCAAAATTAAATGCTACAATTGTGGAATTGCTGGTCACATGATAAGTGAATGCAGGAAACCTAGATCTGAGAACAAGGGAAAGTCAACTGAGACTGTTGACTACAAGAAGAAATATTTTGATCTTCTCAGGCAGAAAGGAAAGGCATTCTTGACCCAAGAGTATGACTGGGCTGTTGATGACAATCATTCTGATGATGATGCTGAGTTTGTCAACCTTGCATTAATGGCTGATTCTGGAGAGCAGGAAGCAAGTTCAGTTAGCAATCAGGTATTTTCTACTAATCTCTCTGAGCTCACCAAAGAGGAATGCAATAGTGTTATAGATGAAATGTCTACTGAACTATATCACTTAAGTGTTACCCTTAAATCACTTACTAAAGAGAACAATAGGATTAAAGAGTCTAATCTGTTTTTAAGTGATAGAAATGCTGCTGTAGAAGCTCAATTTCTAGAATTTGAGAAAATGAGAGTTGATTGCAATAATGCTAAAAGTGAACTTGAAGCTGTGTTAAAAAGAGAACTGATTTTAAAAGACCAGCTTGAAAAAGAACAAGGGATAATTTCTAAATTTCAAAGTTGTAGGAATATTTCTCAAAACATAATAGAAGTCCAGGGAATAGAATCGTTTGTGAAGGATACCTGGACTCACAAGAAAAAGGAGCTAGAACCTGGCCTTGAGGATCTAGAGACTATTTGTGAATCAACGGTTAGTGATCATCCGTTGACAGATGAACCATCAACGGATGAGAGGTATCCGTCGACTAACAAAAAGTTTGTTAGTAAGAAGGAACTCAGGAAACTGGATATCAAGTATGGTCCAGTCAACAAGAACTTTGTTAGTGGTGAGAGTAGCAAAACCAAATCTAGTGGGAAGGCTAAGGCAGGTGATTTACATAACAAAAAGGCTGTTGGTAAATCAGATAATGAAAAGGTAGAAACTGAGGGTAAAAAGAAAAAGAACAGAAATGGTAAGATAGGCATCAACAAGAAAAACAATTATTCTCCTGACAAGTTTGCTCCTAGGAAAACTTGTAGTAATTGTAATAGTGTCAATCACCTATCTTCTAATTGCAAGATTGTCAACAAGGCTCCTGTTCATGTACCTCAAACAATACCATGTATGCCTGCAATGCCTGTTATGCCTGGTTTGTATCAAAATGCTAGTTTTTCAAATCCATATGTGAACATGCCATATGTGTCTAATCCTTATTTTCAATCTGTGAATGTGCCACAAATGTCATGGAACATTCCTAGCATGAATAATATGTATGCCAATTTTCCACAAATGCATGCATCAAATATTCATGCTAATGAGCATTTGTCAAACCCCATCACTCAAGCATGTACACCTCAGTTAAAGAATGCTAAGAGTGCAAAGTCAAAGGCTAACAAGAAAGGACCCAAGGAAGCCTGGGTACCAAAATCAACTTGATTTGTTTTTGAAATGTGTGCAGGGAAACAGAAGGAATCTATGGTACCTAGACAGTGGATGCTCTAGGCACATGACAGGAGATTCAACCCTGCTCACAGAGTTCAAGGAAGGAGCTGGCCCTAGAATTACCTTTGGAGATGACAGCAAAGGATATACTAAGGGATATGGCCTGATTTCAAAAGACAATGTCATCATTGAAGAAGTGGCTTTAGTTGAATTTTGAAGCACAATTTGCTGAGTGTCAGTCATATTTGTGACAAAGACTATGAAGTAAAGTTCACAAAAGAAGCCTGTGTTGTTTCTGCCAAGGAGGACAACAATGTGGTATTGACAGGCTTTAGAAAAGGAAATGTTTACATAGCTGACTTCAATTCAGCATGCTCAGAATCCATTACTTGTCTCTTCAGCAAAGCAAGTAAGGATGAGAGTTGGCTATGGCATAAGAAGCTGTCATATTTGAATTTTAAAGTTATGAATGATTTGGTAAGAAAGGATCTTGCTAGAGGAATCCCTCAATTGGAATTTGTCAGAGATGGACTGTGTGATGCCTGCCAATTAGGGAAACAAAAGAAATCATCCTTCAAAAGCAAGACAGAGTCATCCATTGTTAAGCCTCTTCAATTGCTGCATATGGACTTATTTGGTCCAGTAAATGTCATGTCTATTTCAAAGAAGAAATACTGTCTGGTGATTGTAGATGATTTTTCTAAGTTCACATGGACCTTCTTCCTGCACTCCAAGAATTGTGCAAGTGAAATCATCATCAATCACCTCAGAATACTAAACAATGGTTCTGAAGACAGAGTATGAAGAATCAGGAGTGACAATGGTACTGAATTCAAGAATTCCACAATGAAGATTTTCTGTGAAGAGAATGGAATTGTCCATGAGGTTTCTGCTGCCAGAACACCTCAACAAAATGGGGTTGTTGAAAGGAAAAACAGAACTCTCATTGAAGCAGCTAGAACAATGTTAAGTGAATCAAGGTTACCAACATATTTCTGGGCTGAAGCTGTCAACACTGCATGCTTTACTCAGAATATTTCCTTGGTCAATCAAGCTAGAGGAATGACTCCTTATCAGTTGTTAACCAACAAGAAACCAACTTTAGCTTTCCTTCATGTCTTTGGATGTAAGTGTTTTGTGTTAAGGAATCATGGAGATAACTTGGGCAAATTTGAAGCAATGGCAGATGAAGCTATTTTCGTTGGATATGCTGCAGGGAAAGCGTACAAAGTCTACAATCAAAGAACCAACATTGTTATGGAATCTGTACATGTTGTGTTTGATGATCAAAAGATTCTAGGCCTAAATGATGAAGGCTCCCATGAAAAGTTGGAATTTGAGAATGAAGGTGAAGGAAGAATGTACTATGATGATGATGATGAGGAAGATGAAGATCATGACCATAGATGTAACACCCCCAGATCCGGGGTCCGGGATCCGGTGGTTACGGTTTCCAATTCTGTCCACAACAATTGAACTTTCCTTAACATAAAATAAATTACGTCTCTATAACCCAACACAACAATATAAAACACACCCGTTATAGTCCTAGAGATGAAATCAGAGTAACAATCAAATTTTTATTAATCACATTATGAGTTCTTACAATCCAAAAGGATTTCATTATAAATACATACTCTTTGCCATCCATTTACATAAGTCATACTATACCATATTCTTGGTACTGAAAGAATAAATATACCCTACCAATAGCTTCTTCTTCAGCTCTGGTAGTCTCATCGTCCTCGCCCGCGTCGAGTGCGCCTTGTGCGAGTCATCTGATCTAGCTGTTGTTGTGATATAATAATAAAGCAAGGGTGAGCAATAGCCCACCAACAATAATATATAACTGAACGATAATGTATAACAGTTCAAAAGTATCTTTCAAACCATATGCCATGCATTTACGGAAATGATGCCAGTATAATATGAACGATGAAGTTACAAGGTAACTTAAAGTATTTGTTTGTAGAAATATCTGCTACATCAAAGTAAGCGAGATATTCTTATTGTTATTAAGAAGAGGAGTTTGCAAGAAAAGGTTGCAATTCCAGTTATGACCCCTTTCCAACTCTGCCAACAGTAATCATGTTGCAGGAAATAAATAAATTTGGATGATGAACCAATGATGGAGTATTCACCGCGCCCGCTGTTCCAATCTTGATGATCAGTCGAGATCGTACAGCTCAATTTAGATTTACTACCGGTAGAAGGAAGAACTGACGGCTTTACTTGTATACCGCCTTGCTAGCTCTCCCCGGCCAACGGTTGGGCCAAAGGGGATGGACCGGCGCTACTCGGCCTCTTACACGACTCCTAGTTCAAATAGAATTCATGATTCTGAATGTAACGTTCGTCCCCCTTTCCCCAAGTATAATACTTGTTGATAAGACTCCACAAAGTAGTCGTATCTAGTTGGAAAGGAAAATTTACCAATAACTCCCAAGCTATTACTTGGTAACGGATATCAACTTGTTCCAGTAATCTTACCCCTCGAAAGATGAGAAGGTAAGCAACGACTTAATAAGTCAACAGCACCCGAGTTGCGAGTGAAGGGAATACTTTATGACCGGGAAGTCGACAAGATAAATAACATTTTCCAAGTAAGGTTCCCTTATTATTAAGGAGATAGACTCAAAGAAGAATGATGTCTGAGAACCTTTCTTGATATAAGATTAATAATAATATGACTCCGAGATATTTTCTGTAATAATCGAAGAAGATAAACCTTATCGAGATTATTCTAAGTATGGAATAAATATTCAGAGAATATTTATTGAGTTAAAAT
The DNA here is from genome assembly GCA_036435485.1 of Saposhnikovia divaricata. NCBI lineage: Eukaryota > Viridiplantae > Streptophyta > Magnoliopsida > Apiales > Apiaceae > Saposhnikovia > Saposhnikovia divaricata. The sequence continues at coordinate 137,462,648 of CM071600.1, forward strand.
ATTTAAAGAATATTTGGGAATATGAAAGATTATCTTTAATCAGAGTATTTCTCAAAATAATCCCTGAAGAAATATCAGGAGAATATTTATTGAATAAATAAATATTTAAATGAATATTCAAAACAATATTCATTAATTAATAAGACCTGAAAAGAATATTTAAGGTAATATTCATAATTAATTAGGAATTTAAATGAATATTCAAAAGTAATATTCATTTAATGAATAATATCCTAAATGAATATCAAGTAATATTCATTTAGTAATCCAAGCCTTCAGGAATATTCGAGATAATATTCGATAATTAAATCAAGCTTCAAATGAATATTAAAATAATATTCATCAAGTATTTAATATCTTAAATGAATATTCAAAAGTAATATTTATTTAATAAAATAATATTCTAAAGGAATATCCAAATAATATTCATTTAGTAGTCTCATCTTTAGAAGAATATTCGAAATAATAGTCGATAATCAATTCGACTCTGAATGAATATTGAGAAATATTATTCGTTGAATAGTTACGTTCAAATAATTATTTGAAGTAAGGATCGTTAAAATAATTAGTCTCGAACGAATATTCAAATAATATCCGTCACCCAAATAATAGAAAATATTTACTTAAATATTTTCCTCCGAGGTAATCTCGATATATCAAGGAATATTGACTCCCGGTCTATATTTGATTAATAAGATGTATACGACCTTCTATGAGGGTCTTACAATAACCGGCTTATAACTGATATATAACTATCTAGCTTATAAGCCAACAATAACATTCAGGGAACAAGTATATCAATTCAACTTGAAAGTAGGCATGCATGCAATGGCATATGTATATCAGCAATCATATATATATATTTATTCAATCACAACAACAGCCTAAAAGAAGGAAATTGAAACTTGCCTGGTAGTCGAGTACGGTAAGGGGTAGTGGTAGCGGGTCCCGGGTCAGCTTGGTGATCTATAAATAGCCAAGACATTCGGGATTAATCACTTAACATCTTAAAAGTTAAGTTATACTTAAATCGAAACACGTTCTCGAGTTATCTCTTTATACCCCTTTTTGTGGATTACTTATCATCACTGATCCGACCCGACATTCGTTCGTTAATACGACATGTCACTGCACTTATACTTGGGACATACTTAAGTCATATGAGTTCTAAGGTGGATCGTTACGAACCAATATTATACTCCGAGTTTTATCGCCCGTTTTCTAAGTGTTTTACCGAAGTTATAAAAGAGTCGTCTTTTAGGGGTTCGTTCGCGTTTAACCTTGACTCGAACATTTTTAATAAATCGAAAAATGCTCTTTTTGACATACGGTTTTCTTTCACACCTTCCTTCTTACCCCTAGTATTTATTTACCAAGATTTGTCATGACTTTACATATTTTACGAGGGTTCAATTTTAATAACGAACTCGTACTTACGGTTTCGAACGACTTTTAGTGAATCGGCCATAATTCCTAAACCGTAAGTCCGTTTCACATGATCTTTATATCAAAACGAAGATAATAACATGATCTATCTTGCCATGGCAGAACATGAAACTGGACAGTGAATTATGGCTACTGTCAACCACGATTTCTTAAGGTTAACAAAAATCGGGCATTACGACGGCTATAAATCGGACGTTCTAAAATTCACAACAATCAAGCCAAGCCACACCGGGCATCCATACATCATTTATACATGATTCTCATCTCAACAAGCCCAAGAACATCATGCTTTACCATAATAATCATTATGCTACTTAAATCACTAAATCATTAACCAAGCATGCTTATAATGTTACCATAATCATAACTAAGCCAAATCATCAAGAACATGCTAAAAACTCAAAATGAGATCCATGGTTCTTAAGAGTTATACCTTCCTTAGAGAGTGTACAAGCCCTAATAATCCTTGTATGGTCCTTGTATAGCCTCCATGTAGCTTGAATCATCCACCAAAATCAAGATCCAAGAGTTTTGTTCTTGAGGTTACTATTCACCCTCTACTTTGATGATTTTATTGAAAATGGAAACATTGGATTTTGAGGCTAAGATTTCTAGGGTATCATTTTTATGAAATATAGGATCTAGGATAAAAATTTGGAGATCAAACAAGGAGTGGAAGCTTGATTTCTTCCTTTGAATTTCTTGAAAAATTCGAATGCTCCATGGATGAGAGAAGTGGAGTTGTTTTGCTTGGTTGATTGCATAAAGTGATCATTAAAACAAGATATTTGTTTGGCTAACTATAGTCTAGTTGATGGGTTAAGGCTTGGTTAAGGATTTGCTTCCATGTGGACATGTATTGGTGCCTTATGTTACACCCTCATGCTAACTAGTTTAGTTTGTCTCCAATGATACTTGTATGTATGAAACTTGCTTTGTTCCATGAATTATTGTGATGAAGAAGGGATAAGGATGACTGAATTATTTAGGAAGATATTTGTTTGACACAAATGCAAGTTGCCCCCTCTAGTTTGGTAGAAAAACAAGCTTCTTGAAGAAGCTAACTTAGCTTAGATAATATCTTCATAAAGCTACCTTAATAAAGTGATGATGCCATGGTGGTGATCTCATCCACTTGCACATGGTTGTCTCTTGGTTCTCAGCTTGTTTCTTTGTCCGGTTATTGCTCAATTCATTGATCGTTCGGACGAATAACTAAGTAGTTTCACCTCTAGGGTTTACCGGGAAATTTCTCGATATTCATAATACCTTCCCCAATCCTTAATATAATCCTCGTGATGACCATGTAGGATATTTAATCTCGATACGAACTTAATCTGTAATCTAGGATTCGTTCGCTTTATTGATTAATCTCGTTATAACGTTTTAGCGGTTTCTAGAACGCTTGTTTCACTGCCTCAGTGGTTTCCTACCTTCATTCTTAAATCAAATATAATAACATCCCAAAATATCAAATCCTCAAAGTTAATATCTCAATTCTTGGATTATAATAATATTTAATCCACTGTCCGGTCAAATATTATACCGAAAAAGAATTTGGAATTTCTGAATTCCGATCGTCTCTGCATTCACTTATTTCCTCCGCGTATTACTAATATGACTTCGAAACATCCATATCACGTCCCGTACATAGGGTGGCGTGAAAAGTTTTCCAACTTACAAAATCACTATTCATCAACCAAATTACTATGCACGTACAGGAAACACTATGCACGTACGGGAAACACTATGCACGTACGGGAAATACTATGCACGTACTCATTTCCGTTCAAGGATCCATTAGCTCCTTCCTGGATGGTAGATTATTCTTATCTAGGTCCTCAACCATCGAATTACTCTATTCTGACAATATACCAATGCATCAGGATCATTGTCCAAAGCAATATCCATTCATTACAATCATTGTTCTTTGAAACCACCATTCATTAGAGCTGGTGACCTTGTTGTCGGAATCATTGTTCTTCATTTTATCATTACTTAATAAAAAGTTTTAATTATATCCAAAATTTGGGGTTCTTACAGTCTCCCCTCCTTAAAAGGATTCCGTCCCGGAATCAGGTAGGAAGCAAAGAGTCATTTGCCTGTCGTTCCCTTTTTAGCTTCCCGATCAATTCTTATTCGTTCTACCCTTCCTCAGCACATCTTCTAGTGCTACAATCCATACTATATCCTTTTTCCATCAACGTTGCTACTTTTCGTACAACTCACTATCCGGGTTATACTCTTACTCAGTCTTATCCTTATTGATACCTGCAGTAACATTGGTATCACTATCACCCTACGAATTCGGAGGTAACCTCGCTCGTACTGTGCATTTCGTGATTGCTTTAATCTTCGCAATCTCGATCAATATAGAGAAGTGGAAAGATTTATTGAGAGATCACTATGATCAAGTGAACATTTGTTATATTGCATAGCTAGTACAGAAGGGGGCCAGCCTTTAGTACTTGACAAGCAATTAAACAAGTTAGGGTATTCCACTTAGACTTCTATCACATAGACAGATAGTCACGTAGCAGTACCTCCCCTCCTTAAAGGGTTGTTCTTCTCAATTCATAAAGAAGATGAATAAGAGAGAAGAAAAGAAAAGAGTTCTAAAGGATTATAGAAGGTTTTCATGACTGTAAAATATCATACTCAGAATTTACCTCTGGACTATAGAGGTTCATCAAAGAAGAAATTAATCATAATTATATCCAATACCATTTGATCGCAATCTCATGTGTCAACACATCTTGCTGCTTTGTCCATTATTCTATGGACAAATACTCTTGTTCAATCTTAGCGATACTCACATTCGGGAAATCCTTCAACCTTTCAGGTTAAATCTTAGATTTCTCACTTGACATCATTATTACTGACATCCCATATCATGTTACTAGCTTTTTCATAACTATAATATTGACACTATCAGGTTGTCATCCTGAGAATTCATTAGAAAACCCATTCATAACATTCCTTGCTTCTCATTCCATAGTTGCTTCCCCAGCCTTTTCTTTATCAATCACATCCTTCTTTTTAGCTGATTCTTACTCATTTCTATTATTTACTTTCACCTTCACCTCTTTATTGAGACACCTTTTTGCACTTGGTACCTCTTTATCGGTATTCCGTCACATTTATTCTATAATCATCACGTTATTCCAATTTAAACTTTCCGAAATGAATCTGGCCCGATCCCTTTAACTTAGATCCCTATAATCTACTTCTGTCAACTTGTTTCTCATCACTTGTTCTTTTCTACCCGCGGTTTTCACAGGTTGTCTTTCGTAAGTCAGATCAGGTCGTACACCTACCTGCTCGCACTCTTATCATCTGTTGAGCATCTGCATTTTACTGGTGTAGCTTTGCCACATGAAACACGTTACTACCATGCTATAAGCTTTGGGGGTAAAACTGGCTCGAATGCCACCTTCCGAACACTTTTAAACTCTCAGGTGGCCTAATAAGTCTCGGGCTCAACTGCCCTTCTCTCTAAATCTCATTAATTCTTTCCATGGGAATATCTTTAACATCATGAATCATCAACCTCATATTCTCTATCTTGTTTGCGCAGAAGTACACTAACATAACTTGTTTGTCATTCATCAACGTGCCATTTAGTTAATCAATGGCAGCACTTTCTTTATCTTTACATTGTCATCTATTTTCTTAGAAGAATCACCATCGCTTGTTGTTTACATAGTGCATTAATAGCTAACCCTACGGGTTTCAAATCCCTTAGGGAGACAAAGTAATCACTATTCCTTATCCATAAGGAACACTTCCTGAACTTGATGTAGATATAACATGAAGTAGATAGAATTGCAGAAGAGTTTCAAGCATCGCAGCTAGGTCCGGTTGATGAAACTATCACTCATGCATCTTCCATAAAAGACTGGAAACTTAATGGTTTACTTCGTCAATTTTTGTATCATGGTCCTGGTTTGCCTCAAAACGGGACCTTCTAAGGTATGTAATATGCTTAAGACCTCATCAGGAATCGAATCCTTACTTAAACTATTATTACCTTCGATTCTTGCACAATCATCAAAAGAAATGTAACTTCCTCCACTCCAACATGACCTTCAAGGTCTTTCCAAATATTATTTTGTTTCTTCGGTATGAACATTTGTAATTATTCCTTTATACTTATACTGTCGGCCACCTCATTGGCCTTTCCTGCTAATAATAATTTCTGGTAATCCTTGTTCTCTGGATATATTCCAATTCAAACATTTCTACCTCATTCCCATCATTGTTGGGTGAAAGCATTCTCCCTTAAGCTCTGCTGATGGAGAAAAATATATTTATCAGTCTTTCTCCATAAGTCATTGCTTTCACCTACCCATGGGAACTTTATCACGTTTATTCCCACTCCTACTTAGGATACTTCTTTTCTTAGTTCTTTCCTTATCTTAGGATAATCTCAAACTTTATAGGTTCAATCCATACTTCCTCATGGTCTCATACATGCCTCATCTGGCATCACTGTTACTATGTCATACATTCCTTACCAAACTTCCATTTTGAAGTTCGGAATATTACCTTTTTCCTTGTAAGGTTTCATAGGTCATCCTCATCCTTCCTCCTGTATTTTCTGGGTACAGGGTATATCAAAATGTCATTGATCAATACTCTAATAATTCTATCTATGTTCTTTCCAGAACTCTTTTTTTTTATAATCCTTACCGGTCATTGTTGCCTTAGCAAGTCCAACTCATATCATCTGAAGTCATAATGTCGTTATTAGGGTTAATGCCACCCCTTGTGCATTCCCTAGGGTTTGTCTTAATTTATGGATATCCTATCCTTAATTCAACTGCCAAAGAATTCTTGCATCTTATAATTGGCAATCAGATCATGTATCCTTAATAAAGGTCTCTTTTCAATCATTCTCATTTGATAATCGATCGGTGGCTTAATGCCATCCTCTTCTTTCAGATAGTTGTCAGCCTATTTGGCCTTCCAAAAAGGCAACGTATGCCTATCTCCTCTCTTACAGAACTTGGTAATGGCAGCAAGGATGTTTTGGAAGATATTGGTCGAGTTCAACGTGAATCTCTTAGTACTTATCGTTCTTCTCAAATGTACTTGCCTTAGACAAAATTTCTACAGCATACTGATCCATCTCTGACCATTTCTATACTCTCTTCATAAACCTTCGTTGTTTACTTCCCTTAGTCGTAATATGTTCAGGGTATTCATGATACCCTAACATCATACATCCCAAGTCACTATACTTCCATTTTACTCGTAATCTTGGACAACCATATACACATGAGTCACTTTAGTACGGGTTACCCCATCCCAAAAAGGTCTAGTAAATTCCCCATCAAAACATGGGTTGCAAAGGGTTTAGTAGAAGACTCCTACAATCTCATTAATATTTCCTTTATATCAGAAGCCCTTGCAGTCGGTGCTTACTTAGAAGCAACCCTGCTTTGTCTTTTCATTGCTGGTCTAGTCACTTTATAGTCCGTTGTGACTTGGCCTCAACTGGCCACACTAAAATAAAAATATATGATTTTAGGGGTTGGCTAATAGCATTACTTTTCTAGCAATTGCCGGCATAGTGCCTTCTTCTTTGATACCTTTCTACCTTTCCAAAACTTTACTCCATATAAGTCTTAATCGACTACTCGGCACCGTCTCCGGTCACCTTTCCTCCACTTTTATCTTTTCAACTATTCTTATCAATCCTGCGTGCCACACAAGCTTACCATTCCTGGCACAACAACCTTTTCATTTAAGTCAATCCTGGAATTTCTCAGTCCGGCTTGTTTCTTACTTACATTTCCTATTTTCGTCCAATCTCACTTCATCATTTTATCACTACCGTCGATTGTAATGCTCAGGGTCCGTTTACTAACCCATTTTACAGCATCCTTACCCAAATCACAGGGTTTGCTCCAATTTTTACTCTCTTCCATGACATTCTCTGATAATTAGAAAGACAAGGTTTGCCAAAATTCACCGAATTCCTTTCCAGACTCAGGGAAATTTTGATCAATCTACCCACCTACTGGTAACATTAAGGAGACCAGTTTCGAAACCTGAAGAATAGTTCTTTGAACCTCCAAGCAGGTGGAATCATAAGCAGTCATAGTTAACGAAATAATCATCATCAGATTGGAAGTTTACCCACTGGAAAGGAATCAATTATATCCATCCCTTAGAAGGGAATCAACAGTTTCAAACTGAAACCCGTCACAACGTCCTGATACCTATACGTCCTGATATTCAATACTACCAAATGTCGGTCTACCTAACCCTTTATGCGAAGCGTCGATGGAAGCGCAAAGTCTCCTTTTTTTTTTCCATTAAGCAATGCCAGCTCTTGGTCATTACCAATTTCACCTTTTAGCTCCAGGAAGATTTTCTCACATTTTTCTCTTTAACTACTGATCGTATTACTTGATCTATTATAATTCCGCATCGGAATAAACTTAAGGTACTACTATAATCCATTCAAAGAGAAGAAGGAATTTAATATTCCTCTAAATCACATGCATCTAACGTTTCTGGTTCATCATTTAACTGAGTTGAATTAACTCTATACTCAGCCTCTGGCAGTAGTCTCATTACGAGTTCATCTTGACTCACTGGTCTTACCTTCCAGTAGGTTCTGAGATCATTGTCTTGCTTGCTACTTCCTTATATAATTTTACCCAATCATGCTATCACTTCCCAATGTCTTTACTTTCTAAATGATTCATTCATAAAATGAACATTTTCCTTAATAAAACCACCTTATTAACCTTAATTTGGTTCCATAATTTACAACCTACGACACCTGCCTTCTCATGGCGAATTATTACTGACAATATTCATACTGATTCATTTATCAAATGATATGGCACTTACTGCCTCATTCTCCACTATTCCTAGGGACTCTGCTCCTCGCCCTAAATCGATGTCTTTGATAATCATACATCCCTCTAGCTCTTTCTTTGTTAAGATGAAAATCTCTAAGGATTCTAATCTATTTCCGTATAAGATCTCAAGTAATTCTTCCAATCCTTCTTTCTTGCTGGTACTACATCTGGTAGTCCGGCTATGAATTCAACATGCATCTTCAGATCTCTTAATAATATCTCGGTTCTTTATACTCACTTTTCTGAGCACCATATCTTAATCATCACAGTCATTCTGGCTGCGACCCTCATTACCCATGGGTAAGCTCCTTATCCTAACAGGATTTTCCTTATCTGCTGGATCCTCTTCCGGGTCTCCAGTAGGGTACTCCATCGAATTACCCGCTGATCTTCAGCATATAAAGCATCATCACGCTGTTGCTCGTATGCCTCAAGGTCAGTCGCCTTACTCGTCGATACGATATCGAGCTAAGTTACTATCATTATACTTACGAGTTCCCATAAGGGTTTTATATGTCATCACTACATTAAGTAGTCCGACTATGAACTTGGCAAGAGTTCTTATTATCTTATTAAATTTATTGTTTTAACGTCACCTCATCTCTGGGGTTTATAACGTACGCTCTGATACCACTTCTGTAACACCCCCAGATCCGGGGTCCGTGATCCGGTGGTTACGGTTTCCAATTCTGTCCACAACAATTGAACTTTCCTTAACATAAAATAAATTACGTCTCTATAACCCAACACAACAATATAAAACACACCCGTTATAGTCCTAGAGATGAAATCAGAGTAACAATCAAATTTTTATTAATCACATTATGAGTTCTTACAATCCAAAAGGATTTCATTATAAATACATACTCTTTGCCATCCATTTACATAAGTCATACTATACCATATTCTTGGTACTGAAAGAATAAATATACCCTACCAATAGCTTCTTCTTCAGCTCTGGTAGTCTCATCGTCCTCGCCCGCGTCGAGTGCGCCTTGTGCGAGTCATCTGATCTAGCTGTTGTTGTGATATAATAATAAAGCAAGGGTGAGCAATAGCCCACCAACAATAATATATAACTGAACGATAATGTATAACAGTTCAAAAGTATCTTTCAAACCATATGCCATGCATTTACGGAAATGATGCCAGTATAATATGAACGATGAAGTTACAAGGTAACTTAAAGTATTTGTTTGTAGAAATATCTGCTACATCAAAGTAAGCGAGATATTCTTATTGTTATTAAGAAGAGGAGTTTGCAAGAAAAGGTTGCAATTCCAGTTATGACCCCTTTCCAACTCTGCCAACAGTAATCATGTTGCAGGAAATAAATAAATTTGGATGATGAACCAATGATGGAGTATTCACCGCGCCCGCTGTTCCAATCTTGATGATCAGTCGAGATCGTACAGCTCAATTTAGATTTACTACCGGTAGAAGGAAGAACTGACGGCTTTACTTGTATACCGCCTTGCTAGCTCTCCCCGGCCAACGGTTGGGCCAAAGGGGATGGACCGGCGCTACTCGGCCTCTTACACGACTCCTAGTTCAAATAGAATTCATGATTCTGAATGTAACGTTCGTCCCCCTTTCCCCAAGTATAATACTTGTTGATAAGACTCCACAAAGTAGTCGTATCTAGTTGGAAAGGAAAATTTACCAATAACTCCCAAGCTATTACTTGGTAACGGATATCAACTTGTTCCAGTAATCTTACCCCTCGAAAGATGAGAAGGTAAGCAACGACTTAATAAGTCAACAGCACCCGAGTTGCGAGTGAAGGGAATACTTTATGACCGGGAAGTCGACAAGATAAATAACATTTTCCAAGTAAGGTTCCCTTATTATTAAGGAGATAGACTCAAAGAAGAATGATGTCTGAGAACCTTTCTTGATATAAGATTAATAATAATATGACTCCGAGATATTTTCTGTAATAATCGAAGAAGATAAACCTTATCGAGATTATTCTAAGTATGGAATAAATATTCAGAGAATATTTATTGAGTTAAAATATTTAAAGAATATTTGGGAATATGAAAGAATATCTTTAATCAGAGTATTTCTCAAAATAATCCCTGAAGAAATATCAGGAGAATATTTATTGAATAAATAAATATTTAAATGAATATTCAAAACAATATTCATTAATTAATAAGACCTGAAAAGAATATTTAAGGTAATATTCATAATTAATTAGGAATTTAAATGAATATTCAAAAGTAATATTCATTTAATGAATAATATCCTAAATGAATATCAAGTAATATTCATTTAGTAATCCAAGCCTTCAGGAATATTCGAGATAATATTCGATAATTAAATCAAGCTTCAAATGAATATTAAAATAATATTCATCAAGTATTTAATATCTTAAATGAATATTCAAAAGTAATATTTATTTAATAAAATAATATTCTAAAGGAATATCCAAATAATATTCATTTAGTAGTCTCATCTTTAGAAGAATATTCGAAATAATAGTCGATAATCAATTCGACTCTGAATGAATATTGAGAAATATTATTCGTTGAATAGTTACGTTCAAATAATTATTTGAAGTAAGGATCGTTAAAATAATTAGTCTCGAACGAATATTCAAATAATATCCGTCACCCAAATAATAGAAAATATTTACTGAAATATTTTCCTCCGAGGTAATCTCGATATATCAAGGAATATTGACTCCCGGTCTATATTTGATTAATAAGATGTATACGACCTTCTATGAGGGTCTTACAATAACCGGCTTATAACTGATATATAACTATCTAGATTATAAGCCAACAATAACATTCAGGGAACAAGTATATCAATTCAACTTGAAAGTAGGCATGCATGCAATGGCATATGTATATCAGCAATCATATATATATATTTATTCAATCACAACAACAGCCTAAAAGAAGGGAATTGAAACTTGCCTGGTAGTCGAGTACGGTAAGGGGTAGTGGTAGCGGGTCCCGGGTCAGCTTGGTGATCTATAAATAGCCAAGACATTCGGGATTAATCACTTAACATCTTAAAAGTTAAGTTATACTTAAATCGAAACACGTTCTCGAGTTATCTCTTTATACCCCTTTTTGTGGATTACTTATCATCACTGATCCGACCCGACATTCGTTCGTTAATACGACATGTCACTACACTTATACTTGGGACATACTTAAGTCATATGAGTTCTAAGGTGGATCGTTACGAACCAATATTATACTCCGAGTTTTATCGCCCGTTTTCTAAGTGTTTTACCGAAGTTATAAAAGAGTCGTCTTTTAGGGGTTCGTTCGCGTTTAACCTTGACTCGAACATTTTTAATAAATCGAAAAATGCTCTTTTTGACATACGGTTTTCTTTCACACCTTCCTTCTTACCCCTAGTATTTATTTACCAAGATTTGTCATGACTTTACATATTTTACGAGGGTTCAATTTTAATAACGAACTCGTACTTACGGTTTCGAACGACTTTTAGTGAATCGGCCATAATTCCTAAACCGTAAGTCCGTTTCACATGATCTTTATATCAAAACGAAGCTAATAACATGATCTATCTTGCCATGGCAGAACATGAAACTGGAAAGTGACTTATGGCTACTGTCAACCACGATTTCTTAAGGTTAACAAAAATCAGGCATTACGACGGCTATAAATCGGACGTTCTAAAATTCACAACAATCAAGCCAAGCCACACCGGGCATCCATACATCATTTATACATGATTCTCATCTCAACAAGCCCAAGAACATCATGCTTTACCATAATAATCATTATGCTACTTAAATCACTAAATCATTAACCAAGCATGCTTATAATGTTACCATAATCATAACTAAGCCAAATCATCAAGAACATGCTAAAAACTCAAAATGAGATCCATGGTTCTTAAGAGTTATACCTTCCTTAGAGAGTGTACAAGCCCTAATAATCCTTGTATGGTCCTTGTATAGCCTCCATGTAGCTTGAATCATCCACCAAAATCAAGATCCAAGAGTTTTGTTCTTGAGGTTACTATTCACCCTCTACTTTGATGATTTTATTGAAAATGGAAACATTGGATTTTGAGGCTAAGATTTCTAGGGTATCATTCTTATGAAATATAGGATCTAGGATAAAAATTTGGAGATCAAACAAGGAGTGGAAGCTTGATTTCTTCCTTTGAATTTCTTGAAAAATTCGAATGCTCCATGGATGAGAGAAGTGGAGTTGTTTTGCTTGGTTGATTGCATAAAGTGATCATTAAAACAAGATATTTGTTTGGCTAACTATAGTCTAGTTGATGGGTTAAGGCTTGGTTAAGGATTTGCTTCCATGTGGACATGTATTGGTGCCTTATGTTACACCCTCATGCTAACTAGTTTAGTTTGTCTCCAATGATACTTGTATGTATGAAACTTGCTTGGTTCCTTGAATTATTGTGATGAAGAAGGGATAAGGATGAGTGAATTATTTAGGAAGATATTTGTTTGACACAAATGCAAGTTGCCCCCTCTAGTTTGGTAGAAAAACAAGCTTCTTGAAGAAGCTAACTTAGCTTAGATAATATCTTCATAAAGCTACCTTAATAAAGTGATGATGCCATGGTGGTGATCTCATCCACTTGCACATGGTTGTCTCTTGGTTCTCAGCTTGTTTCTTTGTCCGGTTATTGCTCAATTCATTGATCGTTCGGACGAATAACTAAGTAGTTTCACCTCTAGGGTTTACCGGGAAATTTCTCGATATTCATAATACCTTCCCCAATCCTTAATATAATCCTCGTGATGACCATGTAGGATATTTAATCTCGATACGAACTTAATCCGTAATCTAGGATTCGTTCGCTTTATTGATTAATCTCGTTATAACGTTTTAGCGGTTTCTAGAACGCTTGTTTCACTGCCTCAGTGGTTTCCTACCTTCATTCTTAAATCAAATATAATAACATCCCAAAATATCAAATCCTCAAAGTTAATATCTCAATTCTTGGATTATAATAATATTTAATCCACTGTCCGGTCAAATATTATACCGAAAAAGAATTTGGAATTTCTGAATTCCGATCGTCTCTGCATTCACTTATTTCCTCCGCGTATTACTAATATGACTTCGAAACATCCATATCACGTCCCGTACATAGGGTGGCGTGAAAAGTTTTCCAACTTACAAAATCACTATTCATCAACCAAATTACTATGCACGTACAGGAAACACTATGCACGTACGGGAAATACTATGCACGTACTCATTTCCGTTCAAGGATCCATTAGCTCCTTCCTAGATGGTAGATTATTCTTATCTAGGTCCTCAACCATCGAATTACTCTATTCTGACAATATACCAATGCATCAGGATCATTGTCCAAAGCAATATCCATTCATTACAATCATTGTTCTTTGAAACCACCATTCATTAGAGCTGGTGACCTTGTTGTCGGAATCATTGTTCTTCATTTTATCATTACTTAATAAAAAGTTTTAATTATATCCAAAATTTGGGGTTCTTACAACAGAGATCCACCAAGAGTTGTTGTACAAACTAGAAGTGATGCTTACACTGGAAATGAAGCATCCGTTGACAGTCATCCTAGAGCATCTGTTGACAATATTAGAGATGCATCCGTTGACAGAGATTCTCAAGCATCCGTCGACAGGCAAAATGATGCATCCATTGACAGTCAACTTCATAATTCAGTAAGGACAACAAACTCAGGGTGAGTTTCTCAAGGTCAAAATTCAATGCTAAATCAACATGATCATGCTCATGGAAATGAAGCAACCTCATCAAGATCAAACCTTCCACCTGCAAGAAAATGGACTAGAGATCATCCATTTGAGTTAATCATTGGTGAATCAAATTCAAGAGTCCAAACTAGAAGGGCCACTCAAGCAGAATGTCTATACAGTAGCTTCCTGTCTCAAGAGGAACCTAAGAGAGTGGAAGATGCCCTTCTAGATCCAGATTGGGTCTTAGCAATGCAAGAAGAGCTAAACCAATTTGAAAGAAATAAAGTATGGAAACTTGTGCCCAAACCTGAAGATAGAAGTGTCATAGGTACTAAATGGGTTCTCAAGAATAAGACAGATGAAAATGGCATAATTGTGAGGAATAAAGCTAGATTAGTGGCAAAGGTCTATTCTCAAGAAGAAGGGATAGATTTTGATGAAACTTTTGCTCCAGTGGCAAGACTTGAGGCAATAAGAATCTTTCTAGCCTATGCAGCACATGCCAATTTCAAAGTCTATCAGATGGATGTCAAAAGTGCCTTTCTAAATGGGGAACTGGAAGAAGAGGTCTATGTCCATCAACCTCCTGGCTTTGAGGATCCAGAATTTCCAGAATATGTATATCTTCTCATGAAAGCACTTTATGGTTTGAAGCAAGCACCAAGAGCCTGGTATGACACTTTATCTCAATTTCTTTTGGAGGACCACTTCACTAGAGGTACAGTAGATAAAACCCTATTTCATAGGAATATCAATCGCTCTTCAATACTTGTCCAAATCTATGTAGATGATATTATTTTTGGGTCTACAGATGAGAAGCTTTGCAAAAGGTTTGCCAAACTTATGCAAAGTAGGTATGAAATGAGCATGATGGGTGAATTAACTTACTTTCTTGGCCTACAAGTAAAGCAAGTTAATGAGGGCATTTTCATAAGTCAAACAAAATATATTTATGATCTCTTAAAGAAATTTGACTTAATGGATTGTACCTCTGCAAAAAAACACCTATGGCCACTGCAACTAAGCTTGAGTTGAATACTAAGGAAAAGTCTGTGGACATCTCAAGCTATAGAGGCATGGTAGGTTCACTTCTATACCTAACAGCTAGTAGACCTGATATAATGTTTTCTACTTGTCTTTGTGCCAGATTTCAAGCTGACCCTAGAGAGTCTCACTTAATAGCTATTAAAAGAATTTTCAGGTATCTCAAGGGAACACCAAACCTTGGCATTTGGTACCCAAGAGAATCTGGTTTTGATCTAATTGGCTATTCAGATGCAGATTATGCAGGTTGCAGAGTTGATAGGAAAAGTACTACAGGTTCCTGTCAATTTCTAGGAAACAGGCTTGTTTCATGGTTCAGTAAGAAACAGAACTCAATCTCCACTTCTACAGCTGAAGCTGAGTACATTGCTGTTGGAAGCTGTCGTGCACAGATTCTATGGATGAGAAATCAACTCATTGACTATGGCCTAAAAGTTGAGAAGATTCCAATTTTCTATGACAACACAAGTGCTATTGCCATCACAGGGAATCCAGTGCAACATTCGAGAACCAAGCACATTGACATCAAATACCACTTCATTAGAGAACATGTGATGAATGGTACAGTAGAAATGCACTTTGTGCCAAATGAAATGCAGCTTGCAGATATCTTCACCAAGCCTCTTGATGAATCCACATTCACAAGATTGGTAGGTGAGCTAGGTATGCTTAACTTGTCATAATTCCTAGTGATGTGTTTTGATTTACTTGAGAATTAAAAACTCTCAGAAAAATTTTCTTCAGAAATTTTGTCCAAGGCAAAATTATCTTATCAACGGATATCCTTTTACCTGTTGATAGCATAAACACATTCCTAGATTTTTGTATATCAACGGATAACAGCTTATCCACGTCATCAACGGATAAACTGTTTCTCAACCGTTCATTTCATATCCGTTGATATACATATTTTCTTTTAAATATAACCGTTGGTAAACGTGTATCTATATAGGACTGGTTATATTTATTTTCTTTTATTATTTGACAGTTACTTTTGACCAATGGGCAATTACTTTTAATTATTTCATTTTCAATTCTTGAAAAGTACAAAAGGCTGTCTTGTGCTCTCACATCTCACTTTTATCGGCTTTCAAGATTCTCTTAAGTAAACTGCATATTCTTCCCAAAAATTCTCTGCAACAAAAGTTCAAACACTTCAATGGCGCCTATTGTTAAGATGATGTCTTCCACTGGGTTCACCTATGAGAAGAACAATTTCGCGGCCTATGTCGATACAGTGAATGCCCCAGAAGCTTATCACACCATGATGAATTTTGTGAAGAACTGTAAACTTTCATATGCTATGACTGCCACCACTCCTCTAATCCACGAGGTAATCGAAGAGGTGTGGGCATCTACTGAGTTCAATGGCACAGACGGTACAATTGCTTTTTCTCTAAAGGGTAAAAACTATGTAGTTAACTCTGATGTGATAACTGCTTGTTTAAAATTGCCTGAGAATAACTGTCTGAAAGTACCCAGTGATGCTGAAATAGTTGCCATGCTTAATTCCATAAATTATGCCCTTAGTACTGATAATTTATGGAAAATTGTTAGGAAAGGGATGGTTAAAGAATGGAGTTATTTTTGTGATGCCTTCATTAAAACTTTTTCAGGCAAAATTAGTAACTTTGATGCTGTTACCCATTCCATGCTAGTTATGTTGTGTATGCTTCTGACTGATAAATTCTATAACTTTGGCATACTAGTCATGTATGAGATAACAGCAAAATTATGTAAAAAGGAAACTAGGAGCACGAATATCTATTTTGCTAGATTTTTGATGCTCTTAGCCCTGCATGTATCTGAGAATAAGCTATCCATTGCTAACCCGGATAGCAAGTTCACATGTTTTGTTCAGGAGAAGAGAGTCTTAAGTGATTTAATTCGAATGAACTCCAATGCAGAAGTACAATTGGTATATCTACCAATTGTTCAGGTAACTCTTTCTAACCTTGAAACTCCTATCTCTAACCCCCAAATTTATTTGCCTTCCTCAGTCACAATGGAGTCTGTAGTAGTGACCAAACAGGCTCCTACCCAAGTGACTAAAACAAAAGTTTCCAAACCAAAATCTAAGAGACAAACCTCAGGTGTTTCTCAAAAAGCATATGTTGCAAAAACTACCACAGTTCTTGAGGGGAGTGTGAAGGAGGTAGTGAGTGGTGAGGGACAGGGTGCAAGCCCTAAGAATAAGGTAGGTGAGGTAATTGCACCAAATAGCCAAGCCCAAGTTACATCCTCTCAACAGGGTATGACTACTAGTTCTACAGAAACTCTGCACAAAAGGGTAAGGGACACTAGCCCTCTCTCAAAAACCTATGAAAGAAGAGTAAAATCTAAAACCATAGGGGAAGCACAGGGTGCACACACAGTACAGCAAACTGTACCTTCTCAAATTCAGGTTGAAGTGACTTCAATAAATGTGGAGTCACAGCCCCTTGATCTTAACCTTCAAATCGATACACATTACAATCCACCATCACCAACTCCATCTCTGGATGTGGATATGATATCTACATCAATTCCTGATTCTCCATCTTTAAGATTCTTGGAGAAGCCCCACTCTGCAATTGGTGGTCATCATCTTTTAGATTATTTGTTGGGCCAACAACCTTCCATTCCTGAATTCACAACAACATCTGTGGCCTCATCTTTAAAATCAATCTCCACAGATTCAGTGTTGGTTTTCACTTCAACAGATATTATCATTCCTTCATCAACGGATATCCTTCATCCGTTGACAAGTGTTTCTCCATCAACGGATGCGCCTATGACTAGCCATCCGTTGACAGCTATAACTACTCCATGAACGGATATCCCTTATCCGTTGATAACTCACTCTACCACTGCAATATCTGACATTCCTGTGTCAAGTGTGGAGGAGTTTTCAGTAGTTGAAACACTTTTCGGATTGAGGGAAGGGAGTGAGAGGCTGCCTTGTGAGCAGGCAAAAGGAGAGACAAATAATGAGAGGCTGACCATTTCTTCAGGTTAGGCAAAAGCAGAGCAAGAGAGTTCCACCTTAGTAGGTGAAGGTGAGGGTGTGAGAGGTTTGAGCCAGGGGGAGCCCCTGATGCAAGAAAAGAAAGATGAGTGGAGAGAAGGGACTACAGGAGAAATAAGGCAGGAAGATCCAGCCATTGCAAGTGAGTTAATGGAGGTTAATGAAGCTTCTAAAGAGATGGAATTTCGACAAGAATATCAGTCAATCATTGACTCCATCTCTTTGGATCCTGAAACCTTTACTCATCCTGTTTCTGCCTTTCAAGTCATGGCACAACAGGGGAATGTGGAGGCAGAGGAGGCAATGCACCTAGTGCACACCTCACAATCTCTACAAAGAGCAAAGGAAGCTTTGACAACTCTGCCTTAGATGCTGACAGTGAAGAGTTTGGCAGTGATGATAGTGACAGTGTAAGAACCCTAATTTTTGTAAAATTTTCTTTTATATAATATCATATGACATTGTCAATTTGGAACCTTTTTTAGTCATCCCTGTTGTTTAATGGAAATGATTGTCTGAGAACTATGTTTTTACATTCACCATGTAAGATAAAGGGAAGGCTGTTGAAGGCAAGAGTCTTATTGTTAGTAAGATTTATAAAACTTGGGATTTGAGAGTTATTGGAGTATTAAAAGATTTATTAGGAATTATGGCGAGGAGTTATGGATATTCGAGGAATTTACACAATTAAGTACTTAAGGAATTACAAGGGAAATCTCTACGCGACAAAATATTATTACAAGGAATTAATTAAGATACGATACGAATTAAAGATTAAGTGACAAGCATTGGTGGAAGAATAATGATACAAGGAAAGATATTTCATGCAAGTCCCATGCAACTAAGTAGTTAGGAAAGCAAACTAGCAATGCAAAGTTAGCAAGAGGAATAGTAACTAGTTTGGTACATTGTCCAAGGAGACAAGGAGGTATGGTGCTCTAGACACTAGACTTGCAACTTGTGATACATATACATACACCTAATACATAATACCCAACACACCTTACTTTATTCCACCAACACCAAAAGCAAAACAAAAACTCTCTCTCTCCCCCCTAGCCATTGTTGCTCTCGGCCAAACACAAAAACAAGGGGAAGAAGAATTCTTTTTTCCACTTCTCTTCACTCTTAATTCAAGGCAAAAATCCTAGGTACTCTACATCATATAAGGAAGGTATACTATGAATTCCAACCCTTTTCATCCATTAGTTTTCAAGTTATAAATTGTTGAAGTTTTGTTGAATAGTAACAATGTTGAGTTTTCATTTAGATCTTGAGTTGTAAGGATTGTAGGAGCTCATCCAAGGTGTTCTTGAGACTTGTACGCATACCCAAGGCTCCTAGATACTCAAGAAGGTATAAAAACCCTAACCCCTCTTGGCCATGTATTATTTGTGGTGTTTAATGTTAGATCCATGTATATTAGTGTGAATCTTGGACATATAAGTTATGGATGATGTAGATCTTGAGTTTAAATGTTGTGGTTGTGATTTTAAGCTTGTGGCTGCGAAAACCCGAAGGGTCATTCAGGAAGTATCGTATACTCAAGTAATTATTTTTATATCTTCATAAATACTCAAAATACCTATCTTGGATTAAAAGCTAATTTAATTTAATTATTATTGTATTAATTATCAATATTAAATCTTAAAATATCATTTATTAATTATTGTTCATTATTTTAAAGTCAAAGCTAATCCAAGATACCTTTAGTACTTTCAAACTCGAACTCTTTCGAACTCAAAACATTTTCGAAAACCCCGGTCAGGTTTGCTCCTTGTATGATTTCAAGAACTATCGGTCGACTGACGTCGGACCTCAATTACTCAGTTTTCAATCAAAATCAAGTTTTTCAAAGAAAAAGAAAAAGGGACTCTGGCAAGTGTGGGAACCGTTGACGAACGATTCCTGGGATGTGTAAGCGGCCGTGAGCCAGGCTGTCCATCAATTATTATTCCGGCCCAGGTGTTGCCGAAGGATGATTACGGATGTAGTTTTCATCGAGGGTGATTACGGATGTAGTTTTCACCCGGGGATAGTTACGGATGTAGTTTCTATCCTTCTACCGGTAGAGAAGACCCGCGGATTATTGGACTTGGATGTGGCGACTGATCATCGTCAATCCCTGTCAGGTTTTATGTTTTCTTTAAGTCCCATTCCTCCATTTTGGAAAATGCTCTGACACTGCTTCTTAGGCTTATGTGCCAAGTTGCTGATAGTGTTCTATTTTGATGAGAAAGATGTTGACTCTATGCAGTATCTAGAACTGCAAGTTTATTTTGAAAGCAAGGGCACGTATTGGTGCACCTTCGAAATTTATCAACGATGACAAGTGATTCTATAACTGATTGATATAAACGAGTTTAATAACTGCTAAAAACATGTAATGATATATTGCTTATCTCATACATATATTTCTTGCTGAGATATAGTTGCTCACTCTTGCTTGTTTTCAAATTTACAAACACAACAGCTAAGAGAAATGGCAAGACCCAGACAGACTGCCCGAAAGCAGGTGACTAGACTCGAGGCAGCAGTTGAGTTTCCACCGGTAGGCCCCATTAGCCGGATTGGTTGGCAACTTTTGTTAGTACGTTTTATTTATAAGTATGACCTATGCAAAGTAGTGTACCGTAACAAACTTTCAAGCCGCCAACTCCGCTTCATATCGAAGTGTTGCTGGTAGCATAAATGCTATTTAATTCGGTCTGTAATAACTCTGAAACTTTTACTTTTGCTTAATCAAGTGTATGACGTTTCTGAGACTCTAACCTGAGTGTGTGTGTGTGTGTGCGGTGTGATTTTTATTGTGGGGTCGATGGCTGTTATATATATTGTGTGCAAGAACAGGGATGTTATTAATGGAAAATGGACCGTGAGCGCCTAGGTCTCCGACCCCGGATCTAGGGGCGCCACAGAAATGGTATCAGAGCGAGGTTACAGTTCTCAGAAACAATAGTAATTTAAGAAAGCAACCCTAATAATAATAACAATAATAGTAACCCTAATAACAACCTTAATAATACTTAGAACTCTCATCGAGTTTACAGTCGGGTTATCGGATATAGCCCTGACTTTAAGGCCCATGAGGGAACTACTCCTTAAACCTTTCTTTATGGTTAGTGACCCACCTTATTTCCCTTGTGTAGATGGAGGAGATACCAGACCCTGAGGCCTTTGAGAGAGAGCATGATGAGGCACTGATGTGAGATACCGAGGATCCTGAGGAGGATATGGGTGCTGACCCTGAACTTGGCCCCTGGATTACGCTGATAGGGGATACTGATGATGAGGATCTCGAGGAGGAGCCCTTTGAGCCTGAGCGTGAGCCTGTTACCCCCTCTCTTGTAGCTACTAACGAGGAGAGTGTGAGATCCAGTGAGGGCCGTGTTGTGTCACCCCCACCCTCTCCGCAGTCATCGAGCCCTGTTTCATCGGACGGTGACTCCGAGGATGATACTTCTGGCGAGGAGGAGCTTGACCCTACCCCTGCTCCTGCTCCTGCTCCTGCACCTGCTCCTGTTCCTGTCATACCACCCCCGCCGATGGACCTACCCCCAGTGTCGGGCACTGAGCACGCCTACGTGGTGCAGTTCCTGACCCGAGACTTACTTTCTGCAGAGGCCAGACTTAATGAGGCGAGGCGGGCACTAGTAGAGGAGCGCGAGGCGCGATTGAGGATTCAGGCTGAGATGAGGACTGTTGTTGCTAGGAGGACTAGGGCTCGTCTCCATAGGATTGAGAGGAGGAGTCGCGCGAGGATTCTTGGTTTAGGGATCCGTGGGGGCGGTGTGATCCAGGCGTGTTGTGCGTCGTGCATTTTCCCGAGTGAGGGCCTTGCTCCGTCGCGGTGCGACACCATGATGTGTTACTGAAAGCTCAGACCTCTAGGTTCAGATGACATTAGGGTGTCGATTTTGCGGGATAGTTGACTTGTGCAGTGGTATCCTTTCTGACCAGTGGATGAGTAGACTGACCTACAGATATGTAGATGTGACTTCGGATAGTATGTACGGATGTAGCCCTACTTTTGTGTAGCCCTGACTATTCAGATGGTGTACTTGTTATTGTTCCACTTTTGCTAGACTTTGACATCGGAACTATGTATTAGGCTCTAACATCCAAACTTTGTGATAACTCTTGTACCGTATTTATCTAGTTTCAGTTTCCTTGATATTGTCTCAACTGCCTTACTTTCCGATGCCATGCTTTACTGTTTTGATATACAACTATGAATATACAATTGCTACAAGCCGCAAATGCAACCATGTTGTTTCAAATTTTCGACATGAGATTTAAAATTGTTCTCTACAAATTTCCAAAATGTTCCTACAAATTTTAAAATAATTTTTTCAAAAAAAAAAAATTTTGAGGTTTTGATTTCTTGAAAACTCCTGCAAATGTTTTCGCACCCCACAGAGATTTTTCCCCAAAAATGTTTTGACGTTTTATCTCCAGCATCGGGTTATTAAAACTTTTGTAACTTCCACCCTTATGAGGAGGAACGATACGTTCCTGACCCGTGTAAACGCTGTCAGGTAAGTGGAAGACCCTAACCCATTTCTTGTTTCATTATCAGAATCATGCCACCTAGAAGAATGAACACTCGAGCTCACCCGGTCAGTTCTGAAGGCCAGGGTAGCCACCATGGGACCGGAGGCCACCAGAACCATGTAGGGGAGAATGTGAACCTGAGTGAGGATGAGGGCAACGATCATAACTTGTTTGATGACTCTGAGTATGATGAAGAAGAAGCTGGTGATGACACCCGAGAGGTAGAACATCCAAGGGGAGGCCCTATGGAACAGTTCATGGAACTACTTAGGCAGAACTTGGACCGTCCCCCGGTTCAGCAACCACCCAGCAATGCTAATGCAAATGCTTTCCGGAACTTCAAATCCCTGAAACCCCCAGAATTTAAAGGAAAGGCAGATCCGATTGAGGCCAGAGCCTGGCTGAAGGAAATGGAAAAATCTTTCGAGATACTAGGTGTCGCTGAGGAGCAGAAGACTATTTTCGCCACCTACCTCCTGAAGGGTGAGGCAAACTATTGTTGGGAAGTTAAGAGGAATTTGGAAGGAAGAGGTGTGGTGACCTGGGAGAGGTTTAGCGAGCTGTTCTTGGAAAAGTACTTCCCTAGGTTCATGGAGACACAAATGGAGTTGAAGTTTTTGGAACTAAAGCAAGGTAACATGACGGTGGCCGAGTATGAGGCCAAATTTACAGAGTTGTCGAGGTTTGTGCCGGAATATGTGAACTCTGAGGCAAAGAGGGCCCGAAGGTTTCAATTGGGGCTAAAGCAATGGATTCAGAATCGTGTGGCGGTTCTTGAGCTGACAGACTATGCCACCCTGGTACAGAAAGCATAAATTGTTGAGGCTGGGAGTGAACAGATGCAGAAGGAGAGGGAAGGAAAGAAGAGGAAGTTTGATAGTCGAAAGGGAAACTCTGCGGGTGGGAGCTTTCCGAGCAAATTTAACGAGGGACGATGTCCCAACCCAGCGGAAACTTTGGAACCAAGAGAGCTGAAAGTTGGAGTGTGGGCCAGAGCGGCCGACCACAGGGATCGTCTTACTCTACCCCATCCCGAGCCCTACCCCCGGATTGCAATAAGTGTGGAAGGAAACATGCGGGCGTGTGTAACCTACAGGATGTGAAGTGCTTCAAGTGTGGGCTGACAGGACATTATGCTAATGCCTGTCGAGGAACTAGTAACAACACCAGTGCCGGAGGTAATTGCTTCAAGTTTGGGAAACCAGGGCACCGAATGAGGGAATGTATGTCCTCTGGGCCAGCTGCGTCAAGAGTGAGTGGAACTGCTTCTAACAAGGCCCCTACTGCAAGAACTTTTAACATGACGGTGCAGGATGCCGTGAGGAACACGGATGTGATTGCAGGTACTCTACTACTCAACCCAGTTAAGGCAAATGTTTTATTTTATTCGGGAGCTACCAAGTCTTTCATATCTCTAGATTTTGTATGTCAGTTAGGCCTTAAGACTGAACCATTGAAAGACAGACTGCAAATAGAGATAGCTAATCATGAAATTATCCCTGTTAACCAAGTATGTCCAGGTTGTGACCTAGAAATAGAAGGGCGACACTTTCGGGTAGACTTAATACCTTTTAAGCTAGGAGAGTTTGACATAATAGTAGGTATGGATTGGTTAACAACCCACGGAGCCCAGATTGATTGTGTAAAGAAGAAAGTAAGTTTGAGACTGCCAGGGGATGAGGAAGTAGTGTTTAGTGGAAAACGGCAAAACCAAAAGTTCCTGACTACGATTCAAGCTAAGAAGCTGTTACGTAAAGGATGCGAAGCCTATTTAGCCTATGTGAAGGATACCAAGAAGGAGGCACCAAACCTACAGGAAATCCCTGTCGTTAATGAGTTCGCGGACGTATTTCCGGATGATCTTCCGGGACTACCACCTGATAGAGACATCGAGTTCGCTATAGACTTAGTTCCGGGTACGGCCCCAATTTCGAAAGCCCCATATCAGCTAGCCCCAGTGGAGATGAAAGAGCTAGCCACTCAGTTACAAGAGTTGTTGGATAAAGGGATGATAAGACCTAGTATGTCACCGTGGGGAGCCCCGGTATTATTCGTGAAAAAGAAGGATGGTAGTATGAGATTATGTATAGACTACAGGGAGTTGAACAAAGTGACTATAAAGAATAAGTATCCCTTGCCAAAGATAGATGACCTGTTTGATCAATTGAAAGACGCAGTTTATTTTTCTAAAATTGATTTGAGGAACGGGTACCACCAGTTAAGAATTAAGCCAGAAGATATACCAAAGACGGCCTTCGCACCCGGTACGGACACTATGAGTTCCTAGTGATGTCATTTGGGCTAACGAATGCCTTCGCAGCTTTCATGGACTTAATGAATCGAGTCTTCAAGAAGTACTTGGACAAGTGTGTTATAGTCTTCATCGATGACATCTTGATTTATTCCAAGACGAAGGAGGAACATGCAGAGCACTTGAGGATTGTATTGGGAGCATTGAGAGAAGAAAAGTTGTACGCTAAGTTCTCGAAGTGTGAATTTTGGTTGAAGGAAGTTCAGTTTTTAGGGCATGTGATTAGCGAACAAGGCATTCTAGTGGACCCAGCCAAAATAGAGGCTGTATCGAATTGGGAGAGACCAACCACTCCGACAGAGGTGAGAAGTTTTATAGGATTGGCTGGCTACTATAGAAGGTTTGTCCAAGACTTTGCCAAGATAGAAGCCCCTTTGACCCGACTAACTCGCAAGACCGAGAAGTTTGTGTGGACTGAAAAATGCGAAGAGAGCTTCCAAGAGTTGAAAAAGAGGTTGGTGACAGCACCAGTACTAGCCCTACCTGATGATAAGGGAGATTTTGTGATTTATAGCGACGCATCCCATAAAGGTTTAGGGTGTGTGCTTATGCAGCACGGTAAAGTGATTGTGTATGCGTCCAGACAACTCAAGGAATACGAGATAAGATACCCCACCCATGATTTGGAATTAGCGGCGATAGTTTTCGCTTTGAAGATCTGGAGACATTATCTTTACGGAGAAAAGTGTGAAATCTACACGGATCACAAGAGCTTAAAGTACATATTCACTCAGAAAGAGTTAAACATGAGGCAGAGGAGATGGCTAGAGCTAATCAAAGATTATGATTGTGAGATTCATTATCACCCAGGGAAGGCCAACGTGGTGGCCGATTCACTTAGCCGAAAGGAGAAACTCAAGATGATAACGTCAGTGGACGAATTGATCAAGGACCTTGAGAAACTGGAGATTGAAGTGAGGTTACCAGGAATTGGACAAGAGAGTCTAATGGAAATAAGAGTCCAACCACCGCTATTGGAAAAGATTAAGTTATGCCAGGAAAAGAAGATAGAAGAAGAAAAGAATTCGATGGAGAAAATTTTGACTGGCGAGGAAATTAAGTGTGAAAAGGACGGGAATGGAATTATGAGATACGCATCTAGGATATGGATTCCGAACGTTCAGGAATTAAAAGACGAGATTTTGCAAGAGGCTCATAGTTCAAGGTACTCAATTCACCCTGGAGGCACTAAGATGTATAGAGACTTGAGAGAATACTATTGGTGGCCAAATATGAAGAAGGACGTGGCAGAATGGGTAAGTAAATGCTTGACATGTCAAAGAGTAAAGGCCGAACACCAGAGGCCCAGTGGATTGTTGCAACCCTTAGAGATACCCGAGTGGAAGTGGGAGCATATTGCGATGGACTTTGTGGTCGGACTACCAAGGACCAAGACTAATCATGATGCCATTTGGGTAATTATCGATAGATTGACCAAGTCAGCACATTTTCTTCCAATCAACGAGAGATACACTATCGACAGGCTGGTGGATATTTACTTAAAGGAGATCGTGGTAAGGCATGGGGTTCCTGTGAGCATTGTATCTGATAGAGACCCAAGGTTCAACTCCAGATTCTGGAGGAGTTTTCAGGATTGTGTGGGGACCAAGTTAAACATGAGTACTGCATACCACCCCCAATCCGACGGACAGAGTGAGAGAACCATCCAGACCATAGAGGACATGTTGAGAGTATGTGCCATCGATTTTAAGGGAAGTTGGGATGACCACTTGCCATTGATCGAATTTTCCTACAACAACAGTTACCATGCGAGTATAGGAATGCCCCCATATGAAGCTTTATACGGACGAAGATGTCGGTCTCCCTTGTGTTGGGAAGAAGTTAGAGAGCAGAAGATTTTAGGGCCTGAACTGGTCCAACAGACGAGAGAAAGTATCGAGCTCATAAGAGGACGGCTGGTAGCGGCCCAAGATAGACAAAAGAAGTATGCGGACCAGACCCGCAAGGACAAAGAATATGAGGTAGGAGAGTTTGTGATGTTAAAGGTATCACCGTGGAAGGGATTGATGAGATTTGGTAAGAAGGGGAAACTAAGCCCGAGATTTATTGGACCTTTTGAAATTTTGAGACGAGTTGGAAAGTTAGCCTATGAATTGGCTTTACCCCCAAGCTTGCAGCAAGTACATAATGTGTTCCATGTGTCCATGCTACGACCTTACCATACCGACTTTCGGCACGTGATAGAATATGATCAAGTGGATCTGTAGCCAGACTTAACCTATGTAGAGCAACCTGTAGAAATCATGGATAGAAAAAAACAGGTGTTGAGGAACAAGGTTGTCAAACTAGTGAGAGTTTTGTGGAGGAACCAGAATGCCGAAGAATCAACATGGGAACTAGAGAGCGCGATGCGCGAAAAGCACCCCCAACTGTTTTCAACCTGATTCTGGGACGGAATCCTTTTAAGGAGGGGAGGCTGTAAGAACCCTAATTTTTGGAATATTTTCTTTTATATAATATCATATGACATTGTCAATTTGGAACCTTTTTTAGTCATCCCTGTTGTTTAATGGAAATGATTGTCTGAGAAACTATGTTGTTACATTCACCATGTAAGATAAAGGGAAGGTTGTTGAAGGCAAAAGTCTTATTGTTAGTAAGATTTATAAAACTTGGGATTTGAGAGTTATTGGAGTATTAAAAGATTTATTAGGAATTATGGCGAGGAGTTATGGATATTCGAGGAATTTACACAATTAAGTACTTAAGGAATTACAAGGGAAATCTCTACGCGACAAAATATTATTACGAGGAATTAATTAAGATACGATACGAATTAAAGATTGAGTGACAAGCATTGGTGGAAGAATAATGATACAAGGAAAGATATTGCATGCAAGTCCCATGAAACTAAGTAGTTAGGAAAGCAAACTAGCAATGCAAAGTTAGCAAGAGGAATAGTAACTAGTTTGGTACATTGTCCAAGGAGACAAGGAAGTATGGTGGTCTAGACACTAGACTTGCAACTTGTGATACATATACATACACCTAATACATAATACCCAACACACCTTACTTTATTCCACCAACACCAAAAGCAAAACAAAAACTCTCTCTCTCCCGCCTAGCCATTGTTGCTCTCGGCCAAACACAAAAACAAGGGGAAGAAGAATTATTTCTTCCACTTCTCTTCACTCTTAATTCAAGGCAAAAATCCTAGGTACTCTACATCATATAAGGAAGGTATACTATGAATTCCAACCCTTTTCATCCATTAGTTTTCAAGTTATAAATTGTTGAAGTTTTGTTGAATAGTAACAATGTTAAGTTTTCATTTAGATCTTAAGTTGTAAGGATTGTATGAGCTCATGTTCTTGAGACTTGTAAGCATACCCAAGGCTCCTAGATACTCAAGAAGGTATAAAACCCCTAACCCCTCTTGGCCATGTATTATTTGTGGTGTTTAATGTTAGATCCATGTATATTGGTGTGAATCTTGGACATATAAGTTATGGATGATGTAGATCTTAAGTTTAAATGTTGTGGTTGTGATTTTAAGCTTGTGGTTAGTGTATGTAACTCCATGTATGCCATATATTATGATCTTGGTGGTTTAGATGATGGTTGTGATGTTTGTATAAGATTCTTGAATGGTTAAGTAGTAAAAGCATGCTGAGTAATTTTCCATGAACTTGTACTGTCTTGTAGGAGGGTTTTGAACCCCTAAATCTTGTCCCCTGAAGTCCTAATATATATTGTTGGAAAGGTATTTGAATGTAGTTTCCAGAAATATAAGGTTCATGACTAGGTGATGTATAGATGTTGAGTTATTGGAAAGGTATTGGAATCTGGACTGCACTAAATGGTCCCCTTGTGAACCTTGTTTAAACCCCTAAAAATTTATGTAGGATCATGGAAAAATTAGAGGGGCTAGTGAATGTAGTGGTGAAGGCTACCCAAAAAGAATTTGATTAAAATATGTATTTTTCAATTTTATAAAAATGTTAGAGTAAAATTCGCGCAAGGGAAAAAGTCGTAAGTGGAGTGTGATTTAAGAGGTAATGAATATGATTCGGATATGGTAACCAAATTAAGTTGAATAAGTGGCGAGCGTAATCGAGTGATGACATGAACCTATAGTGGGGCTAGAGGGTCATAAGACGGAGTCATTAAGTTAATTTTGTACCCCCATAAAACCTCGCAATTAAAAGAGATATTGTTAAGGTACTAACGATCGGCTATTGATTATGTATAGATCGTTCCACTCCGCAAGCTCGACCACCCCAACCTCACCAAGGCAAGTTTACTTTTCAAAACTTACATATATAAGGACTTTCACTGTTGTGTTTGTAGTTTTCAATCGTATCAAATGTTTATGCTTATCGAAGTATTGATGAAATTGAGATGTATAAGCACATATATGTTTGCACCCCTTGAACTTAGAATGAAATGTTTCTTCGGACAACGACTCTAGCAATAGAGGTCGTAGCGGTCCATATATACTATTGACCGGGGAGCGGTATATTATTATATCGTAATTAAATTGCGAAAACCCGAAGGGTCATTCGGGAAGTATCGTATACTCAAGTAATTATTTTTATATCTTCATAAATACTCAAAATACCTATCTTGGATTAAAAGCTAATTTAATTTAATTATTATTGTATTAATTATCAATATTAAATCTTAAAATATCATTTATTCATTATTGTTCATTATTTTAAAGGCAAAGCTAATCCAAGATACCTTTAGTACTTTCAAACTCGAACTCTTTCGAACTCAAAACATTTTCGAAAACCCCCGGTCAGGTTTGCTTCTTGTATGATTTCAAGAACTATCGGTCGACTGATGTCGGACCTCAATTACTCTGTTTTCAATCAAAATAAAGTTTTCAAAAGAAAAAGAAAAAAGGGACTCTGGCAGGTGTGGGAACCGTTGACGAACGATTCCCGGGATGTGTAAGCGGCCGTGAGCCAGGCGGTCCATCAATTATTATTCCGGCCCAGGTGTTGCCGAAGGATGATTACGGATGTAGTTTTCATCGAGGGTGATTACGGATGTAGTTTTCACCCGGGGATAGTTACGGATGTAGTTTCTATCCTTCTACCGGTAGAGAAGACCCGCGGATTATTGGACTTGGATGTGGCGACTGATCATCGTCAATCCCTGTCAGGTTTTATGTTTTCTTTAAGTCCCATTCCTCCATTTTGGAAAATGCTCTGACACTGCTTCTTAGGCTTATGTGCCATGTACGAACCCTAATTTTTGTAATATTTTCTTTTATATAATATCATGTGACATTGTCAATTGGGAACCTTTCTAGTCATCCCAGTTGTTTAATGGAATTGATTGTCTGAGAAACTATGTTGTTACATTCACTATGAAAGATAAAGGGAAGATTGTTGAAGGCAAGAATCTTATTGTTAGTAAGATTTATAAAACTTGGGACTTGAGAGTTATTGGAGTATTAAAAGATTTTTAAGGGATTATGACAAGGAGTATGGATATTCGAGGAATTTACACAATTAAGTACTTAAGGAATTACAAGGGAAATCTCTACGCGACAAAATATTATTACTAGGAGTTAATTAAGATGCGATATGAATTAAAGATTAAGTGACAAGAATTGGTGGAGGAATAATAATACAAGGAAAGATATTACATGCAAGCTTCATGTAACTAGATTGTTAGAAAAGCAAACAAGAAATGCAAAAGCAACTAGAGGAATAGTAACTAGTTAAGGGTGCATTGTTCAAGGAGACAAGGAAGCATGGTTGGCACCTAGGGAGCTAGTACTAGGCTTGCAACATGTGATACAATAATACATATGACCAATACATATCACAATTACATATCACCTTATTCAACCAACACAAAACAAAACACCCCCCTTGGAAAGAAGCTCTCGGCCAAGCTAGAAAAAAGAGAAGAAGATTTTTTCTTCAACTTCTCATCACTCACAATTCAATAAAAAAATCCTAGGTCCTCTACACTCCATAAAGAAGGTATGCTATGAATTTCAAGCCATTTTAACCATCCAATCTTGAGATAATAATTGTTAAAGTTTTGATGAATAGTAACAATGTTGAGTTTTCTTTTAGATCTTGGATTATAAGGATTGTAGGAGCTCATCCAAGGTGTTCTTGAGACTTGTAAGGCATACCCAAGGTTCCTCGATACTCAAGAAGGTATAAAAACCCTAACCCCTCTTGGCCATGTAGTATTTGTGATGTTTAATGTTAGATCCATGATTATTAGTGTGAATCTTGGACATATAAGTGATGGATGATGTAGATCTTGAGTTTAAGTGGTGTGGTTGTGATTTTTAAGCTTGTGGTTAGTGTATGTAACTCCATGTATATTGTAAAGTAGGATCTTGGTGGTTTAGATGATGGTTGTGATGTGTATGTAAGATTCTTGGTTAGTGAAGTGTAAAAGCATGCTGAGTATTTTTTCCAGGAACTTGTACTGTCTTGTAGGAGGGTTTTGAACCCCTAAATCGTGTCCCCTGAAGTCCGAATATATATTGTTGGAAAGGTATTTGAATGTAGTTTCCCAAAATATAAGGTTCATGACAAGGTGATGTATAGATTTTGAGTTATGGCCTGAGAAGTGAAATGTGTTTCTGGAATCCGGACTGCACTAGATGGTCCCCTTGTGAACCTTGTTTAAACCCCTAAAAATTTATGTAGGATCATGGAAAAATTAGAGAAGCTAGTAAATGCAGTGAGGATGGCCACCCAAAAAGAATTGGATTAAAATATGTATTTTTCAATTTTATAAAAATATTAGAGTAAAATTCGCGCAAGGGAAAAAGTCGTAAGTGGAGTGTAATTTTAGGGGTAATGGATATGATTCGGATATGGTAACCAAATTAAGTCGAATAGGTGACGAGAGTAATCGAGTGGTGACATGAACCTATACAGGGGCTAGAGTGTCATAAGATGAAGTCATTATGTTAATTTTGTACCCCCTAAAACCCCGCAATTAAAGAGGTATTGTTAAGATACTAACGATCGGCTATTGATTAGGTATAGATCGTTCCACTCCGCAAGCTCGACCACCCCAACCTCACCAAGGCAAATTTACTTTCCAAAACTTACATATACATGGACTTTCACTGTTGTGTTTGTAGTTTTCAATCATATCAAATGTTTATGTTTATCGAAGTATCGATGAAATTGAGATGTATAAGTACATATATGTTTGCACCCCTTGAACTTAGAATGAAATGTTTTCTTCGGACAACGACTCTAGCAATAGAGGTCGTAGCGGTCCGTATATACTATTGACCGGGGAGCGGTATATTATTATATCGTAATTAAATTGCGAAAACCCGAAGGGTCATTCGGGAAGTATCGTATACTCAAGTAATTATTCTTATATCTTTGTAAATACTCAAAATACCTATCTTGGATTAAAAGCTTATTTAATTAAATAATTATTTTATTAATTATTAATATTAAATCTTAAAATATCATTTATTAATTATTGTTCATTATTTTAAAGACAAAGCTAATCCAAGATACCTTTAGCACTTTCGAACTCGAACTCTTTCGAACTCCAAGCATTTTCGAAAACCCCCGGTCAGGTTTGTTTCTTGTACGATTTCAAGAATCATCGGTCGACTGATGTCGGACCTCGAATACTCAGTTTCCAATCAAAATCAAGTTTTTAAAAGAAAAAGAAAAACGGACTCTGGCAGATGTGGGAACCGTTGACGAACGATTCCCGGGATGTGTAAGCGGCCGTGAGCCAGGCGGTCCATCAATTATTATTCCGGCCCAGGTGTTGCCGAAGGATGATTACGGATGTAGTTTTCATCGAGGGTGATTACGGATGTAGTTTTGACCCGAGGATAGTTACGGATGTAGTTTCTATCCTTCTACCGGTAGAGAAGACCCGCGGATTATTGGACTTGGATGTGGCGACTGATCATCGTCAATCCCTGTCAGGTTTTTATGTTTTCTTCCAGTCCCATCCTCCACTTTGGAAAAATACTCAAACACTGCTTCTTGGGCCTAAGTGCCAAGTTGCCGATAGTGTTGTTTTTGATAAGAAAAATATTGACATCGTGCAGTATCTAGAACTGCAAGATTTTCTATAAAGATTGGCACGTGTTAGTGCACTCTTGCAATTGTTTCAAAGAATGAAATGTTTTTGTATGAGAAACCTTCTAAGCTAATGGAAGGAAAGAGGTTTGCAATGATGTATTCCCTGTATAGTATGTTAATCGTAGAGTGTTTTGCCGAAAATGATATGCTCATATGTATATATTTTCAAACTTGAGATATGTTGAAATGGGAACCTTATAAAGGGTTCATATGTTATTCTTAAAGCTCCTTAGTGAGTATAGATGTTTTATTCAAACTCGGACATATACATTGTCCAATTATGTTTTGAAATATGAGATATATACCCATATAGTTGGGAATGTTTTCGAAATAAACCCCATTATTATTTTACAAAATGGTGAACTTGCTGAGCATTATGTAGCTCATTCTTGCTTTAT
Organism: Saposhnikovia divaricata; assembly: GCA_036435485.1. Taxonomy (NCBI): domain Eukaryota; kingdom Viridiplantae; phylum Streptophyta; class Magnoliopsida; order Apiales; family Apiaceae; genus Saposhnikovia; species Saposhnikovia divaricata. Next base: position 137,496,065 of record CM071600.1, read on the forward strand.
AAAAACTTTTCAGAAAGAGAAGAATTTGGCCGATTAACTCCGTACCAGCAGAAGAGGAGTAGAAGAATTACCCCAGAGATGATTTAGTTTCTGATAAATACTACAGAGTAAGTCTGATAGGTTTTCAACTGTAATAGTAAGACTTGTCTTCAAGTACAATTGTGTAAGTGGAAGTGCGTAAGACTCTGGATTGTACAAATGAATTTTAATATTTAGTGTTACTTTTGATTATCGTTTCTGAGGCTCTAACTTGTTTGTGTGTAAGATTGAGGTCTGGACATATGTATTGTTGAGTTGTAAAAGTAATACAAGTATGATATGGTTGGATGATGATGTGACGACCTGAATCTTTGACCTCAGATTTGGGGGCGTCACATGCCAAGTTGCTGATAGTGTTCTATTTTGATGAGAAAGATGTTGACTCTATGCAGTATCTAGAACTGCAAGTTTATTTTGAAAACAAGGGCACGTATTGGTGCACCTTCGAAATTTATCAACGATGACAAGTGATTTTATAACTGATTGATATAAACAAATTTAATAACTGCTAAAAACATGTAATGATATATTGCTTATCTCGTACATATATTTCTTGCTGAGCTATAGTTGCTCACTCTTGCTTGTTTTCAAATTTACAAACACAACAGCTAAGAGAAATGGCAAGACCCAGACAGACTGCCCGAAAGCAGGTGACTAGACCTGAGGCAGCAGTTGAGATTCCACCGGTAGGCCCCATTAGCCGGATTGGTTGGTAACTTTTGTTAGTACGTTTTATTTACAAGTATGACCTGTGCAAAGCAGTGTACCGTAACAAACTTTCAAGCCGCCAACTCCGCTTCATATCGAAGTGTTGCTGGTAGCATAAATGCTATTTAATTCGGTCTGTAATAACTCTGAAACTTTTACTTTTGCTTAATCAAGTGTATGATGTTTCTGAGACTCTAACCTGAGTGTGTGTGTGTGTGTGTGCGGTGTGAGTTTTATTGTGGGGTCGATGGCTGTTATATATATTGTGTGCAAGAACAGGTATGTTATTAATTGAAAATGGACCATGAGCGCCTAGGTCTCCGACCCCGGATCTAGGGGCGTCACAGACAGCACAGCAAATGATGAAGAAGTCAATGTGGCAGATACTCCAGACTGGATATTTTCTACGGCCACTGTGGCTGGTGACTTCAATGTGGAAATTGTGAAGCAATATCAATCAGCTAGGGCTGAGCACCGAAATGCAGATCCATGGAGAAAGGCTGTCCTTCAGCAATTAATGGACTCCCTGAAACTTCACAAAATGCACATGGTCATTCAAAGAACACAACAGGAGGAGGTCCAAACTGCAATTAGAGAAATGAAAGTGGAACTAGATGCCAGGATTGAGGCACTAGCCCCTACTACCACTCAGAAGGTGCTGACTAGCAAATTATTGAAGGAAGATAGCCTGGCCAAATCTGTTCAGCATCTCTCCTCCAGAGTGGATAGTATGGAATTTCAAATGCAGACACTCATTGCCAATTAAGCCAAACAGACTAAGCTACTGGAAAGGCTGCTTGCAGCCGCACCTCCAGCCCTTGATGCTAACAAAAAGGGGGAGAAAAAGGTAGAAGAGGCAGCTACTTCTAGTCAAATTCCAGCTTCCAGTAGCAAGATAGCACAAATTGAGGGGGAGCAACAGCCAATGATAGTGGTCAATCCAAAAGAGTTTACTATAGAGGCTTCCCCTGTGAAGAAACAAAAGGCTGTGCTTCCAGTTCCTGACTTGTCAAAAATCTCAGAAGATGAGAGGCAATCCAGAATTAAAGAATTAGAGAAGATCAACAAGGAGGCAAATGAAAGAATGATGAGAACAGAAAGGATGATCAATGAATCAATGGTATCAACTCTGTCTAATTAGTCCTCAGCTCCAACAATATCAACTACAATTCTGAAGGTGCTCACTCCAGAGATTGTGGCTCCTACATTCTATGATGCTGAACCATCTTATGTCAAAGAATTTGAACCATACATAAAAACCAGATCCTACTCTCCACCAAAGGCAAATGGGAAGAACAAGTTAAAATTGGACTTTCCATTTCCCAAGGATGATGATGAGAAGCTAATGGGAAAGACAATCAAAGAGTTCAAGGAAAAGACAAATAAGAGTGTAAGAGATTAGATGGCTATAATAATAAGGAATGGAAAAGTGTTAAATATATCCAACAGCCATCCTAGATTTGTTGAAGCAAAAAGAGAGGAGACCTCCAAACTTCTAAGGGAAGCTCATCCAAGTGAAGAAAATCACTATGAAAACTCAGATGAGAAGCAAGCCAGGCTGGCTCAGGAGTTAATGGATGAGGTAGAGGATGAAATGAGGGAACCTGAGGAAGTCCCCAAATCCAAAAGGAAAGTGAAATCAGTCCCCAAATCCAAATCTAAGGGGGTGAAATCAAAGGAAAGGAGGCCTGTCTCTCCAGTAATTGAAAGCAAGGAAACAGTTGGCTCATCACAACCTATTTTTGTAAAAGTATTCAACCCAGCTGTGAATTTCCATGGTGATCCTATAGTACCTAAAGAAGAACCAATGAATCTTGACTCCATTGAGGTTCCTTCATTCTTGCTGAAGCCTCAACAGAAGCCTATACAGAAGAAAAGGATACCAAGGAAGCAACCTTCAAAGGAACCAATTCAAGTTGCTAGGGTACCTGCTATTGTCAAGCAGCCAATCTTGGAAAACAAGGATGATTTTATCTATCAGGCAGATATTGAAGAATACTCTGGCATGAATCTGTATCTGGATGAATTGTCAGAAGTAAGAGGAATTGACAAATATAAACATTTGCCTAAGAGATTGGTCTCTGTATACAAGGGAGGAAAGGAAAGGACATGGCCACTACAGAGGGTTCTTGGAGAAAATTATCTGACCTTAACCAAAGTGTTCTCTCCAATCAAGAGATACACAGGGTTCTCCAAGATAGCAAAAGGGGAGATACTGGACAGAATAGAACAGATAAGGAGAGAATGGAACTCACCATCAAGTCTACCAAGGAAGATGAAGATCCCATACAATGGACAGAAAATCCACCTTCAACCCTTCTGGATGATGGAGTTCAGGGATGAAGATGGTAACAGGAGATTCTTCAGGTTAGAAGACCAACTATCAAAGGCTAGTTCTCAATACCTGAGATGGTTACAACAAAAGCTAAATCCAAAGGTTGATGAAGAAGATGCCTTCTATAGGCAACTCCAAATGCAGATTGAGTCCAACTCTGCCAAAGAAGGAAAATCAAGGGTGATGCCAACAAGAGAAAAGAAACTGTCTTAATCTGCTCAGTCTAGAGGAGCACTTCTCTGTAAATTTCTCAAACTTTCAGTTTTAAATTTTTGTAGCTTAATACAATTTTTGGATTGTTCTATATATATATCTTTAGGAATGTTTTGTTATCATCAAGGTCCTGAATTTATGCTTTATTGTCATCAAGAATAAATTGGGGGAGATTGTTAGGAATATGTTGTACTTGATGATAACTTCACAATCAATCAAATTGTATAAGGTTTTGTAGCTGTCAACGGATGAGGATTTATAACTCTATCCGTTGACAGGTAGCTCATCAACGGATGAGGTTTTTGTAGCATACTGCAGTATCTCTATGTTATCGGTTGATAGTGTTTTTATCCACAGTCATGTTGACCATCAATGGATAGGCAGAATAGGGTAGCCAACTGTAAATAAGCTATGCTATGTAATTCTGTCTAACTGAAAGTGTATCAACAGATGAAGACAAAACTCTATCAACGGATACAACTCAAATCCACTCTATCAACGAATACAGCTCAAGTCTCCATATCAACGGATACAGCTCAATATATCATCAACAGATGTCAGTGTACAATATCAACGGATAATCATTGACACTTTCTTCTATGCTAAGCTGGGGATTAGCAGTTGATAAGGATAGGTTTGACTGACAGACCACATGGGTTGATAGTAGATACAAAAAGCAGAATGGCAGCCATACTTTGGAAACACAGAAGAAAGAAGCATTCCGTTTACACTATGAATACAAGAAAGGTGCAGGTGACATGTCTGTTCAAAAGGACAACCTTTCGGCTACATGTGTATTTGGAGTGTAGTAGCAAGTCAACTAGAATTAGATTAATATTATCTTATTCCAGTAGTACTTGTAAAACTTGGGATTTATAACCAAGGGTAGCAACTCTTTGAATAGCTAAGAAAACAGATACATTTGCTTAGGGTTTTTGTTGAATATCCTTAGAAAGCAAAGAGTTGCAAAACAGAAGCTGTGTACTTTTGTATCACAGAGTTTTCTTCGAATAAAAGCTTCAGGTGGTGCATTTAACCACCTGATTTTTATGTGTTTGTGCATTAATCTTTCTACAACAATTATCTAAGTATAGATTTCTGGAGTTCTTATCAGAAATTTATAAATATCAAGAATTGTATTCAACCCCCCCTTCTACAATTATACAAGTGTGTAATCTGGGAATAACAGTTCATTATGCGAAAAAGTTATATTGATTGTCGGGGAAAGATATTCGTTCCCATGAGTTAAGCGTCTAAAGTTGAAAAGACTCAGAAGTCAAAGTTTAAAGTTATTTCGGAATTGGAGGGCTCACAGAACGAGCCTGTTAAAGTTTGAGTTGATAAGAGAAAACCTAGAGTTGAAGAGGCAACCTGGGAAGTGAAAGTAAGATGTTTGAGGAAAATTGTTATTTGTGTCCTTAGCGTTGATTCTGAGGACAGAATTCTATTAAGGGGGGAAGGATATAACGCCCTAGAAAATTTCGAATTTCGAATTATTTATTTTATATAAATTATGAATATTATTATGTGAGTATTGTTGGAAAGTGGAATATGTGTGAAGTTATGTTTGTGTGATTATATGATGATTAGTATGAGCCGTGAAGGTCAGTATATTTTTATTTGTAATTTTGAGGATTTAAGTATATTTAAATCATGTATTTTTGATCCTCTGTAAATTTTATAAAATTATCGGAGGGATTAAAAATCATGAAATCTTTTGTAATATCATCTTTATATATTTATTTAGTTTTTAAAATTGTTGGGTGGATTAATTTGGGTGGTTGAGTAATTTTAAAATGAATTTAAGAGTTTTATTGTATTTAAAGGATCAAAACTTTGAAAATTCATATTTATTTCATTTTTGATCCGAAAAATATTTCGAAAATATGTGCGTGCTCGTAATTTTATATTCTTTATTTTAAAAATGAAAAGTTTAATGTTCTGAATATTTTATTTGATTTCGATTTATAAGTCGTTTAAGTGTTAAAAAGGGGCCGGTATGAAGTGTAAAAGTGATATAATTGTAGTGGGCCAAGCCCAATAGCACACAAAAACAAACACAACAGTAGAGAGGATTCTAGAATCGGGGGAGGGGGAGAAAAACACAGCAGGGGGGAAGAAATTGGAAGAGAGAAAAGAGAATTGGAGACTTGAATTCATACATACACATATATATATATACATACGCGCGTGTGTGTGTGTAATTGTGTGTGTGTGTAAGTGTGCGTGCAGTAGTGCGTGTGTAGGAGGCGCGCGGTGTGTGTTGCAGGGGAGAGGGAGGTAGCGCGCGGGAGAGGGGCGGTAGAGGAGGGAGAGATCGCCGGTGATGGCGTGGTGATGGCGTGAGGAAGGTGAACTGGTGGAGGTAGTGGCGAGGCGCGGCAGCAGTGAGCTAGAGAGAGAGGGAGAGAGAGAGAGAGAGAGAGAGAGGGAGGGAGGGAGAGAGAGAGAGAGAGAGAGAGAGAGAGAGAGAGAGAGAGAGAGAGAGAGAGAGAGAGAGAGAGATTGTTGCGGGGAATCGATGAATTCGGAAAGTATAATCTCGCATTTTGTCTATTTAATTTTCTTATTTAATTAGTTGTAAATTCGAGATAATTGTTTTAATTTTTGTAGTTTGAATTCGGAAAGTATATAAATTATTGTGATTGTAGTAATTTAATTGTGATTTAATTATGTAGTTGTTGTAATTTAATTAGTTTAAATTGCAATATCATTGTTGTAACTCTGTGATTAATTCGGAGAATATAGTTATTTAGTATCGTGGTGGTTAAGTATAATTGTGGGATTTATTTCGAGTTGAACAATATGTTTTGATTATTATTAATTGTTAATTGTTAGTCATTAATTGTTGAGGCTAATTGTGGACCCGATTATGTGTTCGGGCTAGCAGTGGTTAATTATTAATTGTTGAATGATATATTGAGATATATGGTTTTATCGAGTCACAAATGTTTATGTACTAAATGTATAAAGTCAAGTTATAGTATTTGTCGGATATTATGCTTGTCGAGTACTTGGTGGTAAATTATATGTGGTGGTGAGTTATTTGTATGGTTTTAAAATGTGAATTATATCAAAGATTAATTGTTAGATTTATTTTATTATGTGCTTATCTGCGAGGAGTTGCAATGAGGTCACAAGTCTTAAATGTCAATATTTAAAGACTTGTGTAATTCTCTTCAACTAGTTCCTCGGGATTACGAATATCCATGATTAACTATCACGAGTATAATTAATATACTTGAGTGACGTGTTCATTGATATAGCGTAAGTAATAGTTAGTGCTAGGGGTTGTTCCCTAGGGCTTACGAACATTAATGATTGATTGTCATGTGTATCATTAAAATGCGTGAGAAATACGATCATTGGTGTAGCGTAAGTAGTAGTGTAATGTAAATTATTATGTGCTATGTGCCGCATGTCAGGGCGGATACTTTCTTATGTGTTTACTTTAAGTTACTGCCATAGAAGTAGCTTGATATTTCCTTGGGATTGTTGAATTGAAAAACATGGGAAAAGTCCTATTTACGAATACTTCATGCCGAAATTTTCTAAAAATCCCCTGCAAATCTATTTAAAAGTCTATTTAAGTTATTTGATTTCAATGCTTGAAAGTATGTTATGATTTCTAAGGGTTTAAGTATATGTGTCGATGGATTATTTCGAGAATATATTATGGTTTTCAAAATTAGATGGTAAGTGTTTATGTGAAGTGCATATTTGACCTAGTGGTTTACTAAAGCTAGTTTATGAAATGATTGTATATGTCTATGGGTAATGTATGTATAAGTGTTATAGGACGCGCATGGGTAGAGTAACGCAAACAATAAGGTTTTGCTTGGTTTGATATTGAAATAGTATTTTACCTTGTAAAGGTACGAGTAGGAGATCTGGCCAAGAATAGGGCGCGGGTGAACAAAAATATGAGCCAAAGGACCATTATCCAAGTGGAGAAATATATTGACGTGAAGATTGGCGATAAATGAAGTAAACACGGGGATAGGGCCGAATGAGAGGCTAGCAAGTAAAAGAATTGAGTCGAGGATCCATACTAGGATCGAGAACTTCGTATAACAAGGCAAGTGTTATTGCTTTTCACTTATTATTCAAGTGATGCAATTTAGTTTATTTATTGTATTGAAATGAGTTGGTCAAGTATAGTTGAAAAATGATATATATACCTCTTTAAATTACCATGATGCTGTTTATTTTCCCCACCCATAATTCACATGTCGGTTTTACAAAGAATCTTGTAAATAACCCTTTTTACATTCTGTCAACGGAATGCCATTTCTTCTATTTTTGTCCGACATTCTTAAGAAATTTTCTAAACAAGGACATCCAAGTTTTCTTGACTTTTATGAAGGCATGTTGGCACAGTGCCTGATCTAGTATATACTCACCAATGGATTTCTAATTGGACAATGTTTCCCTAAGCTGATCTAAACCTTTCCCTATTGAAACTGTTTTACAACTACTGTTCTAGTCTATTTCTCCGCTTATGGAAGCTCAAATTCTTCAGTGTGTATAATTTTTATTAAATGTCGGTACGTGACCATATCGTTGCTTTAGTCTATAATTTTATTTGTTGAAAGCTTATTGCACATTATATCCTTGTTCTTGTTCAAATGAACTTTCTCTTTGCATAATCTGATGTGGTTATAATTCAAAGTACTCGTATCGATCTTGCTGATACCTATTCGAATTGACATTCTTTATAGTTTCCCCTATGTGGTATCGAACTTGTCGATACCAGACGATGATGTCGTTTCTTATTAATTCCTAATCCTAAGTCATCATTCTGGACGTGAGTTCCAGTTGTTGGAAATCAAGGGTGGTCGATTGTCCCAACACCTGACCTGAGTATTAAAGATAAAATTGGAAGTTTTTATTAAATGAAAATGTTTTCAGGACTGTGGACGCCAGTCAGAGTATGAGTATTATGTTTTTTGCCAAAATGGGCCATGGATCTAGTTAAGTATTTGGATATACCTAGAGAGTATATCCGGGGTTTTAGTGTGACTGATCATCCACTTTAACTCGCTGCGTCAAAATGAAAATCCAATTCTAATCCATGAATTGATTATCCAGTTGACAAAGATTGTTATCATTAGACCTTGAGTTTTCGAGTATCATTACTGAATTGTTAAAGCCTGATTCCCTTGAAGTCTGTAATGTATTTTGGTTGAACAAAACTTTTACCTGTTCTAGTTCCTGTTGCACCTCATTAATGGTGAAGTATTGGCCCTCGTGGCAACTTAAAAGTTAATATCACAGATTCTTTCATAGAATGAGTTGAAATTCTTTTGTTATCAGAATTGTTTCGATATTAAAATTGTTATCACTTTATGCACTTGCTGAGCATTGTTGGCTCACTCTTGCTTTTGTTTGTTTTCTCCAGTTAATAGAGAAGTTTAGTAGACCTAGTAAGGGGACAGTTGGTATTAATCTTCGGGCAGCGAGAGGAGACAGTCGAGTTATGGATTTCGCCAGATAGTGAATTGAGAATTGTCAAGGTTGGAGATATAGTTAGACAATGGTTTGCATATTCACAAAATGTATAATATTATTATTATTCTGATATTGAGTTCTAATAAAGTAATTCGATAGTTTGTTTCATACCATAACCTGTATGCGATCTTGGTTAAGGGGTTTTAATGTTTTATCATTTTATTTAATGTTTATATCCAAGTTAGTATTATGTTGATTATGGTTGGTGGCCCCAAATCTGTACCCCGGATACTGGGACCGTTACAGTTTAATAATTATTTTCCAATTAGAACTACGCAGAAACAAAAGATAGAAGAAATTGACAATTTTTTACATTGAAAAGTCTATTCAATTTATGAAATCTACTTAAATTTCGTTTTGATTTTCAAAACACCCTTCTTTAAGATTATTTGAAGATACTTCTACTACAAACAAAATAAAGTTTTAATAATAAGTGTAAGAGGGATTTTGTCCAAAATTTTGGTAATCGATAGTCTGTCTCAGTACGATAAAATAAATAAGAACCGGTAGATCTAATAATAAATAGATGAAAACCGTTGTATCTAGCATAAAAAATATTAATATTTTAATATATTAACTAAAAAGCGTATGTATATTGGAATATGAAAAAGTGCATGTCAATGATTTGAATCATATATAATTAGGTTTACTAAATTGAATAAAATTATCAATGTAGATCTTCTACATTGAATCTACGTTGAATAGGATTAATGCAAAAATTCGTTATTGTATTTTCTCTTGAGATTTTGAGTGTTTCCGTTTGGATAATTATTATTAAAGCATCACTAAACTAAAGATAAATTTATGAGTTTCGCGTGCGCTATAAAATCATCAAAATCCGATTTCTAGATATTAAGAAAGAGTCCAAATAGTAAATATGATTTTTCTTTAATATTGATAAATAAATAAATAATGTTGAATTAAATAAACCCTAGAAAATAGAGGTGTCTCTGAAAGAATAGAAATGTGTGTAATCGAATCTGATATGCGAAGTTCATCATTAATTGAAACATAATCGATTATCAATAAGATCTGGTACCAACAAAATAAGGAAGAATAGAATAAGGTTATGTCTCTTTAAGAGATGAATAAGATCAACAACTAGTAGTGAATAGCCAAGCCCTTACCTCCAACACATGTCAGTATTCGTGTTTCGCATCTTGTTTACAGCCTTTTTTTACTCTCTATAACGTTCACGAGGTAACTAATATCGTAAATGAAGTTCTGGAAGATACGTAAAGTTCTGCAAGTAGCGTCCTCCAAGCTGGTAGCTCCGGTCGTTTATTTAACGTATGGGACGCCGAATCAACTGCCTCGTCCAAATTCAAATCTTCGGATGAATCGAACTCCTGCTTGCGCGATATCGGATTACTAAATAACCTCGCAACAGTCGTCCTAATAACCTAAAGCGAACCTTATCCTAAATCATTCTATCTAACGTCTAACCTAATTACTTACACCTAATCATCCTAACTCTGTAACGCCCCCAACCAATAATAAATACAAATATCTGAATATTAAAACTTAATACACCAACAATTCCTCACCGAGGCTCCATTCCAGGTTATGGTATGAAACACGAATCTACACTATACACATTATTACAACTTATATCTTAAATTCCAATACAAAACTTTATATCGTCTAAACCATAGCGCAAGCCAATTAGCATATGTCCGTGCTGGCTCTGTATCTAACCTTTAAAGAATTGCACCATCGCTATCATTTGAATTATAATGCGCAGGTATCCAACTCTTTAACCCTAACTGAAAGGGAAGGTAAAACAAAGCAAGAGTGAGCCAACAATGCTCAACAAGTGAACAATTTAGTGAAACAATAATATTTCAATGATTCATTGATGAACAATATCAATGACCAACTTATCTCAAGGGAATAATCCAATTTCCATCGTTGAATAAGACTTTTCATTTCCGACATTCATATTCTCTCATCAAAACATTCCTTCTTTAAAATCATTTTCTCCTTGAACATACTTTTCATAAAACCTTTTAAAAACATTTAATTTGATTGGAGTTTTTCCACGACTACGGACAATACGGGTGATCAGCCACGTAAAGTCCCCATACCGGAAACGAAGTCCCTCTGGACCTTGAAATTGGGTTCCTAATTAGGTAACACATTGGCCTTTCAAATGCTGGACTGGGCGCTCCCCCAGCCTCTTAAAAATGCTGGACCAGCGTCACCTTACCTCTTACGCCCCCAATATGAAGGAATCCGTATAAAACACTTTGACGGAATCCCCCACAATAAAATCTTTAAAACATTTCACTTTTAAGTCCTTTACACTCGCTGATAACAGATCAGCCCAGTATAAAGAAAATTTTAAAAACATCTTTAATAATTAAACCATTTTAGGGAGCAACATTAAAAGATTAAGGGACGGAGAAGCATTCGATATAAAGAATCATAACAACAACGCAATAAGATTTAACTAAACATGACAGGATTCAGTAAGACAGAATCATATATCAACAAGGAAACATAAATCAAGTAAATAACGAAGCAATTATTAAGATTTCGGAAATTGAACAGCAATTATAAGGAAATCAGGGAATAAAGAAAATTCGAAGTTCAAAAGAAGATTTAGTTACTGCACTGGCTAAAACCACTCATTTCAAAGATTATCAATTGATGAATCTCCGTTGTAAAAATTGAAGTAGCATAGTGGATTTGAATAGTCTAAAATGAAGATTTAAGAAATTCTCAATTACTCAAAATCTTACTCTTGTCGGCAAAGCACTCATAGGCTTTAGCTGGCAGAACCGGCCTGACAATGATGGGTTGAATAATTAAGAAGATCTCAATTCATTCTCAGTTTTAACCGTCACTGAGCAACACATGCTTCAACGACAATCTAAACCTCGAATTAGTTTACGTCAATTTGAAGGAAAACATACTTTGAAGAATATTAGTATAGACAAGGAATAATGAGGTGAAATAATTTGAAAAGAAATCAACACCTGAATGATAGGTGAAGAGCATAAACAATGATAGAATAATTTGAAAATGATTGTTTGTAAAATTAATGGATTAATGACCTTTTGGCCCTTCAAGTTTGCACATTTATACCCATAAAGCCCTACAGTTTTAAAGCGTTCCTTTTCGCCCCTCCAACTTCAGAAATTTACCTTTTTGCCATAAACCGTCGTGTATTCGTTCTAAAAGACGACGGTTTTGTGTCAAAAAGGTGACGATTTTGGGGCTAAAAGGTACATTTCTGAAGTTGGAGGGCGAAAAGGAATGCTTTAAAACTGTAGGGCTTTACGGGTATAATTGTGCAAACTTGAAGGGCCAAAAGGTCATTAAGCCAAAATTAATAGAAGAAGAATATCACTGACAATAAAAATGAAGAGTTTAGGCACTAGCAAAATGATTTGAAAGAAACATCGTATAATTAACAGAACAGGATCACATTACGCAAATTAAATATGAAGAGTATAATTGTTTGCAAGAAGGGATTTTGAAAGAACAAATAAATAATACAGAAGGTTTCACATCACTTGAACAATAAGTGAGGGATAGTATACTTGCCTTGTAAGAACCCTAATTTTTGGTAATATTTCCTTTTATTTAATATCTTGTGACATTGTCAATATGGAACCTTTCTAGTCATCCCTGTTGATTAATAGAATTGATTGTCTAAGAAACTATGTTGTTGCATTCATTATGTAAGATAAAAAGGAAGATTGTGAAGGCAGGAGTCTTATTGTTAGTAAGATTTATAAAACTTGGGATTTGAGAATGATTAGAGTATTAAAAGATTTGTTAAGAATTATGACGAGGAATTATGGATATTCGAGGGATTTACACAATTAAGTACTTAAGGAATTATAGGGGAATCTCTACGCGACAAAATATTATTACGAGAGATTAATTAAGATACGATACGAATTAAAGATTAAATGACAAGCATTGGTGGAAGAATAATGATACAAGGAGTAGTATTGCATGCAAGTCCCATGCAACCAAGTGGTTAGAATTAAGCAAACTAGTTAACAAAATGGAAGAGGAATAGTAACTAGTTACTTGCTTTTCAAAAAGGGGAGACAAGAAGTACAAGGAACCATACCTTGCTAGTACCTTGCCTATACATACACATTATGTATCACCCAACCCTAACTTTATCAATTATTCACCAAACAAACAAAACACAAAAATCAAAAACACTCCCCCCCTTCCAAGGTGCTCTCGGCCAAGAAGAAAAAAAAGAGAAGAAAAATTCTTCATCCCCCCTTTCCCATCACTCATAAATCAAAACATAAATCCTAGGCCCTCTCCATCATCTAGACAAGGTATGTTAAGAGTTTCAAGCCATTTCATCCATCCAAATTCAAGTTATAAATTGTTAAAGATTTGGTGAATAGTAACCATGTTTGATTTTCTTTTAGATCTTGGATTGTAAGGGTTTTAGGAGACCATTCAAGGTGTTATTGAGTTGTGTAAGGCTTATCCAAGGCTCCTAGGTGCTCAAGAAGGTATAAAAATCTCAAACCCTTTTGGTCATGTAGTGTTTAGAGTGTTTGGTAGTAGATCCATGTGTTATATTGATAATCTTGGTGGTATAAGTAATGGATGACATGGATCTTGAGTTTTGATGTTATTATTGTGATTTTTATGATTGTGGATAGAATATGTATCTCCATGAGTGTTATAAACCATGAACTAAGTGAATTAAGTGTTGGTTGTGTTGTGGAATTGTGAAAATTGGTTGATCTAAGTGCTACATGCTTGCTGAGTTTTTCCAGGAACATTGACCTGTCTTGTAACACGGTTTTGAACCCACAAATGTTGTCCCCTGATGTCCTACCATATATTGTTGGAAAGATAATTGAATGTAGTTTCTGGAAATGTAAGGTTCATGGCTAGGTGATGTATAGATTTTAAGTTATGGCCGGAGAAGTAAATTTTGTTTCTGGATTCCGGACTGCACTAAGTGACCCCCTTGTGAACCTTGTTTAAACCCCTAAATATATATGTGGGATCATGGAAAAATTTGAGAAGTTGGGAAATGCAGTGGTTAAGACCACCCAAAAAGAATTGGATCAAAATATGAATTTTTGAATTTTATAAAAATGCTAGAGTAAATTTCGCGCAAGGGAAAAAGTCGTTAGTGGAGCATAATTCTAGGGGTAATGGTTATGATTCGAATGTGGTAACTAAATTAAGTTGAATAAGTGACGAGCGTAATCGAGTGATGACATGAACCTATAGTGGGGCTAGAGTGTCGTAAGACGAGGTCATTAAGTTAATCTCGTACCCCCCTAAAACCCCGTAATTAAAGAGATATTGTTAAGGTACTAACGAGCGGTTATTGCTTATGTATAGATCGTTCGACTCCGCACGCTTGACCACCCCAACCAAACCAAGGCAAGTTTACTCTTCAAAACTTATCCATATACAAGGACTTTCACTGTTGTGTTTGTAGTTTTCAATTATATCAAATGCTATGTTTATCGAAGTATTGATGCCATTGAGATTGTATAAGTACATATATGCTTGTACCCCTTGAACTTAGATTGAAATGTTTTCTTCGGACAACGACTCTAGCAATAGAGGTCGTAGCGGTCCGTATATACTATTGACCGGGGAGCGGTATATTATCATATCGTATCTGGATTGCGAAAACCCGAAGGGTCATTCGGGGAGTATCGTATACTCAAGTATTATGTTCATATCTTCGTAAATACTCGAAACCCTATCATGGATTAAAAATTTATTTTATCGAATAATTATTTTATTAATTATTAATATTAAATCTTAAAATATTATTTATTAATTATTGTTCATTATTTAAAGACAAAGTTAATCCAAGATACATTTAATACTTTCAAACTCGAACTCTTTCGAACTCAAAACATTTTCGAAAACCCCCGGTCAGGTTCTGCTTCTTGTATGATTTCAAGAATCATCGGTCGACATATGTCGGACCTCATTACTCTGTTTTCAATCAAAATCAAGTTTTCAAAAGAAAAAAAAAAGAAAAAGGGACTCTGGCAGGTGTGGGAACCGTTGACGAACGATTTCCGGGATGTGTAAGCGGCCGTGAGCCAGGCGGTCCATCAATTATTATTCCGGCCCAGGTGTTGCCGAAGGATGATTACGGATGTAGTTTTCATCGAGGGTGATTACGGATGTAGTTTTCACCCGGGGATAGTTACGGATGTAGTTTCTATCCTTCTACCGGTAGAGAAGACCCGCGGATTATTTGACTTGGATGTGGCGACTGATCATCGTCAATCCCTGTCAGGTTTTTATGTTTTCTTCCAGTCCCATCCTTCACTTTGGAAAAATACTCAAACACTACTACTTGGGCCTAAGTGCCAAGTTGCTGATAGTGTTGTTTTGATAAGAAAATATTGACATCGTGCAGTATCTAGAACTGCAAGATTTTTCTATAAAGATTGGCACGTGTTAGTGCACTCTTGCAATTGTTTCAAAGAATGAAATGTTTTTGTATGAGAAACCTTCTAAGCTAATGGAAGGAAAGAGGTTTGCAATGATGTATTCCTTGTACAGTATGTTAATCGTAGAGTGTTTTGCCGAAAATGATATACTCATATGTATATATTTTCAAACTTGAGATATATTGAAATGGGAACCTTATAAAGGGTTCATATGTTATTCTTAAAGCTCCTTAGTGAGTATAGATGTTTTATTCAAACTCGGACATATACATTGTCCAATTATGTTTTGAAACCTGAGATATATACCCATATAGTTGGGGATGTTTTCGAAATAAACCCCATTATTATTCTACAAAATGGTAAACTTGCTGAGCATTGTGTAGCTCATTCTTTCTTTATAAAAACTTTTCAGAAAGAGAAGAATTTGATCGGTTAACTCTGCAACAGCAGAAGAGGAGTAGAAGATTTACCCCGGAGATGATTTAGTTTCTGATTAATACTACAGAGTAAGTCTGATAGGTTTTCAACTGTAATAGTAAGACTTGTCTTCAAGTATAGTTGTACAAGTGGAATTGCGTAAGACTCTGATTTGTACAAATGAATTGTAATATTTAGCGGCACTTTTGATTATCGTTTCTGAGACTCTAACTTGCTTGTGTGTAAGATTGAGGTCTGAATGGATGTATTGTTGAGTTGTAAAGTTAATACAGGTATGATATGGTTGGATGGTGACGTGACGACCTGAATCTTTGACCTCAGATTTGGGGGCGTTACAGAAATGGTATCAGAGCAATAAGTTACAGTACTCAGAAACGAGAGTGTTGAGAGTTAAGTCTAAGTAGGAGAATGACATAAGAGATCGGAGTAAACTTATGATTGGACTACCGGAAGAGGTACCGGTGAGTAGAATGGACTGGAGTGTTACTGGAGGTATTATACTAGGGTCGATAAAATCCTTAGAGACCTTCAGAATGATGAATAGAGGTTTGAGAGTCGTACATAACTTATCATAGATAATGATATAGGAAGCAGAGCGAAATCTCGAGAGCAGCTGAGGTAGAGGCGATATTGCCAATATGATCGGATGACTAGGCTGGCATAAATTCTCTGGCCCATATTCCTCCACAGTCAGGAGGCGGCATTTTAAGAATCAAGAAGTTTGGACTTCCCTACATAATTAAGGGTACTTAGTACTTGGATTAATGAAAGTCTTTTACCTTGGTTATAAGATCCGATTTTCGATAAGTAACGGGTTTACCTGAAGGTTGGTCACTATGTCGTTGTGGATTCCATTACCCTTGATGGCGAATTTTACATGTGTTATACGAGAATTTTATCATAAGACGAGCGTGCTAGATAATTCCACGCATGATTCAGACGCTAGAACATGGTAGTTCAACTTAGAGAACAAACAAGTAGAATTAACAAAGGGACTCAAGAGAAGTTGAATATGGTTGCAACGAGCGATACAGTGATCTTAGAGTCCACCAAAAGAAAGGACCAGCGGGTCTAGAGTGGGATCCTTTGATAGAGATGTTATCAGGGACTACGTATATATGTATTGTAGACCTCAATAATTTGGTATATGTTCACATACACACGCCCGCCACTGAACCTATGGACTGCACTGAGATCCCTGAGAGATCTCTTTGATCTGTTCCCAGGGGGAACTGGCCACTTGTGATTCATGTCAGAAGGCATGAAGTAGGACCCTATGGACTTAGCAGGTGTCCCCGGAATGACGTGAAGCTTGGTATTCAAGATAAAGCACAGAAATGGCAGATATAATTGTGAAACCCTAACTCGGAAAATGACTTTAAGATGATGATTGAGAGACGCACTAGTTGGTGTCTTGTGTTACGAAGACGAAGAGATGGAATTACCCTCATAATGTTGATAATGGAATGCACGAATATTTATTAACTTATTTCGGTAACTACCGGCTGGTGCACTACTTCATTTTAAACTGTTCACTAACCATGTTACCTCGATTAGTTATCTCAGGTAACCATCCTAGCTTCTACTTCAAACTTGTGGAATAACAACCAGTGATATACTTTCTCGAAACCGGGACTCATCCAAAGTATCTTAACTGATCCCCGAGCATTCTATTTGAAGTTTATAATTATTTCTGCTCAGGTCTATTTACACTTTCTTTCAATTATCCAAGGAAGGTTCAACAAATATTTCCTTAATTAATCGACGAATACGACTTAACGGATGTCGATATTTGATTGCTTCTTTCATGCTTGCACTCTTCAGTTGAGCTCATAAATATTCAACAAATTACTGAGGACATGGATGATCTAATGTCCAGACGTCCCTCGTGAATTCATTTCTTCTATTCAAGATGAGATTGTACATCGTACATTGAAATCATAGTAAGGATATCATTTTGATATTGGTATTCCGAATTTAATTCTATTGTCGGATCTGATAAAGAATGTGTACGGAGGCACCCTTGGGTGGACCGTTTCACTAATAAGTAATATTTGATGAGAGGTTATCGATTGTTCCGATACCTAGAACATTCTCTTCAGATTTTATAGTTTTCTTTTTTCAAACTTAATAGCTTCTTATTTTCATTCGTTGTCCGAGAAGCCTAAAGTTTCTTCAGTGGCTACGATGTTGAAATTCCGTTCTATCCAATTGAAACTGGCTAGTCGTTATGTCAATATGAATGACTAGTTGATCGTTCCAACTACTCAAAATTGTAATGTTGTGAAGAACACCTAGCTAATTGCCCTAGCTGGTGGTGATGTCTCAAACAAGTGAACTAGCAAATTTTGTCTAGCTAGTCGCTAGTGTTTCTTGAAAAGGACTAGTTATTGTTTCACTGGTCCAACTCCCAATTTAATTCATTCCGCAATGCATTTTGCATGTGGTAAAGTATGATGATGAAAGTTTGGACGAATAACTTGATTGAGACCTAGTGAGGTCGCCCACTCGACTTGAATTCTTACCCATCTTCGTATCAGACTTTCTATCACTTGAATGTTTTATTCTTTCATTTCATACAATGAGAATTCATTTGAAACCATTGATTACTTGAGTGACAAACTACTTCATTCTTTAATTGTCATGGAGTAGAATTGCTTTCTATTGGCTGACCTTCATCAATGCGACTTTAGATTTTCTCTTATTATTCAGGAGGAAAAGTATCCACCCGATGTAAGAATTGTATAAAGACCGTCTTTATGACTTTTGTACCCAACAATCATTGCCCTTGTGCAACATTCTCTATGGTGTCATATTACAGAATTATCGGGACGGGAAGGAATAAACCTTGTTGTATTCTTTCTGTCCATCCTTACATCTCCAAAAATCGAGACTCCTAGTATTTGGAACCACCAACATTCTTGGAACATCCAATGTGGAATTCTTATTGAGATTATCTATTGGACCTTGTTATTTTGAAACCATTCCTTTCAAAGTGATTACTCTAAGGTAAACGGGAGGTACAATTGTGAACCGTTACACCAATATGAGATCAAAAACCAAATGTTGTAATTGTGCAGCCAGAGCATTATGCCGAGTAATTATTGAAGTAGAGATAACATGTCAGGGCATACCACAAGACCTTTAATATTGGTGTGGGGAAAGTTATAAGAAATGATGAGGTGGTTGGGAGTACGCTCCTACCAACCGTTGTCAGGATGTTATATTAATGAATTCTGGAGTTACCAAGCCTTTTCCTGATCCAAGAAATGCAAATCGATTGCGATGTAAAACATATCCTTAGAGGAAACTACCTGGGAGTGAGATGGACAAGAAAGGAAGAAATATCGTGGCAAGAATGTGAAGCTTTATTTAGCTTAAAGGGATTGATGCACATAGAGAGACATAAAGTTTAACAGGCCCCTAATAGCAAATGGATGCGTGGATATATGACAATGATCCTTCGAGATTACCACCTAGTCAAGTTTATTGGGAATCGCAGTAGCATGCAGGCCTCAGGCTGATTGGCGCCAGTTGTGAAGGAGGACGAGCGTATGACATCTTACATATACCATCGAGAACTGATACCCTTATCGGAAATGGAGGAATTGTTGACTAGTTAAAATGAGTAGTTGTTTTTCAAAGATAAGGTTGAAGAGAAGGTTTTACCAACTCAAGATCGACCTCTGTACGGTGCCAAAGTTGGCATTTCACACTAATATAAACGTTATAAAATTGTGGTAGTATCGTTTAATGGACTAATGAGTCAGAAGCCTTTATGGATTAATGAACAAAGTTTTGGGATGAAATGAGATATTAGCAACAACCTCGTTGTTAGTTATACTTGATGGTAAAAAGAGGACTTTGAGAGTCACGATGATGCGTCTTTCGAGAGTTTGAGAGGTGTGCTGATGCATTAGAAAAAGGATGATAGCCTATACTTCTAAAACAACATAAAGGTTATGAGATAGCACTAACCGTGAGTCTGGGATTAGTCATGATGGCGTTCACGCATAAAACTGAGACGTTAACCTTATGAGAAAAATGTGAAAATTTCTCCACAAGTGCCATAAGTATATCTTCATATTATAACTAAACATAAGAAAGAGAAGGTGACGAAAGAGAGCAGGGAGTATAATGGAGAAATTTGTTATTTCCCAGGAAAGGCCAGTGTGGTGGCCGATACCTATAGAGGGGATTATTCAAAATTGGAATTCAGTCAGTATTGACCAAGAAAATAGAGTATATGCAATAAAGAATAACGTTATAGGAAAATGACTAAATTATGGGGAAGGACAAAGATGTACAGAGAATTAAGAGAATGTTTGGCAAACGGATATGAAGAATGGTATTGGCAAACTATTAAGTACAAACGCGACATGCCAAAAGCAGAATGATAGAGATCTAGTGGATTAATTCCGCCTGTAGAAAATCTTGAACATGGACAGAATTATAATGAACTTCATGAGTAGGTCGCCGAAGACCGAGCCAAGAGATGGCCCTAGTTGATTTATAATTGTTGGACCAAGTGATTTACATACGAGAGACTTTCCATTTAGAAGATCATCGATTTATATACGGAAGAGATGGTGGTGCAATATAAAACTTCTGCAGCGATTACATCGGATAAAGACTTAAGGTTAAACTTCGAATATTGAAGGTGCTTTCAAGTATATCTAACAAAGAGATTGAGCGTATGTACTAATTTGATCTGTGGCTGACGGACAGGGAAGAAGAATTGTCCAGATGATCGAATTTATATTTAGTGTCGTGCCTTCGGCTTCACGGGGCAGTCGAGAATAAAAACTTATCCATGAAATGAATGTTGTTATCATGATCATCACCATGCGAACGTAAGGACGTCTCCTGTAGAGCGTACTGCGAAAGAAGAAGCTTCGCTTCTCTTGCATTACGAAGAAGTCAATGAACGAGGGATATAGTAGCTGAACTGGTTCGACGTATACCGAAGACTATACAATATCCATAGCAAGTGGTAACGACTGACGGGAGGCAACACATGCATGCTAATCATGCCAAGGAAAATGAGGAATACCGTGCGTATTAACGTTGTCTCAGATTATAGAAACGACCACAAAGTATCCACGGCCAACGATGCAAGGACTCAACACGGATACTATGAACAAGGTAGCAGAGGAACGTATAAGTAGGGGGATAGAAATTTTGAATCATAGAACAACCGATAAGGAATACAGGTCGAGGAGATTATGCGTTGAGGAACAACATTAAGGCGTTGGTGAGACCAAGGGAGAGAACAATAGGGTTGAAGTGTCAACCTGAGAGTTGGAAAAGGTAAGGTTGGAATTGTATCAACAATTATTATCCTTAGGTAACATGAGTACTGCATACCATCCCCAAACAGACGGACAGAGTGAGAGAACCATCCAGACCATCGAGGACATGTTGAGAGTATGTGCCATAGATTTTAAGGGAAGTTGGGATGACCACTTGCCGTTGATCGAATTTTCCTACAACAACAGTTACCATGCGAGTATAGGCATGCCCCCATATGAAGCTTTATACGGACGAAGATGTCGGTCTCCCTTGTGTTGGGAAGAGGTTGGAGAGCGGAAGATTTTAGGACCTGAACTGGTCCAACGGACAAGAGAGACTATCGAGCTCATAAGAGGACGGCTGGTAGCGGCCCAAGACAGACAGAAGAAGTATGTGGACCAGACCCGCAAGGACAAAGAATATGAGGTAGGAGAGTTTGTGATGTTGAAGGTATCACCGTGGAAAGGATTGATGAGATTTTGTAAGAAAGGGAAACTAAGCCCAAGATTTATTGGACCTTTTGAGATCTTGAGACGAGTTGGAAAGTTAGCCTATGAATTGGCTTTACCCCCGAGCTTGCAGCAAGTGCATAATGTGTTCCATGTGTCCATGCTACGACCATACCATACCGACTTCCGACATGTGATAGAACATGATCAAGTGGATCTGCAACCAGACTTAACATATGTGGAGCAACCCGTAGAAATCATGGATAGAAAAGAACAGGTGCTAAGGAACAATGTTGTCAAACTAGTGAGAGTTTTGTGGAGGAATCAGACTGTCGAAGAATCAACATGGGAACTAGAGAGCGCGATGCGTGAAAAGCACCCCCAACTGTTTTCAACCTGATTCCGGGACGGAATCCTTTTAAGGAGGGGAGGCTGTAAGAACCCTAATTTTTGGTAATATTTCCTTTTATTTAATATCTTGTGACATTGTCAATATGGAACCTTTCTAGTCATCCCTGTTGATTAATAGAATTGATTGTCTGAGAAACTATGTTGTTGCATTCATTATGTAAGATAAAAAGGAAGATTGTGAAGGCAGGAGTCTTATTGTTAGTAAGATTTATAAAACTTGGGATTTGAGAATGATTAGAGTATTAAAAGATTTATTAAGAATTATGACGAGGAATTATGGATATTCGAGGGATTTACACAATAAGTACTTAAGGAATTATAGGGGAATCTCTACGCGACAAAATATTATTACGAGAGATTAATTAAGATACGATACGAATTAAAGATTAAATGACATGCATTGGTGGAAGAATAATGATACAAGGAGTAGTATTGCATGCAAGTCCCATGCAACCAAGTGGTTAGAATTAAGCAAACTAGTTAACAAAATGGAAGAGGAATAGTAACTAGTTACTTGCTTTTCAAAAAGGGGAGACAAGAAGTACAAGGAACCATACCTTGCTAGTACCTTGCCTATACATACACATTATGTATCACCCAACCCTAACTTTATCAATTATTCACCAAACAAACAAAACACAAAAATCAAAAACACTCCCCCCCCCCTTCCAAGGTGCTCTCGGCCAAGAAGAAAAAAAAGAGAAGAAAAATTCTTCTTCCCCCCTTTCCCATCACTCATAAATCAAAACATAAATCCTAGGCCCTCTCCATCATCTAGACAAGGTATGTTAAGAGTTTCAAGCCATTTCATCCATCCAAATTCAAGTTATAAATTGTTAAAGATTTGGTGTATAGTAACCATGTTTGATTTTCTTTTAGATCTTAGATTGTAAGGGTTTTAGGAGACCATTCAAGGTGTTATTGAGTTGTGTAAGGCTTATCCAAGGCTCCTAGGTGCTCAAGAAGGTATAAAAATCTCAAACCCTTTTGGTCATGTAGTGTTTAGAGTGTTTGGTAGTAGATCCATGTGTTATATTGATAATCTTGGTGGTATAAGTAATGGATGACATGGATCTTGAGTTTTGATGTTGTGATTGTGATTTTTATGATTGTGGATAGAATATGTATCTCCATGAGTGTTATAAACCATGAACTAAGTGAATTAAGTGTTGGTTGTGTTGTGGAATTGTGAAAATTGGTTGATCTAAGTGCTACATGCTTGCTGAGTTTTTCCAGGAACATTGACCTGTCTTGTAACACGGTTTTGAACCCCCAAATATTGTCCCCTGATGTCATACCATATATTGTTGGAAAGATAATTGAATGTAGTTTCTGGAAATGTAAGGTTCATGGCTAGGTGATGCATAGATTTTAAGTTATGGCCGGAGAAGTAAATTGTGTTTCTGGATTCCGGACTGCACTAAGTGACCCCCTTGTGAACCTTGTTTAAACCCCTAAATATATATGTGGGATCATGGAAAAATTTGAGAAGTTGGGAAATGCAGTGGTGAAGACCACCCAAAAAGAATTTGATCAAAATATTAATTTTTGAATTTTATAAAAATGCTAGAGTAAATTTCGCGCAAGGGAAAAAGTCGTTAGTGGAGCATAATTCTAGGGGTAATGGTTATGATTCGAATGTGGTAACTAAATTAAGTTGAATAAGTGACGAGCGTAATCGAGTGATGACATGAACCTATAGTGGAGCTAGAGTGTCGTAAGACGAGGTCATTAAGTTAATCTCGTACCCCCCTAAAACCCCGTAATTAAAGAGATATTGTTAAGGTACTAACGAGCGGTTATTGCTTATGTATAGATCGTTCGACTCCGCACGCTCGACCACCCCAACCAAACCAAGGCAAGTTTACTTTTCAAAACTTATCCATATACAAGGACTTTCACTGTTGTGTTTGTAGTTTTCAATTATATCAAATGCTATGTTTATCGAAGTATTGATGCCATTGAGATTGTATAAGTACATATATGCTTGTACCCCTTGAACTTAGATTGAAATGTTTTCTTCGGACAACGACTCTAGCAATAGAGGTCGTAGCGGTCCGTATATACTATTGACCAGGGAGCGGTATATTATCATATCGTATCTGGATTGTGAAAACCCGAAGGGTCATTCGGGGAGTATCGTATACTCAAGTATTATGTTCATATCTTCGTAAATACTCGAAACCCTATCTTGGATTAAAAGTTTATTTTATCGAATAATTATTTTATTAATTATTAATATTAAATCTTAAAATATTATTTATTAATTATTGTTCATTATTTAAAGACTAAGTTAATCCAAGATACATTTAATACTTTCAAACTCGAACTCTTTCGAACTCAAAACATTTTCGAAAACCCCCGGTCAGGTTCTGCTTCTTGTATGATTTCAAGAATCATCGGTCGACATATGTCGGACCTCAATTACTCTGTTTTCAATCAAAATCAAGTTTTCAAAAGAAAAAAAGAAAAAGGGACTCTGGCAGGTGTGGGAACCGTTGATGAACGATTTCCGGGATGTGTAAGCGGCCGTGAGCCAGGCGGTCCATCAATTATTATTCCGGCCCAGGTGTTGCCGAAGGATGATTACGGATGTAGTTTTCATCGAGGGTGATTACGGATGTAGTTTTCACCCGGGGATAGTTACGGATGTAGTTTCTATCCTTCTACCGGTAGAGAAGACCCGCGAATTATTGGACTTGGATGTGGCGACTGATCATCGTCAATCCCTGTCAGGTTTTTATGTTTTCTTCCAGTCCCATCCTCCACTTTGGAAAAATACTCAAACACTACTTCTTGGGCCAAAGTGCCAAGTTGCTGATAGTGTGGTTTTGATGAGAAAATATTGACATCGTGCAGTATCTAGAACTGCAAGATTTTTCTATAAAGATTGGCACGTGTTAGTGCACTCTTGCAATTGTTTCAAAGAATGAAATGTTTTTGTAAGAGAAACCTTCTAAGCTAATGGAAGGAAAGAGGTTTGCAATGATGTATTCCTTGTACAGTATGTTAATCGTAGAGTGTTTTACCGAAAATGATATACTCATATGTATATATTTTCAAACTTGAGATATATTGAAATGGGAACCTTATAAAGGGTTCATATGTTATTCTTAAAGCTCCTTAGTGAGTATAGATGTTTTATTCAAACTCGGACATATACATTGTCCAATTATGTTTTGAAACCTGAGATATATACCCATATAGTTGGGAATGCTTTCGAAATAAACCCCATTATTATTCTACAAAATGGTGAACTTGCTGAGCATTATGTAGCTCATTCTTTCTTTATAAAAAATTTGCAGAAAGAGAAGAATTTGGTCGGTTAACTCCGCAACAGCAGAAGAGGAGTAGAAGATTTACCCCGGAGATGATTTAGTTTCTGATAAATACTACAGAGTAAGTCAGATAGGTTTTCAACTGTAATAGTAAGACTTGTCTTCAAGTATAGTTGTACAAGTGGAATTGCGTAAGACTCTGATTTGTACAAATGAATTGTAATATTTAGCGGCACTTTTGATTATCGTTTCTGAGACTCTAACTTGCTTGTGTGTAAGATTGAGGTCTGAATGGATGTATTGTTGAGTTGTAAAGTTAATACAGGTATGATATGGTTGGATAGTGACGTGACGACCTGAATCTCTGACCTCAGATTTGGGAGCGTTACATGCCTCAATACATGAAGTTTCCAATTCCAACATTTAGATTCTTTACTCGTTGTACATCAATCTCTATTTCTTATTGGCTGGCTTTGTACTCGGTCATCCATTCCTCTTTCCTTATCACTAGTCAACTTCTACATGCACACACTCGTCTACTTCGCTGATTAGCTCGTTCCTCAGAGTTTCCATCTTTACATACACTGGCTCTAAATCGGCCTTTTACCGGTACCTATATCAAAATAAAGTACTACTTCAGTATGCTTATAACCGTAACCGTCTAACTCTGTTCTACCCGAACGCGTCCTAATACGCTTTACAATTAACACATATAGTTCATACCGATCATAATCTCGAAATAGTAACATATAATCACATAATCACATAAGCACTTAGCACGTATTATTATCTTACATTTATATCTCATAACACATGTATAATACTTGCACACCAGAAATCTTTGTCAAAATACTATAAGGATTATAAAATAATTTTAATAAAATTTGGACAACACCTCCTTTAAATATGACATAACCTGTCGGAACAGCAATCCTTTTATCCACTGTCAATTCAAGTCAAAACTCATAATCTACAATTATTATACGAATACAAGCTGCTAAAACATTTCTAACTATCCAAGAAATCGACATATGATCTTCACGCCACATATTCCGACTAATCACGTTCTCCACCACTGAATCATACCATTAAATTTATATCCATTTTACTACTCAATTACAAACTCAAATACATTACTTGTTATTACAAAATCTCGTATTTAATCCCTAACACAAAATATTTACCCTTTACGATTTACAATACACACTTAACATATATAATTCACATAACACAATTAAGTTATAGAAGAACTTCCTATCGAAATTACTTTAGAACTGTTATTAATACCTAAAGAAATTTCGACAGAGTTTCCTTTGTAACCATAACTTAACCATAAACCTGTATCAATCCCAATACATACATATCACCATTTACTTGTGCAACAAGACCACATAGATTCACATCAGTCTGTTCTCACACACTCACAACTCGCAACTCACATCCACACTGAAACATACTCTCATCATCCTCCTTACCCCTTCACCACCTACATCTTCTCTTTTCACACATTTTTTTTCTAAATCTCTCGGTTCTCCTTCTATCTTCCCATCCATACTTACTCTCGGCTTTACAGCCTACAAACTCAACCCACGGTAACCACACTAACACAACCGCCTCCTTTTTCTTTCCCACTCTTCCTTCAATCTCTCCATTCATTCTTCCCTTAATAGACCTAAGTTCTCAGCATCTCCCCTGCTCTAACCCCATATCAACTACACCCATGAGCACAATGCACACTTATACTCACCAGCTAGTATCACACACTGCATACGCCACACCGGTGTACACACACCCGCCTACAACACCTTCTCTAATCACCCTCTTCACTTTCCTCTCCCTATATCTCCCTTGTTTACCACCGTCTAAACATCCACCTACAACCCAACGCATTATCAACCCTCTTTAGCCTCAATATTACAACACACATACGAATATAAACTCACACACACCACAGCAATACCTATAAACACAGCGACACACCAACACAACCACGACCAGCTGATAGCCATCACCAAAACAGTCGATTGAACTCGAAGATAGAGTAATTCAAGAAACCCAATTCGATTTCAATTACTCACACACCTAACCTATAGTACACGCACAACCACACACCCATACCTGGTTATACACATACCAAATTGGCAAGAATTATTTGAAAGAAAAGAGAAGGCGTGGTGGATTATAGAGAGTGAAGAATCGAAAAGGAAATGGGGATGGCCTGTTCGAACAAGAAACAGAGGAAGTGAAGACTGAAGAATACTTGAGAAGGAACTGGTTGGGGTGGAGTATATATAAAAGCAGGGGAAATTTTGTAATTTCACGATACTAAAAAGCAATAATTTAACATTTAATATCGTCTCTAAGATTGAAATAAAACAGAAAATGAGTATAAAAATAAATTTAAAAATTCTAAAATAAAGTTTATGAAATTACAAGCATCCTCATATTTTAAAAATATTATTAGGATCAAAAATGAATTAAATATGAATTTTACAAGTTTTGATCCTTTAAATGCAATATAACTCGTAAAATCAATTTAAAATACTTACACACTCAAATTAATTCATCCAATAATTTTAAAAAACTAAATAAATTTACAAATATGATATTGCAAAAGATTTCGGGATTTTTAAATACTCTGATGATTTTATAAAATTTTCAAAAATCAATAATGCATAATTTAAATAGAGTTTTAATCACAAAAATTCAAATAAAAATACACGGACCTACACGACACACATACATCACCATATAAACATGTAAACATGATGTCATATATATTTAACCTAAAAAAATTTCACACCGTAAATTCCACATTTAATATTAAATAATAATGTTAGGAATAATTCATAAGTTGTGATGATGAGAATAGAATTTTGCTTATACTTCTTGTAAATCCTGATCTTATAAAGGATTTAGTACTTTTTATAGGATATATGCGTTAGACAGTAATCTGTAGAGTTTAGTCAGGAACAGCAGTGCATCAAGGACTACATGTCAGGAACTGAGATCAAATCCTGATACGCCAAGTCAAATACGGATGGATGTCGAATCCTGATGCAAGGTGGAATCCTGATATCAGTCGTGTTACTGATGATGTCATTATGGATGCTACAGAAACTGGCAAGTGCTATAAAATAGGATCGTTGTTTTGAAGAACAAGCAAGAAGATATCATGAAGGAAAGAATTTTCTATTGATGGAAACTATCAACTGGACGGTAGAACATTGTCATGTACAGATCATTACTTTCTGTTATTAGTTGATAGGTAGCATTATAAATACTCTCTCTATATCATTGTAAAAGAGTGGATTGTGGATTTTAGAGTGCATATCGTGTGAAGCTCTGTATTAGGTTTGTATTCGAGAGTTCGAAACAAACAGAGAGAGATTTGTATTGTCAGTAGCTGCTAAAGGTATTGTACACCTTTGGTAGAGTTTGTATTTGATTTATTTAATACAAACAAAGTTTGATTCATTCGTTTGTTCTTGTTCATCTAATCAAGCAAAAATCAGACACGATTATATAACTTGTATTCAACACCCCCTTCTACAACTTATTCGAGTTAACAATTGGTATCAGAGCAGGTTGATTTCGAATAATCATAAAGATCTGCAATCATGTCTGGTTACAAGGATGGTAATGCTAAGATCCCTATGCTCAAGAGAAACGAATATACTCTATGGGAAGTGAAGATGTTACATCACCTGGAAGCAACAGATCCTGATTATCTTGACAGAATCAGAGATGGGCCTTTTGTTCCAACAAGGCTTGTTCCTCAAGCAACTATCGAAGGAAAAGTTGTTCCAGAACATACAGCAGAGAAGCGTAAATTTGAATGGACAGATAAGGAAAAGGAGAACGTTCTTAAGGATACTAAAGTGAGAAACATACTATTCAACAGTCTTGATTCTGTTCTCACTAACTATGTTCTCTCTTGTAAAACTGCTAAGTAGATATGGGACAATCTAAAGGTTCACTGTGAAGGAACAAAACCTGTCAGGAAGAATATGAGGACACTTCTCATACAACAGTATGAGTACTTTGAATCCAAGTCTGGTAAGTCACTTACTGATACCTCTGATAGGTTTACTAAACTCATCAATGAGATGGCCATGCTTGGTAAATATTATAACTTGGAGGATATGAATACTAAGTTCATGAAAGCCATGCCTGGTTTCTTCAACGAGAAGATATCTGCAATTGAGGAAGCTAATGATCTGGATGAAATATCATTAGAAGCAGTTTATGGAAAATTGAAAGCTTATGAACTTGACAGGCAACAGAAAAAGAGCAGGAGTGAAGGAAAGTTAAAAACTGTTGCACTCACTGCTCAGTCTGAATCAAAGAAGCTTCCAGAAGAAAAGTCTGAATCTACTAAAAGAGACTTGAGGAAGAAGAAGAGCAAAGAAATTTCTGAGTCAGAGACTGCAGATATAGACTCTGAAGATAATGATTCTGAATCAGAGATGCAAGAACTCTTTGCTATGTTTGCTAAAGCTTTCAAGAAAGGAAGATTCAAAAAGAGAAGATTTAGCAAAGGATCTTTTCAGAAGAAAGAGGAGAGAAGAGTGACAAAGGCAAGAGTACAATTATCAAGCTTGATAAGGCCAAGATCAAGTGCTTTAACTGCAGTGAGCTTGGACACTTTGCTAGTGAGTGCAAGAAGCCTAGGAATTCAGGGAAGGGTAATGCACTCATGGTCACACAGAAGGATTGGGCAGACTCCAGTGATTATGAAGATGAATTGGATTATGACAACATTGCATTGATGACAAGTGCTTCAGACAAGCCTGGATCTCCAAAGAAAACTTCTTCATCTTCTGTTAAGTTATCACTTCACTCTCTTTATTCATTTGATAGCTTAGATTCTGATGATATTAGATCTATTCATGTTGAGTTTAAGAATCTTATGACTAATTTCAAAATTATTGCTAGTGAAAAAGATGAACTTAAGGCTAAGAATGATGAATTAGTTAGTAGAAATAATTTTCTTGAATCTGAGTTAATTCAAATGGAACATTATAGATTAGATTATGATAAGGCTAAGCATGATTATAGTGTTATTCTTGAGGCTTATGACTATGTCAGAAAGGATCTAGAGGAAGAGAGAGATATGATGAAAACCATTAACACTTCTGGTAAAAAGACTCAAGAAATCATTGACAATCAAATTCTTGGTAAAGTCTATGGCTTAGGTTTTCGAAAGAATAAAAGTGAAAATTCTGTAGCTATTGTCTTGGATGATAGGAAAGAAGAAACTAGCATATCCAAATCTGAAGGTAAGAAGATAGTTTCTGAACCTAAACATGTTAAATTTGTTGATTCTAAAGGTACCCCAGTTGTGCACAAAAGAATTAACAATAGCAATTCAAATGAGAGAGTGTTAGAAAAACCTAAGAATGTCAACATAGGCTTTTTGTCTAAGTCTCAGTTGAAACAGAGACTAGAAGGTATTTCAGAGTCTAACAAGATCAGAAGAAATAGGAATGGAAAAGAAGGTATTAACAAAGAGAATAATTACAAGAATGTACCTGATGCACCTAGGAAGAAATGCTATAAATGTGGAAATCATAATCATTTGACCCTAGACTGCAATCAAAAACCTTCTTGGAAAACTGAGTCCAGATTCCCCAAGACTCAGAGAATTCAATACCAACCACAAGAACCCTGTTATCATTGTGGTAGTTTACTTCATTCCATTTATATGTGTAAGGAATATCATGAACTGTATTATGACTATTATTCTTTAAAATCTGAAACTCCTAGTCACAAGCAGTTTGTGAAATCAGAGTCTAAGGTTGACTCTGCAACAAGTAAATCAAAAGCAAAATCTTCAAAGCCTGTTGGTTCAAAAGTTAGTAAGAAAGGATCCAATCAAAGTTGGGTCCTAAAAAATTCTAACTAGCTACTTTTTGTTTGCAGGGCACTGGAAAGAAGCATTAAATTATCTTGGACAATGGATGCTCTGGACATATGACTGGAAAGAAGTCCCTATTTACAAAGTTTGAGAGGAAAGCTGGCCCAGTAATATCCTTTGGAGATGGCAACAAAGGAGAAACTCTGGGATATGGCTCAATTATTTTGGGGAATATCATCATAGAAAATGTAGCACTGGTTGAAGGCTTGAAACACACACTTTTAAGCATAAGTCAACTGGGTGATAAGGGTTACCAATCAATCTTTGACAGTGAAGGATGCAAAATCTTGAATATGAAGAATGAAGACATTGTTCTGACTGGTCAGAGACATGGTAACATATATGAAACCAGCTTGAGTGACACATCTAAAGGAACTGTTATATGTCTTTACAGCAAGGCATCATATGATGAAAGCTGGAACTGGCACAAGAAGCTCTCACATCTCAATTTCCAGAAGCTTAATCAACTTGTTAAGCACCATCTGGTGAGAGGCCTACCTCAGGAAAATTATGTGCAAGATGGACTTTGTGATGCTTGTCAGCTTGGAAAACAAAGAAGAACCACTTTCAAGAGCAAGACAGAAAATTCAATTACTGAACCATTTCACATGCTACGTCTTGATTTATTTGGTCTAGTAAACATTATGTCTATCAGCAAGAAAAGATATGCTCTAGTTGTAGTGGATGATTACACAAGGTTCACATGGGTATTCTTTCTACACAACAAGGATGAAGCTCCTCAGCAAATCATTGAACTTGTCAAGAATATTCAAAATAGCTCTGAGTACAAGGTCAAAGTGCTCAGAAGTGACAATGGTACAGAATTTAAGAATTTTACTGTGGAGGAGTATTGTGCAGACAATGGAATTACCAACAGTTTTCTGCACCTGGAACACCTCAGCAGAATGGTGTAGTAGAAAGAAAGAACAGAACTCTCATAGAGGCAGCAAGAACCATGCTTGCAGATGCAAAGCTTCTAACCTATTTCTGGGCAGAAGCTATCAACACTGCATGTTTCACTCAAATCTGTACCCTGGTAAATGCTCATGGTAAGACTCCCTATGAGATGATCAAAGGAAAGAAACCAAGTGTGAAATACTTTCACATCTTTGGATGCAAATGCTATGTCCTGAAAGTTCATCCAGAACAACTTGGAAAATTTGAAGCCAAATCGGATGAAGCAATCTTTCTAGGATATTCAGCATCAAATGCCTTTAAAGTATACAATCTCAGAACTCACATTGTTACGGAATCAATTCATGTTGCATTTGATGATAAGAAGTTTGGAATTTTGCAAACTGATGAAAGCCATGACAATCTGGAATTTGAAAATCTTAAGTATTCTGAGATTCTCTCCAGTGATGATGAAGGTTCTCCAGAGGAAATCTCTATTGCTTCTCAAAGGAATGCTACTGTTGAGGGGGAGCAATTCAATCAAGGAGAACACAGTACTGGTCAGGATCAGACTAGTCTTTCAGAGTCTACTTCATCAGGAACTGATCCTTCAGAGTCTAATGAAGGAAGATCAGAAACTAGCAACAATATTGAATCCACTGATTCTACTGATCAAGGGGGAGCTTTTGAAGGAAATGAACACTCTTCTACAATAAATACCACTAACTCAGGGGGAGAGTCTAGCAGGAGCAATCTACCACCTGTTAGAAAATGGATAAGGGATCATACTAAAGATTTGATTATTGGTGATCCAAATAGCGGTGTTCAAACTAGAAAATCAATTCAAAATGAATGCTTGTACAGTTGTTTTCTCTCAAAGAATGAACCTAAGAAGGTTGAAGAAGCCTTACAGGATCCTGATTGGGTAATAGCAATGCAGGAAGAATTGAATGAGTTTGAGAGGAACAAAGTTTGGAAACTGGTACCAAGACCTAAAGATAGATCTATTGTTGGTGCTAAATGGGTTTTCAGAAACAAGCTAGATGAATCTGGTATGATTGTAAGAAACAAAGCAAGACTGGTGGCCAAGGGTTACTCTCAGGAAGAAAGAATTGACTATGATGAAACCTTTGCACCTGTAGCAAGATTGGAAGAAATCAGAATGTTTCTTGCATTTGCAGCTCATTCAAAATTCAAGGTATACCTGATGGATGTAAAGAGTGCTTTTCTTAATGGCAAGCTTAATGAGGAAGTGTATGTGGAGCAACCACCTGGTTTTGTTGATCCAAAGTTTCCAAGTCATGCCTACAAACTTGACAAGGCACTCTATGGACTAATGCAGGCACCAAGAGCATGGTATGAGACTTTGTTCAAATTTCTTCTTGAAAATGGCTTCACAAGAGGTACAATTGACAAAACTCTATTCTTTAGAAAGATAAAAGGTGATTTGCTTTTAGTTCAAGTTTATGTTGATGATATTATATTTGGTTCTACTAATGAAAAGTTATGTGCTAAGTTTAGC
Organism: Saposhnikovia divaricata; assembly: GCA_036435485.1. Taxonomy (NCBI): domain Eukaryota; kingdom Viridiplantae; phylum Streptophyta; class Magnoliopsida; order Apiales; family Apiaceae; genus Saposhnikovia; species Saposhnikovia divaricata. Next base: position 137,529,500 of record CM071600.1, read on the forward strand.
AAGCTTATGCAGTCTAAGTATCAGATGAGCATGATGGGTGAACTAAATTCATAAGTTATGATGTTGAGAATAGAATTTTACTTATACTTCTTGTAAATCCTGATCTTATAAAGGATTTAGTACTTTTTATAGGATATATGCGTTAGACAGTAATCTATAGAGTTTAGTCAGGAACAGCAGTGCATCAAGGACTACATGTCAGGAACTGAGATCAAATCCTGATACGCCAAGTCAAATACTGATGGATATCGAATCCTGATGCAAGGTGGAATCCTGATATCAGTCGTGTTACTGATGATGTCATTATGGATGCTACAGAAACTGGCAAGTGCTATAAAATAGGATCGTTGTTTTGAAGTGTTAGGAATATGTTGTACTTGATGATAACTTCACAATCAATCAAATTGTATAAGGTTTTGTAGCTGTCAACGGATGAGGATTTATAACTCTATCCGTTGACAGGTAGCTCATCAACGGATGAGGTTTTGTAGCATACTGCAGTATCTCTATGTTATCAGTTAATAGTGTTTTTATCTACAGTCATGTTGACCATCAATGGATAGGCAGAATAGGGTAGCCAATTGTAAATAAGCTATGCTATGTAATTCTGTCTAAGTGAAAGTGTATCAACGGATGAAGACAGAACTCTATCAACGGATACAACTCAAATCCACTCTATCAAGGGATACAGCTCAAATCTCAATATCAACGGATATAACTCAATATATCATCAACGGATGTCAGTGTACAATGTCAACGGATAATCATTGGCTCTTACTTCTATGCTAAGCTGGGGATTAGCAGTTGATAAGGACATGTTTGACTGACAGATCACATGGGTTGATAGTAGATACAAAAAGCAGTATGGCAGCCATACTTTGGAAACACAGAAGAAAGAAGCATTCCGTTTGCACTATGAATACCAGAAAGGTGCAGGAGACATGTCTGTTCACAAGACAACCTTTCGGCTACATGTTCATTTGGAGTGTAGTAGCAAGTCAACTTGAATTAGATTAATATTATCTTATTCCTGTAGTACTTGTAAACTTGGGATTTATAACCAAGTGTAGCAACTCTTTAGAAGCCAATAAAACAAATACATTTGCTTAGTTTTTATTGTATATCCTTAGAAAGCAAAGAGTTGTAAAACAGAAGCTGTGTACATTTGTATCACAGAGTTTTCTTCGAATTAAAGCTTCAAGTGGTGCATTTAACCACCTGATTTTTATGTGTTTGTGCATTAATCTTTTTACAGCAATTATATAAGTATAGATTTCTGGAGTTCTTATCAGAAATTTATAAATATCAAGAATTGTATTCAACCCCCCCCTCTACAATTATACAACTGTGTAATCTGGGAATAACAATTGGTATCAGAGCAAGCTTCTAACATATTTGAAGTTTAAAGATCAACACACTTCCAACATGTCTAAGAAGGATTATGGAGTAAAGATACCAGTTCTTGATAGAGAGAATTACTTTCACTGGAAAGTAAAAATGCGTCTACATCTCTTGTCTATTGATGAGGGTTTTTTGGATTGCATTGAAAAGGGTCCTCACGTTCCAATGAAGACTGCAACAAGAGTTGGCCTGGCTGAAGATGTGCCTGACACTCTCATTCCCAAACCTGTTTCTGAATGGAGTCTTGAAGATATTGCAGAAGTCCACAAAGACAAAAAGACCATGAATATACTGTTCAATGGTCTAGAAACAGACATGGTTGACAATGTTATTAACTGTACTACCTCCAATGAAGTATGGGACACTGTTCAAACCCTTTGTGAGGGAACAGAACAGGTGAGGGAAAACAAGATGCAACTACTAATCCAACAGTATGAACACTTCCATTTTAAGAGTAGAGAAACATTGAATGATACATTTAGTAGATTTCAAAAGCTACTAAATGGTTTGAAATTGTATGTAAGAATCTATCAAGTTAAAGATTCTAATCTCAAATTTCTGAGATCACTGCCCAAGGAATGGAAGCCAATGACTGTTTCTCTAAGAAACACTCAAGAGTACAAGACATTTACTCTTGAAAGGCTCTATGGAACTTTAAAGACATATGAGCTGGAAATGGAGCAGGATGAAGAGATTGAGAAGTCCCAAAGGAAAAGTGGGTCAGTTGCACTTGTTGCCAACTTGGAGCAGAAGGAGGAAAGGACAGAAGCTGCTTATTCTACACCAAACAAGGAGGTTTGTAAAGGTAGAGCAGAATCAAGCAGGAGCAAGGAAAAGGTGTCTGAGGAATTGAATGTCCTTCAGCAGGATGAATTGGATGAGATAGATGAGCACTTAGCTTTTCTGTATAGGAGATTCTTTAAGCTGAAATTCAAGAGAAACTCTGGGGTGGCCAAGCCATTTAACAAGGATTTTTCCACAAGCAACTATGTGGATAAATCCATAATTAAATGCTACAATTGTGGAATTGCTGGTCACATGATAAGTGAATGCAGCAAGCCTAGATCTGAGAACAAAGGAAAGTCAACTGAGACTGTTGACTACAAGAAGAAATATTTTGATCTTCTCAGGCAGAAAGGAAAGGCATTCTTGACCCAAGAGTATGACTGGGCTGCTGATGACAATCATTCTGATGATGATGTTGAGTTTGTCAACCTTGCATTGATGGCTGATTCCGGGGAGCAGGAAGCAAGTTCAGCTAGCAATCAGGTATTTTCTACTAATCTCTCTGAGCTCACCAAAGAGGAATGCAATAGTGTTATAGATGAAATGTTTACAGAACTATATCACTTGAGTGTTACTCATAAATCACTTATTAAAGAGAACAATAGGATTAAAGAGACTAATATGTTTTTAAGTGATTGAAATGCTGCTCTAGAAGCTCAATTTCTAGAATTTGAGAAAATGAGAGTTGATTGTAATGATGCTAAAAGTGAACTTGAGCTGTGTTAAAAAGAGAACTGATTTTAAAAGACCAGCTTGAAAAAGAACAAGGGATAATTGCTAAATTTCAAAGCTGTAGGAATATTTCACAAAACATAATAGAAGTCCAGGGAATAGAATCATTTGTGAAGGATACCTGGACTCAAATGAAAAAGGGGCTAGAACCTGGCCTTGAGGATCTAGAGACTATTTGTGAATCAACGGATAGTGATCATCCGTTGACAGATGAACCATCAACGGATGAGAGGTATCCGTCGACTAAGAAAAAGTTTGTTAGTAAGAAGGAACTCAAGAAACTGGATATCAAGTATGGTCCAGTCAACAAGAACTTTGTTAGTGGTGAGAGTAGCAAAACCAAATCTAGTGGGAAGGCTAAGGCAGGTGATTTACATAACAAAAAGGTTGTTGCTAAATCAGATAATGAAAAGGTAGAAATTGAGGGTAAAAAGAAAAAGAACAGAAATGGTAAGATAGGCATCAACAAGAAAAACAATTATTCTCCTGACAAGTTTGCCCCTAGGAAAACTTGTAGTAATTGTAATAGTGTCGATCACCTATCTTCTAATTACAAGATTGTTAACAAGGCTCCTGTTCATGTACCTCAAACAATACCATGTATTCCTGCAATGCCTGTTATGCCTGGTTTGTATCAAAATGCTAGTTTTTCAAATCCATATGTGAACATGTCATATGTGTCAAATCCTTATTTTCAATCTATGAATGTGCCACAAATGTCATGGAGCATTCCTAGCATGAATAATGTGACGCCCCCAGATCCGGGGTCGGAGATCTAGGCGCTCACGGTCCACTTTCCATTAATAACATACCTGTTCTTGTACATAATATATAAAACAGCCATCAACCCCACACTAAACTCACACCGCACACACACACACAGGTTAGAGTCTCAGAAACGTCACACAATTGATTAAGCGGAAATAAAAGTTTCAGAGTTATTACATACCGAATTAAATAGTATTTATGCTACCATCAACACTTCGATAAGAAGCGAAGTTGGCGGCTTGAAAGTTTGTTACGATACACTGCTTTGCACAGGTCATACTTATAAATAAAACGAACTAACAAAAGCTGCCAACCAATCCGGCTAATGGGGCCTACCGGTGGAATCTCAACTGCTGCCTCGGGTCTAGTCACCTGCTTTCGGGCAGTCTGTCTGGGTCTTGCCATTTCGCTTTGCTGTTGTGTTTGTAAATTTGAAAATAAGCAAGAGTGAGCAACTATAGCTCAGCAAGAAATATATGTATAAGGTAAGAAATATAACATTTCATATGATTAGCAGTTATTAAACTTGTTTGTATCAATCAGTTATAAAATCACTTGTCTTTGTTGATAAATTCCGAAGGTGCACCAATACGTGCCCTCGTTTCAAAATAAACTTGCAGTTCTAGATACTGCACAGAGTCAACATCTTTCTCATCAAAATAGAACACTATCAGCAACTTGGAACAAAAGCCTAAGAAGCAATGTCAAAGCATTTTTCTAAAATGGAGGTTGGGACTTAAAGAAAACATAAAACCTGACAGGGATTGACGATGATCAGTCGCCACATCCAAGTCCAATAATCCGCGGGTCTTCTCTACCGGTAGAAGGACAGAAACTACATCCGTAACTATCCCCGGGTGAAAACTACATCCGTAATCACCCTCGATGAAAACTACATCCGTAATCATCCTTCAGCAACACCTGGGCCGGAATAATAATTGATGGACCGCCTGGCTCACGGCCGCTTACACATCCCGGGAATCGTTCGTCAACGGTTCCCACACCTGCCAGAGTCCCTTTTTCTTTTTCTTTTGAAAACTTGATTTTGATTGAAAACAGAGTAATTGAGGTCCGACATCAGTCGACCGATGATTCTTGAAATCACACAAGAAACAAACCTGACCGGGGGTTTTCGAAAATGTTTTGAGTTCGAAAGAGTTCGAGTTTGAAAGTATTAAAGGTATCTTGGATTAGCTTTATCTTTAAAATAAAGAACAATAATTAATAAATGATATTTTAAGATTTAAAATTAATAATTAATAAAAGAATTATTTAATAAAATAAACTTTTAATCCAAGATAGGGTTTCGAGTATTTACGAAGATATAAAAATAATTACTTGAGTATACGATACTCCCCGAATGACCCTTCGGGTTTTCGCAATTTAATTACGATATAATCATATACCGCTCCCCAGTCAATAGTATATACGGACCGCTACGACCTCTATTGCTAGAGTCGTTGTCCGAGGAAAACATTTCAATCTAAGTTCAAGGGGTACAAACATATATGTACATATACATCTCAATTGCATCAATACTTCGATAAACATAACATTTGATATGATTGAAAACTACAAACACAACAGTGAAAGTCCTTGTATATGTAAGTTTTGAAAAGTAAAACTTGCCTTGGTGTGGTTGGGGTGGTCGAACGTGCGGAGTGGAACGATCTATACATAAGCAATAACCGTTCGTTAGTACCTTAATCAATACCTCTTTAATTGCGGGGTTTTAGGGGGTACGAAATTAACTTAACGACTTCGTCTTATGACACTCTAGCCCCATTATAGGTTCATGTCACCACTCGATTATGCTCGTCACTTATTCGACTTAATTTAGTTACCATATCCGAGTCACGTCCATTACCCCTAGAATTATACTCCACTTAACGACTTTTTCCTTGCGCGAATTTTACTCTAGCATTTTTATAAAATTGAAAAATTCTTATTTTAATCCAATTCTTTTTGGGTAACCTTCACCACTGAATTTACTAGCTTCTCTAATTTTTCCATGATCCCACATAAATTTTTAGGGGTTTAAACAAGGTTCACAAGGGGACCATTCAGTGCAGTCCGGAATCCAGAAACAACACATTTTACTTCTCCGGCCATAACTTAAAATCCATACATCACCTATTCATGAACCTTATATTTTTAGAAACTACATTCAAATACCTTTCCAACAATATATGTTAGGACCTCAGGGGACAAGACTTGGGGGTTCAAAACTATCTTACAAGACAGGTCAAGTTCCTGGAAAAACTCAGCATGCTTGTTTCACTTAAATCAACCAAGATTCTTACTTCCACAACACAACCAACATCTAATTCACCAAGTTCATACTTTATAACATTCATGGAGATACATATACTAACCACAATCATAAAAATCACAATCACAACACTTAAACTCAAGATCTATATCATCCACCACTTATACAACCAAGATTAACACCAATACACATGGATCTATCACCAAACATCATAAACACTACATGGCCAAGAGGGGTTAGGGTTTTTATACCTTCTTGAGTATCTAGGAGCCTTGGGTAAGCCTTACAAATCTCAAGAACACCTTGAATAAGCTCCTACTATCCTTATAATCCAAGATCTATAAGAAAAACTTAACATTGTTACTATTCACAATAACTTTAACAATTAATATCATGAAATTTAATGGATGAAAGGGCTTGGAATTCTTAGTATACCTTTCTTAGATGATATAGAGAGCCTAGGAATTATGCCTTGAATTATGAATGAGGAGAAGTGGAAGAAAGAAAAATTTCTTCCTTGGTTTTAGCTTCTGGCCGAGAGCTTTGTTCAAGGGGGGGAGAGTATTTTGTGTTTTGATTTTGTGTTGGTTGAAATAATTGTGTTAAGTGGTTGGGTGATACATATTAGTGTATGTAATGCATGGTACATGTCTAGGTATGGCCTCCTCGTACTCTTGTCCCCTTGGAAAAAGAAATGCCAACTAGTTACTATTCCTCTTGTCCATTTGGTTTAACTAGTTTGCTTTTCCTAACTACTTAGTTGCATGGGACTTGCATGCAATACTACTCCTGTATCATTATTCTTCCACCAATGCTTGTCACTTAATCTTTAATTCGTATCGTATCTTAATTAATCTCTCGTAATAATATTTTGTCGCGTAGAGATTTCCCTAGTAATTCCTTAAGTACTTAATTGTGTAAATTCCTCGAATATCCATAATTCCTCGTCATAATCCTTAATAAATCTTTTAATACTCTAATCATTCTCAAATCCCAAGTTTTATAAATCTTACTAACAATAAGACTCTTGTCCTCAACAATCTTCTCTTTTATCTTACATAGAGAATGTAACAACATAATTTCTCAGACAATCAATTCCATTAAACAACAGGGATGACTAGAAAGGTCCCAAATTGACAATGCCACAAGATATTAAATAAAAGAAAATATTGCAAAAATTAGGGTTCTTACAGCCTCCCCTCCTTAAAAGGATTCCGTCCCGGAATCAGGTTGAAAACAGTTGGGGGTGCTTTTCACGCATCGCGCTCTCTAGTTCCTATGTTGATTCTTCGACATTCTGGTTCCTCCACAAAACTCTCACTAGTTTGACAACCTTGTTCCTCAGCACCTGTTCTTTTCTATCCATGATTTCTACGGGTTGCTCCACATAGGTTAAGTCTGGCTGCAGATCCACTTGATCATGTTCAATCACATGTCGGAAGTCGGTATGGTAGGGTCGTAGCATGGACACATGGAACACATTATGTACTTGCTGCAAGCTCGGGGGTAAAGCCAATTCATAGGCCAACTTTCCAACTCGTCTCAAGATCTCAAAAGGTCCAATAAATCTTGGGCTTAGCTTCCCCTTCTTACCAAATCTCATCAATCCCTTCCACGGTGATACCTTTAACATCACAAACTCTCCTACCTCATATTCTTTGTCCTTGCGGGTCTGGTCCGCATACTTCTTCTGTCTGTCTTGGGCCGCTACCAGCCGTCCTCTTATGAGTTCGATAGTTTCTCTTGTCTGTTGGACCAGTTCAGGCCCTAAAATCTTCCGCTCTCCATCCTCTTCCCAACACAAGGGAGACCGACATCTTCATCTGTATAAAGCTTCATATGGGGGCATTCCTATACTCGCATGGTAACTGTTGTTGTAGGAAAATTCCATCAATGGCAAGTGGTCATCCCAACTTCCCTTAAAATCGATGGCACATACTCTCAACATGTCCTCTATAGTCTGGATGGTTCTCTCACTCTGTCCGTCTGATTGGGGGTGGTATGCAGTACTCATGTTTAACTTGGTCCCCACACAATCCTGAAAACTTCTCCAGAACCTGGAGTTGAATCTTGGGTCTCTATCTGATACAATGCTCACAGGAACCCCATGCCTAACCACAATCTCCTTTAAGTAAATATCTGCCAGCTTGTCGACAGTGTATCTCTCGTTGATTGGAAGAAAATGTGCTGACTTGGTTAATCTATCGATAATTACCCAAATGGCGTCATGATTAATCTTGGTCCTTGGTAGTCCGACCACAAAGTCCATCGCAATATGCTCCCACTTCCACTCGGGTATCTCTAAGGGTTGCAACAATCCACTGGGCCTCTGGTGTTCAGCCTTTACTCTTTGACATGTCAAGCATTTACTTACTCATTCTGCCACGTCCTTCTTCATATTTGGCCACCAATAGTATTCCCTCAGATCTCTATACATCTTAGTGCCTCCAGGGTGAATTGAGTATCTTGAACTATGAGCCTCTTGCAAAATCTCGTCTTTTAATTCCTGAACATTCGGAATCCATATCCTAGATGCGTACCTCATAATTCCATTCCCGTCCTTTTCACACTTAATTTCCTCGCCAGTCAAAATTTTCTCCATCGAATTCTTTTCTTCTTCTATCTTCTTTTCCTGGCATAACTTAATCTTTTCCAATAGCGGGGGTTGGACTCTTATTTCCATTAGACTCTCTTGTCCAATTCCTGGTAACCTCACTTCAATCTCCAGTTTCTCAAGGTCCTTGATCAACTCGTCCACTGACGTTATCATCTTGAGCTTCTCCTTTCGGCTAAGTGCATCGGCCACCACGTTGGCCTTCCCTGGGTGATAATGAATCTCACAATCATAATCTTTGATTAGCTCTAGCCATCTCCTCTGCCTCATGTTTAACTCTTTCTGAGTGAATATGTACTTTAAGCTCTTGTGATCCGTGTAGATTTCACACATTTCCCCGTAAAGATAATGTCTCCAAATCTTCAAAGCGAAAACTATCGCTGCTAATTCCAAGTCATGGGTGGGGTATCTTATCTCGTACTCCTTAAGTTGTCTGGACGCATACGCAATCACCTTACCGTGCTGCATAAGCACACACCCTAAACCTTTATGGGACGCGTCGCTATAAATCACAAAATCTCCCTTATCATCAGGTAGGGCTAGTACTAGTGCTGTCACCAACCTCCTTTTTCAACTCTTGGAAGCTCTCTTCGCATTTTTCAGTCCACACAAACTTCTCGGTCTTGCGAGTTAGTCGGGTCAAACGGGCTGCTATCTTGGCAAAGTCTTGGACAAATCTCCTATAGTAGCCAGCCAATCCTATAAAACTTCTCACCTCTGTCGGAGTGGTTGGTCTCTCCCAATTTGATACAGCCTCTATTTTGGCTGGGTCCACTAGAATGCCTTGATCGCTAATCACATGCCCTAAAAACTGAACTTCCTTCAACCAAAATTCACACTTCGAGAACTTAGCGTACAACTTTTCTTCTCTCAATGCTCCCAATACAATCCTCAAGTGCTCTGCATGCTCCTCCTTCGTCTTGGAATAAATCAAGATGTCATCGATGAAGACTATAACACACTTGTCCAAGAAGTACTTCTTGAAGACTCGATTCATTAAGTCCATGAAAGCTGCAGGGGCATTCGTTAACCAAAATGACATCACTAGGAACTCATAGTGTCCGTACCGGGTGCGAAAGGCCGTCTTTGGTATATCTTCTGGTTTAATCTTTAACTAGTGATACCCGGTCCTCAAATCAATTTTAGAAAAATAAACTGCGTCCTTTAATTGATCAAACAGGTCATCTATCCTGGGCAAGGGATATTTATTCTTTATAGTCACCTTGTTCAACTCTCTGTAGTCTATACATAACCTCATACTACCATCCTTCTTTTTCACGAACAACACCGGGGCTCCCCACGGTGACACACTAGGTCTTATCATCCATTTATCCAACAACTCTTGTAACTGAGTGGCTAGCTCTTTCATCTCCACTGGGGCTAGCCGATATGGGGCTTTCTAAATTGGGGCCGTACCCGGAACTAAGTCTATAGCGAACTCGATGTCTCTATCAGGTGGTAGTCCTGGAAGATCATCCGGAAATACGTCCGCGAACACATTAACGACAGGGATTTCCTTCAGGTTTGGTGCCTCCTTCTTGGTATCCTTCACATAGGCTAAATAGGCTTTGCATCCTTTACGTAACAGCTTCTTAGCTTGAATCATAGTTAGGAACTTTTGATTTTGCCGTTTTCCACTAAACACTGCTTCCTCGTCCCCTGGCAGTTTCAAACTTACTTTCTTCTTTACACAATCAATCTGGGCTTCGTGGGTTGTTAACCAATCCATACCTACTATTACGTCAAACTCTCCTAGTTTAAAAGGTATTAAGTCTACCCGAAAGTGTCGCCCTTCTATTTCTAGGTCACAACCTGGACATACTTGGCTAACCGGAATAATTTCATGATTAGGTATCTCTATTTGCAGTCTGTCTTTCAATGGTTCAGTCTTAAGGCCTAACTGACATACAAAATCTAGAGATATGAAAGACTTGGTAGCTCCCGAATCAAATAAAACATTTGCCTTAACTGAGTTGAGTAGTAGAGTACCTGCAATCACATCCGTGTTCCTCGCGGCATCCTGCACCGTCATGTTAAAAGTCCTTGCAGTAGGGGCCTTGTTAGAAGTAGTTCCACTCACCCTCGATGCAGCTGGCCCAGAGGACATACATTCCTTCATTCGGTGCCCTGGTTTCCCACACTTGAAGCAATTACCTCCGGCACTGGTGTTGTTACTAGTTCCTCGACAGGCATTAGCATAATGTCCTGTCAGCCCACACTTGAAGCACTTCACATCCTGTAGGTTACACACGCCCGCATATTTCCTTCCACATTTATTGCATTCTGGGGGTAGGGCTCGGGATGGGGCAGAGTAAGACGATCCCTGTGGTCGGCCACTCTAGCCCACACTCCAACTTTCAGCTCTCTTTGCTCCAAAGTTTCCGCTGGGTTGGGACATCGTTCCTCGCTTAAATTTGCTCGGAAAGCTCCCTCCCGCACAGTTTCCCTTTCGACTATCAAACTTCCTCTTCTTTCCTTCCCTCTCCTTCTGCATCTGTTCACTCCTAGCCTCAACAATTGATGCTTTCTGTACCAGGGTGGCATAGTCTGTCAGCACAAGAACCGCCACACGATTCTGAATCCATTGCTTTAGCCCTAATTGAAACCTTCGGGCCCTCTTTTCCTCAGAGTTCATATATTCCGGCACAAACCTCGACAGCTCAGTAAATTTGGCCTCATACTCGGCCACTGTCATGTTACCTTGCTTTAGTTCCAAAAACTTCAGCTCCATTTGTGTCTCCATGAACCTAGGAAAGTACTTCTCCAAGAACAGCTCGCTAAACCTCTCCCAGGTCACCACACCTCTTCCTTCCAAATTCCTCTTAGCTTCCCACCAATAGTTTGCCTCACCCTTCAGAAGGTAAGTGGCGAAAACAGTCTTCTACTCCTCAGCGACACCTAGTATCTCGAAAGATTTTTCCATTTCCTTCAGCCAGGCTCTTGCCTCGACCGGATCGGTAGTTCCTTTAAATTCTGGGGGTTTCAGGGATTTGAAGTTCCGGAAAGCATTTGCATTAGCATTGTGGAGTGGTTGCTGAACTGGGGGACGGTCCAAGTTCTGCCTAAGTAGTTCCATGAACTGTTCCATAGGGCCTCCCCTTGGATGTTCCACCTCTCGGGTGTCATCACCAGCTTCTCTTCGTCATACTCAGAGTCATCACACAAGTTATGATCGTTGCCCTCACTCTCACTCAGGTTGACATTCTCCCCTTCATGGTTCTGGTGGCCTCCGGTCCCATGGTGGCTACCCTGGCCTTCAGAACTGACCGGGTGAGCTCGAGTGTTCATTCTTCTGGGTGGCATGATTCTGATAATGAAACAAGAAATGGGTTAGGGTTTTCTAATTACCTGACAGCGTTTACACGGGTTAGGAACGTATCGTTCCTCCTCATAAGGGTGGAAGTTGCAAAAGTTTTAATAACCCGATGCTGGAGGTAAAACGTCAAAACATTTTTGGGAAAAATCTCTATGGGATGCGAAAACATTTGCAGGAGTTTTCAAGATTTCAAAACCTCAAAAAAAAAATTTTTTTTTTTGAAGAAAATTTATTTTAAAATTGTAGGAACATTTTGGAAATTTGTAGAGAACAATTTGAAATCGCATGTCGAAATTTGAAATAGCATGGTTGTATTCGTGGCTTGTAGCAATTGCATATATTCACAGTTGTATATCAAAACAGTAAAGCATGGCATCGGAAAGTAAGGCAGTTGAGACAATATCAAGGAAACTGAAACTAAATAAGTACGGTACAAGGGTTATCACAAAGTTTGGATGTTAGAGCCAAATACATAGTTCCGATGTCAAAGTCTAGCAAAAGTGGAACAATAACAAGTACATCATCTGAATAGTCAGGGCTACACAAAAGTAGGGCTACATCCACACATACTATCCGAAGTCACATCTACATATCTGTAGGTCAGTCTACTCATCCACTGGTCAGAAAGGATACCACTGCACAAGTCAACTATCCCGCCAAATCGACACACAAATGTCATCTGAACCTAGGGGACTGAGCTATCCGTAACACATCATGGGGCCGCACCGCGACGGAGCAAGGTCCTCACTCGGGAAAATGCATGACGCACAACACGCCTTGCATCCCTAGCCTGGATCACTCCGCCCCCGCGGATCCCTAAACCAAGAATCCTTTCGCGACTCCTCCTCCCAATCCTATGGAGTCGAGCCCTAGTCCTCCTAGCAACAGCAGTCCTCATCTCAGCCTGGATCCTTAAGTGCGCCTCGCGCTCCTCCACTAGTGCCCGCCTCGCCTCGTTAAGTCGGGCCTCTGCAGAAAGTAAGTCTCGGGTCAGGAACTGCACCACGTAAGCGTGCTCAGTACCCGACACTGGGGGTAGGTCCAACGGTGGGGGTAGTATGACAGGAACAGGAGCAGGTGTAGTAGCAGTAGCAGGAGCAGTAGCAGGGGTAGGGTCAAGCTCCTCCTCTCCAGAAGTATCATCCTCGGAGTCACTGTCCGATGAAACAGGGCTCGATGACAGCGGAGAAGGTGGGGGTGACACAACACGGCCCTCACCGGATCTCACACTCTCCTCATCAGTAGCTACAGGAGATGGGGTAACAGGCTCTGGCTCAGGCTCAGGCTCAAAGGGCTCCTCAACGGGATCCTCATCATCAGTATCTCCTATCAGCATAATCCAGGGGACAAGCTCAGAGTCAGCACCCATATCCTCCTCAGGATCCTCGGTATCTCGCATCTGTGCCTCATCATGCTCTCTCTCGAAAGCCTCAGGGTCTGGTATCTCCTCCATCTACACAAGGGAAATAAGGTGGGTCACTAACCATAAAGAAAGGTTTAAGGAGTAGTTCCCTCACGGGCCTTAAAGTCAGGGCTATATCCGATAACCCGACTACAAACTCGATGAGAGTTCTAAGTATTATTAGGGTTGTTATTAGGGTTACTGTTATTGTTATTATTATTAGGGTTGCTTTCTTAAATTATTATCGTTTCTGAGAACTGTAACCTCGCTCTGATACCATTTCTGTGACGCCCCCAGATCCGGGGTCGGAGATCTAGGCGCTCACGGTCCATTTTCCATTAATAACATACCTGTTCTTGCACATAATATATAAAACAGACATCGACCCCACACTAAACTCACACCGCACACACACATAGGTTAGAGTCTCAGAAACGTCACACAATTGATTAAACGGAAATAAAAGTTTCAGAGTTATTACAGACCGAATTAAATAGTATTTATGCTACCAGCAACACTTCGATAAGAAGCGAAGTTGGCGGCTTGAAAGTTTGTTACGATACACTGCTTTGCACAGGTCATACTTATAAATAAAACGAACCAACAAAAGCTGCCAACCAATCCGGCTAATGGGGCCTACCGGTGGAATCTCAACTGCTGCCTCGGGTCTAGTCACCTGCCTTCGGGCAGTCTGTCTGGGTCTTGCCATTTCGCTTAGCTGTTGTGTTTGTAAATTTGAAAACAAGCAAGAGTGAGCAACTATAGCTCAGCAAGAAATATATGTATAAGGTAAGCAATATAACATTTCATATGATTACCAGTTATTAAACTTGTTTGTATCAATCAGTTATAAAATCACTTGTCTTTGTTGATAAATTCCGAAGGTGCACCAATACGTGCCCTCGTTTCAAAATAAACTTGCAGTTCTAGATACTGCACAGAGTCAACATCTTTCTCATCAAAATAGAACACTATCAGCAACTTGGAACAAAAGCCTAAGAAGCAATGTCAAAGCATTTTTCCAAAATGGAGGATGGGACTTAAAGAAAACATAAAACCTGACAGGGATTGACGATGATCAGTCGCCACATCCAAGTCCAATAATCCGCGGGTCTTCTCTACCGGTAGAAGGACAGAAACTACATCCGTAACTATCCCCGGGTGAAAACTACATCCGTAATCACCCTCGATGAAAACTACATCCGTAATCATCCTTCGGCAACACCTGGGCCGGAATAATAATTGATGGACCGCCTGGCTCACGGCCGCTTACACATCCCGGGAATCGTTCGTCAACGGTTCCCACACCTGCCAGAGTCCCTTTTTCTTTTTCTTTTGAAAACTTGATTTTGATTGAAAACAGAGTAATTGAGATCCGACATCAGTAGACCGATGATTCTTGAAATCACACAAGAAACAAACCTAACCGGGGGTTTTCGAAAATGTTTTGTGTTCGAAAGAGTTCGAGTTTGAAAGTATTAAAGGTATCTTGGATTAGCTTTATCTTTAAAATAAAGAACAATAATTAATAAATGATATTTTCAGATTTAATATTAATAATTAATAAATGAATTATTTAATAAAATAAACTTTTAATCCAAGATAGGGTTTCGAGTATTTACGAAGATATAAAAATAATTACTTGAGTATACGATACTCCCCGAATGACCCTTCGGGTTTTCGCAATTTAATTACGATATAATCATATACCGCTCCCCAGTCAATAGTATATACGGACCGCTACGACCTCTATTGCTAGAGTCGTTGTCCGAGGAAAACATTTCAATCTAAGTTCAAGGGGTACAAACATATATGTACTTATACATCTCAATTGCATCAATACTTCGATAAACATAACATTTGATATGATTGAAAACTACAAACACAACAGTGAAAGTCCTTGTATATGTAAGTTTTGAAAAGTAAACTTGCCTTGGTGTGGTTGGGGTGGTCGAACGTGCGGAGTGGAACGATCTATACATAAGCAATAACCGTTCGTTAGTACCTTAATCAATACCTCTTTAATTGCGGGGTTTTAGGGGGTACGAAATTAACTTAACGACTTCGTCTTATGACACTCTAGCCCCACTATAGGTTCATGTCACCACTCGATTACGCTCGTCACTTATTCGACTTAATTTAGTTACCATATCCGAGTCACGTCCATTACCCCTAGAATTATACTCCACTTAACGACTTTTTCCCTTGCGCGAATTTTACTCTAGCATTTTTATAAAATTGAAAATTTTATATTTTAATCCAATTCTTTTTGGGTAGCCTTCACCACTGCATTTACTAGCTTTCCTAATTTTTCCATGATCCCACATAAATTTTTAGGGGTTTAAACAAGGTTCACAAGGGGACCATTTAGTGCAGTCCGGAATCCAGAAACACATTTTACTTCTCCGGCCATAACTTAAAATCCATACATCACCTATTCATAAACCTTATATTTTTAGAAACTACATTCCAATACCTTTCCAACAATATATGGTAGGACCTCAGGGGACAAGATTTGGGGGTTCCAAACCATCTTACAAGACAGGTCAAGTTCCTGGAAAAACTCAGCATGCTTGTTTCACTTAAATCAACCAAGATTCTTACTTCCACAACACAACCAACATCTAATTCACCAAGTTCATACTTTATAACATTCATGGAGATACATATACTAACCACAATCATAAAAATCACAATCACAACACTTAAACTCAAGATCTATATCATCCACCACTTATACAACCAAGATTAACACCAATACACATGGATCTATCACCAAACATCATAAACACTACATGGCCAAGAGGGGTTAGGGTTTTTATACCTTCTAGAGTATCTAGGAGCCTTGGGTAAGCCTTACAAATCTCAAGAACACCTTGAATAAGCTCCTACTATCCTTATAATCCAAGATCTATAAGAAAAACTTAACATTGTTACTATTCACAATAACTTTAACAATTAATATCTTGAAATTTAATGGATGAAAGGGCTTGGAATTCTTAGTATACCTTTCTTAGATGATGTAGAGAGCCTAGGAATTATGCCTTGAATTATGAATGAGGAGAAGTGGAAGAAAGAAAAATTTCTTCCTTGGTTTTAGCTTTTGGCCGAGAGCTTTGTTCAAGGGGGGGAGAGTATTTTGTGTTTTGATTTTGTGTTGGTTGAAATAATTGTGTTAAGTGGTTAGGTGATACATATTAGTGTATGTAATGCATGGTACAAGTCTAGGTATGGCCTCCTTGTACTCTTGTCCCCTTGGAAAAAGAAATGCCAACTAGTTACTATTCCTCTTGTCCATTTGGTTTAACTAGTTTGCTTTTCCTAACTACTTAGTTGCATGGGACTTGCATGCAATACTACTCCTTGTATCATTATTCTTCCACCAATGCTTGTCACTTAATCTTTAATTCGTATCGTATCTTAATTAATCTCTCGTAATAATATTTTGTTGCGTAGAGATTTCCCTAGTAATTCCTTAAGTACTTAATTGTGTAAATTCCTCGAATATCCATAATTCCTCGTCATAATACTTAATAAATCTTTTAATACTCTAATCATTCTCAAATCCCAAGTTTTATAAATCTTACTAACAATAAGACTCTTGTCCTCAACAATCTTCTCTTTTATCTTACATAGAGAATGTAACAACATAATTTCTCAGACAATCAATTCCATTAAACAACAGGGATGACTAGAAAGGTCCCAAATTGACAATGCCACATGATATTAAATAAAAGAAAATATTGCAAAAATTAGGGTTCTTACAAATAATATGTATGCCAATTTTCCACAAATGCATGCATCAAATATTCATGCAAATGAGCATTTGTCAAACCCCATTACTCAAGCATCTACACCTAAGTTGAAGAATGCTAAGAGTGCAAAGTCAAAAGCTAACAAGAAAGGACCTAAGGAAGCTTGGGTACCAAAATCAACTTGATTTGTTTTTGGAATGTGTGCAGGGAAACAGAAGGAATCTATGGTACCTAGACAGTGGATGCTCTAGGCACATGACAGGAGATTCAACCCAGCTCACAGAGTTCAAGGAAGGAGCTGGCCCTAGAATTACCTTTGGAGATGACAGCAAAGGATATACTAAGGGATATGGCCTGATTTCAAAAGACAATGGCATCATTGAAGAAGTGGCTTTAGTTGAAGGTTTGAAGCACAATTTGCTGAGTGTCAGTCAGATTTGTGACAAAGACTATGAAGTAAAGTTCACAAAAGAAGCCTGTGTTGTTTCTGCCAAGGAAGACAACAATGTGGTATTGACAGGTTTTAGAAAATGAAATGTTTACATAGCTGACTTCAATTCAGCATGCTCAGAATCCATTACTTGTCTCTTCAGCAAAGCAAGTAAGGATGAGAGTTGGCTATGGCACAAGAAGCTGTCACATTTGAATTTTAAAGTTATGAATGATTTGGTAAGAAAGGATCTTGCTAGAGGAATCCCTCAATTGGAATTTATCAGAGATGGATTGTGTGATGCCTGCCAATTAGGGAAATAAAAGAAATCATCCTTCAAGAGCAAGACAGAGTCATCCATTGTTAAGCCTCTTCAATTGCTGCATATGGACTTATTTGGTCCAGTAAATGTCATGTCTATTTCTAAGAAGAAATACTGTCTGGTGATTGTAGATGATTTTTCTAAGTTTACATGGACCTTCTTCCTGCACTCCAAGGATTGTGCAAGTGAAATCATCATCAATCACCTCAGAATACTAAACAATGGTTCTGAAGACAGAGTTCAAAGAATCAGGAGTGACAATGGTACTGAATTCAAGAATTCCACAATGAAGATTTTCTGTGAAGAAAATGGAATTATCCATGAGTTTTCTGCTGCCAGAACACCTCAACAAAATGGGGTTGTTGAAAGGAAAAACAGAACTCTCATTGAAGCGGCTAGAACAATGTTAATTGAATCAAGGTTACCAACATATTTCTGGGCTGAAGCTGTCAACACTGCATGCTTTACTCAGAATATTTCCTTGGTAAACCAAGCTAGAGGAATGACTCCTTATCAGTTGTTAACCAACAAGAAACCAACT
This sequence comes from Saposhnikovia divaricata, assembly GCA_036435485.1. Taxonomy (NCBI): domain Eukaryota; kingdom Viridiplantae; phylum Streptophyta; class Magnoliopsida; order Apiales; family Apiaceae; genus Saposhnikovia; species Saposhnikovia divaricata. The sequence goes on from CM071600.1 coordinate 137,547,839, forward strand.
TTAGCTTTCCTTCATGTCTTTGGATGTAAGTGTTTTGTGCTAAGGAATCATGGAGATAACTTGAGCAAATTTGAAGCAAAGGCAGATGAAGCTATTTTTGTTGGATATGCAGCAGGGAAAGCCTACAAAGTCTACAATCTAAGAACCAACATTGTTATGGAATCTGTACATGTTGTGTTTGATGATCAAAAGATTCTAGGTCTAGATGATGGAGGCTCCCATGAAAAGTTGGAATTTGAGAATGAAGGTGAAGGAAGAATGTACTATGATGATGATGAGGAAGATGAAGATCATGACCACAGAGATCCACCAAGAGTTGTTGTAATAACTAGAAGTGATGCTTACACTGGAAATGAAGCATCCGTTGACAGTCATTCTGGAGCATCCGTTGACAATATTAGAGATGCATCCGTTGACAGAGATTCTCAAGCATCCGTCGACAGGCAAAATGATGCATCCGTTGACAGTCAACTTCATAATTCAGCAAGGACAACAAACTCAGGGGGAGTTTCTCAGGGTCAAAATTCAATGCTAAATCAACATGATCATGCTCATGAAAATGAAGCAACCTCATCAAGATCAAACCTTCCACCTGCAAGAAAATGGACTAGAGATCATCCATTTGAGTTAATCATTGGTGAATCAAATTCAAGAGTCCAAACTAGAAGGGCCACTCAAGCAGAATGTCGATATAGTAGCTTCCTCTCTCAGGAGGAACCTAAGAAAGTGGAAGATGCCCTTCTAGATCCAGATTGGGTCTTAGCAATGCAAGAAGAGCTAAACCAATTTGAAAGAAATAAAGTATGGAAGCTTGTGCCCAAACCTGATGATAGAAGTGTCATAGGTACTAAATGGGTTCTCAAGAACAAGACAGATGAAAATGGCATAATTGTGAGGAATAAATCTAGATTAGTGGCAAAGGGTTATTCTCAAGAAGAAGGGATAGATTTTGATGAAACTTTTGCTCTAGTGGCAAGACTTTAGGCAATCAGAATCTTCCTAGCCTATGCAGCACATGCCAATTTCAAGGTCTATCAGATGGATGTCAAAAGTGCCTTTCTAAATGGGGAACTGGAAGAAGAGGTCTATGTCCATCAACCTCCTGGCTTTGAGGATCCAGAATTTCCAGATTATGTATATCTTCTCATGAAAGCACTTTATGGTTTGAAGCAAGCACCAAGAGCCTGGTATGACACTTTATCTCAATTTCTTTTGGAGAATCACTTCACTAGAGGTACAGTAGATAAAACCTTGTTTCATAGGAATATCAATGGCTCTTCAATACTTGTTCAAATCTATGTAGATGATATTATTTTTGGGTCTACAGATGAGAAGCTTTGCAAAAGGTTTGCCAAACTTATGCAAAGTAGGTATGAAATGAGCATGATGGGTGAATTAACTTACTTTCTTGGCCTACAAGTAAAGCAAGTTAATGAGGGCATTTTCATAAGTCAAACAAAATATATTTATGAGCTTTTAAAGAAATTTGACTTAATGGATTGTACCTCTGCAAAAACGCCTGCAAAAACACCTGCAAAAACACCTATGGTCACTGCAACTAAGCTTGAGTTGAATACTAAGGAAAAGTCTGTGGACATCTCAAGCTATAGAGGCATGGTAGGCTCACTTCTATACCTAACAGCTAGTAGACCTGATATAATGTTTTCTACTTGTCTTTGTGCTAGATTTCAAGCTGACCCTAGAGAATCTCACTTGATAGCTATTAAGAGAATTTTCAGGTATCTCAAGGGAACACCAAACCTTGGCATTTGGTACCCAAGAGAATCTGGTTTTGATCTAACTGGCTATTCAGATGCAGATTATGCAGGTTGCAGAGTTGATAGGAAAAGTACTACAGGTTCCTGTCAATATCTAAGAAACGGGCTTGTTTCATGGTTCAGTAAAAAACAGAACTCAGTCTCCACTTCTACAGCTGAAGCTGAGTACATTTCTGCTGGAAGCTGTTGTGCACAGATTCTATGGATGAAAAATCAACTTATTGACTATGGTCTAAAAGTTGAGAAGATTCCAATTTTCTGTGACAACACAAGTGCTATTGCCATCACAGGGAATCCAGTGCAACATTCGAGAACCAATCATATTGACATCAAATACCACTTCATTAGAGAACATGTGATGAATGGTACAGTAGAAATGCACTTTGTACCAAGTGAAATGCAGCTTGCAGATATCTTCACCAAGCCTCTTGATGAATCCACATTCACAATATTGGTAGGTGAACTAGGTATGCTTAATTTGTCATAATTCCTAGAGATATTTGATTTTACTGCATTGCAGCTAGAAATGTGTTTTGATTTACTTGAGAATTAAAAACTCTCAGAAAAATTTTCTTCAGAAATTTTGTCCCAGGCAAAATTATCTTATCAACGGATATCCTTTTACCCGTTGATAGCATAAACACATTCCTAGATTTTTGTATATCAACGGATAACAGGTTATCCACATCATCGACGGATAAACTATTTCTCAACCGTTCATTTCATATCCGTTGATATACATATTTTCTTTTAAATATAACCGTTGGTAAACGTGTATCTATATAGGAATGGTTATATTTATTTTCTTTTATTATTTGACAGTTACTTTTGACCAATGGATAATTACTTTTAATTATTTCATTTTCAATTTTTGAAAAGTATAAAAGGCTGTCTTGTGCTCCCACATCACACTTTTATCGACTTTCAAGATTCTCTTAAGTAAACTGCATCTTCTTCACAAAAAATCTCTGCAACAAAAGTTCAAACACTTCAATGGCGCCTATTGTCAAGATGATGTCTTCCACTGGGTTCACCTATGAGAAGAACAACTTCGCGGCCTATGTCGATACAGTGAATGCCCCAGAAGCTTATCACACCATGATGAATTTTGTGAAGAACTGTAAACTTTCGTATGCTATGACTGCCACCACTCCTCTAATCCACGAGGTAATTGAAGAGGTGTGGGCATCTACTGAGTTCAATGGCACATACAATACAATTGCTTTCTCCTTAAAGAGTAAAAACTATGTAGTTAACTCTGATGTGATAACTGCTTGTCTAAAATTGCCTGAGATAACTGTCTGAAAGTACCCAGTGATGCTGAAATAGTTGCCATGCTTAATTCCATAAATTATGCCTATAGTACTGATAATTTAGGGAAAATTGTTAGGAAAGGGATGGTTAAAGAATGGAGTTATTTTTGTGATGCCTTCATTAAAACTTTTTCAGGCAAAATTAGTAATTTTGATGTTGTTACCCATTCCATGCTAGTTATGATGTGTATGCTTCTGAATGATAAATTCTATAACTTTGGCACACTAGTCATGTATGAGATAGCAGCAAAATTATGTAAAAAGGAAACTAGTAGCAAGAATATATATTTTGCTAGATTTTTGATGCTCTTAGCACTGCATGTATCTGAGAATGAGCTATCCATTGCTAACCCGGATAGCAAGTTCACATGTTTTGTTCAGGATAAGAGGGTCTTAAGTGATTTAATTCGAATGAACTCCAATGCAGGAGTACAATTGGTATATCTACCAATTGTTCAGGTAACTATTTCTAACCTTGGAACTCCTATCTCTAACCCCCAAATTTCTTTGCCTTCCACAGTCACAATGGAGTCTGTAAGTGACCAAACAGGCTCCTACCCAAGTGACTAAAACAAAAGTCTCCAAACCAAAATCTAAGAGACAAACCTCAGGTGCTTCTCAAAAAGCACCTGTTGCAAAAACTACCACAACTCTTGAGGGGAGTGTGAAGGATATAGTGAGTGGTGAGGGACAGGGTGCAAGCCCTAAGAATAAGGTAGGTGAGGAAAGTGCACCAAGTAGCCAAGCCTAAGTTACATCCTCTCAACAGGGTGTGACTGCTAGTTCCACAGCAACTCTGCACAAAAGGGTAAGGGACACTAGCCCTCTCTCAAAAACCTATGAAAGAAGAGTAAAATCTTAAACCATAGGGGAATCACAGGGTGCACACAGTACAGCAAAATGTACCTTCTCAAATTCAGTTTGATGTGACTTCAATAAATGTGGAGTCACAGCCCCTTGATCTTAACCTTCAAATCGATACACATTACAATCCCCCATCACCAACTCCATATCTGGATGTGGATATGATATCTACATCAATTCCTGATTCTCCATCTTTAAGATTCTTGGAGAAGCCCCACTCTGCAATTGGTGGTCATCATCATTTAGATGATTTGTTGGGCCATCAATCTTCCATTCCTGAATTCATAACAACATCTGTGGCCTCATCTTTAAAATCAATCTCCACAGATTCAGTGTTGGTTTTCACTTCAACGGATACTATCAGTCCTTCATCAACGGATATCCTTCATCCGTTGACAAGTGTTTCTCCATCAACGGATGTGCCTATGTCTAGCCATCCGTTGACAGCTATAACTACTCCATCAACGGATATCCCTTATCCATTGATAACTCACTCTACCACTGTTATATCTGACATTCCTGTGTCAAGTGTGGAGGAGTTCTCAGTAGTTGAAACACTTTTAGGATTGAGGGAAGGGAGTGAGAGGCTGCCTTGTGAGTAGGCAAAAGGAGGGACAAATAATGAGAGGCTGACCATTTCTTCAGGTCAGGAAAAAGGAGAGTAAGAGAGTTCCACCTTAGTAGGTGAAGGTGAGGGTGTGAGAGGTGTGAGCCAGGGGGAGCCCCTGATGCAAGAAAAGAGAGATGAGTGGAGAGAAGGGACTACAGGAGAAATAAGGCAGGAAGATCCAGCCATTTTAAGTGAGTTAATGGAGGTTAATGAAGCTTCTAAAGAGATGGAATTTCGACAAGAATATCAGTCAGTCATTGACTCCATCTCTTTGGATCCTGAAACCTTTACTCATCCTATTTCTGCCTATCAAGTCATGGCACAACAGGGCAATGTGGAGGCAGAGGAGGCAATGCACCTAGTGCACACCTCACAATCTCTACAAAGAGCAAAGGAAGCTTTGACAACTCTGCCTTCAGATGCTGAAAGTGAAGAGTTTGGCAGTGATGACAGTGACAGCACAACAAATAATGAAGAAGTCAATGTGGCAGATACTCCAGAATGGCTATTTTCTACTGCCACTGTGGCTGGTGACTTCAATGTGGGGATTATGAAGTAATATCAATCTGCTAGGGCTGAGCACCAAAATGCAGATCCACAGAGGAAGGCTGTCCTTCAGCAACTAATGGACTCCCTAAAACTTCACAAGATGCACATGGTTATTCAAAGAACACAACAGGAGGAGGTCCAAACTACAATCAGAGAAATGAAGGTGGAACTAGATGCCAGGATTGAGGCACTAGCCCCTACTACCACTCAGAAGGTGCTGACTAGCAAACTATTGAAGGAAGATAGCCTGGCCAAATCTGTTCAGCATCTTTCCTTCAGAGTGGATAGTATGGAATCTCAAATGCAGACACTCATTGCCAACCAAGCCAAACAGACTGAGCTACTGGAAAGGCTACTTGCAGCCTCACCTCCAGCCCTTGATGCTAACAAAAAGGGGAAGAAAAAGGTAGAAGAGGTTGCAGCTACCTCTAGTCAAATTCAAGCTTCCAGTAGCAAGATAGCACAAATTGAGGGGGAGCAACAGCCAATTATAGTGGTCAATCCAACAGAGTTCACTATAGAGGCTTCCCCTATGAAGAAACAAAAGGCTTTGCTTGTGATTCCTGACTTATCAAAAATCTCAGATGGTGAGAGGCAAGCCAGAATTAAAGAATTAGAGAAGATCAACAAGGAGGCAAATGAAAGAATGATGAGAACAGAAAGGATGATCAATGAATCAATTGTATCAACTCTGTTCTCTACTCAGTCTTCTGCTCCAACAATATCAACTACAATTTTGAAGGTGCTCACTCCAGAAATTGTGGCTCCTACATTCTATGATGCTGAACCATCTTATGTCAAAGAATTTGAACCATACATAAGAACCAGAGCCTACTCTCCACCAAAGGCAAATGGGAAGAACAAGTTACAACTGGACTTTCCATTTCCCAAGGATGATGATGAGAAGCTGATGGGAAAGACAATCAAAGAGTTCAAGGAAAAGACAAATAAGAGTGTAAGAGATTGGATGGCTGTAATAATAAGGAATGGAAAAGTGTTAAATATATCCAACAGCCATCCTAGATTTGTTGAAGCAAAAAGAGAGGAGACCTCCAGACATCTCAGGGAAGCTCATCCAAGTGAAGAAAATCAATATGAAAACTCAGATGAGAAGCAAGCCAGGCTGGCTCAGGAGTTATTGGATGAGGTAGAGGATGAAATGAGGGAACCTGAGGAAGTCCCCAAACCCAAACCCAAAAGGAGAGTGAAAACAAAGGCAAAGAGGCATGTCTCTCCAGAAATTGAAAGAAAGGAAACAGTTGGCTCATCACAACCTATTTCTGCACAAGTATTCAACCCAGCTGTGAATTTCCATGGTGACCCTATAATACCCAAAGAGGAACCAATGAATCTTGACTCCATTGAGGTTCCTTCATTCTTGCTGAAGCCTCAACAGAAGAAAAGGATACCAAGGAAGCAACCTTCAAAGGAACCAATTCAAGTTGCTAGGGTGCCTGCTATTGTCAAGCAGCCAATCTTGGAAAACAAGGATGATTTTATCCATCAGGCAGATATTGAAGAATACTCTGGCATGAATCTGTATCTGGATGAATTGTCAGAAGTAAGAGGAATTGACAAATATAAATATTTGCCTGAGAGATTGGTCTTTGTATACAAGGGAGGAAAGGAAAGGACATGGCCACTACAGAGGGTTCTTGAAGAAAATTATCTGACCATAACCAAAGTGTTCTCTGCAATCAAGAGATACACAGGGTACTCCAAGATAGCAAAAGGGGAGATACTGGACAGAGTAGAACAGATAAGGAGAGAATGGAACTCACCATCAAGTCTACCAAGGAAGATGAAGATCCCATACAATGGACAGAAAATCCACCTTCAACCCTTCTGGATGATGGAGTTCAGGGATGAAGATGGTAACAGGAGATTCTTCAGGTTAGAAGACCAACTATCAAAGGCTAGTTCTCAATACCTGAGATGGTTACAACAAAAGCTAAATCCAAAAGTTGATGAAGAAGATGCCTTCTATAGGCAACTCCAAATGCAGATTGAGTCCAACTCTGCCAAAGAAGGAAAATCAAGGGTGATGCCAACAAGAGAGAAGAAACAGTTTTAATCTGCTCAGTCTAGAGGAGCACTTCTCTGTAAATTTCTCAAACTTTCAGTTTTTAATTTTGTAGCTTAATACAATTTTTGCATTGTTCTATATATATCTTTAGGAATGTTTTGTTATCATCAAGGTCCTGAATTTATGCTTTATTGCCATCAAGTATAAATTGGGGGAGATTGTTAGGAATATGTTGTACTTGATGATAACTTCACAATCAATCAAATTGTATAAGGTTTTGTAGCTGTCAACGGATGAGGATTTATAACTCTATCCGTTGACTATCCGTTGACAGGTAGCTCATCAACGGATGAGGTTTTGTAGCATACTGCAGTATCTCTATGTTATCAGTTGATAGTGTTTTTATCCACAGTCATGTTGACCATCAATGGATAGGCAGAATAGGGTAGCCAATTGTAAATAAGCTATGCTATGTAATTCTGTCTAAGTGAAAGTTTATCAACGGATACAGACAGAACTCTATCAACGGATACAACTCAAATCCACTCTATCAACGGATACAGCTCAAATCTCAATATCAACAGATACAACTCAATATACCATCAACGGATGTCAGTGTACAATGTCAACGGATAATCATTGACACTTACTTCTATGCTAAGCTGGGGATTAGGAGTTGATAAGGACAGGTTTGACTGACAGATCACATGGGTTGATAGTAGATACAAAAAGTAGTATGGCAGCCATACTTTGGAAACACAAAAGAAAGAAGCATTCCGTTTGCACTATGAATACCAGAAAGGTGCAGGAGACATGTCTGTTCACAAGGACAACCTTTCGGCTACATGTGTATTTGGAGTGTAGTAGCAAGTCAACTTGAATTAGAATAATATTATCTTATTCCTGTAGTACTTGTAAACTTGGGATTTATAACCAAGTGTAGCAACTCTTTAGAAGCCAAGAAAACAGATACATTTGCTTAGGTTTTTATTGTATATCCTTAGAAAGCAAAGTGTTGTAAAACAGAAGCTGTGTACATTTGTATCACAGAGTTTTCTTCGAATAAAAGTTTCAGGTGGCGCATTTAACCACCTGATTTTTATGTGTTTGTGCATTAATCTTTTTACAACAATTATATAAGTATAGATTTCTGGAGTTCTTATCAGAAATTTATAAATATCAAGAATTGTATTCAACCCCCCCCCCCTTCTACAATTATACAAGTGTGTAATCTGGGAATAACATGAAGAACAAGAAAGAAGATATCATGAAGGAAAGAATTTTCTATTGATGGAAACTATCAACTGGACGGCAGAACATTGTCATGTACAGATCATTACTTTCTGTTATTAGTTGATAGGTAGCATTATAAATACTCTCTCTATATCATTGTAAAAGAGTGGATTGTGGATTTTAGAGTGCATATCGCGTGAAGCTCTGTATTAGGTTTGTATTCGAGAGTTCGAAACAAACAGAGAGAACTTTGTATTGTCAGTAGCTGCTAAAGGTATTGTACACCTTTGGTAGAGTTTGTATTTGATTTATTTAATACAAACAAAGTTTGATTCATTCGTTTGTTCTTGTTCATCTAATCAAGCAAAAATCAGACACGATTATATAACTTGTATTCAACCCCCTTCTACAAGTTATTCGAGTTAACAAATAATATTTATAATTACGAATTTTCTAAGGCGTTATACTAGCTTATAACCCGTGCAATGCACAGGTTTCTTTTGACATGTCATCAATTTTATTTATGCTATAATTATGTTTTTATATAATCATTATTTTTTAAAATTATTTTAATATTAATTTAATATTATTTAATATAAGTTTAATTAATGATATGCATGATTTAAAATTTATATTATAAAATTTTAAGTTAAATATGTCATTGACGGGATTCGAACCTTGAATATTTACTAAAGTAATTTAATCATAAAATATACCTTATAATTACATCTAACGTTCTTAATAATTATTAAAAATCTAACTGTAATATGGTGTAATATTTTTTTGGTATACATTAATGATTGTAAAATTATATTTTAAATTAAAAGGTAATGTATTAAATTAAAAAAGAAACATTGATTTTTAGAAGATATGGTATAATTGATGTTTTAAATTTTATAAAAGGTAATATCAACTAAAAGTAAACATGAAAAGGGTAATCGTGTAATTACCATTAATTATATTATTCTATTACTTATTTTATTAATTAGGATAACCAAATCGAAAAAATTTTAATCTTTCTGCATTAATATAATAGTGTATACATTAATGGTTGTAAAATTATATTTTAAATTTAAAGGTAATGTATTTAATTAAAAAAGAAACTTTGATGATCGGAAGATATGGTATAATTGATGTTTTTACTTTTTAGGTGTTTATAAAAGGTAATATTAACTAAAATTAAATATGAAAAATGTAATCGAGTAATTACCATTAATTATATTATTTATTTTATTTATTTTATTAATTAGTATAACCAAACCGAAAATTTTTAATCTTTCGACTTTAGTATAATAGTATAGATTGGATATAATGGGATTCATTAGATTTATGTGAATGTAACCACATAACTCAATTTTTGGGAATTTTTTTTGGAAATTTTTTGACACATAGAATTACTCTTTTATTCGTAATAACTACTTATCATTTTTGTTGGTATGAGTATGTTTGGCAGTTAAGTTATTAGCGATTAGACTGAATTAAATGTTTTACTTAACGAACTAAGTTAATTGTTTTGTTTAGCAGATTGAACCAGATAGTTTGAACAAAATTATTTTATAATAATTGTTTGAATTAAGTAGTTTATGTTTTAACTAATAATAATTCTCTAATTCATAAAACTCTTCCAATTAATATTTACAAAATTAGTTTAGATTCAAATCTTTATTTCAATCCACTAGTTATCAAACAATTTTATTAGAGAAGTAATCTAATTAAATCTTTGATTCCGTTCAATTCTCCTTTTTTTTCACAAAATTTTAACTTTCAAATAAGGTTATTATTTCTTACTGCTTTTTGAATATAATTACAATATCGAGGGTGGTGCATGCTTCTATTTAACTCAATTTTCAAACAAAATCAAAATTATAATTAAAAAATTTTAAATTGCAAATCAGCGATTTGATATTAAATTTATCCATTTATATTCTAGTACATTAATTTATTTTATATGAATAGATACTTCAATCTGATTTGATTAATTTTAAATTTGGTTGGATTTTAAAGTTGAAACTAGTACAAAATAAGAGCGATTTGATTCGAACAAGGTTCTTACTAGGATGGGTTCGGGCAAAAATCAGTATTCTCATTCCCGTTTTGCATAACCTTCTTTTATCTTATACATGTCCCGTTTCTCATTATTATTCCCATCCCCACACCTACGGGTCAAGATTAAAATCATATTCGGACCATAATTAATGCCACATCATGTTCGATTTTATTCCGCCCATTTGATAAATAATTTTAAAAAAATCTAAAAAAATCATTTTAGTTATGATATATATATATATATATATATATATATATATATATATATGTATATATATATCATATATATAACATGAAAATAGATGTATATATAATTTAAAAGATATTATACATTAATTCAGTTACATCATATGTAAAATTGTAACATATAAATTACAACTTATTTTTTTATTATAAATACACTTTTATATGATATAATATACTCCCTCCGTCCCAATGGATTCTTTACCGTTACTAATTTGGGACGTCCCACTGGATTCTTTACATTACCTAAAATAGTAACTTTCAACAATAAAATACATTATTACATCCACTACTTCACTCCACTTTTTCAATAATTTACACTATTACACCCACTACTTCATTTATTTTAACAATAAAATCACTATTACACCCACTACTTCATTTATTTTAATAATATTACACTCATTATTCTTGGTCTCCGTGCCCAACCCCATGTAAAGAATCCAGCGGGACGGAGGGAATATGAGAATAAGAATTTTAAAGTTAATCTCAAGATACTTTTCCTGAGATCACAATACTTACATTTAAATAAATACATTTAGCCATTTATTATCAAATCATTTATTTTACTATGTATGTAAATTAGTAATGTAACTAATTATGTAACCCATATTAATATACGCTAAGAGAAAGGATCTTTATTCTCATTATATATATTACTTTGGACGGTCAATCGCTAACATTTTGGTGGTACACTAAGAAATATATATAAAAAAAAAAAAGGAAACAAATGGATAAGTTGATCGGATCTACTGAAATTAGTGAAGAAAATATAATATTTTATTGAAAAAAAAGATACTAAGATTAATTTCAGGAATGTTTTCTAAGATATTTAAGAAAAAGTTTAAAATTTATTGACTCGCAGGATTAATTAATAAAATTTTAAATGAGATGATTTTACAAAAATGCCCCCATATTTATATATAAAATTTGTGTATCTCATAGAAGTTAACTGATGTATCTATTTTATTAGGACAAGTTAACAACTGAATGGAATTCAGGATCTCTTTCGTTTATTTTTGTGGTTTTGGCCATTAATTTTCATTTTTGTCCTTACTTTTTGGTTAGTCGATGCTGCATAATTTGCGTGTTGGGAGTTTAAATGTAGGTACCTTGACGGGCAAATTCCTGGAGCTAGTGGACGTGTTGAAGAAGCGAAGAGTGGATGTGGCGTGTATCCAAGAGACGAGGTGGAAGGGGGCGCGGTCTAGGGGAGCGAACGGGTATAAATTGTGGTACTCAGGTCTTGCCAACTCGAGAAACGGAGTGGGTATTCTTGTGTCGGAAGAACTTAAAGACAACGTCGTGGAAGTGTTTAGGTGCAATGACAGGATCATGTCCGTCAAGGTGGTGGTGGGGGAGTTCGTGGTGAATGTGGTTTGTGCGTACGCCCCGCAAGCCGGTTTGGGCGACGCTGAGAAGGAGGCGTTTTGGGCCTGTTTAGATGGGCTGGTAGGGAGTATTCCTGCAGAACAATTCTTAGTGTTGGGTGGCGATTTCAACGGCCACATTGGCGAGAGGTCAGATGGTTTTCCCATTGCTCATGGGGGTTTTGGCTTCGGGACCAGGAATGTCGGTGGGTCCGCACTTTTGGAGTTTGCTTCGGCCCAGGAGTTGGTAATTGTTAATTCGGTTTTTCAGAAGAGGGCTGAGCACCTCATCACCTTTAGTAGCGGGGGACGCAGCACTCAAATCGATTACTTACTTGTTCGCAGCCGGGACGCTAGAGCATGCGTGGATTGCAAGGTGTTCAGGAGTGAGGCGTGTGCTTCCCAGCACAGGTTGTTAGCCATGGATCTTTCCATGGAGGGTCGAGTTGTTTGCAGGAAAAGAGAGTTTAGACCTAGAATCCTTTGGAAAGACTTGAAGGGCGAGAAGGCGGCGGAATTCAGGGAGGCCTTGATCAACGTAGGTTGTTTTGCGAGTGGGGGAGATGCTAACTTCAGGTGGACCAAGATGGCTAAGGCCATCCGGAGTGTGGGCGAGAAGGTGGTGGGGGTTTCCTCAGGTAGGTGCAGCGGTCATAAGGAGTCGTGGTGGTGGAACGAGGAGGTTCAAAAGAAAGTTAAGGCTAAACTTGCGCTCTTTAAAGAGCTTTTATCGACCTGCGCAGGACCGGAGAGGACTCTGAAGATGGAAGCTTACAAGGTGGCAAGACGAGAGGCAAAAAAGGCAGTGGCGAAAGCTAAAGAGGAGGCTTATGAAGGGCTGTACAAGCGCTTAGATACCAAGGAAGGAGCGAATGCCATCTTTAAGCTAGCTAAAGCTAGGGAGGGAGGGCGGCGCGACCTGGGTTCTGTTAAGTTTGTTAAGGATGATTCAGGCCAAGTGTTATTGAATGAAGATGCTATTAAGGAGAGGTGGAGTTCGTATTTTCATAATCTTTTCAACGAGGCTAGGAGGAGTGGTGCCGGGGTGGAGCGAGAGGTCCCTCTCTCGCCTGTGCTTTCTATCGATTCCTGTGAGCGCATCAGCAAGGATGAAGTCAAGGGTGCCCTACAGAAGATGGCTAAAGGGAAGGCGGTTGGCCCGGATCTTATCCCGATCGAGGTTTGGCTTTGTCTTGGAGAGGTTGGCGTCCAATGGCTAGCAGATTTGTTCAATGTTCTTCTCTTGGGTGCTAAGATGCCATCAGATTGGAGGCGTAGTGTTGTGGTCCCTTTCTTCAAGAATAAAGGCGATGCTCAGAGTTGTAGTAACTACAGGGGTATTAAATTACTCAGTCATACTATGAAACTTTGGGAGAGAGTGATTGATAGTCGGATTAGAAGAGTAGTCGAAATCTCGGAGAATCAATTTGGATTTATGCCTGGGAGATCGACGACCGAGGCTATACATCTCGTTAGACGCCTTATGGAGAAGTTCAGGGATCGTCGCAAAGACCTTCATATGGTGTTCATTGATCTTGAGAAGGCTTATGATAGCGTACCCCGTGAAGCTATCTGGAAGAGCCTTGAGGAGAGGGGAGTGTCGTCGGCGTACGTTAGGGTGATTCAAGACATGTACTCCCAAGCTAGCTCTTGCGTTCGGACCCCAGTGGGGGACTCCCGTTTCTTCCCTGTTGAGATGGGGCTACATCAGGGGTCGGCCCTTAGTCCTTTTCTTTTCGCCCTTATCCTTGATGGCATGTCGCGAGGGATCCAAGATGATGTCCCTTGGTGCATGCTCTTTGCGGATGATATCGTGCTAGTGGCGGAATCGCGGGGGGAGGTGAACGAGAAATTGGAGCTTTGGAGATCTACTTTGGAGTCCCAAGGATTACGTATGAGCCGTTCTAAAACCGAGTATCTCTGGTGTAACTTCAGTGGTGAGGACAGCGAAGAAGGGGTGGAGGTTAGGATTGAAGACCAGATCGTCCCCCAGACGGACAACTTCAAGTATTTAGGTTCGATCATCCAGAAGGAAGGTGAGATTGAAGCCGATGTCACACATCGTATCAAGGCAGGGTGGTTAAGGTGGAGGGCAGCGTCAGGGGTGATGTGCGATAAGAGAGTCCCTTTAAAGTTGAAAGGGAAATTCTATAGAGCGGCTATCCGGCCTGCGATGTTTTATGGTTCGGAGTGTTGGGCGGAGAAGAAGGCTCTCGTAAGCAAGTTGGAAGCGGCTGAAATGAGGATGCTGCGGTGGTCTTGTGGGCGCACGATGTTGGACAGAATCCCAAATTCGGTGTTTAGGAGCGAGCTTGAAGTGGCGCCGTTTTCTGCGAAACTTAGGGAAGGAAGGTTGAGATGGTTCGGCCACGTCCGTAGGAGGCTGGTTGAAGCCCCAGTGAGGAGGGTCGAGAGTCTCTCGGTTGGTGGGGCGAGGAGGAGAGGCAGGCCGAGGAGGTCGTGGGAAGAGCAACTCAGGCTGGATTTGAAGGCATTAGACTTAAATGAGACCATGTGTGCAGATAGGTCTGCTTGGAGGCGGCGTATCAGAGTGGTGGATTCTCTTTTAGGGTGCGGATCGGTTGTAGAGAGTCTTAGAATTGGGTTGTCTCGGTTAGCGATTTTGTAGTAGGTCGGCCTTAGCGTTCTCACTATGCGTTTTTAGTGTCTTCTGTTTTCTTGTTTTCCAGGTACAGGGATCCTGGCTCGGTGCTGTCTCCGTGCAGGAGTTGCGTGTGGTTGGAGTGCATCAAGATATGAATATCATAAATCCGCACAGAAAGGTATGCCCCATGTGGAGAACGCCATGGGCCCAGGTATGGCTTTGAGCATTTCCATGTCAGTTGGTTTCCTTTGTAATTATCACACTCTTTGTATGTCGTGCACTTAGCCGAGGGTCTACACGGAAACAGCCTCCCCGCTCTAAAAGTGGGGGTATGGTCTGCGTACATCCCACCCTCCCCAGACCCTGCTGTAAGCGGGATATACTGGGTATGTTTGGTTTGGTTTGGTTTTAACAACTGAATGGAATCTCTCAAACAAAAGTTTTAACAATCTGCTGGACGGAGTAAGAATATAATATTGGGACGGTTCAAGAGAAAACCAGAAAAAGTACCGCATAACTATTATTAAAATGTTGGTCTTTGGATTATATATACTAGCTTATAACCCGTGCGATGCACGGCTTTTTAAAATTTAAATAATATTTTAATAATTATTTATTTCATATATATTACTTAATATAATATTGGCATGATATATATTATTAAATAATAATCGTCTAATTAAATATTATTCAAATTATGACTATATTTTGTTATAATAATATAAATATAAATGGAAGTATCGTATATATTTATATTCAAAATTTTGTTGATACTATCATATTCAAATTATGATTTCATAATAGTTTATAATATAGAATTTAATATTAATTTGTAATTGTGTGAAATTCTTATTATTTATTATATGTTTTTGGTTTGTTTTGGTGAAGTGCGAAAATACCTCTTTTTCAAGTTCCCGTGCCCAAAATGCCAATAGGCGGTACGGATGGCCCAAAATACCTTCCGAATGCGCATTTGGGACATGCGTATACGTTCCTGTAAAAATTTCTGAAGAATACGCAAGATTGACATGCGTATAGTTTTTTTTTAATCCACTATACGCATCCTAAAGATGCGTGCCCCCAAAAAAATGATTGTTTTTTAAAACTAATTCACACAGCCCCTGCGGATCCCAACTTAAAAGTAGAATACGCATCTATAGGATGCGTGTGTAATTTTAAAAAAAAAATAATTACAACCTATGAGCAAGCTCATCATGCGTGGTCTTTAAAAATTCCGGGGGCCTTGAATACGCATGTCCCAAATGCGTGTTCAACAGGTATTTTGGTCAACCCATCCCGCCTATAGGTATTTTTGGTCATGGGTTCCAAAAAGTAGTGTATTTTTGTCATTTTCTCGATTTATAATTTGTTGTAAATTTGTTAATAAATATGTGATATTAAAATTATTTAAATTGATTTTAAAAATATTTGGTTTCCAAGTAATTGAAAGAGTCTAAAAAACTTGGGTGTAGGTGAAGAATTTTACTCAAATATAACTAAAAGAGTATGTTATTAAATATTAATTGGAGTTTAATTAAAAGAGTTTGTTATTAAGTTAAATATGTGGTTTATTTTTTGTAAAATAAAATTTTATATGTATTTTAATTTATTTTTTCATTTTTGGAAGGTGCTAACAAACTTTTTGGAAGGTGTTAACCGACTGACCAAACAATTATACCATATTTCGCTTATAATAGTATTGTATAGATTTTAATTTATTTTTTCATTTTTGGAAGGTGTTAACAAACTTTTTGGAAGGTGTTAACAAACTTTTTGGAAGGTGTTAACCAACCGACTAACCAACCAATTATAACATATTTCGCTTATAATAGTATAGTATAGATATATATTATTAAATAATAATCGTCTAATTAAATGATATATTATTCGAATTATGATTTTATTTTGGCATAATAATATAAATATAAATGGAAGTATCGTATATATTTATATTCAATTTTTTGTTGATATTATCATATTCAAATTATGATTTCATAATAATTTATAATATAGAACTTAGTATTAATTTGTAATTTTGTGAAATTTTTATTGTTTATTATATGGTTTTGGTTTGTTTTCACTTTCTCGATTTATAATTTGTTGTAAATTTGTTAATAAATATGTGATATTAAAATTATTTAAATCTATTTTAAAAATATTTGATTTCCAAGTAATTGAAAGAGTCTAAAAAACTTGGGTGTACGTAAAGAATTTTAACTCAAATATAACTAAAAGAGTATGTTATTAAATATTAATTGGAGTTTAATTAAAAGAGTTTGTTATTAAGTTAAATATGTGGTTATTTTTTGTAAAATTAAATTGTATATGTATTTTAATTTATTTTTTCATTTTTGAAATGTGTTAACAAACTTTCCTATTTCGCTTATAATAGTGTAGTATAAATTTTAATTTATTTTTTCATTTTTGGAAGGTGTTAACAAACTTTTTGGAAGGTGTTAACTAATCGACCTAACAACCAATTATACCCTATTTCGCTTATAATAGTATAGTATAGAAGTCAACTATACATATTCATTTCGTTCTTAAATATAAAATTTTTGTAAGGATATTATTAAAAAAGAAAAATATAATATTAACTTAATTCACTTAAATAAAAAATTTAAACAATTAATTATTTATAAAAAATCTTCTCTTTTTATTAATATTTTCATCTCACATAAATTGGCTGATTTTTCTTTCATAATTTTGTTTGTTTTCCTTAAGTTTTTAAATTATTTTATTAAACATTTTTTATTGGAGAATGAGAATGATTCTTGAAACAATAGAGTTCTATTGTAAAACATACCTTGTTATGCAATAAAAATTTAGTATTCTGCTAGATTTTAAAAATTATGGACATGAACTTTTAAGTTCTACAATTAAAATTACATATTTTTGCAAGGTTTTACACATTGTTATCTAATATAATATTTTTGTCATAATTTGACTTAAATTTAAAAAAGGAAATGCTAACAATAGCCCTAAGGGCTATGGTTAAGCATTAAATATTCTCATCTTTTCAATATTGATTTTAGTTATTTAATTGATTTTTAGCTTTTTAAAGCTCTTTTACAACATCAATTTAATTTTTCAAGTAATAATAGTGGACCCCCAGCATTCACATTAATTTCCACTAATAAAAAAAATCCCAAATTGCTAAATAATTATATTGAAATTCGTGCAAACTTGATGTATTAAGTGCAAATTTGATATTTTAAATGCATTTATCCACTCTTAACCATTGCTCTAAGGGCTATGTTTAGCATTACCCATTTAAAAATTATGTATCTTAATTTTAAAATCATGCACATGTATTTTAAAAATATACTATCAAATTTAGAAAGTGTTTGGATGCATGGAAATGAGGATCTATATATATTATAATGGAAGGAGATCGGAAATGCACCAGAAACGTTTTAGATATTTTTTTTGAATTTTCATTTTTTTGATTTTTATATTAAAAATATGTTTTTGCATTAAATAACTCTTGACTCTTAATTAGTCATTAATTACACCTATTAATTCTATATAAAATTTACTTTATTTTACATATTTAAAAATTTAGAAAACTTTATTTGAGCATATAACTATTATTTCAACATTATATATACATATATAGTTAAGTGTATTTTTAGGTAAAATAATGATTGAAAATTGTTTACATTGCATTTTTTTATTCCCTATAAGACTACATTAATTTCTTTTTGAATGATTGTAGTAAAGATGACCTTAACTTCTAAAATAATTTTTATTATGACTCATTATGAAAATCGTAATAAATTATGAAAGTATATAGATCTTCGCTTAATATCTGGAATTTGTATAAAAAAATATGAACTATTTTTATTTTTGCACATGAATAAATTATACATGGCTCTGATACCACTTTGTTGGAAGAAAGGATATCACACTAAATCATACAACTCAATTTAGGAGAAGAAGTATTTTGTATAAAATGTATTTACTTGGAATGACTTGATTAACCCAACTATTTTATCAGCGGATTAAATGGATAAAAAAAGTTACGCCCGTTGTTCATTATATTGTGTCGAAATAAATTAATATTTTAATTAAATAAATTCTTACTCTATTATTGAACATTTATGTGATGAGAGGGGCGTCGGCTTTAAAAAATGTTTATCTATTTAATATTTATAATTTTTATAGAAAAGATTACGTTCGTATTGTTATTGCTAATTTTTATGTTTATGATATTTTTAAGATTATCAAAATTTTATTTATATGATGAGAGTAGTTTTCTAATTAATAATTCATGTAAATTGTTTTAAATCAATTTTTTTAGGAAATTCTTAAAAGATCAATAAATTTATTTAAAAACTAAAAATTATTTTATCTAACTTAAATATTTTAAAATAAAAGTTTATAAACCGTGCGAAGCGCGGATAAATTACCTAGTTAAGATTAAGGGCATGGGAATCAGGATAATGGGAATGAAAGTGAAATGGAAATCTAGGGGACGTGATGAGTTTGATTTACCCGTTGAGAGATGAGATGGAATGAGATTCTCATTCCACACAAATAAATTGCTAATCCGAACACTATCATTAGAAATCTAAGGTTGGAATTCATCCATCCATCGACCCATAGAATATAGGAATATTTTAAGGGTATATTGCGTGTTTGGCAAAACTTATTTTAAGGGTTTATGGACTTATTTTCGGGTAAAAATTTTATATTTTGATAATTTTTTTTTATACAAGTATTTAATGTATGTTTGAGATTCAATAAGTTGCAAAAATAAGTTGGAAAATAAGTTAGAAAGTTAGGATTCTCTAACTTTATCTTAAAATAAGTTGACTTATCCTGGAAAAAAGTTCCCCCAAACACCCCTGAGTCAGTAAATGCTATTGCTCTCTTATGCAAATTACATTAAATGCTATAAATTTTTTTTTTTTGAGTAAATTATGTTCTTGTGAGGAATTGAACTCACATCCTCTTTAGATAACTTTATCATTATAACCATTGTACATAGGTTTTTGAGTTTGAAGGGGTATTTTGAGCCAATAAATCCCCTATGAAATTACAATTTTACCCTTATATATTGGAAAATTACATTAGGATACTATTGCTCTCTTATTTTAAAAAAAAAATTGAGTAAATTATGTTTTTGTGGAGAATTAAACTCACATTCTCTTCAAATAACTTTATCCTTATAACCATTGAGCTACATATATTTTTGAGTTTGAACAAAAAAATGTATTATATAAACCTAATCTCTCAATTTTCCTACTTTTGCAATTAATTTAACTTATGAGTAAATTTGTTAATGATGACTTATATTATTTACAAAATTTTGTATTTTTAGTTATTAAAAATATCATGCATGTCTATGTATACAACCAATTATATGGATTTTAACAAAAATTTTGATAACAATATCAAGTATGATGTACACTTGTAAATAACTAATATACAAATAAATATGTCATCCTTGTGCAATTGACACTTAAATTTGATTCTAGAGTATATCTTTGAAGAGAAAAGGATGAAATTAAGAATTTTATTCTTCACTCTCATGTCTCATGTATTTACCGGATTCTTTAGTAGATGTAGACTGATTTTGGTAAAATATTATTCACTTTATAATTTGAATTATGTGGATTGAAAGCTTTAAGGAGAATTAAAAAGAAACGCACACCTATTTTTTCAAATTTTTGTTCTCTTTAACTTCAGTTCTTCATTTTCTTTGGCTAAAATAGTATGATCCAAAATTATTGGAAGTACAAATTATTAACACTTTCTACCTGTAAAACAAATTTGTACATATTCTAGGAATTAGTTTAATTGTGTTGTATTATTTAAATTATTCGCATAAAATTTGGCAAAGTAGTAGTTTGGTGAAATTTTCTTATAAATAATGTTCACACATTTGATTTTGTATGTAAGACAGACAAATTTTTGAATACTTTCGATTATAACTGCAATTTTATTATTTTTATAAATTTTTGGATACTTTATATTATGACTGTTATTCTTACTATTTTAACAATAGAAAGAATCTCAAAATTGTGGAAAAAATCTCAAAATCTTAGGACATTGTGGGCATAGCCATTGAATTTTTAAAGCAATATTTTAAGGTTTGTAATTGGAATTGTAAGAGTTTAAACTTATTTTCGAATCAAATCAAATGATTACTTCTTCCTTTTTCATACAAAATTAAGTGTGACGAAGCCTGCTTTTTGAAAGAAAAAAATTTCGAAGTGAGTTTATTGCTAAGTTTTCATTGAAATTAAAGAGATAACATTTTCCAAAAATAGTTGAAGCTATATATGACAACTGTTAAAACCCTCCAATTTGTTAGATTTTTGAATTTAACAAATGTTGTTTTAGTAGGAGATTCCTTTTAGATTATTGAAAATTTGAATAATATAAGTGAAGATATTTCCGTGTTGATAGTATTATTGAAGAAAATAAGTTAATTAAGAAGTTTACTCGAAAAGAAGGAAATAGAGTGGCTTATATCCTGGCGAGATATTTAAAGAAATACATATTAAGGAGTGTACTACTTTTATTTTTATGTGGAAAGTATGTATGATGACTATTATTCACATTGATAGTATATCTTTTTTATCATTGCTTTAAAAGAAACTATGTTATACCCTCTACAATATATTTATATGCTACAAAACATCTTTTTTTAGTGCTCATCTCATATTTTTATAAATAAAATGATCCATAAATTAAAGTAGTGATATTATAATATGTATGAACGAAAAATATGCAATTGTACTAAAAATATCCTTTAAATCATAAAAATGCACGAATTTATGTCAATTGCTAGAAGATGATCCGTGCCCCGAACGGATTATTATGCGAGTTCTGTTAATTGGGCTCATTAACCGTAAATCAAATACTCCTTTATTTAAATGTTCAGTAGTTGGACACTGTTATCTCATATTATGTTTAAATCATAACTTGAATATTCACATAAAAATTAATGAAAATTTATAATTGTAGTTTCTTAAATTAATAATTATTAATGAAAATTTAATATAAATAATATTATTTATAATTGTAAGATACTATAATTATCATACCTCATTATTTATATATTATTCATATTTAAAATTATATTATGACAAAGATTTAAATTGGAACTATGCAAGTGAATATTATATTAATATAAATAAATTAAAAGCTATGTAGTTGCTCTAAAATAAATTAAAAACTATGCTACGTAGAGGCTTTAAGGTTTTAACTTTAAGAGCCACGAGGAGATTCATGTTTAAAGAATCTTTTGCAGATGTTCTAAATGAGACAACCTAGCCGAACATTATGAGTTTCAAGTTCGAATAAGAAAACTCGAGAATTCGATCGAGTTATAAATTTGAACTCGAAACTAAGCTCGATTGAATATATTAATAGTTCATATCAAAAATTATTTTTTTTGTCAGAGATTAAAAAGTGGAATTAATTTTATTTAATATTAAAAATTTGAATGCAATAAGTTCAATCAAAATTTGACTTGATTAAATATGTAAAATATAAAAAATATATTACTACAAGAACAAGGATCCCGAGGTTAATATCATGATACATTCCTTGAGATAACAATATTTACATGTAAATAAATATATAATATAATACACTCACTATGATACTATTTCAGAAAAATATCCTGAGATTTATCTCAGGATCTTTATTTTCATTTACTATTTATATAATATATAATAATAATAATAATAATAATAATAATAATAATAATAATAATAATACAAATTTAATTAGGATAGCGAATCTCACAAATTTAATTATTTAAAATTCGAGTTTAGCTTGATAAATTATTCAAATATCAAGATGAAAACGGAAATAAATGTAACCACCATGCCAGTAAAAGTAAAAGGACTGTTGAAAGAAGGAGAATGTTGAGTATGAAATACACAATAAGAAAATATAGGGGGGTGAATGTATTTTCAAACTTTCTTGATTTTCTTCGTTTGTGAACTTGTTTGAATCTGTTATATGATTGTAGTTTTGAGTGTGTATGTTTGACAAATGTGAACTGCGAAAATAAGAACACACATACTCAATTTAATCCAATATTTTATTAGATTCAAGTATGCTGCAAGCTATGAATACAAGAGACTATTCTCAGCTTCATTTTTCTCATAGAGATATTATAATGTATTATTTTTAAAAACTTAGTAACTAAGGAAGTGAAACTGTGCACTTATAGAACAGGTGCACATTCAAATTTTTACAAAACTAGTAACAAACAAACTACTCCCTCCGTCCCAACGGATTCTTTACAATTACTATTTTGGGCCGTCCCATTCATTTCTTTACATTCCCAAAATAGTAAGTTTTAACACTATTACACCCACTACCTCACTTATTTTAACAATACTTTATACTATTACACTCACTACTTCACTTATTTTAACAATAAAATTACTATTACATCCACTACTTCATTTATTTTAACAATATTACACCCACTTTATACCCACTATTATAGGCTTGTCTTGTCCTCCGTGCCCAGCTAGGATGTAAAGATCCCACTGGGACGGAGGGAGTATCTTTTTCTAACTTGTCTATACTACTTTGGTTCAAGTCTGGGCATCATGTGATTTGACTTTGTTTCGTTCTGACCAGATCCACTTCTTCAGCTACTTTTCCTTGTATTTCTCTCTAAGCTTTCCCAGATACACTTTACAACAATTGGACCACTGCAGATGCCTTGGTTTGTGTAGATTTTCTGATTTGAGAATCTTCAGTAATTTTTCTTCTAAAAACACATTCGAGAAATGACTAAGTATTTGATTCGAGAACTACTTTGAATGGCTAAACAACTCTGAGTTCTCTAACAAGTCTTTTTGAGATACTGAATTACTTCTCGAATGACTCTTTACTTCTGAAATCCTTGAAATGTCGAATAGTTTCTTGACTTATAGAATCCTTGAGATGTCGAATAACTTTTTGACTTATAAAATACTTGAGATGTCGAATGGCTTCTTGACTTATGAAATCCTTGAGATGTCGAATGGCTTCTGAATACTTGAGATATCAAATAAAACTTTGACTTGATTGACTCCTTGAGATCTGATTAATGCATAATTTTGCATTTTTTAGTACCTATTTATTGCTTGTATTTGCATCTTTAATTAATTAAATTGTTTCATTGCAGGTATTTTTGAATAAATGAAGAAATAAAGGAATGAGAGAAAAATGGAGCAAAAAGGATGCAATAAAAGAAGAAAAAGAAAAAGGAAAAAAAGGAAGAAAAATAAAAATAAAGTTCAAATATGGTAGGCTACAAAATTTAAATGTGAAATGTGTTTTCACCACAAAAACATGTTTTTGTATTTTTTGATTTTTAGTGATGTAAAAGCCTACCTTTTGAGCCTATAAATATGGCCTCATTTCTTTGTAATAAGACTCATTAGGAGTAGATTAGTATTAGGATTAGTTTTAGGACATTCCTAAATTTCTAGTTGTAATTTGCAGCTCTTGTAAAAATTTTAATTTTTTTTAGTACGTATTTAATGCTCTAGTTTATTTTAATTCGAAGCTCCTTTAAGCCCTGTTTTTCTTCGTTTATTTACAGAAACCATTTCCCCTGTTTCTTCTAAAATTTCAACGAACCCAAGCCCAGTTTTCCTTCTTCTTTTTATTCAATACAACCCTTCTCTTTCTTCTTATTGATTTCCTGTTTTCTTCTCAATTGCTTCATCTTCTTCGATTCCTTCGAGTCTCCAGTCCTTTTCCCCCATTCGATTTCCTCAAATTCCTTCACCCTCGCTGCAATAACGAACCCCCCTTCTCCTTACCCCTTTAGTTTTAATTTTCGAGTTCCTTTGATTTAGTTTTAGTTTGAGAATTAATTGTCGCTGAGTTTGTAGGTGTTTATATTGCTTATAATGATTTCAGTTTGATCGAGTCTTCGAGTCTGAGTCGTAATTTCTGAGTCGCCATGTTCTTGAGTAAATTCGGGTTTGTTCGCGTGTTGATGGTTTCCGAGTTTTGGTGCTTGGATTTGTTTTTTTGTCGATTAAGTCGAGTTATAGTCACTGTTTTTTTTTAGAAATCTTGCGTCCATTTTACTGTACTAAGTTTACAACTGAATGTTCAGTCCGGTTTTTGCAAATCTTGTTCGAATTAGATGTGTTTCGTACTGTGTCCCTGGTTTTACTTCCGTGTTCGAATTTTGGCTGCGTTTCTTTTGCTGCATTTCCGTGTTTTGTTAATCGAGTGCTTTGAGTGGGTTTCAAATTGTTGCCAAGTTAGCGACGGTATTTGTAGCTGGTTTCCCTGTCGTTTAAGTTCATTTGTATCGAGTTGCTTGTCATTCATGATCATAGCTGTCAAGTCCAGTCGTTGTTTGTTTGAGTTTTGAGCTGAGTTTGTGTTGGTTTTGGGTTGTTGAATCCAGTTTACGAATTCTGCGTTAGTCTCTTTGCTAATTTTTGGCCGAATTAGTTGACGTTTTTTTTTCTTGTTTTCTTGTCTTGTTTTGTTTTTTTAGTTCCGTTTCTTTGGTTTGCCGAATGCTAGCTAGCTGTGTTATCAAATAAGTCAAATCGATTGGGTTTGTTTTACTGAGTTAAATTGTTGGTTGTTAATAAGTAGTTTGATTGTTTGTTTGTTGCTAATAGAGTAGTAGTTTGTTTATGCGAGTCCTTGTGCCAGTTGTTTTTCAATAACCTGAGTTTTCTGTTTGCTGTTTGTTTGATGTCCGAGTCACAACCGCTCGTTACTTCTGAGTCATTCCGAGTTATCCAGTTCATAGCTGTCGAGTTTCATGTTGACTAAGTCATGTCAAATTGTTTTGTAAATAAAATTAGTTAAGTCCGAATTTCTATAATTTATTTTTTTTAAATTTTGCTATTTCCTTTTTAATTAATGAGATTTAGTTGGTAATTCGAATTTAGATTATTAATTTTTAGAATAATTTAGAGTAATTTAGTTTTAATTAGTTTTAATTTAAAAGTAAATTTTGTCTTTATTTTCTTTCATTGTTAAAATTAGTTTTATTCTAATTTCATCTTTTAATAGTTCAAAGTAATTTTAATTTTCTTTTAAAAAAAAAGAAAAAAAAAATAAAATAAATCAAAAGTAAAATTTTCTATTCTTTTAATTTTTAATTAGTTGAATTAAAATTAGATTAAATTAAATTCTCTTTTTTTTTATTTGTTAAATTTTCCTTTAGTAATTAAGCAGTAAAATCAAAAATCCAAAAACCTAAATTGTTCTAGTTCGATTAAATTAGAATTAAGGATTTGCGAAAATATTATTCCCTGTGGATCGAATCATAAATACTAAAACGACGATCGTGCGCTTGCGATTTAATTGTATCATTTCCGCCACATCAAGTTTTGCGATTTAGTTGCATTCATTCTAATAAATTTTAAGGGCAAAACCCATCAAAAGATAAGGGAAGGGATTTCATCACTCTTTCCTTGGCCCAAAAACAATTTAATCCAACATTTTGCATACCAAGCCTTTAATAAAATTAATTAGACGTTGGCCCCTAGAAATTTCGCGCTCAATTAGGAAGGTACCTAAGAAACGAAGTAATCATTAATTATTCCGACTCTTTGGTGTCGAGGCAAGCGAAAGCTTACCTGGCCAATTAAGATTTGGTGTCTAAGTGACGAGTTTGGCCTCTTGGCAATGCCTGCTCTAATCTGGCCAAATCGGTCCGAATAAATTCTGATTTACCGAGTTTTTGGTGGTCCTTACAGTTAGGAGCAAGGTCTAGTTATTTTATTAGGGAACCCTAGGTTTAGAATTTTTCTTTTGATTTTACACCCTTACTTTTTGTGTGTTTTAATTTTTCGTACTTACTTGCTACGTGTTTCCTTTCGTGGTTCATGCGCACTACTTGGGTTAGAGATAATTCTTCTAGGTTAGTGAGACCAATTGAGTGTTCATCCTCTTCGGAATCCGAACCCGTCGAAATTCTTGACCCCGTAGTAACCATGGCCATATCTCTTAAGGACCGTTGCTATCCCACCCGTTCCGCTCAACCCTCGTGTATCACTCTTCCACCGGTTACTGGTAATAATTTTGAGATTAAAGCCCATCACATTAGCATGTTACCAAAATTTACCGGGAGCGACGGTGAGGATCCCTATCTTTTTCTTCATGAATTCGAGGAGGTTTGTGCCTTACAAAAACTCCAACAATTAACCGAGGACTCAATTAGGCTTAGGCTCATTAATTTCGCACTTAAAGAAAATGCTAAGAAATGGTTGTATAGTCTTCCCGTTAATTCTATTTCCACGTGGGAGGGATTTGTGGTGATGTTTCTAAAAAAATATTTTCCTAATCACAAGACTACGAGAATTACAAATGAAATAAATCAATTTCATCAAAAAGAAAATGAGTCTTTTTGGAAATTATTTGATCGTTTCAAAAGTCTTTTATCACAATGCCCCCACCACGGAATAGAAAAATGGAGACTATGCAAAATTGTTTACGAAGCCTTGGATAGTCGAACCACTGCCTTATTAGAGTCAATGTGTCAAGGTAAATTCATTGAAAAAGATGAGGACGAAGGGTGGGAATTTTTTGAAGAGTTAGCCGAAAAGACAATGTTGTGGGAATCCACTAGGGAACCAAATAAGTCTACCGAATCGTCTAGTTCAACTTCTAGGGGTTTGCATTCAATTGGAAGTAACATCGCAACGGATGCCAAGTTAGCCACCCTTACTAGACGACTCGAAGCCCTAGAAACGCATAGTGGTCCCTCAAACATGTCTATGTACCCGAATCAAGGGATGCAAAGTTTCCAAGATTTTCAACAAATCAATGCGGTGTTTCAACCCAACCCTAGGAATGACCCTTTTGCACCTACATACAATCCCGGTTGGAAGAATCACCCAAATTTCTCGTGGAACCAGGGCCAAAATTTTCAATCTCCGCCACCTTCTTTTCAACCTTCTTTTCAAAGGCCCAATCAGAATTCTTACTCACCTCCAAACCAAGGACCTTTTCCAAACCCAACTCAAAATCATGGTCCTATTCCGACTCAAACACCCGCCCATCCTCCCGGCTTTCATGAGTCAGATAAGAGACTTAATTCCTTGGAAAAGAGCCTTAATGCGCTTCTAAAATCAACAACTAATTTGGCTCAATCTCAACAAGCCTTCATGCAAACCATGACTCAAGATAGGCAAATTTTGAACGCTACTACTCAAGCCATATCTAAGTTGGAAGTCCAAGTGAGTCAGTTAGCCAACACCATGAGTGAGCGTGAGAAGAATAAATTCCCAAGTCAACCTGAGGTGAACCCTAGATTCCCCCTTAACCAAAGACCTCCTGAAAGTATTAATGCCATAATTTCTTTAAGGTCGGGGAATCAAGTTGACAATCAAGTAGGTGTCGAGTCTCCAGAAAAAGAGGAAGAGTCAAATGTTGAATCTGACCATAACATTAATCACTCAACTCCTGATTCAACAGAATCTTCTCATAAACCTTCCTCATCTTCCCAAATACCTTCTTCCTCTTCACCTACCAAATCTCCATCTGATACTCCACTTCCTAAATCTCTTCCCGATGTGTCTAATGAGCGAGTCTTTAAGCCAAAAGCTCCGTATCCTCAAAGACTCCTCCTTCCCAAGCAATCGGCTCAAGTAGACAAAATTTTGGAAGTTTTCAAGCAAGTCGAGATAAACATTCCTCTTTTAGACGCCATTCAACAAATTCCGTCATATGCCAAGTGTCTAAAAGATTTGTGTACGCATAAGCGAACCACCCAGGTACTTAAGAAAGCCTTCCTGACGTCCCAAGTGAGCTCAATTCTTTCTAACCAAATTCCCGTGAAGTACAAGGACCCCGGTTGTCCAACTATTTCATGTGTCATAGGTAATACTTTCGTGGACAAGGCTTTACTTGACTTAGGCGCTAGTGTGAATCTCCTCCCATTTTTGGTCTATCAAGCCCTAGGTTTAGGCGAGCTAAAAAAGACCAATATGACACTTCAACTTGCCGATCGTTCTATAAAAATGCCCAAGGGATTAATTGAAGATGTCTTGATTAAAATTGGCGATTTTATCTTTCCGGTTGACTTTGTTGTCCTCGAGACTCAACCCGTCATGAATTCCAAGAACCAAATTCCTGTCATCTTAGGAAGGCCTTTTCTTGCTACATCCAATGCCTTGATCAATTGTAGGAACGGTTCGATGAAACTCACTTTCGGTAACATGACCATTGACCTTAATATTTTCAATGTAGGGAAAGAACCCAATGAGCTTTATGAACCATCAGTAGGGGTTAATGTGGTCAACAAGTTTGCCACATGGTCTAGTTTCGAGGGTAGTGAAATTGAGTCTCTTCTCGTTGAGGATTTCAAAGTCAACCAGGAGTCTAATCGAGAGTATGCTGATTCGTTAAGGGATACGACTTCGGAAGAGATGCTGAGAGAATTAGATGCGATTTGTTCTCCGTGGGAGACCCCATCCGAGATGGTGAGTAGTGAGTCTGTCATTGAGAGTCCCGTTGCACCACAGCCACCTGCATTTGATTTGTTTGTTTATCATCCCGAGTTTGATCAACAGCCTTTAGGAGAAAACGAACTCTCATCTTTTGTCATTCCTAGTGCTTCGACTCCTAACCAGACTTTCATTGTCCCTAATCTGCTTAAGCAAAATAAAGAAGCCTCAAGTTGGTTTAGGGTGAACACTAGTGATTCTTGTTCTAATAGGTTGCATGATCCCACACTGATTGAGAAAGACTGTTCTAATCAAAATTTTCAAATATGTCTTGATCTTTTCTCACAGCTTCACCCGAAGTTTCCCACCAGCATCGGCTAAGTCGGTTTTTCTTCTTTTACCTCCCCTCGTGAAATTCTGGTATGGGGCAAAATTTGTGTGTGTGAGTTGTTTTCTTTCTTGTTTTTTGAAGTTTGTCACTCTCTTTCATCCTTATCAGGTATTTTCTCACCATTCTCCCTTGTCATTTATCTTGCATTTTGCATACATTGAGGACAATGCATGATTTAGGTATGGGGGAGGCTTTTAGTGTAAATACATAAAAATTGAAAAATCCAAAAAAATTGAAAAATTTAAAAATCCAAAAATAGAGATATTTTAAGCATAGTTGTCCTTCCCACTCTTTAATTTTTAGAAATAGTTGGTGTTGACTATTTTTCGAAAATTATATGTATAATGCCTTTAGATGATTTGAACGTAGTCTAGTAAGGTTTTCCTCATGAAACTTGTGTCGAACAAATTTTTGCTTAAAAGACCAAGACGACACATTTGCACAAGACTTTTGATGGAAAAATTGTATAGGAATGTTATTCGATACCTGAGAGAGAACCCACATGTTAGAACAATGTCGAATCAAACATTTGCTAGATTTTGCTCCTATAGTGTAAAAAAAAAATCACAAAAATCACAGAAATTTAAAAATTAAAAATCCAAAAAAATTAGTTGTAAATACATAAATGTTGCATCATGCATTTAATCACTTAGGGCACATCATTTAAATTTTTATTTTCTTATTTTTAATTTTTCGTATCTTATAATTGTGGTGATCGCTGGAGGACCCAAAGGTACGTTAAATTTTTTTTAATTAGGACACGTAGTGTAAGCATCCATAATTGTTTATCGTTTTTGTATATATCTCGTTGTTTGTTGCATCAAATAAACGTAAATAAGACTTATTCACGACCTTCAGTGTCTAAGGTTCGCCTGGCTGTTAAGATTTGGTGTCTAAGTGACGAGTTTGGCCTTTTGGCAATGCCTGCTCTAATCTGGCCGAATCGGTCTGAATAATTCTTAATTTACGGAATTTTTAGTGTGTCTTAGCTTTGTGAGCAATGTCTAGTTATTTTATTTAGGGAACCTAGGTTAGAATTTTTCTTTTGATTTTCACCATTTCTTTGTGTGTGTTTGAATTAATTCTGTGTACCCTACATGTCCGATGAGTAATTATGAGATGACACCAATGGCCCCTGAAACTTACACATATTGTGAAATTTGTGGTATTTATGGTCACTTTGGTTTTCAATGTTCTTACAATGCTTACAATGCTCAATTCGGACAAGTGAATGATTATCAAGAAAGATACGAGTCAAATCCGTATTTTAATGCATATAATCAAGATTGGACGGGTCAACCAAATTTTTCATACACGGACAACAACTTTCAGAATTTCTCATATCATGATCAACAACAATTCCAGCAACAACAATATGAAGAACAATATCAGCAACAACAATTTGAGCAACCATCATGGCAGCAATATGAATATCCTCCACCGCAAAATTTCCAAGTTCATCAAACCAATGAAAATGCGCAACCTGATTTTTTGAGCAAGGCGGAGGACCTCCTAGTGCAAACCCAAAAGATTCAAGAGGAGTTAAATAAACTAATGGGAGCTGAAATTGCAGAATGGGATAGCTCTTTTACTGCATGGCAGCCTAACTCTACACCGCCGCCTTCTATACCACCAGAAGAAAATGAAATGGATTCGATCATTCTCATAAGTGATCAAGAGGAAAATAGTTTCTCGGTGTGTGTTGATGATGTACTTATTGAAATAGAAGAAGAGCTTTCCACCGATGTTGAGATCAATGATTTTGTTATTATTGAGGATGCTGTGAGTAGGGACGAGAATTTGTGCTTCAAGGTTGACGTGATGTCAAAGATTGTCCAAGAAGATCTTTCTCCAATTTTGTTGGATAATCCATTCCAACCGGCTCTTGTGTTTCAGTCCTCGGAAGAAGGAGACCCTGATAAATGCTCCTTCTTCATTGATTCAAAAATCCAAGAGGATCAAATAGCTCCAGAGAAAGTAAGGAAGGGAGAAGAACCACCACCCGAGCCTCCACCTTTTGTCAAGGGAGTTCGATACTTTCGTGGTGTCGAATTCTATCGCTGTTTTATCACAAAGTTTTCCAAAACTGCACAAGCACTCACTCTATTGCTTATTAATGACATATTTTATTTTACTGATGCTTGTTTGGAGACTTTCTGCAGGATAAGGACAACCACTAACACTCTTGATACTTTTTGTGGTGGCAAGTTTATGATCGAGAAATTGGATATTCCGTCTCCATCAGAGTATTTTTGAGGAAGTCAAGCTAAT
Source organism: Saposhnikovia divaricata (assembly GCA_036435485.1). NCBI lineage: Eukaryota > Viridiplantae > Streptophyta > Magnoliopsida > Apiales > Apiaceae > Saposhnikovia > Saposhnikovia divaricata. The sequence goes on from CM071600.1 coordinate 137,579,534, forward strand.
GACGGTAAAAGAGCGCTTATTGGGAGGCAACCCAATGGTTTGGGCGAGCATTAGGGGAGTTTTTCTATCTTTTCATATTTTTTATTTATTCTATAATTTTTAGGATTTCTTGTTTTCCTCTTTTATATAATTGTTCATCGAGAACTCATCCCCACTGAATTGATTTAGAAGAGGGCCATGCAAATATTTTTGTTGATTGAAAAAGAAAGAGCATTGTGTGGCTCGAGGAGGACTTTGAAGACAAAAGCGAGAGTAGGGCTGGAGCTAAATGAAGAAAAGAAAGCGGCAAACTAGTACATAGCTTGTACTATATCACACCTAACCCGCTAATCTTTCTTTATAAATCAATGAGTTTTTGTCTCTGTTAAAAATCATCATTTCAGCTATACAGATACACAGAGCATATACTGAAAATTTCAACCTCCTCGGGAAAAGATCTCACCATCTAGCTGTCTTGAAAATGGCATTGCAGGGAAGCTTCTGGATTGCTAGAGTTAATCCTACTTCCATCCAGGAAACCATCCGGCACGAGCAGTTTCAGGCTTGGGCACAATTTCTGAATGAGCATTCAATAGTTCGCTATGCTTTAGTTACACCGGTGAAGCTTAACCATGATGCCTTGCGTGAGTTATATTGCAGTGCGGTCGACACTTCTAGAGTAGACGAAAGTGCAATCACATTTCAACTGTTTGGTAGGTCGATTAGGGTCACCGAACGAGATGTTAATCGAATTCTTCATTTTCCTATGGAAAATCTCGTTGCTGATCCTACACCTGACCAGATTGAAAGGTTCTTTCGTCTCATAAGGTACCAAGATAGCAATTTCAGTACTGGTAATCTCTCTAGAACATATCTAACCCAGTATTGGAATTTCTTCTTCCACATTCTTAACCATGTTTTTTCCTCAGCTAGAACAAATCTAGATAGAATACCTGATTTTATTCAAAAAATAGGGTATGCGGTTGCAAATAATTCGAGGATTAATTTTGGTAAGATAGTGCTTGGTCAAATCATTTTGAAGATGAAGCACTTAGGAACAAGGGATGCCCGGACTCAAAGGGTCGAATGTTTATATCCAAGATTTCTGCAGTTAATATTAAATGATTTTTTGAGTGATGCAGACAGGATACGCTTGGACAATGGTCGAGAGGTGGAATGTTCTTCCATGAAGAAGAATGTAATTAACTACTTAAGCAATAAGAGCTATACAGATGTGCCCACAGTCTTAACTGAATATCTAAAGACTATCCCACTTCCGTTGCTACCAAGGCCAGTAAGAACAGCACCACATATGAGGTTTGCTACATCAGCCGATCTACCTCATGCTAAACGGAGTAAACCTAGCGAACCCGAGACATTCAAGGGAAACTTGGGTCTTGTGCCGTTTAATCCATTCAAGTTTAACCTCCCGGAGAGAAAATCCCTGGATCTCTTTCCAGATTTATCACCCTTTTCCAGTGGTCAGCAACTTGCTTCACGAGAGGATGGAAGCTCCCGAACTTTCATTGCACCATCCGACAAAGGGACTACCATGATTTCATTTGCAGATTCGCATCTCGGTGAAAGTTTTGGACAAAAGTTGAGAGAAACACAAGCAGAGCATGAGAGTGGGCAGCCTGCTTAACCACATGCACCTGTAACCAGAGCGGGATTCAACGGACTCCTTGCACGGGTCCAAACACTGGAGAATGAGTTGCCGCATATCCGTGAGTCCATTGCAGAAATCAAAAATCTGCAACTTGTTCAAAATGATGCAGTCCAGGCTCAATTAAGCTCCATGGCAGCCCAGTTTGGTCATGCAATTAATTCCTTGATGAAAACAGCTTCTTCTAATTTCCCAACTCCACATCCAACTATTCTGGAGGATAACCCAACTGAGGGGGAGAAGGTGGATGAGCAAGAAGCTAAAAGGCGTAATAAAGGCAAGGAAAAGGTTGCTGACACGGATTTAAATTTATTTTTGGGAAGGAAAAGCTAAGGGGAGTATTCGTGCTATGTGGAAAGAATTACGCAAGGAAAGCTTGAAGATATGTTCAGTCTAGAGGAACAATTATCTTGCTTATCTTGAGGGGAGTTTTCGTTCACTTTTGTTCATATCTCATTTTTTATTTGCATACATTGAGGACAATGCATGAGATAAGTGTGGGGATGTTATCATTTAGGGTTTTTAGTGTAAATGGAAAAAAAATCGAAAAATCCAAAAAAATTTAAAAAAAATTTGAAAATTAATTGCCTCGTCTCATAGTGTGTTAACAGGGATAGGTACACATCTTGTGAGCTTATTTTGCATGATTATTTGACATGTCATATCTCTGAAAGTTATTTGTTACTTGATGATTCCTTGTACGTGCTTGCGAAAATTATAAAACTTGAGATGTGTCTTTGTCAAATTTATTGAGTACTAAAACATGCTTTCACCCTGTGAGATTTTGAGCCTAATTTATGATTGGTACATCTTATATCAATCGAATTTTTATTGTTGTGTGTTGTTCATCATTGAGTATGTCGCTCTAGAACTTGCTTTAAACCATTTTGAGATTACATGATATTTGCATGCATGAAAATGATAAAGGCACTAGGATTAACCGTATTGATCCAAACAGTACCCTTGAATCATATATCCTTAGTGAACCCCTTTGAGCTTTTTATCCGATATTTTTGTGTATCACCAATATAAATTTTTGAGCCTACTTGTTTATTCTTCTCTTGATTTACTAGTAGAGCACTTTGATTCATTTAGGGGTTGGTGAGCGCATAGTATGGGGATATCTTTGTTAAAGTGTGAAAATTTGGTGGGAATCATTAAAAAAAAAGGAAAAAAGAAAAAAAAAGAATAAAATAAAAATAGAGTTTTGTTCATTGGTTTGTGCAAAATGAAAATAGAAAAGTACATGACAATATGTGCTTGGGGTTTAATTCTTGTGAAAGCTTGATCACCTTTTACATGATCGAAATTTCATGTTGAGTGCTTTAATTAAAAATGAACATTGTGCTCTATTAGTTTGTCAAATTAGCCACTTCTTAGCCTTTTTCTTGATTTCCTACCCTTCACCTTAGCCACGTTACAACCTTTAACAAAGACCTTTTGATTTGTGCATGCATGTATACAAAGTAGTGGAGATTTGGTGGACAACTAAACATATGGTAGCACATAACTTAATTGATTGAACTTGAGCGAATACACTTCACCTATACACTTGTGTGATTTGAGAGTTGTGTGAGAATTTTCTATCCATAGCATGTTACTCACCGAATGCGGCATTGATATATATTTCATGATCTTTTTGTCTATATAGACTGTGTGCTTACTTGGATAGTCTTGTGCATATGATTTGTAAGTGAACAGACTGTCAGTATTGTGCGCTTGAGGTTCACTTTTGTGGAGTACTGTGATATGTTGCATATTTGAGACTTGGCAGAAAATAAAATTGGATTTTGTGGGTACATTCACTATAGGCCCTCACGAGACCTCACTCGTCCACTAGGGCTGCCTAGGGGTTTAAAGGGCTTGTTGCATATGCCAAATGCAATCGTCACACCTACGAAAAGGAGTATAGGACTTTTTATCTAGATTTTCTTTTTGTTTTTTTGTTTTACTCGAGGACGAGCAAAAGATAGGTATGGGGGCATTTGATTAATGCATAATTTTGCATATTTTAGTACCTATTTATTGCTTGTATTTGCATCTTTAATTAATTAAATTGTTTCATTGCAGGTATTTTTGAATAAATGAAGAAATAAAGGAATGAGAGAAAAATGGAGCAAAAAGGATGCAATAAAAGAAGAAAAAGAAAAAGGAAAAAAAGGAAGAAAAATAAAAATAAAAATAAAAATAAAGTTCAAATATGGTGGGCTACAAAATTTAAATGTGAAATGTGTTTTCACCACAAAAACATGTTTTTGTATTTTTTGATTTTTAGTAACGTAAAAGCCTACCTTTTGAGCCTATAAATATGGCCTCATTTCTTTGTAATAAGACTCATTAGGAGTAGATTAGTATTAGGATTAGTTTTAGGACATTCCTAAATTTCTAGTTGTAATTTGCAGCTCTTGTAAAAATTTTAATTTTTTTTAGTACGTATTTAATGCTCTAGTTTATTTTAATTCGAAGCTCCTTTAAGCCCTGTTTTTCTTCGTTTATTTACAGAAACCATTTCCCCTGTTTCTTCTAAAATTTCAACGAACCCAAGCACAGTTTTCCTTCTTCTTTTTATTCAATACAACCCCTCTATTTCTTCTTATTGATTTCCTGTTTTCTTCTCAATTGCTTCTTCTTCTTCGATTCCTTCGAGTCTCCAGTCCTTTTCCCCCATTCGATTTCCTCAAATTCCTTCACCCTTGCTGCAATAACGAACCCCCCTTCTCCTTACCCCTTTAGTTTTAATTTTCGAGTTCCTTTGATTTAGTTTTAGTTTGAGAATTAATTGTCGCTGAGTTTGTAGGTGTTTATATTGCTTATAATGATTTCAGTTTGATCGAGTCTTCGAGTCTGAGTCGTAATTTCTGAGTCGCCATGTTCTTGAGTAAATTCGGGTTTGTTCGCGTGTTGATGGTTTCCGAGTTTTGGTGCTTGGATTTGTTGTTTTGTCGATTAAGTCGAGTTATAGTCACTGTTTTTTTTTTAGAAATCTTGCGTCCATTTTACTGTACTAAGTTTACAACTGAATGTTCAGTCCGGTTTTTGCAAATCTTGTTCGAATTAGATGTGTTTCGTACGGTGTCCCTGGTTTTACTTCCGTGTTCGAATTTTGGCTGCGTTTCTTTTGCTGCATTTCCGTGTTTTGTTAATCGAGTGCTTTGAGTGGGTTTCAAATTGTTGCCAAGTTAGCGTCGGTATTTGTAGCTGGTTTCCCTGTCGTTTAAGTTCATTTGTATCGAGTTGCTTGTCATTCATGATCATAGCTGTCAAGTCCAGTCGTTGTTTGTTTGAGTTTTGAGCTGAGTTTGTGTTGGTTTTGGGTTGTTGAATCCAGTTTTCGAATTCTTCGTTAGTCTCTTTGCTAATTTTTGGCCGAATTAGTTGACGTTTTTTTTTTCTTGTTTTCTTGTCTTGTTTTGTTTTTTTAGTTCCGTTTCTTTGGTTTGCCGAATGCTAGCTAGTTGTGTTATCAAATAAGTCAAATCGATTGGGTTTGTTTTACTGAGTTAAATTGTTGGTTGTTAATAAGTAGTTTGATTGTTTGTTTGTTGCTAATAGAGTAGTAGTTTGTTTATGCGAGTCCTTGTGCCAGTTGTTTTTCAATAACCTGAGTTTTCTGTTTGCTGTTTGTTTGATGTCCGAGTCATAACTGCTCGTTACTTCTGAGTCATTCCGAGTTATCCAGTTCATAGCTGTCGAGTTTCATGTTGACTGAGTCATGTCAAATTGTTTTGTAAATAAAATTAGTTAAGTCCGAATTTCTATAATTTATTTTTTTTTAAAATTTTGCTATTTCCTTTTTAATTAATGAGATTTAGTTGGTAATTCGAATTTAGATTATTAATTTTTAGAATAATTTAGAGTAATTCAGTTTTAATTAGTTTAAATTTAAAAGTAAATTTTGTCTTTATTTTCTTTCATTGTTAAAATTAGTTTTATTCTAATTTCATCTTTTAATAGTTCAAAGTAATTTTAATTTTCTTTAAAAAAAAAAAAGAAAAAAAAATAAAAGAAAAAAATCAAAAGTAAATTTTTCTATTCTTTTAATTTTTAATTAGTTGAATTAAAATTAGGTTAAATTAAATTCTCTTTTTTTTTATTTGTTAAATTTTCCTTTAGTAATTAAGCAGTAAAATCAAAAATCCAAAAACCTAAATTGTTCTAGTTCGATTAAATTAGAATTAAGGATTTGCGAAAATATTATTCCCTGTGGATCGAATCATAAATACTAAAACGACGATCGTGCGCTTGCGATTTAATTGTATCATTTCCGCCACATCAAGATCTCAAATAAAACTTTGACTTATTGACTTTTTGAGATATTGAATAGTATCTTTGACATATCGAATCCTTGAGTTATCGAATCCTTGACTTCTCTAATAGAACAAATTACTTCTCAAATTTGTACTTAGGCAAAATTTCATTTTTCAAACTTCAACTGTGTTTATTTCTTCAGTCTTGTTCTTCATTCTTGAGGCATGATCCATAGATCTTCTTTCAAGCATATTATATATTGGTTGAGTTGGTTGGCACAACATGTGGAATAGAATCCTGTTGATTAATACCTTGCATTTCATTTTCTTGATTTTCAGGTTCCAAAGAAATATGTTCAGTGTTTAAAGATTCCAGAAGAGTAGTGTGAGTAGATGGCAATTTTGGAAACTCCCCTGAGAAATGGAGGAAGTTCCAAGATTGATGTGCACTCCACTTCGTGTTGGCCAGCCTTATCACTCCTTTGTGTAGACTCATTACAAGAGGGTACATTGGGGAGGATGCTTGTTTCAATAGATGCATCTTGTTGAGAGAATGCACCTAGTAATATACTTGCCCCTGATTTTACAACTTCAGCCATTTGAGTGACTGAAGAGGTAGTTTGTTTTAATTTCTTCTTCTTTGGCTTGGTGAGAGGTAACTCAGTTTCCTCACATTCTATTGCTAAAGCTGCTTCAAATAACACCTTAAGAGTTTCAGCTATTGGTTGTTTTCTCTTCTTCTTTTGACTAATATCATCTTTTTGAGAAGATGATGTAGTTTGCTCTATGCTTGTGGTAGTGTTTGGTTGTTGGGGTTGGTTAGAATGGCCTTGGTCAGCTTTTGTTTGTTCTCAAGCTAACTCAGATTTTGAAAAACATGTTGGCTGTGTAAGGGGGTAAGACTTGAATAGATTTTCCAAATATTCAAGATATACAAGTCTTACATCCACCTCATTTCTAAAATTCAGGTTTCCAAAAATGATTTTGGACATGGATTTAGAATAGCCTATTCTATTTTTTTTCATGCCAGGTAACTCAATTAAATTAGGATTTTTGAAATTAAGTACAGACTGTATGAAACGAGGGAGAAATATATCATTACCTCGCTTGGTTGTGTTCTTACCAAGCCTTCCACACAGCTCCTGCATTATGAGTTTCCCAACATCATTAATCTTAGTGCCATAAGCCAGTGAGTACCTAATTTGTTGAACAGGGGCACTAAGATGATCAAAGCTAGACTTTCTACCGGTGACACTTGTAGCAAAGTTCCAAACACATAACTCTATTCTTGCGGAGATACTTCCTCTCAATGCTTCCAACTATGACTATACCGGTGTACTTGATGAACTCAAAGAACTTCTCAAGTGTTTGGTCACTCACCAGTGGATCATACACATCTTAATACAATCCTAGAGCCTTGCTCATATCTTCTGTTGTGATGGTGATTTCCACCACTTGAATTTTGTAGTGAATTGGGTATGTTAATAAGCGATCTTCAAGAGCAATAATCTCCGTAGTAGCAGACCCCCAAAACTATTCTATGATGTCCAGATACAGTGTGGGTTTAGCAAACAGGGCATTCTTGATGTATGATTCAGACATCATATGGATAAAATATTTGTAATTAGGGTTTGAGGCCTCTACATCACTAGCCATATCAATGTAATTGGTGTTGGTGGGTACTGTGTATCGAGTGTTTGAGGGTGAAGCCATTGTTACAGAATTAGAGAAGAAAATCTAACTAAAGGGTTCCCCAACTAAGGGGTCATGTAAGTAATACATGGTATTACTATGATCAAGTAGGCTTGTTATTATGTGGTTACAGACATGCCTCTGTGACTAATAGAGAAAACCAGTGGAATGAAGAGGTATTGCAGGATATCTTCACTAAGGGAGACGTAGAATTGATCAAGTGGATTCCTTTACCAATGAGAAATGAACAGGATTCTTGGTTCTGGATGTTTGATGATAATGGATTTTTCACAGTACAGAATTGCTATCGGATGTTAGGGAAAATTAGGAATACTAATTCAAATTTTTGGAAAAATCTATGGTCTATTCAGTTACCAAGTAAAATCGTGAATTTTCTATGACGTGCGTGTAGATTATGTCTCCCAACAACTACAGCACCGGCGATAAAAAATGTTTAGATTGAGGTAAAATGTCCATGGTGTTTGTTAAGTAATGAAGATGGGATTCATGTGCTATTATTTGCTCATTTGCAAGATCTGTATGGGTCTTGGTGGACTTATTCAGGTACTACTACATGATACAGTGTTTGATGTACTTCACAGGGCATTTGCCATTGGTTCAAAAGAGCAGATTTTGTTAATCGGGTTGTTTTGTTGGAGTATATGGAATAGAAGAAATAAATGGGTATGTGATAGAAATAATGTTTCTATTTTAAATATAAAATCAGTAGCTAAGAACCTTCTTAATGACTTGAGGAAAGCTCGACATGAAGATCAAAATCATAAATCGGATCTTAATATGACACGTAGAGCTTGGAGTCGACCACCACAAGATTGGGTGAAGATTAACATTGATGCAGCCATATTCGCAGACATCATTGCAGTGGCATGGGGAGTGTGATTCGAGACGAACGTGGCAACTTCTTACGGACTAGAAGCATGAGAATGAAGACTACATTACATCCAAGGGAAGCAGAAGCTTTAAGTTTGAAGGAAGTACTGTCATGGACTAAAGACTTGTGATTTCAGCGATGCATCTTTAAAACAGATGCAAAATTAGTGGCAAATACGTGTAAAGGGGTACATGGGAGATAATTTTTCCACACTATTGTTGGAAATTGTGTTGATTACTTTAAGTAATTTGAGTATATGCTAGTAGAATTTGTGCATAGTTATGTGAATGATGTAACTCATTTATTAACAAGAACAACACATTCCATGTCAGACATACAAAATTGGGTTAATACTACTTCTGAGATTATTTCTTGTGCTATTCTTTTGGATTCGATTTGATTAATAGAAGTATAAGAATATTCAAAAAAATAAAATAAAAAGTAATCAAATAACTTTGGTTATTATCGTACCCCGAATTCAAATAGTTATACGAAACAAGCACGAAAGCACGATTACTTCATGTCATGCGCTAGTTTAGAAGGATAGAATTGTAATTAAAAAGAAGCAAACGGATAGAAGTGTCACACAACAGTAAAGTACACCCCTGGACACTCGCCTCCCAAATATTACTACAGTCGTATATATTTCAGCAGCTGTCCTGGTCCTGGTGTTCGAAACTTGGAATTCACCCAAAAATTAGGCCGACACAATTCAGCAACATGGACAATGACCTCGAAATGCGTGATGCTATCCCCGTCGACGACGACGAGGGCGACGGAGATGAAGATTCAGCAGGAGGCGATGAGGAATGCGCAGGAGAAGATGGCGTGAATAAAAAGACAGGTGGGCGAGTAAAGAGGCCCTGGTCGGAGAATGAAGACGCTGTGCTGAGCCAAATCGTAGGGAGTTTCGGGGCTGGGAATTGGAGCCTGCTTGCAAAAGCAATACCTGGAAGATCCGGGAAGTCTTGTCGTTTGAGATGGTGCAATCAGCTTGATCCTGCTCTTAAGCGCAAACCCTTTACTGGTTTGCTTTTAATCCTCTCCCTTTCAATCTTTTATATCTTATGTTGTGTATATCTTACATGTGTAATTGTTGTGTGCTCTCTTTTGTTTTCTTGCTTTTTTTTTTTATTTTATGGTTTCGGTTTCCAATTCAGGGTTTAGAGCATGACCAATTATTAATTTGATATGTATTTTTTGAAATTAGGGTTTTGATTTAGGTCTGAAATTCCAGTCTCTCTCAACACACACACATAATTTAATTGGGGTTTAAGGGGGTTTTGGCATAATGCATCAGTCTAGCCTCTTTAAAGTTATCACCCTTGTTGAACTTTAATTATTGTTTAGTAGTTTATTCTACTTTGGAAGTCTACTCACTACATTGTAGGTTATTGACGTGAAACCAGGGTTTACTTATAAAGACTTAGAATTCGAATATTTTTCTATATTTTAGGGGTTTAGCCAGGCATTTCTTCGACTGAGGCCTTAATTTCTTTATTTAATGATGTGCTAGATCGTTTACTGATGTTTCTGGAATGTGTATTTAGTTTTTGCTTGTAAATGAGATGTGGTACTGAGTTTAGAAATCGTTAGGTCAAGTAGTGTGGGAAAAATACCTTTTTAACCCAAATATTAATTATTCCTTCACTACTCGGTATTCGACTTGGAGGCGGGACATCTTTCTTTAAATTAAAGGGTGGTTACTTGTAGGTTTTCATTTCTTTAAATTGTGTGTTATAGAACGTTTAATGGTTGTGTACTTGTGTTTGTCTCCGTATTGAATGTAAAAAAACACCACGTGCATTTTTTAATCTTTAGATGTTTGTTATTTGGTATTCTTTGTCAAATACATAAGACCGTGACACTTATTTTACTCATCATATAAGAAGTCTACCTTTTTTTTTTTATTGTATTGTATTCATCGTCTCTACCCTATCGATTAATTAATTACCTCTTTCAGAACGTATTTATATATTTTATTTTTACGTGCATTATGTTTTGTGAATTTTAATAGAGAAATTAATCTTTTTATGCTTCCTACCTGGATCTCTAGACTAATTTTCGGTTTGTAATTGAGTTTTTTCGTTTTTTACGTAGATAATGTTTTTTTTGTTAATCTTTTTTCGTTTTTTGTTAATCTTTTTTGTATTACATATATAATGTTCTATTAACATCTGTAAGATAATATTCAAAGTAAAATTATGTGGATAAAGTGATAAGACAAAATCAGGCTTTACAAATATCACACAATCAAATTCTGTAAATAATAGAAGTAATTGAAATTGAAAGTGTATAGAGTCATGGGGTTTCCTTACATTTTAAAAGAGAAGTGTGTAAGAGTTTATTCGATGGTGGAAGAGATGAACATTCAAAATGTTGTATTAGGTTGCAAGCCGACAAGTTGTCATGTGGATAGTTGTGGCAGTCATTGCCATCATGTCTCCCAATCACTCACCAGGATCAAATACAATCATAATCAGTCCTCTTCACAAAACCTCTGTATTCCTTTCAAGTTTAATTAAACTATTTTCTCATCACACTGATCTGATAGTGTACCGATACCACTTATCCCCTCTCTATACACATAAGCATGTGTGAGGATGTATTGATATTCTGAGGATAGTGGAGCTGGAATGGCTGCATTGACGACGAATCGGACATTTCCTGGCTAATTATGCTAATTACAGTGAAATTCATGCTGGTTCAACATTTTTGATGTGGTTTGGTATTAGATATTGACGTCATTGGATATCATTCCGAATTTAGTCGGTAAAGGTAATGGAAGAGGACATTGTGGCAGTTGTGGAAGAAGAAGACTGAGAAAAACAAGGATGAGGGACTTTTGTTATATACACATAATCTTTTCATTTCTAAATCTCCAGTTTCTCCGCTTATGCCTAGTTTTGGCACAAGTGGCAAGCACATGCAATATATACATTTTAAAGCTACACGTCAGCATTTTTGGTCCACAACATTCTTGTGGCGTACAAGGGAAGTAGTTAAACAAAAATGTCATGCAAAGCTAAGGATGTAACTAGATATATAGATTTTGCGTTTGTGTGTGTATAGGCATGCATATGCAATAATTGATAAGAACTTAAGATATTGTAATTTCCTTCTTTTTTTCGATATTCCGGTTTTCCTTTAATAACTTTAACTGGATTAATCAATAAATGATTTGATCCCGTTCTGTTTCTCTAGATATGTTATTGATAGTATACATTTATCATAGCATTTATAAGGAACAATGTTGTTAAAGAGGGCCTAGGCACTCTTACCTAGGCGTCTGCGTTGGCGAGAGGTGCATTAAACTAGCCTCGCTTTCTCGAGGTGAGAGGACTTGAAAAGGGGGTGCACCTATTTTGTAGAAAAAAGTGCGAATTAAGTCTCCTCCTTGTGCTGTACTTCTTCTTCTTCTTTCTATGTGCATTCTGTTGATTATAAATATTTTTAGGCTACAATGCTATATAAAACTATAAACACAATTTATAAGTTCACTTGTGGTTTCAATTTTTTGCAAGCATACATATTAAATCTCTATGCAAAAGTAACCATCAAAAGTTTTGTCGATGATTCATGTGATAGAAATATACCAGTTACATAGGTGATACGTGCAATCATGTTTATACTACTTTTTTTCCCATTTGAGTTGTATTCGTCATTGCAACTTTTATGCTTGCAACATGATGGAGTGTTTGATTCTCCTGATCTTCTGTCTAACAAATAATTACCAACATAATTTTTACTTGCCTCCTTGTACCGCCTCAAACAAATTTTTTAAAGAAAAAATATTGTCTGCATGCTTCTTACATTTTCAGAATTCCAAATTTAAAAGATATCAAATATTTATGTGCATGAGTGCATCCATTCAACAAAAAAGAGAGGTCCCAGTATGACTACCTGGAATTATAAACTCTTAATTCCTAATATTCTAACTTCATGTTCTCATTTGACTTCGAAGAATATCAAAATATATAATTTGTTAAAAACTTTTGGATGGTTAACAGTATCTGTGGACTTTTTGTCGCTGTACAATATATATGGTTGCACTATTGCTACAAGCCAATCTACTTTTTTTGTGTGTGTTAAATTTAAAGATTTTCGTATTTTTGTATGTGTGTTGTGCGCGTGTTAAATCTAATATATATGTACTTTTTTTCGGTGTGAAAACTGTTTGTTATAAAACCAGAAGGAGAGAGGAACCCTGAGTATTATCGATAATTTCATATATGCCAGCTTAGCATGCTTTGCTTTGAGTAGTGCTAATAAATGGGTCTGATGTAACTGAATTGCGGCAGATGAAGAAGATCGTCTCATACTTGAAGCCCATTCCATTCATGGAAACAAATGGGCCGCTATTGCTAGACTTCTGCCGGGAAGAACAGACAATGCTATCAAGAACCACTGGAATTCTACCCTGAGGCACCGGAGCATTGAACTTGGAAAGTCGAGGTTGGAGCCGGATAATGGGGTTGAAGATGCTAGTGGAGATAAATCAAAAGCATCGTCAGAAGAAACACTATCATGTGGGGATGTGAGTTCATCCAAGTCCTTGGAGGGGAACGATGTTTACTCTTTGGAAATGGATGGTAAGAATAAAGACAAGGCTCAAAGAGAATATCTGTTATGTAACGAAGCAAAAGATCCACCTACACTTTACAAACCTGTGCCTCGTATTAGTGCGTTTAGCATATATAACCCTTTGGAATCTGTAGTGCAGCACACAAGGGCAACTTGCTCTAAGAGTGTGCTTCTTCCCCCAGAACTGGATGCTGCTGGCATAGGTAAATTGTTGGAAGGAGCTTATGGTGAGCGATTGGTTCCTCGTCAATGTGGCTACGGTTGCTGTGGCACCTCTACTGAGAAAATGTCCAAAAGCTCTTTGTTGGGGCCTGAGTTTTCTGATTATGAAGAACCTCCATCCTTTCCTTGTCATGAATTGGCTGCACTGGCCGCAGATATAAGCCATATTGCTTGGCACAAGAGTGGATTAAATAATAGCAATATAAAAGGACCTGATCATGGAAGTGGCCGGTTGATGATGCCTAGAGGGTATCATGTGCAAATGGGACATTTTGACGAGAGCAAATAGAATGTCCATTCACAAACGTAAGATGAAGATTCTATCAATGGACATGTTGACTGAGGTGTTCCAATTCCTACATGTAGGCAATCTTCTGCCCAACAGTAGAATGTTGCTAAGCTGAGTTGATGTGATTCTTCTAGGCTGTGTAGAATGTATCATTAGTATAATGTTCGACTGTATTTCTGATCTTTTAGAAATAATTTGATAAGTTATTTAGACCCGTCTATGATGTTTGCAAGTAGTCAGGAGTCATCTTTAAATAAACTATTGACAGTAGCCTAACATTTGGGCAGCGGTTTTAACCCAAGATTTATGATATCTGCACATCAGGAACATTTGTCATTGAAAAATTCAACTAAATGTTTTTAGGAAGAAGAATTGGCAGCTTGGCTTGACACTAAAGTATTCAGGCATAGTAGTACGTTGACATTAGCATCTATAGTTTCAATCCTGTGGTTGCACATATTCGACTAGTATCTGGACTCCTTGGCCCTAGGGACTGTTTTGGGGGGATTACCTGAATTTAGGTAGCATGTAGTCTAGCCTTTTCAACTACTTAAATTAGTTGAGGGTATTGATCAATTGATATCATTTAATTGTTCTGTAATTGTTCTATGGCTTGTATATGATCTGTCTACACTCCGTAATCCTACTCATAATATCACGAGAAATATGATTCTGAAGTATGTTGTTTATAGTTTATACAAAGGGGACTGTCAGATGGGTTCTCATCGTTTACACTTGTTGGAGATGTTTGAGTGTAAAAGGTTGGTTGGCTAACCCAACCAGCCAGCTAGATATTGCAGACCACTTGTGCTGTTGTTGAGTAGATATTTTTGCAGCATATGGATAGTTTAAAAGGATTTAGAGTTTTGGTGCATGACACAATAATAATACACGAAAACGCAAACTAGACCCCGATACGGTTGCCGGGTCTCGGTATATATTAAGAAGATACATGGATGGTGACAAAAGAATCTTGAAGAAGTGTTTACGATACAAAAATATACGAAAACGCGATCTAGATCCCAACTCGGTTGCCGGGTCTTGGTGTATATTAAGAAGAAGATACATGGATGGTGACAAAAGAATATTGAAGAACTGCCTGCCTGCTGCAGCAGTCCATGATATAGACTCTTCATTTGGAAGAAAACAAATGAGAAGACAGGGTAAACCTGAAAATAGCAAGTAAAAGAAGAAAGAAGAGTAGCAGTACTGTTTGTGATTGTGGTGTGTATCATTGTTGCTGCTAGTGGCCATATATGTGTAAACACTTTCATGTGAATATGTATGTGATCATGAAAGGATTCCTCAGTTGTTCATGTGCTCTCTCTATGGAGACCTGGACTATTATGGATGATGAAGTTTGGACACAGGAAAAACTGGAAAAGTAGTGGTTTTTTGTATGGAGCTTGAACTTGAGAGAGATTCGGCTCTTTAACTACTTCCACTATGTATGCATAAAGCATAATTGGCATCGGCACTATATATCTTCGATCATTTAAATTTTAAAATTTCGTTATTAAAAAAATTTATCTTACATATTTGAAAACTAGTCTGACTTCTTAAAAGAACTAATTATGAAAGTCGGTTGAAATTCGATAATAAAAATTACGATATTCGAAACATTAGCGGGGACCAGAGCTTTGTACAGTCCATTTTTCATCAAGAATTTAAAGAAGATTTATGAAAGAAGTTCGATTATGAGTAAGCCATTAAGCGATTGTTATAGACTTACATTAGGATTTTTGATGTGCTATATATGGAATCTATCTTTTATATGTATAACTTGTAAAAATCGGTAATTAGTATAAATCGGTTGAGATAGTAATTTAAGATTAATCGGGTAATTGGGGATAAATCGAAATTATTAACAGGAGTATTAATCGGATATTATAATAATATTTAATATATTAATCTAATTTACAATTAAACATATATTTTAAATAAATTCATAAAATTAATCGAATTTCAAAAATCAAATTAGTTAGTTAACTTACAGAAAATTAATCAAAAATTAATCGACTAAATCAACTATTTTTAGAACAATGCATATAAGGCAAGCAAAATATGATATATGATATAACAATTATCATTTGCGATATTCCTTCATGTAATACTCCGTTCAATTTATCAACTACACTGTAGTAGTTAGTATCCAATGAATAAACAGGAGGGGTTGCATTATTGGTGACGTGCATTCTCACATGCATCCGTTAAACCCTCACCAACTATTACCCCAATACTATCATAATTCATAACCTTTTGGTCGGTATCTAACCAGTCAATGGCTATGACGATCGGTGTTGTAAAAATTGGTAATCGGTATGTTGGAATATGGATTCGATTATAATTTGAATTCATTGACTCGGTAAAATCAATTCCGTTTTTACTACAAATTTTTTGCCACCGCCTTAATATAATTAATTAACACGGTTAATTAATTAAGGAAATTGCCACCGATTTAATTGATTAACTCGGCTAATTAATTAAGGCAATTGTGTTAAGGAAATTTCCACCGATTTAATTGATTAGCGCGGCTAATTAATTAAGGCAATTGTGTAGCGCACAAGTTTTCCTATCCTATATATACTTGTGTAGAGCCTTAGGATTATTCATTCGAAAAACACATCCGCTTCTCAAACACAGCCTCTTCTCTTCTTTGGTGATATTCTTGCTCGTTTCAAGCTCGCTGAGAGTGACGCTTTTATAGCTTCGCTGCAATCCGTTTTATCCTAGGTGGCGTTTCGCTTGCACATACGGTGAGGGCAAATACGCTTTAAGGAGACAGTCACGCACTGGAGTCGGGTTTTCGTTCTTGTCTCCTTTTCTGCTTTGTTTTGATTATACACGTTACTGTTGCTTACACACGCACGATTATTATATTGTTTGTATTTATCGCAGGTTGTCCAACATTCTTAAAGCGTATTATTATATATCTGTGATCTGTACTTACGTAGTTGCTTGTTTGTTCGAGTGACAGATTTAATGAAGAATCAAACTATAGACAACATGATTACGATGGTTGACCCCTACGCATAGATTGTAACATCTGATGGCAGTCACAAGCTGCTGCCTAACCCTAACGCACAGGTTACACCACCTGATGTGGGTTTGTCGATGGCTGGACATGTGCCTTTGGGACATACTGTCGTTGGACAAAATAATGTTCCGTTTGGGTCGACTATGACGGGTTTCGTTTCTACGAACGGGCATGCGGTGCCTACTGGTGTACAAACATCGGTAGTACAGACGCCTGTTATGCATGTGGTGCCTAGTGCACATATTGCACCTGTTGTGCCTGCTGTTCCTGCTGTGCCTGCTGCACATGCTGAGAAATCTGAGAAGTTCAATGGAACGAACTTCAAACGTTGGCAACAAAAGATGTTGTTCTGGATCGTTACCTCAAAGAGGATCCACCGTTGCTCACTGTTGAGAGTAACATGCAAACAGTTTATGCTGTTGATGCTTGGAAGCACGCCGACTATGTTTGTTGGAATTATGTGCTGAATTGTTTTGCTGACTCGTTGTATAACGTGTTTAGTACGAAGTCAACAACTAAGGTCTTATGGGAGTCTCTCGACCATAAGTATAAAACCGAGGACTTTGGGGCTAAGAAGTGGATTGTTGGCAGCTTTTTTGATTATAAGATGGCAGATTCTAAGACTGTGGTCAGTCAAGTGCAAGAACTGCAAGTGATCATCCATAATATTCATGCTGAAGGGATGATCATAAGTGAGTCTTTCCAAGTTGCTGCTGTAATTGAAAAGCTGCCACCTGGATGGAAAGATTTCAAGAACTATCTTAAGCACAAGTGCAAGGAAATTTCTATTGAAATATCAATCTTGGTCGGATGTTTCGAGATGTTGAAAAACCTAACAGACCTGTTACTTATTAAGTATAGGATGAGGGTCGGCACGAGATTTATAATTTTCTAGTTGGATTCATTCCTCTGGTTATATTATATAATCTCTTGTTGGTGTCGATTTGCTACGGCAGTTACACACGAGCCTATTATGGTGATCCATGTGATACCTAATACGGCATTGCGATCAACTCTGTATGCTGAAATTTTAGAGAAATCCAGAATGTTGTTAACCCTAACGCATCAATTGATCAAAGATCACTGAATGTGGGTTTATTGGAAGTTTATGTTCTTCTTCGTACCTCTTCTAGTTGTACCAGTGATGAGCCAGAAAATTAGGTTTTCTTGTGAACCAAACTGAAATTTTAGAGAAATTCAATAGTTGAATTTTTCAATGACAAGAACAGGAAAGTTCTTTGAACATGATATTAAAACTTGAGATGTTTTAATGAACGACGTGAAACATGCTCTAGTGATAGGTGGTAACAAGTTGTGTAATTACTTTATAGTAATACATTTATTATGTGTACTCGTTAAAGAGTAAAAATGAAGCTAGATAGAGATATTTATGCTCCATAAGCTCGAGATAGAAAACCAACTTGATACGAAAGTTAAAATGGTAATGATTGACTTTGATACTGAATAACCACTGGTTGATTTTGTTCACAATGTGGATATATTCATGAGGTCACTGCACATTACTTGCACTAATTTAATGGAGTAGGTGCATGTTGAATTGCTCTCTAATGGAGATGAAAAAGCGATGTTCATCAATTCAGACTATCACTGAATATGAGGATGTTAGTCGTGTAAAGACTAATTGTTTTTTAAACAAGACAAGATACCATGAAAGGAAATAATTGAATTTCATGATATTACAGGAATGTAGTGAAACATTCTTAGAAATATTAAAAATGTGGGGGTATCTTGAAGAGAAAATAAAAGAATTTTCTATGAATGAACTCTAGAATGTAACGAAGCATTTCTAGAAATAATTGAATTGTGGGGGTATTTTGGAGATATCTTGATACTGATACCTATAAAGGTTAAAAGTGATCCAAAATAATCTAGTTATTTTGGATGGATATAGACAACGATTGTGTCTAATGATATCCTATACATGAATCTATATAATGAGATTCTAATTTGTATGCAACTACGGAATCTGGGAATGCTTATTTATTAAGCTAAGTTGTTCCAAATGAATCCGTAAGTCATCCAAATGAACTCCTAAGTTATTGTTAGGAATATGTTGTACTTGATGATAACTTCACAATCAATCAAATTGTATAAGGTTTTGTAGCTGTCAACGGATGAGGATTTATAACTCTATCCGTTGACAGGTAGCTCATCAATGGATGAGGTTTTGTAGCATACTGCAGTATCTCTATGTTATCAGTTGATAGTGTTTTTATCCACAGTCATGTTGACCATCAACGGATAGGCAGAATAGGGTAGCCAATTGTAAATAAGCTATGCTATGTAATTCTGTCTAAGTGAAAGTGTATCAACAGATGAAGACAAAACTCTATCAACGGATACAACTCAAATCCACTCTATCAACGGATACAGCTCAAGTCACAATATCAACGGATACCGCTCAATACATCATCAACGGATGTCAGTGTACAATATCAACGGATAATCATTGACACTGTCTTCTATGATTAGCTGGGGATTAGCAGTTGATAAGGACATGTTTGACTGACAGATCACATGGGTTGATAGTAGATACAAAAAGCAGTATGGCAGCCATACTTTGGAAACACAGAAGAAAGAAGCATTCTATTTACACTATGAATACAAGAAAGGTGCAGGAGACATGTCTGAACACAAGGACAACCTTTCGGCTACATGTGTATTTGGAGTGTAGTAGCAAGTCAACTAGAATTAGATTAATATTATCTTATTCCAGTAGTACTTGTAAAACTTGGGATTTATAACCAAGTGTAGCAACTCTTTGTAGGTTAAGAAAACAGATACATTTTGCTTAGGGTTTCTATTGAATATTCTTAGAAAGCAAAGAGTTGTAAAACAGAAGCTGTGTACTTTTGTATCACCGAGTTTTCTTCGAATAAAAGCTTCAGGTGGTGCATTTAACCACCTGATTTTTTATGTGTTTGTGCATTAATCTTTTTACAAGCAATTATCTTAGTATAGATTTCTGGAGTTCTTATCAGAAATTTATAAATATCAAGAATTGTATTCAACCCCCCCTTCTACAATTATACAAGTGTGTAATCTGGGAATAACAATTGGTATCAGAGCAAGCTTCTAACATATTTGAAGTTTAAAGATCAACACACTTCCAACATGTCTAAGAAGGATTATGGAGTAAAGATTCCAGTTCTTGATAGAGAAAATTACTTTCACTGGAAAGTAAAAATGCGTCTACATCTCTCGTTTATTGATGAGGGCTTTGTGGATTGCATTGACAAGGGTCCTCACGTTCCAATGAAGACAGCAACAAGAGTTGGCCTGGCTGATGATGTGCCTGACACTCTCATTCCCAAACCTGTCTCTGAGTGGAGTCTTGAAGATATTGCAGAAGTCCACAAAGACAAAAAGACCATGAATATTCTGTTCAATGGTCTAGAAACAGACATGGTTGACAATGTTATTAACTGTACTACCGCCAAGGAAGTATGGGACACTGTTCAAACCCTGTGTGAAGGAACAGAACAGGTAAGGGAAAACAAGATGCAACTACTAATCCAACAGTATGAACATTTTCACTTTAAGAGTGGAGAAACATTGAATGATACATTTAGTAGATTTCAAAAGCTACTAAATGGTTTGAAACTGTATGGAAGAATCTATCAAGTTAAAGATTCTAATCTCAAATTTCTGAGATCACTGCCCAAGGAATGGAAGCCAATGACTGTTTCTCTAAGAAACACTCAAGAGTACAAGACGTTTACTCTTGAAAGGCTCTATGGAACTTTAAAGACCTATGAGCTGGAAATGGAGCAGGATGAAGAGATTGAGAAGTCTCAAAAGAAAAGTGGGTCAGTTGCACTTGTTGCCAACTTGGAGCAAAAGGAGGAAAGGACAGAAACTGCTAGTTCTACACCAAACAGGGAGGTTTGTAAAGGTAGAGGAGAATCAAGCAGGAGCAAGGAAAAGGTGTCTGAGGAATTGAATGCTCTTCAGCAGGATGAATTGGATGAGATAGATGAGCACTTAGCTTTTCTATCTAGGAGATTCTCTAAGCTGAAATTCAAGAGAAACTCTGGGGTGGCCAAGCCATTTAACAAGGATTTTTCCACAAGCAACTATGTGGATAAATCCAAAATTAAATGCTACAATTGTGGAATTGCTGGTCACATGATAAGTGAATGCAGGAAACCTAGATCTGAGAACAAGGGAAAGTCAACCGAGGCTGTTGACTATAAGAAGAAATATTTTAATCTTCTCAGGCAGAACGGAAAGGCATTCTTGACCCAAGAGTATGACTGGGCTGTTGATGACAATCATTCTGATGATGATGTTGAGTTAGTCAACCTTGCTTTAATGGCTGATTCTGGAGAGCAGGAAGCAAGTTCAGCTAGCAATCAGGTATTTTCTACTAATCTCTCTAAGCTCACCAAAGAGGAATGCAATAGTGTTATAGATGAAATGTCTACTGAACTATATCACTTAAGTGTTACTCTTAAATCACTTACTAAAGAGAACAATAGGATTAAAGAGTCTAATCTGTTTTTAAGTGATAGAAATGCTGCTCTAGAAACTCAATTTCTAGAATTTGAGAAAATGAGAGTTGATTGCAATAATGCTAAAAGTGAACTTGAAGCTGTGTTAAAAAGAGAACTGATTTTAAAAGACCAACTTGAAAAAGAACAAGGGATAATTGCTAAATTTCAAAGTTGTAGGAATATTTCTCAAAACATAATAGAAGTTCAGGGAATAGAATCGTTTGTGAAGGATACCTGGACTCAAAAGAAAAAGGAGCTAGAACCTGGCCTTGAGGATCTAGAGACTATTTGTGAATCAACGGATAGTGATCATCCGTTGACAGATGAACCGTCAACGGATGAGAGGTATCCGTCGACTAACAAAAAGTCTGTTAGT
This sequence comes from Saposhnikovia divaricata, assembly GCA_036435485.1. Classification (NCBI taxonomy): domain Eukaryota; kingdom Viridiplantae; phylum Streptophyta; class Magnoliopsida; order Apiales; family Apiaceae; genus Saposhnikovia; species Saposhnikovia divaricata. The sequence continues at coordinate 137,601,035 of CM071600.1, forward strand.
AAGAAGGAACTTAGGAAACTGGATATCAAGTATGGTCCAGTCAATAAGAATTTTGTTAGTGGTGAGTGCAGCAAAACCAAATCCAGTGGGAAGGCTAAGGCAGGTGATTTACACAACAAAAAGGTTGTTGGTAAATCAGATAATGAAAAGGTAGAAATTGAGGATAAAAAGAAAAAGAACAGAAATGGTAAGATAGGCATCAACAAGAAAAACAATTACTCTCCTGACAAGTTTGCTCCTAGGAAAACTTGTAGTAATTGTAATAGTGTCAATCATCTATCTTCTAATTGCAAGATTGTCAACAAGGCTCCTGTTCATGTACCTCAACCAATGCCATGTATGCCTGCAATGCCTGGTTTGTATCAAAATGCTAATTTTTCAAATCCATATGTGAACATGCCATATGTGTCTACTCCTTACTTTCAATCTATGAATGTGCCACAAATGTCATGGAACATACCTAACATGAATAATATGTATGCCAATTTTCCACACATGCATGCATCCAATATTCATGCAAATGAGCATTTGTCAAACCCCATCACTCAAGCATCTACACCTAAGTTGAAGAATGCTAAGAGTGCAAAGTCAAAGGCTAACAAGAAAGGACCCAAGGAAGCTTGGGTACCAAAATCAACTTGATTTGTTTTTGAAATGTGTGCAGGGAAACAGAAGGAAAAGAAGCCTGTGTTGTTTCTGCCAAGGAAGACAACAATGTGGTATTGACAGGCTTTAGAAAAGGAAATGTTTACATAGCTGACTTCAATTCAGCATGCTCAGAATCCATTACTTGTCTCTTCAGCAAAGCAAGTAAGGATGAGAGTTGGCTATGGCATAAGAAGCTGTCACATTTGAATTTTAAAGTTATGAATGATTGGGTAAGAAAGGATCTTGCTAGAGGAATCCCTCAATTGGAGTTTGTCAGAGATGGGCTGTGTGATGCCTGCCAATTAGGGAAACAAAAGAAATCATCCTTCAAAAGCAAGACAGAGTCATCCATTGTTAAGCCTCTTCAATTGCTGCATATGGACTTATTTGGTCCAGTAAATGTCATGTCTATTTCAAAGAAGAAATGCTGTCTAGTGATTGTAGATGATTTTTCTAAGTTCACATGGACCTTCTTCCTGCACTCCAAGGATTGTGCAAGTGAAATCATCATCAATCACCTCAGAATACTAAACAATGGTTCTGAAGACAGAGTACAAAGAATCAGGAGTGACAATGGTACTGAATTCAAGAATTCCACAATGAAGATTTTCTGTGAAGAGAATGGAATTGTCCATGAGTTTTCTGCTGCCAGAACACCTCAACAAAATGGGTTTGTTGAAAGGAAAAACAGAACTCTCATTGAAGCAGCTAGAACAATGTTAAGTGAATTAAGGTTACCAACATATTTCTGGGCTGAAGCTGTCAACACTGCATGCTTTACTCAGAATATTTCCTTGGTCAATCAAGCTAGAGAAATGACTCATTATCAGTTATTAACCAACAAGAAACTAACTTTAGCTTTCCTACATGTCTTTGGATGTAAGTGTTTTGTGCTAAGAAATCATGGAGATAACTTAGGCAAATTTGAAGCAAAGGCAGATGAAGCTATTTTCGTTGGATATGCAGCAGGGAAAGCCTACAAGGTCTACAATCTAAGAACCAACATTGTTATGGAATCTGTACATGTTGTGTTTGATGATCAAAAGATTCTAGGCCTAAATGATGAAGGTTACCATGAAAAGTTGGAATTTGAGAATGAAGGTGAAGGAAGAATGTACTATGATGATGATGAGGAAAATGAAGATCATGACCACAGAGATCCACCTAGAGCTGTTATACCAACTAGAAGTGATGCTTACACTGAAAATGAAGCATCCGTTGACAGTCATTCTGCAACATCCGTTGACAGTCATTCTGCAACATCCGTTGACACTATTAGAGATGCATCCGTTGACAGATATTCTCAAGCATCCGTCGACAGGCAAAATGATGCATCCATTGACAGTCAACTTCATAATTCAGCAAGGACAACAAACTCAAGGGGAGTTTCTCAAGGTCAAAATTCAATGCTAAATCAACATGATCATGCTCATGGAAATGAAGCAACCTCATCAAGATCAAACCTTCCACCTGCAAGAAAATGGACTAGAAATCATCCATTTGAGTTAATCATTGGTGAATCAAATTCAAGTGTCCAAACTAGAAGGGCCACTCAAGCAGAATGTCTATACAGTAGCTTCCTGTCTCAAGAGGAACCTAAGAAAGTGGAAGATGCCCTTCTAGATCCAGATTGGGTGTTAGCAATGCAAGAAGAGCTAAACCAATTTGAAAGAAATAAAGTATGGAACTTGTGCCCAAACCTGATGATAGAAGTGTCATAGGTACTAAATGGGTTCTCAAGAATAAGATAGATGAAAATGGCATAATTGTGAGGAATAAAGCTAGGTTAGTGGCAAAGGGCTACTCTCAAGAAGAAGGAATAGATTTTGATGAAACTTTTGCTCCAGTGGCAAGACTTGAGGCAATAAGAATCTTTCTAGCCTATGCAGCACATGCCAATTTCAAAGTCTATCAGATGGATGTCAAAAGTGCCTTTCTAAATGGGGAACTGGAAGAAGAGGTCTATGTCCATCAACCTCCTGGCTTTGAGGATCCAGAATTTCCAGGATATGTATATCTTCTCATGAAAGCACTTTATGGTTTGAAGCAAGCACCAGGAGCCTGGTATGACACTTTATCTCAATTTCTTTTGGAGAACCACTTCACTAGAGGTACAGTAGATAAAACCTTATTTCATAGGAATATTAATGGCTCTTCAATAGTTGTTCAAATCTATGTAGATGATATTATTTTTGGGTCTACAGATGAGAAGCTTTGCAAAAAGTTTGCCAAACTTATGCAAAGTAGGTATGAAATGAGCATGATGGGTGAATTAACTTACTTTCTTGGCCTACAAGTAAAGCAAGTTAATGAGGGCATTTTCATAAGTCAAACAAAATATATTTATGATCTCTTAAAGAAATTTGACTTAATGGATTGTACATTTGCTTAAACACCTATGGCCACTGCAACTAAGCTTGAGTTGAATACTAAGGAAAAGTCTGTGGACATCTCAAGCTATAGAGGCATGGTAGGTTCACTTCTATACCTAACAGCTAGTAGACCTGATATAATGTTTTCTACCTGTCTTTGTGCTAGATTTCAAGCTGACCCTAGAGAGTCTCACTTAATAGCTATTAAAAGAATTTTCAGGTATCTCAAGGGAACACCAAACCTTGGCATTTGGTACCCGAGAGAATCTGGTTTTGATCTAACTGGCTATTCAGATGCAGATTATGCAGGTTGCAGAGTTGATAAGAAAAGTACTACAGGTTCCTGTCAATTTCTAGGAAACAGGCTTGTTTCATGGTTCAGTAAGAAACAAAACTCAGTCTCCACTTCTACAGCTAAAGCTGAGTACATTGCTGCTGGAAGCTGTTGTGCACAGATTCTATGGATGAGAAACCAACTCATTGACTATGGTCTAAAAGTTGAGAAGATTCCAATTTTCTGTGACAACACAAGTGCTATTGCCATCACAGGGAATCCAGTGCAACATTCGAGAACCAAGCACATTGACATCAAATACCACTTCATTAGAGAACATGTGATGAATGGTACAGTAGAAATGCACTTTGTGCCAAGTGAAATGCAGCTTGCAGATATCTTCACCAAGCCACTTGATGAATCCACATTCACAAGATTGGTAGGTGAGCTAGGTATGCTTAACTTGTCATAATTCCTAGTGATATTTGATTTCACTGCATTGAAGCTAGAAATGTGTTTTGATTTACTTGAAAGTTAAAACTTTCAGAAAAATTTTCTGCATAAATTTTGTCTAAGGCAAAATTAGCTTATCAACGGATATCCTTTTATCCATTGATAGTATAAACACATTACTAGATTTTCGCATGTCAACGGGTAACAGGCTATCCACGTCATCAACGGATAAACTGTATCTCAACCGTTCATTCTATATCCGTTGATATACATTTTTTTTAATAACCGTTGGTAACCGTGTATATCTAATCATGGCTGTACTTATTTTCTTTTCATTTATTATCTGACAGTTACTTTTGACCAATGGAGTAATTACTTTTAATTATTTCATTTTTAATTCTTGAAAAATATAAAAGGCTGACTTGTACTCTCACATCTCACTTTTATTCATTTTCAAGCATATCAAAAGTTAACTGCATCTTCTTCTCTAAAACTCTCTGTAACCAAAGTTCAAACACTTCAATGGCGCCTATTGTTAAGATGATGTCCTCCACTGGGTTTACCTATGAGAAGAACAATTTCGCGGCCTTTGTTGACACAGTGAATGCTCCAGAAGCTTACCACATTTTGATGAGTTTCGTGAAGAAATGCAAACTGTCATATGCTATGACTGCCACCACTCCCTTAATCCACGAGGTAATTGAAGAAATGTGGACATCTGCTGAGTACAATGGCACAGACGGTACAATTGCTTTTTCTTTAAAGGGTAAAAACTATGTGGTTAATTCTGATGTAATAACTGCTTGTTTAAAATTGCCTGAGAATAACTGTCTGAAAGTACCCACTGATGCTGAAATTGTTGCCATGCTTAATTCTATTAATTATGCCCTTAGTACTGAAAACTTAGGGAAAATTGTTAGGAAAGGAATGGTTAAAGAATGGAGCTATTTCTGTGATGCCTTCATTAAAACTTTTTCAGGCAAAATTAGTAATTTTGATGCTGTTACCCAGTCCATGCTATCTATGATGTGTATGCTCTTAAATGATAAATTCTATAATTTTGGCACATTAGTTATGTATGAGATAGCTGCAAAGTTAGGTAAAAAGGAAACTAGGAGCAAGAATATCTACTTTGCTAGATTTTTAATGCTCTTAGCACTGCATGTATCTGAGAATGAGCTATCCATTGCTAACCCGGATAGCAAGTTCCAATGTTTTGTTCAGGAGAAGAGAGTCTTAAGTGACCTAATTCGAATGAACCTCAATGCATGAGTACAATTGGTATATCTACCAATTGTTCAGGTAACTATTTCTAACTCTGAAACCCCTATCTCCAACCCCCAAATTTCTTTGCCTTCTAGTGTCACAATGGAGTCTGTAGTTGTGACCAAACAGGCTCCTACCAAAGTGACCAAATCCAGAGTTCCAAAATCACATTCTAGTAAGCAAACCTCAAGTGTCTCTCAAAAGACACCTGTTGTAAAATCTACCAAAACTCTTGAGGGGAGTGTGAAGGTGGTAGTGAGTGGTGAGGGACAGGGTGAACATCAAAGAAGCCCTAAGGATAAGGAAGGAGAGATGAGTGCAACCACCATTTCAGTCTCTCAAAAGACTGCTAATGTAACTACAAGCCAAATTCTAGTTACACTCTCTCAACAGAGTGTGACTACTGAATCAAGTTCCCCACAAGGAACACTGCACAAGAGGGTTAGAGACACATATAGCCCACTCTCAAAAACCTATGGAAGAAGAGTGAAATCTAAAACCACAGGGGAATCACAGGGTGCACACACAGTACAGGAAACTGTACCATCTCAAACTCAGTTTGATGTGGCTTCAATAAATGTGGAGTCACAGCCCCTTGATCTTAATCTTCAAATCAATACACATTACAATCCACCATCACCAACTCCATCTCTGGATGTGGATATGATATCTACATCAATTCCTGATTCTCCATCTTTAAGATTCTTGCAGAAGCCCCACTCTGCAATTGGTGGTCATCATCTTTTAGATGATTTGTTGGACCATCAATCTTCCCTTCCAGAATTCTCAACACAGACTGTGGCCTCGAACTTAAAATCAATCTCCACAGATTCAGTGTTGGTTTTCTCTTCAACGGATAAAATTATTCCTTCCTCAACGGATATCCTTCATCCCTTGACAAGTGTTTCTCCATCAACGGATGCGCCTTTGTCTAGCCATCCGTTGACAGCTATAACTACTCCATCAACGGATATTCCTTATCCGTTGATAACTCACTCTACCACTGCTATATCTGACATTCCTGTGTCAAGTGTGGAGGGGTTCTCAGTAGTTGAAACACTTTTAGGATTGAGGGAAGGGAGTGAGAGGCTGCCTTGTGAGCAGGCAAAAGGAGAGCTAAATAATGAGAGGCTGGCCATTTCTTCCGGTCAGGCAAAAGGAGAGACTGAGAGTTCCACCTTAGTAGGTGAAGGTGAGGGTGTGAGAGGTGTGAGCCAAGGGGAGCCCTTGATGCAAGAAAAGAGAGATGAGAGGAGAGAAGGGACTACAGGAGAAATAAGGATGGAAGAAGCAGCCATTGCTAGTGAGTCAATGGAGGTTGAGGATGCAGCCAAGGAAATGGAATTTCAAAGAGAATATCAGTCCATGATTGACTCCATTTCTTTGGATGCTGAAACCTTTACTCACCCTGTTCCTGCCTATCAAATTCTGGCACAACAGGGCAATGTGGAAGCAGAGGAGGCAATGCACCTAGTGCACACCTCACAGTCTCTACTTAGAGCTAAGGAATCTTTAGAAGCTCTGCCAACCACTGCTGAGAGTGAAGAATTTGAAGATTCTGAAGATGAAGACAGCCAGAGCCCTGAAGATGAAGGTGGTAGCAGTATTCATGATTGGAAATTTGCTCACAACTACACCTATCATCAACTTGATGTGGAAATCATAAGGCAATATAAATCTGCCCTGGCTGAGCACCCAGAAGCAGATCCACAGAGAAAGGTTGTTCTTCAACAGACAATTGACTCCCTTAAGTTACAAAAGATGCAAATGGTGATTCAGAGAACCAACTTAGAGGAGATCAAACAAGAAATCAAGGATGTGAAGATCTCTGTGGATTCCAAGTTAGAGCAACTAGCTCCTACAGCCACTCAGAGGGTGTTGCAACAAAGGCTCATCAAAGAAGACACCCTGGCTAAGTCTGTGCAACTACTCAACTCAAGAGTGGAAAAGATGGAATCCCAGATGGAGCAATTTCTTCAACATCAAAAACTGCAAACCCAACTGCTAGAAAAGTTAGTTGCAGCCCCAACTTCTAGTCAAACCCTTGATGCTAACAAAAAGGGGGAGAAAGTGGAAGAGGCTTTGGCAACTACAAGTCAAATCTTAATTTCTGAAAGAAGGGAAGCAGCAAGTGAGGGGGAGCAGCAGCCTACCATAGTGGTCAATCCACAGGACTTCATTGTCACAGCTTCCCCCAGCAAATCCAAACCTGTACAAGTAGCTCTATCTAAAGAGTTTGATTTCTCAAACTTGACAGAAGAGGAAAAGCTAGCCAAGATTGAAGCCCTGCAAAGGAAGAAAGAGGAGAACAATGAAATAATAATGAGGACATAAAGATTGATCAATGCATCTATTGTATCAAATCTGTTCTCTATCCAAACCTCAGCTCCAACAATATCTACCACAATTCTGAAGGTGCTCACTCCAGCAATTGTGGCTCCTACATTCTATGATGCTGAGCCTTCTCATGTTAAAGAATTTGAACCCTACATCAAAGCAAGACCCTACTCACCACCAAAAGCAAATGGGAAGAACAAGTTACAACTGGACTTTCCATTTCCCAAGGATGATGAAGAGAAGCTGATGGGTAAGCAAATTAAGGAATTCAAGGAGAAGACTAACATTTGTGTAAGAGAATGGATGGCTGTAATCATAAGGAATGGAAAAGTTCTAAACATATCCAACAGCCATCCTAGATTTGTTGAAGCCAAGAGAGAAGAGACTTCAAGGCTGCTAAGAGAATCTCAACCAAGCACTGAAAATCAATATGAAAACTCAGATGAGAAGCAAGCAAGGCTGGCTCAAGAGTTAATGGATGAGGTAGAGGATGAAATGAGGGAACCTGAGGAAGTCCCCAAATTCAAAAGGAAAGGGAAATCAGTCCCCAAATCCAAATCTAAGAGAATGAAATCAAAGGCAAGGAGGCCTGTCTCTCCAGAAATTGAAAACAAGGAGACAGTTGGCTCATCACAACCTATTTCTGTAAAAGTATTCAACCCAGCTGTGAATTTCCATGGTGAGCCTATAGTACCTAAAGAGGAACCAATGAATCTTGACTCCATTGAGGTTCCTTCATTCTTGCTGAAGCCTCAACAGAAGCCTATACAGAAGAAAAGGAAACCAAGGAAGCAACCTTCAAAGGAACCAATTCAAGTTGCTAGGGTACCTGCTATTGTCAGGCAGCCAATCTTGGAAAACAAGGATGATTTTATCTATCAGACAGATATTGAAGAATACTCTGGCATGAATCTTTATCTGGATGAATTGTCAGAAGTAAGAGGAATTGACAAATATAAACATTTGCCTGAGAGATTGGTCTTTGTATACAAGGGAGGAAAGGAAACGACATGGCCACTACAAAGGGTTCTTGGAGAAAATTATCTGACCTTAACCAAAGTGTTCTCTGCAATCAAGAGATACACAGGGTTCTCCAAGATAGCAAAAGGGGAGATACTGGACAGAATAGAACAGATAAGGAGGGAATGGAACTCACCATCTAGTCTACCAAGGAAGATGAAGATCCCATACAATGGACAGAAAATCCACCTTCAACCCTTCTGGATGATGGAGTTCAGGGATGAAGATGGTAACAGGAGATTCTTCAGGTTAGAAGACCAACTACCAAAGGCTAGTTCTCAATACCTGAGATGGTTACAACAAAAGTTAAATCCAAAGGTTGATGAAGAAGATGCCTTCTATAGGCAACTCCAAATACAGATTGAGTCCAACTCTGCCAAAGAAGGAAAATCAAGGGTGATGCCAACAAGAGAAAAGAAACAGTCTTAATCTGCTCAGTCTAGAGGAGCACTTCTCTGTAAATTTCTCAAACTTTCAGTTTTTAATTTTTCTAGCTTAATACAATTTTTGCATTGTTCTTTATATATCTTTAGGAATGTTTTGTTATCATCAAGGTCCTGAATTTATGTTTTATTGCCATGAAGTATAAATTGGGGGAGATTGTTAGGAATATGTTGTACTTGATGATAACTTCACAATCAATCAAATTGTATAAGGTTTTGTAGCTGTCAACGGATGAGGATTTATAACTCTATCCGTTGACAGGTAGCTCATCCACGGATGAGGTTTTGTAGCATACTGCAGTATCTCTATGTTATCAGTTGATAGTGTTTTTATCCACAGTCATGTTGACCATCAACGGATAGGCAGAATAGGGTAGCCAATTGTAAATAAGCTATGTTATGTAATTCTGTCTAAGTGAAAGTGTATCAACAGATGAAGACAAAACTCTATCAACGGATACAACTCAAATCCACTCTATCAACGGATACAGCTCAAGTCTCAATATCAACGGATACCGCTCAATACATCATCAACGGATGTCAGTGTACAATATCAACGGATAATCATTGACACTGTCTTCTATGATTAGCTGGGGATTAGCAGTTGATAAGGACATGTTTGACTGACAGATCACATGGGTTGATAGTAGATACAAAAAGCAGTATGGCAGCCATACTTTGGAAACACAGAAGAAAGAAGCATTCTATTTACACTATGAATACAAGAAAGGTGCAGGAGGCATGTCTGAACACAAGGACAACCTTTCGGCTACATGTGTATTTGGAGTGTAGTAGCAAGTCAACTAGAATTAGATTAATATTATCTTATTCTAGTAGTACTTGTAAAACTTGGGATTTATAACCAAGTGTAGCAACTCTTTGTAGGTTAAGAAAACAGATACATTTTGCTTAGGGTTTCTATTGAATATTCTTAGAAAGCAAAGAGTTGTAAAACAGAAGCTGTGTACTTTTGTATCACAGAGTTTTCTTCGAATAAAAGCTTCAGGTGGTGCATTTAACCACCTGATTTTTTATGTGTTTGTGCATTAATCTTTTTACAAGCAATTATCTTAGTATAGATTTCTGGAGTTCTTATCAGAAATTTATAAGTATCAAGAATTGTATTCAACCCCCCCTTCTACAATTATACAAGTGTGTAATCTGGGAATAACAGTTATTGGATTAATGTGAGAATGAACCTAAACAGAGCAAAGGACATAGGATAAGAAATTCGATAGTCCCGGAATGTCTTAACGATTTGCTTAGTGGTGAACCTCAAAGCTTGAAAAAGCTACGCGTTCCTCTAATAATTCTTTGATGAAAGAAGATATTAAGAGGGAAATTGGCCAAAGTTAAGAAGTCAACGAGTCAAGATTTTCTAACATGTGTGCTGTAAAATGGACTATAGCGTTATATGAACTCTCTATATCCCTTGTGGGGGGAAAGGTGTTATGGAATAGAGAGAGTGGTTCTATTAAGTAGAATCATGTTTGAAATTATATGGATCTTCTTGAGAGATAGATACCATTAGGACCCAAACGAATTTTTCAAATTGAAAAATAGATACATGGGTAAAGAAAAAGTATAAGGTCAGGCTGATAATTAGAAATTACAGTCAAAGTGAAGAACCGATATATTTTGAGATTGTATTTCTCGATTTACGAGAATGAGGTTCATTAAGATGATAATTAAATTATCGTGTTGCGAAATTGAGAAGTATATCAAATGAACATTGAGATAGTCTTTCTAAATTGAGATTTAATAGAAATCGACGTGAGATAACCTGAGGGTTTGTTGCTAAGGCAAGTGTAGAAAGACTATGACCAGGTGGAACATTTTGTGAATCAAAATAGACATCAAAACAGTGGCATATAAAGTTTGATATTGCTATGATAAGCAACGGCTTCGAAATTAATGACTCAGTTTTTCATTTTGAGGACGCTCAAACGTGAAAACTGTATAATGCGTATTGCTAGTTTAGGGACGCTTAAACTTGGTAATAAGGTGAATTGAAATCGCTAATTTTGGGACGCTAAAAATTGGTAATGTCAATATAACGAATTAAAGCCTCAACTAATAATTGGTAAAGTGATTACCAAAATGTGAAATATGCCTATGTTGAGATGCTAAAGTGATAGACAATCAATGGATTGGCATTATTTACGAATGAAATGGTGGTTATATGTAATTGCACGCGAGTGATCTGATCATTACTAAAATCAATGAAGAGAGGGTCATCTCTGGCAATTTTGATGAGACTTGAAGTTTTGATTTTGATAATTAAAATCTTAGTAACTTTAAAAGTCTTAAAGGATACATGTCACACGTTGGTGATGTGAATCTTGAAGAGATCAACGTAACTTAATCTAGTATAGCTAGAATGAATTCGTATCTATCCAAGTGTAGATTAACAAGGATCTCTCAAGAATGATTGGAAGTATGTTGTACATTTTAAAATTGTACAAAATCAGGCATAGGCTACACAGTCGGTAAACTGAGTAGATGCACGAGTCAAATCGAAATTGGTCTATTGAATGTGATTGCAATGAGACTATGGTGTTTGAGATATACTCGTGAGTTTGGGCTGTATTGTAAAAGACATCTAATTACACTATGTGGAAATAGTATGGATGTTAGATGTGTGACTTTAAGAACTTAAAAGTCATTAGTGAATTTAGCTCACATTAACGAAAGCAGCCATGTCATGGGAATCCTAGATAGATGATTAAACATAGCTCGATTCACGATGGAATACGAGTCTATTGCATAATATGTATGGATGTTAGAGTGAATTAGTGAAAGGCTGAATGTAGTCACTTTGTAATGGATATTCCTAAATGACAAGAAAATGTGTCTTCAATATGCATATTTTATGTGAATAATTTGCAAATTGGGAGATCACATTGTTGTGTATGCAATGGTATGTCTCGCCTCTATGACGAAGACATAATGCCATTAAAACAATTACTCTCAACGAGAATTATCAAGATTGACCCAGTAAAGTAAAGTCAAATGATAATGTTGTGGATCCACTAACCAGATGGTTAAACTTAGATAATCCGGTTAAACCAAAAGAATCTGGTTATACTGAGAGATAGTTGTAAAATCATCGAGAGGGATGGGCCTTAAGCCTATTGCTTAACGGCGTCATGGTGGACACCCAACCATTGCTGACTGGAGATTCCAAGAACTTGGTTCAATGGGCCAACTAAATCATGATGACCAAATCACTGTAGGGGTAACCCTTGGCCTATTCCTATGATGAGGAAACAGTGAGGCCCGTAAGGTACGAGGGTAAGCTATTAAGCTTTTAATGATCTTTCAGTGAATACATGGAGTTCAAGATTTGAACGCATGGAATTCAGTTGAGTAAACGCGGGTTACTCTATAAGATAAAGATCACTTATGTGGGAGAGAAGTGGGGCCGCTTCAAAGGAGAATTGCGAGGCATAATTATTTAGAAACTCCTGCAGAACCAGGACGATGTTCCATGGCCAAAATGGAGATAATCATGAGAGCTGAAAGAGTCAGAAAGGATATAGTGATAAGTATATCTCGCTTACACAAACGGTCGAACAGTTCAAAGAGCAAAACTCCACTGTCTACCAGTAAGTTCGGTATGCATACTCAAGCGAAGGTTCAAGGAGCAAACCTCTACCTATCGTATGCTATATCTGATCGAAGAATTATCATCACATCAAATTTCGTGTCTGTCTGTCTGGTGTGTGCTACTACGATATCAATCTCATCCATGTGGGGGATTGTTGGAATATGGATTCGATTATAATTTGAATTCATTGATTCGGTAAAATCAATTCTGTTTTTACTACGGATTTTTTGCCACCGCCTTAACATAATTAATTAACACGGTTAATTAATTAAGGAAATTGCCACCGATTTAATTGATTAGCTCGGCTAATTAATTAAGGCAATTGTGTTAACAAATTTCCACCGATTTAATTGATTAGCGTGGCTAATAAATTAAGGCAATTGTGTAACGCACAAGTTTTCCTATCCTATATATACTCGTGTAGAGCCTTAGGATTATTCATTCGAAAAACACATCCTCTTCTCTTCTTTGGTGATATTCTTGCTCGTTTCAAGCTCGCTGAGAGTGACGCTTTTATAGCTTCGCTGCAATCCATTTTATCCTGGGAGACGTTTCGGTCGCACATACGGTGAGGGCAAATACGCTTTAAGGAGACAGTCACGCACTGGAGTCGGGTTTTCGTTCTTGTCTCCTTTTCTGTTTTTTTTATTATACACGTTACTGTTGCTCACACACGCACGATTATTATATTGCTTGTATTTATCGTAGATTGTCCAACACGGTATAAATCGGTTGAGGTATTGATTTAAGATTAATCGGATAATCGGGGATTAATCGGAGTATTAATCGGATATTATAATAATATTTAATATATTAGTCTAATTTATAGTTAAACATACCATTTTAAATAAATTCATAAGATTAATCGGATTTCAAAAATCGAATCGATTGATTACCTTACATAGGATTAATCAGCGATTACCCATTTATATTCAAAAAATTGAATTTTTATGTGAGTGAAACGAAAGATTTCTATTTTTTTAAGTAAGTAATTTCAAGGCCCTTTGTTTCTGATCGTTAAGATTTTTTCACTCATAAATTTAGATCACACGGGGTGAGGATTTTCCATAGGCTGGTAAAAGGGAAAGTGAGTTGGACAAAGCAAAGTACCGGTCAAGATATGAAAATTCTTTTTCCTAATTCTGAAATCATAATAATATTCAATATTTTATATGATGTATTTATCTATTTGTTGGTCCTGTTCCTGTCATAAAAAATATATTAATATTCGAAAGAGCCATTTTACCGGGGAGTGTTTTGGCATCAAAACTGACGTTTGTTTTTTTTTTTTTTTTTGAATAAAAAACTGACGTTTGTTATTGTAATTTATCCAAGTTTGTTAGCAAAATGGTGGCTACACTCGAATGATCATACTTCGTACCCCTTGGTTTTTTTTGTTACGTGTCTGTCAACTGTCTTGTTGTGCTTGTGTAGTGTTGTGTATGTATAATTTCGAGGATAGTAAGTTGAGGTAGACACTCGACCAAAACACCAGCTTTCTTTCACTCTCCCCCTCCCCCATCTTTCTCTTTTCACCGCTTCTCTAAAGAAACTATATATTATTATGTGCTACAGAGAGAGACTGAGGGAGTACATTTTGATTAGAATTCTTATATAAATATATAGTTGTTTTGTTTCACCTTCTTTTGTTTGATTATTGAACAAACTATGAATAGTTGATAGGGTCACCTAATCCAGTAACCCCCCCCCCCCACTAGCTCCTCCTGTATAAACATTTCAATGTTACTGCTTCTTGTTTTTATGAAGTTTTCTTAAAGCTTTAAGCTTTTCAAGATTACACTTATTTAACTACAAATTCTTCATCTGGGCATTTGCAATGTCAAGTCTTGCGATGACCCATTTGGATTTAGAATGCGGTGGTTCCGATGAGGAAGAGGAGGGAAGTGTTTGTTTTTCGGAAGGTTCTTGTTATTCTCAGTTTTATTCCACTGCTGATGGTTCAAATGATGACTATACTTTTGATCATGAAATTGGTCAAGTTTTGGGTTCTAGGAGAGTTTCTTCTGTGGGTGAATCCGAGTGTTGGGTGGATGACAAGAATGGGATTGTTCAAGTGAAGGTGCATTTGGAGAAAGTGGACAGGGATTGTAGAATTTGTCAACTGAGTCTTGATACCCAAGAGGATGGCATTCCCATTGAATTAGGTTGTTCGTGTAAGGATGATCTGGCTGCTGCTCATAAGCATTGTGCCGAGGCTTGGTTCAAGATCAAGGGAAATAAGTGAGTACAACTTTAACCATCAACTTTTAGTACAATGTTTATGCTTATGTTTGAAGTACACACTTATTTTGGTTATGATTGTGTGTGTTGATACATTAAGAATCTCTTTTGTGTCTCATCAACTGTTATGGTAGACTTTTTGGATGCTTTGTACTATTTTATATTTTCAAGGCATGATTGTGATGTTTTTATTTCCATTTTATTGTATTAGACAGGGAGTTTTAAAGAGTAGTAATACTATAGGAATTCAGAAGAATCAGATATCCTGATCTTGTTTTGTGGAAGAAAAAGTTAAGACTGGTTATGTTAATTAAAGGATATTATGGCAAAGTAAAGCAAAAGATAAAGTTGTTGAACAGATTGCTGATGTTTCACACAGATGATTCCCTTCCTCTTGTGTCTTTTAATTAGTTTTAATGAATTCTTAATATATTTTTAGATTCCATTTGTCTTTGTGAAAGTAGAGAATATATTGACCCTAATGTATTCATCTCATCTGCTTTATTGTTCATATATTATTTACTACAGCTATATTGTTCATGTACGTATTATTTACTACACTTTCAACTTTTATATATTATATATGTTACTACTCTTTTGCCAAGTAATTTAATTGTGCACGCACGCTGTGCTTGGTAATTGTATACATATTTAGCGCAGATTGCAGATATATTTTTCATATCTGTATAAATACTGATAGCTATGCTTCATGCCTTCATATACAATAAGCCTGAAAAGGTCACGTTTTCATTGATATTTAGTTTGTTTTTTAGCTGATATTATCCTTTCTCATCTGATAGTGTTAATTTCTTGGCCTGTGCAACTGATGTGTCAAATCCTTTGATGCTTTACTTGCACTGTAAATTTTTTAGTAATCATGCAAGCATAAACCACACGTAATTTACTAATATTAAGCTTTTCATTAGTAGTATATGAGAATAACATGGCATGTACACCTACCAATCAAGGAGACTAGTTTATGAGATAATGCTGATGTTGCTCGTATGGATTCTGCTAGTTCTGTTGTTTTATGGAACACTAACCCGGAAGGCCGTTGATGTCATTAACTGAAATGAAACGTTCGTTTTTTAAAGGTTTCTATTTTAATTGACATGTTTATGATGCTTCCTTAGTTGCACCGGTTGTTTTACTTGAGAGCATTTCAACTGCTGCATAAAATGATAATTCTGTGCCTATAACACATCAGAATACAAATCTTTGTACTGCTAGGAGTTAGGACACTGGGGAATTGCTACATTTCTTGGTAAGTGATACTGTCTGTCCCATTTTGACTCTGTTATGATGTCAAGGACGAGGATGCATTGGATAATAATGACTAATATAATAAATTACATAAACCTAGTCATACGTGCTTATATAGATGATGGTGCTCAAGACTCCA
This sequence comes from Saposhnikovia divaricata, assembly GCA_036435485.1. NCBI lineage: Eukaryota > Viridiplantae > Streptophyta > Magnoliopsida > Apiales > Apiaceae > Saposhnikovia > Saposhnikovia divaricata. The sequence continues at coordinate 137,617,101 of CM071600.1, forward strand.
TATAACAGTAATGATCTTCTTTGACTCCATCTAAACATAGTTTCAACACAGACCAATGTGCATGATTACTGCCACTGGAGTACAGTGCACTCCCTCAGTTCTCAACATCGTAATAAAGCTATAACGAAAGCTATAAGCTATAAGCTATATACAGTAAGTTTTATTCTGTAAGACCAAAATATCCCAGCTCTTAGATATCAATTAATACGTTTGTTTCACAAACAGGTATAGTGAACCATTCCAATTTGTCATGCACATGATTTTAACTTTCAAAAACTAGTTTACATGCTATTCGTTTCCCTGTCACGCGGAAGTAGTTAAACACTCATCCATTAGATTGATAAGCTGTTTCATGATTCTTCAGTTAAACTCTGTATATAGTTTTACCGATTTCTTAATCATTTTAATCATCCTCAGGATATGTGAAATATGCAATTCAGTCGCACGAAATGTTGTTGGCCCAAATGATATAGAATCAGGCCAGCAGGCAAATGAGGCAAATGCGATGGCAGCAAATGCAGCCTCAGCAACAGCACCATTTTCATCAACTACCGAAACCCGAACCTGCGTAAATGGTCACCGCTTCCTGAATTTCCTTCTCGCTTGTATGGTTTTCGCATTTGTCATATCTTGGCTTTTCCACTTCAACATACCGTCATAAATTCCCACTAAAAAGTTATTCATCAGCCATCAAGGGAGTTCATCAGCCACCAAGGGAGTTCCGAGAGATATCTGCAAAAGATGCTGCCATATTTCGGGGGCACAATGATTATAGCCTTTAGTACTTAATTAAGTAATTTTATCTTTGTAATCATCTTCGTTGATGTCTTCATTTGTTTCTGATTTGTATGGTTCCTTATTTGAGAATACCAACATCTTTAAAGTATATTTTCATAAAAGTATGTATCAGGTTTCTCATTCTCTTGAAATTTTATACATACTTCTCTTATCGTTTACATCTGCATCAGCAAACAGCCTTCTCACCACATTTAATTTAAAATTTATCATTTTTCATTCCAATTTCGAAGTGAGCTGAAGGCTGAAGCGTTTAAACCTAAACATCCTTAAAAGCAAACTCGAATGTTCCAACTTACAAATCACTAACAGATCTTTAAAAAAATCCTTTAAAGTTCAGGGAATCAAAATCGTGTTTACATTCAGGCAGAGTATAAATACAAGTGGCTAGGAAATTCAGGGGATCAAAAGGTGCTTACATGTGTATAGAATTTTGAAATTTGGACATGTACACTTAGATTTTGTTTCTTTCAGCTTCCAAGTTTGTGCCATCTTTCAGAGATTCTTGGGCATCAGTGTCCATGTGTAGGCTGAAGAGGGCAGCTGCTTGAAGGTAAAATGCGGTTGGCCACTCTGGAGACACTACTCGAGCTTGCATAGCATCTCCAAGAGCTGCTTGTGGCATATCATTCATTAGATAATATAAGCAGGGTCTGGCAAAAACAGTTGGCGATACCATTGTTCCTCCATCGATGAACTATGTTGAACACAAGAAGCAAGTTCAGTTTATTGTTTTAATTTTTTATTGCTACATAATATATTCATCCATTTGCGGGGACTTTAAGTGACTAATCGCAATATGATGATATAATACACAAAGAAAGACATTAAAAAAGAAGTCAACAACCATGTAAGCTCTTTAATCCATCCATAAATTTGCAAGTTAAATGAGGCCGAGGCCCCGACCTACCACAAATGATATATATCAATTATCATCTACTTTGTCCTGATATAAAATTAGGCCAACATCTTGAGCATAATCTAGGAAGATTTTACTGGCAGTCACATTTTTAATTGTTGGAACATAATCACAAATCGAGCAGAGGGAGCACCTGTGTATAGCAGTCGATGGCCATAGTAAAATCCTTGGCCCGAAATGCTGAATCTCCTTGCTTCTTATAGTTCAATGAATCCTGCATTTGATCTGTCCACATCTGGAAAGAAAGCTGCAAACCAAATTGCAGGCAACAATACTTACAAATACCCCTTTCACAAAAGTCATATATGTACAGCAGATATTATTTCTGCAACTAATCATTCCATTTACAAAATTAAACGATGTATAAAGCCTTTCAGACTAGGAAAACTAAAGCAATTAGTTTAGGTTAGTTTAGCAACAAACCTCGTTAGCTACTCCTTCATCATCCTTGTATCCGACCTTTTCTAATATTTCGTGTATGGCTGTCAGATCCATTCTCAAGCAAGATTCACCCAGTGGGGACAACATTAATGGTTCTGAGGTATTTGCATTACCATTTGGAATACCCATAAGTTGATGTGATGGAACCTGAAAGAGCAACAAAATTAGAACTCCATACATTTCATACTCTCTTTTAACTAGAGTTTATTCTCTATCTTTAGGATAGAAAGGGACAAAAGACATAGTTCTTTTCCATTACATGAATTGGAGTTACAGGAAGAAAAATTATTGTAGCGAAGAAAACGGTTTGTTCTCTAAGAACAAATATCTAATTACAATAAGATATTTATCCCTGTCCAAAACAGGATCCCAATACCTCCAACCGCTCAATCACTTTAAAAAGTGTGAGGAGCTCATAAGTTGCAACACATTCAAAGAGTAGAAAAATCAAATATAAGCTTTCAGCACTGGAATGCAACCTTATATTAGTACCTCTGTTTCTTTTTGAAGAGGCATGAGACCTGTGACTAGGAACTTTGCATTTGGCCTTTCACGAGCTTCAAACTGCAAGCAACGAGAAGCTAGCCATACCAGCTCAGTTCCATCGTCGCTTGTAAAATGACCCTCCAAACAAGAATCCATAAGCATTAAGAAATTCTTGCCTCTGATCAGATCTAGTGCCTGTACGTTGAGATATGATTCTCATATTATTCAATCAAATTACAGTAAAAAGGTCAATAAGTGCATGCAAATTTCAATTTTGACATAATGAAACTCTACAAAAAGATAGAGAACACCAGAACATGGAAGAGTATCAGCATGAAGATGAATGGATGAAGAATTTTGCTCAGAAAAAACAGTATATCTCATCAGTAAAGAGAAAAAAACTATTTATTGAGCACCATGTTACTTCACTAGCTTCCATAAAAAACTTTTGTCAACATGTTTCCATGGAACTTTCATTCACTGCAATGGAATCGTTTCCCAAATATTCAAACATGCCCAGTAACGATGATGAATACGATGCTCTGTGTTTTTACCAATACATAGAGACCATAAAATGAATGCTTACATGACTTGGCGGAATATGTTTTCCGCTAAGGAGATCTAACATCATAGTTCCAAAGCTGTAAACTACACTTTCTTGCGTCACCCTTCCTGTCAAACACAATTATGCATAAACTCATGTTAGGTTCAGCTCAGAATATTCAAAACCACCTCCACATATCTTCATTCCATGTTTTTACCAAATATTCAAACATGCCCAGTAACGATGATGAATACGATGCTCTGTGTTTTTACCAATACATAGAGACCATAAAATGAATGCTTACATGACTTGGCGGAATATGTTTTCCGCTCAGGAGATCTAACATCATAGTTCCAAAGCTGTAAACTACACTTTCTTGCGTCACCCTTCCTGTCAAACACAATTATGCATAAACTCATGTTAGGTTCAGCTCAGAATATTCAAAACCACCTCCACATATCTTCATTCCATGTCTGTTATATTAAAACTAATCATGTATTGCCATTTGAGAACAGACAACTCTGAAAATGGGGTAAAACATATCAGAATATAGCATTATTAGACTAACTAAACATTTTAGAACACAATACTTGGTGTTTTAATAACAGTGCATCATGAAAATGTTCCTAAACAGTTCAAATGCTTTGAGTTACAGATTTATATATTTTAACAGGATACACTCTGCAAGTTACCTGTTCTCAAGTATTCTGGAGGGGTGAAAGCCAAGTTCGTACTATAACTCTTTCCATCTCTGCTATTCTTCATCAAGCCAAAGCAAGAAAGCCTGGGATTGCTATCCTATAAATAAGTGATGCATAATTAGACCGCTGCTTGAAAACATTAATGAATTTGTTGAAAACAGATATCAAAATTTCTACCCGGTCGAACAAGACTCTGTAAGCATTTAGATCATGGTACAATGTGCGTCCCTTACTGCTGCAGTACTCCAAAGCTTGAGCTAGATACAGAGCGACTCTCAATCTCATAGCCCATTTCATTGGTTGGCTCTCCCCTAAGGCAATCCAATACAACTTATTAGGATTTGTTGAAGGAACACGAGTATAATAGTGGTGCAAATTGCAAAAGTATCTAGTTTTTACTAATATACAATTCCAAATTTCATGATGCGAAAGTAGAGCTAGGATTATAGTTAAAAGAGCATTTACAACGATATTCAATTCTACACAAAAGGCATACTTAAATTTCGATATAAATGTTGTTATCATTAGCATCGTTGCTACAGTGCTCCAGAATCTACCTTAACTAAATTTTTAAAGCAATCAGCATTATGTATACAATTTACAAAGATTTAATGTAAATAGAATAAAACACAAAATTATCACTCCATTTGATTTTCACCTCATAAAGTAAAGATTTTGCAAAAGGAAATTATGTGATGATGAGGGTGCACAACAGATTTGTTCTTAATTGCTAAAGTATTCCACACAAGGTTTCAACTTAATTTCATTTTCCTTATTGTGACATCACAATTTAATTATCTGTTCTCATCTTTATTGTTAAGAAGATACCTAAGCAATGTAGCAGAAGAACAAACAATCTACTCACAATGGAATAGATGTTTAGCCAATGTGTCATTAGGCATATGTTCTGCAACAAGCCATCTCTCATCTCCATGGCTGTAATATCCAATTAGATTCGCCAACCGCTCACTTCTTAGATTCCCAACTAGTCTGGCTTCTTCCTGAGTAAATTAACAATCAATAACTTGACAAAAACAACAGCACACCACACAATCAAGCCTTAAACAACGTAATACGAAAAACTCACGATGAACGGTCGAGAATCAGGCCAAGCCAACTTGTTGAAGTGCTTAATAGCTGTTATAGCCAAAATTCGGTTCGGATATTTTTGAGATGGACTCGGGTCAATAACGGGTTTAATTTGGGATTTTAGAGAATGAATTAGGGTTTTCAAGAGGTTAGGGCGCGCCCTGGGGTATTAGGCCGCGCCCTAGGTTATGTAGGAATTCCAAGATGACGATTTCCTGTTTGATTATTGAAGAATTCCCTCCTGTCGTATCTCAGGAAGGGATGTCCGTCGCAGAAGGCCTCCAGGGGTTTGCCTGGATATAAGGACCCTTCTTAAACACTAAGGGCGCGCCCTATGGTACAAAAGATGGGGACTTCTGGTGTGTGCTTTGGGAGCTCTGTTCCTGTAGCCAATGGGCGCGCTCTCATTGGGGAACTTTGGAGTAATCCTGCACTTTGCACCCAAAAGCTCTGGATCACCTGTCCTGCTATCTGGTGGGTGCTTCTCATTCGGGGGACAGGGATGCGTTCTGCACTTGGGGTAAACCACGGCTATACCTGCGTCCTTGAAATCAAGAAATAGCTGGTAACGATTATGATTAGTCCTCGACGGGGGAAGTTTCCTTATTCGTGAAGTCTTGAGATCTAGGATGAGCCTTGGGCCTTTGTGGTTAGGCCTCATAGTGGAACATTCCGGAAGCTGGTCCGTTATCCAAGCCCATTTGGGTTTCTTGTTCTCCAAGAACTACGTCTGGCTTGATCCCCTATAAATACAGGGGTACGTAGGCCGATTGAGGGGGTTGGAAGTCGAGAGCTCCGAATAGCCGCCACTAACCCTATCAATCTCAGCCACCAATTACGTTCAACAACCACACACCACCGTTTTCTCCGGTAAAGAACCACCGCATCAGATCTTGTTTCCGGCGACGTACCTCGAAATTTGTTGTTCCCAAATTCCTCCGTCAACAAATTGGCGCTAGAAGGAGGGCAGCCAATCAAGATCTACATCTTAGGAGGAAAAGATGTCTCACAATCATGGTAGAGGTTCTCAAGAAGAAGATGGTTACGATTCTGAAGATAGCTTGGGAGATAACCAAGCGCGTCATGAAGCTTATGTCCCGGAAAATATTACTGCTCCTCCGCGACATCATGGAACTCCGGCCGCCATCGGTGGACAGCCGCCCGTTCTCATCAGTAATTCGGCATTAATGGAACAGCTGTATGTTATGCAAGATGCCATAAATAGTTTCGGGGCGAGATTGGGTTCTATGGAGGAAGAGCAAGAATCAAGGAGAAAATCTCGGAGTATCCCACGAAATCATCGCCGATCAGGAAAATCCCCTCAGATCGAGGAAGATTCTCGAAGGAGGGGGGAAGGTCACGAAAGGAGATTTCAGCTGGTCACTCCTCGAAGGTTAGATTATTCTGATCCTATTGTTGAACATCCTAGTGAAAATAATTCTGAGCGCAGGTTGTGAATCCTCAAGAGAGGGCGCGCCCTCATCCTCACCGTTCAGGGCGCACTCCTCGTGAGATTCAAAAGGATGAGGAGCAAATGGCTAGAGAAAGGAGAGATTTTGCCAGCTTGAAAGAACGCCTTGAAATAAGGCTTGATGATGATGATTTGAGGATAGTGCTCCTCGAGCTCCAGAAGAAAGACAAATATATGGAATCGAGGCCCCATGATTCACAGCGCGCGCCCCCTGATAATAGGTCGAGGCCCCTTGGACATGAGCGAGCCCTTCCACAGAGTCATGATCCACAGCGCGCGCCCCCTGACAACAGGTCGCGGCCCCTTGGACATGAGCGAACTCTTGCTCGAAATGATAATCCACAGCGCGTGCCCCCTGTTCAAAACAGGTCGCGGCCCCTTGGATTCGAACAAACTCCTTATCGTGATAATACTGGAAGAAGAAACCGTGATAACGGTGACAGAAGAATGGATTGGTACCAGGGAAATAGGCGCCCCCGTAACCAGGGCGAACCCTCAGGTGGGAGATCCCCCCGTATCCATCAAATCCCCTCAAGCACCTCCAGTGAGTCCAGGTCGAGGACGCACTCTCACTCGGGAGGACAGTATCAGAGAGGTTCTCAAGGGAATTCACAACCTCATGGAAATCCCGAGGGTCAACAAACTCAAACTCAAGAGGAGGTTGTGATTCAACCACAAGTAGAGGTTCAAGGACGCATTCAGACAGCGGCTCCACCGCCGCCTCCACCCCCGGGGGGTACTCAGACTGTGGAACAACCAAATATCCAGAATATTCCTGGAGTGGGAACATTTAATGTGGATGATTTAAAGAAACTCCTTGCTCACCTGGATGGAGGAAGAATATCTGCAACTGCGCCAACATCCTCTCCCTTCTCGACCGAAGTTAGAGAGGCACAGCTCCCTGCTGGGTATAGATCAATGACAAATGATTTGCGATTTCATGGAAATGCAGACCCTGTGGAATTCCTTGGGCGTTTCGATATCGAGATGGATGTCTATCAAGTTATGGAATTGGCTAGATGTCGATTGTTGGCGGCAACTTTCAGGGAGAGTGCTCAGCAATGGTTTCAGAAGCTCGGTCCAGGGGTAATTACGTCGTGGCAGGTGATGAGGAACTTGTTCTTGACTAAGTTCCAGGCCGCAGCAAAATATGCTCCTCCGGTCCCAACCTTGGCCAATATCAAGCAAAGGGAAGGGGAGAGTTTGCAATCCTATTTCAAGAGATTCAACTCGGAATCCACTATGGTGAGAGGAGCAACAAATGAAACGCTCAAGAGTTTCCTAATAGCTGGATTGTCAGTAGGAACTGATTTCTGGAAACATCTTCAAGGACGGGATCCACCTACGTTGCCTGATGTGTTTGCACAAGCTGAGTCTTTCAAGATTGTGGAACAATCCTTGGCGGATAACCGAAAAACTGACAGTCAGAACGGTTCTAAGGGAAAGGCCGGTAAAAGGAAGGATAGGTCTCCTAGTCCTACTCGTCGTATAGCAACTGGTGCGAACAGGGTAAATTTAGCTGAAACTGGAAGGAATTGGGGTCCACCTGATACATACACTTACGATCAAAGGCCGGATAACTATACTCCTTTAGCAGCTTCTATTGAACATACCTTTGAGGTGAATAAGAACAAAGGGTTCTTCAGAAAGCCGGAACCATTGACCTCTTGGCAGAGTGAAGATAAGAAAAAGTATTGTGAATTCCATGAATCCTCAGGGCATAACACTCATGAATGTCGTCAGCTCAGGGAAGAGATTGAGGATTTGATTAAGGAAGGATACCTGACGGAATGGATTGTTAGGGAGGTGAAGAAGCATAAGGAGAATCCTGACAGGAGAGATGGAGGGCGCGCCCTCCACGGAGATGGTAAGCCGGAAGAGAAGAAATTCGTCAAAGAAAGGAGTATTCACACCATCTTTGGGGGACACCATTTAGGGGGAGATAGCAATCACGCTATGGAGAGATATTCCAGAGAAGCAAGGTATCGACCTCTCACAAATGTGAATAGCTTGGAGTTGAGGCCACCTAAGTTGTTCAAGGGAGAATGTGCTGACATTACTTTCACTGAAGAAGAAGCTAGATGGGTACATCATCCTCATAATGACGCTCTGGTAGTAGCAATTCAGATTGGCTCGAAGAATGTCCATCGGGTTTTCGTGGACAATGGAAGCTCGGTGAATATACTCTACTACAGTACTTATAAGAAGCTGGGACTCTTAGATAAGTATATGATTCAAGACAACGGATGGATCTATGGTTTTTCAGGAGAATCGGTAAAAGTTATGGGAGCTATCAAATTACCGGTAACTCTTGGGGAAGGAACCCTTTCTGTGACTCAAATGATGGATTTCATGATTTTGAATGTGGATTCATCAAATAATGCTCTGGTAGGATGACCCCTGTTGAAGGAAATGAAAGTTGTGACCTCCATCTACCATCTCGCGATGAAATTTCCTACGCCAAATGGTGTGGGAACTGTACGGGGCTCTCAGCATGACTCAATAGATTGCTACCATAAGGCGATTAAAGGGTTTAGAAGACAGCAGGATGGAGGGCGCGCCCTACGGGAGAGTGGTTCAGGGGTCATGAGTGTTGTCCCAGAAGAGGTAAAAGCCCATTATCTTGTCCAGGAACCTGAAGAGGAAGAACTGCTATATAGGGCGCGCCCTGAGGATGATACCACGGATCTTGATGAGCTTCAAGAAGGAATTTTGGAAGAAATCGAGGAAGACGCAGAGGAAGTAATCTCATTTGATCTTAAGGGTGAGCAGGTTGAAGGGAGGCGAATGTTACTTGAAGGTTTGGTGCATACCCTTGTCGAGGAAGACTTCCCTCTTAAAGAGGACGTGCCCTCCAAGGATGTAGCACCAGTTGAAGATCCTCGAAGTTTTGATTTCGACCTTGACCCAAGGACACCACAACCGGTGGAAAAGACTGGTCCTGCAGAGGATACAATTTCTATTTTGGTAGATGAAAGGGATCCAACTAAGGTTCTGAAGATTGGATTGCAGTTGAACTCCAAGTTAAGAGGCATGCTCACAAATTTCCTTTTAAACAATCTGGATGTTTTTGCTTGGAGTCATGCTGATATGGTTGGGATTGATCCGAAGGTTATGTGTCACCGTCTGAATATAGATCCTACCAAAAAGGGAATCCACCAGAAATGCCGGCCAGTAAGTGGAGAGAGAGCCATAGCATTGAAAGAAGACGTGGATAGACTTCTAGATGTTGGGCTGATCAAGGAGTCATATTATCCAGATTGGTTGGCTAATCCAGTTCTTGTGAAAAAACCAAATGGAAAATGGAGGACTTGTGTGGATTTCACTGATCTGAACAAGGCATGCCCGAAGGATAGCTTTCCACTCCCGAGGATTGATCAGTTGGTGGATGCCACGACAGGACACGCTCTTTTAAGTTTCATGGATGCTTACTCTGGTTACAACCAGATCCCTATGTATGAGCCGGATCAAGAGCACACTTCCTTTATTACGGATCGAGGATTGTACTGTTATATTGGCATGCCTTTCGAGTTGATCAATGCTGGCGCAACCTATCAGAGGTTGGTAAATATGATGTTTAAGGATTTGATAGGGAAAACCATGGAGGTATACGTGGATGATATGCTCGTTAAATCCTTAAGAGCGGAGGACCATGTAAAGCATTTGGAACAGATGTTCGAGATTTTGAGGAAGTTTAGAATGAAGTTGAATCCTCAAAAATGTGTCTTCGGGGTAGAATCCGGGGAGTTTCTAGGATTTATTGTCAATCATCGTGGAATCGAGGCAAATCCAGCAAAAATAAAAGCTCTTCTTGACATGAAATCTCCGTCTAGTGTGAAGCAAGTTCAGAGTCTCACGGGAAGGATTGCTGCCCTTAATCGTTTCGTATCAAAATCATCGGATAAATGCAGAGAATTCTTTAAGGCAATAAAGGGGGAAGCCAAAGATTTTGTATGGACATCTGAATGTGAGGAAGCTTTTCAGAGAATAAAGGAGCATTTGGGAAATCCTCCTCTCTTAGCTAAGCCTGTGGAAGGAGAGATGTTAATTTTATACTTGGCCGTTTCGGAACATTCCATCAGTGCGGTATTGGTAAGAGAAGAAGTTGATCATCAGTCTCCGGTTTACTATGTGAGTAAGCGTTTGCTCGATGCGGAAACCAGATACACTAGCATGGAAAAGTTGGTTTATTCCTTAGTTCTGGCATCAAGGAAGCTTCGGCCTTATTTTCAAGCTCACAAGATTGAAGTTCGTACGGCATATCCATTGAGAGGAATTCTCCACAAGCCGGAAACCTCTGGTCGAATGTTAAAATGGGCAATTGAGTTGGGACAGTTTGATTTGGTATATACTCCAAGGACAACTATTAAGGGTCAAGCCCTTGCTGATTTCATTCTTGAATTCGAGTCGGAAAATGAAGAAAAATCAATTGTATTGGTTGAGCCTGAAATTCCACTAAAGAGGGCAAGCCCATTTGAAGAAATTCCTCAACCTTGGTGGAAGTTACAAGTAGATGGAGCTGTCAACATTGGAGGGGCTGGAGCAGGTGTAATCTTGTTTACCCCCGAAGGGAATCAACTCATGAGTGCTATTCATTTCAAATTTCAAGCAACCAATAATGATGCGGAGTATGAAGCCTTGATTAATGGGCTGAAGATGGCTTTGGAGATGAAGGTAGTAAATCTCATTGTGTTAAGTGATTCAGAACTAGTGGTTGGACAGGTGAAAGGTGGATTTCAGTGTAGAGGTCCAAGGACAGAGCTTTACATGAGGTGCGCTCAGCGGTTGATCAAAAAGTTTCGAGAAGTACGGGTAGAATGTATTCCACGAGATGAGAACTGTAGTGCAGACGTGTTAGCCAAGTTAGGGTCACAGAAAGATGCTATGCTGTTGGGAACAGTACCTTTGCAAGTACAGGAAGTACCTAGTATTCCAGAGGTTGAAGTCATGGAAGTGGAATCTACTTCCAATGTTACTTGGATGACTCCCATTCAAAAATATATCCGAGAAGGTATACTTCCAAGTGAGAAGCTGGAGGCCAGGCGGCTTCAGTATCAAGAAGCTAGATTCGTGGAGTATGATGGGATATTATATAAGAGGGTTTTCAATCAACCACTTCTCAAGTGCATAGATGGAGATGAATGTAATTACATCCTTAGGGAGATTCATGAAGGGATTTCCGGCAATCACTCGGGGGGTGGTTCGTTGGCAATGAAGGTTTTAAGGCAAGGATATTATTGGCCTACCTTGAAGAAGGATGCTTACGAGTTTGTTAAGGCATGTGACAAGTGTCAGACGTTTGCCAATTATTCTACCAGCCCTGCTACTACTTTGACTTCTTTAATGAGCCCATGGCCATTTGCTATGTGGGGAATAGATCTCATTGGAGAGCTCCCTAAAGCTAAGGGAGGAGTGAAATATGCTGTTGTCACTGTGGATTACTTTACCAAGTGGGCGGAAACAATGCCCTTGGCCACAATTACTGCAAGGAAGATTCGAGATTTTGTTTTCAACTCTATTGTGTGCAGGTTTGGAATTCCATGTAAACTTGTGTCGGATAATGGAAAACAGTTTGACAGCAAAGAATTGAGAAAGTTGTGTGATGATTTGGGGATAAAGAAGGAATTTGTAGCTGTGTATCATCCTCAAAGTAATGGGCAGACAGAGGCTATCAACAAAATAATCAAGCATACCTTGAAGACGAAGTTGGAAGAAAGCAAAGGGAATTGGCCTGAAGAACTTCCCATGGTCTTATGGTCGTATAACACAACTCCAAGAACCACAACTGGAGAATCTCCTTTCATATTGTCTTATGGATGTGAGGCAATGGTGCCGGTGGAAATTGGAGCAGGATCATTCCGAAGGGATTTTTATGAAGAAGAATCAAATATGATAAATCAAAGGCTAAATCTTGATTTCTTAGAAGAGATGAGGGCAAATTCGCAGTTGAGGTTGGCAACTTATCAGCAGAGAGCTGCACGGTACTATAACAAGAAGGTGAAGGCTCAGCCTTTCAAGGTGGGTGATCTAGTTCTGCGGAAAGTCATGCCAAATACAAGGGTAGCAGCACATGGAGTCTTTGGTCCCAACTGGGAAGGACCTTACAAGATCAAGTCTATCATCTGGGAAGGAACTTATCATCTAGAAGACTTGGATGGCAACACAATCCCAAGAGCATGGAATGCAGAACATTTGAGAAAATACTATCAGTAGGGTGCGGCTTCGGCCCCCTATTTTGGAAGGCTTAGATATAAGTTAGACTAGTATCAATAATTGTTCTCCTAGTCTAGGGGGTAGTGCATATATGCCTTCCTTAGTTCTAGTCGAGATTTGCTATTTTTATTCCACGTTGTTTGAAGTTTATTCTCCTTAGCTTGGGGGGTAATACATGTATACCTTCCCCTGTTCTGTTGAGACTTGAATTTAATAAAGAATTTATTTGAAGATTAATGAAGTATATCAAGACATTTTTAGCTGTTTTTTGAAGATTGAAGTGCAAGAGGATGCACCATATGTCTTAGGGCGCGCCCTGTGAAGTTCTGCTTAATGATAAGTAAATTTTGACAAGTTAAAGAAAACCTGAAAAGGGCAATACCTTAGGGCGCGCCCTCAATCTATATTTTAAAGACTTTTTGAAGGTATTTTGTCACAGTTAAAAATCAAGTTGAAGGTATTTCCTTAAATAAAAAGGTCGCATCCCCACATAGGGCGCGCCCTTATTTGAAGAATTTGATGAGAAAAATAAAAGCATGAAGATAAATAATAGATATGTTGAAGTCCAAAAGGCATAAAAGTTAACAGTTACAACTTGCAGGGTTTTACAAAGGACCCGCACCTTAAAAGTATGAACGAACAAGTTTGAAGAAAGTTTGCAATTCTAAGGCGCGCCCTTAGAAGGAGAAGAAGGAACAACTTTGGGAGAGGAAGGAGGCGCGTCCTGAGCATTATTAGGACGAATAGTGGTGAGAGGAGATACGTCTGCAGGAGGTGAGTTCTGGGTAGGGATAACTGCTGGAGGAGAGAGTTGAACATTTTCGGTGGAGGGCGCGTCCTCGGGAGGATCCTCTAATCCAAGCTCAATTCTTTTTGCCTTGATGGCAGCAGCTTCTTCAACTCTAAATTTTGCTACATCCTCAGCAGCAGCGGGACCAAACTTCTCCGCCCAGTTGTAGTCAGGGTCATTGGCTAGAAAGCCAGTAAGATAAAAGTTGAATCCCTTCTCGAAGTTCTCATCCTCAATTTGTTCCCTCTGCTCTTTCAGCTTAGCCTTTTCTATTACCAGGGCATTCTGTTGAGATTGAAAATGCTCCTCTTTCTCCTTCAGCCTCTTGACTTGATCACTAAGATATAAACCTTCTTCAACAGATTTCTGAAGATCTAACTTGAGAGTAGCAATGCTGGCTTCTTTGGCATCACATTCTTTCTTCCTTTTGTTATCAGTGTCGATAACCATTTTCGAATACTTTCTATTCTCAGCTTCAAGTCTGTTGATGTGCAGTTTTTCCTTATGAACCCTTTGGGCGCGCCCTAGAGATTGGATGAGTAGTTGGGCGGATGCTCGAATCATGGATTCGGATTCCTCATCAGCATTCATGTTCTGCCATGAATTCACTTCATCCTCTCCAATAAGAGGAGCTGCAGCTGGACCAATCAAGGTTTCGACATATGAGGGCGCGCCCTCGGTTCTCGGTTTCTTGCCCCTGTTGACGAGAGGTTCTAGAGTATCAGCATTCCTTTTTAAGGACTCTGTGGATGGAGTGACTACGTCACTAGAGTCCTTCCTTTGCACAGGGCGCGCCCTGGAATCTGATGTACCTGTTTGCTCGGTTTTCTTCTCTTTGTCGTTTTTCTTTTTTGCAGCTCCAAATCCCCGAGGAATCCTAGGAGCCATACCTACACGAGACAAAAAAGGAAGAATTAGGCCGCGCCCTGGATAAAAGGCATTAGACAGGTTATACTGAAAAAAAATTTGGCAAGAAGAAAGATAAGGACGCGCCCTATGCTATAACTTTTGTACCTTCATCGGAGTCAGAATTTTCATTTTCACTATTGCTAGAAGGGAATGTGGGAACGGGAATTCCCTTCCTAAACTTTTTAAACTTGCAAATATGTCCGACTCTATCAGGAAAAATTCCTACTCTCTTTAAATTTTCTTCTGTGATTAAAGATTGGAGGTTAAATTTTTCTGAGGCAACTCTCAGAACGGCTTTTGCACGAATTAAGGCCGCGCCCTCGAGTGTTTTCTGTGTTCTTTTATCTGTTAAAATTCGAAGGAGTTAATAGACAAGTGGAAATCAAAAAGATAATAAAGGAATAGGGCGCGCCCTAACTTACAAGGATTCGTGTTGAACTGAATACGAACTCGAGGAACGTCCCAGACATAGAAGAAAGGTTCTTTCCAAAATTTGAGATGGCTGATTCTTCCTTCGGAAAAACCTTTGTTGTTGTGAAGCTTATTGATTACAAGGTAGTAGTAACCAATGCTGGACTGTCGAATGCTGAAGAAATAGCTAACCTCATGCATAGAGGGAACTCCTAGTTCGAGGTCATGGTAAAGGATAAACAAAGCCAACACAAGCTTGTAGTTGTTGGGGGAAAGTTGGATGGGTGCTATGTCATACCACCTCAGTATTTGTTGGAGGTAGGGGTGTAAGGGCGCGCCCACACCAAGAGCTACAAGTTTAAGAGTTAAGACCATCCTTGGAATTTTGAAATTTTTACCATAATTGAAGATATGTGGGCGGTGGTGAGCATATGGGATGGCCCAGATTCCTTCTTGGCCATAATATTGCATAGCCCATCCTACTTCATCACTCGTAGCTATAAAAGACATATTCACACAAGCCAATTTGCCTCGTTTCTTTCTAAGAAGATTTTTCTCCTTTTCAGACATGGTATCATATTTACCGAAATCAATATCAATTTCTTCATCGAGGACTTCCCAATGTCTAAACGGGACCGGAGAAGGTAATGGAGATGTAGGTTCGGAATCAGCTATAGGTGAAATGGAAGAAGCTGAGGGCGCGCCCTCAGAGGAGTAAGTGTCAGAAGAATGTGTGTCGGAGGAATTGAAATTTGGAGTATAATCACTATCAGAGGGATCTGTATGCAAAGGGTTTGGAGTTTTTTCGGGTATTGGTTTTGAAGTTTCTGTGTTGTTCTTCATACGGTTGCTAAGGGGGACATTATCTAGGGAGTCTTCACTGGAAAAACTTATTCTGTCTTCGTTAAAATCTTGGATAAGGCGCGCCCTATCTTCTGAGGATACAAATGAGAAGAGAGGTCTAGGCGGATTAGGAGGTAGAGGAGCTGGCAAAGGAGAGTAAGTCCCAATGCGTTTGTTAAGTTCCTTAAAGGGATGAAATGGATACGGCGCGCCCTCCAGCTGCAAAATTAAAAGTAAAGAGATTGAGGGCGCGCCCATGAGAGGAATATAACAAGAGAATTTTTTCTACAAGTCAAAATTAATAGGTTGGTCGAATTCGATAGAGAAGGTACTGATACACATAACTAAGGACAGCCTTGTGTATTAGCAAAGGCGAAGCTGAGGACGCGCCCTATGTGTAAGGCGCGCCCAACAGATTAATCTAGTATACAGAAACATGTTTTATAGAAGTTACAACAGCAAGAGAAGATCAAATGTATATACATACAAATATACATATAAACAATATTGAAGAACACGAAGATAACCAACAGTCAAGGTACTAAATCAGGCAAAAAACACGGTGAAAACTTGAAATAAAGACATGAAAACGTACCTTGTAAGTTCTAGAGTTCGATTTAGTGAAGAAATAACCAGAAAAGTGACGAGATCGGCCGGATTAGTGCTCGGAAAACTTAAAGTCGCCGGTGTCGGTTTTGGTAGAGAAAGAGAGTGAAAAGAGTAAAGTGAAAGATAAGGGGGTATTTATAGTGGTTTGAAAAGATAGTGGTTGACAGCTGTAGAATCGGTTAAAATTCCAAGGACGCGCCTTGTTCAGAAGGTTGTGAGAATTTTGAGTTTTTGTTCGTGAAAAATTCCATATATCATCTTTGATTTCATATGGAATTGGGGGGTAGTTGTTATAGCCAAAATTCGGTTCGGATATTTTTGAGATGGACTCGGGTCAATAACGGGTTTAATTTGGAATTTTAGAGAATGAATTAGGGTTTTCAAGAGGTTAGGGCACGCCCTGGGGGTATTAGGCCGCGCCCTAGGTTATGTAGGAATTCCAAGATGATAATAATGTCGATTTCCTGTTTGATTATTGAAGGAATTCCCTCCTGTCGTATCTCAGGAGGGGGATGTCCGTCGCAGAAGGCCTCCAGGGGTTTGCCTGGATATAAGGACCCTTCTTAAACACTAAGGGCGCGCCCTATGGTGGAAAGATGGGGACTTCTGGTGTGTGCTTTGGGAGCTCTGTTCCTGTAGCCAATGGGCGCGCTCTCATTGGGGAACTTTGGAGTAATCCTGCACTTTGCACCTAAAAGCTCTGGATCACCTGTCCTGCTATCTGGTGGGTGCTTCTCATTCGGGGGACAGGGATGCGTTCTGCACTTGGGGTAAACCACGGCTATACCTGCGTCCTTGAAATCAAGAAATAGCTGGTAACGATTAGGATTAGTCCTCGACGGGGGAAGTTTCCTTATTCGTGAAGTCTTTAGATCTAGGATGAGCCTTGGGCCTTTGTGGTTAGGCCTATATCCAAGCCCATTTGGGTTTCTTGTTCTCCAAGAACTACGTCTGGCTTGATCCCCTATAAATACAGGGGTACGTAGGCCGATTGAGGGGGTTGGAAGTCGAGAGCTCCGAATAGCCGCCACTAACCCTATCAATCTCAGCCACCAATTACGTTCAACAACCACACACCACCGTTTTCTCCGGTAAAGAACCACCACATCAGATCTTCTTTCCGGCGACGTACCTCGAAATTTGTTGTTCCCAAATTCCTCCGTCAACAATAGCAATCCGACGATCATTAGGAAGAGTTCCTTTGTAAACAATATTGGGAGCTTTCTCGCCGTGCTCGGACACTATATTATCTGAACTAAAGCCAGAAGTGGCAGCTTGTAACTCCTCTAAACTAAACTCCCTGAAGTTAGGCATTGCATTTTTGTCAATTTGGCCACCATTATCTGTACAAACACTAGAAACTTAAAATAGCAAATTCAGCGCCATTAGCATATTACACTACAAACATCAGACATTCAGACATACATGATACATTATAGATAGAAAGATAGAGAGAGTAGGGGTTGTAAAGACTTGCCGGAGGGTTGAAGGACAGAACGTTTAAGAACAAATGTTGAGCACCCACAGCCCATGTTTGCAGGACAAAGTGAAGAAGCCTAGTACTTGTGTGTTTATCCTGTATCTGATTCCTAACACTCTTGTAGTACACGATATTGTGTATACTGACCTTATTTAATTCCTACTAACATTATCAAATATACATACATACTATGATCAAGTGTTATATCTCCCTCTTTTCCTATACGAAATTGAGCGTTCCAACCTTATTCAAAGCAGGTGTGTTGGTATATTATGTGGTTCAACTTGCACATCATTCGTACTTTGTGCTAATCTTGTTTTTTCTGGCTCGAGATTTACATTTAAGGTAGTATATTATAATCATACTTGGGAGTGTGTATTAGATTTTTAAAAAAAAATGTCGTAGAAGCAACGGTCACTTTTAACGGGGTTGGCTGGCCAGTCGGGCTTCAAAGTCAACATTGGCGTAGGAAACACCATATTCTATACTCCATCTGTTTCTTATTCTTTTTCTGGTTTTGACTTTTGGTCCTGTTCATTCTAAACGATTGATTACTAATTTACGCATAATTTACAAGATAAAATATAGTCATGAGTGATTATGTTTGATTCGTATATATGAGTACTTTAATACAATGAAATTTTTATATTTGATACTAACACGAAATTGAAAATATTAACGATCAAAAGTGTGTGTTGGCAAACATGCCCAAAGTAAACAGGAAAAACATTTAGGAACGTAGACAGTACTAATCTCCAATCTGCACCAAATGCATGTGCATCTCAATATATTTTCAATATATTTTCTGCTTCCCTCTTTATTTGTACAAATATTTTCTGGTTTGGAACTATTCTCCCTGTCTCGTGTTCAATGTTTGGGACAATTATAAAGAAACTGTAATAAACCTGCCCCTCTGAATTTGGTATCAGAGCCTGTAAACAAAAAGGAGTGGACTTTGGTATATAGTAAGCACGGAACACACGGAAGGAATTTTGGTGTCAAAAAATACTAAATAGTAACCTAGGAAACCTAGTATGTAAATGGAAAACCTAGACATGTTAAGGGAGAAAATAGTAAGTCAATGAAACAAGCTTTAAAAATGAAACAATTACACGACAAGTATAAGGAAAAAAGCACTGATATGTTATGTTATTATAAATGAGACCTCCTATTAATTCAAAATTTAGGAAAGAATATCATTCACGTATAATTGCAATCCTATTAATAATGTATAAATCAAATAATAAATCTACACAAAAGATGTGTAAAAAACTTATTAAAAAATATTTAGTTTAAAAATAGATCTAGAAAGAATTCAGAAAATAGCAGCTAAAACTCCTACTTATAACAAAGATATAAATCAACATATTGAAAGTTGTAAAATTAGTTTGAGAATAATAGATCAAAGAGAAGACACAATAAAAATATTAAGAGATATGTTAGCTGATAGAGATGGACAAATAAGTATGTTAGAAGAAAAGAATTTAACTTTAATAATGAGAAAAAATAAAGAAACAGAAGAATTAAGAAAAGTTATAGAAGAACAATATAAATTAATAAATGATATAGCTAATAAATTAAATAAGAAAAAATGACAATAAAGAGAAGATTTGAAATTTTTAAATATTATATAAAAGCTGGAGAAAAAATGGAACAAGAAACGGAAAAAATTCAAAATGAACTTAATAAAATAGAATGGATAGAAGAAACTCATTTAGAAAGAATAATATTATATGAGAGATTAGGTAAAATATGGGAAAAATATAGAGCAAATAGAAGGGTGATGGCCCAGAATACCTCATTTTCCCATTCCCATTACCAAAATACCCACCGCCAACTTGGGCGGCCCTAAATACCCACGGGACGCGCTACTAATGAAGGAGTGTCCTGCAGATACGCTACTGGTGGAGGAGTGTACTGAAGACACGTTACTGACAGTGGAGTGACAAGGCTAGATACGCAATCTGTAGTAACGCATTAGGTGATACGCATTTCTGAACGGCGTGTTGACGTCACCTGACGTCATCTTAACGCTGGTGGGTAGATGCTACAGTTCCGCGAGATACGCATTTGGAACATGCGTATCATCCGATACGCATTTTGGAAGAGCGTATCCCATACACTGTTCATCGTCTCCAGAGCTCCCGATATGGCGATTCCGGCATGCTTTTTGTTCCTCTTTTTTCGTCCAAATCACGAACTTTACAATCACATTATATATATCACTAGAATCGCAATTCGATTCTCTACACATTCCTAACTCACGATTTTCGATTTAATACACGGATTTGAAATCCCTAATTCAAGCATAACTTCCGATTCATTTTCCATTCACGATCGTTGATGCCCCTGCGGGGCCGGAGGAGACAAATAGATACTGGGATGATGAAGGCGACGAGTGGTTGATCATGTACTGATGATTTGGAGGCTGCTGGACGTTGAAATGATGCCAAACTGAGATGTGGCGTTTTTCGTCGAAGTCGCCGGCGGGCCAGAGCTCAAAAATTCTGGCGAGTTGCTTAGTTTTCTGGCATGAACAGTAGATGGGATACGCCACTCTCACCGGCGCATCCCGTGGGTAGATAGGGCCGGACATTCCGAAAAACGGTATTTTGGACCATTGGTACCCCATTTTGAGGTATTTTGGTCATTATCTCCAAATAGAATAGATATAAAATGGTATCATGAAAGATTGTTAGAAGATGCAAATTTAACTGGATAAAATGGAAAGATCTTATTTTATATATAAGTTAAACATAAAAGAAAAAATTAAAATAATGCAAGATTATGAAAAAAGTCTTAATAAACTAGAAAATTGTGTTAATCATGAAAATTTAATACATAATATTAATTACCTTAAAAGATACATAAGAGATATAAAGAAAGAAATAAAAACAGATATAGAAATTATTTGCCATGGATAAATCATATTTTGTATATAAATCAGAAATAAAAGAAGAGGTTAAAGAAACCTTTGAAAGATTAGAACATTATGAGAAAATATTAAGATACTTAGAATATAAAAAGAATAATGGATCTGAAAAACAAAAAATAGAAGACCAAGAAAGAATAAATATTCTTAGAGAATATACTAGTGAAATAAAAAAGAAATTAGAAATAAAAACAAATATTTATTTCTATGGATAAATCCTATTTTATATACCGAGCAAATATAAAGAATAAAATTAAAGAAATAGATAAAGACATAGAAAAAATTAGAAAAAGGATTAATAGAATAAAAAATGGAAAATATAATGGTAGTAACTCACCATTCTCGAAAGTTTATAAAGATCAAGCTATAGAACTTTTAAATGAGATGATTGAAAAACGTAAAAGAAAAATTAAGAATAAGGTAAATACAATTTGTCATGGATAAAGGTAAAGAATTAGCAGAAGAATCTAATGAAACATATTACCAAATGGATACATATGAAGAAGGAATGTCACAAACATTAAGCTTTAAACCTGAAACTTATAGAAAAATACAAAATGAAAAAGAAGAATTATCTGTTAAAAAAATATTTAAAACTGGATTATTTCAAAGAAATAAAGAAATCAGATATATAGCACAAAAACATGAGAATATAATAGATATAACTAGTATACATGGTAAGACAAAAATAAGTCTTATAACTGATGAAATTATAAAAAGAGAATTAAGAAAATTATCTAATAAAGAAGCAAATAAATATAGAAATATATATTTAGGAGCAGTAGAGTTTACAATAAAAGCATATTTTCAGAAAAATATAGATACCCCTATACAAAAATATATACTAGATGATAGAATACTAGGAAATTTACAAGATGCCTTAATATCAGTAATTAAAGGAAATTTAATATATCAGAAATTAAAATTTGCCATACAACCAGATTTTAGTATATCATTAAAAGATGAACATAAAGAATTAGCTTTAACCCTATATTATAAATTAGAAGGAATAAAAATGCCACAAGGTAGTAAGGTAATAAGTATTGAAACTAAAATGATATATGCACTAACAGGTAATCATCATGTAACTAAACAACATGAATTAGATGTTTTAGTACCAAAAATGTATCAAGAAATATTAGAACAAATAGAACATAAAGAAAACTCACAAATAACTATACCAGAAGAAATATATATGGATTTTAATACAAGAACAATAAGACCAACTAATAAAATAATACCAAGAATAGAAGGTTCAAGATTAAGTTTTAGAAAAGAACCATCAACCTCAAGACAACAAATGATTACACGACAATATAGTTTACCTAGAAGAATAAATTTAATAGATATAAGAACAGATAGATTAAAAATTAAAGTAATAATATTTGATGGAATTATAGCAAAAGATTGCATGGCTGAAATAAATACTGGAGCTATTAAAAGTTTTATACATATAAATAAGATTAATGAAAATGAATGTTGTATAATAGAACCACAAACTTATAATTATCCTAAAAATGAAAGAGAAATAATAATTACTAAAAGTGTTAACTTAAGATTCAAAATACAAGATTTAGAATATAATATAAATATGTTAGGCCGAATACACAATTAATAATCAACTTTGTATGAGAGTTTAACAAGTAAAAACGTTTATGCACTTAAAAACTTCTTGTATTACGAACCCTCTTCGTGATGTAAAATATCACAAAGAGCTGCTAGGTTACAATAAAGATAATTCGTTGTACGATACCCTTCTAGGGTTAACCTAACTGTATTTATATAACATACAACTACGATACAATCTCTAATTGATATTCCTAATAATCAGCTATACAATGATATCAATTACAGATTGTCACACGTCTCCTATGTCAACTCGATCTCTTTGATAGCTATCCAATCTTCAAAGATATCGCTTCCATAATAAATCTTTAATCACTGTTGACCAGTAGACGCTTCCTCCAGACAGAGTTTGACAAACTCTGTCGAGCTTCCATCTGTCAGAGTTTACACCAAACTCTGACTACTTCCAGCTAAACTCTGATAATTCACTGTAACACTTAAACACTGATTAAAACACATCAATTAAATTCAACAATCTCCCCCAACTTGTTCATTGGCAAAAATGCACAAGTTAATGACAATAATTGATGATGTCAAAACAAATAGACAAATACAGTGTTTATACAAATTAAGAGTTTAAGCTTCTACTTAATAAAAACTACAGAGAATAAGAAAATCCTTACAGACCTTAATCTCTTATCATTTCAAGATCTGGCATAGCTCTGAGATAATCTATCAGCAATCTTCTTTCTGCATTTTCAAGCTCAATCTTCATAGCTTCTTTAATTTCTCTGAGCTGAGGATCACTTTCATCTGTCTGGTAGATAGCAGCCCTAAGATCATAAATTTTGTTCCTTCTCATCTCATTTCCCAGTCTGATAAATCTGACTTTTTCTGACTGTGAATTGAAATCAAGTACTGTGATTCCCAAATCAGTCTTTAACTTTGCAGTACCTTTCTTCATTTCAATGAGATTTCCTTTATAATCCCTGTACTTAGGAACATATCTGCTATTATATTTCTCTCCTCTGATTGCCAGATTCTGAGTCATTCTCTGTCTGAGCACATTAGCAACTGATTGAGTCCTTTGACTATTCACCTTGAGAAGATATAGAACATACTCTAGTTCTTCCCAACATTTCAAGCCAATATCATTCTCACCAACTTTAAATACAGTCCCATCAGCCATGAAGTACAAAAGAAAATCCTTGTTTAAACTCTTCTGATGAACAAATTGTACTGATTCCAGTCTGTCCAAACTCTCTTGAGGAACACCACGACCTGGAACAGCCAGTGAAGAAGGATCTCTAGGACCAGTATAATGCCTTTTGTCTCTGTGTGAACCTAGTCCACCCTTATTATTTCCAACTTTGCTAGATAAAGCTTTTCCATCAGAAACATTCATAGAAACTCCAGATAATACATTTGGATCATGAATTGTTCCTTTTCCAAAAACCGATTTCAACTGAGAAGAGTGTAAAGGTGTGATCATTGCTTGTGATGCAACAGAAGTTGTAACTTTCTTTTGTGAACTTTCTCCTTTAATGCCTTTTAGCTTGAGTTTAGCTTCTGCTGCCATTGCTTCCTTTGAAAATCGAGATCTTTGACTAACATCAGCCCTTTCTTTGATCACAACACCTTTAACAACAGGTCTAGGAGCTTTTCCTCTTTGTACCTTACCAGACTTTAAAGCTTTGAGATGTTCTTCTTGTAAACTCTTTTCTTCAGCTTCAATGTCCTCAATCGTAACTCCTTCCTCATTCTCTTCAATAAACAGCTTAGCAGCCAATTCTTCATCAGTTTGTGGATTAGAAGGTAACAGCAAACTCTTGGTCTTTGAAGTACCTTGAGTATCAGTATTTCTCCCAACAGACTGTGATTTAGATGACTTGCTAGTTCTCAGAGTTTGAACCTCTTCAGCCTTGTTCTTTCCTTTACTACTTGCCCCTCCATCTCCAGCACTATCCCTTCTGACAACTCTCTCCCCCTTTTTGACATCATCAGGCATAAGAATAGATGTAATTAACTCCAGGGAGGTAGCAATAGAATCAATTTTAGCAGATAAAGTCAGACTGATTCTCTTCAACTTTACTCAGCCTGGCAAAGAGATTGTCTTGAGCTTTAGAGAATTTTGTAGTCACTAGTTTTGAGTCTCTTTCCATTTTCATTTCTCTAGCTACAACCTCATTTCGCAAAGCAGTGATTGCCATTGTAGTATCATCAAATCTTCTATCCAGAGTTTTGACTTGAACTACAGTTGCTTTCAAGCAAGAAAGAATCTCTGGATTGGAGATAGTATCAGCATTTTTCTTAACAAAATCAGCTGCTCTTCCTCGTGGAAAAATACAATCCTCTTTGTACCATTCAGCAGCATTCTTTGCAAATTGTGCTCTCTCAACTTCATGAGAAGTACAAGGTTGAGTGAAAGGTGTATGTTTATTGTCTGTTTGTACTGGTGCACTCAAAGAAGCATCAGAGTTTGCACTACTTTCACCTTCAGTTTCAACACTTGTAGCTTTAGCAGGTTCATCTTCAGCCATAGTTTTAGCAATTTCTTCTGTAGGCTTGTCAAGATTTTCTCCATGTTGCTCAGGCTCAGCAACAGGCATAGGCTGAGAAGTGGCCTTGGTTGCCTGATCAATTTCTTCTCCTCCTTCAACAGTTTGATGAGCATCAGATATCAACTCAGTATGAGATGCCACAGCTTCAGAAAGAACAACCGTAGGTTGACCAGCTACACTAGTATCAGAGATAGGATCAGAGAATGGCATAAATGAATCAAAAATATCATTTATTGGAGAAAGACCATCACTAGCATCCTCTTCTGCAGGAATTTTGTCCTCTGCAGGCATTTCATCCTCTGCAGGTATTTCAGCCTCTGCAGGTATTACATCTTTCTCAACCTCAACAGGAGGTGTTTACTGTGAAACTACCTCTGGAGCATCAATATCTTCATCCATAGAATCAGAGAATACCAGTTTTCTTCGTTTTGCTAGAGGTATATTATCTGAATCCTCTTCACTAGTTGATGGAGTTTGTTCTACCACTGAGAGTGACTTAGGTATGTTTGCCAGTTGTTTTATTCTTTTCACTCTTCTAGTATAAACAGCTTCAGGGGATGTCTGTTTTGATTTTCTTTGTGTCTCTTTCGCCTGCTTAACACTTGCATGTTGTTCAGTAACTGCCTTCTTAACTCTTTGTGCTGTAGATTGTGATTCTGGTGGAGATTGTGATGATTCAGAGTTTGTTTGTGGAGTGGGTGAAGGTTGCTTTGTAGGTGCTGAATGAGCAGGTGATGTAGGTGATTCAGTGTTTGGTTTTTGAGTACGGTCAATGTTTAGTGGTTCTGGTTGAGGTTCAGGGTGTGGTTCAGGTTGTTGTTGTGGTTCTTGTGGTTGATTAAGAAAATTTTGCAGAGCAAGTGGCATGACAAAAGCAGGGAGATTTGCTTTACCAACATCCTTATTAGTCATATCAGAGAATATTCTCTTATTGACTCTAAAAGGATCAATTTCATCAGTACCATCAATTTCTAGACCAGGGACACAAGCATTGAACAGCATTTGACAAAAACGAGCATAATAAACAGTAGTAGATTCTGACAGTTTATCACCTAAGTTCATCAGAACATATCAACCAAAATCAAAATTAGTACCATAGAGTAGAGAATACCCGATTTGGAGACTGTCTATTGGAATGGCATCCTAGTTGGTGACTTTCTTCTGGAACGTCCTTGTAATGCAATCAAAGAAAAAGTTCCATTCCTTTCTGAGATTTGGTCTCTTTATACCGCCAAGCTTGTCAAGAGATTCCATGTAACCTATCTCTTGTAGTATCTCTCTCAAATAAGTTTCATTAACCAGAGTATAAGAAGTATGTGTTTCAAACCCCATTGTATCTCTTACAGTCTGTGGAGTAATCACATAATCTTGTTCTTCATACGTGAAGATGATGTTAGGAGTCCCATTCTCTCCTCCATCCACATAAACTGAATTCTGCCAAAATGTAACAATTTGAGACGCAGAGAGAGTAGCAGGTCCAACCAGAGCTTGTCCAATCTCTGAATCCCTCAAGAAGTTCTGCATTAGATGAAACGATTCTGGAACGCGTTGATGATAGAGTGGAGCTTCATAGTTGTTAGGAACAAACCGTAAACCAAGAGCAGTGAATGCTTTAGAAGCCATTGAGTGAAGAAGCTTGCAAGAATTTCCAAGAGAAATGTATGTAGAAAAGGTGTTTGCGTGAATGCCCAAGTGAAAAATAAGAGAACTGTGAGATGTAAGAATAAAACACAACCGTTTGGACACAAAAGTAATTAGAGTAATTAAAAACCCAATCTCTTATGTAACAAACACTCAATCAGTTCCTAGATTAATGTGTAGTGGGACACGATAATGGGTAAGTGGGACACATTAATGGGCGAGTGGGTCACGTGCGCTTATTTTTAAGAAGAGTATTTTAAAAATTAAAACATTAAAATATTTGATTTAAACAAAAATCAAATAATACTCTCTTAAAATATCTGGACCCAAGTAAAACCAAAATTTGAAGCGTTTACCTGTTGCCTTTAATAACCAGAATACGAAGCGTTTAAGAACTTCGTTCTTACCCATCTCTATTTAAGGCCTAGAGACTTGCTCAGATTAGTTCATTAAACCTTTAACCTTTCAGTCTCCCCTGTAAAATCACAAACCCTTCAAACCAAATATTCTGAAAAACAATGGCCAACCTTACCATCAAAGAAAAGAACTTTCATCTTGTCGAGAATAGGGACATCTTCAGCTATACGCGTGAAGAATTTGAAGCGTTTGAGTGGGAAAGGCAGCTTGAGACGCTGTGGCTGCAAATGGATGCCGGTCTGGAAGAGATCGAGAGAGAGAAACCTGCAAGGGTGATCGACATCGATGCTGCCCTCCAAGCAACATTGGCATGGCTCTCCTCGAAGGCATCCTCATCCAACACCACCAACCATTGTTAATGAATATGTCAGCAAAAATAACCTTATCCCTTCAACTTCCACCCAAATAAAGTGGCAAAGATGGGATCTGGGAATTTTTGCTAACAATGGAGTGGTTTGGACTAACCTTTTATTTTCCTATTGAATAGATTAGCAAATAGAGAGAACAAAAAGATGTAATATTTGCTTGTAATCTCTTTCTTATTATCAATGAAAAATTATGTTTCTCTAATCTTATTCATTGTGTTCTGCAACTTTTATTTATGTTTTATGAACTGTTCTTCAAGAAAATAAATCAAGAAGAGAATATGAAAACTAATTTAAAGTAATCATATAAAGAACACATTCATCAACAATCCACTGATTAACAGTTGTCAAAAACCCTATTTACTCCAAGATTTTCAAATTGTTTAAGTGAAAATTTACCTTAGAGTACAAATCACGAATCAACAGCGTTTGTCAATTCTCCAACTTTATCACCGAAACCCTTTCATAAATTGCACAGTTGTGAATATGTGTGTGTGAAGCAGAGTTTACTAAATCAATTTTTAGAGCATCTAATTTTTTATAAAATCCATAAAGTTAATCAATAAACACTGGATGCACAAACTGTCATAGTAAACACTGACTGTATGATGAAAGCTAAACTCTGAAGTAATCAAACTATATACAGTAACTTTTATTTTATACCCCCTTTATATACTTTTCCTTTTTTATTATTATTATTTTTTTTATTTTTTTTAATTTTTTTTTCATTCCAGTAATCAGAGGTTGGAACCAGTCACCAAAAATTCAAAAATTTTAGCCCTTATCATTTTGATAAGTTCCTGGGTCATCCTAGTATTTAACTAGTCACCAAAAATCAGAGAGTTTTAGCACATATTATATACCAATAGCAAAAATCAGAGAGTATGCATAACAGAGTTTAATCAACAGAGTTCACTTAGCATTTAACCAACCAGGAAATATGATTAATACATCACATAAGTAAAGTTTGAATCTAACCAACATTCCTAGTCAGAACCAGAGACCATTCCTAGTTCATTGACCAGTCTTGTAAATGTAGCTTCACTCAATGGTTTAGTGAAGATATCTGCAAGCTGTTGTTCTGTAGATACAAAATGTAGTTCAATATTTCCTTCTTCCACATGTTCTCTGATGAAGTGGTACCTTATGCTGATGTGCTTGGTCATTGAATGCTGTACTGGATTACCTGTCATAGCAATAGCACTTTGATTATCACAGTAAATAGGGATATTACTGTACCTCAATCCATAATCCAGCAATTGATTCTTCATCCATAAGATCTGTGCACAACAGCTACCAGCTGCAATATACTCTGCTTCTGCTGTAGATGTAGAGATTGATTTCTGTTTCTTGCTGTACCAGGAAACAAGTCTGTCACCAAGAAATTGACAACTTCCACTAGTGCTCTTTCTGTCTATCTTGCAGCCTGCAAAGTCTGCATCAGAATACCCAAGTAGCTTGAAATCTGATTCTCTGGGGTACCACAGACCTAATGATATGGTGCCCTTGAGATGCTTGAAGATTCTTTTCACAGCTGTCAGATGTGGCTCTCTAGGATCTGCCTGAAACCTTGCACAAAGACAGGTTGCATACATGATGTCAGGCCTACTAGCTGTCAAGTATAGAAGAGATCCTATCATGCCCCTGTAGTTTGTCATATCCACTGAAACTCCTGTGTCTTTGTCCAATTTAGTTGCTGTTGCCATGGGAGTTGATGCAGATGAACAGTCAAGCATACCAAATTTCTTGAGAAGATTTCTGGTATATTTTTCTTGATTAATGAAAATACCATCATCTGTTTGTTTCACCTGTAGGCCTAGAAAGTAACTAAGCTCTCCCATCATGCTCATTTGATATTTGGACTACATGAGCTTGGCAAACTTTTTACAGAGTTTATCATTAGTAGACCCAAAGATAATGTCATCAACATAAATTTGAACTAAAAGGAGGTCACTTCCTTGATTGAAATAAAACAGAGTTTTGTCAATTGTTCCTCTGTTGAATCCACTTTCTAGAAGAAACTGAGCAAGTGTCTCATACCATGCTCGTGGTGCCTGCTTAAGTCCATATAGTGCCTTATCTAGCCTGTAGACATAATCTGGATATTTGGGGTCCACAAATCCTGGTGGTTGTTCAACAAACACTTCTTCTTCAAGCTTTCCATTCAGAAAAGCACTTTTCACATCCATCTGGAACACTTTGAATTTCTTGTGAGAGCCATATGCTAGAAAAATTCTGATTGCCTCCAATCTTGCAACTGGAGCAAATGTTTCATCATAGTCTATTCCTTCCTGCTGTGAATAGCCTTTTGCTACCAGTCTAGCCTTGTTCCTTGTGATGACACCTTCACTGTCAGTTTTGTTTCTGAAAACCCATTTAGTACCAACAATAGATCTGTTCTTTGGCCTTGGTACAAGGGTCCAAACTTCATTCCTTTCAAATTCATTCAACTCTTCCTGCATTGCTGTTATCCAGTCTGCATCTTGAAGAGCTTCTTCCACTTTCTTTGGTTCATTTTTAGACAAGAATGCATGAAACAGACATTCACTTGCAGTAGCACTTCTTGTCTTTACTTTTGCATCTGGATCACCAATTATCAAATCAGGTGTATGTGATTTAGTCCATTTCCTAGCAGAAGGTAAATGACTTCTATCAGCATGTGATCCTCCCCCTTGATCCATGCTCTCCTGATTTTGTTGTGATCTATCTTCGTTTTCTGAGACTCCCCCTGAACTTGACTGCCCAGAGTCAGAATCTGAATTTTCAGAGTTTGAAGCATCAGAGTTTGATCCAGATTTTTCAGTTGACTCAGTATCAGTGTTTGAGTCTTCATCTTGATCATGCTCCCCCTCAACTGGTTCTCCCCTTTGTTGTGACTGAGAATTTTCTCCAGTGTTTACCAGTAGAGGTTCAGAGTTTGTTTCAACAGAGTCTGTCAGAATTGTTTCATCAGAGTTTCCTTCATCAGAGTTTAAATCTTCATTTTCAAAGTTCAGTTGATCATATTCATCTTTGTCTTCAAGTCCAGTTATCTTCTTATCATCAAAAGAAACATGTATAGATTCCATGATCACTTTAGTTCTCAGATTATAAACTCTGAATGCCTTTGTTGACAGTGGATAACCAACAAAAATTCCTTCATCTGCCTTTAGCTCAAACTTGGTCAACTGTTCTGGATGAGTCTTCAAAACAAAACATTTGCACCCGAAAATATGAAAGTATTTCAGGTTAGGCTTCTTTTTCTTCACCATCTTATATGGTGTCTTTCCATGCTTATTGATCAGTGTTGCATTTTGAGTAAAACAAGCAGTTTGAACAGCTTCTGCCCAGAAATAAGTTGGCAATTTTGCTTCATCAAGCATAGTTCTGGCAGCTTCAACTAAGGTTCTATTTTTCCTTTCAACTACACCATTTTGTTGTGGTGTACCAGTTGCTGAAAATTCTTGTTTCACTCCATTGTCCTTGCAGAATTCTTCCATTGTTGCATTTCTGAACTCAGTTCCATTATCACTTCTGATGATTCTGACTTTGTTGCTTGATCCTTTGTCCAGAAGCTTCACATGCTCCATCATAGTTAATGCAGTTTCATCCTTCTTTGCTAGAAAATACACCCAAGTGAATCTAGTGTATTCATCAACAATGACTAAAGCATATTTCTTCCTTGCAATAGACATAACATTTACTGGACCAAAGAGATCAACATGCAGAAGATGATAGGGATCAGTGATAGAAAATTCTGTCTTTCTCTTGAAAGATGACTTCCTTCGTTTAGCCTTCTGACATGAGTCACACAGGCCATCAACATTTAACAGAGCCTTTGGGAGTCCTCTTACAAGATCCTTTCTGATCAATTCATTGATGTTGTTCAAGTTCAAATATGAGAGTTTCTTGTGCCACTTCCAACTCTCTTCACTAGACATTCTTGTTGACAGGCAAACAGCTTTTCCAACAGAGTCTATCAAAAGCTTGATTTCATAAATGTTGTTTTGTCTGTGACCAACTAGAACAACCTTTCCTGTAGATTTGCTGATAACTTCACAATATTCAGGTTGAAAATCTACATGATATCCCTTGTCACAGATTTGACTCACAGATAAAAAGTCATGCTTGAGTCCTGGGACATGAGCTACATTATTGATGATGACATTTCCAAGATTAATATTGCCATATCCCAATGTTCTTCCTACATTGCCATCACCATAGGAAACTTTTGGGCCAGCCTTCTCCTCATATTCTGATAGCAGGGCTTTATTTCCAGTCATGTGTCCTGAACATCCACTGTCCACGACTAGGGTTGCCTCCCTGTTACCCTGCAATCACAAACAATTACTGAGGATTAGTTTTAAGGATCCAGACTTGCTTGGATCCTTTGGCATTCTTAACTTTGTTAGCTTTTGCAGCGGAATTAACATTATCAGAGTTTGAGCTAACAGTATCAGTGTTTACACTTGCAGTATCAACTTTAACCCATTTCAGATTGGGTTTCAGTTCATAGTAATTATGATAGATAGCATGATATTCTCTGCAAGTATAAATGGAATGCCAGGTGCTTCCACAGTGTGTGCATAAAGTCTGTGGCTTAGTTCTAGCAAAATCCTTCTTTACCTCAGACTTTGTAGGTAAAGAATTTATATTTTTATTTTTCTTGCAGAAATTTGCAAGATGCTTAGTACTACCACAGTTATGACATGTCTTTCTTGGAGCATAACTAGCAAGCATTGGTTTATTTCCTGAAGTGATGCCTACTTTTCCATTTCTGTTCTTGTTTGACACTTTCTGTTTCTCAACAGATTTTAACTCCTTCAGTTTATGTTTGAGTTGTTTATCTGTCATTGAACCAATATTAACCTGTTTAACACTAGTTTTTACTGGTTTACTTTTGACAGCTTCCTTTTCATTTTCAGACAAAAATTTACTGGTTCCATGAACAAAATGAGTTCTGACTTTAACTTGATTTTAAAATCTAAGTTCATCTCCCTCATTATAACCTAGACCAACAGTGTCTGTTTGAAAAATCTGTTGAGTGTCCTTTCCAGAATTAGTCCAAGTCCTAATTTTATTATTTGCTTCCTCCAACTCTGACTCTAGTTGTTTATACTTCTGAAGCAAATTCTGTTCTTTGCAAACAGCATCATCTCTCTCTTTCTGAACTTGTTGCATGTATTCAAGTTTTTCTTCAACAAGTTTATTTCTTACCTTTAGTTCAGAATTTTCAGCTTTTATCCTCTCATTTTCTAAAGTCTGATCCCTATAACTTATATGCAATGACTTAAGATAAATTCTTAATTGAGCAATGTCATCAATATTATAAGCATAGGTAGTTAGAGGTACCTGATTTTCAGAGGATTCTGATTCAGTAGTAGCCATGAGAGCATAGTTCACTTCTTCATCAGAATCTGAAGTATCTTTCCAGTTTTACCCTTCTTGCACTCAGGAGCATAGTGACCCATCTCCTTACACTTGTAGCATTGAATTTCAGACTTATCCTTCTTCCCTTTAGAATCTCTCTTATCAAACTTCCTGTAGCTTTTCCTGTCTTCATTTGAATCCCTAGAAAACCTTTTTCCTTTCTTGAAATTCTTGAAGCCCATTTTCTTGAAAGTCTTCACCATTAACACAGCCATTTTCCTCATTTCTTCTTCATCATCCTCAGAGTCAGATGATTCAGAAGAGTTTGAATCATAATCAGAGTTTGGTGATTCACTTTCTGAATGTATGACCAAAGCTTTTCCCTTCATTTTCCTTCTTGTTGCCTCTTTCTTCTGAGGCTTCTCTTCAACATTAAGAGCAACAGACTTTCCTTTCCTGCTTGATCTCCTGTTTCTCTGCTCCATTTCCAATTCATGAGTTTTGAGCAGTCCATAGATTTCATCAATCTCTGTTTCAACAAGATCATAGTTGTCTCTAATAGTGGTTGTTTTCACATCCCACTTTTCAGGTAGAGAAAGAAGAAACTTGAGATTCGAGTCTTCTAGATCATACTCTTTGTTGACCAATGACAGATCATTAATCAGTTTACAGAATCTATCAAATGTTTCTGTCATGGTCTCTTCAGGTTTAGCCTCAAAATGCTCATACTCTTGTGTGAGTATGTTTCTCCTAATCTTCTTAATAGCCGCAGTTCCTTGACACCTGACTTCAAGAGCATCCCATATCTCTTTTGCAGTGGTGCAGTTAATGACTTTGTTAGACATAACATTGTCTAAAGCACTATGCAGTAAATGCCTAACTTTTGCATCCTTAGCAATTGATGATAGATCTTCAGGAGTCATGTCCTTCTTTTCCTTTGGAACCATTTTTGCTTCTTCACCAGCAGCTGCAACAGATAGCTTTGTAGGATTGTGAGGGCCTTCATAAATCCTGTCAAGATATTCTGGATCTGTAGCCTCCAGAAACATAGTCATCTTGACCTTCCACATAGCATACTCTAATGGCCTGAGAATAGGAACCCTGATTGGTTCATAACGACTCACAGTAGTAGGAGCCTTTTCAGAAACAGTAGGTGTTGGTGGAGGGATTGCTGCCATGATTATTTTTGTGTTTGGATCTTAACCTGTAATAAAGTAACAGATTGGCTCTGATACCACTTGTTAGGCCGAATACACAATTAATAATCAACTTTGTATGAGAGTTTAACAAGTAAAAACGTTTATGCACTTAAAAACTTCTTGTATTACGAACCCTCTTCGTGATGTAAAATATCACAAAGAGCTGCTAGGTTACAATAAAGATAATTCGTCTCCTATGTCAACTCGATCTCTTTGATAGCTATCCAATCTTCAAAGATATCGCTTCCATAATAAATCTTTAATCACTGTTGACCAGTAGACGCTTCCTCCAGACAGAGTTTGACAAACTCTGTCGAGCTTCCATCTGTCAGAGTTTACACCAAACTCTGACTACTTCCAGCTAAACTCTGATAATTCACTGTAACACTTAAACACTGATTAAAACACATCAATTAAATTCAACATAGGAGTCATAGAATATGATAGTTCTAATGAATTATTATTAGGAAGTGACTTTTTAACTATGATAAATTATAAGATCAATAATAATGGAATTGAAATAAATGATCAAGGAAAGATTAGATTCATTAATAAACTATGAATATACAAGAGAAATTGAAAAATAAAAAAGTAAAGCTACAAAAAATAAAAGATGCTTTAAAAGGAGAAATATATTCACAAATAAAATATTTAGAATATAGTGAAAAAGAAATTAAAGTGGAAAATGATATAAAAGAATTAGAAAATATAATAAGAAAAGAAGAAGCAAAATCTAAGAAGATATGGAAAGATATGGGAAATGGATGGAAAAAACGCATTAATATACCAAAAGAATGAATAACCCGAATAATTTTGATAAAATACAAGAATTATGGGAAGAAATAATAGTGAAAGAGAATTTAAAAAATATAGTAACATTAATAGATGAAATTAGAAATGATCAAGCGCAAATAAGAAAGATAATAAGAGAAGAATTATCTGATTTATGGAATATATCTGAAATACCAACATTTAAAATAATATTAGATAAATTAGCCAAATTAGAAAAAGAAAAGCAACCAAATGTACAAATAATAAAAAATGAAGATAATAATGAGCAATTAGAAATGGTACCCATAAATGCTTGGAGAAGAACTAAGGAACTTATTATGGTAAATATAAGTAAAATGAAACCTAAAATATCAGAATCAGCAGATAAAGTATTAAAAAATTTATCTCTCTTACAAAAGGAAGGAAAATTTTAATGGATAAACAAGAATATAATGTAATAACATTTCTTAGAAATCATGGAAAAGAAATATTAGAAAGAGACAGATATAAGTATGAACCAATAAGAAGAGAATCAAAAAATATAGAAGCTAATATTACTAAAGAAGAAAAAGAAACTATAGAATATTTAAAATTAAAATTAGAAAAACAAGAAAAAGAGTTAGAGAAAGTAAAAGAGGAAAATAATAAACATAAATAAAATACTAATGAAGAATGGTTTAATAAATATAAAAAAATATAAAGACAAATATAAAACTGTTAAAAAGAGCTAAAAGAAACTAAAAGAGAATTAAAACAGGTAACATATGAATTACATCAAGAAATGGAAGAAACTAAAAAAGAATTAAACTTCTTAAAAGAAGAAATTAGAAAATTTAAAGGAAAAGAAACGATAATTATGGGAGAAAGTTCTCAAAGGAATGATGAAAATACAACTAGTGATTCAGAAAGTTCAAATAGTTCTAATAAAAAATATTTAAATTTTATAGAAGAATCAGAAAGTGAAGGAGGATCAGAAGTAGAAAAGGAGAATAATCAAATAATGCAAGCTCTAAGAAAAATGAATAATGTAAGTGCAATAATAAAAGAAGAACCTGAAAGTGATGAACAAATAGAAACAGAAATGGAAACAGATGAAACAATGAATGAAGATATAGATAATTATCAGGAAGAAGAATTATATGACCCAAATTTAGAAATAATAACAAAAGGTAGTAATAAAATTCCTAAACATATACCAATTGGACAACATGCAGAATTTAAAGAATTTGTAGGATCAATGTCACAAGGTGTTAATTTAAATGGTTATTTTTTAGACCTAGATAATGTATATGAAGAACAAGAAATTAGTAGAAGAATTACATATTGGAATCTTGGCACTTATATAGCTTTGATGAGTTCTACACATACTAATAATTTGGAATATATTTATTATTTAATATCTAAAACATTAATAGGAAAGGTTGCATACTGGATAGAATCTATTGATTATCAATTAAGAATGGAAGTAATGAGAAGTGCAGGAGATTGGAAATCTATGCTACAAATATTTGATCTGATATTAAAAAGAGAATTTTTAGGAGAACCTTGGATAGTAGCTAGAGATCAAGTATTAGTAGAAAGAAAAATAGAAATAATAATGAATTTAAATAATATGAAATGTTGTAAAATAAATAAATTACCAGAATATACAATAAGTTTTACTAAATTCTTTTATGAAGCTAGATTTTTACCTGAAGAAAGTCTAGTATATCAACAATTATACTATGATCACTTACCAAGTCCATATAATAATGAAATAACAAAAGAATATAATAAATTAGAACCAAGAGAAAATACTTTAGGAGAAAAAATAAAAGTATTAAGAGGATATCTTATGAGAAAATGTGAAGAATATAGAATACAACAGAAAGTAAAGAAAGATAAAAAATTAGGATTAAGAGAAATATGTGGATTGACTGAAAAAAGGTTAGTATTTGGATTTGATAAAAAGCCTTATAAAAAATATTGGAAAAAATATAGAAGAAAGACTCAGAAATATAAAGGTTATAATAAAGATTATAAATCTAAAAATTATAATCCTTATTATAGTAAGTATAAAAGGAAAAGATTTAGTAGATTTAGAAATACTAATAATACTAGAAATAAATTTAAAAATAAAAGAAAGTTTAGAAGAAAACCTAATAATAAAGGAAAAGATAAAATAAGTGAATGTAAATGTTGGAATTGTAATGAAAAAGGACATTATGCTAATAAGTGCCCCAAATTAAAAGAAAAAGGTGTAAAGTATATTAATTCATCACAATTTATAATGAATCTTGAACAAATAAAAGAGGATAATGATAAATGGTATAAATATGAAGATTTTTATGTAAGTCAAACTGATAATAGTGAAACAGAACAAGAAAATATAAATTACTATTCTACAGATAGTAACCCAGGATAATGGTAGCAATCTATGTAGTATCATATGTAGAATATAAACCTGAAAAATTGATGAAACAAAAAATATTTATAGATAACGGAGCAGATTTATGCTTAGCTAAAGAAGGAGTATTAATTCAACATAGATGGAAAAGATCAAAATTACATAGAACTAGAGTAACAAGATTTAATGAACAAAGAAAAGAATTAGATACAATCGCAGAAAATTTGAAAATATTATTGAATAAAACAATATTTAAACTTCCCTTAATATATCAAGAAAATAATATGAAACAATCAATATTATTAGGAAATAATTTCTTAGATCATTTTAAAACTCAAGTAGTAACTTCACATACTTTAAGTTTACAAACTCCATGTAATAAATGAATAGTATTAAAAAGAATATTACCATAAAAGAAGAAGGATCTACTGATCCCTTCCAATGATACTGATAAACCCGATGTAGTTCAACTACTAGGGCCCATGAAAATTATAACAGGCCAAATGTAGTTCAGCTACAGGTCCATAATATTATATTACCATACTACAATCAAGAAAAATCTGGAAGCAGAAGCAGCTGGACGACTGGAAATGAAAGAAAAGTTGACAAGACTAAAGTAAAAGAAGATGAAAGCTGAAGACAAGCAAGGATAAAGCAAGGAATCTTGAAAAAATAACAACGGGACAAGAAAAGTTAGGCAAGTGAAGAAAATTGATAAAAGCAAAGTCATGTCAAATTATGTAAATAGAATAGGTGAATAACAGGTTACCAGTTTTCCATGTAAGAAGTTGCCTATAAAAGGCCTTCAAATCTGATGTAACGATATCGAAAAATCTTCTGGCAATAAAATTTCTTAAGTTCTTATACTCTCTCAATGTCTAGCTAAACTCTCTTATCTTCTATAATTTCTGCCAAAAATATAGTATCATATTTTCAGAATTATTACTTTAAGATTATAAATAGTATTTGTTAGTCCAATAATTATTATCTAAAAACAGTATTTATGATTAGTAAGTAGCATATTGGAGGATATTCCGTTGAAGCTCGTAAAGCCTGGCCAAGTAAGACGCCGTGAAGCATGGATGCAGTTAGGCGCAGTGTGGAAGGGTGAGCATACCGGTGATCTGAGGTACTATTACGGTCTGACATACTGTTTAAGGTAAGGTTCTGGACTAGTATTTACTGTTTATAATTAAAGTTAAAGTAATTATTTCTGTGACTATGATGCTAGGGTTTTGGTAAGGAATTATAGAAGTTTTAAATTAAAAATGAATTCTGTTTTAATTACTGTTTTATGTTATGTTAACCATAATATTTATGCTCCTTCCCTCTTTAGGGTTAATATATAATGAAATCCAAATTGATATTCATTATAATAAATTTACATTTTATAATTAAAATGATGCTTATCATGATATGTTTACAGCTTATTATATTTTTAAAGCTCTTTATAATACTGTTTATTTTAAAGAAACTGTAATAAACCTGCCCCTCTGAATTGAAGGGATCAGTAGATCCTTCTTCTTTTATGGTAATATTTGTATTATTAGTACCACTGACAGTACCTGTAACAGGTCTTTTTCTCTGACCCGTCATTGCTTGGTAATGTTCTATGGTTTGTTTTGCATGAGTATGTTGGAGACGAACAATTCTATCTCGCATTCTTTCCAGTTCCATGGTATCTCTTGATATGGTTTCATTGTCATAATAAATAGTAATAATTTCTTCAACAGCTCCACCTTTACTAGTACCAATGACTTTAGCTTTTTCAGCTCTTATCATATCATCAATCTTATTTTTCAAAGTAGATAAACCAATAGCACGTTTCATGCATAACCATTCCTGGAAATTTGCAAGGGTACAAGGTGGTGGTAGGGTTAAATCAGAATAATCACCTTGTATTTCTTTCTTTCCCATCCTGAATAATTGACAAATTACTATCGGTTTGCCTATTAAATCTGTAGAGGCATCAAAGATTTGTACTCCAAAAGTTCCATTTCCATATGCATCTATCATAACTTTAACAGATTCCAAAATAAGTGATGGTAATTTGGAAATACTATACAGGGTTTCATCCACCATTATTTTGTCAATGAATCCATATGTAAATAGCTTTTCTACCACTTCTGGTTTTGCCTTTTCACTGCATAAATATCTGGGATATTTACTAAGTTTCAAACTTCTCAAGATATTCATATTTGTTTTATAATCATAAAATTTCATGATTTTCTCATAAGCTATCAAAACTTTAGAAGGGTATTTAAGCTTATCACTCATGGTTATTTCAGGTGATATTGAAGGTGATATCTGGGAGGTATTTGATGAAGATGGTATAGTTGCCAGTTTGGATGTAAAGGATTGAGGTTTTGTAGTAGGGCTTTGTAGGGTTTTCATTCTGTTCTTTGTGGCTTCATTCAAGGATTCCAAAAGATGTTTATTTTCTTGTACTTTGGTATCTATCTCTTTATGTAAATAAGCAATGGTTTCATGGTTCTTTGTAATAGCAGTAGTAACATCTCTAATATATTCTTCAAAATTTTTATTTGCCATCTTTGTACCTGCTAAGAAAATCACCTAGAACATTCTTAGTACCAGATATATTTTTAACAATAAAATCATAACAACAAAAGAATGATTGCCATTTTCTTCTTTTATTTAATTCCGGTAACAAATCAATTTTATTAGTAATAAATGCCTTCACCTGAGTATTATCAGTTCTAACTATGAATTTTACTGGTAATAAATGATAATGAAATTTCTTTATTCCAAATTTTACTGCTAATAATTCTTTTTCATTTATATGATAATTTATTTCATTAGGTTTCCATGTTCCTCCTGCATATCCACAGATAAGGGGTTTTTCTTTATCAATATCATTTTGGTCATAAGCTATGAGGACTGCTCCCCATCCTATATCACTTGCATCTGTAAATAATTCTAATTGATCAGTTTCTATAGGGATTCTATGCTTTGGTAAATTCTTCACCTTTTCTTTAAGGGTTTTAACGGCTTTATCATGTTCTTCCATCCACTGAAAGGGTTTTTTATTTTTTGTTAATTCTTGTAAAGGTTTTCTTAATTGTGGTAAATCTTTTATATAATCTGATGCATAATTAATTATTCCTAAAAATTGCTGAACCTCTTTCTTGTTTTCTAATTTATCTTTAAAATTTTGTATTTTTGATACTATATGATTTTGTAATTGTAATCCTTCTTTATCAATAATATATCCTAAATATTCTATTTTATTTTTAAATAATTCTGATTTCTTTTCAGAAAGTAATATTCCATGTTGTTTTACAATTTCTATAAATTGATCTAAATGTTTTATATGATCTTCTAGGGTTTCACTATATATTAATATGTCATCTACATAAACTATACAAAAGTCTTTTAATTTTGTAAATACTTGATCCATTCTTCTTTGAAATATTTGTGGGGCATTTTTAAATCCAAAAGGAAGTACCATCCACTTGTAGTGACCTTGAGGTGCACTAAAAGCTGTTAGAGGTCTTGATTCTTTTGTTAATTTTATTTGCCAAAATCCGCTTTTACAATCAAATTTACTAAACCATTTTTTATTTCCAAGAATATTAATAAGATTTCTTTTATATGGTAGAAAGTATCCATCAAATACAGTCTTTTTATTTAATTCTCTATAATCTATTACCATTAGAGCCTTTCCTCTTTTTTTGTTCACTATGTTTTCTTACTAAAAAGGCAGGACTACTATGTGGACTTTTACTTTCTTGTATTATTTTCATTTCTAGTAATTTATTTATTTGAATTTCAAATTCTTTTTGATCACTTGGGCTATATCTAATAGGTTTAGATCGTACTATATCATTAGGGTTTATTAGTTTTATTTCAGCATATATTTTTTCTTTATCCCATAATTGTACTGGATTTTCTCCAAAGTTTGGTTTTAATAATTCCTTATATTTAGCTATTAGTTCTTGTAGATTATTATTTCTGTCAATCATTAGGTTATTTATCCTTTTTATCCCTAATGGTAATATTCTTTTTAATACTATCCATTTATTACATGGAGTTTGTAAACTTAAAGTATCTGAAGTTACTACTTGAGTTTTAAAATGATCTAAGAAATTATTTCCTAATAATATTGATTGTTTCATATTATTTTCTTGATATATTAAGGGAAGTTTAAATATTGTTTTATTCAATAATATTTTCATATTTTCTGCGATTGTATCTAATTCTTTTCTTTGTTCATTAAATCCTGTTACCCTAGTTCTATGTAATTTTGATCTTTTCCATCTATGTTGAATTAATACTCCTTCTTTAGCTAAGCATAAATCTGCTCCGCTATCTATAAATATTTTTTGTTTCATCAATTTTTCAGGTTTATATTCTACATATGCTTCTACATAGATTGCTATCATTATTCTGAGTTACTATCTGTAGAATAGTAATTTATATTTTCTTGTTCTGTTTCAATATTATCAGTTTGACTTACATAAAAATCTTCATATTTATACCATTTATCATTATCCTCTTTTATTTGTTCAAGATTCATTATAAATTGTGATGAATTAATATACTTTACACCTTTTTCTTTTAATTTAGGGCACTTATTAGCATAATGTCCTTTTTCATTACAATTCCAACATTTACATTCACTTATTTTATCTTTTCCTTTATTATTAGGTTTTCTTCTAAACTTTCTTTTATTTTTAAATTTATTTCAGGTATTATTAGTATTTCTAAATCTCCTAAATCTTTTCCTTTTATACTTACTATAATAAGGATTATAATTTTTAGATTTATAATCTTTATTATAACCTTTATATTTCTGAGTCTTTCTTCTATATTTTTTCCTATATTTTTTATAAGGCTTTTTATCACATCCAAATACTAACCTTTTTTCAGTCAATCCACATATTTCTCTTAATCCTAATTTTTTATCTTTCTTTACTTTCTGTTGTATTCTATATTCTTCTCATTTTCTCATAAGATATCCTCTTAATACTCTTATTTTTTCTCCTAAAGTATTTTCTCTTGGTTCTAATTTATTATATTCTTTTGTTATTTCAGTATTATATGGACTTGGTAAGTGATCATAGTATAATTGTTGATATACTAGACTTTCTTCAGGTAAAAATCTAGCTTCATAAAAGAATTTAGTAAAACTTATTGTATATTCTGGTAATTTATTTATTTTACAACATTTCATATTATTTAAATTCATTATTATTTCTATTTTTCTTTCTACTAATACTTGATCTCTAGCTACTATCCAAGGTTCTCCTAAAAATTCTCTTTTTAATATCATATCAAATATTTGTAGCATAGATTTCCAATCTCCTGCAC
This sequence comes from Saposhnikovia divaricata, assembly GCA_036435485.1. NCBI lineage: Eukaryota > Viridiplantae > Streptophyta > Magnoliopsida > Apiales > Apiaceae > Saposhnikovia > Saposhnikovia divaricata. Next base: position 137,659,320 of record CM071600.1, read on the forward strand.
TTCTCATTACTTCCATTCTTAATTGATAATTGTAACGCCCCCAAATCCTGGTCAGGAGATTTGGTCGTTACCTCAGAATCCTCAAAATAACATCACCACTTTAATAAAACATTATTCCGTGTAATTGTCAAAAAATGAAATATAATCTCTGTGACCCAAACAATCCAAGATCTTTTAGGTTATAGTGCTAGAAACAAGAATCCAAATTCCATAAAATAGCAACTTTCTTCTTTACCACATTCTCTTAGATCAAAACTTAAATCACTAGTATGACTTCGATAAGAAGTATACCAGGGTAACTAATCTAATACATAATAATAACTATCAGAGTTAAACTAAATAAAATAGACCTTACACTGGATCAGGACATCCCGCGTTAAGTCATCTTTCAAGATAGCGTCTGCTTCTTCTCTCTTTGAACTATGCGAATATGTCTCGCCAAACTACCTTACTGAAAAGTTAGGGTTTCGAAACAAACAAGTATGAGCGGAAGAAATGCTCAGCAAGTGTGTAGTAAAATAGGAATAACAATAAATCATTGTTAATGAAAACATATATCATCTATCAAAAACTCAAATCACAAGAGATGTATTTTGAATCAAAAATCTAACAACACAGAATGGATTAAAATAAAGTATGAGGTGGGTAATCAGACATGATAGGTTCAGTGCTCTACTAGTGGGATCCCGACTACCTAAACACTAGGTTTAGCTGTACCCTAACAAGGAAGCATCATAAGGAATAATAGTCTCAAAGGTTATCGACAAGTTCGATACAGTAAATGGGGTATAAATTGAATAAACAAGAATAACAATAAATGTCGACAAGATCGACAATAAATGGAATAGTACCATAATAAGCATATTTAAAATAATCTCACTTGAACAAGAAGTGAAGGGAAAACACTTGCCTCGAATTCTCAGCTATCATGAAACGTCACAGTAATACTGCTTTCATCTTCTATCTTACGGCGTCAAAATCTTCTAATTTGATCATTATTTGGTTCAAGGTTCTTGCGGTTGCCACGAGTCTAATCCGCCGATATCGAGCTTGCGCGTCAATTCCAATATCAAACATAAGACAATACTTTAGTCTCTAGACGACAATTATAATATTCTATAAACGCTTATAAACTCAACTCGAACGTATTCACCATGCTTCAATTAATAACTCTCGAATCAATATCTATGTAATATAGACAACTAACATAGTGAATATCCAAATCAAAATTGTTGTCGTCGATACCTAACATCTTACTCTATTCTCTCCTTTAAAATAGGGTATTCTCTTCAGAATCTCTGAATGAAATCCACCTGATTAAATAGTACATCTCGATACGGTCGTGTCCATATATTATACGTAAATTTCCGAGTTCAGGAAGTATTTTAATTAATTAAAATACTCTTGGCTCCTTAGAAATAACCATTTAATAATCCATTTTCTAGTAAAATCCATAACTCCATTGATCTTCATCGTTAATCAAAATAAAAATCTCCATAAAACTTCTAATATTATCCCAAAGCCAAATAAAATTACTTCTTCCGAAAATCAAACCTCCCACCATTTAAAAGAATTCCCCAAAGTCTCCATTTTAATCAATTTCCGAATTTAATATCTACTTCATCCGATTAATCCTACCACTCCTAAATATCTTAGAAATTACTACATTTCCTCCTTGATTTAATAACCAAATTTCAAAATTTTTCACCATATCCATTATTTAATATAATTCAACCAAGTCTCCACATTGCACAAAGTAATTTAATAAATCATTTTATTCTATTCTTAAAATAAAATTCATATCTCCATTTTTACTCCTCATAAAATTATCCAAAAATTATCATAATATTCCTCATAAAATCCTCTAGCCAAATAAATTAAAATTTCCAAAATCCAACTTCCCCACTATTTTATAAAATCATCCCAAGTCCTATCTTTTATTCATTTTACCAAATTTTTTAAACTAATATCCCAAAATCCATTTCATCACCTAATAAACTAATCAAATACTATGTCATTTTCTCAATTTATCCATAAATTCTCAAAAACAAACTCTTCTCCAATTATCAACTAAAAATTCCCAAAATTTACTCTAAACATTCAATTAATAAAATAAAAAATATAGTCTTACACAAGGGTGGTGGCTTCCCCGTTACTCTAGCTCTCTCCTGCTTCCTTCGCACAACCCAGCACCAAGAATCACACGCAGAACACCCCAGACACACACACAGAGTCACTTCCCTTTTCTTATACTCCATCCCTCCTTCAATCTCCATCTCCCTCTCGGTCTACTCTCTTTCTCTCGGCTTCTCAGCCTTACAACACAAGCTCACACACCAGGATACACACTCACATATGCACCCCCAGACTTGACTTCCTTCTTCCTCTTCTTCCTTTTAACTCTCGAACTATCTCTTGGACACTCACATACACTGCATGCCCATCTCACGGACATACACCAGCCCCGATATAGACACACACAGAGCACACTCGAGGCACACAAACCTCCACAGAACTTGTTACTTCCACCTCCTCTTCTCCATTCTCCATCTCTCACTTCTCACCTCCTTCTTCATCTCTCTTCACTCGTTCCCCCTCTTCTCCAAATACAACTTTCTGCAAACCACCATCACAGCCTACAAGCCTCCCTGGTATACCTACACACGTGCACACACTATATCCTCACACACGCACATGATTAATGTAACGCCCCCTTACCCAACTCGTCTTCATCACTGTTGTAGTACAGAAATGGAACCATAAGCATAGAGAAAGCTCATGGCAACGAGATAGAACAAAACTGGAGCTGCAGTTTAGCCTTGACACGTAGCCACACGGAAACTAACCGACTTGAGTATAGGATGACAGTGAATAAAGTCGTGGAGGTATATACCAGCTTGACAAAGGCAGTAGAAGGTGAAAGATGAGTAGTTGGAGTTGCAGACTGATGAAGAAACCGGAACACTACATGCCGAGTATTCTTAACAACGAACAAGAGAAGAAGATGCTAGGGTGGTTAGTCACTTTCCCAGGTGAACTACTAGCCATTTACATACAAGCAAATACCGGCTATGTATATGAGTTATGGTCAGGAACGAAGGTTATATACAGGTTTGCAGAGCTTTGCACCAACTGTAACAGTACAAAAAAACCTTTTACTTGGTAAACAACGATGAGTTTACTGTTTACATAGTTAACCAGGTGGAAAGAAGAAAAAAAAGAATGGTATAAATATATAGGATAAAGAGCATGGGTACGTGCAGGCGTGCGGTCTATAAGTTGATGCAAGAAAGAAACAAGAAGACAAGCATAATAAAGGTATTCCATCTATAAGAAACATCCGACCGGGGAAACAAACATGGAGTCTAAATTATAGAAAATAGCTCTTGATATTGTGAAAAGAGGAGACAAAGAATCTCAAGAATTTCAAGGGAGACTGCACGCGTATGACATAAATGTTGGCCACGTACCATACAAACAATTATATACTCATTTCTTTTCAACAATACCCGCATTTCTGATTTTTAACGAACAATTTCAGAATAAATATTATTGAAAAATTACCAAAACATTTTTAAAATTCAAAGTATATTATAAAACTAATAAAATAAAATTTCTGAGATTTTTAGAACGTTTCTGAATTTTATACGTAATTTAGAAGTTAATTACGTCCAGAAAACATTTAAAAATCACACTTTTACAAAAATGACATTTTTATATTTTTGAAAAGTCCCACAAATAATTATAATAATTATGAGGCCTTAAAAAAAAATTTTTCAAAACAATTTTATATTTTCTCACAAATCTTATTCCTCCTTTTTATGGAAAAACCAATAAAGTATTTGAATGATAATAATAATGATTATAAAATCTCGGGTTGTTACAGTCTACCCCCCTTAAAAGGATTCCGTCCTTGGAATCTACTGAGAGAAATCACTAAGGTTTCTTTTTGCCAACTTCTCAATTCTGAACTTTCTATGATTTTCTATATAGGACAATTCTGGACAACTCGGGTTGTACCAATATATGATCATGCTCTCTTATGAGCTTATTCTTTGAGATTAGACATTCTCTCCTTTGAAACAAGAAATATAATACTCGTCCACACTTATCTCCTTTCACTAGTCAATTTCCTTCCAGTCAACTCATTCATATAAGTCATTAATACCAACACAATCATTTTATTCCTTATTCAAGGCTCCAATTCCTGATGAAATTCTTAGAAACAAACTGCTTATCTCTGTACTGCTTCTCTCAGGTTATCCCATTCCGTTCCTAAAACTTTTATATTTGACAATTGGTATCCGCATCCAAATTCTTATAATATTCCATCTACTATATCCACAATTAAATATATAATAAACAGGTGTCCATAGACAAACCTTCCACAATGATAACAATCACATTCCTATTATATCCGTTATCACTCTATTTTCGATTTTAACTGAATTAGTAATATCGTATTCTTGTTACCTGTTCCTTATCCATACCCTGCTCTCCGAAGTATCGAATCTTGTACATGTGTTGTCGGTCTAATGCGTAATCCTATTTGAAAAGCAGTTTCTGTTTTAACATCAATTCCTTAAACTTATCATCCCCTTCTCTGTCGACGTGAAGGTATATTGGACCACTTAGAAGGTCATCATGTCTGTCTTTACTTCTTTCAATCAATGATAACTTTAGGAATCATGAGGGTTTATAACAAAACGAATCGTACATGCAAAGCTCATCTTCAATTGAAGTATAATTGATCGTCAAATAAAATAGGGTGCTAGCAAAACAAGGAAGAGCAAAATGAAGGCTAAATCTCCTTAGACGATCTTACTCCCAACACATGCCAGTAATCGTATTTCGCATCTTGTTTGTAGCCTTTTCGTACTCTCTATAATGCTCGTTAAATAGTTAAAATCATAGAAGAAACTTCTAGAAGGTACATGCGGATATCTAGGTGGCGTGTTCTTAACTAGTAGCTCCGGTTGCCCAATTAGCTCATGCGGCTCCGAATCAGCTGGTTCGTCCATAGCCAAATCTTCGGATGAATCGAACCCCTACTCGCACGATACGTCGGGATACCTAATAACATCACAATACTCGTCATCCGATCTAAACTCTTCTTCTGCACGACCTAAGTTTATCGATACCCTACATCATCGTCAACTCATAATAATCTCTAAAGATTCCATAGTAGACATCTTCAGCCGCGAGAAGTTCTATCCAGTTCAGCCTAAACATCTCAAGTGAGCACGTCATCTCGACACATAATAGTCTTTTCTTTAATTCCTCGAAACTTTCTTAGTCATCATGCATCCGTTCACGTAAAGCTTTATTATACAATCACAGCCAAAACAAATAAAACATTCTTCTTACCTCTATTCGAAAGACTCATTGTTCTCACATTTCCCTGTTAGAAACATTATAATAATAACCAAGGGTGAGCACATAAAATTTTTGGCAAGTTCATTATCCCAAATCTTATACAAGAAAATTTTATAACTCGACGATAATGAAAGATAATGCTAGAACAAAAAGGAAACTCATTTAATTTCCAATAATGAAAGCCGTATAGGCAACTTCTCAAAATTTGTGAGAATATAGAAAAATTCTTTCAAAATCTCTGATAACTCAAGGAATTCAAATCATCTCAACCACAAGATCATTAGAAACGAACTTCTCAACACTTTCAAGAATTTCAAGAAAATCATCAACTTATTTGGCAGCTCAGAATTTAGGAAAAGATTACTGGTCTTCCACCGCTCGGTATCCCCCACGGTGCGATCAACTACCATGTCTCAAGGTACCGTCCTCCTGTGATACCGCACCCAACCTGATCAGGGCTATGATGTGGTACCACTAAATTTTCTCTCTGCTAGCATAAAATGGGTTGTCGTTTTCAACCCTGGCAACATTAATGCCAAAATAATTATCCGCATTCACGATACCCCACAGCGTGATCAACCGCTGTGTCTCAAGTACCACTATATCACTTTGCTAGCAAAAAGTTGGTTGAAAAGTCAACCTGAAATATTTCTCTTTCGATACCACGAGTTTATTCCTCGTGTTGATCTGAAAGAACACCCATGGGCCATCTCCCATGTTGACCAGTTGATTATAAGAATATTCCTTCGAATAAAAATTGATTGATTTGGATTCCTATTCGCTTCTGGCCAATCGCCAATCTAAACTTTGTATGAGACCGACCTGAACAATAAGCCGTCGCAATATTTTCAAAAGAATTTAATTTATTATATTGACACGAATAATATGTCAATTCCAGACAATAAAGTAACAACCTTGAACAAGAAAGGTTTACTGATTAGAATAAATCCTGTGGAGTCGTCTTGAAATAATAAAAACGACCCGATTCAAAAAGAAAACTTCCAAATGCGCTAGAGTAGGTATTTTTAGAGGGAATTCTGACGATAAGATGTTCTTCTGTTCTCTATTCTAAATGTATCTATTTTGATTCGAACAATGAATCAAATTTGAATATTGAAGCAAAACTTATCGGACCTGAACAATAGATCCGATTGAAGTCAATAAAATTTAAACTACCTCGATATATGAGCGTAGTTATAACTGAAATAATCTTTAAGGGTCATCTCGAACAAATAAGACGCCCTAGATTTCAATCTAAGTACGTTCTCTGAATTTATCAAGATTTTGGGAAAGCAACTAAATAATTTTTAACAATTTTAGCAAAGTAGACACTTCAAGAAGTTTAACTTGATTATCAAGGGATAAAATAAATAAATGTTACCATTTTAATAAATGATCCGAACTATGAACCATTGCCCAATGTCAAGGAATGTAGTTGAATTTGAGGGATAAATTCAACTGGTAGAAATAAATATTTAGCTATCTCGAAACAATAAAACAAGTCTCAGCCGAATCAACTTGAAGAGTCGTCCCGATCAATGAGACCGACAAATATTTTTAAATGTCATCTTCCTCGCAAAAAGGATTTTTTTTTTTGATAGATAAAATTAATCCAACATTCGAAGCAAATATTTGAGTGCCAAAAAATCACCACAAATTTTCACCACTGATAGGATATATTTTTATATATATTTTAGATGATTTTATTCCCGTATTTAATTGCATTTTGCATTTATTTGGATATTTATTTAATAAATTTCAATGTTTTATTGTAGAAGACAAGAATTCCTAATTTTGGAAGAATTTGGGCTTAAAGAGATATTTTGGAGCTAAAAATGAAGAAATTCGGATTTATTGAGCTACACCCGCTTTCTGCGGTATTTAATTCATATCTGGAGTTGTAGAAGTCGGATTTGGACGATCTTACAGTCCACGCGAAGCTTGGAAAATTATCTACAATTCAGAGGGGTTAAATAAGCAAAAATCCTATTGGAGCAGCTCGAAATTTGAGGAGCAAAATCAGTTCCGAATTTTAGTGAAAATCTTTTTAAATTTGGAATTTTCTTGTTGTTTATTCAAAAGGTAAAACATGTGTTTTGGTTTGGTTGATGAGTTGTTGTAATGCAGCCGAAAGTGATGAAATGGTTGGCTTGAAAAGAAAGAAAAAGAATTCAAAAGTGGAGCTAGTAGGTGAAGCTAATCATGGAGGCATTTTATTTAATGCAAATGGATGACATGAATGGCTATAAAAGAAGGAGTTTGTGCAGGAGAATAAACATCTTAGTATAGACTTAGCATAGTTAGGAATAAATTAGTAGACTAGGAAACACACTGCATAAAATTCCATTGTAGCATCTTCATTCGGCAAGCTAGTGCAAGTTTTCTAGGAGCTTGGTTTTCCTTCTTTTATGTACAATTTCTTTGGCTTAATTCTCCATTAATGTAAGGTATTCTCTATTTCTCTTGTTTATTATGGATTGTTACATAATTTTAGTTATTAATTTTTATATTAGTGAGTAGTTTGTTCTAGGATATTATGTAAACATGGTGGACCTAATTGCCCTAGATTTTTAATTCATTGTTGATCCTTTAATTAATTAGTATAAATAATTTAGTTAATAAATATTTTCACAATTATCGTTTTTGTCCCGGAAACAATTGAATTAAAATCGATAAAACCCGCCTCCCTGTGAACGAACATTAAAAATATACCACATCAAATTGGCGCCGCTGCCGGGGAGGCAAAAGTTATTATTGATTTTAAATTAATTGTTCCTTGCAGTTTGGATTTTATTTTATTCAATAAAAAAAAAATAACAAAAATAACAAAAATATTAGTTTTATTTCTTATTTTCTGTTTCGTTTTATTTGATTTATTCGAAGCTAAGTAGCCTCCCTGTTTGTTTTTGTTTCTGCACTCCCCTGTTTTACTCGAAGCATTTGTTAATATATATTTTTGTATGCTCTGTTTTCCCTCAAAAAAAAAAAAACAAACAAACCCAGTTCATTGTATGATTTGTTTTCTTCTCGACTAAAACCCAATAATACCCCATCCCCTTCTTCTTCTCTAACAGCCACCACAAATCACCCCTTCTCTTCTCCTTCTCTGTTCCCACCAGCCTCCTCCTTCCCCTTTTCTTATTTTCCCACAACCAACCCAGTAGCCTATCTCCCTCTCTTCTCCTTCATTTTTCTGTCCAAACCCACGCAGTCCTCCTCCTTCCACCGCATCTCCTCCACCACGCCACATCTCCAACACAAACCCACCACCTGCAACACCCCCCCTAAACCCATTTCTTTCTCCTCCCTTCCTCCATTTCGTTCTCAACACTTCCGCCACCCCGTGCCTCCACCATCTTCACCACTCTTCCTACGCGAAACACCCACTCCACAAACACCATATCTCCACCTTTCCTCACCTCCCGCGAAACACACAACCAACGCACAGACCCAGTTCGCCCAGCTGCAATTCCACACCCGCTGTCTCCTGTCGACTTCTAAAGCACCAAACCCGAATTTCTCGAGGTCGAACCAGCGAGAGTGAACTGGCCTGTGGTCCAGCCTCTTCTCGAACATAGTCAGTGGTAGGCTAATCATCCCCGGAACATCATCTCTAGTAGGGTGAACTCGGTCCCCTTTATCCATCCCACGACACAATACCCGAGCCCATATCTCCTCTTCCTTTCAAACCAATTTCTATGTTCTACGTTTCATTCGAATCACTGGGTTGCCGATTGTTTTTCATTGTTTGCTCGAGTGTGATGAGTTGTTAGTACTGAGTTAAATTGGCTGACTTTCAGATTTAATTTGTACAGATTTAATTTGTACTAAAGTTTTGAGTCTGGTTTGTAATTACGTTTTGGTCATAGCATATTGATGATGACTTTACTACTGGCTTGCATATGTACTCACTGTAAAGCAATAATGTTTTGCACAAGAAATGCGCAATAATGTAACTCGTTTAGAATACTTTTTGTGTGAAAAGGTCTGCTTCTATTCTAAATAATCAGATGTAAGATGATTGACAGTGTGTTCTTGTGATTTTTATGAAATGTTGTGTTGAATCCTTTTATAAAAAATAAAAAAAATAAAAATAAAATAAAATAAAATAAAATAAAAGTAAAGTAAAAATACATATTTTAGATTTTGTTTGTTAAATTTTGTGTGAAATTTTTAGTTCGTTTATGCTTCCATTGTCTCGTTGGAACTTTAGTTCCAATTGAGACCGGTTTTATTGCATTTCTTGGTTTTGTAGTGTGTTTACAGGGATACAATGGATGAGTTTGCATATCTTTCTTTCCGAGTAGAGGCATTGACTCGAGAAATTGCCTCGTGGAAGACTGCAGAGCCCGCTACATGTCCGATGAGTACAAATGAGATGTCACAAGTGGCCCCTGAAACTTACACTCGTTGTGAAGTTTATGGAATGTATGGTCACTTTGGTTTCGAATGCTATTACAATGTTTATAATTCTCAGAATACTCAGTTCGGACAAATGAATTCTTTTGAGGAAGGATATGGGTACAACCAGTACTCAAACACTTTTGATCAAGAATGCGTGAATCAACCAGATTTCTACTACCAGGACAATGGTGCTCAAAATTTTTCATATCATAATCAGCAACAGTTTGAGCAACAATATTATCAGTCATATGAGCAGCCGCCACAGCAAGAATATCAATATCCCCCTCTACAAGAAGATCTACATGTTTCTCAACCCAGCGTAGATGTGCAAGCTGATCAGACAAATGAGATGTGGGATATCTTGAATAAAATGCTAGAGACGATGGAAAAATTAAAAACTCAAAGTTTGGCGATTGAATCTCAAATTGCAAAGTTGGCTAACTCTTCTACTACAGGGCAGCTCTACTATTTACCATCATCATCTATCCGATCCGAAGAGGACCTGACTGCTATCAATCTCACAAGCGATCAGGAATATGATAGTTTCTCCATGTATATTGATGATGAGGCCATTGATAAAGAGAAAGAGCATGCCACCGATGACGAGATCAATGATGTTGCTGCTACCGAGAACAATGTGACTGATGATGAGGCTACAAAGGAAAGCAATACAGAGATGGTTGTTGTTTCTCTTCCGCAACCTGTACCTAAGCTACCATGTATTGATAAATTTGCTCTCGAACTAGCCTCTACTTACAAGGATTCTTTGCTCAAGAACACTTATTTCAAGGTTGATATGATAGCAAATATTGTCCAAGATGATATTTCTCAAATTCTGGTTGAGGATCCATACAAAGTGGCTCTTACGTGTCAAGCCCAAGAAGCGGGAGAAAATGGAAGTGTCTACTTAATCAATGATGCGACCAGCCAAGATGTTCGAATGGCTCATGTGGAAGTCATGAGTGGAGAAAAGCCACCGCCAGAACCTCCGCCTTATGTCAAGGGAGTTCGATACTTTCGTGGTGTCGAATTCTATCGTTGTTTCATCACAAAGTTTTCCAAAACTGCAGAAGCACTTAATCAATTATTGCTTATTGATGTCATATTTTATATTATTAATGCTTCTTTGGAAATTTTGTGCAGGATTACAACAACTGTTGATGCTCGTGGTGGTCTCGTGCAGCAGGTTTTTGGTCTTTTTGGAGTAGCACATCATGCTTCGACATTCAGTGCCGACACTTCATGCTTATGCATCAGGGGAGTATTTCTTACTTTCCTTTGTATTTTTTTTACTTTTCCTTTATATATTTGTTCATTGAGGACAATGAACCACTTAAGTGTGGGGATGAGTTCTCGATGATCAAAAAAAAAAATTAAAAATTAAAAATCCCAAAAAAATCAGAAAATTAGAAAATTGATTGCCTCGTCTCATAGTGTGTTAACAAGGATAGGTACACATCTTGTAAGCTTATTTTGCATGATTATTTGACATGTCATATCTCTAGAAAATCATTTGTTACTTGATGATTCCTTGTACGTACTTGCGAAATTTTTTTAAAACTTGAGATACATCATTGTCAAATTTAGTGAGTACTAAAACATGCTTTCACCCTGTGAGATTTTGAGCCTAATTTATGATTGGTACATCTTATATCAATCGAATTTTATTGTTGTGTGTTGTTCATCATTTGGCATGTTGCTCTAGAACTTGTTTTAAACCATTTTGAGATTACATGATATTTGTATGCACGAAAATGATAAAGGCACTAGGATTAACCGTGTTTATCCAAACAGTACCCTTGAATCATATATCCTTAGTGAACCCCTTTGAGCCTTTTATCTGTTATTTTTTTTTTGTATCACCAATCTAAATTCTTGAGCCTACTTGTTTATTCTTCTCTTGATTTACTGGTAGAGCACTTTGATTCATTTGGAGATTGGTGAGTGAATAGTGTGGGGATTTCTTTGTTAAAGTGTGAGAATTTGGTGGGAATGAAAAATAAATAAATAAATAAATAAATAAATAAATAAATAAATAAAAGGAAGAAAAAAAAGAGTGTTTGTGAGTATGTGTGAAAAAAAAAGAGATCAAATAGAGTTATGTTCATTGGTTTGTGCAATATGAAAGCGGAAAAGTGCATGGTAATATGTGATTGGGGTTTAATGCTTGTGAGAGTCTGATCAGCTTTTACACGATCAAAATTTCATGTTGAGTGCTTTAATTAGAAATGAACATTGTGCTCTATTAGTTTGTCAAGTCAGCCATTTGTTAACCTTTTTCTTGATTCCCTACCCTTCACCTTAGCCACGTTACAACCTTTAACAAAGACCTTTTGATTTGTGCATGCATGTATACAAAGTAGTGGAGGTTTGGTGGACAATCAAGCATATGGCAGCTCATGACTTAATTGATTGAACTTGAGCGAATACACTTCACCTATACACTTGTGTGATTTGAGAGTTTTGTGAGCTTCATTTATATCCATAGCATGTTACTCACTGAATGCGGCATTGATATATATTTCATGATCTTTTTGTCTATCTAGACTGTGTGCTTACTTTGATAGTCTTGTACAAATGATGCGTAAATTGAAAGACTTGTCTTTTTTATATTGTGTAATTAAGTTTTGCATGTGTGGAGTACTATGATAGGTTGCATACTTGAGACTTGGCAGAGAAAAAAAATGGATTTTGTGGGTAAATTCACTATAAACCCTCACGAGACAACACTCGTCCTACTAGGGCTGCCTAGGGGTTTAACGGCTTGTTGCATATGCTCAATGCAATCGTGTCATCTACGAAAGTGATATTAGGATTTAGTTTTTATTTCGCTTATTTGCCCGAGGACGTGCAAATGCTTAGTGTGGGGATGTTTGATAGGATATATTTTTATATATATTTTAGATGATTTTATTCCCGTATTTAATTGCATTTTGCATTTATTTGGATATTTATTTAATAAATTTCAATGTTTTATTGTAGAAGACAAGAATTCCTAATTTTGGAAGAATTTGGGCTTAAAGAGATATTTTGGAGCTAAAAATGAAGAAATTCGGATTTATTGAGCTACACCCGCTTTCTACGGTATTTAATTCATATCTGGAGTTGTAGAAGTCGGATTTGGACGATCTTACAGTCCACGCGAAGCTTGGAAAATTATCTACAATTCAGAAGGGTTAAATAATCAAAAATCCTATTGGAGCAGCTCGAAATTTGAGGAGCAAAATCAGTTCCGAATTTTAGTGAAAATCTTTTTAGATTTGGAATTTTCTTGTTGTTTATTCAAAAGGTAAAACATGTGTTTTGGTTTGGTTGATGAGTTGTTGTAATGCAGCCGAAAGTGATGAAATGGTTGGCTTGAAAAGAAAGAAAAAGAATTCCAAAGTGGAGCTAGTAGGTGAAGCTAATCATGGAGGCATTTTATTTAATGCAAATGGATGACATGAATGGCTATAAAAGAAGGAGTTTGTGCAGGAGAATAAACATCTTAGTATAGACTTAGCATAGTTAGGAATAAATTAGTAGACTAGGAAACACACTGCATAAAATTCCATTGTAGCATCTTCATTCGGCAAGCTAGTGCAAGTTTTCTAGGAGCTTGGTTTTCCTTCTTTTATGTACAATTTCTTTGGCTTAATTCTCCATTAATGTAAGGTATTCTCTATTTCTCTTGTTTATTATGGATTGTTACATAATTTTAGTTATTAATTTTTATATTAGTGAGTAGTTTGTTCTAGGATATTATGTAAACATGGTGGACCTAATTGCCCTAGATTTTTAATTCATTGTTGATCCTTTAATTAATTAGTATAAATAATTTAGTTAATAAATATTTTCACAATTATCGTTTTTGTCCCGGAAACAATTGAATTAAAATCGATAAAACCCGCCTCCCTGTGAACGAACATTAAAAATATACCACATCAACCACCATGATAAAACCCTTGAGAACAATAATGTTCATAGAAATCTCATAAATTCTTTTGAAGATAATGGATAAAATGAACTTGCCTCAGTCTTTGTGCTTGCTCAAACCACTTAAGACTTACTCTCTAAAAATTCGTAGTAGACACCTACAATCGCAAGGTGTTTTATCTAATTTAGCACAACCATCTCACGCGAACACTCAATTCTTAATCTACTAATTGGTACTATATCCCATAGTCCAACATGAACTCTATATGAGCTCAGACGTTCCTTACTTAGCTATACACACTTCCTACTCACTCTCGTTTCTAGTTTACTATAACCTCGCTCTGATACCATTCTGTAATGCCCCCAAATCCGGGTCAGGAGATTTGGTCGTTACCTGAGAATTCTCAAAATAACATCACCACTTTAATAAAACATTATTCCGTGTAATTGTCAAAAAATGAAATATAATCTCTGTGACCCAAACAATCCAAGATCTTTTAGGTTATAGTGCTAGAAACAAGAATCCAAATTCCATAAAATAGCAACTTTCTTCTTTACCATATTCTCTTAGATCAAAACTTAAATCACTGGTATGACTTCGATAAGAAGTATACCAGGGTAACTAATCTAATACATAATAATAACTATCAGAGTTAAACTGAATAAAATAGACCTTACACTGGATCAGGACATCCCGCGTTAAGTCATCTTTCAAGATAGCGTCTGCTTCATCTCTCTTTGAACTATGCGAATATGTCTCGCCAAACTACCTTACTGAAAAGTTATGGTTTCGAAACAAACAAGTATGAGCGGAAGAAATGCTCAGCAAGTGTGTAGTAAAATAGGAATAATAATAAATCATTGTTAATGAAAACATATATCATCTATCAAAAACTCAAATCACAAGAGATGTATTTTGAATCAAAAATCTAACAACACAGAATGGATTAAAATAAAGTATGAGGTGGGTAATCAAACATGATAGGTTCAGTGCTCTACTAGTGGGATCCCGACTACCTAAACACTAGGTTTAGCTGTACCCTAACAAGGAAGCATCATAAGGAATAATAGTCTCAAAGGTTATCGACAAGTTCGATACAGTAAATGGGGTATAAATTGAATAAACAAGAATAACAATAAATGTCGACAAGATCGACAATAAAGGGAATAGTACCATAATAAGCATATTTAAAATAATCTCACTTGAACAAGAAGTGAAGGGAAAACACTTGCCTCGAATTCTCAGCTATCATGAAACGTCACAGTAATACTGCTTTCATCTTCTATCTTACGGCATCACAATCTTCTAATTTGATCATTATTTGGTTAAAGGCTCTTGCGGTTGCCACGAGTCTAATCCGCCGATATCGAGCTTGCGCGTCAATTCCAATATTAAACATAAGACAATACTTTAGTCTCTATACGACAATTATAATATTCTATAAACGCTTATAAACTCAACTCGAACGTATTCACCATGCTTCAATTAATAACTCTCGAATCAATATCTATGTAATATAGACAACTAACATAGTGAATATCCAAATCAAAATTGTTGTCGTCGATACCTAACATCTTACTCTATTCTCTCCTTTAAAATTGGGTATTCTCTTCAGAATCTCTGAATGAAATCCACCTGATTAAATAGTACATCTCGATACGGTCGTGTCCATATATTATACGTAAATTTCCGAGTTCAGGAAGTATTTTAATTAATTAAAATACTCTTGGCTCCTTAGAAATAACCATTTAATAATCCATTTTCTAGTAAAATCCATAACTCCATTGATCTTCATCGTTAATCAAAATAAAAATCTCCATAAAACTTCTAATATTATCCCAAAGCCAAATAAAATTACTTCTTCCGAAAATCAAACCTCCCACCATTTAAAAGAATTCCCCAAAGTCTCCATTTTAATCAATTTCCGAATTTAATATCTACTTCATTCGATTACTCCTACCACTCTTAATATCCTAGAAATTACTACATTTCCTCCTTGATTTAATAACCAAATTTCAAAATTTTTCACCATATCCATTATTTAATATAATTCAACCAAGTCTCCACATTGCACAAAGTAATTTAATAAATCATTTTATTCTATTCTTAAAATAAAATTCAAATCTCCATTTTTACTCCTCATAAAATTATCCAAAAATTATCATAATATTCCTCATAAAATCCTCTAGCCAAATAAATTACAATTTCCAAAATCCAACTTCCCCACTATTTTATAAAATCATCCCAAGTCCTATCTTTTATTCATTTTACCAAATTTTTTAAACTAATATCCCAAAATCCATTTCATCACCTAATAAACTAATCAAATACTATGTCATTTTCTCAATTTATCCATAAATTCTCAAAAACAAACTCTTCTCCAATTATCAACTAAAAATTCCCAAAATTTACTCTAAAAATTCAATTAATAAAATAAAAAATATAGTCTTACACAAGGGTGGTGGCTTCCCCGTTACTCTAGCTCTCTCCTGCTTCCTTCGCACAACCCAGCACCAAGAATCACACGCAGAACACCCCAGACACACACACAGAGTCACTTCCCTTTTCTTATACTCCATCCCTCCTTCAATCTCCATCTCCCTCTCGGTCTACTCTCTTTCTCTCGGCTTCTCAGCCTTACAACACAAGCTCACACACCAGGATACACACTCACATATGCACCCCCAGACTTGACTTCCTTCTTCCTCTTCTTCCTTTTAACTCTCGAACTATCTCTTGGACACTCACAAACACTGCATGCCCATCTCACGGACATACACCAGCCCCGATATAGACACACACAGAGCACACTCGAGGCACACAAACCTCCACAGAACTTGTTACTTCCACCTCCTCTTCTCCATTCTCCATCTCTCACTTCTCACCTCCTTCTTCATCTCTCTTCACTCGTTCCCCCTCTTCTCCAAATACAACTTTCTGCAAACCACCATCACAGCCTACAAGCCTCCCTGGTATACCCACACTATATCCTCACACACGCACATGATTAATGTAACGCCCCCTTACCCAACTCGTCTTCATCACTGTTGTAGTACAGAAATGGAACCATAAGCATAGAGAAAGCTCATGGCAACGAGATAGAACAAAACTGGAGCTGCAGTTTAGCCTTGACACGTAGCTACACGGAAACTAACCGACTTGAGTATAGGATGACAGTGAATAAAGTCGTGGAGGTATATACCAGCTTGACAAAGGCGGAAGAAGGTGAAAGATGAGTAGTTGGAGTTGCAGACTGATGAAGAAACCGGAACACTACATGCCGAGTATTCTTAACAACGAACAAGAGAAGAAGATGCTAGGGTGGTTAGTCACTTTCCCAGGTGAACTACTAGCCATTTACATACAAGCAAATATCGGCTATGTATATGAGTTATTGTCAGGAACGAAGGTTATATACAGGTTTGCAGAGCTTTGCACCAACTGTAACAGTACAAAAAAACCTTTTACTTGGTAAACAACGATGAGTTTACTGTTTACATAGTTAACCAGGTGGAAAGAAGATGAAAAAGAATGGTATAAATATATAGGATAAAGAGCATGGGTACGTGCAGGCGTGCGGTCTATAAGTTGATGCAAGAAAGAAACAAGAAGACAAGCATAATAAAGGTATTCCATCTATAAGAAACATCCGACCGGGGAAACAAACATGGAGTCTAAATTATAGAATATAGCTCTTGATATTGTGAAAAGAGGAGACAAAGAATCTCAAGAATTTCAAGGGAGACTGCATGCGTATGACATAAATGTTGGCCACGTACCATACAAACAATTATATACTCATTTCTTTTCAACAATACCCGCATTTCTGATTTTTAACGAACAATTTCAGAATAAATATTATTGAAAAATTACCAAAACATTTTTAAAATTCAAAGTATATTATAAAACTAATAACATAAAATTTCTGAGATTTTTAGAACGTTTCTGAATTTTATACGTAATTTAGAAGTTAATTACGTCCAGAAAACATTTAAAAATCACACTTTTACAAAAATGACATTTTTATATTTTTGAAAAGTCCCACAAATAATTATAATAATTATGAGGCCTTAAAAAGAATTTTTTTCAAAACAATTTTATATTTTCTCACAAATCTTATTCCTCCTTTTTATGGAAAAACCAATAAAGTATTTGAATGATAATAATAATGATTATAAAATCTCGGGTTGTTACAGTCTACCCCCCTTAAAAGGATTCCGTCCTTGGAATCTACTGAGAGAAATCACTAAGGTTTCTTTTTGCCAACTTCTCAATTCTGAACTTTCTATGATTTTTTGTACCAATATATGATCATGCTCTCTTATGAGCTTATTCTTTGAGATTAGACATTCTCTCCTTTGAAACAAGAAATATAATACTCGTCCACACTTATCTCCTTTGACTAGTCAATTCCCTTCCAGTCAACTCATTCATATAAGTCATTAATACCAACACAATCATTTTATTCCTTATTCAAGGCTCCAATTCCTGATGAAATTCTTAGAAACAAACTGCTTATCTTTGTACTGCTTCTCTCAGGTTATCCCATTCCGTTCCTAAAACTTTTATATTTGACAATTGGTATCCGCATCCAAATTCTTATAATATTCCATCTACTATATCCACAATTAAATATATAATAAACAGGTGTCCATAGACAAACCTTCCACAATGATAACAATCACATTCCTATTATATCCGTTATCACTCTATTTTCGATTTTAACTGAATTAGTAATCTCGTATTCTTGTTACCTGTTCCTTATCCATACCATGCTCTCCGAAGTATCGAATCTTGTACATGTGTTGTCGGTCTAATGCGTAATCCTATTTGAAAAGCCGTTTCTGTTTTAACATCAATTCCTTAAACTTATCAACCCCTTCTCTGTCGACGTGAAGGTATATTGGACCACTTAGAAGGTCATCATGTCTGTCTTTACTTCTTTCAATCAATGATAACTTTAGGAATCATGAGGGTTTATAACAAAACGAATTATAAACAATATGTCAGACCGTAATAGTACCTCAGATCACCGGTATGCTCACCCTTCCACACTGCGCCTAACTGCATCCATGCTTCACGGCGTCTTACTTGGCCAGGCTTTACGAGCTTCAACGGAATATCCTCCAAGATGCTACTTACTAATCATAAATACTGTTGTTAGATAATAATTATTGGACTAACAAATACTATTTATAATCTTAAAGTAATAATTCTGAAAATATGATACTATATTTTTGGCATAAATTATAGAAGATAAGAGAGTTTAGCTAGACATTGAGAGAGTATAAGAACTTAAGAAATTTTATTGCCAGAAGATTTTCGATATCGTTACATCAGATTTGAAGGCCTTTTATAGGTAACTTCTTATATGGAAAACTGGTAACCTGTTATTCAATTATTCTATTTACATAATTTGACATGACTTTGCTTTTATCAATTTTCTTCACTTGCCTAACTTTTCTTGTCCCGTTGTTATTTTTTCAAGATTCCTTGCTTTATCCTTGCTTGTCTTCAGCTTCCATCTTCTTTTACTTTAGTCTTGTCAACTTTTCTTTCATTTCCAGCCGTCCAGCTGCTTCCAGATTTTTCTTGATTGTAGTATGGTAATATAATATTATGGACCTGTAGCTGAACTACATTTGGCCTGTTATAATTTTCATGGCCCCTAGTAGTTGAACTACATCGGGTTTATCAGTATCATTGGAAGGGATCAGTAGATCCTTCTTCTTTTATGGTAATATTTGTATTATTAGTACCACTGACAGTACCTATAACAGGTCTTTTTCTCTGACCCGTCATTGCTTGGTAATGTTCTATGGTTTGTTTTGCATGAGTATGTTGGAGACGAACAATTCTATCTCGCATTCTTTCCAGCTCCATGGTATCTCTTGATATGGTTTCATTGTCATAATAAATAGTAATAATTTCTTCAACAGCTCCACCTTTACTAGTACCAATGACTTTAGCTTTTCCAGCTCTTATCATATCATCAATTTTATTTTTCAAAGTAGATAAACCAATAGCACGTTTCATGCATAACCATTCCTGGAAATTTGCAAGGGTACAAGGTGGTGGTAGGGTTAAATCAGAATAATCACCTTGTATTTCTTTCTTTCCCATCCTGAATAATTGACAAATTACTATCGGTTTGCCTATTAAATCTGTAGAGGCATCAAAGATTTGTACTCCAAAAGTTCCATTTCCATATGCATCTATCATACCTTTAACAGATTCCAAAATAAGTGATGGTAATTTGGAAATACTATACAGGGTTTCATCCACCATTATTTTGTCAATGAATCCATATGTAAATAGCTTTTCTACCACTTCTGGTTTTGCCTTTTCACTGCATAAATATCTGGGATATTTACTAAGTTTCAAACTTCTCAAGATATTCTTATTTGTTTTATAATCATAAAATTTCATGATTTTCTCATAAGCTGTCAAAACTTCAGAAGGGTATTTAAGCTTATCACTCATGGTTATTTCAGGTGATATTGAAGGTGATATCTGGGAGGTATTTGATGAAGATGGTATAGTTGCCAGTTTGGATGTAAAGGATTGAGGTTTTGTAGTAGGGCTTTGTAGGGTTTTCATTCTGTTCTTTATGGCTTCATTCAAGGATTCCAAAAGATGTTTATTTTCTTGTACTTTGGTATCTATCTCTTTATGTAAATAAGCAATGGTTTCATGGTTCTTTGTAATAGCAGTAGTAACATCTCTAATATATTCTTCAAAGTTTTTATTTGCCATCTTTGTACCTGCTAAGAAAATCAGCTAGAACATTCTTAGTACCAGATATATTTTTAACAATAAAATCATAACAACAAAAGAATGATTGCCATTTTCTTCTTTTATTTAATTCCGGTAACAAATCAATTTTATTAGTAATAAATGCCTTCACCTGAGTATTATCAGTTCTAACTATGAATTTTACTGGTAATAAATGATAATGAAATTTCTTTATTCCAAATTTTACTGCTAATAATTCTTTTTCATTTATATGATAATTTATTTCATTAGGTTTCCATGTTCCTCCTGCATATCCACAGATAAGGGGTTTTTCTTTATCAATATCATTTTGTTCATAAGCTATGAGGACTGCTCCCCATCCTATATCACTTGCATCTGTAAATAATTCTAATTGATCAGTTTCTATAGGGATTCTATGCTTTGGTAAATTCTTCACCTTTTCTTTAAGGGTTTTAACGGCTTTATCATGTTCTTCCATCCACTGAAAGGGTTTTTTATTTTTTGTTAATTCTTGTAAAGGTTTTCTTAATTGTGGTAAATCTTTTATATAATCTGATGCATAATTAATTATTCCTAAAAATTGCTGAACCTCTTTCTTGTTTTCAAATTTATCTTTAAAATTTTGTATTTTTGATACTATATGATTTTGTAATTGTAATCCTTCTTTATCAATAATATAACCTAAATATTCTATTTTATTTTTAAATAATTCTGATTTCTTTTCAGAAAGTAATATTTCTTGTTGTTTTACAATTTCTATAAATTGATCTAAATGTTTTATATGATCTTCTAGGGTTTCACTATATATTAATATGTCATCTACATAAACTATACAAAAGTCTTTTAATTTTGTAAATACTTGATCCATTCTTCTTTAAAATATTTGTGGGGCATTTTTAAATCCAAAAGGAAGTACCATCCACTGGTAGTGACCTTGAGGTGCACTAAAAGCTGTTAGAGGTCTTGATTCTTTTGTTAATTTTATTTGCCAAAATCCGCTTTTACAATCAAATTTACTAAACCATTTTTTATTTCCAAGAATATTAATAAGATTTCTTTTATATGGTAGAAAGTATCCATCAAATACAGTCTTTTTATTTAATTCTCTATAATCTATTACCATTAGAGCCTTTCCTCTTTTTTTGTTCACTATGTTTTCTTACTAAAAAGGCAGGACTACTATGTGGACTTTTACTTTCTTGTATTATTTTCATTTCTAGTAATTCATTTATTTGAATTTCAAATTCTTTTTGATCACTTGGGCTATATCTAATAGGTTTAGATCATACTATATCATTAGGGTTTATTAGTTTTATTTCAGCATATATTTTTTCTTTATCCCATAATTGTACTGGATTTTCTCCAAAGTTTGGTTTTAATAATTCCTTATATTCAGCTATTAGTTCTTGTAGATTATTATTTCTGTCAATCATTAGGTTATTTATCCTTTTTATCCCTAATGGTAATATTCTTTTTAATACTATCCATTTATTACATGGAGTTTGTAAACTTAAAGTATCTTAAGTTACTACTTGAGTTTTAAAATGATCTAAGAAATTATTTCCTAATAATATTGATTGTTTCATATTATTTTCTTGATATATTAAGGGAAGTTTAAATATTGTTTTATTCAATAATATTTTCATATTTTCTGCGATTGTATCTAATTCTTTTCTTTGTTCATTAAATCCTGTTACCCTAGTTCTATGTAATTTTGATCTTTTCCATCTATGTTGAATTAATACTCCTTCTTTAGCTAAGCATAAATCTGCTCCGCTATCTATAAATATTTTTTGTTTCATCAATTTTTCAGGTTTATATTCTACATATGCTTCTACATAGATTGCTACCATTATTCTGAGTTACTATCTGTAGAATAGTAATTTATATTTTCTTGTTCTATTTCACTATTATCAGTTTGACTTACATAAAAATATTCATATTTATACCATTTATCATTATCCTCTTTTATTTGTTCAAGATTCATTATAAATTGTGATGAATTAATATACTTTACACCTTTTTCTTTTAATTTGGGGCACTTATTAGCATAATGTCTTTTTTCATTACAATTCCAACATTTACATTCACTTATTTTATCTTTTCCTTTATTATTAGGTTTTCTTCTAAACTTTCTTTTATTTTTAAATTTATTTCTAGTATTATTAGTATTTCTAAATCTCCTAAATCTTTTCCTTTTATACTTACTATAATAAGGATTATAATTTTTAGATTTATAATCTTTATTATAACCTTTATATTTCTGAGTCTTTCTTCTATATTTTTTCCTATATTTTTTATAAGGCTTTTTATCAAATCCAAATACTAACCTTTTTTCAGTCAATCCACATATTTCTCTTAATCCTAATTTTTTATTTTTCTTTACTTTCTGTTGTATTCTATATTCTTCACATTTTCTCATAAGATATCCTCTTAATACTCTTATTTTTTCTCCTAAAGTATTTTCTCTTGGTTCTAATTTATTATATTCTTTTGTTATTTCAGTATTATATGGACTTGGTAAGTGATCATAGTATAATTGTTGATATACTAGACTTTCTTCAGGTAAAAATCTAGCTTCATAATAGAATTTAGTAAAACTTATTGTATATTCTGGTAATTTATTTATTTTACAACATTTCATATTATTTAAATTCATTATTATTTCTATTTTTCTTTCTACTAATACTTGATCTCTAGCTACTATCAAAGGTTCTCCTAAAAATTCTCTTTTTAATATCATATCAAATATTTGTAGCATAGATTTCCAATCTCCTGCATTTCTCATTACTTCCATTCTTAATTGATAATCAATAGATTCTATCCAGTATGCAACCTTTCCTATTAATGTTTTAGATATTAAATCATAAATATATTCCAAATTATTAGTATGTGTAGAACTCATTAAAGCTATATAAGTTCCAAGATTCCAATCTGTAATTCTTCTACTAATTTCTTGTTCTTCATATACATTATCTAGGTCTAAAAAATAACCATTTAAATTAACACCTTGTGACATTGATCCTACAAATTCTTTAAATTCTGCATGTTGTCCAATTGGTATATGTTTAGGAATTTTATTACTACCTTTTGTTATTATTTCTAAATTTGGGTCATATAATTCTTCTTCCTTATAATTATCTATATCTTCATTCATTGTTTCATCTGTTTCCATTTCTGTTTCTATTTGTTCATCACTTTCAGGTTCTTCCTTTATTATTGCACTTACATTATTCATTTTTCTTAGAGCTTGCATTATTTGATTATTCTCCTTTTCTACTTCTGATCCTCCTTCACTTTCTGATTCTTCTATAAAATTTACATATTTTTTATTAGAACTATTTGAACTTTCTGAATCACTAGTTGTATTTTCATCATTCCTTTGAGAAATTTCTCCCATAATTATCGTTTCTTTTCCTTTAAATTTTCTAATTTCTTCTTTTAGGAAGTTTAATTCTTTTTTAGTTTCTTCCATTTCTTGATGTAATTCATATGTTACCTGTTTTAATTCTCTTTTAGTTTCTTTTAGCTCTTTTTTAACAGTTTTATATTTGTCTTTATATTTTTTATATTTATTAAACCATTCTTCATTAGTATTTTCTTTAAGTTTATTATTTTCCTCTTTTACTTTCTCTAACTCTTTTTCTTGTTTTTCTAATTTTAATTTTAAATATTCTATAGTTTCTTTTTCTTCTTTAGTAATATTAGCTTCTATATTTTTTGATTCTCTTCTTATTGGTTCATACTTATATCTGTCTCTTTCTAATATTTCTTTTCCATGATTTCTAAGAAATGTTATTACATTATATTCTTGTTTATCCATTAAAATTTTCCTTCCCTTTTGTAAGAGAGATAAATTTTTTAATACTTTATCTGCTGATTCTGATATTTTAGGTTTCATTTTACTTATATTTACCATAATAGGTTCCTTAGTTCTTCTCCAAGCATTTATGGGTACCATTTCTAATTGCTCATTATTATCTTCATTTTTTATTATTTGTACATTTGGTTGCTTTTCTTTTTCTAATTTTCCAAATTTATCTAATATTATTTTAAATGTTGGTATTTCAGATATATTCCATAAATCAGATAATTCTTCTCTTATTATCTTTCTTATTTGCGCTTGATCATTTCTAATTTCATCTATTAATGTTACTATATTTTTTAAATTCTCTTTCACTATTATTTCTTCCCATAATTCTTGTATTTTATCAAAATTATTCGGGTTATTCATTCTTTTGGTATATTAATGCGTTTTTTCCATCCATTTCCCATATCTATCCATATCTTCTTAGATTTTGCTTCTTCTTTTCTTATTATATTTTCTAATTCTTTTATATCATTTTCCAGTTTAATTTCTTTTTCACTATATTCTAAATATTTTGTTTGTGAATATATTTCTCCTTTTAAAGCATCTTTTATTTTTTGTAGCTTTACTTTTTTATTTTTCAATTTCTCTTGTATATTCATAGTTTATTAATGAATCTAATCTTTCCTTGATCATTTATTTAAATTCCATTATTATTGATCTTATAATTTATCATAGTTAAAAAGTCAATTCCTAATAATAATTCATTAGAACTATCATATTCTATGACTCCTATATTTATATTATATTCTAAATCTTATATTTTGAATCTTAAGTTAACACTTTTAATAATTATTATTTCTCTTTCATTTTCAGGATAATTATAAGTTTGTGGTTCTATTATACAACATTCATTTTCATTAATCTTATTTATATGTATAAATTTTTAATAGCTCCATCAAATATTATTACTTTAATTTTTAATCTATCTGTTCTTATATCTATTAAATTTATTCTTCTAGGTAAACTATATTGTCGTGTAATCATTTGTTGTCTTGAGGTTGATGGTTCTTTTCTAAAACTTAATCTTGAACCTTCTATTCTTGGTATTATTTTATTAGTTGGTCTTATTGTTCTTGTATTAAAATCCATATATATTTCTTCTGGTATAGTTATTTGTGAGTTTTCTTTATGTTCTATTTGTTCTAATATTTCTTGATACATTTTTGGTACTAAAACATCTAATTCATGTTGTTTAGTTACATGATGATTACCTGTTAATGCATATATCATTTTAGTTGCAATACTTATTACCTTACTACCTTGTGGCATTTTTATTCCTTCTAATTTATAATATAGGGTTAAAGCTAATTCTTTATGTTCATCTTTTAATGATATACTAAAATCTGGTTGTATGGTAAATTTTAATTTCTGATATATTAAATTTCCTTTAATTACTGATATTAAGGCATCTTGTAAATTTCCTAGTATTCTATCATCTAGTATATATATTTGTATAGGGGTATCTATATTTTTCTGAAAATATGCTTTTATTGTAAACTCTACTGCTCCTAAATATATATTTCTATATTTATTTGCTTCTTTATTAGATAATTTTCTTAATTCTCTTTTTATAATTTCATCAGTTATAAGACTTATTTTTGTCTTACCATGTATACTAGTTATATCTATTATATTCTCATGTTTTTGTGCTATATATCTGATTTCTTTATTTCTTTGAAATAATCCAGTTTTAAATATTTTCTTAACAGATAATTCTTCTTTTTCATTTTGTATTTTTCTATAAGTTTCAGGTTTGAAGCTTAATGTTTGTGACATTCCTTCTTCATATGTATCCATTTGGTAATATGTTTCATTAGATTCTTCTGCTAATTCTTTACCTTTATCCATGACAAATTGTATTTACCTTATTCTTAATTTTTCTTTTACGTTTTTCAATCATCTCATTTAAAAGTTCTATAGCTTGATCTTTATAAACTTTCGAGAATGGTGAGTTACTACCATTATATTTTCCATTTTTTATTCTATTAATCCTTTTTCTAATTTTTCCAATGTCTTTATCTATTTCTTTAATTTTAATCTTTATATTTGCTCGGTATATAAAATAGGATTTATCCATAGAAATAAATATTTGTTTTTGTTTCTAATTTCTTTTTTATTTCACTAGTATATTCTCTAAGAATATTTATTCTTTCTTGGTCTTCTATTTTTTGTTTTTCAGATCCATTATTCTTTTTATATTCTAAGTATCTTAATATTTTCTCATAATGTTCTAATCTTACAAAGGTTTCTTTAACTTCTTCTTTTATTTCTGAATTATATACAAAATATGATTTATCCATGGCAAATAATTTCTATATCTATTTTTATTTCTTTCTTTATATCTCTTATGTATCTTTTAAGGTAATTAATATTATGTATTAAATTTTCATGATTAACACAATTTTCTAGTTTATTAAGACTTTTTTCATAATCTTGCATTATTTTAATTTTTTCTTTTATCTTTAACTTATATATAAAATAAGATCTTTCCATTTTATCCAGTTAAACTTGCATCTTCTAACAATCTTTCATGATACCATTTTATATCTATTCTATTTGCTCTATATTTTTCCCATATTTGACCTAATCTCTCATATAATATTATTCTTTCTAAACGAGTTTCTTCTATCCATTCTATTTTATTAAGTTCATTTTGAATTTTTTTCCATTTCTTGTTCCATTTTTTCTCCATCTTTTATATAATATTTAAAAATTTCAAATATTCTCTTTATTGTCATTTTTTCTTATTTAATTTATTAGCTAGATCATTTATTAATTTATATTGTTCTTCTATAACTTTTCTTAATTCTTCTATTTCTTTATTTTTTCTCATTATTAAAGTTAAATTCTTTTCTTCTAACATACTTATTTGTCCATCTCTATCAGCTAACATATCTCTTAATATTTTTATTGTGTCTTCTCTTTGATCTATTATTCTCAAACTAATTTTACAACTTTCAATATGTTGATTTATATCT
Organism: Saposhnikovia divaricata; assembly: GCA_036435485.1. Taxonomy (NCBI): domain Eukaryota; kingdom Viridiplantae; phylum Streptophyta; class Magnoliopsida; order Apiales; family Apiaceae; genus Saposhnikovia; species Saposhnikovia divaricata. The sequence goes on from CM071600.1 coordinate 137,686,621, forward strand.
TTGTTATAAGTAGGAGTTTTAGCTGCTATTTTCTGAATTCTTTCTAGATCCATTTTTAAACTAAATATTTTTTAATAAGTTTTTTACACATCTTTTGTGTAGATTTATTATTTGATTTATACATTATTAATAGGGTTGCAATTATACGTGAATGATATTTTTTCCTAAATTTTGAATTAATAGGAGGTCTCATTTATAATAACATAACATATCAGTGCTTTTTTCCTTATACTTGCCGTGTAATTGTTTCATTTTTAAAGCTTGTTTCATTGACTTACTATTTTCTCCATTAACATGTCTAGGTTTTCCATTTACATACTAGGTTTCCTAGGTTACTATTTAGTATTTTTTGACACCAAAATTCCTTCCGTGTGTTCCGTGCTTACTATATACCAAATTCCACTCCTTTTTGTTTACAGGCTCTGATACCAAATTCAGAATTCAGAGGGGCAGGTTTATTACAGTTTCTTTATAATAATGTTTATTATCAGAGCCTGTAATAAACCTGCCCCTCTGAATTTGGTATCAGAGCCTGTAAACAAAAAGGAGTGGAATTTGGTATATAGTAAGCACGGAACACACGGAAGGAATTTTGGTGTCAAAAAATACTAAATAGTAACCTAGGAAACCTAGTATGTAAATGGAAAACCTAGACATGTTAATGGAGAAAATAGTAAGCCAATGAAACAAGCTTTAAAAATGAAACAATTACACGGCAAGTATAAGGAAAAAAGCACTGATATGTTATGTTATTATAAATGAGATCTCCTATTAATTCAAAATTTAGGAAAGAATATCATTCACGTATAATTGCAACCCTATTAATAATGTATAAATCAAATAATAAATCTACACAAAAGATGTGTAAAAAACTTATTAAAAAATATTTAGTTTAAAAATGGATCTAGAAAGAATTCAGAAAATAGCAGCTAAAACTCCTACTTATAACAAAGATATAAATCAACATATTGAAAGTTGTAAAATTAGTTTGAGAATAATAGATCAAAGAGAAGACACAATAAAAATATTAAGAGATATGTTAGCTGATAGAGATGGACAAATAAGTATGTTAGAAGAAAAGAATTTAACTTTAATAATGAGAAAAAATAAAGAAACAGAAGAATTAAGAAAAGTTATAGAAAAACAATATAAATTAATAAATGATCTAGCTAATAAATTAAATAAGAAAAAATGACAATAAAGAGAAGATTTGAAATTTTTAAATATTATATAAAAGCTGGAGAAAAAATGGAACAAGAAATGGAAAAAATTCAAAATGAACTTAATAAAATAGAATGGATAGAAGAAACTCATTTAGAAAGAATAATATTATATGAGAGATTAGGTAAAATATGGGAAAAATATAGAGCAAATAGAATAGATATAAAATGGTATCATGAAAGATTGTTAGAAGATGCAAATTTAACTGGATAAAATGGAAAGATCTTATTTTATATGTAAGTTAAAGATAAAAGAAAAAATTAAAATAATGCAAGATTATGAAAAAAGTCTTAATAAACTAGAAAATTTTGTTAATCATAAAAATTTAATACATAATATTAATTACCTTAAAAGATACATAAGAGATATAAAGAAAGAAATAAAAACAGATATAGAAATTATTTGCCATGGATAAATCATATTTTGTATATAAATCAGAAATAAAAGAAGAGGTTAAAGAAACCTTTGAAAGATTAGAACATTATGAGAAAATATTAAGGTACTTAGAATATAAAAAGAATAATGGATCTGAAAAACAAAAAATAGAAGACCAAGAAAGAATAAATATTCTTAGAGAATATACTAGTGAAATAAAAAAGAAATTAGAAACAAAAACAAATATTTATTTCTATGGATAAATCCTATTTTATATACCGAGCAAATATAAAGAATAAAATTAAAGAAATAGATAAAGACATAGAAAAAATTAGAAAAAGTATTAATAGAATAAAAAATGGAAAATATAATGGTAGTAACTCACCATTCTCGAAAGTTTATAAAGATCAAGCTATAGAACTTTTAAATGAGATGATTGAAAAACGTAAAAGAAAAATTAAGAATAAGGTAAATACAATTTGTCATGGATAAAGGTAAAGAATTAGCAGAAGAATCTAATGAAACATATTACCAAATGGATACATATGAAGAAGAAATGTCACAAACATTAAGCTTTAAACCTGAAACTTATAGAAAAATACAAAATGAAAAAGAAGAATTATCTGTTAAGAAAATATTTAAAACTGGATTATTTCAAAGAAATAAAGAAATCAGATATATAGCACAAAAACATGAGAATATAATAGATATAACTAGTATACATTGTAAGACAAAAATAAGTCTTATAACTGATGAAATTATAAAAAGAGAATTAAGAAAATTATCTAATAAAGAAGCAAATAAATATAGAAATATATATTTAGGAGCAGTAGAGTTTACAATAAAAGCATATTTTCAGAAAAATATAGATACCCCTATACAAATATATATACTAGATGATAGAATACTAGGAAATTTACAAGATGCCTTAATATCAGTAATTAAAGGAAATTTAATATATTAGAAATTAAAATTTACCATACAACCAGATTTTAGTATATCATTAAAAGATGAACATAAAGAATTAGCTTTAACCCTATATTATAAATTAGAAGGAATAAAAATGCCACAAGGTAGTAAGGTAATAAGTATTGAAACTAAAATGATATATGCACTAACAGGTAATCATCATGTAACTAAACAACATGAATTAGATGTTTTAGTACCAAAAATGTATCAAGAAATATTAGAACAAATAGAACATAAAGAAAACTCACAAATAACTATACCAGAAGAAATATATATGGATTTTAATACAAGAACAATAAGACTAACTAATAAAATAATACCAAGAATAGAAGGTTCAAGATTAAGTTTTAGAAAAGACCATCAACCTCAAGACAACAAATGATTACACGACATTATAGTTTACCTAGATGAATAGATTTAATAGATATAAGAACAGATAGATTAAAAATTAAAGTAATAATATTTGATGGAATTATAGCAAAAGATTGCATGGCTGAAATAAATACTGGAGCTATTAAAAGTTTTATACATATAAATAAGATTAATGAAAATGAATGTTGTATAATAGAACCACAAACTTATAATTATCCTGAAAATGAAAGAGAAATAATAATTACTAAAAGTGTTAACTTAAGATTCAAAATACAAGATTTAGAATATAATATAAATATAGGAGTCATAGAATATGATAGTTCTAATGAATTATTATTAGGAAGTGACTTTTTAACTATGATAAATTATAAGATCAATAATAATGGAATTGAAATAAATGATCAAGGAAAGATTAGATTCATTAATAAACTATGAATATACAAGAGAAATTGAAAAATAAAAAAGTAAAGCTACAAAAAATAAAAGATGCTTTAAAAGGAGAAATATATTCAAAAATAAAATATTTAGAATATAGTGAAAAAGAAATTAAACTGGAAAATGATATAAAAGAATTAGAAAATATAATAAAAAAAGAAGAAGCAAAATCTAAGAAGATATGGATAGATATGGGAAATGGATGGAAAAAACGCATTAATATACCAAAAGAATGAATAACCCGAATAATTTTGATAAAATACAAGAATTATGGGAAGAAATAATAGTGAAAGAGAATTTAAAAAATATAGTAACATTAATAGATGAAATTAGAAATGATCAAGCGCAAATAAGAAAGATAATAAGAGAAGAATTATCTGATTTATGGAATATATCTGAAATACCAACATTTAAAATAATATTAGATAAATTAGCCAAGTTAGAAAAAGAAAAGCAACCAAATGTACAAATAATAAAAAATGAAGATAATAATGAGCAATTAGAAATGGTACCCATAAATGCTTGGAGAAGAACTAAGGAACCTATTATGGTAAATATAAGTAAAATGAAACCTAAAATATCAGAATCAGCAGATAAAGTATTAAAAAATTTATCTCTCTTACAAAAGGAAGGAAAATTTTAATGAATAAACAAGAATATAATGTAATAACATTTCTTAGAAATCATGGAAAAGAAATATTAGAAAGAGACAAATATAAGTATGAACCAATAAGAAGAGAATCAAAAAATATAGAAGCTAATATTACTAAAGAAGAAAAAGAAACTATAGAATATTTAAAATTAAAATTAGAAAAACAAGAAAAAGAGTTAGAGAAAGTAAAAGAGGAAAATAATAAACTTAAAGAAAATACTAATGAAGAATGGTTTAATAAATATAAAAAATATAAAGACAAATATAAAACTGTTAAAAAAGAGCTAAAAGAAACTAAAAGAGAATTAAAACAGGTAACATATGAATTACATCAAGAAATGGAAGAAACTAAAAAAGAATTAAACTTCTTAAAAGAAGAAATTAGAAAATTTAAAGGAAAAGAAACGATAATTATGGGAGAAAGTTCTCAAAGGAATGATGAAAATACAACTAGTGATTCAGAAAGTTCAAATAGTTCTAATAAAAAATATGTAAATTTTATAGAAGAATCAGAAAGTGAAGGAGGATCAGAAGTAGAAAAGGAGAATAATCAAATAATGCAAGCTCTAAGAAAAATGAATAATGTAAGTGCAATAATAAAAGAAGAACCTGAAAGTGATGAACAAATAGAAACAGAAATGGAAACAGATGAAACAATGAATGAAGATATAGATAATTATCAGGAAGAAGAATTATATGACCCAAATTTAGAAATAATAACAAAAGGTAGTAATAAAATTCCTAAACATATACCAATTGGACAACATGCAGAATTTAAAAAATTTGTATGATCAATGTCACAAGGTGTTAATTTAAATGGTTATTTTTTATACCTAGATAATGTATATGAAGAACAAGAAATTAGTAGAAGAATTACAGATTGGAATCTTGGAACTTATATAGCTTTAATGAGTTCTACACATACTAATAATTTGGAATATATTTATGATTTAATATCTAAAACATTAATAGGAAAGGTTGCATACTGGATAGAATCTATTGATTAACAATTAAGAATAAAGAGAATTTTTAGGAGAACCTTGTATAGTAGCTAGAGATCAAGTATTAGTAGAAAGAAAAATAGAAATAATAATGAATTTAAAGAATATGAAATGTTGTAAAATAAATAAATTACCAGAATATACAATAAGTTTTACTAAATTCTTTTATGAAGCTAGATTTTTACCTGAAGAAAGTCTAGTATATCAACAATTATACTATGATCACTTACCAAGTCCATATAATACTGAAATAACAAAAGAATATAAAAAATTAGAACCAAGAGAAAATACTTTAGGAGAAAAAATAAGAGTATTAAGAGGATATCTTATGAGAAAATGTGAAGAATATAGAATACAACAGAAAGTAAAGAAAGATAAAAAATTAGGATTAAGAGAAATATGTGGATTGACTGAAAAAAGGTTAGTATTTGGATGTGATAAAAAGCCTTATAAAAAATATAGGAAAAAATATAGAAGAAAGACTCAGAAATATAAAGGTTATAATAAAGATTATAAATCTAAAAATTATAATCCTTATTATAGTAAGTATAAAAGGAAAAGATTTAGGAGATTTAGAAATACTAATAATACTAGAAATAAATTTAAAAATAAAAGAAAGTTTAGAAGAAAACCTAATAATGAAGGAAAAGATAAAATAAGTGAATGTAAATGTTGGAATTGTAATGAAAAAGGACATTATGCTAATAAGTGCCCCAAATTAAAAGAAAATGGTGTAAAGTATATTAATTCATCACAATTTATAATGAATCTTGAACAAATAAAAGAGGATAATGATAAATGGTATAAATATGAAGATTTTTATGTAAGTCAAACTGATAATAGTGAAACAGAACAAGAAAATATAAATTACTATTCTACAGATAGTAACTCAGAATAATGGTAGCAATCTATGTAGAAGCATATGTAGAATATAAACCTGAAAAATTGATGAAACAAAAAATATTTATAGATAGCGGAGCAGATTTATGCTTAGCTAAAGAAGGAGTATTAATTCAACATAGATGGAAAAGATCAAAATTACATAGAACTAGGGTAACAAGATTTAATGAACAAAGAAAAGAATTAGATACAATCGCAGAAAATATGAAAATATTATTGAATAAAACAATATTTAAACTTCCCTTAATATATCAAGAAAATATTATGAAACAATCAATATTATTAGGAAATAATTTCTTAGATCATTTTAAAACTCAAGTAGTAACTTCAGATACTTTAAGTTTACAAACTCCATGTAATAAATGGATAGTATTAAAAAGAATATTACCATTAGGGATAAAAAGGATAAATAACCTAATGATTGCCAGAAATAATAATCTACAAGAACTAATAGCTAAATATAAGGAATTATTAAAACCAAACTTTGGAGAAAATCCAGTACAATTATGGGATAAAGAAAAAATATATGCTGAAATAAAACTAATAAACCCTAATGATATAGTACGATCTAAACCTATTAGATATAGCCCAAGTGATCAAAAAGAATTTGAAATTCAAATAAATGAATTACTAGAAATGAAAATAATACAAGAAAGTAAAAGTCCACATAGTAGTCCTGCCTTTTTAGTAAGAAAACATAGTGAACAAAAAAGAGGAAAGGCTCGAATGGTAATTGATTATAGAGAATTAAATAAAAAGACTGTATTTGATGGATACTTTTTACCATATAAAAGAAATCTTATTAATATTCTTGGAAATAAAAAATGGTTTAGTAAATTTGATTGTAAAAGCGGATTTTGGCAAATAAAATTAACAAAAGAATCAAGACCTCTAACAGCTTTTAGTGCACCTCAAGGTCACTACGAGTGGATGGTACTTCCTTTTGGATTTAAAAATGCCCCACAAATATTTCAAAGAAGAATGGATCAAGTATTTAGAAAATTAAAAGACTTTTGTATAGTTTATGTAGATGACATATTAATATATAGTGAAACCCTAGAAGATCATATAAAACATTTAGATCAATTTATAGAAATTGTAAAACAACATGGAATATTACTTTCTGAAAAGAAATCAGAATTATTTAAAAATAAAATAGAATATTTAGGATATATTATTGATAAAGCAGGATTACAATTACAAAATCATATAGTATCAAAAATACAAAATTTTAAAGATAAATTAGAAAACAAGAAAGAGGTTCAGCAATTTTTAGGAATAATTAATTATGCATCAGATTATATAAAAGATTACCACAATTAAGAAAACCTTTACAAGAATTAACAAAAAATAAAAAAAACCCTTTCAGTGGATGGAAGAACATGATAAAGCCGTTAAAACCCTTAAAGAAAAGGTGAAGAATTTACCAAAGCATAGAATCCCTATAGAAACTGATCAATTAGAATTATTTACAGATGCAAGTGATATAGGATGGGGAGCAGTCCTCATAGCTTATGAACAAAATGATATTGATAAAGAAAAACCCCTTATCGAGGAACATGGAAACCTAATGAAATAAATTATCATATAAATGAAAAAGAATTATTAGCAGTAAAATTTGGAATAAAGAAATTTCATTATCATTTATTACCAGTAAAATTCATAGTTAGAACTGATAATACTCAGGTGAAGGCATTTATTACTAATAAAATTGATTTGTTACCGGAATTAAATAAAAGAAGAAAATGGTAATCATTCTTTTGTTGTTATGATTTTATTGTTAAAAATATATCTGGTACTAAGAATGTTCTAGCTGATTTTCTTAGCAGGTACAAAGATGGCAAATAAAAACTTTGAAGAATATATTAGAGATGTTACTACTGCTATTACAAAGAACCATGAAACCATTGCTTATTTACATAAAGAGATAGATACCAAAGTACAAGAAAATAAACATCTTTTGGAATCCTTGAATGAAGCCATAAAGAACAGAATGAAAACCGTACAAAGCCCTACTACAAAACCTCAATCCTTTACATCCAAACTGGCAACTATACCATCTTCATCAAATACCTCCCAGATATCACCTTCAATATCACCTGAAATAACCATGAGTGATAAGCTTAAATACCCTTCTGAAGTTTTGACAGCTTATGAGAAAATCATGAAATTTTATGATTATAAAACAAATATGAATATCTTGAGAAGTTTGAAACTTAGTAAATATCCCAGATATTTATGCAGTGAAAAGGCAAAACCAGAAGTGGTAGAAAAGCTATTTACATATGGATTCATTGACAAAATAATGGTGGATGAAACCCTGTATAGTATTTCCAAATTACCATCACTTATTTTGGAATCTGTTAAAGTTATGATAGATGCATATGGAAATGGAACTTTTGGAGTACAAATCTTTGATGCCTCTACAGATTTAATAGGCAAACCGATAGTAATTTGTCAATTATTCAGGATGGGAAAGAAAGAAATACAAGGTGATAATTCTGATTTAACCCTACCACCACCTTGTACCCTTGCAAATTTCCAGGAATGGTTATGCATGAAACGTGCTATTGGTTTATCTACTTTGAAAAATAAAATTGATGATATGATAAGAGCTGGAAAAGCTAAAGTCATTGGTACTAGTAAAGGTGGAGCTGTTGAAGAAATTATTACTATTTATTATGACAATGAAACCATATCAAGAGATACCATGGAGCTGGAATGTTAGGCCGAATACACAAATAATAATCAACTTTTTATGAGAGATTAACAAGTAAAAGCGTTTATGCACTTAAAAAACTTCTTGTATTTCAAACCCTCTTCGTGATGTAAAATATCACAAAGAGCTGCTAGGTTACAATAATGATAATTCGTTATCGATACCCTTCTAGGGTTAACCTATCTGTATTTATATAACATACAGCTACGATACAATCTCTAATTGATATTCCTAATAATCAGCTATACAATGATATCAATTACAGATTGTCACACGTCTCCTATGTCAACTCGATCTCTTTGATAGCTATCCAATCTTCAAAGATATCGCTTCCATAATTAATCTTTAATCACTGTTGAACAGTAGACGCGCTTCCTCCAGACAGAGTTTAACAAACTCTGTCGAGCTTCCAACTGTCAGAGTTTACACAAACTCTGACTGCTTCCAGCTAAACTCTGATAACTCCCTGTAACACTTAAACACTGATCAAAACACATCAATTATATTTAACAATCTCCCCCAACTTGTTCATTATCAAAAATGTACAAGTTAATGACAATAATTGATGATGTCAAAACAAACGATAAATACAGTGTTTATACAGATTCAGAGTTTAAGCTTAAAAACTATAGAGAATAAGAAAATTCTTACAGAACTTTAATCTCTAATCATTTCAAGATCTGGCATGGTTCTGAGATAATCAATCAGCAATCTTCTTTCTGCATTTTCAAGTTCAATCTTCATTGCTTCTTTGATTTCTCTGAGTTGAGGATCACTTTCATCTGTTTGATAAATAGCAGCCCTAAGATCATAAATCTTGTTTCTTCTCATTTCATTACCCAGTCTGATAAATCTGTCTTTTTCTGCCTGAGTATTAAAGTCAAGTACTGTGATTCCCAAATCAGTTTTTAACTTTGCAGTACCTTTCTTCATTTCAATGAGATTGCCTTGGTAATCCCTGTACTTAGGAATGTATCTGCTGTTGTATTTCTGTCCTCTAATAGCCAGATTCTGAGTCATCTTCTGTCTTAGTACATTAGCAACAGATTGAGTCCTTCGACTATTCACCTTGAGAAGATATAGAACATACTCTAGTTCTTCCCAATATTTCAAGCCGATATCATCCTCACCAACTTTGAATACTGTCCCATCAGCCATGAAGTAAAGAAGAAAATCTTTGTCTAAACTCTTCTGATGAATCAACTGCACTGATTCCAGTCTATCCAGACTCTCTTGAGGTACACCACGACCTGGAACAGCCAGTGAAGAAGGATCTCTAGGACCAGTATATTACCTTCTGTCTCTCTGTGAGCCTAATCCAGCCTTATTATTTCCAATCTTACCAGATAAAGCTTTTCCATCAGAAATATTCATTGAGACTCCAGATAACACATCTGGATCATGAAGTGTTCCTTTACCAAAAACTGATTTCAACTGAGAAGATAGAGGTCTAAACACAACTTGTGTAGCAACAGAGGTTGTATCTTTCTTCTTTGAATCTTCTCCTTCCATAGCAATGCCTTTCAGCTTGAGTTTATCTTCAGCTTCTGTTGATTTCTTAAATAAATGTGATCTTTGATCAGCATCAACATTTTCCTTGATCACAATGCCTTTAAGAACAGGCCTAGGAGCTTTTTCTTTTTGTACCTTATCAGACTTTAAAGCTTTAAGATGTTCTTCTTGTAAACTCTTTTCCTCAGCTTCAATGTCTTCAATCGTTACTCCTTCCTCATTCTCTTCAATGAACAACTTAGCAGCCAACTCTTCATCAGTTTGTGGATTTGAAAACAACAGTAAACTCTTGGTCCTTGAAGTTCCTTGAGTATCAGTATTTCTCCCAACAGACTGTGATTTGAATGACTTACTAGTTCTCAGAGTTTGAACCTCCTCAGCCTTTTTCTTTCCTTTGTCTTTGTTACTTGCCCCTCCATCTCCAGCACTATCCCTTCTGACAACTCTCTCCCCCTTTTTGACATCATCAGGCATAAGGATAGAAGTAATTAACTCCAGAGAGGTAGAAATAGAATCAATTTTAGCAGATAAATCAGACTGATTCTCTTCAACTTTACTCAGTCTGGCAAGGATATTGTCTTGAGCTTTAGAGAATTTTGTAGTCACTAGTTTTGAATGTGTTTCCATTTTCATCTCTCTAGCTACAACCTCATTTCGCAAAGAAGTGATTGCCAAATTAGTATCATCAAATCGTCTATCCAGAGTTTTAACTTGAACTATAGTTGCTTGCAAGCAAGAAAGAATCTCTGGATTAGAGATAGTATCAGCACTTTGCTTAACAAACTTAGCTGCTCTTCTTGATGGAAAAATACAATCTTCTTTGTACCATTCAGCAACATTCTTGGCAAATTGTGCTCTCTCAACTTCATGAGAAGTACAAGGTTGAGAAAAAGGTGTATGTTTATCATCAGTTTGTACTGGTGCACTCAGAGAGGTATCAGAGTTTGCACTACTGTCACCTTCAGCTTCAACACTTGTAGCTTTAACTGGTTCATCTTCAGCCATAGATTTAGCAATACCTTCTGTAGGCTTTTCAGGATTTTCTTCATGTCGCTCAGGCTCAGCAACAGGCATTGACTGAGAAGTTACTTTGGTTGCCTGATCAATTTCTTCACCTTCTTCAACAGTGTGGTGAGCATCAGATATTATCTCAGTATGAGATGCCACAGCTTCAGAAGGTACAGATGTAAGTTGATCAACTACACCAATATTAGAGATAGGATCAGATAATGGCATAAATGAATCAGGAACAGCATTTATTGGAGAAACACCATCTCTTGCATCCTCTTCTGCAGGCATTTTATCCTCTGCAGGCATTACATCCTCTGCAGGTATTACATCCTCTGCAGGTATTGCATCTTTCTCAACCTCAACAGGAGGTGTTTGCTGTGAAACAACCTCTGGAGCTTCAATATCTTCATCCACAGAATCAGAGAATATCACTTTTCTTCGTTTTGCTAGAGGTACATTATCTGAATCCTCTTCACAAGGTGGTGACTTAGGCATGTTTGCTCGAGCTTTCAGTCTTTTCCCTTTTCTAGTGTAAACAGCTTCAGGAGATTTTCGTTTTGATTTCCTCTTTGTCTCTTCCGCCAGTCTTAGACTGGCATGTCGTTTAGCAAGTGCTTTCTTAACGCCTTGAGATTTAGACTTTGATTTTAATGGAGAATCAGAGTTTGAGTTTGAAGTGGGTGAAGATTGCTTTGCAGGTGATTCAGTTTGTGGTTCTGTTTGAGGTTCAGGGTGTGGTTCAGGTTGTTGTGGTTCTTGTTCAGGTTCATCTTGTTGTGGTGCATCGTGTTGTGGTTCCTGTTGGTCTTGTTGTGGTTCTTGTGGTTGATTTAGAAAATTTCGTAGAGCAAGAGGCATGATAAACTCAGGAAGATTTTCTTTACCAACATCCTTGTTAGTCATATCAGAGAATATGCGCTTATTGACTCTAAAAGGATCAACTTTATCAGTTTCATCAATTACAAGACCAGGTACACATGCATTGAACAACATTTGACAGAAACGAGCATAGTAGACAGTGGTAGACTCTGACAATTTATCACCTAAGCTCATCAAAACATATCGACCAAAATCAAAATTAATACCATAGAGCAAAGAATACCCGATATGGAGACTATCCATTGGAATGGCATCCCAGTTTGTGACTTTCTTCAGGAATGTTCTTGTTATGCAATCAAAGAAGAAATTCCATTCCTTTCTGAGATTTGGTCGCTTTATACTGCCAAGCTTGTCAAGAGATTCCATGTAACCTATCTCCTGTAGCATGTCTCTCAGATAACTTTCATTAACCAGAGTATAAGAAGTATGTGTGTCAAAACCCATCGTATCTCGTACAGTCTGTGGAGTAATCACATGGTCTTGGTCTTCATAGGTGAAGATAATGGTAGGAGTTCCACTTTCTCCTCCATTCACATAAACTGAGTTCTGCCAGAATGAAGCAATTTGAGACGCGGAAAGAGTAGCAGGTCCAGTCAGAGCTTGTCCAATCTCTGAATCCCTCAAAAAATTCTGCATGAGATGAAACGATTCTGGAACGCGTTCATGATAGAGTGGAGCTTCATAGTTATTAGGAACAAACCGTAAGCCAAGAGCAGTGAATGCTTTAGATGCCATTGAGTTAAGAATTTCCAAGAATTTCCAAAAGATGTGAATGTAGAGAAGGTGTTTGCGTGAGTGCCCAAGAGAAAAATAAGAAAACTGTGAGAGTAAGAATAAAGCAAACTCGTTTGGACACAAAAGTGATTAAATTAATGAAAACTCAATCTCTTATGTAACAAACACTCAATCAGTTCCTTGATTAATGTGTAGTGGGACACGATAATAGGTAAGTGGGACACATTAAGGGCGAGTGGGTCATGTGCGCCTATTTTTAAAAAGAGTATATTAAAATTAAAACATTAAAATATTTGATTTTAACAAAAATCAAATAATACTCTTTTAAAAATATCTGGACCCAAGTAAAATCAGAATTTGAAACGTTTACCTGTTGCCTTTAATAACCAGAATACGAAGCGATTAAGGACTTCGTTCTTACCCATCTCTATTTAAGGCCTAGAGACTTGATCAGATTATTTCATTAAACCTTTAACCTTTCAGTCTCCCCTGGAAAATCACAAACCTTTCAAACCAAATACTCTTGAAAAACAATGGCTGACCTTACCATCAAAGAGAAAAACCTTCATCTTGTCGAAAATAGAGACATCTTCAGCTATTCTCGTGAAGAGTTTGAAGCGTTTGAGTGGGAAAGGCAGCTTGAGACGCTGTGGCTGCAAATGGATGCTGGTCTGGAAGAGCTCGAGAGAGAGAAACCTGCAAGGGTGATCGACATCGATGCTGCCCTCCAAGCAACATTGGCATGGCTCTCCTCGAAGGCATCCTCATCCACCACCACCAACCATTGTTAATGAATATGTCAGCAAAAATAACCTTATCCCTTCAACTTCCACCCAAATAAAGTGGCAAAGATGGGATCTGGGAATTTTTGCTAACAATGGAGTGGTGTGGACGGACCTTTTACTTTCCTGTTGAATAGATTAGCAGATAGAGAGAACAAAAATATGTAATATTTGCTTGTAATCTCTTTCTTATTATCAATGAAAATTTTGTTTTTCTAATCATATTCATTGTGTTCTACAACTGTTATTTGTGTTATATGAACTGTTCTTCAAGAAAATGCATCAAGAAGAGAATATGAAAACTAATTAAAGTAATCATATAAAGAACACATTCATGAACTATCCACTGATTAACAGTTGTCAAAAACCCTACTTACTCCAAGATTTTCAAATTGTCCAAGTGAAAATTTACCTTAGAGTGCAAATCACGAATCAACAGCGTTTGTCAATTCTCCAACTTTATCATCGAAACCCTTTCATAAATTGCACAGTTGTGAATATTTGTGTGTGTGAAGCAGAGTTTACTAAGTCAATTTTTAGAGCATCTAATTTTTCATAAAATCCATAAAGTAAATCAATAAACACTGGATGCACAGACTGTCATAGTAAACACTGACTGTATGATGAAAGCTAAACTCTGAAGTAATCGAACTTTATACAGTAATTTTTATTTTATACCCTCTTTATATACACATTTTTTTTTTTTCATTTTTTTTTTCATTTTTTTTTAATTTTTCATTCCAGTAATCAGAGGTTGGAACCAGTCACCAAAAATTCAAAAATTTTAGCCCTTATCATTTTGATAAGTTCCTGGGTCATCCTAGTATTTAACTAGTCACCAAAAATCAGAGAATTTTAGCACATATTATATACCAATAGGTTCCTGGGTCATCCTAGTATCCAACATAATCTCAAAGGAGTATAACAACCTATATACACTTTCTTTGGGGTATTGCAGTAAACATTTTATTTTATCAGAGTATAACTAACAGAGTTTAGAGTTCATCAACATCAGTAGTTCTTCATGAAAGGTAATGCACACAGTATTTATTGACTCAGAGTTTAGGACAAAATAAACTAAGAGATGCTATAAATATGAGCCAGTATCATGCTGTGTTAACTTTCTGCACAATCTAAGATTAGATCTCCATAACTCAGAAAGATTCATGATTAATTGCTGAGAATCATGCTTCATACATATTTCTTCATTGGTATTTTCATTCAGACAAAAATCAACTCAAAGTTCACAGAGTTTATCAAACTTATTAACAGTGTATGACATACAGACATGCTGACAGAGTTTAACAGAGTATGCATAACAGAGTTTAATCAACAGAGTTCACTTAGTATTTAACCAATCAGGAAATATGATTAATACATCACATAAGTAAAGTTTGAATCTAACCAACATTTCTAGTCAGAACCAGAGATCATTCCTAGTTCATTAACCAGCCTTGTAAATGTAACTTCACTCAATGGTTTAGTGAAGATATCTGCAAGCTGTTGTTCTGTAGAGACAAAATGTAGTTCAATATTTCCTTCTTCCACATGTTCTCTGATGAAGTGGTACCTTATGCTGATGTGCTTGGTCATTGAATGCTGTACTGGATTACCTGTCATAGCAATAGCACTTTGGTTATCACAGTAAATAGGTATATTACTGTACCTCAATCCATAATCCAGCAATTGATTCTTCATCCATAAGATCTGTGCACAACAGCTACCAGCTGCAATATACTCTGCTTCAGCTGTAGATGTGGAGATTGATTTCTGTTTCTTGCTGTACCAGGAAACAAGTCTGTCACCAAGAAATTGACAGCTTCCACTAGTGCTCTTTCTGTCTACCTTACAGCCTGCAAAGTCTGCATCAGAATATCCAAGTAGCTTAAAATCTGATTCTCTGGGGTACCACAGACCTAATGATATGGTGCCCTTGAGATACTTGAAGATTCTTTTCACAGCTGTCAGACGTGGCTCTCTAGGATCTGCCTGAAACCTTGCACAAAGACAGGTTGCATACATGATGTCAGGCCTACTAGCTGTCAAGTATAGAAGAGATCCTATCATGCCCCTGAAGTTTGTCATATCCACTGAAACTCCTGTGTCTTTGTCCAGTTTAGTTGCTGTTGCCATGGGAGTTGATGCAGATGAACAGTCAAGCATACCAAATTTCTTGAGAAGATTTCTGGTGTATTTTTCTTGATTAATGAAAATTCCATCTTCTGTTTGTTTCACCTGTAGGCCTAGAAAGTAACTAAGCTCTCCCATCATGCTCATTTGATATCTGGACTGCATGAGCTTGGCAAACTTCTTACAGAGTTTATCATTAGTAGACCCAAAGATGATGTCATCAACATAAATTTGAACTAAAAGGAGGTCACTTCCTTGGTTGAAATAAAACAGAGTTTTGTCAATTGTACCTCTGTTGAATCCACTTTCTAGAAGAAACTGAGCAAGTGTCTCATACCATGCTCTTGGTGCCTGCTTAAGTCCATATAGTGCCTTATCTAGCCTGTAGACATAATCTGGATATTTGGGGTCCACAAATCCTGGTGGTTGTTCAACAAACACTTCTTCTTCAAGCTTTCCATTCAGAAAAGCACTTTTCACATCCATCTGGAACACTTTGAATTTCTTGTGAGAGGCATATGCTAGAAAAATTCTGATTGCCTCCAATCTTGCTACTGGAGCAAATGTTTCATCATAATCTATTCCTTCCTGCTGTGAATAACCTTTTGCTACCAGTCTAGCCTTGTTCCTCGTGATAACACCTTCACTGTCAGTCTTGTTTCTGAAAACCCATTTAGTACCAACAATAGATCTGTTCTTTGGCCTTGGTACAAGGGTCCAAACTTCATTTCTTTCAAATTCATTTAACTCTTCCTGCATTGCTGTTATCCAGTCTGCATCTTGAAGAGCTTCTTCCACTTTCTTTGGTTCATTTTTAGACAAGAATGCATGAAATAGACATTCACTTGCAGTAGCACTTCTTGTCTTTACTTTTGCATCTGGATCACCAATTATCAAATCAGGTGTATGTGATTTAGTCCATTTCCTAGCAGAAGGCAAATGACTTCTATCAGCATGTGATCCTCCCCCTTGATCCATGCTCTCCTGATTCTGTTGTGATCTATTTTCGTTTTCTGAGACTCCCCCTGAACTTGACTGTCCAGAGTCAGAATTTGAATTTTCAGAGTTTGAAGCATCAGAGTTTGATCCAGATTTTTCAGTTGACTCAGTATCAGTGTTTGAGTCTTCATCTTGATCATGCTCCCCCTCAACTGGTTCTCCTCTTTGTTGTGACTGAGAAGTTTCTCCAGAATTTACCAGTAGAGGTTCAGAGTTTGTTTCAACAGAGTCTGTCAGAATTGTTTCATCAGAGTTTCCTTCATCAGAGTTTAAAACTTCATTTTCAAAGTTCAGTTGATCATATTCGTCTTTGTCTTCAAGTCCAGTTATCTTCTTATCATCAAAAGAAACATGTATAGATTCCATGATCACTTTAGTTCTCAGATTGTAAACTCTAAATGCCTTTGTTGACAGTGGATAGCCAACAAAAATTCCTTCATCTGCCTTTAACTCAAACTTGGTCAACTGTTCTGTATGAGTCTTCAAAACGAAACATTTGCACCCGAAAATATGAAAGTATTTCAGGTTAGGCTTCTTTTTCTTCACCATCTCATATGGTGTCTTTCCATGCTTATTGATCAGTGTTGCATTTTGAGTAAAACAAGCAGTTTGAACAGCTTCTGCCCAGAAATAAGTTGGCAATTTTGCTTCATCAAGCATAGTTCTGGCAGCTTCAATTAATGTTCTATTTTTCCTCTCAACTACACCATTTTGTTGTGGTGTACCAGGTGCTGAAAATTCTTGTTTCACTCCATTGTCCTTGCAGAATTCTTCCATTGTTGCATTTCTGAACTCAGTTCCATTATCACTTCTAATGATTCTAACTTTGTTGCTTGATCCTTTGTCCAGAAGCTTCACATGCTCCATCAGAGTCAATGCAGTTTCATCCTTCTTTGCTAGAAAATACACCCAGGTGAATCTAGTGTATTCATCAACAATGACTAAAGCATATTTCTTCCTTGCAATAGACATAACATTTACTGGACCAAATAGATCAACATGCAGAAGATGATGGGGATCAGTGATAGAAGATTCTGTTTTGCTCTTGAAAGATGACTTCCTTTGTTTAGCTTTCTGACATGAGTCACATAGGCCATCAACATTTAACAGGGTCTTTGGGAGTCCTCTTACAAGATCCTTTCTGATCAGTTCATTGATGTTGTTCAAGTTCAAATGTGAGAGTTTCTTGTGCCACTTCCAACTCTCTTCACTAGACATTCTTGTAGACAGGCAAACAGCTTTTCCAACAGAGTCTATCAAAAGCTTGATTTCATAAATGTTGTTTTGCCTGTGACCAACTAGAACAACCTTTCCTGTAGATTTGCTGATAACTTCACAATATTCAGGTTGGAAATCTACATGATATCCCTTGTCACAGATTTGACTCACAGATAGCAAGTCATGCTTGAGTCCTGGGACATGAGCTACATTGTTGATGATGACATTTCCAAGATTGATATTGCCATATCCCAATGTTCTTCCTATATTGCCATCACCATAGGAAACTTTTGGGCCAGCTTTCTCCTCATATTCTGATAGCAGGGCTTTATTTCCAGTCATGTGTCCTGAACATCCACTGTCCACGACTAGGGTTGCCTCCCTGTTACCCTGCAATCACAAACAATTACTGAGGATTAGTTTTAAGGATCCAGACTTGCTTGGATCCTTTGGCATTCTTAACTTTGTTAGCTTTTGCAGCGGAATTAACATTATCAGAGTTTGAGCTAACAGTATCAGTGTTTGCACTTGCAGTATCAACTTTAACCCATTTTAGATTGGGTTTCAGTTCATAGTAATTATGATAGATAGCATGATATTTTCTGCAAGTATAGATGGAATGCCAAGTGCTTCCACAGTGTGTGCATAGAGTCTGTGGCTTAGTTCTAGCAAAATCCTTCTTTACCTCAGACTTTGTAGGTAAAGAATTTATATTTTTATTTTTCTTGCAGAAATTTGCAAGATGCTTAGTACTACCACAGTTATGACATGTCTTTCTTGGAGCATAACTAGCAAGCATTGGTTTATTTCCTGAAGTGATGCCTACTTTTCCATTTCTGTTCTTGTTTGACACTTTCTTTTTCTCAACAGATTTTAACTCCTTCAGTTTATGTTTGAGTTGTTTATCTGTCATTGAACCAATATTAACCTGATTAACACTAGTTTTTACTGGTTTTCTTTTGACAGCTTCTTTTTCATTCTCAGACAAAAATTTACTGGTTCCATGAACAAATTTAGTTCTAACTTTAACTTGATTTTGAAATCTAAGTTCATCTTCCTCATTATAACCTAGACCAACAGTGTCTGTTTGAAAAATCTGTTGAGTGTCCTTTCCAGAATTTGTCCAAGTCCTAATTTTCTTATTTGCTTCCTCCAACTCAGATTCTAGTTGTTTATATTTCTGAAGCAAAATCTGTTCTTTGCAAACAGCATCATCTCTCTCTTTCTGAACTTGTTGCATGTTTTCAAGTTTCTCTTCAACAAGTTTATTTCTCTCTTTAAGTTCAGAATTTTCAGCTTTTATCCTCTCATTTTCTAAAGTCTGATCCCTATAACTTATATGCAATGACTTAAGAAAAATTCTTAATTGAGCAATGTCATCAATATTATAAGCATAGGTAGTTGGAGGTACCTGATTTTCAGAGGATTCTGATTCAGTAGTAGCCATGAGAGCATAGTTCACTTCTTCATCAGAATCTGAAGTATCTGCCCAATCTCTGCCTTTAGTGTAGAGTACCTTTCCAGTTTTACCCTTCTTGCACTCAGGAGCATAGTGACCCATCTCCTTACACTTGTAGCATTGAATTTCAGACTTATCCTTCTTCCCTTTAGAATCTCTCTTATCAGACTTCCTGTAGCTTTTCCTGTCTTCATTTGAATCCCTAGAAAACCTTTTTCCTTTCTTGAAATTCTTGAAGCCCATTTTCTTGAAAGTTTTCACCATCAGCACAGCCATTTTTCTCATTTCTTCCTCATCATCCTCAGAGTCAGATGATTCAGAAGAGTTTGAATCATAATCAGAGTTTGGTGAATCACTTTCTGAGTGTATGACCAAAGCTTTTCCCTTCATTTTCCTTCTTGTTGCCTCTTTCTTCTGAGGCTTCTCTTCAACATTAAGAGCAACAGACTTTCCTTTTCTACTTGATCTCCTGTTTCTCTGCTCCATTTCCAATTCATAAGTTTTGAGCAGTCCATAAATTTCATCAATCTCTGTTTCAGCAAGATCATAGTTGTCTCTAATAGTGGTTGTTTTCACATCCCACTTTTCAGGTAGAGAAAGAAGAAACTTGAGATTCGAGTCTTCTAGATCATATTCTTTGTTGACCAATGACAGATCATTAATCAGTTTACAGAATCTATCAAATGTTTCTGTCATGGTCTCTTCAGGTTTAGCCTCAAAATGCTCATACTCTTGTGTGAGTATGTTTCTCCTATTCTTCTTAATAGCTGCAGTTCCTTGACACCTGACTTCAAGTGCATCCCATATCTCTTTTGCAGTGGTGCAGTTAATGACTTTGTTAGACATGACATTGTCTAAGGCACTATGAAGTAAATGCCTAACTTTTGCATCCTTAGCAATTGATGATAGATCTTCAGGAGTCATGTCCTTCTTTTCCTTTGGAACCATTTTTGCTGCTTCACCAGCAACTGCAACAGATAGCTTTGTAGGATTGTGAGGGCCTTCATAAATCCTGTCAAGATATTCTGGATCTGTAGCCTCCAGAAACATAGTCATCTTGACCTTCCACATAGCATACTCTAATGGCCTCAGAATAGGAACCCTGATTGGTTCATAACGACTCACAGTAGTAGGAGCCTTTTCAGAAACAGTAGGTGTTGGTGGAGGAATTTCTGACATGATTATTGTTGTGTTTGGATCTTAACCTGTAATAAAGTAACAGATTGGCTCTGATACCACTTGTTAGGCCGAATACACAAATAATAATCAACTTTTTATGAGAGATTAACAAGTAAAAGCGTTTATGCACTTAAAAAACTTCTTGTATTTCAAACCCTCTTCGTGATGTAAAATATCACAAAGAGCTGCTAGGTTACAATAATGATAAATCGTTATCGATACCCTTCTAGGGTTAACCTATCTGTATTTATATAACATACAGCTACGATACAATCTCTAATTGATATTCCTAATAATCAGCTATACAATGATATCAATTACAGATTGTCACACGTCTCCTATGTCAACTCGATCTCTTTGATAGCTATCCAATCTTCAAAGATATCGCTTCCATAATTAATCTTTAATCACTGTTGAACAGTAGACGCGCTTCCTCCAGACAGAGTTTAACAAACTCTGTCGAGCTTCCAACTGTCAGAGTTTACACAAACTCTGACTGCTTCCAGCTAAACTCTGATAACTCCCTGTAACACTTAAACACTGATCAAAACACATCAATTATATTTAACATGGAAAGAATGCGAGATAGAATTGATCGTCTCCAACATACTCATGCAAAACAAACCATAGAACATTACCAAGCAATGACGGGTCAGAGAAAAAGACCTGTTATAGGTACTGTCAGTGGTACTAATAATACAAATATTACCATAAAAGAAGAAGGATCTACTGATCCCTTCCAATGATACTGATAAACCCGATGTAGTTCAACTACTAGGGGCCATGAAAATTATAACAGGCCAAATGTAGTTCAGCTACAGGTCCATAATATTATATTACCATACTACAATCAAGAAAAATCTGGAAGCAGCTGGACGGCTGGAAATGAAAGAAAAGTTGACAAGACTAAAGTAAAAGAAGATGGAAGCTGAAGACAAGCAAGGATAAAGCAAGGAATCTTGAAAAAATAACAACGGGACAAGAAAAGTAAGGCAAGTGAAGAAAATTGATAAAAGCAAAGTCATGTCAAATTATGTAAATAGAATAGGTGAATAACAGGTTACCAGTTTTCCATATAAGAAGTTACCTAAAAAAGGCCTTCAAATTTGATGTAACGATATCGAAAATCTTCTGGCAATAAAATTTCTTAAGTTCTTATACTCTCTCAATGTCTAGCTAAACTCTCTTATCTTCTATAATTTATGCCAAAAATATAGTATCATATTTTCAGAATTATTACTTTAAGATTATAAATAGTATTTGTTAGTCCAATAATTATTATCTAAAAACAGTATTTATGATTAGTAAGTAGCATCTTGGAGGATATTCCGTTGAAGCTCGTAAAGCCTGGCTAAGTAATACGCCGTGAAGCATGGATGTAGTTAGGCGCAGTGTGGAAGGGTGAGCATACCGGTGATCTGAGGTACTATTACGGTCTGACATACTGTATATAATTCGCATGTGATCTGAGCATACCTGTTCTTTTCAAATAGGATTACGCATTAGACCGACAACACATATACAAGATTCGATACTTCGGAGAGCAGGGTATGGATTAGGAACAGGTAACAAGAATACGAGATTACTAATTCAGTTAAAATCGAAAATAGAGTGATAACGGATATAATAGGAATTTGATTGTTATCATTGTGGAAGGTTTGTCTATGGACACCTGATTATTATATATTAATTGTGGATATAGTAGATGGAATATTATAAGAATTTGGATGCGGATACCAATTGTCAAATATACAGTATGTCAGACCGTAATAGTACCTCAGATCACCGGTATGCTCTGACCCGTCATTGCTTGGTAATGTTCTATGGTTTGTTTTGCATGAGTATGTTGGAGACGAACAATTCTATCTCGCATTCTTTCCAGCTCCATGGTATCTCTTGATATGGTTTCATTGTCATAATAAATAGTAATAATTTCTTCAACAGCTCCACCTTTACTAGTACCAATGACTTTAGCTTTTCCAGCTCTTATCATATCATCAATTTTATTTTTCAAAGTAGATAAACCAATAGCACGTTTCATGCATAACCATTCCTGGAAATTTGCAAGGGTACAAGGTGGTGGTAGGGTTAAATCAGAATAATCACCTTGTATTTCTTTCTTTCCCATCCTGAATAATTGACAAATTACTATCGGTTTGCCTATTAAATCTGTAGAGGCATCAAAGATTTGTACTCCAAAAGTTCCATTTCCATATGCATCTATCATAACTTTAACAGATTCCAAAATAAGTGATGGTAATTTGGAAATACTATACAGGGTTTCATCCACCATTATTTTGTCAATGAATTGTAAATAGCTTTTCTACCACTTTTGGTTTTGCCTTTTCACTGCATAAATATCTGGGATATTTACTAAGTTTCAAACTTCTCAAGATATTCATATTTGTTTTATAATCATAAAATTTCATGATTTTCTCATAAGCTGTCAAAACTTCAGAAGGGTATTTAAGCTTATCACTCATGGTTATTTCAGGTGATATTGAAGGTGATATCTGGGAGGTATTTGATGAAGATGGTATAGTTGCCAGTTTGGATGTAAAGGATTGAGGTTTTGTAGTAGGGCTTTGTAGGGTTTTCATTCTGTTCTTTATGGCTTCATTCAAGGATTCCAAAAGATGTTTATTTTCTTGTACTTTGGTATCTATCTCTTTATGTAAATAAGCAATGGTTTCATGGTTCTTTGTAATAGCAGTAGTAACATCTCTAATATATTCTTCAAAGTTTTTATTTGCCATCTTTGTACCTGCTAAGAAAATCAGCTAGAACATTCTTAGTACCAGATATATTTTTAACAATAAAATCATAACAACAAAAGAATGATTGCCATTTTCTTCTTTTATTTAATTCCGGTAACAAATCAATTTTATTAGTAATAAATGCCTTCACCTGAGTATTATCAGTTCTAACTATGAATTTTACTGGTAATAAATGATAATGAAATTTCTTTATTCCAAATTTTACTGCTAATAATTCTTTTTCATTTATATGATAATTTATTTCATTAGGTTTTCATGTTCCTCCTGCATATCCACAGATAAGGGGTTTTTCTTTATCAATATCATTTTGTTCATAAGCTATGAGGACTGCTCCCCATCCTATATCACTTGCATCTGTAAATAATTCTAATTGATCAGTTTCTATAGGGATTCTATGCTTTGGTAAATTCTTCACATTTTCTTTAAGGGTTTTAACGGCTTTATCATGTACTTCCATCCACTGAAAGGGTTTTTTATTTTTTGTTAATTCTTGTAAAGGTTTTCTTAATTGTGGTAAATCTTTTATATAATCTGATGCATAATTAAATATTCCTAAAAATTGCAGAACCTCTTTCTTGTTTTCTAATTTATCTTTAAAATTTTGTATTTTTGATACTATATGATTTTGTAATTGTAATCCTGCTTTATCAATAATATATCCTAAATATTCTATTCTATTTTTAAATAATTTTGATTTCTTTTCAGAAAGTAATATTCCATGTTGTTTTACAATTTCTATAAATTGATCTAAGTGTTTTATATGATCTTCTAGGGTTTCACTATATATTAATATGTCATCTACATAAACTATACAAAAGTCTTTTAATTTTCTAAATACTTGATCCATTCTTCTTTGAAATATTTGTGGGGCATTTTTAAATCCAAAAGGAAGTACCATCCACTCGTAGTGACCTTGAGGTGCACTAAAAGCTGTTAGGGGTCTTGATTGTTTTGTTAATTTTATTTGCCAAAATCCGCTTTTACAATCAAATTTACTAAACCATTTTTTATTTCCAAGAATATTAATAAGATTTCTTTTATATGGTAAAAAGTATCCATCAAATACAGTCTTTTTATTTAATTCTCTATAATCTATTACCATTCTAGCCTTTCCTCTTTTTTGTTCACTCTGTTTTCTTACTAAAAAGGCAAGACTACTATGTGGACTTTTACTTTCTTGTATTATTTTCATTTCTAGTAATTCATTTATTTGAATTTCAAATTCTTTTTGATCACTTGGGCTATATCTAATAGGTTTAGATCGTACTATATCATTAGGGTTTATTAGTTTTATTTCAGCATATATTTTTTCTTTATCCCATAATTGTACTGGATTTTCTCCAAAGTTTGGTTTTAATAATTCCTTATATTTAGCTATTAGTTCTTGTAGATTATTATTTCTGTCAATCATTAGGTATTTATCCTTTTTATCCCTAATGGTAATATTCTTTTTAATACTATCCATTTATTACATGGAGTTTGTAAACTTAAAGTATCTGAAGTTACTACTTGAGTTTTAAAATGATCTAAGAAATTATTTCCTAATAATATTGATTGTTTCATATTATTTTCTTGATATATTAAGGGAAGTTTAAATATTGTTTTATTCAATAATATTTTCATATTTTCTGCGATTGTATCTAATTCTTTTCATTGTTCATTAAATCCTGTTACCCTAGTTCTATGTAATTTTGATCTTTTCCATCTATGTTGAATTAATACTCCTTCTTTAGCTAAGCATAAATCTGCTCCGCTATCTATAAATATTTTTTGTTTCATCAATTTTTCAGGTTTATATTCTACATATGCTTCTACATAGATTGCTATCATTATTCTGAGTTACTATCTGTAGAATAGTAATTTATATTTTCTTGTTCTGTTTCACTATTATCAGTTTGACTTACATAAAAATCTTCATATTTATACCATTTATCATTATCCTCTTTTATTTGTTCAAGATTCATTATAAATTGTGATGAATTAATATACTTTACACCTTTTTCTTTTAATTTGGGGCACTTATTAGCATAATGTCCTTTTTCATTACAATTTCAACATTTACATTCACTTATTTTATCTTTTCCTTTATTATTAGGTTTTCTTCTAAACTTTCTTTTATTTTTAAATTTATTTCTAGTATTATTAGTATTTCTAAATCTCCTAAATCTTTTCCTTTTATACTTACTATAATAAGGATTATAATTTTTAGATTTATAATCTTTATTATAACCTTTATATTTCTGAGTCTTTCTTCTATATTTTTTTCCTATATTTTTTATAAGGCATTTTATCACATCCAAATACTAACCTTTTTTCAGTCAATCCACATATTTCTCTTAATCCTAATTTTTTATCTTTCTTTACTTTCTGTTGTATTCTATATTCTTCACATTTTCTCATAAGATATCCTCTTAATACTCTTATTTTTTCTCCTAAAGTATTTTCTCTTGGTTCTAATTTTTTATATTCTTTTGTTATTTCAGTATTATATGGACTTGGTAAGTGATCATAGTATAATTGTTGATATACTAGACTTTCTTCAGGTAAAAATCTAGCTTCATAAAAGAATTTAGTAAAACTTATTGTATATTCTGGTAATTTATTTATTTTACAACATTTCATATTCTTTAAATTCATTATTATTTCTATTTTTCTTTCTAATAATACTTGATCTCTAGCTACTATCCAAGGTTCTCCTCAAAATTCTCTTTTTAATATCATATCAAATATTTGTAGCATAGATTTCCAATCTCCTGCACTTGTCATTACTTCCATTCTTAATTGATAATTGTAACGCCCCCAAATCCTGGTCAGGAGATTTGGTCGTTACCTGAGAATCCTCAAAATAACATCACCACTTTAATAAAACATTATTCCGTGTAATTGTCAAAAAATGAAATATAATCTCTGTGACCCAAACAATCCAAGATCTTTTAGGTTATAGTGCTAGAAACAAGAATCCAAATTCCATAAAATAGCAACTTTCTTCTTTACCACATTCTCTTAGATCAAAACTTAAATCACTGGTATGACTTCGATAAGAAGTATACCAGGGTAACTAATCTAATACATAATAATAACTATCATAGTTAAACTAAATAAAATAGACCTTACACTGGATCAGGACATCCCGCGTTAAGTCATCTTTCAAGATAGCGTCTGCTTCTTCTCTCTTTGAACTATGCGAATATGTCTCGCCAAACTACCTTACTGAAAAGTTGGGGTTTCGAAACAAACAAGTATGAGCGGAAGAAATGCTCAGCAAGTGTGTAGTAAAATAGGAATAACAATAAATCATTGTTAATGAAAACATATATCATCTATCAAAAACTCAAATCACAAGAGATGTATTTTGAATCAAAAATCTAACAACACAGAATGGATTAAAATAAAGTATGAGGTGGGTAATCAGACATGATAGGTTCAGTGCTCTACTAGTGGGATCCCGACTACCTAAACACTAGGTTTAGCTGTACCCTAACAAGGAAGCATCATAAGGAATAATAGTCTCAAAGGTTATCGACAAGTTCGATACAGTAAATGGGGTATAAATTGAATAAACAAGAATAACAATAAATGTCGACAAGATCGACAATAAATGGAATAGTACCATAATAAGCATATTTAAAATAATCTCACTTGAACAAGAAGTGAAGGGAAAACACTTGCCTCGAATTCTCAGCTATCATGAAACGTCACAGTAATACTGCTTTCATCTTCTATCTTACGGCGTCAAAATCTTCCAATTTGATCATTATTTGGTTCAAGGCTCTTGCGGTTGCCACGAGTCTAATCCGCCGATATCGAGCTTGCGCGTCAATTCCAATATCAAACATAAGACAATACTTTAGTCTCTAGACGACAATTATAATATTCTATAAACGCTTATAAACTCAACTCGAACGTATTCACCATGCTTCAATTAATAACTCTCGAATCAATATCTATGTAATATAGACAACTAACATAGTGAATATCCAAATCAAAATTGTTGTCGTCAATACCTAACATCTTACTCTATTCTCTCCTTTAAAATAGGGTATTCTCTTCAGAATCTCTAAATGAAATCCACCTGATTAAATAGTACATCTCGATACGGTCGTGTCCATATATTATACGTAAATTTCCGAGTTCAGGAAGTATTTTAATTAATTAAAATACTCTTGGCTCCTTAGAAATAACCATTTAATAATCCATTTTCTAGTAAAATCCATAACTCCATTGATCTTCATCGTTAATCAAAATAAAAATCTCCATAAAACTTCTAATATTATCCCAAAGCCAAATAAAATTACTTCTTCCGAAAATCAAACCTCCCACCATTTAAAAGAATTCCCCAAAGTCTCCATTTTAATCAATTTCCGAATTTAATATCTACTTCATCCGATTACTCCTACCACTCCTAAATATCTTAGAAATTACTACATTTCCTCCTTGATTTAATAACCAAATTTCAAAATTTTTCACCATATCCATTATTTAATATAATTCAACCAAGTCTCCACATTGCACAAAGTAATTTAATAAATCATTTTATTCTATTCTTAAAATAAAATTCATATCTCCATTTTTACTCCTCATAAAATTATCCAAAAATTATCATAATATTCCTCATAAAATCCTCTAGCCAAATAAATTACAATTTCCAAAATCCAACTTCCCCACTATTTTATAAAATCATCCCAAGTCATATCTTTTATTCATTTTACCAAATTTTTTAAACTAATATCCCAAAATCCATTTCATCACCTAATAAACTAATCAAATACTATGTCATTTTCTCAATTTATCCATAAATTCTCAAAAACAAACTCTTCTCCAATTATCAACTAAAAATTCCCAAAATTTACTCTAAACATTCAATTAATAAAATAAAAAATATAGTCTTACACAAGGGTGGTGGCTTCCCCGTTACTCTAGCTCTCTCCTGCTTCCTTCGCACAACCCAGCACCAAGAATCACACGCAGAACACCCCAGACACACACACAGAGTCACTTCCCTTTTCTAATACTCCATCCCTCCTTCAATCTCCATCTCCCTCCCGGTCTACTCTCTTTCTCTCGGCTTCTCAGCCTTACAACACAAGCTCACACACCAGGATACACACTCACATATGCACCCCCAGACTTGACTTCCTTCTTCCTCTTCTTCCTTTTAACTCTCGAACTCTCTCTTGGACACTCACATACACTGCATGTCCATCTCACGGACATACACCAGCCCCGATATAGACACACACAGAGCACACTCGAGGCACACAAACCTCCACAGAACTTGTTACTTCCACCTCCTCTTCTCCATTCTCCATCTCTCACTTCTCACCTCCTTCTTCATCTCTCTTCACTCGTTCCCCCTCTTCTCCAAATACAACTTTCTGCAAACCACCATCACAGCCTATAAGCCTCCCTGGTATACCCACACACGTGCACACACTATATCCTCACACACGCACATGATTAATGTAACGCCCCCTTACCCAACTCGTCTTCATCACTGTTGTAGTACAGAAATGGAACCATAAGCATAGAGAAAGCTCATGGCAACGAGATAGAACAAAACTAGAGCTGCAGTTTAGCCTTGACACGTAGCCACACGGAAACTAACCGACTTGAGTATAGGATGACAGTGAATAAAGTCGTGGAGGTATATACCAGCTTGACAAAGACAGAAGAAGGTGAAAGATGAGTAGTTGGAGTTGCAGATTGATGAAGAAACCGGAACACTACATGCCGAGTGTTATGTCCAAAATTCGGTTCGGGTTTTTCAAGATGGATTCGGGTCAAATTATGGGTTAAATTTGGGGGATTCTAGGTTTAATTAGGGGTTTTATAGAAAATGAAGGAATCAGGACGCGCCCTCTCTTTCTTTACAAAGAGGGCGCGCCCTAAGTATAGAAACACGGTGACAAATCTATTCAAGTTAATTTTCTGAGAAGACATTGAAGAAATCTCTCCTAGGATTCCACTCAAGCTTGGATTCCACTCAAGCTTGGATTCCACTCAAGCTGGAATTCCAGAAGTTGAAGAATTCCCTCCTGTCGTATCTCAGGAGGGGGATGTCCGTCGCAGAAGGCCTCCAGGGGTTTGCCTGGATATAAGGACCCTTCTTAAACACTAAGGGCGCGCCCTATGGTGGAAAGATGGGGACTTCTGGTGTGTGCTTTGGGAGCTCTGTTCCTGTAGCCAATGGGCGCGCTCTCATTGGGGAACTTCGGAGTAATCCTGCACTTTGCACCCAAAAGCTCTGGATCACCTGTCCTGCTATCTGGTGGGTGCTTCTCATTCGGGGGACAGGGATGCGTTCTGCAATTGGGGTAAACCACGGCTATACCTGCATCCTTGAAATCAAGAAATAGCTGGTAACGGATAGGACTAGTCCTCGACGGGGGAAGTTTCCTTATCCGTGAAGTCTTGAGATCTTGGATGAGCCTTGGGCCTTTGTGGTTAGGCCTCATAGTAGAACATTCCGGAAGCTGGTCCGTTATCCAAGCCCATTTGGGTTTCTTGCTCTCCAAGAACTACGTCTGGCTTGATCCCCTATAAATAGAGGGGTACGTAGGCCGATTGAGGGGTTGGAAGTCGAGAGCTCTGAATAGCCGCCACTAACCCTATCAATCTCAGCCACCAATTACGCTCAACAACCACACACCACCGTTTTCTCCGGCAAAGAACCGCCGCGTCAGATCTTGTTTCCGGCAACACACCTCGAATTTTGTTGTTCCCAAATTCCTCCGTCAACACCGAGTATTCTTAACAACGAACAAGAGAAGAAGATGCTAGGGTGGTTAGTCACTTTCCCAGGTGAACTACTAGCCATTTACATACAAGCAAATACCGGCTATGTATATGAGTTATGGTCAGGAACGAAGGTTATATACAGGTTTGCAGAGCTTTGCACCAACTTTAACAGTACAAAAAAACCTTTTACTTGGTAAACAACGATGAGTTTACTGTTTACATAGTTAACCAGGTGGAAAGAAGAAGAAAAAGAATGGTATAAATATATAGGATGTCTCACAATCATGGCAGAGGTTCTCAAGAAGAAGATGGTTACGATTCTGAAGATAGCTTGGAAGGTAACCGAGCGCGTCATGAACTTACGTCCCGGAAAATATAGCTGCTCCTCCGCGACATCAAGGAACTCCGGCCGCCATCAGCGGACAGCCGCCCGTCCTCATCAGTAATTCGGCATTAATGGAACAGCTGTATATTATGCAAGATGCCATAAATAGTTTCGGGGCGAGATTGGGTTCGGTGGAGGAAGAGCAAGAATCGAGGAGAAAATCTCGGAGTATCCCACGAAATCATCGCCGATCAGGGAAATCCCCTCAGATCGTGGAAGAATCTCGAAGGGGGGAGGAAAGTCATGAAAAGAGATTTCAGCTAGTCACTCCTCGAAGGTTAGATTATTCTGATCCTATTATTGAATATCCTAGTGAAAATAATTCTGAGCGCAGGTTGGTGAATCCTCAAGAGAGGGCGCGCCCTCATCCTCACCGTTCAGGGCGCACTCCTCATGAGATTCAAAAGGATGAAGAGCAAATCGCTAAAGAAAGGAGAGATTTTGCCAGCCTAAAAGAACGCCTTGGAATAAGGCTTGATGATGATGATTTGAGAATGGTGCTCCTCGAGCTTCAGAAGAAAGACAAATATATGGAATCGAGGCCCCATGATTCACAGCGCGTGCCCCCTGATAACAGGTCGCGGCCCCTTGAACATGAGCGAGCCCTTCCTCAGAGTCATGATCCACAGCGCGTGCCCCCTGACAACAGGTCGCGGCCCCTTGGACATGAGAGAACTCTTACTCGAAATGATAATCCACAGCGCGTGCCCCCTGTTCAAAACAGGTCGCGGCCCCTTGGATTCCACCAAACTCCTCATCGTGATAATACCGAAAGAAGGAACCGTGATAACGGTGACAGAAGAATGGATTGGCACCGGGGAAATAGGCGTCCCCGTAATCAGGGCGCGCCCTCAGGTGGGAGATCCCCTCACATCCATCAAATCCCCTCAAGCACTTCCAGTGAGTCCAGGTCGAGGACGCACTCTCGCTCGGGAGAACAGTATCAGAGAGGTTCTCAAGGGAATCCACAACCTCATGGAAATCCCGAGGGTCATCAAATTCAAACTCAAGAGGTTGTGACTCAACCACAAGTTGAAGTTCAAGGAGGTATTCAGACGGCGGCTCCATCGCTGCCTCCACCCCCGGGGGGTACTCAGATTGTGGAACAACCAAATATCCAGAATATTCCTGGAGTGGGAACATTTAATGTGGATGACTTAAAGAAACTCCTTGCCCACCTAGATGGAGGAAGAATATCTGCAACTGCGCCAACATCTTCTCCCTTCTCAACTGAGGTTAGAGAGGCGCAGCTCCCTGCTGGGTATAGATCAATGACTAATGATTTGCGATTTCATGGAAATGCAGACCCTGTGGAATTCCTTGGACGTTTCGATATTGAGATGGATGTCTATCAAGTTACGGAACTGGCTAGGTGTCGATTGTTGGCAGCAACTTTCAGGGAGAGTGCCCAGCAATGGTTTCAGAAGCTTGGTCCGGGGGTAATTACGTCATGGCAGGTGATGAGGAACTTATTCTTGACTAAGTTCCAGGCTGCGGTAAAATATGCTCCTCCGGTCACGACCTTGGCCAACATCAAACAAAGGGAAGGAGAGAGTTTGCAATCCTATTTCAAGAGATTCAACTCGGAATCCACTATGGTGAGAGGAGCGACAGATGAAACACTCAAGAGTTTCTTAATTGCTGGATTGTCGGTGGGAACAGATTTCTGGAAACATCTTCAAGGACGTGATCCACCTACGTTGGCTGATGTGTTTGCACAAGCTGAGCCTTTCAAAATTGTGGAACAATCCTTGGCAGACAACCGAAAAACTGACAGTCAGAACGGTTCTAAGGCAAAGATTGGTAAAAGGAAGGATAGGTCTCCCAGTCCTACCCGTCGTATAGCAACTGGTGCGAACCGGATAAATCTAACTGAAACTGGAAGGAGTTGGGGTCCACCTGATACATATACTTATGATCAAAGGCCGGGCAACTATACTCCTTTAGCAGCTTCTATTGAACATATCTTTGAGGTGAATAAGAATAAAGGGTTCTTCAGAAAGCCGGAACCATTGACCTCCTGGCAGAGTAAGGATAAGAAAAAATATTGTGAATTCCATGAATCATCAGGGCATAATACTCATGAATGTCGTCAACTCAGGGAAGAGATTGAGGATTTGATTAAGGAAGGATACCTGACGGAATGGATTGTTAGGGAGGTGAAGAAGCATAGGGAGAATCCCGACAGGAGAGATGGAGGGCGCGCCCTCCACGGAGATGGTAAGCCAGAAGAGAAGAAATTCGTCAAAGAAGGAAGTATTCACACCATCTTTGGAGGACACCATTTAGGGGGAGATAGCAATCACGCTATGGAGAGATATTCCAGGGAAGCGAGGTATCGACCTCTCACAAATGTGAATAGCTTGGAATTGAGGCCACCTAAGCTGTTCAAGGGGGAATGTGCTGACATAACTTTCACCTAGGAAGAAGCTAGATGGGTACATCATCCTCATAATGACGCCCTGGTAGTAGCAATTCAGATTGGTTCGAAGAATGTCCATCGGGTTTTCGTGGACAATGGAAGCTCGGTAAACATACTCTACTACAGTACTTATAAGAAGCTGGGACTCTTAGACAAAGACATGATTCAAGACAATGGATGGATCTATGGTTTCTCAGGAGAATCGGTAAAAGTTATGGGAGCTATTAAATTACCAGTAACTCTTGGGGAAGGAAACCTTTCTGTGACGCAAATGATGGATTTCATGATTTTGAATGTGGATTCCTCACATAATGCTCTAGTAGGACAACCCCTGTTGAAAGAAATGAAAGTTGTGACCTCCATCTATCATCTCGTGATGAAATTTCCTACGCCAAATGGTGTGGGAATCGTACGGGGCTCCCAGCATGACTCCAGAGATTGCTACCATAAGGCGATTAAAGGGTTTAGAAGACAGCAGGATGGAGGGCGCGCCCTTCGTGAGAGTGGCTCCGGAGTCATGAGTGTTGTCCCAGAAGAGGTGAAAGCCCATTACCTTGTCCACGAACCTGAAGAGGAGGAACTTCTATACAGGGCGCGCCCTGAGGATAATACCTCGGTTCTTGATGAGCTTCAAGAAGGAATTTTGGAGGAAATAGAGGAAGATGCAGAGGAAGTAATCTCGTTTGATCTCAAGGGTGAGCAGGTTGAAGGGAGACGAATGTTGCTTGAAGGTTTGGTGCATACCCTTGTCGAGGAAGACTTCCCTCTTAAAGAGGACGTACCCTCCAAGGACGTAGCACCGGTTGAAGATCCTCGAAGTTTTGATTTCGACCTTGACCCAAGGACACCGCAACCAGTGGAAAAGACTGGTCCTGCAGAGGATACAATTTCTATTTTGGTGGATGAGAGGGATCCAACTAAGGTTCTGAAGATTGGGTCGCAGTTGAACTCCAAGTTAAGAGGCATGCTCACTAATTTCCTTTTAAACAATCTGGATGTTTTTGCTTGGAGTCATGCTGATATGGTTGGGATTGATCCGAAGGTTATGTGTCACCGTCTGAATATAGATCCCGCCAAGAAAGGAGTTCGCCAGAAACGCCGGCCAGTAAGTGGAGAGAGAGCAGTAGCCTTGAAAGAAGAGGTGGATAGACTTCTAGATGTTGGGCTAATCAAGGAGTCATATTATCCAGATTGGTTGGCTAATCCGGTTCTTGTGAAAAAACCAAATGGAAAATGGCGAACTTGTGTGGATTTCACTGATCTGAACAAGGTATGCCCGAAGGATAGCTTTCCACTCCCGAGGATTGATCAGTTGGTAGATGCTACGGCAGGACATGCTCTTTTAAGTTTCATGGATGCTTACTCTGGTTATAACCAGATTCCTATGTATGAGCCGGATCAGGAGCACACTTCCTTTATTACAGATCGAGGATTGTATTGTTACATTGGAATGCCTTTCGGGTTAATCAATGCTGGCGCAACCTATCAAAGATTGGTGAACATGATGTTTAAGGACTTGATAGGGAAAACCATGGAGGTATACGTGGATGATATG